>CM057338.1:944222383-945472383 GCA_030015575.1 Agapanthus africanus | reverse complement strand
AGGTCCGAGCACTCATCGATGGATGAATTCCAGATAGACAGGGCATAGGCTACATTCAACCTGATTCCAAAGCGTGCTACATGATCCATGTTGGTAAGGCCAGCGAAAGATCAAATGATGATGACAAGATAGCCGAGCCAGAAGAAGCTCCTCAAGAGCTCGAAGATGGCGGACAAGCAACCTTTGATGAGCTAACCGAGATTGACTTAGGAACGCCCGATAATCCAAGGCCGACCTACATCAGCTCGCTCTTGTCAGAGGAAATGAAAGCGCAGATAATTGCCCTGCTGCATGAGTTCGTCGACTGCTTCGTGTGGACATACAAAGAAATGCCTGGCCTTTCCCCTGAAGTGGCCGTACATAAGTTGGCTATATCTCCCGATGCTAAGCCAGTCAAACAAGCTCCCCGAAGAATGAGAAGGGAGTTGGAAGAAAAGGTCATCGAGGAAACCAAGAAACTCATCGATGCTGGCTTCATCAGGGAAGAGAAATACGCGGACTGGATCGCATGCATAGTCCCAGTGAAGAAGAAAAATGGGCAGATCCGAGTTTGTGTCGATTTCAGAGACCTCAACAAAGCATGTCCTAAAGATGACTTCCCGCTACCGGTCATGGAAATGATGGTCGATGACACCTCAAATTACGAGCTGTTCACCTTTATGGATGGCTCATCTGGGTACAATCAGATCAAGATGTCGCCTGAGGATGAGAAGCACACAGCATTTCGAACCCCGATCGGAATATACTGCTACAAAGTGATGCCGTTCGGGCTGAAGAACGCGGGCGCTACATATCAAAGGGCAATGACTAATATCTTTGATGACCTAATCCATAAAGTCGTCGAATGCTATGTTGATGATCTGGTCGTCAAAACTGAAGCCAAGACCGACCACATCCAAGATCTTAGGACCGTTCTCACCAGACTGAGGGAATACGATCTGAAGATGAATCCTCTGAAGTGCGCTTTTGGCGTGTCATCGGGAAAATTCCTGGGCTTCATAGTCCGACATCGAGGGATCGAAGTTGACCCATCAAAGATAAAGGCCATCATGGAGATGCCCCCTCCAAAGAGTCTGACGCAGCTGAGATCTTTCCAAGGCAAGCTTGCTTATATACGGAGGTTTATCTCAAATTTGTCGGGGAGATGTAGGCCCTTCTCAAAGCTCATGAAGAAAGGAGCTCCTTTCATCTGGGATGCCGAATGTCAAGCGGCGTTCGAAAGCATCAAACAATACTTGTTGCACCTTCCAGTGCTGGCCGCTCCCATTCCAAATAAACTGCTGATTCTCTACACTGCCGCGCTGGATGAGTCACTCGGTGCGCTCCTTGCCCAGAATAACGAGGAGGGAAAAGAAAATGCCCTCTACTACCTCAGTCGAACTCTAGTCGGGGCGGAACACAACTACTCCCCAATCGAAAAACAATACCTGGCTCTAATATTTGCTGTGAAGAAGCTGAGGCACTATTTGCTCGCTCATCGGGTTATGCTGATCTCCAAGGTCGACCCGCTCAAAAACTTGATGACCAAAGCAAGCCTAGCCGGCAGAATGGCAAGATGGGCTGCCATGCTACTTGAGTTTGACATAGTTTATACTCCTCAGAAAGCAGTAAAAGGGTAAGCTCTTGCAGACTTTCTCGCTGCTCATCCCATACCAGAAGGATCGCCGCTAAATTGTGAGTTACCCGACGAACAAGTGCTACACCTTGAGGAAGACGAGCCATATTGGGAGCTCTACTTCGATGGAGCCTCATCAATAAGGAGCTCCGGCAGATCAAACGTCCCGGAGATAAAAGCAGGGATAGGATTGGTGTTTATCACACCATCAATGGGAACCTTACGGCGTTCTTTCGCTCTCACCGAGCCTCGGACAAACAATGAAGCTGAGTATGAAGCTCTGATAGCTGGTTTGGAGCTCGCCATAGAAATGGAAATCCGTCGGCTACGAGTTTACGGTGACTCCCAGCTCGTCGTCAACCAAGTAAGCGGCGATTATAAAATATACAAACCCGAGTTAGCTCGGTACAGAGGCCGAGTGGTGGAACTCATAAAACGGTTCACTCATATTGAACTAATGAGAGTCCCTAGAGCGTTGAATGGGAAGGCTAACGTACTCGCTCGCTTAGCCAAGGAGCTGGCCGATCCTGACATGGACGAAATTCTGATCACAGTCAGGAGCCGACAAATTCTACCCCCAGTCTCTCTACGAGAAGAGGAAAGCGCCGAACAGAAGAGCAGTCCTGCCGAAGAAGCTTCGATCATCCAAGACGAGCCCGATTGGAGAGAACCCTTCATAGAGTACCTCCGATACGACAAGCTGCCCGAAGAAAAATCCGCGAGGATTCAGCTGAAGAAAAGAGCTCTCCGATACGTGTTTGTAAATGACACGTTATACCGCAGGTCATATGACCAACTCTGGCTCAGGTGCCTGTCATCGGCCGAAGCCCAAAAGGTCATGAAAGATGTTCACTCGGGCGTTTGCGGTGCTCACCATTCTGATCCCAAGATGCGACTTCAAATCAAACGGCTTGGGTATTACTGGCCCACCATGATATGGGATTGCGGAGAGCATGCAAAGAAATGTCAGATCTGCCAAATCCATGGTGATTTCATTCACAAGCATCCCAATCCGTTGCATCCTACGGTGGCGTCGTGGCCCTTCGAAGTCTGGGGCACCGACATTGTTGGCCCAATTGATCCTCCGTCATCCAAAGGCCACCGGTTCATACTGGCCGCGACAGACTACTTCTCCAGATGGGCTGAAGCTGTCCCGCTAAGAGAAGTCAAGACAAAAGATATTCTGACATTCTTCCAGCATAATATTCTATACCGCTTCGGTACACCAAGAAGAATCATTTCTGACAATGGGCCTTCTTTCAAGAGCTTCAATGTCTCAAGGTTCGCTACTCAGCACAAGATAGACTGGAGATATTCCTCCATCTATAATCCAAGAGCCAATGGGCTCGCCGAAGCCTTCAATAAGACTCTATACAAGCTCCTGAGGAAAAATGCTTCAGCCAACAAGAGAGACTGGAATCTCAAGCTTCACGAGGCGCTTTGGGCATATCGTACCACGCACCGTACTCCAACCCAGTCCACTCCATACTCATTGCTCTTCGGAGTGGAGGCGGTCCTCCCCCTCGAAGTCGAAGTTCCAAGCTTAAGAATGGCCGTTCAGCATGAGTTGACGGAGGAGGAAAACGTGCTCCTTCGACTGGATGAACTCGATGCCCTCGAAGAAAAGAGGCTCGCGGTGCAGCAAAGTCTGGAGCTATACCGAGCCCAAATGTCACGGGCCTATGACAAGATAACCCGTCTCCGCGCTTTCAAGAAAGGTGAATTGGTGTTGGTCCTCAAAAGACCGATCATCCCCAATCGACATGCCAAGGAAAATTCGAGCCAAACTGGGAAGGACCATACGTCATCGAGAAAGTGTTTGACGGAGGATCCTACCAACTAATAAGCGCCGAGGGAGAAAGGCCCATGCCACCCATCAATGGCCGATATCTCAAGAAATACTACACGTAAATGCTCCAAGTCGCAGGCGAATTGAGCACATCAGCCCTACGGCCTGGATCAGACATCCTGCAAAACCGTATACAATCCACGGGCGTAAATGACCCCTATCTCTCCCAATCCTGCCGGTGAGACTACTTTTAAAGTCCCACCAACAGTAAAAAAAAAAGGAAGAAAGAAAAAAAAATAAAAGAAATAAAAAAATAAACGGTATGTCCACAAGCAAAACGCGCACGGATGAAAACCCGAAAGGGCTCCGTGAGTAAAAACAGCAGGACTACCGGCGAGTCTGCGAAAACCCGAAAGGGCGCAAACTCGTGAAAAAAGATGAAATACATTCGCAAAGTCCTCTCGACCTTGTGAGGAGAAAACCCCTGCGTGAGATCCTTACGACTCACAAAGGAGCAACACACTTAGGAATCCTCACGATTCCTAAGGAGAAAATACACCTGCGGGATCCTTACGATTCGTAGGGAGAAAATGCTTTTATGGGACCCTCACGGCCCATAAAATTGAAAAGCCTTAGGTGATAGGGACCCAAACCTGTCTCCTAAGCCATCGTCCCCCAACGGGCAACAGCAAATGATGAGTCGCTCCTGGCATTTCGCTTCAGTGTTAGCGGTGCTGATGCCGACCAAAAACCCAAATCCCAAGTCCTCCCAAGGCAAACGATGAGTTGCTCCTGGCATTATTCCAGTGCAGCAATGCTGATGCCAAACAAGATCCAAATTCCAAGTCCCCAAACGGCGAATGATGAGTCGCTCCTGGTACCACATTCCAGTACAGCGATGCAGACGCCAACCAAAATCCGATTTCTTAAAATTCTCCTGGCCCTACGGTGGGTCCCCAAATTGACCATCGTATACAATCCACGGGCTCAAATAATTCTCATCATACCCATGCCCCACCGTAATCACCAGTTACGCGGCCGGTCTCCGCTTTGGGAATGATGCTCCATTGATAAGACCCACTCATGTGTCCTCACGATATATGAGGAGAACAAACCTTTGTGGGATCCTTACGACTCATAAAGGAAAAACACACTTAGGAGTCCTCACAACTCCAAAGGAGAAAATACACCTGCGGGATCCTTACGACTCGTAGGGAGAAAATGCTTTTATGGGACCCTCACGGCCCATAAAATTGAAAAGTCTTAGGCGATAGGGATCTAAACCTGTCTCCTAAGCCATCGCTCCCCAATCTCCAAATGGCGAATGATGAGTCGCTCCTGGTACCATATTCCAGTGCGGCGATGCAGACGCCAACCAAATTCCAAATCCCATACCCCAACGGCGAATGATGAGTCGCTCCTGGTACCATATTCCAGTGCAGTGATGCAGACGCCGACAAAATCCCGAAATTTTCCGGCCCTACGGTCGGATCATACATCCTGCCAAACCGTATACAATCCACGGGCGTAAAACAATCCCAAAATCCTCTCAATGACAGATGATTCGCTTCTGGTACCATATTCCAGTATAGCGATGCTGATGTCAACCCAAATCAAAATCAACAAGTCAATTTCCACTCCGACACCGCAGAAAGCGGAGCAAGTCAGAATCCAATCTCGACACCGCAAGAAGCGGAGCAAGTCAAGTCTACCCTTGACACTGCAAGAAGCAGAGCAAGTCAAATCCAGCACCGACCGTCCACGTCGCAAAAAGGGCAGAACTAACCGTCCAAGTCGCTAAAATGGCAGCACCGACCGTCCACATCGCTAAAAGGGCAGCACCGACCGTCCAAGTCGCAAAAATGGCAGCATCGACCGTCCAAGTCGCAAAAAGGGCAGCATCGACCGTCCACGTCGCTAAAAGGGCAGCACCGACCGTCCATGTCGCAAAAAGGGCAGAACCGACCGTCCACGTCGCTAAAAGGGCAGCACCGACCGTCCAAGTCGCTAAAATGGCAGCATCGACCGTCCAAGTCGCAAAAAGGGCAGTATCGACCATCCACGTCGCTAAAATGGCAGCACCGACCGTCCACGTCGCAAAAAGGGCAGAACCGACCGTCCAAGTCGCTAAAAGGGCAGCCACGACCGTCCAAGTCGCAAAAAGGGCAGCATCGACCGTCCAAGTCGCAAAAAGGGCAGAATCAACCGTCCAAGTCGCTAAAAGGGCAGCACCGACCGTCCAAGTCGCAAAAAGGGCAGCATTGACCGTCCATGTCGTAAAAGGGGCAGCGCAGGATTTCTACAAAGCGGGAACCAGGTCACTCCGGGCCAGGGAAACGTCCATCACGGACACTCCGTCTCAGAGACATGTCAAGCAACGACCGTCCATGTCGTAAAAAGGGCAGTGCCAGCTTCCCACAAAGCGGGAACCAAATCAGGTCGCCTCCAAGTAAAAAAAAGATCCATCAATTTCATGCACACGACCCACATATGTGGTGTGCATTTATTGATGGGGGCAATTTGTTGGGGTAAAAATTTACACCCCGGTTGACCAAGTCAAAATCAAAGTCAACCCCAAGCCAAGTGGGCCCAAGCCCAGATCCAGTGGGCCCATGTCCGGGTCGAGCCCGAACATTAAGCGGCCGGCCTCCCCCATGCCAAGATAAAAATTTTGTAATAAATAATTTTGTTGCATTTCTTTTATTTTATTTATGGATAAATGTAAGAAAAATAGGCATAAAGCCAAATTTTTGTAAAGCCCATGGCTTATGCGCAAAAGGAAATGGCACATGAGCCATGAAATAGGCAAAATGCCATTTTGTGGAGCCCAAGGGGCTATGTGTAAAGTGTATAGCCTATAAAGGCAAGGATAATGAAAATATCCCAACAACTTTTTCTCTCTCTCAAAATTTTCTTCAGATCTGAGATCTTTTCTCCTCCTTCAAGGTTCTAAAACCTTCCTTTTTCTCTTGAATTAAATCAAGAGTTTTACTTTTCTTTTTATAAAACAAATTAGTTTATCACCACAAAACCTATAAAGGGGAACTCAGATTTTCCATTAGATCTCAAAAAGAAGAGATTTTTAGAAATCCCACATCTCTTGATCTTCAAGATCCAGCTAACAGAGGAGGAGGAAAAAGAACATCGTTCACTAAACCAAAAAAAAAAGAAGAAAAACACACTCAGGAGTCCAACTCCTCTCTGATTTCTCTTCTGAGAAATTCTTTTAGGCTAAAAGCCTCTTTTTCTTGCCGGCGCTCAAGCGCAGAGCGTCCGCGTGCCGACACGTGGCGCGCTTGCGCTCCAGCGCAAGCGCTCGAGCGCAAGTCGCCCCGGTGCCGACACGTGGCGCTCTTGCGCTCCAGCACAAGCGCTCGAGCGCAAGTCGCCCCGGTGCCGACACGTGGCGCTTTTGCGCTCGAGCGCAAGCGCTCGAGCGCAAGTCGTCCACATGCCGACACGTGGCGCGCTTGCGCCCAAGCGCTCAGCGTCCGAGCGCAAAGCGCCCACGTGCCGACACGTGGCGCGTTGCGCTCCAGCACTCTGCGTTCGAGCGCACGTGCCGACACGTGGCGCGCTTGCGCTCAAGCGCCTAGGCGCTGGCCCCACGCATCCTTTGGATGCCTTTTCCCCCTCTTTTAATGTACATACACATACATATACATATGTATACATATTTACACACACACATACTCCGCGACATTGTCCCTGTTAGAAAAAAATTTCTAACGGGGCGCTGCCCCGCACCCCGTAAGGGGGCTGCTAGCCCCCTTGACCCACAGCCCGCTATCCGGGTAGCGGGACCCCCGTAAAAACTCTGCGTGGCTCCCGATATATCCAAACCCCCCTTTCAAAACAAACACATGTACACTGCACATTGAGTTCGCATGACAAGTTTAACCCGTCAATCGGAGGTTCCCTCGCTCCAAAGGCGAGGGGTAATTAACGGCAGCTTAGTTCGCGGCTGCCGGAGATTCGGATCCCCACAATCATTAAACCCCCGCCTCCCCTAGGCAGGGGGAATCTGTAATACGCCTGACAAGCGCGCGTGTATTCCCATCTCAATGGGGTGACGAAAAACACCCTACAATGTTAATTATTCAAATAGGCAGTTAGACACTGCATCTGATCGTGTCTTTTACATAAATCAGGTATTCTTTGTAGACATGAAGCTTTGGTTTATTAACTCTTCTCCAACTTTGTTAAATAAAGCTCGAGTTCTGTATGTGTGATGAGGTACTTTTGATAAATCTATGTAGACTCTTCATGACCGTGAAGTGGCACTATACCCTTTCCGCGACACAATCTCTAAAGCTCAAGTATCTTTGGAAGCTAAAAATGCGGTCAAAGAATTCCATAACGATTTCGAGGGTTCTGTTTCCGATTATTTGCATACAGCTGTTGTTTTGGATAAGCTTGAGAATCTGTTGAAGACAATAAATAATACTCGAGGTACTCGTCCCCTACCATCCACTGATCACCTTGAATTTCCTTCGATCAGCTTGACTATACTTATACGGAAGGCTTGTAAGCTTTACTATACTTATTGGAAAGGCTTTTAAGCTTTACTATTTAATTACCAGGAAAATAAGCAGCAGCAGCAGCAGCTGTTTCAAGATCTTATTGCATACGAGAAAGAGGCCAAGGAAGTTCTTGGTGTTTGGTCTCATGTCTTCTTCAACTTGCTCCGAGGTAAATAAACGAAGTGATTGCTCAAAACCTTCATGGAGCTTGCCTCATACAACACTTGTACCTCAACGGATTCAGTAGTTAACACCCCGTCTGCTTGTCGACCAAAACCCTTTAAAAACCCTACAAATTCAACTTTTAGCAACCAACTGACAAATTTAAGCCCATGTCTTGTTTGTTATATGTCGAGGGTTTTTGTTGTTGAGCATAGATGTTGTTTGTGCTCATAAAATCACTGGATAGGGTATAAATGCTATACAGGGTACACCGAGGGTTTTGTACCCATAACCCTAAAAACAATTCAAGATTGTATACTTATACGCTGGAGACAGGAAATATGTATTTGTCTCATTTGTTCATATTTGTTGATGTCCTTTTGCTTATTAGGTTTTGGAGCAACTTAAAGACTAGGGCCTAAAGAGAGCAGGGCTCACAGCAGAACAAGTTCAGGAAAAGATCGAGGAGCGGAATTTAGCGAGTGAGAGAGCCAGGGAGAATGCAAGGGAGAAAAAAGAACACGAGACAAAAAAAGAATACGAGAAATCCGACTTGATTAGGCAAGAGCTATTCTCAAAGGGCATCGCCCTAATGGATGACAGCGAAAAGGGAACAACTTGGAGACCTCGCGAAAGCGAGTAGTTATTTGAGAGTCGAAGAGATTACTGTAGCTGGTTCCCCCTTAGGTTGAGATGTAAAATTTGATTGTCATTTTGTCACTATTTATTTTGTGGGAGTGACTGCACTAACCATGGCTGCTGTATTAATTTGTCTGCAACTAGAAGGATCCTGTTTGTCTTTTAATTAACTTCTAAAAAGAGACTAAAATTTTTAAGCTAAGCCTGTTTTTTATACTGGAATTATTCTCAAAAATGCTTTTAGTTCTTGTTGTTTCGTGATTAAGACGTTCTTGTTTACAGGGGTTAGCCTATTAGAGGGCGATTTTGTTAATTTATCCAAGGTTTTAATGCATAATTATCCGAATATTATTATGCGCCGGAAAAATTAATTTGTTACTGTTGGGTTTAACTTGATAATTTTAGCTATCTAAACAATCTGAAATGCAATTTTAGCTATCTAAACGATTGATTACTTGTTTTTAACTTCGTAAAAAAAAATAAATTCTCTTCTGTTTTCCTTCTCTTTTTGAACAGGTAAAGTTTTCTTGTATATTCTTGTATTTCCATCGATCGGGTGGATTTTGACAAGGCGAGTTAAGTGCATTAACATGATCAAATAAATTATACACTTCAGTTATATTGTGAAAACTTAATCTCTGTTACTAATTAGAGTATTAATTTAAAAACACAAACAGTATTATAGTTGGAACCAAAATTGTGTTTTCGAATTAATTTACATCGCGTGCCTCAACACCCAAAAATAGGTCATTTTCTTGGAATTTTCTTTTCTAATTTTTTCCAATTAACCAAATGTTAAAGAGAACCCATTTCGATTTCTTTTTCTTTCCATATTGCTTGTTTTTTTTATCCTTTTATATTTCCTAAATCCAACAAAACCTTGGTGGATGGTTGTCATATTGGATAGAGAAACCGAAAATTTTACTACAGTAGAAGACTAATGAGCTTAGCATGCAAAAGCCTATAGCAGTAGGCGACCAAGCAAGAGATGAGTGCAAACTAAGAAAGCCGCTGCGAACAAGCAACAACAAGTACAATGCAGGCATCACCCTGAGCAACTCCCCTAAATAATTTCCTACCGACTAGAGAAGGGTGGGGACCATTCAAGGGTGATGGGTTCTCCACTCTTTAGTTACGTTGTGCAGTAAGTTAGTTAGAAAGAGTTGCCTAGGAACTCTGTTCTCAAGACTAATATCCAAATAAAATAGTTATCAGTTCATTTTGCATATCCTAACAAACCTGGAAGAAATGAGCATCAAAATTTAGGAAATAGCATCCTTTTATATTCCAATGTGGTAAAATTTTAGCGGGCCCATTGAAGTATCATTGGAACTGACCCGTAAGTCTAAACCCCCACACACACTCAAGGATCCCACGGATTTATGCCGAACGCGTTAATTTGTGAGCACTTCTCCTTCTTGGGATCGATCCGTATATAGTCCCAAGAAGGAAAAGTGCGTGGCCAACTGCTCGTGGCCGTCTTTGTAGATATTTGGTGTTGGAAAAAGATGCATATACAAATTTATCCCAACTTTTCCCCTTTTTTAAGACTCCAATGTCATTTTGGGATTGTTTGGTTTCTTGTTGCCTCCACAATGCTCCCCATTTTCTCCGGAACAATTTATGCATCCTTCCACAAAATCGATGCCAATTTCCCACACTCCGCCTATTATGTTGCATATGTTTGTTTGCACCATAAAATACAAACAAAAATTACTATTTTTTTAAAATACAACCACAAATTAATTGCTCTTATATAAAGAGCAATAGATATGTACAATTCAATTTCACATCACCATATAAAAATATGGCTAACACTTTGATAATCCTAACCTTGTTCATCGCCACCTCTACGTCCTTCATCGTAGCCAATGCCGGCGACCCAGACATCCTGACTGACTTTGCGGTCCCACCGTCGCTCGACCCGAACACCATAACCCGCCAATACTTCACTTACACCGGCTTTCGCCAGCTGATGAAGGCTAATCTTACAGGTATTAAATGTCATTTCACACAAGAGTTTAAGCTGTTGGATTAACTGTAATTACAATTAAGGCTCTTCTCATGTGGTCCTTTTGGCTTTGTTGAAAGGCCTTCAGCGGAAGCACTCGCTTGTAAAGATGAATATAGATTAAAAAAAATGAACATAATTTTTATTAACTCGGTGCTCGGTGCATAGTAATTTGTCAATTGACAGTTTACCTAAAAGCTCAAGTTATCGGGTTGTAAGTTAAATGACCCCGAGGTCAACCGTGACTAATTCGCTATGTCGCACAACGCCAAACAGAGAAGGGGGAAAAAACCAAAAAACAAAGGATGGGTCTTTGGGATTTAATTGGGATGGGTGGGACCCGCCCTTGGGGGCATGGGGCAGCAGTCGACCACGGCCGATTTGATTTAAGGTAAAAATATATACATATCAAACTGACATAACACTTACTACAGGAAAGACAACCGCCCTCATCACCAAGGTCACCATGAAAGAGTTTCCCGCTCTCGAAGGACAATCGGTATCGACGGCAGCACTCCTGTTCCCACCGAAGGGCATCAACCCCCCCCCATATCCATCCACGAGGAGGAGAACTGCTATTGGTGGTACATGGAACGCTCCAGGTCGGACTGGTTGACACCAAGAACAGGCTCTTCGTGCAGACCCTTCAGGGACCAGACCTGTTCATCTTTCCCAAAGGGTTGGTGCACTTCCAGGTGAACGTAGGTGACTATCCGGCCATAGCGGTCGGAATGTTCGGGAGCGCGAATGCCGGAACCATTGCGTTGGGGAGCGAGCTTTTCGGGAGCGGAATAGATGAGGCGATCCTGGCTAAAGCCTTCAATACTGATGAGGCGACGATTGATGACATTGCTAAGGGTTTTAAGTGATCATGATGCTTTAAACATTGTTGAATTGTAATAATAAAAAAAATCAAATTCTCCATTGAATTCCTTCCAATATCAATAAATCAAGTTACCTGGAAATAAACCTAAAGTTTTTTTTTTATGAAAAATTTGATTGTCTAGCCAGTAGATCGAACATACTCAAATATCCAATTCTTCAATGCATTATAAATTTTGTTACTAAAAGAATTCTAATATAGTTACAATCAAAACATTTTCGTACTGGACTACACTGCACTCTATAATTGCATAAAATTACATTATTTACAGAAATTATGAAAAGTACAAATTGCAAAAAGAAAAAGAAAAAGATAGGAAAATGCGAGGCTACAAAGACTAAACTAAAACTGAAAGAAGACCGTAGATGAAGGCAAACCTGAACCGAAGCAAACCTGCAGGCGAAAACCGTCAAACCGAAGCTGAAGGTTATATAGATCTGGAAAACTGAAACTACAACGAATATCGAAAGCATAATCGCAACACATCAACTAAATCATTCCAAAGAGAGCGTGTCATTCCAAAGAGAGCGTGTAACATCAAATATAACAAAGCATAACTTAGCATAAGAAACAACCGATAAGCAAACACAAATAGTGTGTATCAACCTGTATCGTTACAATACCGAAGTTCAAAGAGTTTTGCAATCAATGTTACAAACTCAAATTTATTTTTGCAGAAAGCTGCTAGAAAATAAACCACTCGTTGTAGCTCGATCCATCGCGTATAAAACACCTGAACATGAAAATAAAGAAGGATTATTAAGTGATCTATTTAATTTTACATATAATATAGGCTAAATTTCAAGGAAATACCCTGACCTTTCAACCCATACTCCATAACTTGCAATTAAATACCATAAATTTATCGTTTTTCCAAACAATTAAATATGACGATCGAAGCTCTCAATTTTAAAAAATCAGAGATTAGTGATGCAAAATACGTCCCTGGTTTAAATGAAACTAATTTAACCATAAACAATTTGATGAGAGAGCCGATCTCTACTGGTTCATGTACCTCTGGTTCAGATCAGGGACGAGAAAGATGAGGTAAGTGTTTCAAAATCTCCTTTGCTTTCTTGAACAAACCCTTCCCTGTCTCCCTTACTTCAGCTGCATTGGCGGCCGCACGCTTAGGATTAGAAAACTCTGTCCTGTAAACAGGGACGGATTCATGTTTAACACTTCTCTGCTTATCGACATAATACGGCAAAATTTGGAAAAAGTTTGCATAGTAGCTTATCAATGTCAATATACATAACACTAAAAAAATACTGATGGAGGTAGAATATCTTTCCAAACAACTAATATAAGATATACTAAATATAAATATGCAAAAAAGAAAAAGAAAAAAAAAAGAGAATTGATGATCACCCGAATGACACAAGCATGTATATAAGTTATTAGAGAGAGATATTTTAGTTTAGATTTTCTTTAAAATGAATTCACTGCCATCTATTACTTATAACTGAATTAGTTTCTTCTTTAGTTTAATTACATGACTAAATATGCCGGGAAATTAATGAGCAATTTAAGCCTTAAATTGTGGAGAATTAGTTATTTTGTTGCCAAGCTTCATGAATAAATCCTCTTGGGTATTCTGCGGGAGCTGCGCAACGGAAGAAGAGGCCGCGGCCGCAAGCAACAGTGAGAGTAGGAGAAGTTTGGGCCTTGGAGCACCACCCATTGCCATTAGATATATAGATTTTTCCTTCTTTTTTTCTTCCTTGTTTTGTTGTGATCGCTTCAGTCAGTTCGGATGACGAACAATTTATAGGAAGGAAAGAAAAGCAGGTAGTCCTTGCATCGACAGCAAATCGCCTGGAAAACCAGCGAGGGGAAAAGATTATGTTATACTCAAATCAGAATTTTAAACAGATATATACAAGAATTCGCGCGAAGATTATGTTATACTCAAATCAGAATTTTAAACAGATATATACAAGAATTCGCGCGCACGCCGCATGCAGAGGTTTTGAAATAACCTGTGAAAATAGTATTTACCTCTGAAAAATAAAATCCATGGTGTTTATTTCAAAAAGGTAGAAATTTATTTAAGGACGTTGAAATTTATTTAGGAAGTTGGCAAAATTTTACTTTGAACTATCTAAAATTCCCCACCAAAATATTAGAATTTACAAAAATACCAGATTTTTTACAAACAAATCTAAAGGAATATTCTGCTGTAAGAGACATTTTAAAAATATCACCAAATTTTAAAAATACCGCTTGTTGATTATTATAATTGCGTGAGATTTGGTGATATTATTATTCTCTATTGCTGGTTGTAAATGAAATCAGCGCGCGTCGGACACGGGGCTTTTCAGATTTAAAAAAAAAATGTGAACAAATTGGTAACGGTTCTAACCGTTACCAAAACCTCTGTGGTAACGGTTAGAACCATTACCATATCTTTTGATAACGGTTATCTATGTAATGATATCTGAAACATATCAGATATCTGCTATATTTGGAAACGACAACCTATATGGTAACGGTTGGAACCATTATCATATCTATGGTCACGGTTGAAACCGTTACCATAGAGGTAGCAGATATCTGATATGTTTCAGATATCTGCTGGATATTGACAATGGAAATCTATACGGTAACGGTTTCAATCGTTACAAATTAGGTCTGTCTTAATGGTTTAAACCATTACCAGACTTCTGATGACGGGGTTGTTGTAATGGTTGGAACCGTTATCAATATGGGTTTCGGTAAATTGGACGTAAGACAAAGTACTGCATAGTGTTCTGTACTAAACAAGTTGCGACCGGTTTGAATCTACCGGTCGGTTGAAAAAATATGTAATTTCTCAAGGAAAAAAAGGAAAAAACCCACTAAGGTAGTGATCATCGATGATAAATTGGACGTAAGACAAAGTACTACATAGTGTTTTGTACTAAACAAGTTGCTACCGATTTGAATATACCGGTCGGTTGAAAAAATATGTAATATCTCAAGGGAAAAAATGGAAAAAGACCACCTAGGTCACATACTAGAAGTCACGCGGCATTGGCAGAGTTTAAATAATTAGCCATGGATCATTTTTTTAACCTGAACTATTATAGATACAACAACAACTACAACTACTACTACTGAGTCTTTTATCCCAAGCATATGGGATAGGCTACATGAACCAACATGAGAATCATGCCGAGTCCAGCACATGAATTCTTCACCTCCACTCGCTCCTATTATAGGTAGCAAGAGAACGTGGTTGCACCATGGATATATATTTTTTAATTAGTTATTTTATATTATGTGTAGGAGGAGAACGTGGTAGGAACATGGATATTTTCTTTTTAATTAGTTATTTTTTTACCTAAAGATCAGGACGCAAATGAGTACACGTCTTGTCAACGATAATTGATGAAACTTTTTTTGTATATTCACTAAAATAATTGTTGGCCCCGCAGAGAACGAATCTTCTGTCTTGTTTACTTCCTTGCATCCGAAGTTTATTTAAAAAACAATTTATTCATGGATCGCATCGTGAATTATTATGGATGGTACGGCCATGGATCATTTATTTATTCATGAATTATTATGGGTCGTAGGAGGCGGCGTCGTAGCAGTCCTAGGGCTATGTATAATTTTTTTTTAATTACTTCTATTTTGAAAGCATTAACACAAATCAATCTTTTTTGACCAAAAAGCAGGACTCGAAAGAGTCCGACTCATGCCATTAACATTGGGGGGCGGGGGCGGGGGCGGGGGCGGTAATTACTGTAGCATTACTTGAACAGATGAACAGAAACCAAAAAAACACAGCATAACATAGTTGCTACTGAAGTGAAGAAAAGATAAAAATGAAATGAAACAAAATAGAAGAAAATGAAAAGCTCCACAAAATAAATAGTTTTTAGTCCAATCACGTATAATTCTGGAAATTTTTCTTTCTGAGATGTCACTCACCCCATCTCCAAGAATCAAAGCAGTTGTTTGTTTTTGGAAATCAACCACTTTTAGGGATCGAACTTGTTAAGATGTACATGGTTAAATATAGTCTCATATTGGAAAAACTATGAGACATATAAGATGGGTCAAATCTCAACAAGGCTTGAGTCTTATTGATGGAACTCACTTATATCAAAAACCCGTGTATACTCACATGGATAAATATATGATCACCCCCTTCGAAATTTTACAGAACTTGTGACCCCTCACATTGGAGAGAAACTTGGTACAAATGGAGCGAATTAACTGTGACTCCCCTTGCTTCGCCTCATATTCACTCGTCTCGACTAGCCGACTCGCTTCAACTCGGTCGCTGTCTTGCCTCGAAACCCACATCCAACGGTCGGGAACGATTGGATACTTTATTTTTTCTATGGTTCCATGAGACGGTTCATGACCATTCTTGAGACGGCTCAGTCCATTTAAGCCAGCTTAACATACGCCCGAAAAGTTTATATTCTTCTTTGTTTATTTGAGACGGCTCGGTCCTTTTGAGCCGGCTCAAAGTATGACGTGTGGCAAATGAAGCGAGCCATCTCGTCTCGCCTCAAAACCCCTATCCAGCTGTCGATATTCGTCTTACCTCGTCTCGAAATTTCCATCCAACGGTCGATTATACTGGATTGTAGACAATTTGCCACGTCTAGCATCGCTTCACCTCGTAACGGCTACAATTTTTTAAAAAAATTCGAAAACCCTGTATATATAAATACAAGGCACCTTTCTTCTCATTTCAAATATTTATCTCATCTAAATTGAAAAAAAAAAAATACCATCTCTTAATTCTCAACTTTGACTCGTAAGTTTTGAAGAATTGAAATTCCAACTCCGAGTTTTCGACGCTCCAACCTACTCATTCTATTCTACCGCTATTCAGGATTTCTGCTTTCTTTCTTGTTTCTTGTTTTTCTTTTATTAGCTCCCTTTTTGCGGTTAAATTGATATTGACGGTGTTGTAATATTTAGCATTTAATTAGTTAAAAAATTATTTTGAGAGTTCATCCGATACGTATCAAACCTAAGTTCTTAATCCCAAATTAGAAAGATAAGTAGAAAGATCCACACCTACATCTAGAGAACCTAGAAAATATGCGCTTGGTAGTAATGTTTTCGACCATTACACAAATGAAAAGAGGGATGATGCTAGATACGCGGTATGCAAATATTGTGCCACTGTATATAAACATTAGGAAAGTACCGGCACCAGTACTGTAGATAAATATATATAAAAAAAACACTTAGATAGCATGGCCGGTTTCTCCTCCACACAATCACAAATTAATTTCTCCGGTGAAGGTCCTTTTCATTATAATCATGATTTAAACCTTGAAGAAATGATAAGATTTGTTATGGCAAATGAACATGTTCTTGGATTCGAAAAAAACAAGTTTTTGAGCGGTGTGTTTAAAGGGTATTACAACCGGGATACAAAAGGGTTTCGAGGAGTACACTTAAAAGTCGTCGTTTTAGTCTCTATAACCATGGTAAACATGTTGTTGGGTTCCTAGGCACTCCCAAGAGGTCTCACAAGGCATCAACCATGCCAATTTTAAATTTTACGGTGCCGAGAAACCCTAGACTACGGATCGTTAACTAGAAGTCTAGGCGAAAAAGAAACTAGTTTACATCTAAACTAAAAGAACGGAAATACAACCTTTGTAGATCCGGTCCTCCACCTCCACGGCTCCGTGATGAAGTCCTCTCCGCTGTCCAAATCAAAATCCGGGCTCTAGCGTCGGCTTCATCGGAGAAATGGGCGGGCAAGGTCGTCGGCTTCGTGCCGAAGATGATCTACGTCGAAGCATCACAAGATCAAGCTCCCACTTCACCAAGTCATGAAACTTGTGAAGAAAACACACTCTACTATTTGGAAAGAGGTAGAGGATGAAGAAATAGGAAGTGGGTTCACTTTAGAATTGAATTTCTCACTCTCTTTCATCAATCACCATTGATGAAGTCAAGGTTTCTTCTTTGAAGAAGATGAAGAAGAAGAAGATAATTATGATAAGTATTATAATAAGAATAATAAAATCATTCTTATCTTAATCATGAACCATGGTCAAGTGTAGAGAACTAACTAAGGTTCAAGTGAATGGTTAGGGTTAAGCAAGAGACAAAATGGTCACTTTAGTCAAAACTTCATGAAGCTTCAAAGATAAAACAAAAATAGCAACCATTTTCCCTTTTTCTTTTCCAAAATAAAATAAATGAAAAAAATAAAAGATAACCCTAACCATTTACTTAACCATAGGTTTAACTCTTTATACATACCCTAGCAAACATGTATCATCAAACATGATACAATCAAGTGCACAAAATTATATCACATATACAATATGCACAACCAAGTGAGAAAATCCATTTAAAGTGAATCAATACTAGTTAATGCAAAGTAATATATCAAATATATAATTATACATTAAATCATTAAATCAACACTTGATTTAACGATCCGGTCATATCGCATATAACCGACTAGTATCCAATGTATCGGTTTATCGAATCAATTCTTGATTCGATAATTAGGTTATATCGCATACAACCAATCGATACTTTCATCGCGAGAATAGAATAAGGTATCACATACACGCATTATTCTCGGTCCCGCACATATCTCATATGCGCTCCTATTTCGTTTCGCTTGAGCCAGGAAACCTCTGTGTAGGACTCTAAAGACTCGTCAATACGCCGGCAGCAGATGATGATCATATCAAACACCCACAAGCCGCAAGCGGTCTGCTAAACGTAACGGCCACCCGGGTATTGAGCGATCAGAAGATCGATGAGCAAGCCCGCTCACACTCCAGTGAATCCAACCAGTAACACTACCGTACAGTCCGGTCTGATCGTCTGATATGTCGCATATCTCGCCTAGGGGTGGTAAACGTCAGACCCCAATAGCTCGATAAGTCGTGTCGATATGAGGTCTATAACAGTTCGAGAAACTACTGGTAACACTTACCAGTAAATCTCAGCAACCCTGGCCAGGGATTTCCGGTTATAGCCAATCGAACACAGCGCAACATCAACTCCCTATACCGGGAGAGACGAATCCCCTCCTATCGCTCATTGCCTCCATGTGATTCGGGACTGTACCCAAAAACCACCGTTTTGCACGCCCTCTTGGACGTGGTAAGATGGAAATCAAAGCACAGTGGGAACCACACAAGACTCTATGACGATCTCGGGTCAACAGACTACTCTGTACCAGTGTCATCAGAGAACTGCCATCTGACGTAAGGTATAATACCATCTGGGAGTTCTCGGCGAGTCCGTCCAGTGTACCCAGTCTCTACTGAGCACCCGTATATCATCTCTGATGTCAAACACCAATGGATATGGGATCATCCATCGCCCATCTGTATGGGTCGAGAAGGTATACGCTAGTCTACTCTGGTATATCGATGCCCCGTCTCGATACACCCACGACTAGGGACTTTGAAGGATGTACTTATAGACTACCATGTCCCCACTAGTATGATCCGCATCATAGTTCAGGTAGTCAAGTACACATCCTAAGGGCTTTACCAACATGTAACAGAGAGACAATCAGTGTACATGTTAAGGTAAAGAGCAACCAGATAGCATACTATCATGTTGAGCAAGAAAGTCCTCCCTATATATGTCCAAGCATCCACTACAATATACATCCTATGTATAGTAATGGCCTCTAGGGCATACATATAACTAACAATCTCCCACTTGCACTAGGGCCATCTGATAGCAGTGGTTGTAGTATCTCATACTCAACCATCCCATAAAAATCTCTCTCTGGGAACAGGCCTTTGTGAGTGGATCCGCTATGTTGTCCTCTGAGTCTACTCTCCAAACCTCGATCACCCTTTGAGATCAACCATCTCCATGATCAGGTGATACTGCCTTAGAATATGTCTGGATCACTGATGGGACCGGCGTTCCTTGGCATAAGCCACAACTCCATTGTCTCACAATGGTTGGAATGTAGTTCATCTCATGAACCATTATACACCCAAACAGCCTCTTTGGTAGCATCTTAAGTAGCGATGTATCCTGCCTTTATCGTCTAGTATGTCACGTTATCTAGCTTGGAACTCTTCCAACATACCGTCTCTTTACTGAGGGTAAAGACAATGCCTGTGACTGACATTCAGTCGTCTTTATCACCCTGGAACCATTCCAGTGATTCTCCCCAGGGTCAATTGATACCTTCTCACTACAACTAGTGAGAATCCTAACATCCATTTAGATCTATCTCATAGATCCAAAACCCAGGATTTAGGAGGTATCACTTTGATCCTATATGGAGAATCATTGTGATAAGCGGAGACTGACCGAGCGTAGCATAGGAAACTCCTTCCCTATCAAGAGCATAACATCCACGTACTCTACGAGGATCACCACCATACTCCCTACTACCTTTTTGTTTATACAAGGTTCATCTACCATTTTGATGATGTCAAACTCTTTGACTTATCCATCAAAACAGATGTTCCATCTCCGCGATGCCTGCTTTATCCTATAAAACATCTTGCACACGTTTCCGCTGCTCCCACTGTCTACGAAGCCCTCTGGCTGTGTACTTATAGACGCTCTCTTCCAAATCATCATTTAGAAAAGCAGTCAAGACACCCAACCACCAGAGATCGTAGTCATGGTATGTAGCCGTGGTAAGTAGGATCTGGATGGACTTAAGCATAGCTCCTTAGAAAAAGGTTTCCTCATGATCCACACCTGGTCAATGATGCAAACCTTTAACAAGTCTAGCTTTGAAAATCTCAACTTTTCCATCTACACCTAGTAATCTTCTCAAGATATACTTGCTCCTGATGGGGATTTAACCCTTCAGATATAGTAACCAAAGTCCATACTTTGTTGGTGTATATGGATTCCATCTCAGATCACTAAGCATCCAGCCATTCTTACAGAGTCTTACTCCTGATGGCCAGCTCGAAACTAGTTGGGTCATCATCTCATGATACAATCCTCGCTCCCACTGTCATAGATAAACAGAAGTATCTCTCAGGTGGATGAGGAACCCTACTAGATCGGCGAAGAGGCTGAGGTTCGTTGGTAACTATTGAATCCTTTGGTTCTTTCAAATCATCAGTTGCAGTTTGTATAGCTGGAACCTTTCCAGTTCTACATAACAGATCTTGCCTCGAGCTTTTCCGGATTTTGCTTTTAGACATAGGCCGGACAACCCCAAATCTTAACTAACTTAAGAGATGGGCTCTTCCCTTATCATATCACATATGAAATGGCAGGCAACTGATTTGATTCGAACCCTATTCAATAGGTATGCAGCTTCTCAAGCGCATAACTCCCAAAAGGAAATAGGAAACTCAGTAGTACTCATCATAGAGCACACCATATCTCATAGGGTGCTATTGCTCCACCCCGATATACCATCGTGCTATGGTGTATACGGAGGAGTAATGCTGAGAGAGAATCTCATTCTCCTTTAGAATAGTCCAGGAATTCCGTGCTCAAGTATTCTCCTCCCTGATCACATCAAAGGACATAATACTTATACCCGTATTTTGGTTCTCTACTTCTAGCTTATATTCTGTGAATATCTCAAAAGGTTCGGACTTTGTGTTTCAACATGAACATATGTCTGAATCTTGAGAGATTATCAGAGAACGTAATGAAGTATAAAGAACCAGTCCTGGCATGTGTAGACAGGAGACCTTACATACATCATCATGTATCAGTCCCAAGAGTTCACTAACTCTTTCTCTGTTTCCAATAAACAGAGCTATGGTCATCTTATCTTTGTGACATGACTGGCGAGTTTCACAAGATGTAAATTCAAACTGATTTAAATATGCATCTATATGTAACTCTAGCTAGTTGGGTCACATTGATTTGACCTAGTCTACAATACCTCAAGAAAAATTCGTTCATTTCTGAACTCTTCCTCTTGTGTGTGTTCCGTATACTAAAGAACTGTAGTTTGATTTAGAACATTAATGCTTTTAGATAACGTGCATGAACCGATCAACTTTTGATATAGGAAATGTTCAAAACATTATCCAATAATACAAAATTTTATCATTTCTTTACAGATAAAGAGACTGATATGATTTTGTATATCAGGTTCGGTATCTAATAACATTTGTTCAGAATCAATGTATTGGTAATACAGGGTGACAGTGACCAACAGACTTGGCTGCAACACTTGCCCCGTTTTCTGTCTCATGAAACTTATCACCCATTCTCAGTTCTCTACCTATCTGTAGCCCTATGTAACAGATTACATATCTGGGATCCTGATCCGGTATCAAATACCCAGGACGTAGAGGACACTGAGAAACAGTTCTTGTTATGAACACACCCGAAGATGATGCATCAGCATGCACTCTCTTCGTTTGGGCGGCACGGGAAATCTGGTATTCCCCAATTTCTTGCTCTGTCTTATAACATTTATAAGTTGGAGCGGGACCAACGTTCCCCAGCTCAGTATAACAAGCGGGTTCGGTCAATACATCCGTATTATTATCTTGATTAAGGCGTGATATGGTCGCTACCAGGAGAGAGAGAGAAGAAAACACTCAGCGTGCGCTCTTGCAAGAATAGATTGGTTATTATTTTATCTAATCAGAATGGCTCCCACTGCTTTTTATCAAATCTTCCTTCAAACCCTAAAAGGAAAGACTAGCCGGGATTAATTACACACTACAAGTTCGCCAATCTTTCAGCCAGGCCAGTGTCGGTATTTTGAGGGAGGTTCCCCGTGCTTTCGCACGAACCTAATTAATGTAAACCTCGTTTTCCCAGAGGCGTAACCTCGTTGACACCTTTCTAGACACCTAGTTGATCGGCTAATTGTAATGTGTAAAACTCTCCCAGGAGTAACTCTTACTCGCAGCGGGTATCGGGATCCAACTATCTCATAGAAGGTATGCAATCTCATTGCAAATTTCAACACTTGAAATTCCCGATAATATTTTGCCCCTAGCGTCCTATGACCTTGACGGAGGCCAAACAACCCAAAGTCCGCTAGTCAAGTTCAACCCGTCATTTCCTGATTGAATTAAACCCACCCGCACGACCCTTGACGGAGGCCAAACAACGCCGTACGAATACCCTAATCCAATCGCATCATATGCTAGCAGATAAACACTAGTTAGCTACCGTACACTACGCCTTGACGGAGGCCAAACAACCGCAGCACGAATACTAACTAGTACGTATCTGAAATGACGGAGGGCTACGACAGGTTTTTCTGAAAACCTATTGCGTAATGAACTTGATATCGTTGTAGAATCAAATGATTTTAAAATGGAGTGCTTTTGAGGCTTTTCTAGTTTTGCTAAAGGAGTCACTCCCGGTGAAGGGATCGTCGGTCCTTTCCTCGTCGAATGAGGTGCGGGATATATCATATATATCACTGTGCAAAGCAAAAACTGTAGCTACCTATTTTATTTTGAAATTCGATTCTACAACATCTTAGGTTTCTTTTCTTTCATTAATCTCATTAATGAAGTCCCATCATTTAAATACCTAAACATCACAGATAAATACGACGTACACTTATGCCATCCGCATTCGCCTCGATGTCCCCTCGTGCACCGTTAGGTTAGGTAACTAACGGCAGAGCGGGGCAGCGCTAGCGCGGGTGTAAAACATAAGTAACGCCTATATAATATATCATATATACTATATACAGTATCCATCACAGAACATCACATGATCACATCACAGATATCGCAGCAGAAGAAACATATGAAATATTGGATATACTAGGACGTTCGTGTTTTCAATACGAGCCAGTATAAAACACGGATTCCACGGTCGTGATGAATAGCCAAACCCACACCCCTAGACCCCTACGAGAGCGGCAAGCAACCCTACCAATTCTGGAGTTAGGAGACCTGGACTCGACTCCTCGAGTTGGTCTCCCACTGGACTCCAGAACCCGGTTACTTGTGCTCCCCTCCTTGGGTCTATTCTAGTGCGGAAAAGTAAATAATATACAAATGGTGACATCATCCGCAACCTGGAAGTGCCCCAATAAAAGAATATTACATACAAGTTTTTACAGGAATGAAAATGAAAAAACACTCATCTCACATAAAAAACCCCGGCTATCCAAACACGACGATCCAATATAACATATCCAGCGTCGTTGACATATAGCAACGAAACCGGCGATATCACATATTACACTTACGGTCACAGAAAAGAAAGTGTAAAACTACAACAGTTGGAATCCGCAATCTGCATAGACATCGCATGCCTAATCAAATGAATACCTTAGACATCGCATGCCTAACAATTATAAACCCCGCATTTTAGTATCATTATCGAAAACTCTTTTCAATATCAAGTCGGGCAATTCAACAAGATTCCCGACATCCTGATCGAATGCTCGTCGCAAACTTCAGTAGACGGCCGCACCCCTGATACCGTCGACGAAGTGCACCAAGGCGGAACACCGCTACCGCGAGCACCCTGACGGATGCTTTCGGCGACGGGGTTCTCCTACAGTCACTTGGTCGGGGCTATGGAGTGAGGCTGTCTATTAAGTTTACCCGGCGAGTATCCGCGTACGCTACGTGATTGCGACGGACTTTTGATCACATCAAAATTCCGTGGCAACCGATCAAGTGAGACTAAAGTGCTATGTTTATAACATTCATTCAGTTATCTCATAAGTTCTTGTGAATTCCAATTATTGTATCACATTCCAGATAAACAGAAAATGTTAAACTTTCCGATCGAACAGTCGAACACCCAAGTTTTCCCAAAACAGATCAACACATGAAACAAGTCTAAAAACATTCAGTTCGTGCCTCAGTACCAACGGTCCAGCCGTAGAAGGGTCAAGCCAACGCCTTACATGTGGCACGCCGTACTCTCCCAAACCCTAAGGTTCAAAGGGCAGTTCAAGACGGTCACATAATCGAGTTAAGGTTTGTTGTCTTCTAGAGGGTCCATCGCGTTACTTGCACTACTTAGAACGTCTTTAAACCACGGAAAAATCCAACACTTGGAAATTTCCCGACAGGGGAAAAGTTGGGTATTTATATCCGGTCGAACTTTTTAACATATTCAAAAATTATCCGGAAATCCAATAGACAAAGTCTGATAATCCGATCGAATAAACGAATCCCCAAAACAACTCAAAATATTCAACTCTTGAATAAATATTAAAAATTCCCAGGAAAACCAGCACCAGAAAGCATGAATTACTGTGCAAAGATTGAAGGCCAATCAAGTCAAGAGGCCGCGGAACCGCCGCAGAAGGCAGGCTTCTGCCGCGGTTCCGCCGCGCATTAGAGGTATCATGAAAAAAAATTTTGCATCGTAATTCTTAGAATTCCCTGCTGAATTTTTTAAGAATTTTTAATCTGGAAAAAACCCAGTTTTTAGAAAAAGTCCAGAGAGCACTTTATGGATTAGGGTTTCGATTCGTTCGGATTTCAAACTCCGTCTATACTTCGCCTAAGGCTCTAGCTAGGCTCTTATACCACTATAGGGTTCCTAGGCACTCCCAAGAGGTCTCACAAGGCATCAACCATGCCAATTTCAAATTTTACGGTGCCGAGAAACCCTAGACTACGGATCGTTAACTAGAAGTCTAGGCGAAAAAGAAACTAGTTTACATCTAAACTAAAAGAACGGAAATACAACCTTTGTAGATCCGGTCCTCCACCTCCACGGCTCCGTGATGAAGTCCTCTCCGCTGTCCAAATCAAAATCCGGGCTCTAGCGTCGGCTTCATCGGAGAAATGGACGGGCAAGGTTGTCGGCTTCGTGCCGAAGATGATCTACGTCGAAGCATCACAAGATCAAGCTCCCACTTCACCAAGTCATGAAACTTGTGAAGAAAACACACTCTACTATTTGGCAAGAGGTAGAGGATGAAGAAATAGGAAGTGGGTTCACTTTAGAATTGGATTTCTCACTCTCTTTCATCAATCACCATTGATGAAGTCAAGGTTTCTTCTTTAAAGAAGATGAAGAAGAAGAAGATAATTATGATAAGTATTATAATAAGAATAATAAAATCATTCTTATCATAATCATGAACCATGGTCAAGTGTAGAGAACTAACTAAGGTTCAAGTGAATGGTTAGGGTTAAGCAAGAGACAAAATGGTCAATTTAGTCAAAGCTTCATGAAGCTTCAAAGATAAAACAAAACTAGCAACCATTTTCCCTTTTTCTTTTCCAAAATAAAATAAATGAAATAAATAAAAGAAAACCCTAACCATTTACTTAACCATAGGTTTAACTCTTTACACATACCCTAGCAAACATGTATCATCAAACATGATACAATCAAGTGCACAAAAGTATATCACATATACAATATGCACAACCAAGTGAGAAAATCCATTTAAAGTGAACCAATACTAGTTAATGCAAAGTAATATATCAAATATATAATTATATATTAAATCATTAAATCAACACTTGATTTAACGATCCGGTCATATCGCATATAACCGACTAGTATCCAATGTATCGGCTTATCGAATCAATCCTTGATTCGATAACTAGGTTATATCGCATACAACCAATCGATACTTTCATCGCGAGAATAGAATAAGGTATCACATACACGCATTATTCTCGGTCCCGCACATATCTCATATGCGCTCCTATTTCGTTTCGCTTGAGCCAGGACTCTAAAGACTCGTCAATACGCCGGCAGCAGATGATGATCATATCAAACACCCATA
The DNA here is from genome assembly GCA_030015575.1 of Agapanthus africanus. Taxonomy (NCBI): domain Eukaryota; kingdom Viridiplantae; phylum Streptophyta; class Magnoliopsida; order Asparagales; family Amaryllidaceae; genus Agapanthus; species Agapanthus africanus. Next base: position 945,446,129 of record CM057338.1, on the reverse strand, counting down.
AGCCGCAAGCGGTCTGCTAAACGTAACGGCCACCCGGGTATTGAGCGATCAGAAGATCGATGAGCAAGCCCGCTCACACTCCAGTGAATCCAACCAGTAACACTACCGTACAGTCCGGTCTGATCGTCTGATATGTCGCATATCTCGCCTAGGGGTGATAAACGTCAGACCCCAATAGCTCGATAAGTCGTGTCGATATGAGGTCTATAACAGTTCGAGAAACTACTGGTAACACTTACCAGTAAATCTCAGCAACCCTGGCCAGGGATTTCCGGTTATAGCCAATCGAACACAGCGCAACATCAACTCCCTATACCGGGAGAGACGAATCCCCTCCTATCGCTCATTGCCTCCATGTGATTCGGGACTGTACCCAAAAACCACTGTTTTGCACGCCCTCTTGGACGTGGTAAGATGGAAATCAAAGCACAGTGGGAACCACACAAGACTCTATGACGATCTCGGGTCAACAGACTACTCTGTACCAGTGTCACCAGAGAACTGCCATCTGACGTAAGGTATAATACCATCTGGGAGTTCTCGGCGAGTCCGTCCAGTGTACCCAGTCTCTACTGAGCACCCGTATATCATCTCTGATGTCAAACACCAATGGATATGTGATCATCCATCGCCCATCTGTATGGGTCGAGAAGGTATACGCTAGTCTACTCTGGTATATCGATGCCCCGTCTCGATACACCCACGACTAGGGACTTTGAAGGATGTACTTATGGACTACCATGTCCCCACTAGTATGATCCGTATCATAGTTCAGGTAGTCAAGTACACATCCTAAGGGCTTTACCAACATGTAACAGAGAGACAATCAGTGTACATGTTAAGGTAAAGAGCAACCAGATAGCATACTATCATGTTGAGCAAGAAAGTCCTCCCTATATATGTCCAAGCATCCACTACAATATACATCCTATGTATAGTAATGGCCTCTAAGGCATACATATAACTAACACATGTATTACTTGCTACTCTTGATTCTTTAGATATTTGTGAGTGAGTTTGGCTTCATTTGCCATCCCTGCTTGAAAGTCTTGCAACTATTGTCACAACCGCGTGGCTCAGTATGTAACTTCAAAAGGTCAACAGTTGCTGATAAATAAATGCATGATCATAATTTCTCAGCATCCACCAACATGTCACATGGTACGAAATGCGCCAGGCTAAAAAATAGCTACTAAATGTGCCTGGCTAAAAAATAGCAAAAATAATAATGAAACTAGATACTACTACACGTTATGACAATAATAATCAATAAAGCAATTGTTTTGGGGAAAAAAATTGAACTATCAACTATTAAAACGGGTTCGGTAGATGAATAAAAAACTTTATTCAACAAATCAGGACCGTTCAAAATTAGCCGTTTCTTAAAGAAGCGATTAAAATCTAACGGTTGTTATTTAATCACTGCTTAAAATATCGGTTAACATCAACGTTAGATAAAAAAGTTATACAACAAATCAGAACCGTTTATAATTAACCGCTACTTTATGTAGCGGTTAAATCTAATGGTTTTAATTTAACCTATATTTAAAATAGCGGTTAAAATCAAAAGTTAATTTATTCAACAAATCAGAACGTTCAGAGTTAACCGCTGCTTAAGGCAGCGGTTAAATCTAACGGTTGTTATTTAAACTCTACTTAAAGTAGTTGTTAATATCAAAAGTTAACCACTGTTTAAGCATTTTTTTTTCAAGCGGTTACGGCATATATCACCTCTCGACTTTCGAACCCTATTTTCCGCCACAGAAAGTGTACATGTTTTGCGAAGTGGTCATGGTATATTTTTTATTTCTACGTTTATATACGTTATCATTTCTATTAATCTAGCCTATGAGTGAACTATCTCTGAGTTAGAAGAAAAAGAAATTGTAGTGGAAACAGACGAAGAATCAATAGAACTAATTGATTTATATTATAAAATCGATCCAAGAACCAATAGAATACCTAGCAACAATCATAATTCAAATCACATGAAAAAACGCCTAATTTACATCTGAAAATCATCACAAAAAACTCTAAATAAATAACAAAACCTATAGTAATTAAAGTAATTAATTTATTTTGTGAAATGGATCCAAGAATCAAGAGAAAAAACCGCTCAATTTTCATCTAAAAATCCTAAATAAATAACAAAATATATAGTAATTAAAATAATTAATTTACCTTATGAAATCGATCAAAAAATCAAGAGAATATCAAGAAAGAACCGCGGTTCAAATTATAGCAAAAATCGTTTAATTTCCATGAAAAAAAGCCCCAAACTTCAAATTTTGCAAATTACATACGGAGAGTGTGATTTTCTCTCTCTCATGACTCGAATGTAATGCACTGATCATGAATTATTATGAACAGTAAGAGATGTCTTAGGGCCATGTATCATTTTTTTATTCATGAATTACTATGGGCAGCAGGACACGCGGTCGCAGGGCCATGGATAAATTTTTGAAAGCATAAACACAAATCAATTTTTTGGGACAAGGACTCCAAAGAGTCCGACTCATGCAATTAACATTAAAAGGTTTTTTTTGGGGGGTTGTTACGGTAGCATTACACGAACAGTTGAACAGAAAAAAAAAAACAAAGCACAACATATTTGCTACTGAAGTGAAGAAAAGATAAAAATGAAATGGAACAAAATAGAAGGAAATGAAAAACTCCGCAAAACAAACAGGTTTTAACTCAATCGCGTATAATTCTTGAAATTTTCCTTTCATCAGCTTCTCGGATGTCACTCACCCTATCTCCAAGAATCAAAGCAGTTGTTTTTCTTTTATTCTTTTTGGGAAATCAATCCTCTTTGAGGATCCAACGTACCATCCCCACATAAGAGAAAATTGGTACCAATTTAGCTAAACCCTTTCTCCAAGAATGAAAGCGGTTGTAGCTGTGACTTGAAAGTCTTGCTACTATTGTCACGACCACATGGCTCAGTATATATTTGACAACAGAACACAAATCATTTTACATATAAAAGTGAGATAATTTGGATGTTATCTCAAATCATAAACGAACATTTATATCGTTTGAAATTTTGCCGTTTTGAGAAGAAGCAATCAGTATGAAGATATAAGCGTATCATCTTCAAGTTATAACATGATTAAAAGTCATAAAAACTGCAGAAAATCCCTACTGCATCTTCTAATAGGTAGGCCATGGCCTGTTTGGAAAAAGGTTAATAATTGGGCCAAAAACGTAACTAGTTGTAGGCCCAAATTAATCCTATCCTTGAGCCGTTTCTTTCTCCCGAGCGTTTCAAGATTTTTTTTTTGGAATTGGCCTGTAACCCTCGCCCAAACACATATCATACCCATGCACACAACACAAACAAGCACAAACACACACGAAGCACCCACGAATTTGTCTCAAAAGCGTTAATTTGTGACCACAATCCCTACCGAGTTCAAACCTCGCACTCAACCTGTTACGCCCCGTTTCCCAAAAGGCGAAGGCGAGACGTGACTAGCCCCGCAAGTATTTATACCAAGAAGCACGACTTCTCAATATAAATACACTAAGCGTATCAGTAAGCAGAATTGTAAATACAAGAATTTAAAACATTGACAAATAATTAAATCGAAGCCTCCAACATCATTTATTACTTCATTAGGTTCATTAGGTTTACGAGGGAAGAAGGCCCAATAACAGGAGAAACAACGGAAATGAAAAGTACCGAAAGCAAAGTCTTTAACATAAGGCATCAAAGTAAACTAAACTAAGGAGCGGTTAATACTCGGATTGCGAGAGTTGTTGGATATCCTTTTCCATAGGTTCCACCTCAAAGGTTATTTCCTCACCTTCATCTGACAGACATTCCCTAAGATAAAAAGAAAAACAAAACGGAATGTCCGTCAACGAACCCGCGCTCGGTAAGTCCCAACTTAAACTTTATAATTTTAAAAGCAAGTATATAATATAATATAAACATGGTACCAATAAGATATGAAACAAACATATAAACATGATAACAATAATTCATGAGCGAATAAGAATATAGCACGGATATCATCGATAGGTTATCGCTATTCTAACATAAAATTTGACTCATGAGTTTTCAATAAGCTTCAGAAGCTGTAATGTTTTGGCTCGGTACCACAACAACACGGATTCATGAGTTAGTACTGTACCGTTCCGGCTAGATACTACAGCAACACGGATTCATGAGATTCATGTGTTAGTAAGGGGACTCCGAAGAAAATTGAACACCACATTTCTCAAACTACACCAAATCTCCGTCAATCATTTTATCAAGTTTATCTATAGAATAACACTGGTTCACGGGTACGAAGGATCACATGCACCTAGACAGCAATTTATAAATATAGTATGTAGTGTTTTTAAAATTCAAGTGAGCATGGGTTCCAACATGAGGATTTACACTAAACATTAGAACTTGAAAATGAAAAAGAGCTACTAGGTTTAGGTTACAAACTTTATAGCATTTTCAAGTGCCCTACTTTTGTGTTGGACTCCATCGTAAGCTTCTTGTAGTTTCATGGAATAAGCTTGCATGTTCATCTTCTTCTTCAAAGATGATCCATCTTGAAGGCTCAAGACAAGGGTTCTAAAGTCCAAACAAGAAGCTAAGATAGATCTAAAAGCTGCTAGCTTAAAGATCAAAGAGTGTAGTTTCCATTAGCTAAATTAATTTTCTCTTTTAAATTTCCTTTTTCTTTTCATGTTTTCTTTTCTAAAGAGAAGGAGGAAGAAAATAATGAGAGAGCTTGGACAAGAGAAAGAAAGCTAAGAATCAATATCATAACCATTTACTCGAAATGGTTACTAATATAAAACATTTTCTACAAATTCTCAACCATAGGATTTAATCAAGTGTCCAAGTGTCCATACACTTCTTTCTCTTCTACATGTCACCATTTAAAATGAGGCGTAAGTTATGCTAGGCTCAATGCTTAACATAACCTAAAAGGAAAAAATTAAATCAGTTACAACACACACACTTGTAATTAATTTCCAATATATTTAAAATGCATAAAGAGACAAAATTTAATTAGTGACAAAACTAGCAAAAACATATAATAAATATATATATTAATATATTAAATCGGAACTCGATTTAATATCCGTCTTTTTGAAAAGGCCGGCTAGTATTTCTCCCGTCCGATTACCGTCAGTGTATTCAATACATTAGTTTTAACCGGATGCTTGCACGTATCCAGTACGGTTACTACATTGTTTCGCCAAAGCCGGAAAACCTCTGTGTGAGACTCTAAAGACTCGACAATACGCTGGCAGTGAGTTCACTGAAAAACCCTAAAGGACTCACAAGCATGTCAATGATACTAGCTGTACGTAACGGCTATCCGGATATCTATCGAAAAGGAGATCGAAAAACAAGCTCATCCGAAAACCCCCACTGAGCCTATAAGTGACATTCACCGTACAGTCCGGTCTGCTCATCTAAGAGTATTGCATATTAGGTCTAAGGATGGTAAACGTCAGATCCCTAATAACCTAACAAGTCATGTTGGTATCAAGCCCATCACCAATCGAGAAACTACTGAACCCCATCAGTAAATCTCATCCTCCTAGGCCCAGGTCTTGTGGTGATGGGCAACCGTGCACAGCGTGATATCAACTCCCAATACTGGGAGAGACGAATCCCCTCTATCGCTCACTGCTTCTAAGTGCTTCGGGACTGGGCCCAAAAACTACCTGTTTACACGACTCTTTAAAGCCGTGGTACGGTAGTAATCAAAATACAGTGGAAACACACTTGAGACGAAGTGACGATTTTGGGTCGACAGACTACCCTGTACTCATATCACCTGAGAACTTCTATCTGACGATAGGTATAATACCATCTAGCAGTTCCCGGCGAGTCCATCCAGTGTAACTCATAACCTAATAAGCACCTGTATACAAACTTTGGTGCCGTACACTAATGGCTGCGGGATCGGCCATCTCCCCTCTTGGGAATAAGAAACGTATACACCACTCTACTCTGAAATATCGATACTCCGTCTCGATACTTCTACGATTATGGACATTTAAGAATGTGTTTATAAATTACTCAACCCCCACGAGTATGATCGCCATCATAACGCTGGTAGTCAAGCAAAGGTCTTATAAGCTTTATCAACATGTATTTACGATACATAATAATAAACATATACACATGTTAAGATAAAGACAAATAAGATAGCATACTATCATATCGAGCAAGATTGTCCTTTACATATATATCTCAAGTATCCAAATGTAATATACAATCCCATGTAGTATACAATAATAGCCTCTAGGGCATACATATCCAACAATCACCCACTTTCACTAAGGCCATGTATTGGTGTATCGAAGACCTATCATCTCCAATAGCCGCTCGAGCTGGGTCTGAGGAAGGGCCTTGGTGAGTAGATCCGTCTTGTTTTCTTTGGTATCTACTTTCCGAATCTCGATCTTCCGGCGATCAACGTTCCCCTGATCAAGTGATGCCACCTCAAGATGTGTCTGGATTTCTGACGGGACTATGGTTCCTTCGCTAAACCTATAGCCCCATTGTTTTCACAATACAGAGATATTGGATCAATAATAGACAGAACCACCTCAAGTTCAGAAATGAACTTTCTCATCCAAACAACCTCTTTTGCGGCATTGCTAGCAACAGTATATTCATCCTCCATCGTAGAGTCTGCTACGATATCCTATTTGGAACTCTTCCAATAGACCGCCCCTCCGTTAAGGGTAAACACATAAGCCGAGACAGACTTGCTGTCATCCTTATCATTCTGGAAGCTCGAATCATTAAAGGCCTCTATCTGAAGATCTCCATTATCGTATATCAGAAACATCTCCTTAGTCATTCTCAGGTACTTAAGAATGTTTTTTACAGCTATCCAGTGCTTCTCCCTTGGGTTTGATTGATACCTGCTTATCATGCTAAGTGCGTAAGCCGTATCTGGTCTGGTATATAATATCGCATACATTATAGAGCATACTGCCGAAGCATAGAGTATAGTAGTCATGCGAGCCATCTCCTCATCAGTCTTGGAAGACATCTCTTTGGAGAGGGTGATTCCGTGACAAGCCGGTAAATTACCATGCTTGGAATCTTCCATACTAAACCTTTTTAGTATGGTGTCAATGTACCTGAACTGTGAAAGTATCAACATCCTCTTAGATCTATCACGATAGATCTTGATCCTCAGAATGTTGGAGGCATCACCCATGTCTTTCATGGAGAACTTCTGTGACAAGAACAACTTGACCGACTATAGCATAGGAACATCATTTCCTATTAAGAGAACGTCATCCACATATAACACTAGGAACACAACAATTCTCCCTATAATCTTCTTGTAAATACACGACTCATCTATTTTCTTGATGAAGTCAAATTCTTGACTGTCTCATCAAAACAGATGTTCCACCTTCGTGATGCCTGATTTACTCCATAAATGGATTTAAGTAACTTGCACACCTTCCCGCTGCTCCCATTGTCTATGAAGCTCTCTGATTGATCCATATGGACACACTCTTTTAAAGCACCATTTAGAAAAGCGGTCTTTATCTCCATCTGCCAGATTTCATACTCATAGAAAGCATCAATGTCAAGTAGAATCCGAATGGATTTGAGTATAGCCACGGGAGAAAAGGTTTCGTCATAGTCTACACCGGATCTTTGAAGAAAACCTTTTGCAACAAATCTAGCCTTATAGTTTTCCACCTGTCTATCTACACCATTATTTTTTTTGAAGATCCACTTGCAGCTGATGGGTTTTACCCCTGGCAATGCAACGTCCAAAGTCCATAATTTTTTGGTGTACATGGACTCTATCTCGGATCGCATAGTATTCAGCCATTTCACAACGTCATTATTGGTAATGGCCTGATCAAAACCAGTAGAATCATCTTCTTTCAAGATGCAATCCTTTTGATCCCCATCTATAAGAAAACCATAGTATCTCTCGGGTAGATGAGAAATCCTATTAGATCTACGGAGTGGCTGGGGTTCGTCCAGAGCTATCGAATTCTCTGGTTACACAAAATCTTCATTTGCAGTTTGTGCTTCTATAATTTTTTCCAGCTCTACCGTGCTCCCACTAATTCTTTTGTAAGAAATTCCTTCTCTAAGAAAGTAGTGTGGCGAGAAACAAACACTTTCTGTTCCTCGGTGTGGTAGAAAATATATCAAAGACTTCTTTGGATATCCTACAAACTTGCAAAGAACCGACCGTGCCAGAATTTTGTCCGGATTTTGTACTTTGACATAGGCCGAACAACCCCATACCTTAATAAACTTAAGATATGGTGTCTGTTGGGGTCAAAAATTACACCTCGGTTGACCAAGTCAAAATCAAAGTCAACCTCAAACCAAGTGGGCCCAAGCCCAGGTCAAGACTGAGCATGGAAGGAACCGGCCCCATGACAAAAAGAATAAAGCCATAGATTGGTTTAATGTAATTCTTTTTTTTTATATATAGAAATAAATGTATGAAAAATGGGCAAAAAGCCAAAATTTTGTAAACCCCATGGTTTATAAGCAAAAAGAAATAAGCACATAAGGTATGGGGTGGCACAAGTGCCATTTGGCAAAGCCTAAGGGGCTATATGTAAAGTGTGTAGCCTATAAAAGCAACATGATGAAAAAATCATAGAAGAACTTTTCATCCTTTCAAATTCTAGGGTTTGTGTCTCCTTCTCCTTCCTCAAGGTTCTAAACCTTCTTTCCTTTTTTTTTTTGAATTAAATCAATAGTTCAATCCCTCTTTTTCCAAAAAGAAATTGTTTTTCACTATAAAACCCTTAAAGGGGAACTCAGATCTTTCATCGAATCCCCAAAAGGGGAGATTTTTGAGTTTCACCCCACTTATTCTTCAATATCCAGCCAACGGAAAGGAGGAAGAAGGATACCCTTTTCTAAAAATCCCATTTCGGGAAGATCTAAGTCTCAAAAGAAGATCTAAGGCTAAAGGGGGGAAGAAAGGGGTCCCCTCTGACCATCTTCAAAGATTTCTAGGAGTCTAACTCCATTCAAGATCGGCTGGAGTTTAACTCCATAAACAAAACCCTTTTTAGGAGTTTAACTCCAAATCTATACATAATCCCTGTTGGGAGTTCAACTCCAAAGCACCTTGGGAGTTCAACTCCCAGCCCAGGGCCTAAGCTCCTTTTCCGCTGGTGTTTCCAGCGGTCGTCTACCGCGCACATGACCCACGGACGACCAGCGGTCGCGTGCCACGCACGTGACCCACTGGCGCCCAACGGTCGCGTGCAGGACACGTAACCCTCGGGCGCTCAGCGCCCACGTGCGCCTCACGGGATCCTCGGGCGCTCAGCGCTCAGCGGTCGCGTGCAGGGCACATGACCCGCGGGCGCCCAGCGGTCGTGTGCCGTGCACATGACCCGTGGGCGCCCAGCGGTCGTGTGCCGCGCACATGGCCCGCTAGCGCCCAGCGGTCGCGTGTAGGGAATGTGACCCGCGGGCGCTCAGCGCCTAAGCGCCTGGCAGGTGACCCGCGGGCGTTAAGCACCCATGCGCCAGGCACGTGACCTGCGGGCTCCAAGCGCCCACATGCCAGGCACGTGACCCGTAGGCATCTAGCGCCCACATGCTATGCACGTGTCTTTAAGACGCTCCTTACCCCTCATTTTCCATGCACTCCACACCCAAAACACGTCCCCTGTTGGAAATTTTTTTCTAACGGGGCCTCCGTAAACTCTGCGAGGCCCCCGATATATCCAAAACCCTATGAAAAACACAATACACGCACACGGCACATTGAGTTCGCATGACCAGTTTAACCTGTCAAGGAGGTTCTCTCGCTCCAAAAGTAAGGGATAATTAACGACAGCTTAGTCCACAGCTACTGGAGATTCGGATCCCCACGATCAATAAACCTTGGCCTACCTTAGGCAGGGGGAATCTGTATATGCCTGACAAGCGCGTGCGTATTCCTATCTCAATGGGGTGACGAAAAAAACCCTACAGATTCTGGCACGCCTGGTGGGACCTTTTCTCTCCTCCCATATTTTGGGTTAATCGTTCATGCGAACTTAATCAACATATATATATCAATTGCGTACTGATGTTATTTTTCTTTCTTTCTTGTGTGTACAGGTTAACAGCTTAAACTCTCAAACTCAGCAATCATGTCTCCTAAGACGAGCTTCGTTTCCGACGCGACCCCGATCTAGTACGTAGTCAAGATCAATGCCTGCGTGGTTCTCCCTGCAAGTCTCAGCCAGCAATGGGAGGAGCCACCCCATCAATTTGGTTCCGTCATCATCTACCCTACCGGAAGCGATCATCTGGCAGAGTTTACGGCAAACCAAACATCCAAACCGACCTTAAAGGGCAGGAGGCAAAACGCTGTGATCGCCACGGCACCACAACTCAAACGTAAAACGGTGTCCGAATGACTCTCTGGTGCTCCAGCTCGGGGGTAAGACTACCGGAGAAAAGGGCATCATCGAATGTTGCGGATAAGCACAGGCGACGCCTCTGACAATTGCACAATCAGGCGTATCTCCAAAGCTCTCCATCGGGTCTATGGCGGCTCCCCGAAGAGCCAAAGCCTGCCAAGTGCTCAAATCAGAAAAGTTAAGACAGAAGAGGCTCAGGTATCGAGCCAACAAGAGGGCCAGGACTCTGGCCAAGTGGAATCTCATGAGGTTCCTAGAGCAGGGTTACCCCATGACGACGGCTGAGTCGGCCGTAAAAGTCAGCAATTCCTTCGAACCTCTGAAGTGGGTTCAGAAAAATGCCATGACCGTCAGAATCAAGAAGACAACAGTCCGAATGATGCTACAAAGAGACGTGTTCCAGCCCCAACAGAGAAAGCATGACAGCGTCTCTTCAAGAGTCTATCAGGCGCTCTGTGCCGCGCAAAAGCATCGGGGAAAATCCAGAAAAGAAGCGCCGGCACCTCTCAAGAATCCGGTCAGGCCAGCCATTTTTAATCGATTGTCTGTTACCAAAACAGAAGGGCCACGACAGCGGTCCACGAAATCAGCTGCCAATAATGAAAATACGGCCGGATATGTTATCCATACAGTTTATATGGCGGGAGCGCGGCCCAGTGACAACCTGCGCAGCAAAAACAAGAATGGGGCCACCACATCCCAAGCCTAATCTGGCTTGAACGTGGTTGCCGTTTCCTAAGATCAGCCACCTCTGCTGGACGATGAAAACCTTCTCGATGAAGCCGATAGGCAGAAGGACCCCTCAGTCCATATGGAGTTAAGCACAGATAGCGAGGAAGAGCCGACTTTCCGCCCTAGGACCGCAGAGTAAGAGCTGCTTCAAGAGCTTCGAAAATAGCTCAGGAGCAAAGATAAAGAGATGGTCAAGCTCTATTTGAAAATTGACGACCTAACGAACGTTGTGATGCAGCTCATGGCTCAAATTGCTCGGGCGCCTCCCAATCAAGCACAAGTCTCTACTCATGAGCCGGCTGATGACAACCCGAAGCAACCGATGCTGTCCTCTTGGGTCCAAGATTGGGCGAGCCGCACGAAAGCCGACCACATTCCACTTCTGGATACGCCTTGGCCCCAGATAGCACTATCCCTCTAACACAAGATCGGATAATGGATTTGGTCACTAGCAAGGTTAGAACATTGGTAGCTGAAGCCGAAGCTCAGAAAGAAATCGTCAGTAGAGGGCGGCCATATCCCGCACAGTACGATCTGATTGAGTTCCCGAGCGGCTACGTCATTTCTAAGTTCGGAAGATTTAACGGGACGGGAAACACAAATCAGCACGTCGCCCACTTTAATGCGTCTTGTGGAAATATAGGGGGCAATGGTGCACTCCTTCTTCGTCAGTTTGCCAATAGGCTGATCGGTGTCGCTTTCGACTGGTATTCAAGTATACCAGACGGGTCTGTCACTACTTTCACCCAAATAGAGTCTCTGTTTCGGCAAAAATTCATGAGTGTTGGTGACAAAATCTCTATCGTTGACCTCGTGAGAACTAAGCCGGGGAAAAATGAAAGCAACACGGACTTTATTGCCCGATGGAGCAACTTCACTGTCAAGTGTGAACCGCCGCTAGAGCAGGACCAGTCCGTCAGCCTCCTTATTGGGAACCTCAGGAATTGGATGGTCCCATTCTTGTGTATAGCAGGCCTTAAGACGTTTCCGGAGCTGACCAAGAAAATCCAAATACTAGAACGCTCGAAACAAGAGTCTACTCCAGACTCTCAAGGAGACAAGACTTGGAAGAGCAAGAGGGACGATAACCGTAGAAGCAGGAATTCCAGCAGTACCAATGTCTTCAATGCGTCCGATAATGAAGACAAGCGAAAGGCAGGCGAATCCAAAAACAACCGGTCTCGAAAGCCAGTGCTGGGAGGAGAAGGGTCTTCCCTAGAGGAGAAAAAGAACAAGGTTTACTCTTTCAGGAAGGACAAGGTCCAAAAGATATTCAGAGACGCCTTGAACAATGGTCTACAACTGCCGGAGTCGAAAAAACCTCACGAAACAAAAATGACCGACAATCCTCTATGTTGCCCGTACCACCGAGTAGTGAGCCATGCGATCGAGAATTGCTATATCTTTAAAAACTGGGTCGAGAAGCAGTATAAGACTGGAGAGATCGAGCTGTCCAAGAGTGTGTTGGTGAACAATCAAGTTGCAACCACCAACTTTATACAGATAGAAGCTGAAACCTTCTGGGAGCAGATAGCTGAACCCGCTGCCCTGAGAAATAAAACTGACTCACCGCAGCCTCCGTGGAGTACGCACATATCTAATAAGACGAAGAAGATACTAAAACTACTTCGGAAAGAGCCCAGAACAGAATAGGAAGGGCAGAAGAAGCCCACTATTCTAGCTGCCAATTCGGCTCAATCAAACTCAAAATCCAAAATGCTCAAGAAGAAGAAAAGTGCAGCTCGACGTGAAAAATAGTCTGCAGGGAGATCTACCATTCAAAAATATATCGATTCTTTCGAAGACTATGAACAAAAGAAAATAACTCTAATTCAATTAAAGGAGTTCTTCTCTGTAGAGGCAGCTGAGATTCCGGAGGAGCTAGAAGAAAACTCCAATGAAGAGATCCCTATAGTTTTTTCTGTTGGCATTGCAAGGTTTTCAAAACATGATATACAAGGGAGGAAGGTGGCTACTTATGGATATTGAACAACAACAGTTCTATGCGGTGAGAATAAAAAATAAATAATAAAAAACAGTGCCATGCATATATATCTTAATATTTAAAGAACAGTTTCTAGTTTAGACCCAAACCTTGAAGGTTCAAAGTTTCATCTCTCTCTCTCTCTCTCTCTCACATGTCGATTTGTCTTTTATCTATGCAATAACAACTAATCTAATATATGTGCAAAAAGCCCTAAATTATTTTAGGGGTTTTTCGAAATCAAACATAAAATCATATATTTGATCCCTAAATTATGTATATTATTATAAATCGTAGATCTGGGAAAAGAGAAAAAAATAATATTATTGATTGATCAAAGAGCAATGTACAATATGCCTCTCTATATATAGTGCACAAGATAAAACCCTAATACGTAATTGTCATACCCCGCGTCCCAATAGACAAAACGGTGACGTGGCAAGCCCGCGACATATTTATCTAGAGAAGGCCATTTCCTAAATAAATATACTAAGCGTATTGAAACAATAATACACAGTGCAAGAATAAATTGAGACTGTAAAAAAAATTTCAACAAATATCTTTATTTACATTCAACTTCCAATATTTACAAATACAAGAGTTTATGCTAGAAAGTAAATACAATAAGGAAAATGCCTAAACAAGTGGCATACATAAACTAAAAAAAAGTGAAGCTAAGCTAGCCCTGAGTAGGATTTGGTTGTAGTCATTCTCTGTGGCTTCAACCTCCCCCGTCTTGACCGTATCTGACGCACATTCCAAGAGAAAAAAAGTTGGTGGAATGCCCGTCAGCGAACTAGCATTCGGTAAGTCTCAAAGATAGATAAGAGTAAAAAAATGACAAGTGTAGAATATATATATGACGAGTAAGAGTATATGATCATGGGTAAATATATATATAGGTCTCCAGAAGGTCACTATGTTAATTTTAAGTTCCAAGTGTGAATGTCAACGCAGCCGTAGAAATATTCACGAGCTCAAGAGTGGGACCCCAGGATTAAGGAAACACGGGACCATTTCATGTGTTAGCATCGGGGCTCTAGGCCGTGGATGAGTCAACCCGACTGATATTCGAGTAAAATAAAAAAGTGGTTAATACGGGACTCCCGAAACTCCGTTGGATTCACACAAGAAACGATCCCAAGCACCCCGAGTATAATATATTATAACTAGTTAATATACTTAATTGATTTGATTGATTGATTGACATGTCTTGATCGAAACCCTAAATTGTAAAAGGTGTAGATTTTATTCGAGTGAGTCGAGTAATGTGAGGGTCATGAGAATTGCAATCTTGGTTCGAGTAGTTTGGGTTCGAGTACACGTTTGAGTTTAGATTCGAGTTAGGTTAGAGTTCGAATTCGTATTCGAGTTTGAGTTCAAGTTTAGATTAGAATTTGGGTTTGAGTTTGAGTTTAGATTTAAGTTTGGATTCGAGTTATAGCTATTTCTTGTGAATTGATTTAACTTTTGAAGATCTTAAGTTCGTGAGAAATAGGCAACTACTGCACATGGACGGCAGGATTTGTGTCTTTTTCCAAGACAATTGCCATTTGATAATTCCATTAAGTTGTCTAAGCTGAATAGGCAAGCACCCACTTTCTCCGGCTCCCTGAGACTCAAGAGAATTGATCCCGCTTAAACCTATATTAATCTAAAGTCCTTAAATATTGTATGTATATCTCGATGGGGTTTTATGAAAAATACTTTACTATAGTTTAAAAATAAATCTCGAGGGTGATTTATAATATTTAGGGTTTTCATGAACATGTATTTTAAGGGTTGAAGTGTTTTGGTGATAAAACCTAGTTTTTTTGAAAGTTTATGGTATTTTTATGAAAATCTAGCTCTTTTGGAAACTTGATGGTATTTTATTAAAAATTTTAATCTTTCATTTTAAAATATAGTTTCTTAATTTTTTTTTATTGAAAATACATATTTATGATTTTTATATAATTTTTCAAAAATTAGTTTTGTTTAGAAAAATCGCGTTTCTTAAAAACCGTATTTTTATTCCTTTCGAGACCGAATACTCCGTGAGGAGTTCTGCATCTCGCTCTATTGTCCCAAGGATGTGCGATAATCCACATCATCCATTATCGAGTCCCCTGACGAGGGTTGCAGAGGCGTAATTGCCAAGGATTTCCAAATACCGATTAAAAGAAACCCGTTTTGAAACGGTGTGGTACTTAAATGAAAAGGTTCTTCTTTAAATTAACAATAGCTCTAGAATACCGTGCTATAGAACCATAATGTGTATGGAGGGTAGGTCGTTACCCGGTGAAGTTTTTCTAAAGGTACTTAACTAACTATCGAGAAGTGTTATACTAACATTCATGGTATTTTAATGAAAAGGTTTGTTATATATTTGTTTCCTATGAATTTATTTTGTTAATTTAAAAACCTAAATGATGGGGAAAAAAGTTAAGATTAGTGTAGCATGTTAGTTGATTTAATTTTCTCATCACATACATTACAAATGTCAAAAAGAACTTATATCGGAGATAACTTCTTTTTTATCGGTTTGTTTTTAAAAAGTTATTTTGAGATGGAAAGGGATAGAGGTGAAAGGATTTACTAGATTAGATATAACAAGAACGAGGGGGAGCCTTCGGGTGTCGTGGTTTCGTCGAAGGTGCTCCGGTCGTCGCGTTTGGCTTGCTACTCCACTTGGGGGGCTTAACTCCACTTGGCGTTTAGAGAGTTTGAGAGAATTTTTCCCAGAAATTTCAGAATGGTGAAGAGCTAGGGCATGGGGTGTTATTTATAGTGGAGAATTAGGGTTTGGGAATTAAAAATGTGAATTAAAATGCATTAAAAATGTGTTAAATGGTGAATTGAAAAGTCTCTGTTTGATTGCAGGAAAATCAAACAGTGCAAGGGAGTTATGGAGAGTCGAAAGGGTGTGTGTGCAAAGCACGGAGGCAATTGAGCCTATATCGACCGTCGGCTCCGGCCATATCAAGGAAACGGGCGGTCGGATCTTGTTGGCTTGCTTCGAGATTCGTGCCATGTGTCAAGTTGTGTGTGTACACCTCATTTTGCCTGTTTGATTTTTCTGAAACTTTTCGTTTCTCCGTATACTGCAGCGCAACTCTTAGGCTTCCAAAAATTAAAAAGAAAAATCTAAAAATAATTAGGTTTGATGGGATTCGAATGCACAGGCTATGTCACGGCAGTGTAGGGGCTTTACCAGTGAGTTATAAGTTATTTCTTGCTTTTATTTAACAAAAATAACTTTTAACTCTTCCACATGCTGTAATACCCTTTCTGTACAATAACAAGAAATTTCTGTATAGTGATTTCAGAGTCGTTACAGTAATATACGTATAATACACGTAAATCCTAATGCAAAAAGATAAATATAAAATAATATAAAAGATATGACAAAAGATATGCATATCTTAACAGCCCCTCTCAACTCACGGTGGATCATAAACGGAGAGTTTGGACAAGAAATGCGAAAATTGAGTACGTGTTTGAGGTTTCGTAAAGAGATTTTCCAGTTGATTATTGGAATGGATGTAAGGAAGTGAAATCTGACCTCGGTCGTACTCTTGGCGAACTATGTGACAATTCACCTCAATATGCTTAGTATGTTCATGAAAAACTGGATTTTCAGCAATACGAACATCACTCTTGTAGTCACAATAAAGTGAAATGTGAGAGGGAATGACGACACCTATATCAGTAAGTAAACTATGAAGCTATTTAAGTTCTGTAGCGGTATCAGTCATTGCACGGTACACAGCTTCAGTGCTGGAGCAAGAAACGATATCTTGGCGCTTGCTGCATATGGAAATCAAGGATGTATCCAATAAGACACATAACCCAGTAGTAGATTGACGAGTATCAGGGTAGTTGTTCAGCAAGATTAATTATATTTTAATGCCGTTCATTTCTTATCATTTTTTTAATAAACGGTGCTGTTTAATTCGTGTCTGCTCATTAATACAGGTTACAGGTATACAGGCAAAAACACTAGAAACAATACTCTGCATACACGAATTATGACAAAATTGAGCCAAACTACAAACTGGGAGAAAACCAATCAAGTCTAAATGAGTTTTGCGACAATACATGTTATGTACAACAAATAGTTCAAAATGGTCCAACATGATTTGCATCATTAATCAAGTGGTTCATTGCATATGGCTCATATGGATCAAGTAGGCAAACACCATCATGAAGCATACAAGTGGGCATGGTCAAGTGGGCTTAATTGCTATGTGTGATGATAAGTTAAAAAGAAGTGATTTAAAGTGTGATCACCTTCCCCACTTGCCCACTTGTTTCTATCCCATGCTCCAAAATGCAAGTGAGAATGAGTTAAAAGAAAAGAAGATACCAGAGAGATTCTTGTGAGCTCAGAAGATCACAAAACAAAGATGGGCCCCACCCCCTCCTTCTGGCCACCAATTTAATCACATTAGTCGTTATTTGCGGCCTCAAATACACCATTTTGGCTCATGCACTTTCTGTGGGTCCTTTGTTGTCTTGTCGGTCCATTTTTATTGTTTATTTTTTTTTGTTGAGTTGCTTATATATAGCAGATCATAGATTACGTTCGGGGTTGGCTTTTGGAGTGAGAAAAACAGATTGTAATATTTGATTGCTTCTTCATCTTTCTTCTTTGAGCTCTCATTTGAGTGCTCCATTAAGGAGGTTGAATTTGTTATCTATCTTTTAGCTCATGCCCTCCATTTTGTTAATAAGAATCAAACTCTTTTACTTTAACTCATTGTTTATTTTCTTTGCTCATTATTTCTTTCTCTTGTGTTTTCATTTTCTCTTTTATGATGATTAGGTAACTCTTTAGTTGTGGCGATGGTGAGAATGTGAGATGAATGGTTTTATCTTCCTCCTTCTCTTATGCATATTTAAAGTGCTCAAAACTTAATTGTAACCTTAAGATTTTTTTATGGATATTTTTGATATGGTATTTTGATTTTGATGGTTACTTGTAACCTTTATCATATACCTTATTCTCTCATAATCACGATTTTGCAATGTTAAAGTTAGAATCACATTTACGTTAACCTTGCTAGGTAGTTTAGATATGGTATTTTGCTTATGTTGTTTGACACCCTTCATCAAGCATATACCCTATATTATCACCCACCTACTTAGCAAGATTAATGCAAACTTTTACTTCTTATTCACTAATTGATGTGTGTTGATATTGTATGCTTGTTAACCCTTGTGCTTAGTGTTGATACAATATGCGCGGACATAAAAATGGTAAGTAAGAACATAACAGACTAATTTCTTTCCTCGCAATGAAACTTCAATATTTTGATAGTTTATGCTTCTCCACCGCTTTGATAAACCATGCTTCATTTTGGTTCTAACAAGAGGAGGGAACACTCATGATCAAGAGAAAGTCAAAGATTTCGTAATGATTCAACCATATGAATCGGAGCCACGACCGCTTTTCTTTTCTTATATGCTTCGTTTTCTTCTTTTTTTTTTGACAAACCAAACCAAAACTATTATTTTCCCTTAAACTTGAGACAACAACTTCTAATCACCAATTCCATGTGGATCGATCCGTACTTGCCAGTTATCTACAACGAGCCGTGCACTTACGGTTAATAATTTAAAACGAGACCGAGCTCGCGCGCGCCATATTTCTAAAAATCTTTCGTTTCAAAACACATAGGCGCACGCATGTGAGGTTCCAAATAAGTTTTTAGCACCGTTACCAGAAAAGCGGTAGTCATTAGGGGTTGTTATTTTAGGTTCATTTGTATATACAAAACTAACAAACTAACAAAAAAATTCAAAACAAAACAAAAAAAAACTAACTTTTTGAACATTTGTTTTCTGTCTATTTTATCTGCCGTCACTCTGAGCTTTATTGGTAGATTTAAAGTATAAAATAGAAAAAATAAAAGGACAAGTAACACACAGTACAAAGTTGGAACCTTAACTCCAAACATTGGCCGCCGGTTTATTACCAAAAGCCGCAACTAGCGGTCCAACCTTCTTTGATTTCTCCAATTTTATGTTGTCTACTTTGTTGTCCTGTTTTTGCTCCATTTTATACTTTTAATTTCATAATTGTGTTTGTGCAGCAAATTGTCTATCTATATCACTTTTCCGCTAAGTTTTCCGATATTTCTGGCATTTCAGTTTTAGACGGAATTGCTGGCAGCGATCGTGCGAAACAAAGTAAACTTTCAAGAACAAGGAATTAGTGAAGTACAGTGCAAAAAATCCGAGTAGTTTGACCCGCGTAAGCGAACATTCAAGTACTTGTGGATTGACTCAAACGGGGGTTTCTTAATCCAAAATTTTGGGTACGTATTTCTAACTCCTTCTCTCTCAAATCCGACGCATTCCAATATTCTATTTTTTGCGGAATTCTTTGCAAGTTTGCCGCCAATAGCCTAAAGAGAACTAACCTGTATTTTTTGCAGCGCGTAAACTTGAAATGAAAAAGATGTGCTTGATTGATTGAATGCTTGAATTCTTTCCTTAGATTGCGCATTTGCATACTTTAATACGGACTTAAGGGCAAAGAATCCCTAAAATACGGTAAAGAATTTCATCACTTTTTCCCCTGGCCTATAAATCACAAAACTGCATTCTTGCATACCCACAGTAATTTTAAAATCAATTAGAATTCAGTATTTAAAGATTCACGCTCAATAGGGCAAATTAATTGTATTTAGAACACCGCTTAATATTATATTGTTTATGAGATGTCTAGGCAAGTGTTCACGGCGCAACCACCAAATGAGAAAAGGTTATTCTAATTAAGAAACTTAACGAAAGTGTTGGACAACCTCCCCTTATCTCTGCACTTACCTGACTTCATGATCAGTATATATTGAGCAGGTCTGGTTGACTTAGCAAAACATAGACCGCTAGAGATGTGATATTCTTTGTTTTTATGATTTTGTGAATGATTGTTGATATGGGTGATACACAGTTTAATTCGATTCTTCAAGATCCATATTCTTTTGTTTATACACATACCCAATTCTTTTGTTCCAATTGTCAAGATTCTTCCCATATTCTTGAATACAGTCCTTTCTTAGAAAGTAACCAACCGCGCTAAAATTTTGATATCGGTATACCCCCTAAACCCAATCTCACATTAAACATAAAGCAATTGATTGAAAACTTAAAGAAAGAGGTCGACAAAATGACTTCTTTAGTATCGTTACCGTCACAACCCTCATTCCCGAAACAATTGACACATCAATAGAGTATGATAGTGAGATGGATGCTAGGTTGACCGCTTTAGAGAAAGGTTTAGAAGAGGTGACTGCAGTCAAGAATCAAACAGTTTCGACGCCATCCATGTTCATACAAAAATCTGATCAATTGTTTCACGCTCAATCTCAATCATTGGCTAGAATCGACGAATAAGTAAAATATTTAGCTGTACGGATTTTAGAGAGTGAACACAGTCAATTTGAAACAAATAATGTCAATATCTTTCATCTAGGTAGTCAACTGAGTGAGATAAATGATCAAACAAATTTTGATGATTTCATAGATGATGATAATATAATTGAATTGACTGAGTATTATAAGGACAAACAAGAAAACCCTCCGAGTCAGTCCGACACTAGCCTTCAAGTACCAAATAGACTTCCTATCACTTCTGAGCTTGGGGATAATTTAACTGATAAACTACTTGAAAATGAGAATCCTACACCGACTGATTATAGCGATAAAATTTTTGAGGAGGAGACTTGTGAATTTGACGGATATGGTTTCCATATAGTGTTCAACAAAATTCACGATCAGGAACCCACTACCTTAGTGTTATCGATTGATATAGTTTTTTACGAAACTTTAGAATGGGAACCTACATTTTTAGATGATATCGACCTACGCATAGGTCAGTATGTTGAGGGAAGACTTGAATTGGGAGATATGAGCTGTATTGATGGGAATATGATTGTGGAGTGTAATACCCTAGCACTGCTATACTATATATTTCGGATATTTCAAATCTTGCGGTAAAATTCTTTACTATTGTTGCTTTTGGGTCGTGGATGGTGCAATTGGTAGTTGTGGTTATTATCCGATTCGACCCACATGGTTGAAACCCAGCATGGTTCGAAATTACATCAAATATTTGCTAGTACAGAGTATCCATGCAAATCTAGATTTTATAAATATATATAATATATTTTAGAATCCACATATCTTTTTAAATACAATATAAAACCAAATAACATATTCTCTTATGCAGCCTTGTATGTTATAGTACCCCATATCATGTGGTTGCGTCCATATATCATGTTCATATCCTAAGTGTTACACAAACTAGTATTTGGATCGCTACGTATATTTACGTAGACTTTTATTGAGGGTATATGTTTTTATTTACTGGATATCACATTATGGTTTAAACCCTTACGTATATTCTTTATATTTAAAAACTAGATTTTTGAAGGGACACGGATAATATTCGGAATAATCTGGTATTATCTGTAAAATCTCACAATATATATAATATATTTTATATAACAAATATATATATATATATATATATATATATATATATATATATATTGTCACGCTCCGCTTCCCAGTGTACGGACAGAGGACGCGACTGGCCGCTATGTATTTACTGTGAAGTAAATACGCAAAGCGTATCTAAGTAATATAAATATAAATGCACAAGAGACAAGATGTAATAAAACAACAACTTTATTTATTCACATTCTTTTTACAATACATGGAAAAGTAAATACATGAAATAAAGCGATGCCTAAACAGTGGCATAACAGAAATGAAAAGTACTGAAATAAAATGTGTACAATGAAACTAGAGCTCTGGGTTGTAGGCAAGCAGATCCAAGTCCTCGCTGGTAGGCTCGATCTCCTGAGTGTACAGATCACCTGACAACATTCCAAAAAAGAAAGAGAAGGAATGTCATCAGCGAACAATGGCTCGGTAAGTCCCAAGCATAAGAGAGAAATATAATAGACAGAGAGTAAGAGAGAGTGTAGCTTTTACAGTTGTATTATATTGTTATATTGTTGTAATTAGTGTTAGCGCTGTTGTTTGTAACTTGGTACAGAAGGATGCTAGTGTATACGAGAGGAGTCTCAGTAGACTAGAGACTAAGGTGAACGGAATGTACAAGGAACCGTTATGCCACTATACAACAGCAACGGAATATAAGTTATGTGTCTTAAATCTTGCAGTCTCGTGCCATTCTAACACCTTCCGTACCAATCTACCCCTTAAACCCCGCGAAATATTGTTTGTATTGTCTTGTAATATAGATTGTATAATTGGATGACTTACCGAAACCATGATATCAGTAAATGGATGTAACTGGAGAATCATGTAAATGGAAGTATATCCATGGTTCGGTTCAGTCAATAAAGTTTGAATAGATTGAATATATGGATTCATGGATTCATATTGAATTGTAATTTGTACTTGAATCATATTCAAGTCAGATTATTATAATGAGACTCGGTCTGAGTCAGAACAATTAGAAAAGAAATTGAAGTTCTGAATTAGGTTTTGATATTATCGGTAACCGCTGCACATGGGCGGCAGGATTTGTGTCTTTTTCAAAGACGATTACCTTGTTGATAACACCGTTTGTTAAGTTGTCTACCTTAGATAGGCAAGCACCCATATCTTCGGCTCCCTGAGGCTCAAGAGGCTGGTCCCACTTAAACCTATATTTACTAGGATCCTTAGGGTAATTTATAGAACTTGAGGGGGTTTTATGTAAAAATAATTTTGTATACTTTTCAAAATACACCCTAAGTATTTATTTATCGTCTTTAGAGTTTTCATAGTTGTAGATTTTATATTTATGACATTTCTAGTGAATAAACATATTTTTCATAATACATGGTATTTAATTGTAAAGTGTTGGACTTGTATAGAATTTCATGGCATTTTCATGTAAAATGATTCTTTTGATTTAGAAAGGCTGGAATATTTATATCATATCAAAAATAGGTATTTTGATAATACATATATATATATATATATATATATAAAATAATTTTAATTTATTATTTTCTAGAAATCTCATTTTCTTAAGATATTTATATTTTAAATCTCTCGAGACCGAATGCTCCTTGCGGAGGTCTGCATCTCGCACTACTAAGCCCAGGGATGTGCGATAATTTGCACCATCCCAGTCGGGTTCCCCAAAATGGGTTGTAGCGGCACTTTGCAAAGATTATAAAAATACGTATCTTGTAGAAAACGGTTTTAATAATAAATGGTATTTATATGTAAAGTTTCGTTTTCCCGTATTCTATGTTCCCGAAAGGTATTGTGTTATGTTGCATATGAGTGTTGTGAGAAGGTAGGTTATTACCTCGTGATTTACCTAAAGGTATAGCAAGATTGTGATGTTTTAATGTCGAAATTAAATTACATGGTATTTTACTGAAAAAGTACGATAAATATTGAAATAGAAATCCTTTTGATATGGAACCTGTTCAATATGACCTGTTAATGTTTAATAGTCAACATTTAATGGTTTAGTATGATGTATTTAAGAAAAAGTGAGAATTTTTACGAAGAACCGAATCGGAAATCGGATTAACTCCGATTCCGTCGGGTTTTAGTAATATGAGTTTTTAGAAAAGAATAGAGAAGAGAGAGGTGGGACTTACGGGTTTAGAGGTTATAGAAGAGGGAGAGGAATCAGTAGGAGGCGCCGGTGCGTCGTTTCGTCGCCGGGAGCTCCTAGGGTCGTCGTTGGAAGATCTCCGGAGTTTTGCCCTTCGCTACTTCAATTGCACACTAAAATTTCTAGAGGAATTTCTTGAGAGTTTGGACAGAATTATGAGTGAGGGTGTGTGTCTAGGGGTAGTATTTATAAGGTAAAGTTATGGTTAGGGTTAGGTGAAGAGGTGTGAGAAAATTTTATTAAATTGTATTAAAAATTGAGTTTAATGGGATTTTAAAGAGTTCTGTTCATGTGCAGAAAAATTAAACTCTACAGGGGTACTGGGGAGATCAAGAGACACAACTTTTGTGTTGGGGAATCGGCGATCCGTTCGAGTCCGGTCGGCGGCGGCGGCCGAGTCGCCGGCTGATTTGGGCCGAGTCAGGCCGGGGTCGGTCGTCGTTGGTCCGTTGTCGTTTGGTCTTCCCCCTGATCCAGTTTGTTTTACATGTGCAGTGGGGGTTTTACGAGTTATGCACGTGTAGGCTCTTGGACTTCTAAAAATTCAAAATAAAACAATATTAAAAATAATGTGGGGGATGCGATTTGAACTCTGGTGCTTTGGTTCAACAGTGCAAGGTCTTACCAGTGAGCTACAAACTATTTCTTGCTATTAAAAAGCAAAACAATTACTTATAGTACTCACAGTAAATGCAAATACCCCAAGTATACATTAACTTTTTAAACAAATTTTTTGTACACTAAAATTGGAGTTGTTACAGTCTACCCTCCTTACAAAAATTTCGTCCTCGAAATTTACAAATTTTATTTTAAGGACTAGTTTACAAAGAGGTGAGGATATCTTGCACGCATCTCATCCTCCTTTTCCCAAGTTGATTCTCCTGGAGTGTCTTTTCTCCACATCACTCGAACCAAGTTGACTTCCTTGTTCCGTAATGACTTCACTTTCCTGTCAAGGATCTCCACAGGTTGTTGCTCACAAGATAAGTCGGGCTGTATAATGAGCTCGGAATGATTAAGAACATGGCTGAGGTCACTCACATACCTTCTGAGATGGGATATGTGGAACACATTATGCACTCCTTCCAATGAAGGTGGAAGTGCTAAGTGGTATGCCACTTCACCGACTCGTTCGAGTATGTCGAACGGTCCAATATATCTCGGACTTAGCTTATCCCGTCTTCCAAATCTGATCACTCCGCGGTTCGGAGATATCTTTAAGAATACGTGATCTCCTGGCTGGAACTCCAAGTGACGTCGCTTTTCATCATCCCAGTGCTTCTGTCGATCTTGGGCTATGCGCATCTTTTCTCTGATAGTACGAACCACATCAACAGTTGCTACTATCTTCTCAGGTTTAAGAAGTTCCCTATCTCCGATGTTGTCCCAACTTAATGGTGATCGACACTTCCTTTCATATAGTGCTGCAAAAGGTGCCATTCCTATGCTTGCTTGGTAGCTATTGTTGTACGAAAACTCCACAAGATGTAGGTGATCTTCCCACGATCCTTTGAAGTCCAACATACATGATCTGAGCATATCCTCCAAGATCTGAATAGTTCGCTCAGACTGATCATCTGTTTGTGGATGATAAGTTATGGTAAAGTTCAGACTTGTTCCCAAGCTCGCTTGCAGACTCTGCCAAAATTGCGATCGGAACCTGGTGTCACGATCGGAGACAATGCAGACCGGTACTCCATGAAGTCTCACAATTTCCTGTATGAGTTCATGGGTATCAGAGATAGCACATATTTAAAGAGTTTAAATCTTAAGTAGATTATTACCTCCATATACTTCTTTACTAATGTCTCGGTTGATTGGCCAACTCGAAATGGGATGAAGTGAGCCGACTTTGTGAGTCGATCCACAATGACCCATACCGCATCGTTACCCTTTGTGCTGCGAGGGAGTGCAGTCATAAAATCCATCGTGATGTGTTGCCACTTCCATTATGGGATTGGTAACGGTTGAAGTAATCCAGCTGTCCTGTGATGTTCAGCCTTTACTTGCTGACACACCAAGTATTTAGCGACACTTCTGTCTACTTCACGCTTCATTCTATGCCATCAGTAATTCTGACATAGATCTTTATACATCTTTGTACCTCCAGGGTGTACTGAGTAGGGAGAGTTGTGAGCTTCTTTCATTAACTCTTCCCGAACAGAATCTTTTGGTACACATAATCTGCTGCTGTATCTTAAAGATCTGTCTACATGGATGATGAAGTCTGTTCTGAGTCCATTCTCCACTTGTTCTCTGATCTTTTGCAACTTAGCACCACTTGCTTGAGTTGCTTTGATCTGGTTGACAATTGTAGATTGAACTTGTAAATTCATCAAACTTGAAGCGTTACCTGGCATGACCACTTCAATCTCCATCTGATGCAAGTCCTGTTGTAGCTTCCACTGAGCGGTGAGATGCATTGCTAATGGTTGGCGACTAAGGGCATCAGATACCACATTCACCTTCCTTGGGTGATATTGCAGGTTGATGTCAAAGTCTGCCATGCGTTCTAACTATTATCTCTGCTGCATATTCAACTCCTTCTGAGTAAACACATATTTTAGACTCTTGTGATCTGTGTATATGTTCACTCGTTCACCAAGTAGATAATGGAGCCAAATCTTGACAGCAAATATGACGGCTGCCAATTCCAAATCATGCATTGGATAATTGCGCTCATGAGTCTTCAGCTGTCTTGAAGTATAAGCCACAACCTTACCGTGCTGATGTAGAACACATCCTAATCCCTTACCGGATGCATTACAATGCACTTCGAAACCTCCAGATTGGTCCGGTATGACAAGAATAGGCGCTGATGTCAACCTTGACTTGAGTTCTACGAAAGCCTGTTCGCATACTTCTGACCACACAAAATCTTTATCTTTACGTGTGAGCTTAGTCAGGGGTGTTGCTATCTCTGAAAAGCCTTCAATGAACCATCTGTAATATCTAGCTTGTTTACCCCAATCAGAGCAAAACTCTGTTCAAATTCCAAAGCGGGAAACGAAGCAACACTTCTGTTTCCCCCAATTAGAGCAAAACTCTGCTTTGAAATTAAAGTGAAAATTAAAGTTAAAATAAATGAGCAACGCTTCAGATCCCCTGCGCTGCGCGCAGAGCGCCACGTGTCAAAATCAAACTTGCCAGCGCAAGGAGCGCAGCGCCCAAGGCAGCGCACCCAATCAGAGCAAGGCTCTGTTTAAAGCAACGCTTCAGCTGACTTGCGCTCTGCGCTGCGCGACACGTGTCAGCACAGTTGCGCTGCGCTCTGCGCTGCGCGACACGTGTCAGCGCAGTTGCGCTGCGCTCTGCGCTGCGCGACACGTGTCAAGCGCAGGTGCGCTTGCGCCAGCTGTGCCCGCATTTAAAACAGAAAAATTCTGAAAAGATCTTTCTAATCTTGTTAAAACAAGAAAATTCTCTTCTGTAAAACAGAAACCCTAGGATCAAAAATCCAATGGTGGGGAAAAATCCCTAAATCACTCAGAGAAAAATCTCTTTAACTGATTTAACAAATCAATTGGCACTATAAAAAGGCCCCTAGACTCCAAGTCTAAAATATACAGAAAAAAGAAACACAGAACTTTTCTAAAAAATTTTTGAGAAGAGCCCAGAGAAAGAAAAGGTAAACCTTTTGAATAAAAGAAGAATTTCTTCTAAAAAAGATGAATGATCTAAGAACAAGATCAAAAATCTTCAATAAAAAATGATAATATTAATAAAAAAGAAGTAATTTACTTCTGTATAAAGGCATCGCCTTTTGATGAACCACTGGTTCTTAAGATTTGAGGTAAAACCTCTCTGGAAAACAAGAAAATTTGTTCCCTTTGATCTAATTTGATCCAAATATTAAACAGTGCCTTGCACTTTTGAGTTTGCACTGTTGCGCTCCTTGGATTGGCGCAAGCCACCAGGGAGCGCCACGTGGCAATCACAGAACAGCTGCGCCTTGCGCTTCTAAAACAGAGCACTGCTATCTTAAATTGGCGCACTGCACCAGAGCGCGCCACGTGTCAGCAGCACAATAGCGCAGCATACTGGCGCAGCGCATTGCGCTTGCGTTCACCAGAGCGTGACACGTGTCACCTCCACATGCGCTTGCGCTCATTAATTGGCGCAGAGCGCCTGACAGGCCATGTGGCACACTGTCAGACCATTAATGCTCTGCATTATTTAAAGAGGGACAGAGCCCAATTAAAAAGGCCGAACATGCCTAATAAAAATGCCATGCATTCTTTAAAAAAGGGCAGAGCCCAAACAAAGGTCTGTTAGACCAAAACAAATGCTGTGCATTTAATTAAAAGCCCAATGCTATGCATTAATAAAAGGGCAGAGCCCAAGCAAAGGCCTAATAGGGCTAAGACAAATAAAATGTTGAACATTTTCAACTGGACTTAGCCCAATTCTGGCCGTAAGTCCTCAAATTAAATTGACCGAGCACGACTGCTCTCTTAAATCAATTTACACCCGGTTCAAGGGTACATCTCCGAACTCCTCTGATATTTGTCATTGTAATCCTTCAACGTTGTTAGAGAGGTGATGGATCCCGACAACCACACATTGCTACGGACTTAAGCGTCCTTAAACTCATGGGCTTAAGCGTCCTTAAACCAATATACGGACTTAAGCGTCCTTCAACTCATGGACTTAAACATCCTTAAACCGATATATGGACTTAAGCGTCCTTAAACTTGTGGACCACCATGTCCCTAAACTGGCAATGGACTACTATGTCCCTAAACTGGAACAATAGAGCCCCCAAATGCTCTTTTGTCGGATCTAAACGATCCCGTTTACGTTGATCTTAGCCTCAAATATGGCTAACGCATCCTTAAACCTTCAAACAGATTTTAGTCCCAAATTGGACTATAGATCCCCCAATCAACTTTGGTTCAAGGGTACATCTCTGAACTCCTCTGACATCTGTCGTTGTAATCCTTCAACGTCGTCAGAGAGGTGATGGGTACCGACGGCCATACATACAATGGACCACTATGTCCCTAAACTGGAACAATAGAGCCCCCAAATGCTCTTTTGTCGGATCTAAACGATCCCGTTAAGTTGATCTTAGTCTCATATTAGACTAACGTATCCTTAACAAACGTTTAAGTTAATCTTAGCCTCAAATATGGCTAACGTATCCTTAAACCAAAACCCCAAACCCAAATCTAAGAAAATACGGATTTGGACTAATCCATGTCCTACGGGCGACGACATAAATTAGTCTCCGTATACAATCCACGGGCAACCACAAACAAAACAAATACCCACGACACGAAGTGAAATTCTGGAGAAGGAGAAAGTTGTTACCGCGATGCAGTAGCGTAATTAACTGCAGGGGCTTGCACCTGCAGGGAAGAGCGTCCCCACAATCAAAAACCCTTCGAAAGGGGGGGGGAATCTGACGAAGTCTGCTACATCGGTCGCATCCGTCTAAACCTCCGATACACGGTGCCATAAATCAACTTGGCATCTTCGGAGAGGTGGACGGATAAAACCAAATAGCATCTGCCCCGATTCTCAGGCAAGACGTCTCTCTGCGTCGCGCCGTCTTTTGGAGGGGAACAGATTTTGGCACGCCCGGTGGGACCTTTTTCTCTTTCCACTCCACACTTCGTGTGTTGTGTTTGCGAACAAATCGCGGTTTGCTGTGGTTGCTTGTGGATTCGAGGTACTTAGATTTGTTGTCTTGCTCCGTGCAGAAAACAGAAGATCAATGGCTTCAAACTACACTACCTGCAACTGCAACTCTCGCTCCGTCCTTACTGGAGGAGTGACTTACGGGCCCCGAGCGGCCTCCCTTTCCAAGATTCCAGTGGAGCAGGTAACTCAAGCCACCATTGGACTATTCTTCGGGACTATGCTCCCACCGATGAGCCTCAATGCCTCAATGACGTTGCAAGAAGCCCCAAAGAAGCCGGTCTTTGATCGACTTACCACTGCTGCGGCCCTTCTCAACGGGTCGCCCAACTCCACTACTTCAGTTTTCAATAGACTAGGCCGCAACGTCTACAAGCCCGCAATACCCGAAGTTGCCATCCCAAAGCGGATAGCCATCCCGGCTCAAGCGGACGAAATCATTGGAAATGCTTCTCCTTCAAAGAAGTCATTTTTTACAAGAATGGCCATTCCGGTTTCTGCTCCAGGCGAGGTCCTCAAAGCTGCTTCCCCTGCCCAGAGGTCTGTCTTTGATAGATTAGATATTGTTTCTCAATGGGTGTCAGTCTCCGACAGGCTAGCACCAATAACAGTCTCTTCTTAAAGCAGGGGGCATGATGAAGTCACCCTTGTAGCTGAAACAACTCCATCCGCACGACACGCTCGCTGTCTTCACTGGCGCCGAGTAAGGAAGGCTGGGGGCAACTCCCCCTCTGGATTTACTCCACCAGCTCCAACGGTGGAGATCGATGCTGCTGTTCCAACAGAGAACAGCTTTGAACTGCTCAACAAGGTGCGCAGAAACTCTCCTACTGCAGTGCTGAAAAGAACTCCTTCACATGTGGAGAATGCTCCAGAGAAGAAGCTAGAGCGGCCCCCCCAAGGGCTGTCCTCTGAAATTTATAAAGTTTGGCGACGTGTCCAAGAGTCAGTGATCGATCAAGACTATCTCCACCGACAGAAAAAAATGAAGGTTCAACAGGAGAAGGACTACTCTGTCGAGCCAGAGAAAGCAACAGTTGGCTGGGTGCCCACTGCAACGGCTCCCTCAACGTCACTCACTCAAAAGAAAAGGAGGCCACAAAAAGCCCCTGTGAACATGACGAACCGTAAAAGCGCTGAACACAAACGCCCCAAGTTTGGGGGCATGGTGGTGCACACTATTTATATGGATTCCGGAAAGGAGGAAAGTCGTGCTTCGATGGGTCACCGACCGCTCACCCGATCCATGACAAAAGCCCAGGAGCAGCAACAGAAGCTTCAGGAAATGATGACTGCAATGGCTGCACTTACCGGGCGAAAAGAAAGCCCGGAGGCAACATCAGAACAGCGTCACGAGCAAGAAATCGATGCTGACTTCTTATGTAGAGTTCTCGAAAAGAAGGACAAAGAAGCCGCAGAGCAAGCGGCTAATATAAAACAAATGGCTCTCCTCTTCCAAGATATGGTAGGGATGATGTTACAGCCGGACCCTCCATCTGAAGACCCTCCAATCATTGTCGGAGACGACGGAGGGGAGACATCTAATCCTCCTCCGGCCCTTTCAGCAGCCAAGGTGGAAACCATTTCCAAAGCTGCACTAGACGACTATATTGCTCAGCAGATACAAGTTCATCAGGCGAATGAAGCGGCTGGGCAAATTGTTAGAACCGGACGACCCTATCCGGACTGGTATGACCAAATCTTTTACCCGCCGGGATATACGATCCCTAAATTTCATGTATATAAAGGGACAGGGAATCCACATTAGCATGTCGCGCAATTCAGGGCCTTATGCGGCAACACTGGAGGCGATGACAAACTATTGCTTCGCCATTTCGTCGGCCGCTTAGCAGAAACGGCCTTTGAATGGTATTCAGAGCTACCTAACGACTCTGTCAAAACATTTGCGAAGATGGAGCTATTGTTTACACAAAGATTCACGAGTGCTAGTGAACGCACCCCGATAATAGCACTGATCAATGCCAGGGTGAAGCCAGGCGAAACATGGGTCCAGTACGCGATACGGTGGAGGAACCTATGGTTGAAATGCGAACAACGCATAGACGAGGCTCCTGCAGTAGGCATGTTTGTAGGAACCCTCGATCTGCAGGTGACCATATCCCAATTCATGATGTTCTTCAAGCCGACCACCTTCCAGGCCTTGATCGACAAATTAGCCCAAATGGACCAGATGGGCCATAGACCGTCTCCCCCAAAGCCGGATTCTCGAAATGAGAAGGGGAAAGGAAAAGCGACCGTCGTCACCAATGCTTAACAACAGTCGAGCAACTTGAAGCCGGTTGTCCGTCAAAACAATATGCGTCCACGCATATCCCTCGAGGAGAGGCTAGGACGTCCTTACTCGTTTCCTCAAGATAAAACGAGAAGACTGTTCGAGCTGGCATTGCGCAATAGACTTATCAATCTGCCGGATTCAAGACGTCCGTTGCAGCCAAACGACGTCAATGATCCCAATTAATGTCCTTACCACCGAGTATTGGGTCATCCGATCGAGGATTGCTACGTCTTCAAAAACTGGATTGAAGACCAATACCAACAGGGCAAGTTCGCGTTGTCCGAAAGATGGAAGGTGAACCCGCCGCAACTTCATATCCCTAAAAAGGTGAATACGCCGGGGGCAACGTGCTCCCTTGTTGAAGAAGCTCCGTGGGAGGTTGTGCTATCATCCAAAACCAAGAGGATACTGAATGATCTCCAGACATGCCCGGCGATCAGGTGGAAGAGCCCACTAGAACCCCAGATCGTCGAAGGGATGCTGAAGCCGCGCCCAACTCCAAAGATCGATGGTGAAGGCCTCAGCACTCACACCCAGCCATCAAAATCTTCAAAGAAAAACAAGAAGAAATCCAAGAAGCCCATGAAGCCTGGCGACAAGCGCACGGACTTACAGAAACAGATTGACGCGCTGGAGGAGTATAATCAGAAAGCACGGACTCCAATCACGCTCCAAGAGTTTCTTAGCCACGTCCTCGAGGACGAAAACGATGGAGAAGACTCCTCAGATAAATCTGAGGACTACGTAGCAAGTTGTCATGTGATTTCTCACTCATTGATAGATGATGAAGAGGCTCCTTGCACCGAGAAACCGAGGGCGGGTCCTGAACCAAAACTTCTGTGGCCGTCAGACGATATGATCGATGCCTTCCTGAATGAGATTCGTCTGGAAAGTAAAGCCAATCAGGAGCGTGAGATGGACATATTGGAAGGAGCCAAACGCCGGCGACTAGACAAAAGAGTCGAGGCACTCCCGTCAAATCAAAAGTCATCCACTGCGGATAAAAACAAATTCAAGACGAGGAAAATGTTTGATAAAGCCATATCAATGGGAATGAAGCTACCACCCTCTAAAGAAAACACTCTCGGTAGAGTAGAGATGCATCATAATTACTGCTTATATCATCAGAAGATCGCGCATCCTACTGAAGACTGCGACTCCTTAAGTGTTGGTGGCAAGGGTATGTCGCTCACAGGCAACACTTCAACAGGACAAAACGTGAAGCTCATAGACAGCGGAAGAATGCGACAGATGAGCATAAAAGAATTGCTGGCAATTGTCATAGGGATGATCCCGTGGGATCACGAGTTCTCACCTTCGGGGACGACTCCGACAAAAAAGTAGCCCTCAGCCCCCTCTTCAAAGAATCCTTCTCTAAAATGAAAGGATTGAGGAGTTGCGAGAACATTCAGCCATGCAATTGCACGATACCCGGAGAGAATCTCGGACCCACAAACAACGGAGCGAACAAAAAGATAAAGGAAAGGGAAAAACAGCCTTTGTCGCCAACACTCAACAACAATCGAGTGGCCTTAGACCGGTTATTCGCTAAAACAACAAGCGGCAACCCCTCTATGAGAGGTTGAAACGTCCTTACTCATTTTCTCAGGATGAAACAAGGAGGCTGTTCGAAGTGGCAGTGCACAACAAGTTTATCACTCTATCGGAGCCGAAACACCAGCCATAACTGAATGATGTCAACACTCCTAATTACTGCCCTTACCACCAAGTATTGGGCCATCCGATTGAAAACTGCTACGTCTTCAAAAACTGGGTTGAAGACCAATACCAACAGGGCAAGTTCGTCATCTCCGAAAACTGGAAGGTGAGCCCGCCACAACTGCACGCTCAGAGAAAGATGGATACACCGGGGGTATCATGCTCATTCATAGGGAAAGCCCCATAGACCGAAGAGTCTGTAAACTAGGTATTCGCCTCAAATACGGCGACGGTGGACCGCAATGTCCTAAAACTTGCAAATGACCGGAACGTCGTTAAACTACTACCAGCCCGCGGCATCCTCAGGCTGACGTGTTAAAAAAAAGAATAAACAAAAAAAAAGAAAACGGCATGTCCATAAGCAAAACAGGCACGGATGAAAACCGAAAGGGTTCCGTGAGTAAAAACAGAAGCTACCGGCGAGTCTTGTAAAAACCCGAAAGGGCGCAACCTCGTAAAAAAAAAGAATAAAAAGAATAAAAAAGACGGTATGTCCATAAGCAAAATGGGCACGGATGAAAACCCGAAAGGGCTCCGTGAGTAAAAACAGCAGGGTTACCGGCGAGTCTTATGAAAACCCGAAAGGGCGCAACCTCGTAAAAAAAAAGAATAAAAAAGAATAAAAAGAATAAAAAAGACGGTATGTCCATAAGAAAAATGGGCACGGATGAAAACCCGAAAGGGCTTCGTAAGTAAAAACAGCAGGGCTACCGGCGAGTGTTTGTGAAAACCCGAAAGGGCGCAACCTCGTTAAAGGACACTTACAGGATCCTCTCGACCTTGTAAGAAGAAACCACCCGCGTGAGATCCTTACGACTCACAAGGGAGAAACACACTTAGGGATCCTCACGATTCCTAAGGAGAAATTACACTTGCGAGATCCTTACGACTCGTAAGGAGAACTCTCTTATGGGACCCTCACGGCTCATAAGATTTGAAAGTCTTAAGTTACAGAGACCTGAACCTGTTCTTAAGCAACTCCCACCACCTTCGATATTGCCTAACAAGCGGCTCCTACTGACCCTTGTATACAATCTACGGGCGCGAATAAAAATTTTCCTAACCAAGTCCCACCCATGGCTAAGGATATGTCCATATGGTAAACGACCCTTGTAAGTCCTCTCGACTTATAAGGAGAAAAACCTTTAGTAAGATCCTTACGACTTACAGGGGAATATACACTTAGGAATCCTCACGATTCCTAAGGAGAAAACACACCTACGAGATCCTCACGACTTGCAGGGAGAAATACCTTTGAGAGACCCTTACGGCTCATGAAGTCAAAAGCCTTACTCGACAGAATCCTAACCCTGTTTACTAAGTCGTCTTTGTTCAACATCGACAGAGGTAAATGATGATTCGCTCCTGGCAATGTCCCAGTTGTAGCGATGCTGATGCCTAAACCGGTATCAAATTCCAAGCCCTTTCATGGCAAATGATGATTCGCTCCTGGCAATATTTCAGTTGTAGCGATGCTGATGCTGAGATTGACGTCAGATTCCAAGTTCCACACTCGCGATAAAAAAAATCAGTGAGCCATACATGCATACGAAATAGCCGAAATGATGGGGTAACTTGCAATAAAAATCAGCAAGTAAAAATGCATGCATGCAAAATAGCCGAAATGATTGGGCAACTCGCAATAAAAAGTAGCGAGTGAAAATAAAATAAATAGCCGAAATGATTGGGCACCGCTAAAAATAGCCGAAATGATTGGGCAATCGCGACCTTCGTGATATAAAAACTGAAATGATAGAGCATCGCGGAAATAAAATAAAAAAAATGAATGAATGAAACTTTTGCCCTACAGGCAATATCATAGCAATCCCTGTACACAATCCAGGGGCACAAACAAAGAAGGAAACACATCTTCCCTCCCCATGCTCCATCAGAAAATAGAGCCAAGTCTTGACGGTAACTCATATAAAACCTGAAAGACGATCGGAGATCATCTCGCACCAGCGCGGAGTGGTCACCACCTCGACGTCCTTCTCAATACAACAGACGAGATGTCACAACAGCGTTCTTCCTCCAACAGGACTCGGACGCAACAAAGAAAACGAAGCGAAGGTCGAATTCCTAGCTTCAGAGTCTTAACGGCAGGTCATATAAAGTCTGAAAGAAAATCGTAGATCATCTTGCACCAGTGCGGAGTGGTCACCATCTCGACGTTCGTCTCGATACAGCAGACGAGATGTCACCCCAGCGTTCTTCCTCCAACAGGATTCAGACGCGACAATCAAACAGCGGAGCCACGGCAAAGTCCGTAGTTCCAAACCTCGACGGTTCACCAACAACCCAGAGACAACCGCGACATTCGTCTCGATATAGAGGACGCAATGCCAGCAAACGAAGCAAAGGCCAAATTCCTAGCTTTAGGGTCTTGACGGCAATTCATATAAAGCCTGAAAGACTATCGGAGATCATCCCACACCAGCGCGGAGTGGTTATGACTCATCGGGGCTCTCCAAAATGAGCTTAACCTCAAGTAAAAAGTGACATGGAATATCCCTACGCTTGATCTTCCGACGGTCAAACTGCCTAAGAGGATTGCTTGAAGACATCTTGTCCAGCCCCCGAAGGGATCAGAGACACGACAATCGCAAGGCTACTCGAACAGCAAAATTGCATATCGAGGAATATATCAGCCAACGCGACGGTACGACGGCCAAAACCCTAACTACCACAGACCCTAACGGACCTCTGTCGTAAAGAGCAGAGGTTAACTGTGACGTTAGGATATTCTTGCGAGAAATGCTCGATTTGTTTTAACTCGTGAGGAAAAGTCTTAGGCAGTGGGGATTAAAAAACCTGTTTCCTAAGCACTGGGACCCAGCAAGACGGTCCAAAAATGGACTCTTGCATACTATTCACGGGTCACACTCTCCAAACTCGAATCTCGACAAGGAGGGAAACAACCGCTTACGGGTCCTCTTGACTCGTAAGAGGGAAAATTTCTCTTATAAGATCCTTACGACTTATAAGAGAAAACACACTTAGAAATCCTCACGATTCCTAAGGTGAAAATACACCTACGAGATCCTCTCGATCCGTAGGGAGAAAAGTCTTTATGAGACCCTCACGGCTCATAAAGTTGAAAAGTCTTAGGCAGCAGATCTGAACCTGCGGCCTAAGCCATCACCACCTCTTGAAGGAGCCAAGACAGGATGCTCGCTCTATCATCTATCGACCATGTTTACTAAGGCAACATGCTGATAATCAAAGAAAGAAGAAAGCGACAGAAAGAACATCCGATTTGCATTTGATCAAGCGTTCGAGACACCTCCATTCATGCATGTGCAAAAGACTCAGAACGAGAAATAAGACAAGCTGAAATGAGAAATTTTCCATTCATATTGTAAAGGGTTCTTACAATCATAATGAAATAGACAAAGACATTATTGAAATGTTTACAACGGCAAAACCTCAGATCCGGGGCATGGATTAAGGAATTCGAAAGTAAGGCCATCTAGAGTCTTTCTGGCCTTTCTGATCATTCTCGTGTGCATCCTCTCGCGCTCACGCGTGTCAAGATCTTCGGCAAGGCCCCCTATCCTTCGATAAGCAGCGATTATCGTCGTCTGTTGGAAAATTTGATGCAGAATGTCGATGAGGCTATCTCGCCGTTTCTTCGAGATCAGCCCCGACAGGTACACTGAATGCACCTTGTCTTCGGCATCATCCAGCGCATTAAGAGGCATGGCCTCGTGAAACCCCAGAAGTGCTCTCCAAATTGCTCCCAGCACGACTTTCAAGAGAGCAGAACGGCGAGGAAGCAACCAACCAACGCGTGCGTTCAGACGACCCATAATCTCCGCACACTGGCATCTGTAAACTCTTTGTTTTGGTGACGGCCCTGAACGCGGATATCCTCATAAGTGATGAATTCGTGCAGACTGTATAAATGAACAGCCATAATGCCTGAAGGAAACATCATTGGAAGATTAGCAATGAGAAAAAAAAAGACACAGGGGGTTAAACTCCTCGAGAGCAATGCTTTGCAGACAGGAGTGACACCTGTCAAAATCAATTATGAGGAGAATTTGAAGAAAATCCCCCAAGAACATGGAGAGCTCTGCTCTAAAAAGATGATATAATTCATCAAAAATAAAATTCCATCTTAAAATCTTCAAGATCCATGAAGAAAGGAGCAAAGCTCCATTAATGAATTAAGAAATCACAAGAAAAATCATTTTAGAAAGCAGAGCTCTATTAATGGAACCCTAATAGGGTTCTCCTTAGTTCTCTTTAGATCCCTTTAGACCTATAGAGCAAAGCTCTGCTAAGTGAAACCCTAAATGGGTTTTCTTTAGATCAGGGATCTATTGAGAGCAAGGCTCTTAAATTGATTAATTCAATCTAATTTAATTTTTACCTAAAATTTTTTCAGAGTTTCAACTCCTAAAAGTGTTTGAACAAAAGAGCAAGGCTCTGAATAAAAATGCTTATGAAGATATGAAAATCATCTAAGAGACCAAAGGTCCTATTTATAGGCATTGAGCGCCGTTTCAACTTCCAAAAGTTGGCGCGACGGTTGGAATTCTGCCACCGCTGCGCTCACGTTCGGGGCCACGTAAGTGCAACAGTGGGGGGGCATTTGTTTACCCCAATCAGAGCAAAGCTCTGTTCAAATTCTAAGGCGGAATACGAAGCAACGCTTCTGTTTCCCCCAATTAGAGCAAAGCTCTTTGAAATTAAAGTGAAAATTAAAGTTAAAATAAATGAAGCAACACTTCAGATCCCCTGCGTCGCGCGCAGAGCGCCACGTGTCAAAATCAGACACGTCAGCGCAAGGAGCGCAGCGCCCAAGGCAGTGCACCCAATCAGAGCAAGGCTCTGTTTAAAATTCAAATTTTAATAAAGGAAGCAATGCTTCAGCTGACTTGCGCTCTGCGCTGCGCGACACGTGTCAGCGCAGTTGCGCTGCGTTTTGTGCTGCGCGACACGTGTCAGCGCAGTTGCGCTTGCGCCAGCCGTGCCAGCATTTAAAACAGAAAATTTTTGAAAAGATCTTTCTAATCTTGTTAAAATAAGAAGATTCTCATCTGTAAAACAGAAGCCCTAGGATCAAAGATCTAATGGTGGGGAAAAATCCCTAAATCACTCAGAGAAAGATCTCTTTAACTGATTTAACAAATCAATTGGCACTATAAAAGGCCCCTAGACTCCAAGTCTAAAATATACAGAAAAGAGAAACACAGAACTTTTCTAAAAATTTTTTGAGAAGAGCTCAGAGAAAGAAAAGGTAAACCTTTTGAATAAAAGAAGAATTTCTTCTCAAAAAGATCAATGATCTAAGAACAAGATCAAAGATTTTCAATAAAAATATGATAATATTAATAAAAAAGAAGTAATTTACTTCTGTATAAAGGCATGGCCTTTTGATGAACCACTGGTTCTTGAGATTTGAGGTAAAACCACTCTGGAAAACAAGAAAAATTTGTTCCCTTTGATCTAATTTGATCTAAATATTAAATAGTGCCTTACACTTTTGAGTTTGCACTGTTGTGCTCCTTGGATTGGCGCAAGCCACCATAGAGCGCCACGTGGCAATCATAGAACAGCTGCGCCTTACGCTTCTAAAACAGAGCGCCGCTCTCTTAAATTGGCGTACTGCACCAGAGCGCATCACGTGTCAGCAGCACAATAGCGCAGCACACTGGCGCAGCGCACTGCGCTTGCGCTCACCAGAGCGTGACACGTGTCACCTCCACATGCGCTTGCGCTCATTAATTGGCGCAGAGCGCCTGACAGGCCATGTGGCGCACTGTCAGACCATTAATGCTCTGCATTATTTAAAGAGGGACAGAGCCCAATTAAAAAGGCCTAACAGGCCTAATAAAAATGCCATGCATTCTTTAAAAAAGGGCAGAGCCCAAACAAAGGTCTGTCAGACCAAAACAAATGCTGTGCATTTAATTAAAAGCCTAATGCTATGCATTAATAAAAAGGCAGAGCCCAAGCAAAGGCCTAATAGGCCTAAGACAAATAAAATGTTGAACATTTTCAACTGGACTTAGCCCAATTCTGGCCGTAAGTCCTCAAATTAAATTGACTGAGCACGATTGCTCTCTTAAATCAATTTACACCCGGTTCAAGGGTACATCTCCGAACTCCTCTGATATTTGTCGTTGTAATCCTTCAATGTCGTCAGAGAGGTGACGGGTCCCGACAATCACACATTGCTACGGACTTAAGCGTCCTTAAACTCATGGACTTAAGCGTTCTTAAACCAATATACGGACTTAAGCGTCCTTAAACTCATGGACATAAGCGTCCTTAAACCGATATACGGACTTAAGCGTCTTTAAACTCGTGGACCACCATGTCCCTAAACTGGCAATGGACTACTATGTCCCTAAACTGGAACAATAGAGCCCCCAAATGCTCTTTTATCGGATCTAAACGATCTCGTTTAAGTTGATCTTAGCCTCAAATATGGTTAACGTATTCTTAAACCTTCAAACAGACTTTAGTCCTAAATTGGACTATAAATCCCCCAATCAACTTTGGTTTAAGGGTACATCTCTGAACTCCTATGACATCTGTCGTTGTAATCCTTCAACGTCGTCAGAGAGGTGATGGGTCCCGACGGCCATACATACAATGGACCACTATGTCCCTAAACTGGAACAATAGAGCCTCCAAATGCTCTTTTGTTGGATCTAAATGATCCCGTTAAGTTGATCTGAGTCTCATATTAGACTAATGTATCCTTAACAAACTTTTAAGTTGATCTTAGCCTCAAATATAGCTAACGTATCCTTAAACCAAAACCCCAAACCCAAATCTAAGAAAATACGGATTTGGACTAATCCACGTCCTACGGGCGACGACATAAATTAGTCTCCGTATACAATCCACGGGCAACCAAAAACAAAACAAATACCCACGACACGAAGTGAAATTCTGGAGAAGGAGAAAGTTGTTACCGCGATGCGGTAGCGTAATTAACTGCAGGGGCTTGTGCCTGCAGGGAAGAGCGTCCCCACAATCAAAAACCCCTCGAAAGGGGGGGAATCTGACGAAGTCTGCTATATCGGCCGCATCCGTCTAAACCTCCAATACACGGTGCCATAAATCAACTTGGCATCTTCGGAGAGGTGGACGGATAAAACCAAATAGCATCTGCCTCGAATCTCAGGCAAGACGTTTCTCTGCATCGCGCCGTCTTTCGGAGGGGAACATAGCTAAACCCAAGAAACTTCGAATGTCCTTCACTGACTTTGGTGTCGGCCATTCGCTTAGTGCTGAAACTTTCGCTGGATCCACAGATATTCCTTCTCCTGATACGATATGTCCAAGGAAACCAACTTGATTTAGTCAGAATTCACACTTGCTGTACTTGGCATATAGTTGATATTGTCGTAGAGTTTCCAGGACAATTCGTAGGTGCTCGGCATGCTCTTTCCGACTCTTGGAATGCACCAGGATGTCGTCGATGAAGATGACAACAAACCTGTCTAAGTACTCCCCGAAAACATGATTCATCAGGTTCATGAATATTGCTGGTGCGTTGGTCACTCCAAATGGCATCACTAGAAATTCGTAATGACCATAGTGAGTTCTGAAAGCCGTTTTATGAATATCAGCTTCCTTGACCTTCACCCGATGATAACCTGAACGAAGATCTAATTTAGAGAAAACATAAGATCCACTTAGCTGATAGAATAAATCGTCGATACGCGGTAGCGGATACTTGTTCTTTATAGAGACTTCGTTCAAGGCTCTATAATCAATGCACATTCTGTATGAACCTTCCTTCTTCTTCACAAGTAGTACAGGTGATCCCCAACTTGAAGTGCTGGGACGAATCCATCCTTTCATCAATAATTCGTCCAACTGAGTTCGGACTTCCTTCAAACCTTCCGGAATTAAATCGATAAGGTGCTTTGATTACTGGTTGTGCTCCTGGTACTAAATCAATACCAAATTCAAGAGCTCGATCGGGAGGCAAACATGATATATCGTCAGGAAATGCATCGTTGAACTCTCGAACCACTTCTGGCCTTGTTTCTTCCTTTGCTTGAGTTGCTGCAATCACTGCTTCCCTTGGCTTCGCTTTGTATGTACTTGGCTCCAGGGTACGGTCTCCGCTATTGAAATAGAAGACCGGATGCTCTGGAATCTCGAATACTACCCTCCTTTGACGACAGTCGATGGTAGCATAGAAGGTTCCTAGCCAATCTATACTTAGAACCACATCGAAGTTCGGTATGTCCAGCACTTTGAAATCAGCATAGAATTCTCTGCTGCAGATGACTACTGGATACAAGATATATCCCATCGTTGTCTTTAGAATGCCATTTCCTGAACTGACATTCCAGCTGGATACAAGGGTGTGACTGGAATCGCATGAGTTCGGATGAACCGTTGCGACATAAAGCAGTGAGATACTCCAGTATCGAAGAGTGCTACTGCAAGGAGTGAGACTACTAAGATTGTACCTAAGGTATGTGGGATATGATTTAGGTATAGGTAAAAGTATATAGATAGGTAGCAAGACTGAAAGAAAAGTTTGAGAAGAAAGGGTTACCAACGATAACTTGGCTAGTGGCCTCAGCTTCTTCCACGGTCATCGTGAAAGCCTGTCGCCGTGGTACATTCCTCCTGGCCTGAGGAGCATTCCTTGGAACATTCCGTTGAGCTTGATGGAACTGGCGAGGAGGAGGTGCAATCGGTGGTCCTCTAGGTGGTGGAGCAGGGAGAGAGAGTCTTGGAGCAGGTGCCTGAAGGGCTGGTCGCTGCTGGTAGTTGATTGCTTGTCTTTAGGGACAAGACCCAATGTTAGGAGTAGCTGATCCATAGACTAAGCAAAGACGGTTGTCTCTTCGGCAATCTTTCATCATATGTCCAGTTCTCTTGCAGTAGGTACAAAAGGCTGGGCTGGGCTTGTTGTTCGGTACTCCCGGTCGCCTTGGCACAAAAGGTGGCCTTGACGAGGCTCCTCCTTCCATCTGGTTGACAGGGCGCTTAACTCCTATAGAATGAGGTTTGCCCCTCACCTTTACCACTGCCTCATAACGGTGGGCAGCTTTTAGAGTCGATTCATGAGTCGGAAAATCTCCTGTGGCTAGTGCAGCCTGGATCTCTGAATCCAAACCTTGTTGAAATCGACGGGCTCTGATCTCATCCGTCGGTATCAGGTGTGCCGCAAATCTGTTAAAATTTTATGTTAGCTGTGTAGTATGTGATATAAAAATTCGAATTATTGAGACATATCTTATCTACTGAGCATGGTGAACTCAGCGTCATATTTATCTACTGACTTGGTCCACATTGAACCTTGTTGCAGATAGATGAATTGTTGTTTCATGTCGAACCTGGCAGTCTCAGGGAATTAATTTGCGTCGAACATGTTGCGGAAAGTATTCCATTTGATGGGTTGTTCAAGATGTCTTTCTTCCGCCTTCCACTAGTTCCATGCATTGTTCGTGAGCTGCAGTTTTGCAACACGGACCCAAGCTATTTCTGGTACTTGTGCCGCTGCCGGATCATCTTCGATGCTCTGAGCCCATTCCTCAGCATCCAGTGGGATCTCTTTTCCTGAGAACTGTTTGGGGTGCAAAGCTCTGAATTGCTTCACCCTAGGTGCTTCTGCCTCGGGACGGTTCATTAAAAGAGCAGTCTGCTGCTGCTGTCCCTCTGGGAGGCTGCGAATTGCCTCAAGCAGAACCATCTGCTCGTTGAGCGGAGCAGGGACGGAAGGTGTGATTGGTAGTGGAGGTGGAGTGTTGTTGAAGTTGGTGCTGGTGTTGTTTGGGGAATCCATAACCTTAAAGAAAATTTGGGTTAGGACAAATTCAAAGTAAATGATAAGATTCAAGGAATATGAATTGTAAAGAATGTTTTAGTTGCTGGTTCTTGCGTTATATTGTTTAGGTTGTTCACGCAGAACAGAACTGCATGGTAGTGTTCCATACAACTCTGATCTACATGGGCCACCAACAAAACCTGTCACGCCCTGCTTCCCAGTGTACGGATAGAGGACGCGACTGGACGCTACGTATTTACTGTGAAGTAATACGCTAAGCGTATCTAAGCAATATAAATATAAATGCACAAGAGACAAGATGTAATAAAACAACAACTTTATTTATTCACATTCTTTTTACAATATATGGAAAAGTAAATACATGAAGTAAAGCGATGCCTAAACAGTGGCATAACAGAAATGAAAAGTACTGAAATAAAATGTGTACATTGAAACTAGAGCTCTGGGTCGTAGGCAAGATGATCCAAGTCCTCGCTGGTAGGCTCGATCTCCTGAGTGTCCAGATCACCTGAAAACATTCCAAAGAAGAAAGAGAAGGAATGTCATCAGCGAACAATCGCTCGGTAAGTCCCAAGGATAAGGGAAAATAGAATAAACAAAGAGTAAAAGAGAGAGTGTAGCTTTTACATTTGTATTATATTGTTATATTGTTGTAATTAGTGTTAGCGTTGTTGTTTGTAGCTTGGTACAGAAGGATGCCAGTGTATACGAGAGGAGTCTCAGTAGACCAGAGACTAAGGTGAACGGAATGTACAAGGAACCGTTATGCCACGGTACAACAGTAACGGAATATAGGTTAGGTGTCTTAAATCTTGCATTCTTGTGCCACTTCTAACACCTTCTATACCAATCTACCCCTTAAACCCTGCGAAATATTATTTGTGTTGTAACTTGTATTGTCTTGTAATATAGATTGTATAATTGGATGACTTACCGAAACCATGATATCAGTAAATGGATGTAACTGGAGAATCATGTAAATGGAAGTATATCCATGGTTCGGTTCAGTCAATAAAGTTTGAATAGATTGAATATATGGATCCATGGATTCATATTGAATTGTAATTTGTACTTGAATAATCTGGTATTATCTGTAAAATCTACAATATATATAATATATTTTATATAACAAATATGTATATATATATATACTGTTATATATATAATATATATAATATATTAATTAATTTTAAATATAAAATCTCTCTGTCTGTCTCTCTCTCTTTCGTCTCTCTCTCTATCTCTCTCTTCTCTCTCTATAAAAAAATATATATTAATATATAATAAAATTTCATAACACCCACT
The DNA here is from genome assembly GCA_030015575.1 of Agapanthus africanus. Taxonomy (NCBI): domain Eukaryota; kingdom Viridiplantae; phylum Streptophyta; class Magnoliopsida; order Asparagales; family Amaryllidaceae; genus Agapanthus; species Agapanthus africanus. The sequence continues at coordinate 945,401,638 of CM057338.1, read as the reverse complement.
CTCTTTCCCTCGTTTTCTCCTTCTCGCCGTCGCCTCCTGCCGATATTCCCGATCACCTCCGACCCTCAACCAGCAACCCATCGCGGTGAAAACCCTCATCGTCACCGTCGCTGATCTCAAACCTGAGCTCTTGGAAGTTCCAGAGTCGAGCAGACCATCCCAGCGCAGTCACATCATCGCGGTTGGTCAAGGTATTGATTGCGTCGTGCTTTACGTCGTTGTTGTCATGCGGGTGTCCATATTCGCCATCGTATTTATACCGATCGAGGCAAGTTCCTAACTTGCAACATGTTAGTTTATCTATACCAGCATATCTATACTTAGTATATACATATATGTATAGCGTTGCAAATTATTATCATCATACCATTTTATAAAGATAATCCATATCTCGATGTGAGATTCGATCAGGCAAGTTCTAAACTTTCAAGATGCTATTTTAATATATCAATATTTATTTGATAAATTATAATGCATGTGTTTTACTATTCAGCAGAAATTACCGATTTACAGTTTTATAGCATCCGTCTATATCCGTACTGATAATAGTTTATCCAGTTGCTTGCCGGAATATCACGATATTATCATACTACTATATCAGTTCAATATGTTATCTAGATTGCATCATGGTAATGGACATATAACGGTTATTACAGATAGATGCATATGCATCCTGGCATTAATTGTGTTCCGATATTGGTTAAAGTTTTACATTGGTATCTGTTTTGGTTAATATACAGTACATGGTATGTTCATGACACATTGCCAGACTTGTTACTTGAATCTTATTGCTAATGCCAACAATCCTGATTGTTTTCCTAATGGACGTAACTTGTTGTCTACATAGAAAAGACCTGTACCTTCTTGATCCTGAGTTGGCATTAGATTTATATCGTCAATACCTGGCTTGAAAACAGAACCTTGGGGGAAAAGGGAATATCAAGAATGTAACCGAAACGTAACTCAAGAGGATATTATTATTGTTTGCCGTGATTCCGGGCATGACGGAATAATCATTGTTTATTGTACCGTGGTCCCGTGGGGAATGAACGGGATATATTGTACCGTGGTCTCGTGGGGAATGAACGGGATATATACTGTTAGGTTATGATGAGAATTACATTAATTGATTTCAAAGACTTCTAGAATAGATAACCTAGAACCAGAGACTTTAGGATACACATCACATACATACAGCTCCTTGTTTTATACATGTGTTGTCTATTCACATGCATGTTTAATCATAACATCGTATCCTGGTTATTACTATTATTGTGATATTATGACGCACTGACGTCTGGGTTTTGCATGGCCCAGTTCCTCTGATTTTATCGCAGGCAGATCAAGAGTATTTTGGCAAACAAGTTGAGCAATGAGGAGCTAGATGTTTAATTTTAGAGATGCTTAGTTTCTTTTATTTCCGTTGTGTTATTTTTTTGATGTGAGCCTATATGGGACGTGATTTAGATATTATTTTTATTTGGATCTTGATTCGTTTCCGCTATATGCATTTCTTGATTTTATTTATTGTGGCGGATGGACATGTGTTAGCTAGATTTTATTTTACTGTTCTTGATATCTGATTGACAGCCGTAATGTGACTATGGAGGGGTTATTCCTAACCATATATAGCATGGTTGGCTCTGTCACATGCCGTGTTTACGTATTTTGGAAAGCGGGGCGTGACAGGATTTGTTTGGTATCAGAGCCATAGGATTTAGGGTTAATCGGGTTTGGTTCTTTTATAGTTGGGTATTGAACCCAATACACTAAACAAGAAACACAGAATTTTAGGAATATGTCCTGCCACATTATTGTCTTATCATTCGAATTCTTGAATCTTATTTTTCCCTTAGCTCTTTTATCTTGACGATATAGAAATGACTTTGCATCTCAACTTGGAATCCTCCTGATTCCTTATTTTTTCTCCCTTCTTATCCTTTCGATTCTGATAGTAGGATTTGGGCGACTTGAATGGAGTTATGTAGTTGTAACTATATACCGCGACATGGTTAAAATGCGGTACTCTAATTTAGTAACCTAGAATCCTATTTCGATTCATTTTCTTGACTTATTTTTATTGTACTACATTGTTTCTCTCGGTTTCATTGCTTACAAATTTATGCCTTATCGTGAACTAGAATCCAACAACTGCGTTATATCTTTCCCCTTGTCCCGTAGTGACCAGTCTGTCTGCGTTTCGAAGAACAAGGAGAAACACAGGAGAACATATGATGATTGCAGTAATTCGAGATTAACCACAATGGGAGCTGGTACAGACTGCTTCAAGCCCGATCAGATGTAAAATGTTTGATTAAAGAAGTTCTGACGAACCCGTCTTAGTTTATCAGAGTGGTGCAGCGGAAGTGTGGTTGGCTGATAACCCACAAGTCTTAGAACAGACTTGTACATTCATGATAAAAGGAACTGTTTGTGTCTGCTGAAAGGTGAGGTTCGTGAACAGGTTGCAGATGAAGCACCGATAGTTGTTCTTAAATTCATGGAGATATTCAACGAAATCCTGGATGTATTCTCTAAACGAGATGTGGAGTTCGCAATTGATTATATTCTTGTAGCAGCGCCAATTTCAAAGGCTTATTACCCAATGACGCCGGTGGAACTAGAAGAGATAAAGAAATAAGTTTCCGAATTACCAGAGAAAGGTTTGATTCGCAGAAGCGGTTCACCGTGGGGAGCTCTAGTTCTGCTAGCCAAGAAGAAGAATGGCACACAACGAATGTGCATCGACTATCGAGAATTGAATCGGGTGACTATTAAGAACAAGTACCCAATCCCTCGCATTGGCGAATTATTTAATAAACTCAGTAGCACGAGAGTATTCTCGAAATTAGGTTTGCGATCCAGATATCATCAAGTTCGGGTGAAATCAGAAGATATTTGCAAGATAGCGTTCCGAACTCGATATGGGCATTACGAGTACTTAGTGATGCCATTTGGAGTTACTAACACACTGGCAATATTTATGGACTTGATGAACCGAATCTTTTCACCATACCTGGACCAGTTCGTAGTGATGTTTATTGATAATATTCTGGTCTATTCAAGGAGCAAAGAAGTACACGAAAACCACTTGAGGATCGCACTGAAAACGTTGAAACATAAAAATTCTATGCTAAGATGAGCAAGTGCGAGTTTTGGCTCGAAGAAGTGAAGTTCTTGGGTCATGTTGTATCCGGAGATAGAATTACCATTGACCCCGAAAAGATTGTAGCTGTTCATGATTGGCCAATTCCAAAGAATATAGGGGAGATCAGGAGTTTTCTTAGGTTTGCCGGATACTATAGAAGGTTTGTGGAGAACTTCGCTCAAATAGCAGAACTATTGACCAAGCTAACATGAAAGGAGATACCATTCGTATGGACCGAGAAATATGCATCAGCTTTTGAAGCGTTGAAGCAAAGATTGACCACCGCTCCTATTCTGACAGTGCCAGATGGTTCCAGAGAACTAGTTACTCACAGCGACGCATCTGGGAAAGGCTTGGGATGTGTTCTAATGCAGCATGGGAAGATCATAGCTTATGTATCGAGACAATTGAAGACTCATGAGAAGAACTACCAAACTCATGATCTGGAGTTAACAGCAGTGATTTTCGCTCTGAAATTTTGGAGACACTACTTATTGGGTTAAAAGATAGAAGTATTTACCGATCACTAGAGCATAAAGTACATGCTCACACAGAAATAGCTCAACATGAGGTAACGTAGATGGTTAGAGCTGGTGGCTGAGTTTGATCTTGATCTAAAATACCATCTGGGAAAAGTTAATGTAGTGCCGGATGCTCTAAGTCGGTTGCCGGCGATACGGATGTTGACTGCACAAAAGGAGATTATAGCTGATCTTCAGAGATTCGAATTGGAGATTTACTACCAAATTCTTCGGGACAGTTGATGTAGTTGCAAGTACAGTCATCTTTGATCGATAACATTAAAGCAACACAGTCGCATGATCCAAGATTACAAAAGTTTCAAGAACAAGTAGAAGCGGGACTCCGAACAGACTTGTTAATTCATGAAGATGGTTCGTTACGATATGGTAGTCGTTTATGTGTGCCTAAAGGATATGTTCGTGAAGAAGTCATGAAGGAGGCTCATAATTCCGTGTACTCAGTACACCAGGGAGGCACAAAAATATACAAAGATCTGCGACAACATTTCTGGTGGAACGGTATGAAAAGGGAGATTAATCGCTACGTATCGAAGTGCTTGGTATGTCAGCAAGTCAAGGTTAAACATCAAAGGGTAGCTGGTTTGTTGAAACCACTTTTGATTCCTCAATAGAAGTGGGAATATATAACCATGGATTTCATGACAGCTTTACCACGGAGTCCAAAAGGCAATAATGCAGTTTGGATGATTGTCAATCGATTGACTAAGGTGGCCCATTTCATACCATTTCGTATTGGACAGTCGATGGAGGCTTTGGTAGAGCAGTACATGCAAGAGATTGTGAGATTGCATGGAGTACCCGTGAGTATAGATTCCGAGCGTGATACTCGATTTCTATCACACTTTTGGAGGAGTCTACAGGAAAGTTTGGGAACTCTCTTGAAGTTTAGCACAACCTATCATCCTCAGAAAGATGGCCAGTCTGAAAGAACAATCCAAACTCTTGAAGATATATTGAGAGCATGCATGTTAGACTTCAAGGGTTTATGGGAGGATCATTTGCACTTGGTGGAATTTTCATACAATAACAGTTTTCAAGCGACTATACAGATGGCTCTATTCGAAGCATTATATGGTCGTAAGTGTTGCTCGCCTATCTGTCGGGACGATGTTGGAGAAAGAAGATTATTGGGACCGTATATTATTGTGCAAACGGTGGAAAAAGCGATCTTAATCCGAAATCATATGAAGGTGGCCCAGGATCGATAGAAAAGTTGGGCTCATACTGGGTGAAGACCTCTGGAGTTCGTGTTTGGTGATCTTATATTCTTAAAGATATCATTGACCAAAGGAGTGATCCGATTTGGTAGTCGAGATAAGCTTAGTCATCGATTCGTGGGGCCTTTCAGTATTATCGAGTGTGTTAGAGATGTAGCTTATCGCTTGGCTTTACCACCATCCGTGGCGGGTGTTCATGACGTGTTTCATGTATCTCAACTCCGCTAGTATGTTCGAGATGAGACGCACGTCTTAGATCACTCGGAACTGACAGTAAGAGAAGATTTAACATATGAAGAGTGACCAATGGCAATTATGGATCGACGAGGAAAGATTCGCAAGAATAAAGTTATCCCACTAGTACCCGTTTCATGGGGGAATCGTTCGTACGGAGAATCTACTTGGGAACGTGAAGAAGAGATCCGATAGAAGTTTTCGCACCTCTTTTCTTATATCCGTGTCGTATTGTCTCTTTTCTTGTTCCATGAATTTCGAGGACGAAATTCTTTTGTAGTTGGGTATAATGTAAAACCCTAGCACTGCCATACTATATATTTCGGATATTTCAAATCTTTTGGTAAAATTCTTTACTATTGTTGCTTTTGGGTAGTGGATGGTGCAATTGGTAGTTGTGGTTATTATCCGATCCGACCCACATGGTTGAAACCCAACATGGTTCGAAATTACATCAAATATTTGCTAGTACAGAGTATCCATGCAAATCTAGATTTTATAAATATATATAATATATTTTAGAATCCATATATCTTTTTAAATACAATATAAAACTAAATAACATATTCTCTTATCTAGCCTTGTATGTCATAGTACCCCATATCATGTGGTTGCGTCCATATATCATGTTCATATCCTAAGTGTTACACAGACTAGTATTTGGATCGCTACGTGTATTTATGGAGACTTTTATTGGGTGTATGTGTTTTTATTTACTGGATATCATATTATGGTTTAAACCCTTACGTATATTCTTCATATTTAAAAACTAGATTTTTGATGGGACACGGGCAATATTCGAAATAATCTGGTATTATCTGTAAATTCCCACAATATATATATAATATATTTTATATAACTAATATATATATATAATGTTATATATATAATATATTAATTAATTTTAAATATAAAATCTGTCTCTCTCGTCTCTTTCTCTCTCTATATATATATAATAAAATTTCATAGCACCCTCTCTCTCTCCCTCGTTTTCTCCTTCTCACTGTCGTCTCCTGCCGGTATTCCCGATCACCTCCGACATTCGACCAGCAACCCATCACGGTGAAACCCTCATCGTCACCGTCACTGATCTCAAACTCGAACCCTTGGAAGTTCCAAAGTCGAGCAAACCATCCCAGCGCAGTCACATCGTCGCGGTTGGCCGAGTATTGATTGCCTCATGTTTTACATCGTTGTCGTCGTGCGGGTATCCGTATTCGCTGTCATATTTATACCGATCGAGGCAAGTTCCTAACTTACAACATGCTAGTTTATCTATACCAACATATATATACTTAGTATATACATATATGTATAGCGTTGCAAATTATTATCAGCATACCATTTTATAAAGATAATCAGTATCTCGATGTGAGATTTGATCAGGCAAGTTCTAAACTTGCAACATAATATTTTATTATATCAATATTTATTTGATAAATTATAGTGCATGTGTTTTACTATTCAGCAGAAATTACCGATTTACAGTTTTATTGCATCCATCTGTATCCGTACTGATAATAGTTTATCCAGTTGCATGCCGAAACATCACGATATTATCATACTACTATATCAGTTCAATATGTTATCTAGATTGCATCATAGATGGTAATGTACGTATAATAGTTATTATAGATAGATACATATGCATCCTGGTATTAATTGTGTTTCGATATGGATTACAGTTTCACATTGGTATCTGTTTTGGTTAATATAAAGTGCATGTCATGTTCACGACACATTACCAGACTTGTTACTTGGATCTTATTGCTAATGCCAACAATCCTAATTGTTGTCCTGATGGACGTAACCTGTTGTCTACAAAGACAAGATCTATACCTGTTTGATCCTGAGTTGGCATTAGATTTATATCGTCAATACCTGACTTGAACACAGAACCTTGGGGGAAAAGGGAAAATCAAGAATGTAACCGAAACGTAACTCAAGAGAATATTATTATTGTTTGCCGTGATTTCGGGCATGATGGAATAATCATTGTTTATTGTACCGTGGTCCCGTGGGGAATGAACGGGATATATTGTACCGTGGTCCCATGGGGAATGAACGGGATATATACTGTTGGGTTACGATAAGGATTACATTAATTAATTTCAAAGGCTTCTAGAATAGATAACCTAGAAGCATAGACTATACGATACACATCACATATATACAACTCACTGTTTAATACCTGTGTTATCTATTCACATGCATATTTAATCATAACATCATATCCTGGTTATTACTATTATTGTGATATTATGACTCACTGACGTCTGGGTTTTGCAAGGCCCAGTTCCTCTGACTTTATCGTAGGCAGATCAAGAGTATTTTGGCAAGCAAGCCAAGCAATAAGGAGCTAGATGTTTAATTTTAGACATGCTTAATTTATTTTATTTCCGTAGTGTTATTTTATTGATGTGATCCCATATGGGACGTGATTTAGATATTATTTTTATTTGGATCTTGATTCGTTTATGCTATATGCATTTCTTGATTTTATTTATTGTCGCATATGGACATGAGTTAGCTAGATTTTATTTTACTGTTCTTGATATCCGATTGACAGCCGTAATGTGACTATGAAAAGATTATTCTTAGCCATAGGTAGCATGGTTAGCTCTGTCACGTGCCGTGTTTACGTATTTTGGGAAGCGGGGCGTGACATGGAGAAATATAGGGAGGAAGATAACGTTAACAAACATTCTTTCATGCCGAGTTTTGAGGAGATATATGCGGATGAGCTTGATATTCTTGGTTAATTTGAGTCACGATCATTTTGGAAGTATCCTAAGGAGCTCTCTTTTGCTAAACTTTTTGAGGATGAACTTCAGTTTTTAAACGAACTTAACCTCGAAACTCTACACATGCTTCTTGAAAATAAAATTCATCCGGGCAACAATTCTTCGACTCTTTCAAAATTTCTTCTCCATCTTCAATGTTTTCTGATCCCTACTTTCACTCACCCATACCCGATACTAATATCAAACCATACCACTAACATTTTCTTTTTCTTTTTTTATACTATTCATTTTACCAGTCCTAGTCTTATATTGACAAAAAATTTAAATGGCTAATACTAATTTCTGAACTAACACAATCTCCTAACTTTGCAATTAATTAACTTTTTTGTAAATACCTTTTAGCTAAGCTCTTAGGTTTCCTTTTTGTGAAGAAAAACTCGCCCTGTATGTCTAGGTCCAGCAACCGGAGATGGGGGAAACGATGCGGACATTGTCAATCTCAGTTTTGGGGGAGAGCACTCCGTTTGATTTTACATCATGTGTAAATTCCATATTGCATATATATTAAGAAACCAACAAAATTTTGAATTTTTTTCAAAAACATGAAAACTTTTTCGTCAAGTTAGCTAGTGGAGAAAGTTAGATTCAAAATACCGACAGTTTAGTTTGATAAGATAGAAACAACTAAATTCTTTTTTAGAAATTGAAATCCCGAAAGATAACCCTTCTTTGAGTTTAACCATATCTAATATACGTCTTTTCATCACACTACACGTGTCGTGAGTTTTGAGAATTAGATGACAAGTTTGAAATATTTTAAAACTTTTAAAAATCGATAATTTTTTTTAGGATCAAACAGGTTTGATCAGAATAAGTAATATAAAAAAATAGTTCATAAAGTGAAGTGGATATGAAAGGATATTATTGAAAGCTTTAATGGAAGCTAAAGTCTGAAAAATAACCCTGTTCCCCCAATATTTAGCCTAATAAAAGAGCAAAACTCTATTTAAATTTAATGGGGGCAGCGCCTTACGTGTTTCTCACGAGGGCGCCAACGCCAGCACCAATTTTGTAGGATTAAATCCTATGGGAGCGCCGCACATGCTCCTCACACCGGCGCCAATGTGCAAAGCACAGAAAACGCTTTCTGAATAAGAATTAAATTCTTATATGGCGTCACACATGCTTATCATGCGGACGCCGATGTGCAAAGAACATAAATACCTATCATAAGAATTAAGATCTTAAGTGGCGCCCACGTGCACAATACATGAGCGCCAGCGCCCAAGTTCATATCAGTAGGATTAAATTCTACATTTCTCTAACAAAAGTTGGGATATTCTCTATTAAACAGAGCCGTTGGATCAAAAATCCAATAGAGATGATAATTATCAAAATACAGAATTAAATTCTGTTGGGAAAAAATATCTCCCAAATATTTCTAAAATAAGAAAGATACTCTCAGTTGGATCAATGATCCAATAATAGAATAAAATTCTATTATGGAATATATTTCCTCAATTTTTCTAAAAGAAAAGATTGCTCTCTGTAAAATAGAGAATCCTTGGATTAAAAAATCCAATGGTGATTAAAAATCACCATTTGACAGAATAAATTCTGTATAGGTGAAAATATTTCCCCAATCTCATTAAAAACAAAAAAAAAATCATATTCTGTAAAACAGAAATCTTTGGATCCACAAGTCAAGTCTGTTTTACAGAATAAATGCTCTATTTTTGGATCTTAATAAAATGTAATGGTCCTAAAAGTGTTGCTAAGTTGATCTTAGTCTCAAATAAGACTAATGTATCCTTAGTTAAAAATAAATTGGGCTCGAGCGCTCATATGTTCAAGTCGATCTTAATCTCAAACTAGATTAACGGTCCTTAAACCAAACAAAATATTTCCGAACTATAGGAATATCCAACCTAAGTTCAAAATCCTGTCAAGCAAATCCTTGACCCAAACCCAAATCTAAAATATATGGATTTTGACTGAACCGCACCCTACGGGCGACGACATAAACTAGTATCCGTATACAATCCACAGGCGACAAAACAAACAAAATAACACACGACACGAAGTGAACTTCCCAAGAAAGAGAAAGTTGTTACCGCAATGCGGTAACGTAATTAACTGTAGGGGCTTGGATCTGCAGGGAAGAGCGTCCCCACAATCAAAAACCCCTCACAAATGAGGAGTCTGATAAATTCTGCTACAACGGCTGCATCCGTCCAAACCTTCGATATACGGTGCCATAAATCAACTTGGTATTTCCGGAGAGGTGGACGGATAAATCCAAATAGTATCTGCCCCTAAATTCAGGCAAGGCGATCCATCCCGGTTCATCTCTGTTTTCGGCGGTGAACAGATTCTGGCACGCCCGGGGGGACCTTTTCCTCTTTCCATTCCACACTTTGTGTGTCGTGTTTCGCGAAAAAAATCGCAATTCTCTATGGTTGCCCTTGGATTTGAGGTACTAAAATTTGGTGTCTTGCTCCTGTGCAGAAGTGAAAATTGATGGCTTCCCACTGCATCTCTTGCAGCAACAGCTCTCGCTCTGCCCCAGCTGAAGAAGTGACCTACCGGCCTAACGCGGCCTCTATCTTTTCAATGCCGGTGAGGCAAGTAACGCAAGCCACTACAGGACTATTCTTTAGGATCATGCTCCCACCTGTGAGTTTCGGCGCCTCAGCGCCGCAAGAAGAAGCTCCTAAAAGTTCAGTCTTCGATCGACTGGCAACCACAATGGTCCCTGTCAACGGGCCGTCCAATTCTGGCGTTTCAGTCTTCAACAGGCTGAGCCAAAGATCAAACGGGCCCGCAAAGAGGCTTAAGATACCTGAAGGGGCTGCCCCAAAACGGATAGCCCTCCCAACTCCTGCAGGTGAGGCCATTAAAAGCGATTCCCGCATCAGAATATCGGTCTTCAAAAGATTGGCCGGCTCTCCCCAAACTCCAATTAGGGCGTCAGTTTTCAACAGGCTGATGCCAACAGCAGCCCCTCAGCAAAGCCGGGGGCACGAAAAAGCAGTTTCCAAAACCGAGGCGGTCCCGTCTGCAAGACACGCTCGACGTCGCCACTGGGGCCGGTGAGAAAAGCTGGGTATAACTCCCCTTCTGAACTTACCATACCAGCTCCAATGGTGGAAGTTGACGCTGACGTTCTAACTGGGAACAGATTTGATCTGCTCAGGAGGGTACGCAAGAACTCTCCAACGGCGGTGCTAAAGAAATCAGCCCTGCCTGTAGAAGCCACAGTGCAGGCAAAGACGGAGCATCCCCATCAGTGGCTCTCCTCCCAAATTCACAGGGCCTGGCAGAAAGTCCAGGACTCTGTGATCAACAAAGATTACTCTCGTCGACCGAAGAAATCGAAGGCTCGGCAAGAAAAATGCCATCCCTCCGTCATACAGCGAGGGACCCTCTCTACGCAGCTGCCTATTACAACGGCTCTTTCAACTTCGACCTTCCACAAAAGGATGAAGCTGGAGAAAATCCCACCACCGACGGCAAATTCCAAAAGTGATGGACCCAAACACCCCAAGTCTGGGAGCATGATCATGCATACGGTCCACATGTCTTCCAGAAAAGAGGAAAGGCGTGTTTCTGTGAGTCACCGACCATAAACTCGGTCGCTGACTAAAGCTCAGGAGAAACAACAGAAACTCCAGAAAATGCTGACCAAAATGGCAGCACTTACTGGGTAGAAAGAAAGCCCGGACTCAATAGCCGAATAGCGCCAGGAGCAGGAGACCGATACAGAGTTGCTGCGAAGGGTGCTTGAAAGAAAAGACAAAGAAGCTGCCGAACAAACTGCTAACATGAAGCAGATGGTGCTCTTGTTTCAGGACATGGTTGGAATGATGATCCAACCAGAACCCCCAGCCGAAGATCCGCTAATAATTATCGAGGATGACAGAGGGGAAATATCAAACCCTCTTCCGGCCTTATCGGTAGCCAAGGAGGAAACAATCTCTAAGGCTGCTCTTGATGATTATATAGCTCAACAAATAAGAGCTCATCAAGCAAATGAAGCGGCTGGCCAAATCGTCAGAACTGCAGGCAAAGACGGAGCATCTCCATCAGCGGCGCTCCTCCCAAATTCACAGGGTCTGGCAAAAGGTCCAGGACTCTATGATCAATAAAGATTACTCTCGTCGACCGAAGAAATCGAAGGCTCGGTAAGAAAAATGCCATCCTTCTATCATACAACGAGGGATTCTCTCTACACAGCTGCCTATTACAATGGCTCCTTCAACTTCAACCTCCCACAAAAGGACGAGGCCGGAGAAAATCCCACCACCGACGGCAAATTCCAAAGGTGATGGACCCAAATGCCCCAAGTCTGGGGACATGATCGTGCATACAGTCCACATGGCTTCCTGGAAAGAAGAAAGCCGTGCTTTTGCGAGTGACCGACCGCAAACTCGGTCCCGGACTAAAGCTCAGGAGCAACAACAGAAACTCCAGGAAATGCTGACCAAAATGGCAGCACTTACCGGGTAGAAAGAAAGCTCGGACACAACAGACGAACAACACCAGGAGCAGGAGACCGATACAGAGTTCCTGCGAAGGGTGCTTGAAAGAAAAGACAAAGAAGCTGCTAAACAAACTGCTAACATGAAGCAGATGGTGCTCTTGTTTCAGGACATGGTTTGGAATGATGATCCAACCAGAACCCCCAGCCGAGAATCCGCCGATAATTATCGACGATGACAGAGGGGAAATATCAAACCCTCTTCTGGCCTTATCGGCAGCCAAGGAGGAAACAATCTCTAAGGCTGCTCTTGATGATTATATAGCTTAACAAATAAGAGCTCATCAAACATATGAAGCGGCTGGCCAAATCGTCAGAACTGGGCAACCCTATCCAGGATGGTATGAACAAATCAAATACCCGCCGGGATATACGATCCATAAGTTCTATGTATACAAAAGGACAGGCAACCCCTATCAGCACGCCGCGTAGTTCAGAGCTCTGTGCGGCAACACTGGAGGTGACAACAAACTGTTGCTTTGCCAGTTCGTTGGTAGACTGTCAGAAACGGCCTTTGAATGGTATTCGGAGCTCCCAAATAACTCTTTGAAAACATTCATAGAGATATAACTACTGTTCACACAGCGGTTCGCCAGCGCAAGCGAGTGCACCCCGATCACAACATTAATCAATGCTAAGGTAAGGCTAGCATAAACTTGGGTCCAATACGCGATTCGGTGGTGGAACCTGAGCTCAAAGTGCGAACAACGCATTGAAGAATCTCCCGTCGTGGGCATGTTCATCGGGACTCTTGATTCTCAAATGACTGTGTCCCAGTTCATGACATTCTTCAAACTAACCACCTTCCAGACTTTGATCGATAAACTGACCCAAATGGACCAGATGGGCCACGGACCTTCCTCCTCAAATAAGGACCCTCAAAATAGCAAAAGAGAAAGCGGCCTTCGTTGACAACACACAACAAAAACCGAACGACCCAAAACCGGCTGCTCGCCAAAACAACGCGCGCCCACGCTCGTCCATGGAGGAAAGACTAAGACATGCTTATTCGTTTCCCCGTGACAAGACAAGGAGACTATTTAAATTAGCAGTGCGTAACAAACTCATCACATTACCAGACCCGCGGCGTCCACCGCAACCCGGCGACATCAACAACCCTAACTACTGCTCCTATCACAAAATGGTGAGCCATCCAATTGAAGATTGCTACTTCTTCAAGAACTGGGTCGAAGACCAGTATCAATAGGGAAAGTTCGCACTGTATGACAACTGGAGGGTAAACCCGCTACAGAAGCACATTCCTAAAAAGGTGGATGCACTGGGTACATCATGCTCGCTCGTGGAAGAAACTCCATGGGAAGTCGTTCTTTCAGCTAAAACCAAAAGAATGCTGAAAGATCTACGGCATGTCCAGCAGTCAGGTGGAAAAGTCCACTTGAAACTGAGATCATCGAAGGAATGCTGAAACAACGTCCTGCACCGAAGAATGTTGATAAAGGGCAAAACTCCCAAGTCAATCCTCCGGAGTCTTCAAAGAAAAAGAAGAAGACCAAGAAGCCTGTACAGCCTACCGAGTATGACGACAAACACACAGATCTACAAAAGTATATCGACACGCTGGAGTAGTACAACCAAAAGGTGCGAAAACCGGTCACGCTCGAAGAGTTCCTCAAGCATATTCTTGAGAACGAAGATAGTGACTACAATAAGGAAAATGACTCATCAGGAGATACCGGGAACCGTGTAGCAAGTTGCTACATGATCTCCTATTCGTTGTTAAATGAAGAAGAAACTCCTTCGGCATCAGAAAACAACGAAGAGGAACTGGGGCAGGATCGGCGCTAAAATTCTCGGAACTTCCAGAAGACCCGATTGATAGGCTGTTAAACGAAGCCTTTCAAAAAAGCAAAGCTGACCGAGAACGCGAAACAGCCATATACGAAAAGGCTAAGCGTCAGCGTCAGGATGAAGAAGCCGCGGTAAGGATGAGTCCTAAAGTATTCCAACCAAAGCAAAGTATACCTACAACAAATAAAAGCAGGATTAAGGCAGAGAAGCGGTTCTCCAAAGTCCTGTCAATGGGGATGAAGCTGCCACCTCTCGTAGGAAACACTCCCGGGGTCATATGCCTCAACGGAGAGGATTCACATCCAAATTACTGCCTATATCATCGGAAGGTTACCCACCCCACCGAGGAATGCAGTGCCTTCAAGAAGTGGTGGCAAGGATATATTGCCCATCAAAAACACTTCAAGAAGATGAAGCGCGAAGCTCGTCGACGGCAAAAAAGTGTGATAGATGCGCGTGAAAAAACGACTGGCAACTATCATATGGTTGATACCAGTCCGGAAGGGGAAAAACCCCAAGTTCTTACTTTCGGAAGCGATTATGAGGATGAAATACCCCTCAGCCCTATCTTCAAAGACTCCACCTCTGAAAAAGAAGAGGAGGAGAAGAACTACAAGAATATTCAGTTGCGTAACCGCACGCTGCCTGAAAAAATTCTCGAACCCACAAACAAAGGTTCGAGCAGAAAAAGACAAAGGGAAAGAGAAAATCTCTGAGGAAATTGCCTTCGACGATGGAGTTGTCAAAGAGATCGCAGCAAGGGACCCATCTAGAAAAAACAAGGTGGATTACAATGTCCTAGCACATTTGAGGAAAATACCCTCACAACTGAGCATATTGGATGCTCTCCTCTTGTCTAAAGAGGTACGAGAGTCTTTGATCAAGGCATTACAAGTGCCCGATCAGTTCCAAGCTTTCCTCGCAGAAGAGAAGATGAAGGATGAACTTGTAGAGGTCCACACGGCCAACATTACATTCACCGATGAATATCTCCTCCTCGGTACATGCGAACATAATCGCCCGTTATACGTCTCTAGGTACTGCCATGATATCAAGATAGGGAAAATTTTCGTCGACAACGGATCCTCCGTTAACCTTCTCAATGTGAGAGCGCTGAAAATGATTTGCATGAACGTTCAGAACCCGGCCCGAGACAAAATTACCATCTCTGGCTTAGACTCAAAGTCTTCACGAACGCTCGGGTCCGTAATACTGACGCTACACTTCGGGTTGCTCGTCACTGACATCAAATTTCATTTCATTTACGCCAAGACTTGCTATAACGCTTTGCTCAGTAGGCTCTGGTTACATGAGTACAACGTCATCCTTTCCACACAACATCAGTGTATGAAGTATTTCAAGGACGGCTTGGAATGCACCGTTACAAGGGAACTAAATCTGTTCTCCGTAAATGAGGTCCGAAAATATAAAGATGCAAAATACTTCCTACCAGACTTCGAAGATACACAAAGGTGTCATAAGCCAGAGGATAGACATAAGACCGTCACTACTATCCTGATCTTTAGGAGCGATACCAAGAAAGATGAAGAAATAGTCTACTCGGGGCAACCCCAGAAAGAAAACAATAAGCCCAGACCATCTACTCCTATTCTGATATTTGGTAGTGACTCTGAGGACGAGGCCAGCGCAGTGTTCTCCATTCTCCCGTCAGCACAAACCCTCACCGGAGCAGATCAGAGTCTGCAAATTACAATGTCTCCGCCTCGGCAATACAAAGAGTTTGATGTGCTCAATACATAAAGTGTATAAGAACTACAGACTTTCTACGTCCCACCCAGGCGAAGAGGTGAAAAGGCGATCCTCTTCTACCAATCTATGGAGACCAAAGTAGAAAAAGAAGTCTGGTATAGTGCCGATTTTGCACTTGACAGACTTCAACCAATCCGTCTGCCAAGATACTATGCGAAGGGATTGAAAAGGCTGTTAAGATGCCAAGGTGTACCCCTTGAACAAACTGTTTGGCAAGCTCAATTCTGCAAAAAGATTTAGGATATTCCCGGGACTCAGCGAAATATGCCCAACAGGAAGATGGAGACAACCGGGCTCGGATACGTTCGGTCCAGGAAACGGGAGCGGTACCATAGCTGCTACGTCATAAACAGCTCAAGTAAAGCAGAAGACGCTTCTCCAAATGGCCATGACGTTGAAATAGAGCGAAATCGCGCTCTAGGAACGTTGAGTCCGTCGCTTGAAGAACAAATAGATAAGCTAATAAAAGAGACTTGTCAAAAGAATCGAGAAAACCACAGCCATGAAATAGCTATCAATGAGAAAACTAGGATGCAATGCCTCAATCAGCAGTCTACGGAAAAGGAAGATTATAATGCTCTTCATCCCCGGCCCGCCGTATGTTCCCGCGAAAGGAGAAAATTCCGAAATGGAGGCAAAAACAGGGCAAAGAACACAAACAACGTTCGAAAATAACAAGGCGAGTCCAAGAAGTCATGAAATCGAGAAAAAGTCGATTGGAACCCGTCCTTTATAAAGAAGATGGGTCGGGAATACTCTTTCCCCTAAGACAAGACGAAGAAAATATTCAACCTTGTCATGAAGCACCAAATGATGACGCTTCCGGAGTCTCGGCACCCCGAACAAATTGTTGGGTTATGGGAGCGCCCCGGCCATCGATCCATGGCCAAATGCGGAACAAAAATTTTCTTGAACCCGGCGCTACCATTACCCGATTTCCAAGATCGAAACCATTAACCCTAAAACTAGCAAGCTAACAAAAGGAGATAGAATGGTTATACCTAAAGAACCAAGTTCTTTAGGTCTTCAACCATTTCCAAGCTCCTGGTGATGCGGATCAATTTTGGTCGCCGGTCTTCCTTCATCTCCGATGATCCACCCGAGGGAAACGGCACAAGCTCCAGGTTCGCCAAGCGGACCAACCGACTCTCTAGGATTGCTAGTAGTAGAGAGTAGGGGGTGTAGGATAGTGTCACTATAATTCTCTCTAAAAAACTAATGCTCATAGAGCAACCATAGAAGATATGGAGGTGATGATCAAAGGCATGAGCTAAAAATGGCTAAGTTTCTTTTGGGTCTTTGAATGAATTAATGAAGAGAGAGTAAGAGTGTGAGATATACAAATGAGCAAGCCCATCATCCAAAAATGGCCGCCCCTCTCTCTTCCTACCAAAAAAAAAACATGCACCCGAAAATCTTATCCCATTTTATAATAATGAAATCAACCCATACCAATCACTACATATCCAAGCCTATACCATGCCTTGTCACCTTTCCACCTCATTATAAACAAAATGATTTTCAAAAGAAAATCAATAATGAGGTGGCATCTTCTAGAAGCAATTCCGTATAAATACGGAATGCTTCCCGGTATATGTATCGGAATATACATACGCGTATTCATACGAAAATACGAATCAACATACGTCAACTACAACATATCGCCTGAACCGTGGAAACCCTCTGTGTGGGACTCTAAAGATTCGTCAATACTTTGGCAGTGGGTTTAACCACAAGCACGTCAGTGGCACTAGCTGTACGTAACGGTTACCCAGGTATTGAGCGAAAGGAAGGCCGACAAGCAAACTCATCCAAACCCCTACTGAGCCTGTCAGTGACAATATCCGTATAGACCGGTCTGTTCATCTAAGAGTATCGCATATCGAGTCTAGGGGGGTGGATAAAGTCAGACCCCTAACAACGCGATAATTCGTGTCGGTATGAAACCCATCACTACCTGAGAAACTATTGATCCTGGATCGGTAGGTCTCACATACCCCGGCCGAGGATTTCTAGTGATGGCCATCCGTACACTGCGTGACATCAACCCCCAATACCGGGAGAGACGAATCCCCGACGATCCGCTCACTACCTCCATGTGGCTCGGGACTGTACTCAACTAAAACTTGTTTGCGCGACTCCTTTGAGCCGTTGTAGGGTAGTAATCAAAGCACAGTGGGAACTCACACGAGACAAATGACGATCTCAGGTCGAGAGACTAACCTATACACATGTCACCAGGGAACTGCTATCTGACTATATGTATAATACCAACTAGCATGTTCCCGGCGAGTCCGTCCAGTGTACTCATAACCCAATGAGCACATGTATACTATCTTAGGTGAACAACTGACACCATTGGCTTGTGAGACCGGCCACCGCCCCTCGTTAGGATCTAGATAAGTATACACCAATCTACACTGGAGTATCGATGCCCAGTCTCGATACTCCCACGACTAGGGACATTTAAGGATGTGCTTATAGACCCCCAGCTCCCACATATGTGATCGCCATCACAATGCTGGTAGTCAAGCAAGAATCCTATGGGCTCTATCAACATGTACATGATGATAAAGACAAACCAGATAGCATACTATCATCTCGAGTAAGACTGTTTTATCGGTATAGGTCCTCCCTCAATCATCATGATCATCTGTCTGCGACTATGATAATTGCCTTGAGGGCACCATAGCCAACAATCTCCTACTTGCACTTAAGGCTAATTATTACGATGTCGCATACTCACAGCCCCTGTGATACCGAACACCCAACTCCTCTGCTAATCAGTTTCACAAACCTCATTTGTAAAACTATTGCGTTCGAGAAATAACCTCAGTGAGTGGATCCGCTCTAGTGTTTATTTCTATGTCTCTCTTTATCTCAACTTCACAGAGAAAACTATCTCCCGAAATGAGCAATACCTATCATAGAATATTTCTGGATATCTTATGGGACCCAGTTCACAAATAAACTCCAAATCCAGCAAACTTCTTAGACTGTATTGTCTAATGAACTTAATCAGTATGCTGCACCATGCCTTCCTCAGTATCCGCTTGGACCACCTGTCCAAACTACTGCCCCTCGTCAGAGGGAAAACCTATAACTCTGACAGTCACTCTGTTATCCAGGTCATCTTGGAAGCCTGAAATGATAACCGTCTCCAGAAGAAGGCTGCAGTTATCAAATCCCTGGAACATCCACTTATGTTCATAAACTGCTTCCAATCATTTTCTCCAGGATTGGATTAATATATCAAATTATTGCATCTAGTGCAAAAACATCTGGTGTGGTACTTGACATGTCATGATTGACTCAATTGCCTAAGCAAGTGATATGTCAATCATGTACATCTCTCTCCCTTTAGTCTATAAGACATCTTTAGAGAGGGTGGCTCCTTCACCTGCAGGTTCACCACCATGCTAAGAGCCGTCCATTCTAAAATACTTTTAGAATACTGTCTGAGTACCCAGATTGTGACACTTCCCAAATCTAGATCAAAAACCATAGATCTAGTAATCAGAATGTCTGATATAATATCCAAAACCTATATGGAGAAACTACTGTGTGACAACCAAAGTATAACCGATCGTAGTATAGGAATTTCACTTCCTATAAAGTGCATGTCATCCTAAATACCAGGACACACACCCTACTACCTTCTTAACGGATCCATCTCCTATTCTGATGGAGTCAAAAACCTATGACTGTCGCATCAAAAATAGATGATCTATCTCCGCTATATCCGTTTTAGTCTATAAATAGACACAAGCTACTTGTCCACTACGCTTCCGCTGCTCCCACTGACTACGACAACTCTCTGGCAGAGTCATATACACGTGCACTTCTAAAGCTAATTTAGAATGATGCTATACTTATCCTTCTGCCGGGTCTCATAGTCTGGAACAATAGTAGTGTCAAGTTCGGGTAAACAAGAACCTCCTTGTCACCGTTCTTGAGGCTACCGAAGTACCTCTCGGGTGCATGAGGTAACCCACCATATCTGAGGAGTGGCCAATGGAATGTCAAACCTGATTGAATCTTTAGGTTCTTATTAAATTTTCAGTAATCGTTGCGGTTCTGGAATCACTTCCAGTTCTACCATACTCCCACTAATGTTTTTCTGAAAAATTCCATTTTACTAAAACTGTGGCGAGTCAAGAACAATATCACTATTGATCTTCCAAATGGTAGAAAGTTAACTCTCGTCAAAGCCCGGGTTAACCCACAAACTGCCATTACAGAAACGTGCCTTGAGTTATCCAGAGTCTGGTTTTAAGCATAAACTGGATAACTCCCCGAACCTTAACATTGTTAAGATATGAACCATTCTATATATAATATAGAAATAGAGGCACCGATTTAATTGGAACCAGATTCAAATCATGCAGCTGTCTCCAGTGCATGTTAACTAAATGGAGAGAGGACGATCAGTATTACTCAACTTAGAAGTGCATCCAATTATGAGTAACCTGAAAGAGAAACAAGTTTCTCAAAACCATTACTATCAACTGAATGCCATACGCAAGTATCTACATCTTCGATCACCTTGAAGAATCCCGATACTTGAAACACATGGTTCTCTACTTCATTCTTGTACGTATAACTTCTCAAAACTTAGACTTTGTATTTCTACGAAACACGTGTCTAAATCTGGAGAAGTCACAAGTAGACAGAATATAGTACGAGTACCAACCCCTCTGTCCTAATGGACATTGGACAACATACAAAACATTGTATAAGTCCCCTGAGTTTAATGACTCAAACCCTGTGCGTCGTAGGTTGAAAACTGTACTATGGTTATGAAGACTTACACCACTGTTGAATGCTCCTTACCTAACCATCAACTGATATAGGTAAATATCATGGATATAATTTTAAAAAGTTATATCTCACTTTATAAAAATAAACGTACAGATATATCAGTTTGAAATTGGTGCATAACAACGGATATTCAAAACCAAATACTTGCCGTCCGGCATACAACCCAGGCGATTTCCCCAAATATCACCAATTACAACGAATTCCGATATAATGAAGATGATCACCTAATTCCCAATAACTTACTCCCACTCATCATCTGTAAAACCATACAGATGTGAGAATCAAACCTGGTAAATACATACCCTGGAGCAAGGGCTAATTGGGAAATCAGTTTTCAATTAACAATGCATAGTGAAACTGAAACATTAAAATGTTTTGTAGGGGTATCCTGGTATTCCTAGTAATGCCTCTTCCATTATCCAGATTCATGACTGAAACCATATATTTCCTTGCCATCTCTCCAAATCCCTTTATTTGTCTTTATTCGTTACCTTCTGTACACCTTCGTTAGGCTTAAATGGTTTTCTTCCTTCCCTACCGTTCGGCACCAGCCTATGTTTTGGAAGAAGACTATCCAATAAGCGTAATAGGTGTACTCTCCTAATCCTAGGAGTACTCACAATCTAAGAGAAGGTAAAGATAAAAGACAACTGAATAAACCTTATTCCTATTTCTCCTGAACCAGAATCCATCCTCGAAAAAGGTTCCTTCGAGTTCGTATATAACCATATGATGGATTTATCCAATGGAATTGGATGTTCGTAGTGATACGGAGTGCTCTGGAGAAATACAAAGGTGAAGTAGGAGTGGCGTTGAAAGACTTGGTTTTGTCGTGAATAGCAGTCGCAATTTACTTTGCCCTGTTTCTAATCCTTATATTTTGTCTTTACTTATTACCTTCTGTACACCACACTTAGGCTAATTGGTTTTCTTCATTCCCTACCGTTCGGCACCTGCCTATGGTTTGGAAGAAGACTATCCAATAAGCGTAATAGGTGTACCGTCTCCCAATCCTAGGAGCCCTCACAACCTGAGAGAAGGTAAAAGGAAAAGACAACTGAATAGTCCTATTCATTTTCTTCAGAACCGGAAACCATCCTCGAAAAAGCTCCTTCGAGTTCGTATATAACCATACGATGGTTTTATCCAATGGAAGTGGATATTCGTAGTGATGCGGGGTGTTCTGGAGAAAACCAAAGGGTAAAAGAAGGAGTGGCAATGATGTATGCAACTTGGACAATCCAAAAGCCAATGTTATTAAGAAAGTTCGGTTAACTTGGTCACTGAGTCATAGTCTAGGGTCGGGGCATGGTCGATGCCAAAGAGAGAGAAAAAAGAAACACTCAGCGTGCACTCTAACCTAGGTCAGAATGGATAATCACTTTATCTAATCTGGATGGCTTCCACTGTTTCCTCGAATTCTCCTCCAAACCTAAAAGGAGAATTAGTCGGAATCACCCGAGGAGTAATCCTACTCATCAGTGTGAATCGAGATCCCATTATCATCGCATGATAACTTGATGGAAGCCACTCAAGTCACCACACTCCAGAAGGTATGCGCATGCCTGGCAAGTTTCCTGTATGTTTGAAACCCCCGATATGATTTTTACCCCAAGCGGTTTATGACCTTGACTAGGTCAACATATCATAAGTCGCAAGTCAAGTTCAACCCGTCATTATCCTGTATTAATTATATCCACTGTATGAGCCCTTGACTAAGTCAACATGACCGTACGACTATCCTAAATAATCGCATATCCGTGTAGCAGAAAAGTACTACAGAGCTACCGAACACTACGCCTTGACTAGGTCAACATACGTAGCACGAATACTAAGCAATACTCGTTTGAAACGACGGAGGGCTACGGATGGTTTTTGGCGAAAAAACCTTTAACGTAATGAACTTGATATCGTTGAAGGAATCCAAGTGGTTTTATAAATATATAGGTGAAAACTTTTGCTAAAGAGGTCACTCCCGGTGAAGGGATCTCGGCTCTTTCCTCGTCGAATGAGGTGCAGGATATTCCAAACTGAATACCACGGTACAAAGCAAAAAGTAATCGACTATAGTGAAGTTATTACGTTGACGCAAACTTCTGCCCAAGAGGTCACTCCCGATGAAGGGATTTCGGCCCTTGCCTCGTCGAATGAGGTGCTGGATATTCATAACCGAATACCACTGTGCAAAGCAAAAGCGTACGTCTGTAATGTCAGTTTTTAAAAACTTGGTTCCAACAACATCATATAATAGGTTTGTTTTCCTTGCATTGATAAGAATCAACGCAGTCCTATCAATTAATCACACCAGAAAAGAACGAAAATAAAATGTACGTATATGCCACCCGCATTCGCCACTGGGTCCCGTCATCACCCGTTAGGTTACTTAACTAACGACAGAGCGGGGACTGGGCTAGCGCGGGTGCAAAACATATACAACATCTATTAGTATATATGTATATATATAACAATTGTCCCAGGCATGATAAATGCAACATCACAGAAAAGTAATAAGTATCATAGAACAATACAGATAATCTGGGAGCCCCGGGTTTTCTTTGAGCCACAACTGAAAACCCGACGTTACCCTGGTCGTGTGGATAGCATGTGCAATGAACTCCTAGACCCCTACGAGCGCGGCAAGTTACCCGCCAAAACCTGAAGTGAGGCAGCTCCCTTCAGCAAAGTAAATGGACCACCCAGCACTTCACGGAATATGGTAACTTGAGCACCCCTCCTTGGTTCAACCTGTACCCCCTACGAGTGCGGCGAACAGCCCGCCAATTCTAGAGTGAAGCCCCCTCCGTCTCAACGCCATGAGATGCGGTCCCGTTGCCCTCTAGAACCCGGCTATCCGTGCACCCCACCTTGGGGTAATCCTAGTACAGAAAAAAATAATATACAAGCGTGACATCGACCTCAACCCGGTCGTGCCCCAAAAGAATAATATACAAACAGGCAGTGAAGGCAGTCCACATGTCGGACGCTCGCCCCGCAATATCAAATGTATAAATAAATCCAAACTGCACTACCATTGCACGTAAGCTATCCACCACGACAAATCCGCAACATCACAGCACAACACAGAACATCAACGTGAATGTCACGCTCACAAACCCGTCTAAAAGGACTATAGCGATTAGACAAGATTTACCGAACAAATGACATTCACGGTCGCAAATAGAAATGTAATGTACTGAAAACACACAATTAAAATTTCGATCGACTAAACTTTCCCAAAATGGCCCCATGTGCTAAACCAGTACTCAAATGAATCGGGGCTAAAACTATATATCACAAAAATCATTTTTCCACCAACTAGAGCTCCATAAAAAAATTTGGTCACGGTAGCCCAAAAAGGGCCGCGGAAGCGCCGCCAAATGCGACAGTTTGCGGCGGTTCCGCGGTGTAATTTTGGAGTTAGGTCACCAAATTTTTTCTATAGCTTTTTGTTTGCCTGAACGGACTTTTAAGCTATACAGAAACATTTTTGGAGCACTTTCAGAAATCGACAGAAAATAGGCATATTGGAAAATTGATTTGGAAATTTTGATCGATCGAGATTTTAAGCTTGTGCAAACTAGCTAGTAGGGTTTAATGGTTTGCTTTGATACCATTGTTGGGTTATGGGAGCGCCCCGGCCATCGAACCATGGCCAAATGCGGAACAAAAATTTTCTAGAACCCGGCGCTACCATTACCCGATTTCCAAGATCGAAACCATTAACCCTAAAACTAGCAAGCTAATAAAAGGAGATAGAATGGTTATACCGAATGAACCAAGTCTTTCGGGTCTTCAACCATTTCCAAGCTCCTGGTGATGTGGATCGACTTTGGTCGCCGGTCTTCTTTCATCTCCGATGATCCACCCGAGGGAAACGGCACAAGCTCCAGGTTCGCCAAGCGGACCAACCGATTCTCTAGGATTGCTAGTAGTAGCGAGTGGGGGGTGTAGGATAGTGTCACTATAATTCTCTTTCAAAAACTAATGCTCATTGAGCAACCATGGAAGATGTGGAGGTGATGATCAAAGGCATGGGCTAAAAATGGCTAAGTTTCTTTTGGGTGTTTGAATGAATTAATGAAGAGAGAGTAAGAGTGTGAGATATACAAATGAGCAAGACCCTCATCCAAAAATGGCCGGCCCTTCTCTCTTCCCACCAAAAAAAAAACATGCACCCAAAAATCTTATCCTATTTTATAATAATGAAATCAACCCATACCAATCACTACATGCTCAAGCCCATACCATGCCTTGTCACCTTTCCACCTCATTATAAACAAAACGATTTTCACAAAAAAATCAATAATGAGGTGGCATCTTCTAGAAGCCATTCCGTATAAATACGGAATGCTTCCCGGTATATGTATCGGAATACACATACGCGTATTCGTACGAAAATACGAATAGCCAAAAAGAGAAAATAAATAGTGAGCAATAATACTAGAATACATACATATAAATACATATGTAAATTATTAAATCAAAACTTGATTTAACAATCTGGCTTAATTCTAAGCCGCTAGTATTATCAACCGTCCGATTAAAGTCTGTGCAGTCCGTGCACATATTTAATCGGACACCTGTATGTATCAACATACGTCAACTACACCATATCGCCTGAACCGTGAAAACTCTTTGTGTGGGACTCTAAAGACTCGTCAATACTCTGGCAGTGGGTTTAACCACAAGCACGTCAGCGGTACTAGCTGTACGTAATGGCTACCCAGGTATTGAGCGAAAGGAACGCCGACGAGCAAACTCATCCAAACCCCTACTGAGCCTGTCAGTGACAATATCCGTACAGTCCGGTCTGTTCGTCTAAGAGTATCGCATATCGAGTCTAGGGGGTGGATAAGGTCAGACCCCTAACAATGCGATAATTCGTGTCGGTATGAAACCCATCACTACCTGAAAAACTATCGATCCTGAATCGGTAGTTCTCACATACCCCGGCCGAGGATTTCTAGTGATGGCCACCCGTGCACTGCGCGACATCAACCCCCAATACCGGGAGAGACGAATCCCCGACGATCCGCTCACTGCCTCTATGTGGCTCGGGACTGTACCCAACTAAAACCTGTTTGCACGACTCCTTTGAGCCGTGGTAGGGTAGTAATCAAAGCACAGTGAGAACTCACACGAGATAAATGACGATCTCAGGTCGACAGACTAACTTGTACACATGTCACCAGGGAACTGCTATCTGACTATAGGTATAATACCGACTAGCATGTTCCTGGCGAGTCTGTCCAGTGTACTCATAACCCAATGAGCACCTGTATACTATCTTAGGTGAACAACTGACACCAATGGCTTGTGAGACCGGCCACCGACCCTCGTCAGGGTCTAGATAAGTATACACCAGTCTACACTGGAGTATTGATGCCCAGTCTCGATACTCCCATGACTAGGGACATTTAAGGATGTGCTTATAGACCCCCAGCTCCCACGTATGTGATCGCCGTCACAATGCTGGTAGTCAAGCAAGAATCCTATGGGCTCTATCAACATGTACATGATGATAAAGACAAACCAGATAACATACTATCATCTCGAGTAAGACTGTTTTATCGGTATAGGTCCTCCCTCAATCATCATGATCATCTGTCTGCGACTATGATAATTGCGTTGAGGGCACTATAGCCAACACAAATAAACGAGGTGCATTATCCGGATTATTGCTCCTATCACCGACTAATAGGTCATCCCCTTGAAGATTGCTTTACCTTCAAAGATTAGGTAGAAGACCAATATCAACAGGAAAAGTTTGTGCTGTCTGACAACTGGAGGGTAACCCCGCCGCAAAAGCATAAGCCAAAGAGAACCTATACCGTGAGGATAAGACCAGCTAAACATCAAGAATGGAAGCGAACCCGTACCTGCCATATGATAACACTTTCAAAAGAGGGAGGTCACGAGACTATGGATGACCTCCATATGTGCTTCACAAATGAAGATGAGGACGAGGTGATCTCCGAGTTTCCATCGGCACCAAAAGAATTGGAAGATGGGATACACACCACGGCGGACAACCTAAGGAAAATTGACTTAGGGATGAGAAATGATCCGAGACCGACGTTCGTTAGCGAGCTACTATCTGAAAAACAGGTAGCCACATTAAAAGACGTGCTCATGCAACACAAAGACTGCTTTGCACGGAAATATTCCGAGATGCCGGGTTTAGATTCAAAAAAGGCAGTACATAAATTGTCCATATCGCCGAATATAAAGCCAGTCGAACAGGCACCAAGAGAATGCGGTTCGAACTTGAGATGAGAATAATTGCTGAGGTCAAGAAACTAATTGACTCTGGCTTCATCCAAGAAGTCCAATATCCTGACTAGATTGCCAATATCGTTCCAGTGATGAAGAAAAATAGGACGGTGCGTATCTGCGTAGACTTCCGGGACCTCAACAAAGCTTGCCCGAAGGATGACTTTCCAGTCCTTGTTACCGAGCTGGTGATCGGTAATACATCTACCCATGAGGTCTTCTCTTTCATGCATGGATCTTCAGGATACAATCAAATCAAAATGCATCCTAAAGACCAAAGGCATACCACCTTCCGGACCCCATTGAGCATATTCTGCTATAAGGTGATACCCTTTCGTCTAAAGAACGCTGGCGCCACCTATCAGAGGGTCATGACAAAGATCTTCGATGACCTCATACACGAGATTGTCGAATGCTACATCGACAACCTCGTGGTGAAGAGAAAATCTCATGAGGAACATTGGGAACATCTAAAAATAGTGTTCAGACGCCTTCGGAAGTATAATCTGAAGATGAATCCTCCAAAATGCGCGTTTAGAGTCTCCTCGGGCAAATTCCTAGGATTCATCATATGTCACCGGGGTATCGAAATCGACCCCTCAAAGATCAAGGCGATTATGGAAATTCCCACGCCAAGAACCCTTAAACAACTGTGATCTCTTCAAGGAAAACTCACATATATCCGGCGGTTCATAGCCAACCTCTTCGGAAAATGCCGTCCCTACAGCCATTTGATGAAGAAGGAGATCTCGTTCGTCTGGGATCAAAAGTGCTAAAATGCACTAAACGAAATCAAGCAATACCTGCACAATCCACCGATATTGACCGCGACGGTTAAGGGAAAACCCCTTATCCTATATACAACGGCCCTTGAGGGTTCTCTAGACGCGCTATAGGCACAAGAGAACAATCAAGGAAAGGAGAGAGCTTTGTACTATTTGAGTCGAGTTCTCCTCAGGGAAGAAAACAGCTATTCCCCCATCAAAAAGCATTGCCTGGCACTGATCTTCGCAATAACGAAGCTCGGACATTACGCCTTGGCACATGAGGTCCATCTCATATCAAAGGTGGATCCTATTAAATTTTTGATGTCAAGGTCCATACTAACAGGAAGGCTTGCCAAATGGGCCCTCCTCCTGATGGAATTCTCGATAACGTATCGGCCCCTCAAAGCAGTGAAAGGCTAGGCCATTGCCGACTTTCTCGTGGAGCATCTGATACCAGCCGACTCCCTCTTAAATTGCGAGTTGCCGGATGAATATGCGTTCGACACAATCGAAGAAGAGAAGGGAGAAAATGATTCGTAATGGGAACTCTAATTCGATGGAGAATCTTCCATGAAGCGAAAGCAAAACACCCCCATAATCAAAGCCGGGGTGGGCCTTATCTTCGTGACTCCACAATGAGGGATAATGCGCTTCGTCCTTTTCTTAATGGATCCAAGGACTAATAACGAAACAGAATATGAAGCTTTGATAGCAGGTCTCGATATCGCTATTGACATGGGAATCAAAAACCTCATCATATATGGAGACTCCCAGCTGATAGTTAGCCAAGTAAATGGCGACTATCAAACATACAAGCCAGAGCTGATAAGGTATGGCGAAAAAGTGCAGCAATTATTGACACAAATCCCATCCTACATCCTAGAGAGTATACCGCGTGCAGAAGAATGCAAGACGGACGCATTGGCCAAATTGGATAAGGAAATAACTGATGACGACCTCGATGACGTAAGGATCATTGTGCAAAGCCGCAGGGTTCTTGCGCCAACAGATATATCTTTGGAAGACTTAATAGAACCATCAGAATGAAAAGAAGCGACCGAACAAGTAGCCCTTCAAATAGAGGACAAAGGAAAGGTCAAATATTGGAGGGAAGTCTTCATAGACTACTTCAAATCCCAACGAATGCCCGAAAATGCGTCGTCCAGACATCAGCTCATAAAACGAGCTTTGTCTTTCGCCTTTGTCAATGATACTTTATATAAGGGATCGTTCGACTGTTTGTGGATAAGATGCCTGGAACTAAAAGAAGCGAAGAGAGTCGTCCAAGAAACTCACGACGGACTCTGCGGCTCTCATCAAGATGGACCCAAGATGAAATTGAAGATAAAAATGTTAGTTATATGTATGCCCTAGAGGCCATTACTGTACATAGGATGTATATTGTAGTGGATGCTGGGACATATATAGGGAGGACTTTCTTGCTCGACATGATAGTATGCTATCTGGTTACTCTTTACTTTAACGTGTACACTGATTGTCTCTCTATTACATGTTGGTAAAGCCCTTAGGATGTGTACTTGAGCACCTGGACTATGATGCGGATCATACTAGTAGTGACATGGTAGTCCATAAGTACATCCTTCAAGGGCCCTAGTCGTGGGTGTATCGAGACGGGGCATCGATATACCAGAATAGACTAGCGTATACCTTCTCGACCCATACAGATGGGCAATGGATGATCCCATATCCATTGGTGTTTGACATCAGAGATGATATGCGGGTGCTCAGTGGAGACTGGGTACACTGGACGGACTTGCCGAGAACTCCCAGATGGTATTATACCTTACGTCAGATGGCAGTTCTCTGGTGACACTGGTACAGAGTAGTCTGTTGACCCGAGATCGTCAAAGAGTCTTGTGTGGTTCCCACTGTGCTTTGATTTCCACCTTACCACGTCCAAGAGGGCGTGCAAAACGGTGGCTTTTGGGTACAGTCCTGAATCACATGGAGGCAATGAGCGATAAGAGGGGATTTGTCTCTCCCGGTATAGGGAGTTGATGTTGCGCTGTGTTCGATTGGCTATAACCGGAAATCCCTGGCCAGGGTTGCTGAGATTTACTGGTAAGTGTTACCAGTAGTTTCTCGAATTGTTATAGACCTCATATCGACACGACTTATCGAGCTACTGGGGTCTGACGTTTACCACCCCTAGGCGAGATATGCGACATATCAGACGGACAGACCGGACTGTACGGTAAGTGTTACTGGTTGGATTCACAGGAGTGTGAGCGGGCTTGCTCGTCGATCTTCTGATCGCTCAATACCCGGGTGTCCGTTACGTTTAGCAGACCGCTTGCGGCTTGTGAGTGTTTGATATGATCATCACCTGCTGCCGGCATATTGACGAGTCTTTAGAGTCCTACACAGAGGTTTCCTGGCTCAAGCGAAATGAAATAGGAGCGCATATGAGATATGTGCAGGACCGAGAATAATGCGTGTATGTGATACCGTATTCTATCCTCGCGATGAATGTATCGAATGGTTGTATGCGATATAACCTAGTTATCGAATCAAGGATTGATTCGATAAGCCGATACATTGCATATTAGTCGGTTATATGCGATATGACCGGATTGTTAAATCAAGTGTTGATTTAATGATTTAATGCATAATTATATATTTGATATATTACTTTGCATTAACTAGTATTGGTTCACTTTAAATGGATTTTCTCACTTGCTTGCACAAGTTGTATATGTGATATACTTTTGTGCACTTGATTGTATCATGTTTGATGATACATGCTTATTTGGTTAAGTGTAAAGAATTAAACCATGGTTAAGTTGATGATTAGGGTTTTGCTTATTCCTTTATTTATTTGTTTATTCATTTTGGAAAAGATAAGAAAAGAATGGTGGCTTTATTTGTAGTTTTGTTGAAACTTCATGAAGCTTTGACCTAGTCCACCATTCTTGTCTCTTGCTTAACCCTAACCATCATGACTAACCATGGTCTATTCTCTACACTTAACTAATGTTAGAATATGATAAGAATCAATTCTTTTTCAATTATTCTAGAACACTTAATCATATTATTTTTATCTTCTTCTTCTTCTTCACATGAAGAAAAGCTTGCTATCAACAATGGCAACTTGAGAAAATAAGTGAGAAATCCAATTCTAAAGTGAACCCACTTCCTATTTCTTCATCCTCTACCACTTGCCAAGTAGTATAGGGTGTTTTCTTCACATGTTTCATGGCTTGGTGAAGTTGGAGCTTGATCTTGTGTTGCCTCGACGTAGATCATCTTCGGCATCGTTGTCGATGACCTAGCCCGCCCATTTCTCCGATGAAGCCGACGCTAGAGCCCGGGATTGGATTTGGACAGCAAGGGGACTTCATCATGGAGCTATGGAGATGGAGAACCGGATCTACAAAGGTTGTATTTCCGTTCACTTAGTTAAATTGTTAACTAGCTTCTTGTTTCGCCTAAAATTCTAGTTAACGATCCGTATTAGGGTTTCTCGGCACTTGTAAAATTTGAAATTGGCATGGTTGATACCTTGTGAGACCTCATTAGCATGTCTAGGAACCCTACAGTGGTATCAGAGCCTAGCTAGAGCCTTAGGCGATGCGTAGACGGAATTGGAAGTCCGATCGAACCAAAACCCAAACCCTAAAATGCTTTCTGTACATTTTTGTAAGTCGTGGATTTTTCAGAATTAAAAATATGCAGAAAAATCAGCAGGAATATCTAAGAGTTACTGTGCAACACGAGTGTCCAATTCGACTAAGTCGCGGCGGAACCGCGGCAGAAGCCTGGCTTCTGCGGCGGTTCCGCGGCCAAGTTGTCACATTAGGCTTTAAAATTTGCACAGTAATTCCTATTTTGTAGTGCTGGTTTTCCTGAGAATTTTTAATATTTATTCTAGAGTTGAATTTTCTGGGTTGTATTGGGGACTCGGTGTATCGATCGGATTGTCTAATTATGTCTGTGTGCCTTTCCGGATAATTTTAGAATATGTTAGAAAGTTCGACCGGATATAAATACCCAATCTTTCCCCTGCCGGAAAATTTCCAAGTGTTGGATTTTTCTGTGGTTTAAAGACATTCTAAGCAGTGCAAGTAACGCAATGGTCCCTCTAGAAGACAACAAACCTTAACTCGATTATGTGACCGTCTTGAACTGCCCTTTGAACCTTAGGGTTTGGGGCAGTACGGCGTGCCACATGTGAGGCGTTGGCTTGACCCTTCTACGGCTGGACCGTTGGTACTGAGGCACGAAGTGCATGTTTTTAAACTTGTTTCATGTGTTGAGCTGTTTCGGGAAAACTTGGGTGTTTGAATGTTCGATCGAAAAGTTTAACATTTTCTATTTATCTGGAATGGGATACAATAATTGGAATTCACAATAAGTTATGAGATAACTGAATGAATGTTATAAACATAGCAGTTTGGTCTCACTTGATCGGTTGCCACGGAATTTTGATGGATCAAAAGTCTGTCGCAATCACGTAGCGTACGCGGATATTCGCCGGGTAAACTTAATAGACAGCCTCACTCCATAGCCCCGACCAAGTGACTGTAGGAGAACCCCGTCGCCGAAAGCATCCGTTCGGGTGCTCGCGGCAGCGGTGTTCCGCCTTGGTGCACTTCGTCTACGGCGTCGGGGGTGCGGCCGCCTACTAAAGTTTGCAACGAGCATTCGATCAGGATGTCGGGAATCTTGTTGAATTACCCGACTTGATATTGAAAAGTGTTTTCGATAATGAGACTAAAATGCGGGGTTTATAATTGTTAGGCATGTGATGTCTAAGTATTTCATTTGATTAGGCATGCGATGTCTAAAGAGGTTGCGGATTCCAACTGTTGTAGTTTTACACTTTCTTTTCTGTGACCGTAAGTGTAATATGTGATATCGCCGGTTTCGTTGCTATATGTCAACGACAATTGGAATACGCATGTTTACTTACGTTGATGACATGTGATGTTATGTGTTGCTGGATATGTTATATTGTATCGTCGTGTTTGAATAGCCGGGGTTTTTTTATGTGAGATGAGTGTTTTTCATTTTCATTCATGTAAAAACTTGTATGTAATATTCTTTTATTTGGGACATTTCCAGGTTGCGGAAGATGTCACCATTTGTATATTATTTACTTTTCGGCACTAGGATAGACCCAAGGAGGGGAGCACAAGTAACCGGGTTCTGGAGTCCAGTGGGAGACCAACTCGAGGAGTCGAGTCCGGGTCTCCTAACTCTAGAATTTATAGGGTTGCTTGCCGCTCTCGTAGGGGTCTAGGGGTGTGGGTTTGGCTATTCATCACGACCGTGGAATCCGTGTTTTATACTGGCTCGTATTGAAAACACGGACGTCCTAGTATATCCAATATTTCATATGATTCTTCTGCTGCGATATCTGTGATGTGATCATGTGATGTTCTGTGATAGATACAGTATATAGGATATATGATATATTATATAGACGTTACTTATGTTTTGCACCCGCACTAGCCCTGCCCTGCTCTGTCGTTAGTTACCTAACCTAACGGTGCACGAGGGGACATCGAGGCGAATGCGGATGGCATAAGTGTACGTCGTATCTATCTGTGATGTTTAGGTACTTAAATGATGGGACTTCATTAATATGATTAATGAAAGAAAAAGAAACCTAAAGATGTTGTAGAATCGAATTTCAAAATTAAAACAGGTAGCTACAGTTCTTGCTTTGCACAGAGGTATATGTGATATATCCTGCACCTTATTCGATGAGGAAAGGACCGAGATCCCTTCACCGGGAGTGACTCCTTTAGCAATAACTGGCAGATGCTACACACTCGGTTTGTCTTTTGATTGCTTTTAAGAGTTTTTGCTTTGCACAGTGATATATATGATATATCCCGCACCTCATTCGACGAGCAAAGGACCGACGATCCCTTCATCGGGAGTGACTCCTTTAGCAAAACTAGAAAAGCCTCAAAGACACCATTTTAAAATCATTTGATTCTACAACGATATCAAGTTCATTACGCAATAGGTTTTCAGAAAAACCTGTCGTAGCCCTCCGTCATTTCAGATAAGTTGTATATAGTATTCGTGCTGCATTTGTTGGCTTTCGTCAAGGTGCAGTGTGCGGTAGCTATATGCTGCTTATCTGCTGCATACGATGCGATTGGATTAGGGTAGTCGTGCGGCTTTGTTGGTTTTCGTCAAGGGTCGTGCGGGTGGGTTTAATTCAATCAAGAAATGTATAGGTTGAACTTGACTAGCGGGCTATGGTTTGTTGGCTTTCGTCAAGGTCATAGCACGTTAGGGGCAAAATATTATCGGGAATTTCAAGTGTTGAAATTTGCAATGAGATTGCATACCTTCTATGAGATAGTTGGATCCCAATACCCGCTGCGAGTAATTGTTACTCCTGGGAGAGTTTTACATATTACAATTAGCCGATCAAGTAGATGTCTAGAAAGGTGTCAACGAGGTTACGCCTCTGGGAAAACGAGGTTTACATTAATTAGGTTCGTGCGAAAGCACGGGGGACCTCCCTCAAAGTACCGACACTGGCCTGGCTAAAAGATTGGTGAACTTGTAGTGTGTAATTAATCCCGGCTGATCTTTCCTTTTAGGGTTTGAAGGAAGATTTGATAAAAAGCAGTGGGAGCCATCCTGATTAGATAAAATAATAACCAATCTGATCTTGCAAGAGCATACGCTGAGTGTTTTCTTCTCTCTCTCTCCAGGTAGCGACCATATCACGCCTTAATCAAGATAATAATACGGAAATTTGACCGAACCCGCTTGTTATACTGAGCCGGGGAACGTTGGTCCCGCTCCAACTTATAATTGTTATAAGACAGAGCAGGAAATTGGGGATTACCAGAATTCCCGTGCCGCCCAAACGAAGAGAGTGCATGCTGATGCATCAACTTCGGGTGTGTTCATTATATAGAACTGTTTCTCAGTGTCCTTTACGTCCTGGGTATATGATACCGGATCAGGATCCCGCATATGTAATATGTTACATGGGCTACAGATAGGTAAAGAACTGAGAACGGGTGATAAGTTTTATGAGGCAGAAAACAGGGCAAGAGTTGCAGCCAAGTCTGTTGGTCACTGTCACCCTGTATTACCAATACATTGATTCTGAACGAATATTATTAGATACCGAACCTGATATACAAAATCATATCAGTCTCTTTATCAATAAAGAAATGATAAAATTTTGTATTGTTGGATAATGTTTTGAATATTTCCTATATCAAAAGTTGATCGGTTCAGGCACGTTATCTAAAAGCATTATTGTTCTAAATCAAACTACAGTTCTTTAGTATACAGAACATACACAAGAGGAAGAGTTCAGAACTGAACGAATCCTTCTTGAGGTATTGTAGACTAGGTCATATCAATGCGACCCGACTAGCTAAGTTGCACATAGATGCATGTTTAAATCTGTTTGAATTTACATCTTATGAAACTTGCCAGTCATGTCACAGAGATAAAATGACCACAGCTCTGTTTATTGGTAACAGAGAAAGAGTTGGTAAACTCTTGGGATGATACATGTTGATGTATGAAGGTCTCCTGTCTACATATGCCAGGACCGGTTCTTTGTACTTCGTTACATTCTCTGATAATCTCTCAAGATTCAGACATATGTTCCTGCTGAAACACAAGTCCGAACCTTTTGAGATATTCACAGAATATGATTTAGAAGTAGAGAACCAAAACACGGGTATAAGTATTATGTCCTTTGATGAGATCAAGGAGGAGAATACTTGAGCACGGAATTTCTGGACTATTCTAAAGGAGAATGAGATTCTCTCTCAGCATTACTCCTCCGTATAGACCATAGCACGATGGTATATTGGGGGTGGAGCAATCACACCCTATATGATAAGGTGTGCTCTATGACGAGTACTACTGAGTTACCCATTTCCTTTTTGGGAGTTATGCACTTGAGAAGCTGCATACCTATTGAATAGGGTTCAAATCAAATCAGTTGCCTACCACTTCATATTTGATATGATAAGGGAAGAGCCCATCTCTTAAGTTAGTTAAGATTTAGGGTTGTCCAGCCTATGTCTGAAAAGCAAAATCCGGACAAGCTCGAGGCAAGATCTGTTATGTAGAACTGGAAATGTTCCAGCTATACAAACAACAGCAGATGATTTGGTAGAACCAAAGGATTCAGTAGATTCTAACGAACCTCAGCCTCTCCGCCGATC
Organism: Agapanthus africanus; assembly: GCA_030015575.1. NCBI lineage: Eukaryota > Viridiplantae > Streptophyta > Magnoliopsida > Asparagales > Amaryllidaceae > Agapanthus > Agapanthus africanus. Next base: position 945,365,587 of record CM057338.1, on the reverse strand, counting down.
TAGTAGGGTTCCTCACCCACCTGAGAGATATTTCGGTTTCTCTATGATAGTGGGAGCTAGGATTGCATCATGAGATGATGACCCAACTAGTTTCGAGCTGGCCATCAGGAGTGGGACTCTGTAAGAATGGCTGGATGCTTAGTGATCTGAGATGGAATCCATGTACACCAACAAAGTATGGACTTTGGTTGCTATATCTGAAGGGTTAAATCCCCATCAGGAGCAAGTATATCTTGAGAAGATTACTTGGTGTAGATGGAAAAGTTGAGACTTTCAAATCTAGACTTGTTAAAGATTTTCTTCATCGACCAGGCGTGGATAATGATGAAACCTTTTCAAGTGGCTATGCTTAAGTCCATCCAGATCCTACTTGCCACGGCTACATACCATGACTACGATATCTGGCGGTTGGGTGCCATGACTGCTTTTCTAAAATGATGTTTTAGAAGAGAACGTCTATAAGTACACAGCCAGAGGGCTTCGTAGACAGTGGGAGCAGCGGAAACGTGTACAAGATGCTTTATAGGATAAAGCAAGTATCGCGGAGTTGGAATATCTGTTTTGATGTAATAGTCAAACAGTTTGACGTCATCAAAATGGTAGATGAACCTTGTATATACAAAAAGGTAATAGGGAGTATGGTGATGATCCTCGTAGAGTTCGTGGATGACATGCTCTTGATAGGGAAGGAGTTTCCTATGCTACGCTCGGTCAATCTCCGCTTATCACAATGATTCTCCATATAGGATCAAAGTGATACCTCCTAAATCTTAGGTTTTTGGATCTAGGAGATAGATCTAATTGGATGTTAGGATTCTCACTAGTTGCAGTGAGATGGTATCAATCGATCCTGGGGAGAATCACTGGAAGGGTTCCAGAGTGATAAGGACGACTGAAAGTCAGTCACAGGCATTGTCTTTACCCTCAGTAAAGGGACGGTATGTTGGAAGAGTTCCAAGCTAGATACCATGGCTAACTAGACGATAAAGGCACGATACATCGCTACTTAAGGTGCTACCAAAGAGGATGTTTGGATGTATATTGGTTCATGAGATGAACTACGTTCCAACCATTGTGAGACAATGGAGTTGTGGCTCATGCCAAGGAACGTCCGTCCCATCAGTGATCCAGACATATTCTAAGGCAGTATCACCTGATCATGGAGATGGTTGATCTCCTAGGGGATCAAGGTTAGAAGAGTAGACTCAGAGGACAACACGGCGGATCCACTCACAAAGGCCTTTTCCCAGAGAGAGACTTTTATGGGATGGTTGAGTATGAGATACTACAACCACTGCTATCAGATGGCCCTAGTGCAAGTGGGAGATTGTTAGTTATATGTATGCCCTAGAGGCCATTACTGTACATAGGATGTATATTGTAGTGGATGCTGGGACATATATAGGGAGGACTTTCTTGCTCAACATGATAGTATGCTATCTGGTTACTCTTTACTTTAACGTGTACACTGATTGTCTCTCTGTTACATGTTGGTAAAGCCCTTAGGATGTGTACTTGAGCACCTGGACTATGATGCGGATCATACTAGTGGTGATATGGTAGTCCATAAGTACATCCTTCAAGGTCCCTAATCGTGGGTGTATCGAGACGGGGCATCGATATACCAGAGTAGACTAGCGTATACCTTCTCGACCCATACAGATGGGCGATGGATGATCCCATATCCATTGGTGTTTGACATCAGAGATGATATACGGGTGCTCAGTGGAGACTGGGTATACTGGATGGACTCGCCGAGAACTCCCAGATGGTATTATACCTTACGTCAGATGGCAGTTCTCTGGTGACACTGGTACAGAGTAGTCTGTTGACCCGAGATCGTCATAGAGTCTTGTGTGGTTCCCACTGTGCTTTGATTTCTACCTTACCACGTCCAAGAGGGCGTGCAAAACGGTGGCTTTTGGGTACAGTCCCGAATCACATGGAGGCAATGAGCGATAGGAGGGGATTTGTCTCTCCCGGTATAGGGAGTTGATGTTGCGCTGTGTTCAATTGGCTATAACCGGAAATCCCTGGCCAGGGTTGCTGAGATTTACTGGTAAGTGTTACCAGTAGTTTCTCGAATTGTTATAGACCTCATATCGACACGACTTATTGAGCTACTGGGGTCTGACATTTACCACCCCTAGGCGAGATATGCGACATATCAGACGGACAGACCGGACTGTACTGTAAGTGTTACTGGTTGGATTCACAGGAGTGTGAGCGGGCTTGCTCATCGATCTTCTGATCGCTCAATATCCGGGTGGCCGTTACGTTTAGCAGACCGCTTGCGGCTTGTGGGTGTTTGATATGATCATTACCTGCTGCCGGCGTATTGACGAGTCTTTAGAGTCCTACACAGAGGTTTCCTGGCTCAAGCGAAACGAAATTGGAGCGCATATGAGATATGTGCAGGACCGAGAATAATGCGTGTATGTGATACCGTATTCTATCCTCGCGATGAATGTATCGAATGGTTGTATGCAATATAACCTAGTTATCGAATCAAGGATTGATTCGATAAGCCGATACATTGCATATTAGTCGGTTATATGCGATATGACCGGATCGTTAAATCAAGTGTTGATTTAATGATTTAATGCATAATTATATATTTGATATATTACTTTGCATTAACTAGTATTGGTTCACTTTAAATGGATTTTCTCACTTGCTTGCACAAGTTGTATATGTGATATACTTTTGTGCACTTGATTGTATCATGTTTGATGATACATGCTTATTTGGTTAAGTGTAAAGAATTAAACCATGGTTAAGTTGATGATTAGGGTTTTGCTTATTCCTTTATTTATTTGTTTATTCATTTTGGAAAAGATAAAAAAAGAATGGTGGCTTTATTTGTAGTTTTGTTGAAGCTTCATGAAGCTTTGACCTAGTCCACCATTCTTGTCTCTTGCTTAACCCTAACCATCATGACTAACCATGGTCTATTCTCTACACTTAACTAATGTTAGAATATGATAAGAATCAATTCTTTTTCAATTATTCTAGAACACTTAATCATATTATTTTTATCTTCTTCTTCTTCTTCACATGAAGAAAAGCTTGCTATCAACAATGGCAACTTGAGAAAATGAGTGAGAAATCCAATTCTAAAGTGAACCCACTTGCTATTTCTTCATCCTCTACCATTTGCCAAGTAGTATAGGGTGTTTTCTTCACAAGTTTCATGGCTTGGTGAAGTTGGAGCTTGATCTTGTGTTGCCTCGACGTAGATCATCTTCGGTATCGTTGTCGATGACCTAGCCCACCCATTTCTCCGATGAAGCCGACGCTAGAGCCCGGGATTGGATTTGGACAGCAAGGGGACTTCATCGTGGAGCTATGGAGGTGGAGAACCGGATCTACAAAGGTTGTATTTCCGTTCACTTAGTTAAATTGTTAACTAGCTTCTTGTTTCGCCTAAAATTCTAGTTAACGATCCGTATTAGGGTTTCTCGACACTTGTAAAATTTGAAATTGGCATGGTTGATGCCTTGTGAGACCTCATTAGCGTGCCTAGGAACCCTACAAAAAAGAATGGGTTACTATTGACCCACGATGATTCAAGACTGCCTCGAATATGCAAAGCAGTGTCACTCGTGCCAAATTCATGGTGACTTCATTCACCAGCATCTAAATCCGCTACACCCAACAGTGGCTTGCTGGCCGTTCGAAATATGGAGAACTGATATAATTGGCCCCATTGAACCGGCATCGTCCAGAGGACATCGGTTCATACTGGCAATGATCAACTACTTTTCTAAGTGGGCAGAAGCAGTACCACTAAGGGAGGTGAAGACGGAGAATATCCTCCATTTCTTCAGAATCCATGTCATCTATCGATTCGGCACTCCCCGATGAATCATCTCAGATAATGGGCCAGCTTATAGAATTCATAAAATCAGCCACTTCGTACAACAGCATAAAATAGATTGGAGATACACATCAGTCTATAATTCTCGGGCCAACGGTCTAGCTGAAGCTTTCAACAAGACTTTGACAAAGATTATAAAGAAGACAGTGTCCAGAAACAAAAAAGACTGGCACGAAAGGTTGCACGAAGCTCTCTGGGTATATCGAACAACGTTCAAAACGGCTACGAATACAACACCATACATGTTGGTATCCGGCACGGAAGCAGTGCTTCCCCTAAAAATAGAACTCCCCTCTTTACGAGTAGCGGTTTGGTATGAGCTAACAGATGAAGAAAATGATCATCTTCGGCTTGAGGAGCTCGGCACCCTCGACGAAACTCGCCTTGTAGCATAGAAAAATCTGGAGGCTTATAAGGCAAGGATGACACGGTCATACAAAAAACTAATCAGGCCGAGAACATTCCACCAAGGCAAACATGATGATATTGGACCGAGAAGTCCCTAAACTAACAATCCGCCTCAAACATGGCGATATTGGACCGAGATGTCCTTAAACTAACAATTCACCTAGAAAATGGCAATAATGGACCGGAACATCCCTAAACTAGCGCATCTCCCCAAAAACGATGATATGCTCCCTTGAGATCTAAATTGCAATCGAAGTCTTAACGGCGAAAGTTGCAACTCAAGACCCACTGGCTACACAGCTACTCCAGCGATGAAGCCACCCCCAAATCCCACCGGCAAACAGATGGGTCACCTGCGACAAAGCTACTTTTGAGAGTTTCGTCATTTAAGAAAAAAGAGACGGTATGTCCACAAGCGAAATGGGCACGGATGAAAATCCAAAAGGATGCCATGAGTAAAAACAGCAGGACTGCCGGCAAGCTTGTGAAAACCCGGAAGGGTGCAATCTCGTATAAAAAAAAGACAGTATGTTTACAAGTGAAATGGGCACGGATGAAAATCCGAAAGGGCGCCGTGAATAAAAATAACAGGACTGTCGGCAAGCTTGGGAAAACCCGGAAGGGCGCAATCTCGTATAAATTTTTTTTAAAAAAAAATACAAGAGCACTTGCAAGGTCCTCTCGACCTTGTGATGAGAAAATACCTCCGTGAGATCCTTACGGCTCACAAAGGGGCAATACATTTAGGAATCCCCACGATTCCTATGGAGAAATTACACTTGCGAGATCCTCACGACTCGTAAGGAGAATTCCCCCTATGAGACCCTCACGGCTCGTAGAATTAAAAAGCCTTAAGCCACAGGGATCTAAACTTATTCTTAAGCCGTCATATTCCCCTAATATTGCCCTACAAGCTATCCAATATCGACCCTTGTATACAATCCATGGGCATAAATAAATATATCCCCCACCAAGTTCCACCAACGACGAGAAATGTCCCCGTATGATGAGCGACACTTGTAAGCCCTCTCGACTTATAAGGAGAAAGCACTCTTGGAAGATCTTTACGACTTACAAGAGAAAATATCACCTAGGAATCCTCACGATTCCTAAATAGAATATACACCTACGAGATCCTCATGACTTGTAAGGAGAAATACCTTTATGAGACTCCTACAGCCCATGAAGTCAAAAAGCCTTTGTCGACAGGATCCTAACCTTGTTTGCTAAGCCATCATTGTTTAAATCGACAAAGGCAAATGATGATTTGCTCCTGGCAATATCCCGGTTGAAGCGATGCTGATGCCTAAATAGGTATCAAATTTCAAGTCCTCTCACGGCAAATGATGATTCGCTCTTGGAAATATTCCAGTCGTAGCGATACTGATGTCTAGGTTGGTATCAGATTCCAAATTCTCAACTCGCAATAAAAAGGCAGTGAGTAGTAAAAACATATGCATATAAAATAGCCGAAATGATGGGGCAAATCATAATAAAAATCAGCGAGCAAAAATATGCATATAAAAACGGTCGAAATGTTTGGGCAACTCGCAGTAAAAGCAGCGAGTAAAAAACAAAAATAGCCGAAATAATTGGGCAATCGCGACTATCGCGATATGAAAAGCTGAAAAGATAGAGCATCGCGGAAATAAAAAGAAAATATAAAATGAAATTTCCTTTGCCCTGCAGGTTGGTCCACACCGACCCCTGTATACAATCCATGGTCACAAATAAAGAAAGGGAACCATATTCTCCAACCAGGCTCCGTCAAAGGGAGGGACGGATCTCGACAGCAACATTTACAGCCTAGAAATTAGCTCAACGTACTTCTCATGCCAGCAGGATGCAGACGCAGCGTCAATAAAGACCCAAGGGTCAAGGCAAAAATGGAGTAACGGCAAATCCTAGCTCCAAGTCTCAACGGCACATATATAATCTAGAGACTATCACAGCGTTCACTCTCATTTCAGCAGGATGCGGACGCGACTATCAAATGAAATTGGAGCAATGGAATATTCCTAGCTCCGGACTTCAATTGCAATACATACAGTATAAAGGTCCTACAGATGTCTACCCTACTTCAGCAAAGAAACCACACAGCATCGTCAAAGCAAAAATGAAGTGACAGCATATTCCCAGCTTCGGGTCTCGACGACAACTCATATAAAGCCTAAAAGACCATCGGAGATCATCCCATACCAGAGAAGAGTGGTTATGACTCATCGGGGCTCTAAATTGAGCCTAACCTCAAGTAAAAAACGTCATGGTAAAAACCTAATGTTTTCTCTTCCGACGGTAATTTGATCATGGAGATTACTTGAAGACATCTTGTCCAGCCCCTGAAGGGATCAGAGATACGACAGTCGCGGGGATACTCAAACAACGGATTAAAAACTGCATATCGAGGAATACATCATCCAGCGCGACGGTACCACGGACTAAAACCCTAGTACCACAAACCTAACGGACCCCTGTCGTAAAGAATGGGGGTTATCTGCATATAACGTTAAGAGAAGTTTGCCTGTAAATCCAAGAGAAGTAAACTAAAGATACTCCGAAATGAGTGAATAAACTCCGAACTCCGAAACGAGTACATAAAATAGAAACTCCGAAACGAGTGAATAAACTACAAACTCCGAAATGAGTGCATAAACTAGAGACTCCGAAATGAGTGAATAAACTACAAACTCCGAAATGAGTACATAAACTACTTCACTCCAGATCAAGACATCAAGAAACATAAAGGCGCAACTCATAGGCCTCGGGGTATAGAACTACATTTCTTAAGGATTGAGATTTGAGTTAACGATGGATGATGACGCTTGTGTCCGCTCGCTATCTTCTCATATCAAAATTCTAATAAAAATTGTGTATGCCAGCTCGAAACCGGCCATACGCTATGCATTATTTCACTCACGACCGTGAGCAACGTGGTAGGGGGAAGCATTTTTTCACATCAGTCCAGTGTTCACCTATAGCTAGATGCATGCATTAGAAACTTCTAAGATTAAAATGCAAAGTATATGTGCAGAGGCAAGATGCTCACATGGATATGTACTGGAGAAAAAACATTCAATGGTCAATAGTAAAGAAGCATATTTAAATAATTGCCTTATTCTGCAGGAAACAGATCACCGAACACGGGATCAAAAGTACAAGGGTTTACAAAACTAAGAATAAAATTTTCTAAAGCCCTCTCTGCCTTCTCCACCATGTCGAAGCAGCAATCTTCATGAGGAGTTGCTCCCTATCGGTCAGCGCCGTGCCCATCTGCGAAGGCAGACATGATGGCCCGCTGAGCCCGTATCTGGCTTAGCAATTGAACAGAACGATCTCTCAGAGGCTGAGTAATCAAATGTGCCTCATGAAAGCACTCGAATCTTGTCCTTCGTGCAGGGTTCCCTAGGTCGTCGCTGGGTTTCGGGAGGCATCGACCATGCCATTTTAAAAAAAAATTGGCGCGCTAAAGAACCCTAACCTAGAATCTTAACTAGAGAATTAGACGAAACGAGAATGTAAACATCTTTATAACTAAGTGAACAAGGAATACAACCTTTGTAGACCGGTCCTTCACTTCATTAGCTTCGTGTAGTAGTCCCTTTGCTCCAAGTATTGAACTCCCGGACTCTAGAAAGGCTCCACAAGATGAAAGGAACAAGCTTGCTTGCAGTCTTCGAGGCCGAAGATGATCTACGTCGAGGAGACACCAACTCAAGCTACCTCTTCACTAATATGAAATTAGTGAAGCAAACACCCTAAACTAAATGGCTAATCTAGTAGAGGATGATGAAGTAGGAATTTTTCTCACTTTAGAAATATTTTTCTCACTCATTTTCTTCACCTCCCAAATTGCAAGAGAGCTAGAGGAAGGAGATGAAGAAAAGCGACCATGGAAAAAGTCTAGTGTAGAATATCAACCATGGGTGAGTTAATATCATATACTAACTCATGTAGAGACTAAACCATGGCTAATCTAATGGTTGGGTTAATAAATATCTTCAAGTAAAATAAAATTAGTGGACTTGGTCAATGGTTCCACAAGCTTCTACAAGTTTCAACCATGTGACTAATTTCCATCTAATTTGATTTAGTTTAAATAAATAAAACTTTATATTATATTAAGCATGGTGTGAGTCTCATACACTCATGAAGCATGTGGCATCAAGCATGACACAAAAGATGTACATTAATATATCACATATATACTAAGTGTACACTAGTGAGAAAAAGAAATCTTAAGTGAGCTAATATTAGTTAATGTAAGATAATATATCAAATATATAATTATACATTAAATTATTAAATCAACACTTGATTTAATAATCCGGCTATATCACATACTACCGACTAATATCATATGTATTAACTTATCGAATCAACACTTGATCCGATAACCCGGCTATATCACATATAACCGTCCGATATCACATATCGCGATAATAAAATATGGTATCACTTACTCGTATTAATCTCGGTCCCGCACATATCACATATGTGCTCCTACTTCGTTTTGCTTGAGCCAGGAAACCTCTGTGTAGGACTCTAAAGACTCGTCAATATGCCGGCAGTAGATAGTGATCATATCAGTCAACTACAAGCCGCAAGCGGTCTGCTAAACGTAACGGCCACCCGGGTATTGAGCGATCAGAAGTTCAACAAGCAAGCCTGCTCATACTCCTGCGAATCCAATCAGTAACTCTACCGTACAGTCCGGTCTCTTCGTCTGATATGTCGCATATCTCAGCCTGGGGGTGGTAAACGTCAGACCCCAATAGCCCTGATAAGTCATGCCGATATGAGGCCCATAACGGTTTGAGAAACTACTGATAACACTTACCAGTAAATCTCAGCAACCCTGGCCAGGGATTTCCTGTTATGGCCAATCGAGCATAGCGCAACATCAACCCCCAATACCGGGAGAGACGAAATCCCCTCCTATCGCTCATTGCCTCCATATGACTCGGGACTGTACCCAAAAACCACCGTTTTGCACGATTTCTTAAACGTGGTAAGGTGGAAATCAAAGCATAGTGGGAATCACACAAGACTCTATGACGATCTCGAGTCGACAGACTAACCTATACCGGTGTCACCAGAGAACTGCTATCCGACGATAGGTATAATACCATCTAGGAGTTCTCGGCGAGTCTGTTCAGTGTACTCTGTCTCCACTGAGCACCTGTATACCATCTCTGATGTCAAACACCAATGGATATGAGATCATCCATCGCCCATCGTTCGAGTCGAGAAGCGTATACGCTAGTCTACTCTGGAATATCGATGCCCCGTCTCGATGCTCACACGACTAAGAATATTTGAAGGATGTACTTACCGACTAACTTTGCCCCACTAGTATGATCTGCATCATAATCTCGGTAGTCAAGTACTCATCCTAAGGGCTTTATCAACATATAATAGAAAGAAAACAAGTGTACATGTTAAGATAAAGTGCAACCATACAGCATACTATCATGTCGAGCAAGAAAATCCTCCCTATATGTCCAAGCATCCACTATAATATACATCACATGTATAATAATGGACTCTAGGGCATACATATAACTAACAATCTTCTGCTTTCACTAAGGCCATTTGTTGTAGTATCTCATACTTAATGCCCCATTAAAGTCTCTCTAGGGAAAGGCTTCTGTGAGTGGATCCGCCGTGTTATCATTCGCGTCAACTCTCCTTACCTCGATCCCTTAGAGATCAACCATCTCCCTGATCAGGTGATACTGTCCTCAGAATATGTCTGGATCGCTGATGGGACCGGCGTTCTTAGGCCAAAGCCACAACTCCATTGTTGTCATAATAACAGTTATTGGATGCTCAATGGTAGGATCCATATTCATTTCATGAACAAGAATTATCCAGACATTCACTTTGATAGCATCGTTGGTAGCGATGTATTCAGCCTTTATCGTCTAGTTTGCCACGGTATATAGTTTGGAACACTTCCAACATACCGTCCCTCCACTGAGGGTAAAGACAAAGCCTGAGACTGATTTTCAGTCTACCTTATCACTCTCGGAGCTAGCATTGGTAAAGGAATCCCGCTGGAGTTCACCGTTACGAAACACCAAGAACATTTCTTTAGTGCTTCTCAAGTACTTAAGAATGTCCTATACAGCTATCCAGTGATTTTCCCAAGATCCGATTGATTCCTAATCACTACACCTAGTGAGTTAGCTACATCTGGTCTGGTACATAACATCACATACATGATAGAGCCTACTACCGAAGCATAGGGTATCCCTTACATGCGAGCTCTCTCTAAATCAATCTCGGGAGACATCTTTTTGGAGAGAGTGATTCATGATTAAGTGGGCGAACCACCACGCTTAGAATCCTCCATACTAAACCCCTTTAGTATGGTGTTAATGTACTTGGATTTGGGACACTCCCAACATCCACTTAGATCTATCAGCATAGATCATAATCCACAAGATGTAGTAGGTATCATCCAAATCTTCCATAGAGAATCCTCGTGATAAGAGGAGCTTGACTGAGTGTAGCATAGGAAACTATTTCCTATCAAGAGTATGTCATCTACGTACAATACGTAGAAGACAACCTTACTCTCTACAACCTTCTTGTATATACAAGGTTCATCTACCTTTTTGATGAAGTCAAACTCTTTGACTGCCACATCAAAACAGATGTTCCAACTCCGCGATGCCTGCTTTAATCCTGATGGACTTAAGCATAGCCATTGGAGAAAAGGTTTCATTATAATCCACACTTGGTTGCATGACGAGAACCTTTTACTACAAGTCTAGATTTGAAAGTCTTAACTTTTCCATCTACACCAAGAATCTTCTCAAGATCCATTTTCTCCCAATGGGTTTTACCCCTTCAGGTGCAACATTAAAAGTCATACTTTGTTGGTATACATGGATTCCATCTCTGATTGCATAGCATCCAGCCATTTCACAGAGTCCCCACTCGTGAAGGCCTGCGTAAACCTGGTTGGGTCATCATCTACCATGATACAATCCTCGCTCCCATAGTTACCGAGGAAACCGTAGTATCTCTCAGGTGGATAAGGAACCCTATCAGATTCGCGGTGAGGCTGAGGCTTGTTGAAGACTATTGAATCCTTTGGTTTCACTAAATCATCAGCTGTTAGTTTGTCCAGCAGGAACTCCTTCAAGTTCTACCTCATGACCGCTAATTTCTTCATAAGAAATTCCTTTTCTAAAAAGGTGGCATGCTGAGAAACAAAACACATTTTGCTCCTCAGTTTGGTAGAGGATATACCCTCACGAATGTTCGGGATATCCAACAAACTTACAGAACTGAACTAGCCTCGAGTTTGTCCAGAATTTGCTTTTTAACAAAGGCCGGACAACCCCATATCTTAACTCGTTTAAGACATGGTCTCTTCCCATACCATATCTCATATGGAGTGGTAGGCACTGATTTGGTTGGAACCCCATTCAATAGGTATGCAGCTTCTCAAGTGCATAACACCAAAAGAAAACAGGTAACTCAGCAGTACTCATCATAGAGCGCACCATATCTCATAGGGTACGATACCTCTGCCCCGACACACCGTTGTGCTGTGGTGTATTCGAAGGAGTAAGCTGAGAGAGAATCCCATCCTCCGTTTAGAAAATCCAGAAACTCCATGCCCAAGTATTCACCTCCTTGGATCACATCGAAAGACTTAATACTTTTACCCGTCTGGTTCTCAACTTCATGCTTATATTCCTTGAATTTCTCAAAAGTTTCAGACTTATGTTTCAATAGGAACACATGTCCGAATCTTGAGAGATCATCGATGAATGTAATGAAGTACAAAGAACCAACCCTGGCATTTGTAGACATAGGACCGTATACATCATCATGTATCCGTCCCAAGAGTTCAGCAACTCTTTCTCTGTTTCCAGTAAACGGAGCATTGGTTATTTTACCCTTGAGACAAGACTGGAAATTATCATGAGATGAAAATTTGAACAGATTCTCATATTCATTCTTATGTAACTTAGCTAGTCATGTTGCATTTATATGACCTAGTCTACAATACCGCAAGAAAGATTCATCCATTTCTGAACTACTCCTCTTGTGTGTGTTCTAGATACTTTGAACTGTGGTTTGATTTAGAACGTATATGCTATTATATAACGTGCCTGATCCAATTAACTCTTGATTCAAGAAAATGTTCATAACATTATCCTCCAATACAGAATTATATCCTTTTTTAACTTAATAAAGAAAATGATGTAATGCTGTATATCAAGTTCGGTATCTAATAACATTTATTTAGAATCAATATATTAATACAGGGTGATCTTTGCCAACTGACTTGGCTGCAACAATTGCACCTGAAGGGATTTCGTTAGCACCACTACTAGGGTTTGGCAGCATCACACATGCCATATTTAAAATTTTGATGGTGCTAAAGAAACAATCCTAAGGATCACACTAGAAAAGCTAGGGTAACAAAAGATTTTACACAATCCACAAGTAGTAAAGGATAGGTTTAGAGAATACAACCTTTGTAGCTCCCTTCGCTAGACTCCTCGGCCACTTGAGGGTTGAAAGAAGTTTGCTTGAGATCCTCCAAGTCCACGATGATCCACCCGGAGTTCTCTTTGTCCAAGCTTAAGGCTTCACTTGATCAAGAGAAGAAGTTGAAGCCAACACTCTAAACTAATGGGCAAGAGTGGTATAGAATGATGATGTGGTTTGATTTCTCACTTAAAAACCCTAACTTGATCACTGTCTTACTCACTAATGAAAGCTAGAGAGCAAGAGAGAGAAGGAAGAAGATGATGGCAAATGAGAGCTTAAGAGATAATGATAAAGATTAGGATAAAATGAGAATATAAAATATATATATTTTATCTTCTCATTCTTAACCCAAATTAATAAATATCTAGATATTTATCTTTGGAGCACAAATGGCCATGGAAAATAACTCATGGTTAAGACAAAGGTTAGTGGAATAATAAAATAATCAACCATGATAAATTTTCCATTTCCATTTTCTTTTCCAAAAATAAATATCAACATATATATATATATATATATATATATATATATATATATATGAGAATAATGGAGGAAAGAGGCCATAGGAGGGAATTCTCTCCTATGGCATCGAAAAAATACGCCCTCGATCGTATTTTCCGACGATCGGAATCCATCATCTTCATCGTTATCATATAAGATGTGTGTACGCCAAATTTCATGTGATTCTACAACTTTTTCACCGTTGATTTAGCAATGTTAAAAGTTCTATTGTCGGTAAACCGTTAATTTTGAACCCACTAATTCAACGGTGAAAAAATTATAGAATCACATGAAGTTTGGCGTACCCATATCTTAGATGATAACGATGAAGATGATGGGTGCCGATCGTCGGAAAACACGACGGAGAGCGTACTTTTTCGACGCCATAGGAGGAAATTTCCTCCCATGGCATCTTTCCTCCATTATTCTCTCTCTCTCTCTCTCTCTATATATATATATATATATATATATATATATATATATATATATATATAACAAGGTGTGAGTCTTATATTGCCACCATCTCATGTATCAACAACCATGATACAAATGAGTATGCATGTATGTGTGCATGCACATCCATATGTGCATCAATATAAACATGTGCATACATGCATGCATACACCAAAAGACAAAAGGGTTTAAAGTGAAAATGCTAATGGTCAATGTTAAATCAACACTTGATTTAGCAAACCGGTCATATCTCATACAACCCGACCAATAGCAAACCGCCCGATTAATATACGGTATCATATACACGCATTTAATCGGTCCCCATGCATATCACATATGCACACTACATCGTTTCGCCTGGTCTAGGTAACTCCATTGTGGGACTCTAAGACTCATCAATACGCCGACAGTGGGTGATGATCATATCAAGCAACCCAAGCCGTAAGAGATCAGCTAAACGTAACGGCCACCCGGGTATTAAGCGATCAGAAGAAAACAAGCGAACCTGTCACAACTCCTGTCGAGCCAACCGGCAACACTACCGTACAGTCCGGTCTTTTCGTCAGATATGCTGCATATCGAGCCCAGGGATGGTAACGTCGACCCCAATAACTCAATAAGTCGTGCCGATGAATGGTCTATAACAGATCGAGAAACTACCGATAACTCTTATCAGTAAATCTCAACAGCCCTGGCCAGAGACTTAGTGATATAGCCAATCGAGCACAGCATAGCATCAACTCCCAATACTGGGAGAGACGAAACACCTCCTATCGCTCATCGTTTTCGTGTGTCTCGGGACTGCACCCAAAAGCCACCTGTTTGCATGACTCAGTAGAGCCGTGGTAGGGTGGTAATCAAAGTGCAGTGGGAGAACACACAAGACTCTATGACGCTCTCGGGTCTACAGACTAACCTGTACCAGTGTCACCTAAGAATTGCTATCCGACGATAGATATAATACCATATAGGAGTTCTCTCGGCAAGTCCGTCCAGTGTACCTAGTCTCCACTGAGCACCCGTATATGATCTCGATGTCAAACATCAATGGATGTGGGAACATCCATCGCCCATCATATGGGTCTAGTATCATATACGCTAGTCTACTCTGGTATATCGATGCCCCATCTCGATACACCTACGAATAGGGACATTTTAGGATATGCTTATAAACTACAGACGTCCCACTAGTATGATCTCCATCATAATCAAAGTAGTCAAGAAAATATCCTCAGGGCTTTATCAATATGTGTAAATAAATAAAAGCATGATCAAGTCAACATGTTAGATAAAGAAGAACCAGATAGCATACTATCATGTCGAGTAAGAATGTACACTGAATATATATATATATACACACATACATACATGTATAAATACATCCACTATCATATAATGGGCTCTAGGGCATACATATATCCAACAATCTCCACTTGCACTAAGGCCAGTTATTGGCATATCTCATACCCAACATCTCAAAAAGTCGCTCATGCTGCGGCTGTGGGAGGGACTTGGTGAGTGGATCCGCAGTGTTATTCTTTGTGTCCACTCTCCTAATCTCGATCTCGCGGCGATCAACAATCTCTCGGATCAAATGAAAGCGCCTCAGGATGTGTCTGGACCGCTGATGGGACCTGGGATCCTTGGCTAATGCCATAGCCCCATTATTATCACAATACAATAGTATTGGATCAATAATGGTTGGAACCACTCCTAGCCCGGAGACGAACTTCCTCATCCAGATGGCTTCCTTAGCGGCATCATTCGCAGCAATGTACTCAGCTTCCATCGTAGAGTCTGCGACGGTATCCTGTTTGGAACTCTTCCAACTTACCGCCCCTCTATTGAGGGTAAATACAAACTTAGAGATAGACATGATGTCGTCCTTATCACTCTGAAAGCTCGAATCGGTAAAGGCCTCCATTTGGAGATCTCCATTACCATACACCAAGAAAAATTCTTTAGTCCTTCGCAAGTACTTAAGAATGTTCTTCACAGCTATCCAGTGATTCTTCTCTGGGTTGGATTGATACCTGCTTACTACACTAAGTGCATAAGCTACATCTGGGTGTGTACATAACATCGCATACATTATAGATCCTACTGCCGAAGCATAGGGTGTAATGCTCATGCAGGCTCTCTCTTCATCGGTCTTTGGGCAAAAGTCTTTGGAGAGAGTGACCCCATGGCAAGCGGGTAAGGCACCCCGCTTAGAGTCTTCCATACTAAACCTTTTTAGGATGGTGTTAATGTACCTGCTTTGGGACAATCCCAATAATCTCTTGGATCTATCCTTATAGATCCGAATGCCCAAAATGTATGTGGCATCACCCAGGCCCTTCATGGAGAACCTTAGTGATAAGAAAGATTTGACTGACTGTAGCATAGGAATATCATTTTCTATCAGAAGAATGTCATCCACGTACAATACGAGGAATGTGACAACTCTCCCTACAGTCTTCTTATAAACACAAGGTTCATCTGGATTTTTGATGAAATTAAACTCTTTGATAACATCATCAAAACAGATATTCCAACTCCGTGATGCCTGCTTTAATCCATAAATGGATTTAAGCAATCTACATGCTTTCCCGCTGCTCCCACTGTCAATGAAGCCATGATCCATATAAACACATTCTTCTAAATCTCCATTTAGAAATGCTGTTTTAACGTCCATCTGCCAAATTTCATAGTAGTAGTGAGCAGCAATAGCAAGCAGGATCCGAATGGATTTAAGCATGGTTACGGGAGAAAAAGTTCTGTCATAGTCTAGACCTGGTCTTTGACGAAAACCCTTTGCCACAAGTCTTGCCTTATAGGTCTCCACCTCCCCATCTACACCAATCTTTCTTTTAAAGATCCATTTGCACCCCACAGGTTTTACCCCAGGGGGTACAACGTCCAAATTCCATACTTTGTTGGTGTACATAGACTTCATTTCATATCTCATGGCATCCAGCCACTTCACAGAATCTCCACTCGTGATAGCTTACTGAAAACTGGTAGGATCATCATCTTCCATGATGCATTCTTCTCTATCACCATCTATAAGGAAACCGTAGTACCTCTCCGGTGGGCAATAAGTCCTTTCAGACCTACGGAGTTGCTGAGGTTTATCAGTTTCTGTTGCAACAGCCGGTTCAACCAAGTCATCATTTGTAACTTGTGTTTCTAGAACTTCTTCTAGGTCTACCACACTACCATCTGTATCATTTGTAAAAAAACTCTTTTTCTAAAAATGTGGCATGCTGAGAAACAGAAACCTTTGGTTCCTCCTTGTGGTAGAATAGATATCCATAAGAATTCTTTGGATATCCCACAAAATTACACATGACTGATCGTGTCTCGAATTTGTCTGGATTTTGCTTTTTAATATAGGCCGGACAACCCCAAATCTTAATTCGTTTAAGAGATGGTCTCTTCCCATGCCATATCTCATATGGCGTGGTAGACACGGTTTTGGTTGGGACCCTGTTCAGTAGAAACGCTGCAGTTTCCAATGGATGCCCCCAAAATGAGACGGGTAATGTAACATTTCGGAAAATATAAAATATTATTTTTGGAATTTAATATTAAAATAATACATTTTTCGCGAAAACTACCGATTTACGAATTTGGGGTTTTCGTAAAATGGTATAAATGTATATCTATAATTTTGAAATAATTGGGAGATTAAAATAATTTATTTATTTAAAAATATTGTGGTGATGGAATTCGTTGGCATTCTATTTTTGGCCAAAATTTCATCCATTTCCTTCATGGCCGAAATTAGCAGGGGCTGTCTATTTGATTTTGGTTTTGAGTGAGTCATTATTGTGAGTTTTAATGGGGCATGGTTTTTTTTTTTTTGACTCACTAATGCATTTAATTCCTTTTGTCAAATCTTTAAGATATTATATGATGATATTTGTGTTGATATCCTGATTGTCACCACTTCATTCATTGTGCTCACCCCCATTTCCAATACCCTGTGACGTGGGGCCGAGCACTATTGGTGGGGCCGAGCACAATTTGTTTTGGGAGAGCTTGATATTTATTTTTGTTCATCATAACTACACCACTCACCACTTCTATTGTTACACTCACCTCTTCATTTTTTTTAACCTCACCACTTGATTTCCACTGACCTCTCTCCATTTGATTTGACAGTGTGTGCATTTCGAAAATAGCCAGAGCCAATTTCGAATTTCCAGTGAGCATTTCTTGTGTTGACCAAGCTCTTTTCTCACTTGCAAAAAGGATTCCTTTGAGCTCACAATATTTCCTTCACTTGGCAACTTCAGTCTACTTCCTCATAAATACTTGGATGCCTTGAGACAAATTATTCTATTCTTTCTCTACTTCTTTCTTGGACATCTCGGCTAGCAAACTTGATATCCGAGTTACCTCGGTTTTGAGGCGGGAGCCCGTATAAAGAATTCTCGACGTGCGACCTTTTTGATGAGCTTGACCGGAGGATGAACTTTGTCTAGGCAGCCGCAACATGCTAAGGACTGAGATTTGAGACTGAAAGACACAGATCGATCGGTATAATGTCTTAAACCATTTACAGTTTACTAGTATAGAGTTACTGGTACGATTGGGAGTTTTAGGGTTGGTGGTGTTCATGGATGGCGACTATAGTTATGGTTTTGGCTATATTTTCCGGTATTTGGATTTCTTGGTTTTGTGATTGGATATTGTATTTGGTCATTGGACGTTTGTACGTCAACGACGAGAGTTGTTTGGTTGTTTTGCATGCGTAGGCTATACGTTCTAACCTATGAGCGCACCGCGTGCCGTATTTGGATTTCGGAATTTAATGTTAATAGCTTTGCGAATTCATATTGATTGTAGGTACCTTCGCGTGAATTTCGAGACGGTGAAATGCATCGACTACGGCTAAGCGAGGAGTTTAACAGGTGAGTAGATTTATATCTACGGGGGAAGTCGGGTGGATGGCGTATAGCACCCCCGCAAACATTGATATAGAATATCGTTTGATTATTTTATTCTGATAAATGATATGCGATGGACATGATTGTAGGATTTACAAACGATAATATGATAGAAGTTGATGCTAATGGACATATTGACATATGAGAATATAAATGATAAGTGAATCATGATAGGTTGGAATTGAAAGAGAACAAGTGTGACGTTTTTTTATATTGTGATGCGAGATATTAATGTGATGAACGAGTATACGATGTGATATGATGACTTCGTTTAATATGTCGTTATATGGATTTCGAGTCGATATGAGATCTTTGATACCTTTGTAGGTCCCCTGATACGAGTTTGATATGGATGTGACCTGAGAGATAGGTATATTTATTTGGATAATGTTTTGCATATTGAGTGATATGCCATACGAGACTTAGATCCGTACCCCCGTTGTTGTATAGGTCGATAGAATCCCTATTCGTTTAATGCTGCCGTACGTGGATTACCGTACGCGATGAGTTTTACCTGTTGATTTATCCATACCCTTGTTTAGAGGATGACGTACGATAGTTTGTACCGTACGTGATGTTATGAGGCTGGATGCCGATTGATGGATTCACCGACTCGGATATATTGTAGACACGTATACCTTATAGCTTTTAGCTGATGATGTATTTTATGCTACGATCATGTTATTCTCATTGAATTAAATATACCTGTGCTAGTACACCTACACCATTATCGATGATGCATATATTACACTTACACAGATTTGCTGGTTCACACACTTCATCATCGATAATTGCTATGTCACTACACAGTAGAATTGCTACATAATGCTATGATATACTTGCTATGTTCATATCACTATTCCTCGTTGCATGAGATATACGGATATGCTTACATCCTGTTATATGTTGCATACCTTGCTACAGCTACATGCATATCATGCATACATACTGACATGTACACCCATATATCTTGCTATAGCTGCATATACCCCTAAGTGGTATTGTTTTGACATGTGATATTGAGACGTTGCTTATTGTGCTATTGTGATTATGAGATGCATCATACATACCTTCTTACATGTAGATACACTTACCTTACTATAGTTACATGTACACCTCATATGATGCTGCACTTGATTTCGGAGGATTTGGGAACCACATGATATATTTTAAAACTGGATTCATTTAAAAGAGCGGTTTTCTCTTAATATGCTCATACTGCTGTTTTATGTTGCATATATCAGTCTTTCATAGATTTTCCCATTGAGATATGGATTTCATATGATTTATGGATTTGAGAACCATGGGGGTGTTTCAAGAAATTTATGTATTGTTTGAAAACCCGGTTTCTCTTGATATGATATTTCAGTGCGTCTACTATGTGTTTTCTCGGTTCTGAGATTGGCATGTGAAACCCGGTTCGAGAAGCGGGAGGCACCGTCTACGGGTACATGGTGGACCCGGTATGGTACCCCGCGGTGAGAGGTGATTTCTTGGTGTAGACGATGAGCCTGGCAGAGGGACAACTATCTACCAGTGATATTATTTGGACTCGGCGGATATCTGAGGGATACCGACCGGAGTCATGTTCAGAAATACTACGTAGATTGCGGGTGTCGATGTAGATACTCAAGTTCCATGAGATGTACTGACATCAGGGCCGATCATGGTGATAGCGCCTGACAGATGAGGATTTACGTATCGATGCTAGACACGGGTTTCATGATGTTTCGAGTGTCGATGTGGACACTCCGGTTCCATGATTTTGTTGTGTCGCGAGAGACACACGTTGATATATATTCTCATATTTACCTGCATATGCTTTTATGATATTTACATGCAGGAGTTTTGTGTCAGTGTTTGACACATGGATGAGATCCACTGCATACATGCATTGATTATATTGTTAGACGAGATCCACCTGCATACATGCACTGACCATATTGTTGGATGATATCCACTTGATGTTAGGCATTTATTTATGTGTTGGCACATATGCAGATACGGTCATCCTAGATATCATAGTATTACTTTTATGATATAGTTGACCTAGAAATCGTTGTTTATTTTGATTTCTACCTGATGATATTTTCTACTCACGAGTTGGTAACACACCCCCGTTGTGCCACAGTTCTTGCAGATTGACCGCATGGATCAGTTGCGGCATCGCTGGCATACAGCTTTCTTTCGGGTGTTTTGCTTCGGTAGGTGGTACATGTTGGATCGTGCCCCTCTTGTTTTCATTATTCATATTGTATCTAGTCACTCCATCAATTCAGAAACTAGTTATTGTATATGTTGCAGACTTAGAAGACTTGTAGTTGTGAGACTTGAGCGATGGGTTTTATGTTCGCTTTTGGGGTTGATGTTTTGCTTTACTTTTCCTTGTGTGGATCTTCGCCGTTGGGCGTTGTATACTTGTTATTTATACTTGTGGTGGTTGTTTCCGCCGTTGGGCGTGATTTGCTCCCGTTTGGGGATGCTTTATATTTTTCCTTGTTGTACCCGTTTTCGGGGTTAGTTTTTACAAAGGATGTGCTGCCCAAATTTTCAAAAGATAAAATATGATTTACTATACCTTTATTTCAAAGTTTCACCTCTTTATTTCTTAAAAAGATTTAGATTTCTGGGTTTCAACATACTTGAATTACGTTACGCCTGTAGACGTCGCATGATTTAAGTGCTGGTCGCGAGCTAATATTTTGGGTCGTGACAGATAACTCAGCATCACTCATCATAGAACGAACCATATCTAATAGGGTCCGATTCCATCGTTCTGACACACCGTTGTGCTGTGGTGTGTAAGGAGGAGTGAGCTGAGAGAGAATCACATTCTCTTTTAGGAAGTCTGCAAACTCTGTACTGAGATACTCCCCACCTCGATCTGATCGAAGCATTTTGATGCTCAAGCCAGTTTGTTTTTCTACTTCGAGTTTATATTCAGTAAATTTCTCGAAAGCTTCGGACTTGTGCTTTAATAAAAATACATGACCGAATCTTGAGAAATCATCAGTGAAAGTAATGAAGTATGAAAAACCGCCTCTACCCTGTGTAGACATTGTCCTACATACATCACTATGTATGAGGTCTAAGAGCTTAGTAGCTCTTTCTCCATGTCATGTAAACGGAGTTTTGGTCATTTTACCCTTAATACAAGACTGGCAAGTTGCATAAGCTTTATATTTAAAAGGGTTTAAATATCCATCATTGTGTAACTTGTTTAGTCTTGTTTCGTTAATATGACCAAGTCTACAGTGCCAAAGAAAAGCTTCATTTATTTCTGAAAGTTTTCTTTTATTAGTGTGTTGTATGCTGAAAACTGTGTGTTGATTTAGGACGTATATCCTGTTATTAAGTGTACCATATCCAGCCAACAGATTCAGGTGAATGTTCATAACATTGTTCTGCAATACAAAATTATATCCTTCATTGTCTAACAAAGAAATGGATATTATATTATAAAGCATACTAAGTACATAATAACATGGGTTCAAAACCAATATACATCCAGACGACAACCCCAAGTGATATTCTTCCACTGCAACTGTATGTACATTCGAACCATTTGCAACGCGGAGAGTATGGTTACCTGTCTTCAAAACCTTGCTATTTCTCAGCCCCTGCATAGAATTGCAAATGTGAGAACCTGAACCAGTATCTAATACCCAGGAAGTAGAGTTTATTGAAAAACGATTTTCTGTCACAAACACACCTGAAGCGGAAGCATCCCCATGCTTCTTCTTCTTGAGCTCCAAGTAATCAGTGCAATTGCGCTTCCAGTGTCCTGCTTTGTGGCAGTGATAACATTTCCCTTTTCCTGATTCCCCAGCCGTGGACTTGTCTTTCTCCTTAACCTTTTTGACTCCACCCTTAGGTTTGGTGGGTTTCTTCTTCATCTTTCCCTTGGCTTTAGCTTTCGAGCGAGAGGAGGAAGATGGCCAAACACTCAAAACGGGAGTCTTCACTGACTTGAGCGTGCTCTCTGTACTCCTTAACATATTAAGGAGTTCAGGTAGTTCCTTCTCCATGTTGTGCATGTTGAAGTTAACTATAAATTGAGCAAAGGGGGAGGGGAGAGACTGCAGAATAATATCATTATATTGCTCATTATCCATTGTCCACCCAAGGTCCTCAAGCTCTTCTATGAGAGCTATCATCTTCAGAACATGGTCTCCTACTGGTGTGCTAGGGGCCATCCGCATCTGAAATAGATTTCGTGATGCTTCGTTTCGTAAGACACGAGATTGCTCCCCATACAACTCCTTTGTATGGAGAAATATGGCTTGGACGTCCATATTCTCGTGCTGCTTCTGATGTGTGTTATCCATCGATGCAAGAGCAAGGCATTTGGCCGTGGCACAGTCAGCGTCCCATGTCTTGCGGACTTTCTTATCCGCAACTGAAGATTTAGAACCTGGGACGGGCGGGGTTGGAGCCATGAGGACATATGATACCTTATCATAAGTCAAGGCAATGTTAAGCTTCCTCAGCCAGTCTTTATAATTGGTCATATTCAGTTTATTTTTATCTAGTAGAAGCTTGAGTCCTCTCATTGGTATCTGCCATTAAGAGAGAGAAAAGAATACACTCAGCGAAAACTCTTGCAAAGATCAGATTGGTTATTATCTTATCTAATCGATGTCTCCCACTGCTTTTATCAAATTTCCCCTCAAACCTTAAAAGGAAAACTAGCCAGAATTAATTATAGCCTACAACTTCGCTAACCGTTCAGTCAGGCCAGTGTCGGTACTTGAGGGTGGTTCCCCATGCTTTCGCACGGACCTAATTAATATAAACCTCATCTTCCCAGAGGCGTAGCCTCGTTAACACCTTTCCAGACACCTAATGGGTTAGCTAATTGTAAACTGAAAAACTCTCCTGGGAGCAACTATTGCCCACAGTGGGATCGGGATCCAACCATCATATGGAAGGTATCCAATCTCATTGCAAATTTCAACTCTTGAAATTCCCGATATGGTTTTTACCCCTAGCACTCATGACGTTGGCTATGGTCAAAAAATCACAAGCACTAGTCAAGTTCAACCCGTCATTTCTTGATTAATTAGACTCGTTCACATGACCCTTGGCTAAGGTCAACAAAGTCACATGCCGTCCCAATTAATCTGCATCATATGCATTGTAGGAATACATCACTTAGCTACCGTACACTACGCCTTGGCTAAGGTCAACAAACGTAGCACGAATACTAAGTACTCTACTTCCTAAAATGACGGAGGGTTGCAAATGGTTTTTAAGAAAACCTTTAACGCTTTGAACTTGATATCGTCGTAGAATTAAATGGTTTTCAAAATGAGTGGCTTAAGCTCCGCGGTTTTGAAATATAACTTTTTCGTAAAAAGCCGAGTGGTTTTCAAATCTGATTCTACAATATCTTTTTAGGTTTATTTTCTTTATATTAATCATATTAATATAGTCCCATCATTTAAGTCCTTAAGCCAATCACAGAAAAGAAACAAAAATACAACGTACGCTTATACCATCCGCATTCGCCACAATGTTCCGTTATACACCGTTAGGTTACTTAACTAACGGCATACCAGGACGGGACTAGCGCGGGTATAAAACATAAGCAACGTCTATTATATATCTCATATATAATATAGCATTCGTCTCAGATATATTAAGCGACCACATCACAGAATATAGGCAGCAGAATCACAGATATGATAACATAGGATATACTAGGATATCCGTATTTAGTATTTAGCCAACAATAGAAAATATGGATTCCACGGTCGTGATGAATAGACAATCCCACACCCTAGACCCCTACGAGAGCGGCAAGTGACCCTGACAATTCTGGAGTTAGGAAACCCGGTCTCGACGCTTCGAGATGGTCTCCTACTGGACCCCAGAACCCGGTCACTTGTGCTCTCCACCTTGGGTCTATCCTAATACGGAAAAGTAAATAATATACAACAATAATGACATCACCCTCAACCCGGATGTGCCCCAAATAAAAGAATATTACATTACAAATGAATTTTACATGAATGAAAAGTAAAACTCTCATCACACATAAAACCCCCCGGCTATTCGATCACGACAATCCTATACATCATAGCACAACAACACATAACATCGCATATCATCAACATAAGCAAGTATGCGTACTTCAATTGCCGTTGACATATAGCAACGAAACCGGCGATACGCATACTACGTTTACGGTCGCAGAAACAAGTATCACATACTACTAGGCGATGTTAAACCCTTCGATCGAATTAATGAACACTCGCATTCCCCAGAAAGCTCAACACTTGAGCGCCGTTAAACAATACCCAAAGTCCATGCCACAGTATTTAATGGACCAGCCGTAGAAGGGCAAACCCAAGCCTCATTTGTGACGCCACTAACTACGGTAAACCCTAAGGTTTAGTCGCAATTTGGAGGTTACATCTCGAGTTGGGGTTTCATTCTTCTAGAGAGTCCATAGGAATACCTGTATTATATATCGAGTACGTTCAACCTGGAGAATACCAGTGTTTGATAATTTGTTCGACCTGTTTAACATCGCCAAAGTTACCAATGCAATGTTATAAAAATACGAATACAAAATACTCCGCAAAGAGCCCATTTCTAAACTAAAATCTCATGCAAATTTGGACTTCAAAACAATACCAGAAACCCCAGATAATGAGAAAAAGATCACAGGTGCAATACGAGGAGGAGGGGAGCAAAAAAGGTCGGCGTCGCCGGAAAATTTGGCCGTGTCGCCGGTCGGTAATCGAGCACCCCCACGTGTTTCACCTGTGTTCTTATATTCTCTTAAATGTCACTCTGCAGTTACTAAAATAATTTTTAGATCACTATTTAAAAAATTTACAGAGTGCATTTCATGGGTTTTCTAAAATTGTGTTTTGCGGAGTTTTTCGGTTTCGGATTATCGTAACATCGTCTAGGTTTCTAGTTAGGCTCTGGTACCATGAAGGGATTTCGTTAGTACCACTACTAGGGTTTGGTAGCACCACACATGCCATATTTAAAATTTTGATGGTGCTAAAGAAACAATCCTAAGGATCACACTAGAAAAGCTAGGGTAACAAAAGATTTTACACAATCCATAAGTAGTAAAGGCTAGGTTTAGAGAATACAACCTTTGTAGCTCTCTTCGCTAGACTCCTCGGCAACTTGAGAGTTGAAAGAAGTTTGCTTGAGATCCTCCAAGTCCACGATGATCCACCCGGAGTCCTCTCTGTCCAAGCTTAATGCTTCACTTGATCAAGAGAAGAAGTTGAAGCCAACACTCTAAACTAATGGGCAAGAGTGGTATAGAATGATGATGTGGTTTGATTTCTCACTTAAAAACCCTAACTTGATCCCTGTCTTACTTACTAATGAAAGCTAGAGAGCAAGAGAGAGGAGGAAGAAGATGGTGGTGTTTCCCCCAATCAGAGCAAAGCTCTGTTTTGAAATTCAAAATCTAAAAGTTGCAGCTACACTTCAGATCCAGCGCTAGGGGTGCTGCGCGCCACGTGTCAAACACAGATGCGCTAGCGCCAGGTGCGCTGCGCCCTAGGCAGCGCACCTCCAATCAGAGCAAAGTTCTGTTTTAAAATTCAAAATTTAAAAATTGAAGCAACACTTCAGATTCAGCGCTAGGCGCGCTGCGCGCCACGTGTCAAACACAGATGCGCCAGCGCCAGGTGCACTGCACCCTAGGAAGCGCACCCTCAATCAGAGCAAAGCTCTGTTTTAAAATTCAAAATTTAAAAATTGAAGCAACGCTTCAGATTCAGCGCTAGGCACGCTGCGCGCCACGTGTCAAACACAGATGCGCTAGCGCCAGGTGCACTGCGCCCTAAGCAGCTCGCCCCCAATCAGAGCTAAACTTTGTTTTAAAATTCAAAATTCAAAAATTGAAGCAACGCTTCAGATCCAGCGCTAGGCGCGCTGCGCACCATGTGTCAAACACGGGTGCGCTAGCGCAAGCTGCGCTGCGCTCTGCGCTGCGCACAACGTGTCAAACGTAGATGCGCTAGCGCAAAGCGCGTTGCGGTCTGAGCAGCGCACCGCGTGCAAAGCACGGGTGCGCCAGCACTGGAATTAAAAAATTCCCCACCGTTAGATCAAAAGATCTAATAATAATGATAAATCATTAATTAATCAGAATTAAAATTCTGTTATAGAAAGATCTTTCCAATCTTGTTAAAAACAAGAAGATTGCTTTCTGTAAAACAGAAGCCCTAGGATCAAAGATCCAACGGTGGGAAATATCCCCAAATCAATCAGAGAAAGATCTCTTTAACTGATCCAACAAATCAATTTGCCCTATATAAAGGCCCCAAGATTTCAAGTCTGATATAGAAAAAAAAACCTACAAAGTTTGAGAAAACTCAAAGAAAGAAAAGCAAGTTTTTAGCAAAAGAAGATCATTTCCTCAAGGTAAAGAACATGAGCAATGAACACAGAGATGAAATCATCTCATGAAAAGAAGAACTATCTTTTTATATAAAAAAAAGATCACAGATCTAAAAAAGACCAAGGTCTTTCATAAAAGAGATCAAAAGATCTCATCAAACAATAAAGAAGTTTTTACTTCATTCACAGATCATTGATCTACAAAGGCAAAGAACTATTGTTCTTGAATCTTGAGGCAAAGCCTCCTTTTAAAAGAACATAAACTTGTTCTCTGATCATAAATTTGATCAAATACGCTTTGCGGTACTGAAAAATGCCTTGCACTACTGAACTGCGCTTCTGCGCTCCTTGGACCGGCGCTCAGCGCCAAAACGTGCCACGTGTCAACCGCAGATACAACTTGCGCTTTGCGCTTCTGAAACAGCGCACTGCGCTCATGGGCTGGCGCTCAGCACCAATCGCGCCACGTGTCACTCACTGGTGCGCCACTAAATTAGCGCAACGCGCTCATAAATTGAAAGCGCAATGCGCTCATAAACTGGAGCTTAGCGCTAATCGCGACACGTGTCCTTTTCGTGTGCGCTACTTGGCAGAAGCGCAATGCGCTCTTTAATTGGCGCAAAGCGCCTGGCACGCCACATGGCGTGCTGTCAGAACACACATTATTCTGATGAATGCTATGCAAGACAAAAATGTCAGGATCTAATGCTCAGCATTATTAAAAGGGCCAAGCCCAAGTAAAGGCTCAACAGCCCAAAACAATAAAATGTTAAATATTTTAATATTATTGGACTTAGCCCAATTCTGGCCATAAGCTCTCAACTTATATTGAACTGAGCCCGTCTGTTCACGAATATTCAACAGATCTTAGTCCCAAATTGGGCCACAGATCTTCCAACCAACTCACACCGGTTCGAGGGTACATCTCTTTACTCCTCTGATATCTGTCGTTGTAATCCTTCAACGTCTTCAGAGAGGTAACGGGTCCCGACAACCACGCATTTCTACGAACTGTGGGGTCCTTAAACTCATGGATTACGATGTCCGTAAACTTCATAGACTACGATGTCTTTAAACTACGGACTGTGGGGTCTTTAAACTCACGGACTACGATGTCTTTAATCTCGGACTGTGGGGTCCCTTTAAACCCACGGACTACGATGTCCTTAACCTGGACCGAGATGTCCTTAAACTAACATTGGACCGTAATGTCCTTAAACTAACAATCGACCGCAATATCCCTAAACTAAATAATAGAGTCCAATTGCTCTTTTGTCGGATCTAAACGATCCCGTTAAGTTGATCTTAGTCTAAAAATTAGACTAACGTATCCTTAACATACGTTTAAGTTGATATTAGCCCCAAACGAGGCTAACATATCCTTAAACCCAAACCCTAAACCCAAATCTAAGAAGAAGATACGGATTTAGACTAATCCACGCCCTACAGGCGACAACATAAATTAGTCTCCGTATACAATCCACGGACAACCACAAACAAAACAAACACCCACGACACGAAGTGACCATCTGGAGAAGGAGAAAGTTGTTACCGCGATGCGGTAGCGTAATTAACTGCAGGGGCTTGTGCCTACAGGGAAGAGCGTCCCCACAATCAAAAACCTCTCAAACGAGGGGGAATCTGAAGAAGTCTGCTACATCGGCCGCATCCGTTTAAACCTTCGATACATGGTGTCATAAATCAACTTGGCATCTTCGGAGAGGTGGACGAATAGCACCAAATAGCATCTGCCCTCGGAATTCAGGCCATGACGTCCCAACGTCACGGTCGCGTCTTTCGGCGGGGAACAGATTCTGGCACGCTCGGTGGGACCTTTTTTTCTTTCCACTCCACACTTCGTGTGTCGTGTTCACGAACGAATCGCGTTTTGATATGGTTGTCTTTGGGTTCGAGGTACTAAGATTTGGTTTCTTGCTTAGCGCAGAAAACGAAACATCAATGGCATCTACTTGCGCGAAGTGTTCCAACTGCAATTGCGACTCACGCTCCACCTCATCTGGAGGCATAGCTTACGAGCCCCAAGCGGCCTCCCTGTTCATAATGCCGGTGGACCAGGTGACTCAGGCTACCACTGGATTGTTTTTCGGGACCATGCTCCTACCGATGAGCTTCAGCGCCCCTGTACCAGCGCAAGAAGCTCCTAAGAAGTCGGTCTTTGATCGGCTTGCAACTACAGCGGCCCCCTCAACGGGTCGTCCAGCTTCGGCGCCTCAGTCTTCGCCAGATTAGGCCAAAGTTCATGCGGGCCCATGATGAAGCTTGCAGTTCCAGAAAAGGTTATTCCGAAGAGGATAGCCATCCCTGCTCCCGAAGTCATCAAGGCGGTTACTCCTACCAAAGGGTCCGTCTTTACAAGACTGACTGTTCCGGCTCCCGTCCCTGCTTAAAAGTCTATCTTTGACAAATTGGATACTGCTACTCAACGGACGTCGGTCTTCAAGAGGCTGGTACCGGCAACGCCTCACCAGAACAGGGGGCATGACGAAGCCATCCCCATCACCGAACCAACACCATCGGCTCGACACGCTCGACGTCGCCACTGGCGCCGAGTAAGCAAAACTGGGGGCAACTTCCCCTCTGGGCTAACTCCACCAGCCCCAACGGTGGAAGTCAATGATGCTATTCCAACAGGGAACAACTTTGAATTGCTGAACAAGGTGCGCAGGAACTCTCCTACCGCCGTACTGAAAAGATCTCTTCCACCCGTAGAGAATGCACCGAAGGCGAAGCCGAAACAACCCCCTCAGCGGCTCTCTTCCAAAGTTTACAAAGTCTGGAGACGGGTTCAAGACTCAGTAATCGATCAAGATTACCTTCGCCGATAAAAGAAAGTGAAAGTTCAACAAGAAGACAACCATCTTGCCAAGCCAGAAAAGACGACGGCTACTTGGGTGCCCGCTACAACGGCCCCCTCAACGTCAACTGCTCAGAAGAGAAGGAGGCCAGAGAAAGCCTCTATGATTACGGCAGACCACAAAGACGCTGAGCCCAAACACCCCAAGTCTGGGGGAATCGTGGTGCATACCGTTTACATGGCTTCCAGAAAAGAGGAAAGCCGCGCTTCTACATGTCACCGACCGCTCACCCGATCCATGATAAAAGCCCAGGAGCAGCAACAGAAGCTTCAGAAAATGCTAACGCAAATGGCCGCACTCACCAGGCCAAAAGAAAGCCCTGAGGCGTCATCGAAGCAGCGACATGAATAAGAAACTGATGATGACTTCCTCCGCAGAGTCCTCGAAAAGAAGGACAGAGAAGCAGCAGAACAACCTGCCAACATAAAACGAATGGCGCTTCTCTTCCAAGACATGGTCGGGATGATGTTACAGCCGGAACCTCCAGCTGAAGACCCTCCGATCATTATTGAAGATGACAGAGGAGAGACATCGAACCCTCCTCCGGCTCTTTCAGCAGCCAAAGAGGAAACTATTTCCAAGGCCGCTCTGGATGACTACATTGCTCAGCAAATACGATCTCACCAGGCGAATGAAGCAGCTGGTCAAGTTGTTAAAACTGGGCGACTGTATCCAGGCTGGTATGATCAAATAAAGTACCCGCCGGGATATACGTTCCCTAAATTTCATGTATACAAAGGGACGTGCAATCCTCACCAGCATGTCACCCAATTCAGGGCTTTTTATGGCAACACAGGGGGTGATGATAAACTTTTGCTCCGTCAATTTGTTGGCAGCTTGTCGGAGACGGCGTTCGAATGGTACTCTAAACTCCCAAACGACTCCGTCAAGACTTTCGCAGAAATGGAGTTGTTATTCACCCAGCGATTCACGAGTGCTAGTGAACGCACCCCAATAACGGCATTGATCAATGCCAGGGTGAAGCCAGGCAAGACGTGGGTTCAATACGCAATCCGATGGCGGAACCTGTGGTCGAAATGCGAACAACGCATCGAATAAGCACCGGCGGTGGGCATGTTCGTGGGCATTTTGGACCCTAATGCAACTATTTCCCAATTCATGATGTTCTTCAAGCCGACCACATTCCAAGCCCTGATTGACAAGCTGGCCCAAATGGACCAGATGGGTCATAGACCATCTCCTCCAAAGCCGGACTCTCGAAATGAGAAGGCAAAAAGGAAAGCGATCGTCGTCGCCAATGCTCAACAGCAGCATGGTGGCCCGAGACCAGTTGATCGCCAAAATAACAGAACATGATCTCTCGAAGATAAGATGAGACGCCCTTACTCGTTCCCTCGAGACAAGACGAAGAGGTTATTCAAGCTTGCACTGCGCAACAGGCTCATCACTCTGCCGGAGCCAAGACGCCCAGCGCAACCAGGCGACATTAGCAATCCTAACTATTGCCCTTATCACCGAATGTTGGGCCATCCGATCGAGGATTGTTACATCATTAAAAGCTGGATAGAAGATCAATACCAGCAGGGCAAATTCATGTTATCTGAGAATTGGAAGGTGAACCCACCTTGGCCATACACTCCCAAGAAGACGGATACACCGGGGGTATCATGCTCTTTCGTAGAAGAAGCTCCATGGGAGGTCGCTCTATCAGCTAAGACGAAAAGAGTGCTGAAGGATCTCCACACATGCCCGGCAATTAGGTGGAAAAATCCACTAGAACCTGAGATCATCGAGAGGATGCTGAAGCCGCGTCCAACTCCAAAGATCGATGGTGATAGCTAAAGCACTCACACCCAGCCGTCGAAATCTTCGAAGAAGAAGAAGAAATCCAAGAAGCCCGTGAAGCCTGGTGACAAACACACGGACCTGCAAAAGCAGATTGATGCGCTGGAGGAGTATAACTAGAAGGCGCGGACTCCAGTCACACTTCAAGAGTTTCTCAGCCACGTCCTTGAGGACGGAGATAACGATAATGGAGAAAACTCTTCGGATGAATCTGAAGATTATGTGGCAAGTTGCCATGTGATCTCTCACTCGTTGATAGACGATGAAGAAGCTCTTCACACCGAGAAACTGGGGGCAAATCCTAAACCGGAACTTCTAGAGCCGTCAGACGAAATGATTGATGCATTCCTGAACGAAGCTCTTCTTAAAAGCAAAGCCGCTCGAGAGCGTGAAATGGCCATATTTGAAAAAGCCAAACGCCGGCGACTGGATGAAAGGGTCGAAACACTCCCGCCGGATCAAAGTACATCCGCCGCAAATAAAAACAGGTTCAAGACGAGGAAAATGTTCGCTAAAGCCATCTCGATGAGAATGAAGCTTCCACCCACCGAAACGAACGCTCCAGGTGAAGCGGAAATGCATCCTAGCTACTGCTTATACCATCGAAAGATTGCGCACCCCACCGAAGAGTGCAATGCTTTTACAAGATAGTGGCAAGGATATATTGCTCACCGGAAAAATTTAAAGCGGATAAAACGCAAAATTCGTCGGGAGCAAAGAAGCACGGCCGAGGAGCGTAAAAGAACTACCAGCGACTGTCACATGATCAACGCCGGGGGATCACAACTCCTCACCTTCGGGAGCGACTCTGACGAAGAAATGACTCTTGGCCCTCTCTTTAAAGAATCCACCTTGAGAAAAGAGGAAGAACCAAAGAACTGTGAAAATATTCAGCTGCGCAATCGTACGCTGCCCGAAAAGAATCTTGGGCCCTCGAACAGTAGGTCAAATAGAAAAGATAAGGGAAAAGAAAAAGTCCCTGAGGATATCATCCTTGATGATCAAGCCGTTGAAAAGCTGACAACCAAGGACCCGCCAAAGAAAAACAAGGTGGACTACAACGTTCTGGCACACTTGAGAAAGATACCCTCGCAGCTCAGCATTCTCGACGCCCTTCTGCTATCCAAAGAAGCAAGAGATTCTTTGATCAAGGCATTACAAGAGCCCGAGCAATTCCAAGCTTTCCTCGCTAAAGAAAAGATGAAAGACGAGCTGGAAGAAGTGCACACAGCCGATATCACCTTCGGCGATGATGACCTCCTCCTTGGGACATGCGAGCACAACCGTCCCCTATATGTCTCCGGATACTGTCATGACATCAAGATAGGAAAAATTCTGGTCGACAATGGGTCTTCCGTCAATCTCCTCAACGTGAGAGTGTTAAAGGAAATTTGCATGAGCGTTCAACACCTCGCTCGCGATAAAATCACCATCTCCGGATTTGACTCCCAGTCATCACGGACGCTTGGGTCTGTAATATTGACACTGCGCTTTGGGCTGCTTGTCACGGACATTAAGTTTCATGTCATTGACGCCAAGACATGCTACAATGCTTTGCTCGGCCGGCCCTGGTTACACGAGTACAACATCATCCCCTCTACACAACATCAGTGTATGAAATATTTCAAATATGGTCTCGAGTATACTGTGACGGGAGAGCTAAACCCATTCTCCTTGAACGAAGTCCGTAAGTACGAAAATGCAAAATACTTCTTATCAGATTTTGAGGGCACAGAAAGATGTCACAAACTGGAGAACAAAGCTATCACCACCATTCCGGTCTTCGGGAGTGATACCGAGGATGAAGAAGAGATAGTTTACTCAGGTCCGTCCCAATGCAACAAGCCGGGACCGTCCACTCCTATGTTGATCTTCGGCAGCGACTCGGAAGATGAGGTCAATACCATATTCTCCGCTCGGCCATCAATACAAACCTTCGCTGATGAAAATCAAAGTTTGCAAGTTGCCATGGTTCCGTCCAAGCATCATAAAGAACTAGATGTGCTTGATACCTACAGTGTGGAAGAACTGCAGACATTCTACATCCCTCCCACGCGAAAAGGTGAAAAGGCAATCCTATTCTACCGATCCGGGAAAACCAAAGTGGAGAAAGAAATCTGACATGGTGCGGACTCTACACTTGACAGGATCCAGCCCATCCGTTTGCCCAGATATTACACAGACGGACTAAAGAGACTCTTGAGACGCCAAGGTGTACCCCTTAAGAAAACTGCGCGACAAGTACGGTTCTACAACAGGATCTGGAACGTTCTCGGAACTCAAAGAAAGTTGCCCAACAGAAGAATGGAAACGACTGGGCTTGGGTATGTTCAATCCAAGAAACAGGAGCTACTCCGCGACTGCTACGTCATACATGATTTTGATGAAGAAGGAGATGCTCTGTGGGAAGATGCTAACCCTGAACCAGAAAGAACTCCCGTCGTGAAAATCCCCAGTCCGTCGTTCGAAAAACAAATGGACAAGCTTATAAGGGAAGCATGTCAAAAGGTTCGAGATGACCATAATCGCGAAATGGTCATCTACGAGAAAGCCAGGACGCAACGCCTCCTTCAACAGACTGTGAAAAATGAAAATGCTCCTCCTTGCTAAACCGTTGTACAAAAGGCCCAACGCAGAGGCAGAAATAAACCAAAGAACGGGAAGGGCGTTCGACAGAGACAAAGCGGGTCCAAGAAACCATGCGATCAGGAATCGAGCAGTCCGGATTCGTCTCTTATAAAAAAGACGGGTCGAGCATATTCGTTTCCCCAAGACAAGACAAGGAAGATACTTGATCTTGCCATAAAACATCAAATGATTACCCTCCCGGATTCCAGACACCCCGAGCAAACAGATGAAGTTAATCACCTAAATTATTGCTCCTATCACCGAGCAATAGGGCACCCTCTCGAAGACTGCTTCACGTTCAAAGGCTGGGTAGAAGACAATATCAGCATGGCAAGTTCACTCTATCCAGCAGCTGGAAGGTAACCCCGCCGCAGAAGCATGAACCGAAAGCCGCGAGAGTAGAACCGGATCAATATCGGTCTTGGAAGCGATCTCGCACCTGTCTCATGATAACGTTGTTGGAAGAAGAGCCCGAGAATATGGATGACCTCCCTTAGTGCTTCGAAAACGATGATAACGAGGTGATCTCGAGTTTCCACCGGCGCCGAAAGAGCTGGAAGATGGAATACATACCACTGCAGATAACCTCAAGAAAATTGATTTGGGGACGGCAAGTGACCCACGGCCGACGTTCGTCAGTGAGCTGTTGTCTGAAGAAAGGGTGGTTACGCTAAAGGACGTGCTCATGCAGCATAAAGATTGCTTCGCATGGAACTATTCCGAGATGCCAGGATTAGATCCAGAGATTGCTATGCATAAATTGGCGATATCTCCGGACGTCAAGCCAATCAAACAAGCACCGAGGAGGATGCAGCTCGAGCTTGAGATGAGCATCAACGCCAAGGTCAAGAAGCTAATCGACTCTGGCTTCATCCAAGAAGTTCAGTATCCTGACTGGATCGCCAAAATCGTCCCGGTGATGAAGAAAAATGGGACGGTGCGCATATGTGTGGACTTTCGAGATCTCAATAAAGCCTGCCCGAAGGACGACTTCCCAGTACCGGTTACTGAGCTGATGATAGACAATATATCCACTCATGAAGTTTTCTCCTTCATGGACGGCTCTTCAGGATACAATCAGATAAAGATGCATTCCGAGGACCAGAAACATACCGCTTTCCGGACCCCTTTGGGAATATTCTGCTATAAGGCGATTCCTTTCGGTCTAAAGAACGCTGGTGCCACTTATCAGAGGGCCATGACAAAGATCTTCGATGACCTCATACATGAAATCATCGAATTCTATATCGACGACCTCGTAGTAAAAAGCAAATCATATGAGGAACATTTAAAGAATTTGAAGATCGTGTTTCAGCGCCTCCGGCAATACAACTTGAAGATGAACCCTCTCAAATGCGCATTCGGAGTATCCTCAGGCAAATTCCTGGGATTCATCGTTCGACACTGAGGCATCGAGATAGATCCGTCAAAGATCAGGGCGATTATGGAAATGCCTCCGCCAAGGATTCTCAAGCAATTGCGGTCTCTCCAAGGAAAGCTCGCATATATCCAGCGATTCATAGCCAATCTTTCCGGCAAGTGCCGCCCCTACAGCCACCTAATAAAGAAGGGAACCCCGTTCATCTAGGATCACAAATGTCAAAGCGCACTGGACGAAATCAAGCAATACCTGCAGAATCCTCCAGTACTGGCCGCTCCCGTTAAAGGAAAGCCTCTTATTCTGTATACAACCGCCTTTGAAGGTTCCTTAGGCGCATTATGGGCACAAGAGAACGACCAAGGGAAGGAGAGAGCCCTCTACTATCTTAGTCGAGTTCTCCTGGAAGCAGAAAGCAACTACTCTCCCATTGAAAAACACTGCCTGGCGTTGATCTTCACAATAACGAAGCTCAGACACTACACGTTGGCACATTAGGTCCATCTTATATCAAAGGTGGATCCCCTCAAGTATTTGATGTCAAATGCCATATTAACAGGGCGGCTCGCTAAGTGGGCCTTGCTCTTAATGGAGTTCTCGATAATTTATCGTCCTCTCAAGGCAGTGAAAGGCCAGGCCATCGCCGATTTCCTTGCTGAACATCCGATACGTGCCGACTCTCACTTGAACTGCGAATTGCAAGACGAACATGCGTTTGACACGATCGACAGGGAGGGAAGAGAGAATGATACCCGATAGGAACTCTACTATGATGGAGCGTCTTCCATGAAGAAGCGCAAAAAAAGCACGCCCATAATCAAATCAGGGGTAAGCCTCATCTTCGTAACTCTACAGGGAGGGACAATGCGATTTGTCTTCTCCTTAACAGAGCCGAGGACAAACAATGAAGTCGAGTATGAAGTTTTGATAGCAGGTCTCGAGATCGCCATCGACATGGGAATTAAAAACCTTCTCATATACGGAGACTCCCAACTGGTCGTTAGTTAAATAAACGGTGACTATCAGACGTGCAAGCCTGAATTAGTGAAATACGGCGAGAGAGTACAGCGACTGCTGGCTCAAATTCTTTCTTACACCTTAGAAAGCATACCGCGTGCGGAAAATAGAAAAGCGGATGCATTAGCCAAGCTTGCTAAAGAACTGGCTGACGAAAACCTCGATGACGTGAGGATCGTTGTGCAAAGCCGTGGGGTTCTCGCACCGGAAGAAATATCTTCGGAGTCATCTAAAGAAACTGAGCAAACGACTCTATAAATAACAAAACAGGAAAAGGCTAAGGATTGGAGGGAAGTCTTTATAGACTATTTCGAATCCCGTCGAACACCTGAAGATGCGTCCTCGAAACATCAGCTTATGAAGCGAGCTCTGTCTTTCGCGCTCGTCAGTGATACTGTGTATAAAAGGTCATTTGATTCTCTGTAGCTAAGATGCCGGGGGCCTGAAGAGGCAAAGAGAGTCGTCCAAGAAACTCATGACGGATTTTGCGGTTCTCACCAAGCCGGGCCGAAGATGAAACTGAAGATCAAACGGATGGGTTATTATTGGCCCACGATGATCCAAGACTGTCTCGAATACGCGAAGCAGTACCATTCATGCCAGATTCACAGAGACTTTATCCATCAGCATCCAAATCCATTACATCCAACAGTGGCTAGCTGGCCGTTCGAAATGTAGGGGACTGACATAATCGGACCCATCGAACCAGTATCGTCCAGAGGACATCGATTCATTTTGGCGACAACTGATTACTTCTCCAAATGGGTAGAAGCCATACCGCTAAGAGAAGTGAAGACGGAGAATATCCTCCATTTCTTCAAGACACACGTCATTTATCAGTTCGGTATTCCGCGACGGATTATCTCCGATATCGGGCCAACCTACAGAAGCCACAAGATCATCTGCTTCGTACAACAGCATAACATAGACCGGAGATACTCCTCAGTCTATAATCCCCGAGCTAACGGTATAGCTGAGGCTTTTAACAAGACCTTGACGAAGATCATGAAAAAGATGGTGTCTCGAAATAAGAAGGACTGGCACGAGAGACTGCATGAAGCTCTCTGGGCGTATCGAATTACGTTCAAGACGGCCACGAACACAACGCCGTACGCGTTGGTATTTGGTACAGAAGCGGTACTCCCCTCTCAAGATAGAGCTACCCTCCCTACGAGTGGCAGTTCACTACGAGCTAACGGACGAAGAAAACTCTCACCTTCGGCTTGAGGAGCTCGAAGCCCTTGATGAAACCCGGCTCCTGGCGCAGCCAAATCTGGAAGTTTATAAAGCAAAGATGATGCGCTCATATGAAAGATTGACCAGGACGAGGACATTCCGCCAAGGCGAACTCGTGCTAGTGGTCAAAAGACCTATGATCTCCAATCGCGCCAAGCGGGGAAAATTCGAGCCGAACTATGAAGGCCCGTACATCATAGACAAGATCTACCAGGGTGGAGCCTATCTACTCATGGACATGCATGGTGAAAGACCCTTCAGGCCAATAAACGGTCGCTTCCTGAAGAAGTACTACGCCTGACGA
The DNA here is from genome assembly GCA_030015575.1 of Agapanthus africanus. Lineage (NCBI taxonomy): Eukaryota > Viridiplantae > Streptophyta > Magnoliopsida > Asparagales > Amaryllidaceae > Agapanthus > Agapanthus africanus. The sequence continues at coordinate 945,327,264 of CM057338.1, read as the reverse complement.
GTCACAGTCTAGGTCAATGATAGATGACGACGAGTATGTCCGCTCGCTATCTTCCTAAGCCCAAACTCTATAAGTAGTAACCGAACAACGGACCGAAACGTTCTTAAACTAACAACGGACAGAAACGTCCTTAAACTAACAATGGACCACTATATTCTAAAACTGGCTGTTGGCCGAAAAGTCAATAAACTACTGTGGGTTACAATATCCCAAAGATGATAAAAAAAAGAAAGAATAAAAAAAAAGAAAACGGTATGTCCATAAGCAAAATGGGCATGGATGAAAACCTGAAAGGGCTTCATGAGTAAAAACAGCAGGGCTACCGGCGAGTTTTGTGAAAACCCGAAAGGGCGCAACCTCATTAGAATAAAAAAAAGAAAAAAAGAAAACGGTATGTCCATAAGCAAAGGGGCACGGATGAAAACCCGAAAGAGTTCCGTGAATAAAAACAACAGGGCTACCGGCGAGTTTTGTGAAAACCCGAAAGGACGCAATCTCGTTAAAAGACACTTGCAAAGTCCTCTCGACTTTGTAAAGAGAAACCACCTGCGTGTGATCCTTATGACTCACAAGGGAGAAACACACTTAGGGATCCCCATGATCCCTAAGAAGAAATTACACTTGCGAGATCCTCACGACTCGTAAGGAGAACCCTCTTATGAGATCCTCGTGGCTCATAAGATTTGAAAGTCTTAAGCTACAGAGATCTTAACTTATTCTTAAGCAGCCACCACAACCTCCAATGTCATCCTACAAGCGGCTCAATGCTGACCCTTGTATACAATCCACGGGCGCGAATAAACATTTTCCTAACAAAGTCCCATCCGTGACTAGGGATATGTCTATACGGTGAACAACCCTTGTAAGCCCTCTCGACTTGTAAGGAGAAAACATTCTTGTAAGATCCTTACGACTTATAAGAGACCATACACTTAGGAGTCCTTACGATTCTTAAGGAGAAAACGCACCTACGAGATCCTCATGACTCGTAGGGAGAAAAACCTTTATGAGACCCTTACGGCTCATGAAGTCAAAAGCCTTAGTCGACAGGATCTTAACCCTGTCTACTAAGCCACCTTTGTTCGATATCGACAGAGGCAAATGATGATTCGATCCTGGCAATATCCCAGTTGTAGCGGTGCTGATGCCGAAATCGGTGTCTAATTCCAAGCTTGCAGTGAGAAGCTAGCGAGCCACACGTGCATACGAAATAGCCGAAATGATGGAGCAACTTGCAAACAAAATCAGCAAGTAAAAATATATGCATGCAAAATAGCCGAAATGATTGGGCAACTCACAATAAAAAGCAGCGAGTGAAAATAAAATAAATAGCCGAAATGATTGGGCACCGCGAAAAATAGCCGAAATGATTGGGTAATCGCAACCTTCACGATATAAAAGCTGAAATGATAGAGTATCGCGGAAAGAAATAAAAAATGGTGAAATTTATGCCCTACAGGTGATATCACATCAATCCATGTATACAATCCAGGGACGCAAATAAAAAAGGAATCGCACCTTCCCTCCCTAAGGCTCCATCAGAAGACAAAGACAAATCTCAACGGTTCAGGGATAGCCTAGAGATCATCAACAATATTCCTCCCTGTTCCAGCAAGATTCACACACTGCAATCAACCCTGGAGGTACGGCAAAACCCCTACTCCAAATCTTGATGGATCACAGGCAACCTGGAGACCATTTCGATATTCGTCTCATTACAACAGACGCTACGTCATCCACATGACCCCGTCACGGAAATACGTCATCCACATGACCCCGTCTCGGAAATACGTCATCCACATGACCCCGTCTCGGAAATATGTCATCTACATGACCCCGTCATGGAAATACGTCATCCACATGACCCCGTCTCGAAAATGCGTCATCCACATGACCCCGTCTCAGAAATGTGCCATCCACATGACCCCGTCGTGGAAATACGTCATCCACATGACCCCGTCTCGGAAATACGTCATCCACATGACCCCGTCTCGGAAATACGTCATCCACATGACCCCGTCTCGGAAATACGTCATCCACATGACCCCGTCACGGAAATAAGTCATCCACATGACCCCGTCACGGAAATACGTCATCCACATGACCCCGTCTCGGAAATACGTCATCCACATGACCCCGTCACGGAAATACGTCATCTACATGACCCCGTCTCGGAAATACGTCATCCACATGACCCCGTCACGGAAATACGTCCTCCATATGACCCCATCTCGGAAATACGTTATCAACATGACCCCGTCTTGGAAATACATCATCCATATGACCCCGTCGCGGAAATACGTCATCCACATGACCCCATCACGGAAATACGTCATCCACATGACCCCGTCTCGGAAATACGTCATCCACATGACCCCGTCACGGAAATACGTCATCCACATGACCCCGTCACGGAAATACGTCATCCATATGACCCTGTCTCGGAAATACGTTATCCACATGACCCCGTCACGGAAATACGTCATCCACATGACCCCGTCTCGGAAATACGTTATCCATATGACCCCATCGCGGAAATATGTCATCAACATGACCCCGTCTGGAAATATGTTATCCACATGACCCCGTCGCGGAAATACATCATCTACATGACCCTGCCTCGGGAATACATCACCCAATGACGCCGTGAAATGCGGATAACGTCAATATCATTAAACACTTACGGGTCCTCTCGATTCGTAAAGAAGAAAACTCTCTTATAAGATCCTTACGATTTATAAGAGACCATATACTTAGGAGTCCTCACGATTTCTAAGGAGAAAACGCACCTACGAGATCCTCACGACTCGTAGGGAGAAAAATCTTCATGAGACCCTCACGGCTCATGAAGTTGAAAAGTCTTAGGTAGCAGATCTGAACCTGCTTCCTAAGCCGTCACTACCTCTCGGAGAGTTCAAGATGAAACGTTCTTTATTATCTACAGGCCATACTGGCCAAGGTCACATACCAACAACACAGCAAAGAGAAGAAAACGACAGTGGGAGATAAGAAAAATGTGTCTTTATTCATGAACTCAATTGAACACAAGATATATCATATAAAAGAATAAAAAAATGGATACAGGTTATTCAAAAGATTACAAGTGTTTAATTGATGCAAATGCAGCTACTGAGAAGGAGGCGTTTTCAATAAGTCAGCCAGTTGCCCGCGCACTCCTCTCAACTCCTTTTCAAGGTCAGCCGTCGCAGCCAGCTCCGCTCCAACTCGGGCCTGTTGCTGCAGACAGGATGAAAGTTTCTCATCAATTTCTTGCTGAACAGCCTTCTGACTCTGTGCGACCTGTTCAGTAAAGTCAAGCTTCTTCCTCAGCACCAGCCCGTCGGAAATGCATCGTTGAAGGCTTTCAAAGATGGAGTTCAGCTGCGCAGCATTCGCTTCAACCTGGGCACGCAGTTGGAAAGACTCAGCGGAAGTCGCCTCACGTTCCTTTCGCTTAAGGATCACCTCTTGTTCGAAATGATGAAGGAACATGGCACTTTGCTTAACCCACACAGCCCGCTGGGAGTTCCCGGCCAGAATTTCAGGAGCAGGACGCCTAAGCTCAAGCTCGTGCAAGCAGGCCTCAATCTTCCTGCAATGATTAACCCAAGACTTGACGACGCCTTCATTATGAAAGTTCACAAGCGTTGCCATCATTGGATTGACCTCGGCAGCGAAATCTGCGGCAGATGTAGGAGCTTCTGCGTCAAGCTCCTCGACGTATTCGCTCAGCATACGTAGACTGGTCACAAACCCTTTTGAGGTGGACGTCTGGAAGAGGGCCCTGCCGGCATCATAATGCGAGACTCGAATGAGGCTGGAGTCGATGTGATTGCTGTAAAATAGATCATAGTCAGATGTCGGCTCAGGAAATAAAAAAATATACGCGAAAAATAGAGTCTACTATACCGGCTGCAACAGGGGGCAGAGCTGGGAGTTCCGGTAGCGCAACGATAGCCTCGTCCCCTCCTTCAATTTGTAAGGCTACAAGCAATACAAAAAAGAATTAGGAATAATGTGACTCCTATTGAAGAAAGGACGTCATTTAGAAAAGATACTCATCGACATCACCGGGCGGACTAATCTCTGACAGGAAGGAGAAGTGTGGGTGCAGCACCTGATACAGGTGGTCAAAAAGGACTCCTGCAAGGACGCAGTAATGCAGCGTCAGGACATAAGTCATACAGCCTAGAAGTAGGACTGATGGGTCACAAATCCGTACCTTCCAACATCTGAGACGGTACGAAAGAAGGTAGAGGAGTAGTAACCGTCAAGGCGGTAATTGATGGCGCTGCCTCGGGTAGTGCAACCTCAACACTCGCTGCACCTGCATTAGAAACAAGATAAATACTGTCAGGAAAGATTGAAAAGGATTGCAGAATAAAAAGAAAAGCAATAACCCAAGATCTACCTGGTGAGTCGCCAGTCGGAACCACGACGAGGGCGTCGCTTGATACAGCGAGGGCTTCTCCCTCCTCCATCGGGATGGTCTCACCTCCCGTCGCCTCATCCCCTGACTCTACGAGAGCCGTCGTAACGCTTGCGATGCCAGGAGATGGTAAAGAGCCGCAGGCGGAAAGAGCGATGATCGGGGCGGTGCCAGACTCTTGAGAGGGAGCGGCCACCTCGGGCTCAGCAATTGTAGCCATCTCACCCGCCACCACCTCGGGCTCGACAATGGTAGTCGTCTCACCCATCGCCACCTCGGGCTCGACAATGGCAGCTATCTCAGGCACAGCAATCGTGACTGTCTCACCAGCCGCTGCCTCGAGCTCGGCAATTATAGCCATCTCGCCTACCGCCGTCTCGGGTTCAACAATCACAGCTACCTCCTCCACCGCTGCCCCAGGCTCGGTGGTCGCCGCCACTTCTTCGGTAAGACTCGGCCCTGCAGGATAAGATATGTGAGAACTGGTAATTAAAACTTTGACAATGGAACCCCATGTCACATTACCTTGAGTTGATCTTCCGTTTGCTTCCCGAGCCGCACGTGCTGCCCGTCTATAGGCAGTGGACAAGGTAGCCGGGGATCTTCCGAAGGAGTAGGGGCAGGGGTAGCGGTGCTCGAACCCGCACCCGCGGCTAAGGCGGCACTACGCTCCCTTACCGCGCGCATTCGGCGCTTCCTTTCTGCCCAGGCTATCAAAGCGGACCTTCTAGACGCCTCCATCAACAGGACGTCATCGTCCGCACCAAGGGTTACCTCTGGAGTCGTCAAGGCTTCTGTCATCGGTCATTTAAGTAAGGCCTCTTTCGGCAGTGCCGAAAAGGCCGGGACTTCGGTGGCTGGCCCGGGAAGAATCTCCGCATCGCCATGCGGGATCGACATTGTGGTCCCTGCGATAAGATAAAGAAGGGGTCAGATTGTCCATGAGAAAGGAGAATGAAGATGCAATAAGCCGAGACATACCAATGCCCAATGTAACAACCCTAATTTTCTTATACACTTTTTCCTATACAAAATTTTTTTCAAAATATTTTTAAAATCCACAAAAGGGTATTTTAGCCTGAGCACAAGATTTAGGTAATTATTTTTGTTTTTAATTACAAGCTACAAGAATGAAATAACTCCATTTTTAGTGTACAAGAAATTACTTTAAATTTAATGTATACTAGGAGTATTTATTCTTGCTGCTATCAGTTTAAGTAATTAAAAACCACAATAATTACAAGAAGGAGCTTGTAGCTCATTGGTAATACCTTGCACTACTGAACCAAGCCACCAGAGTTCGAATCCCATGCCACACATAATTTTTATATCATTTTGTTTTAAATTTTTTGGGAAGTCAAACGGTCAAACAGCCATAACTCACAAATTAATGCAATTTATAAAAAATAAAGTATACCAAAATTCCCCCCAGACTATTCCCCACCCGACGAGACCCGACTCGGCCCTGACTCGGCCAAGTCGGCCGGTGACTCGGCATAATCGGCCGGCGCCGCCGGCTGGACTCGGCCGGTCGGCCGAGTCGTCAACACGAAAAAGTTTCGTGTTGACTTGGTCAACCCCCCTGTGTACTTTAATTTCCCAGTACTGTTACCAATTTTTATTAAACCTCTTTTAATCCCAAATTTAATGATATTTTAATGAATTTTTACATTTTTTAATATTTTTTTAATCCAAACCCTAACCCTAGCCTAGCCCTATATAAAGACCCCTACCCTCTACTATATCACCTCACAACTTTAAGTCCACTCTCCCAAATTCTCGAGAACTCGGTACAAAGAGCGAGAAGCGAAGCGCTGCTGAAACCGACGACGGATTCCAGCGACCGGACTAGAACCTTCGCGACGTTTTCGACGCATCGACAACTACCACCTCCCTTAGCCTCCTTAGCTTGTCCAAACCCGTAAGTCCCATCTCTTCTATCTCTCTTTTCTTTAATATAAAAATATGACTTTTTGGAACCCGACGGAAATCGGAACAAACCGATTTCCGATTCGGTTTTTCTACAAATTTCCACTTGTCATCTAATCCATAATACCTACCTATATTCATGTTGACTATTAATCACCCATAAACCAATTTAAATAAAGTTTCTCACATGAAATGATAGCTTTCTTGTAAAACCGTATTCTTTTCATAAAAATACCATTAAGTTTATTTTTCTTGTTTTAGTCAATTCCCTCACTCCTAAATATGTTTATCTTGATCACTAAACTTGTAGAAATCAATTTGAATGAAATTTCACACATGAAATGATAACGTTTTCGAATACCGTATTCTTGCACTTTAATACCTTCAAGTTTAACATATCATGTTTAACCTCTAAAACTTCATTAAACCTTAAAACAAGTCACGAGGTAATGACCTACCTCTATACACACACAAATATAACCCTAATTGATATATGTCAAAAATATAGAATACGAAAATACAGGACTTTTCACTAAAATACCATATTCTTTATAATCTTTTCTTGAAAGCTTTAAGTTGTATAAAATTTTAAATAAAATGAAAATACGATATGTCATGGATATCGATCGTTTATCTAAACTGACTTTGTGGTGTCTAGGCTAGGCAAGTGAGCTTGGGTAACTTTAAAAGGCCCGTCTCACGATTCGTGAGTGGATCCCTTCCTCCTCATTTGTACTTACCTGGCCACAATTGGCGGTGAAGAGGCGATTTGAGGCTTCTAATGACTTGTCGTTTAGACCCTTAGAAATAGGCTAGTTGGCTTAGGAAACCCTAGAGACTAAAATACAGAAAACTATACTCTTTTACAAATAAATACCTTTTATTTATAAAACCGTTTTTCTAAATGAATAGTATTTGTTAAACCTAAGCAAAATGCCACTACAACCCACTTTTGGGGAACCCGTTAGGGATAGTATGGTTCATCGTGCACCCGCGGGCTAGTAATGCGAGATTCAGACCTCCGCAAGGAGCATTCGGTCTCGAAAGGTTTAAAATACGACATTTGAGAAAAATGAGCTTTTGGAGATTAAAATATTTATTTAAAATTATTCTTGTGTTAATATATATATATAATTATCATTTAAACACCTATTTTATTATAATATAAAGTTTCCACTTTTTCCTAAAATTATAAGATTAAAAGTTACATTAAAATACCATGAATTTCAAATAAAACAATTAATACTTTTATTAGGATATATTCACTAGAATAACACAAATAAAATTCACACTCATTATAACTATAAAGACGAATAATAAATACTTGAGATGTATTTTGAAAACTATACAAAAGTACTTTTTACATAAACCCCCCCCCAAGTTTTATAAATTACAATAAGGCCCCTACAATTATTGAACTTCAAGTTACCTTTCTTTTAGTCCGACTCGGATTAGAGTCTGACTATTTCTGACTTGAATATGATTCAAGTCAATTTATATTCTCTTATACTCCAACACAATTTGAATACATGAATTCCTGAATCCAGTTAACAATCTATTCATTTTGACTGAATCAAACCATACATATTCATCCATTATTCTGATATTCCTTCTACCTGATTATACAGTTACAACATGTTTACTGATATCATAGTTTTGGTCAGTCACCCAACTTACATATTCCAATACAATAATACTGTTAAAACACAACGGGGTTTAAGGGGTAGATTGCTACGGAAGGTGTTAAAGGTGGCACGAGGTGGTCAGATTAAGACATCTAACCTGAATCCTATTGCTGTTGTACCGTGGCATAACGGTTCCTTATACTTTCCTTTTGCCCTGATCTCTAGCATATAGAGATCCCCCTCGTATACACTGGTTTCCTTCTGTACCAAGCTACAAACAACAGCGTTAAACAATGTTCCATAATATTCAACAATATAGTACTTTAGAAAATACTTTTACACTGTCTTTCTAATTCCTCCTTATCTTTGGGACTTACCGAGCGACCTGTTCGCTGACGACATTCTATTCCTTTCTTCTTTGAATGTCGTCAGGTGCGTTGGACCAAGCTGAGATCGAGCCCACCGGTGAAGATTTGGAGCAGTTCCAAGAAGATCCCGAGCTTTAGATATTGTACTTTGTTCTTTCCAGTATTTTCATTTTCTGTTATGCCACTGTTTAGGCATTGCTTTTCATTTCAGATGTATTTTCCTTTCATGTATTGTACAAAGAATGTTATTAATAAAAGTTGTTATTTCTATATCTTTCGTCTCTTGTGATTTATTTTATATTGCTTAGCTACGCTTAGCGTATGTACTTCTGAGTACATACGTAGCGGACCTTGTCGCGCCCACTTCGCCATACACTGGGAAGCGGGGCGTGATACCCAACAAAGCGCGATTCCTCTCCTCCTCCTCGAAGGTCCTAAGGGAAGCCGCCAGAGCCTCTTCAGTGGTAAAGCCTGTTACAGAAGGAAAAATGTCAGTCAGGACATGATAAAAAAATAAGAATATAATGCAATAACAGAAGGTGCGACAGATGTTTACTTGATTGCGTAAGGGTGGCCATTTCTACTTGGTGGCTTGCGGATCGCACAGAAGCGGCAATCGCGGCCTCGAGATCAGTGTCTTCTGGCGCTATGAAGAGACCCTCATTGGTCCCATATTTGCTCAGGCCCTCATTATAAGGAGTGTGAGGCTCCAGGCTAAGTACAGCATTTAGAGAGAGGACCGACTTCTTCTTCCTCTTCTGCGCGCGAGCTCCAGTAGCAGCAAGCACAAGCTTACGCTTGGTGGGCACCTTGGGGCGATGAGTCCCGATATCTGAGCCCATGCCAGATTCAGGGGAAGCTACATTTACCGTCTCTACGGGAGCACGGGGCACCGGTAGCTCAGGCCTGTTCTCGGGAGACGCGGCTGCCACTTCTTTTTGAGACGCGCTGGAAGGAGGCAACCCATGCGTAGGGCTTAGCACACGTGGACGCTCAACTGCAGCGACCTCTCTTAGCGGAGGGGGGACAGTGGTCTGTTGCTTCAAAGGGACGTTGCGATCGCCGGAAGGGGGCGCACTTTTGCGATCGAGCAGCAGCCGCCTCTCTTCCCTAATAACAGTACCCATTGTGTGTTGATACCGGCCACGTGTACGTTGAGGGCCCTCGGGACACAACTCATCTCACTGATAAAGAAGTGAGAGCCCGTATTCAAGTGCATAAAGTGATGCAGCGCATCCCGCATTCCCTCTTTGGTGGCAGCGGGTTCTAGCAAGAAAGCCTCCAGCGGGACTCCCTGGTTATAACTCAGCTGCTGGGCAAAATGATGAGGGTTGTATCTCATGAATAGTGCCGCATCATTTTGCCTGAATACGAGAAAGCCCGGCCTGATGGAGTATAAATGGAGAATCTCCCGGGCTTTCAACACGGAGGCCCCGTTCTTAAAAACGTCACGCAATGCCAGCACCGTCTTGGAAGTTTCCTGGCCGATCGTCAAGACTTTCTCCGTAAAAGACATACCATCTCCGACCATGCGCGGACGAAGGAGCAAGCCCCTAGCTTCCCGCTGTGACGGACTCACTATGGAGGCGTCAACCAGCCGCATAATTCGCGGGAACTTGCATCTCTCGTAAAACGAAGGTCTCTTGTGAATGCCAAAGACCCCGAGCACGTGCATCTCCATCCACGAAGTGAAGTAATGCATCGGGAAGTTGGCAGGATGCACGCCCGGGTCAGTGGTATCCGCCGCCACGCTAAGACCGTGGTATAGGTGGGCTAACCCGGTGATCCCGATGGCCACTTGTATTCCGGCAACCATGCGATGCACGGGGTAGAAGACGGAAGGCCTCATGTAACGAGGATGCATAGCGAGCGTGAACCAACTCAACCATAGCCCAAGAAACCCAAGAAAGAAGCCTCCTCGTCAATGCCCAGAGCGGCGATTTCTGACAGAGGGATGATCGCAACATCAGGAAGAAAAAAGCCCTTCTGATCAGTTTCCAGTACCGGCTGACGGTCCAAGCCAAACCGAAGGGATCATCGAGCTTGGCAAACTTTTCGCCTCGTTGCGACAAAATCTCCGGGCGAAGAAACCAAGCAATGAAGTCCGCAAAACTGACCCCCCCGACTTCCGGATTCCAGGAAGAGGCTCTCGTATATGTTCAGCACCTTTATCAGACTAGGGAACTGGTGCTGAATGACGTTCTCTGGTGTGAGGCCCATCACCATCGGCTTGGTGGTGAAAACGTATTCATCCGGAGGAAGTAGCTCCTCATAATGCTCCCCCGGACTGGTAGACCGAAACCTCGGCGAATTCTCCCAAGGAAATGGAGACCTCTTTGTCCAGTAGAAGGAAGGTATGAGTAGGGATGTTCCATTGCTCCAAGAATGCCTTAATCCACCATGTGGGAGGTGCAGAATACTGGAACAGCGAAGCGTAGACCGCAGGGTATAAGCCGAGCTTTAACAGCTGCGATTTCTTCTCCGAAAAGATATACCGGGCCCACTGCAAGTACCCGGCCGGATGACAGGGAGTCAGCCCGATGTTGTAGGGCTGTCCCCAAGGGCGTGACTCACCCTGGCATATGTGCCGCCCCAGGGTATCCAAAGCTGCCAGCGGCTGCATGGGTACAGCGGCGATTGAAGGTTGAAGAAGACCCTCCGAAGTCTAATTGACAACCTCCATGGCATAGTTCACCGGGGGTGCATCCGCATACGGGATCGACGAGATAGGTTCCGACAGCGTCGCGTAAGAGAAGCTTCGACGACCTCTGATAATCTGGTCGTACCACCTACCCCACAGGTGAAGTTTTTTGTGCTCCGGGTCATGGTCTCGGATAAGCGCGAGAACCTCTCGGTCCACCGGTGCCTCAGGGAATCCTCCCTCTGAACGAACGAACGGAAACGAGGCATCGAAAGACATGTCGCCTACAAAAAAAAGGACAGAAATCAACTGTCAGTGCTATAATTTAATTTTAAATTTCTGACACTCGGTACTTTAAAAGTTGTACCACATTGCAATGCAGTGGAAATGGGACCAAAAGGGGACCCACAAAATCTAGATGACAATTCATCAATTAATAATTAATAAAACAGCCTCATCATTGGATGAGACTGTTAATTAATGAGGAAATTCTCAAGAAAATTCTCATTGAATGAGAGATCCCTCGGGAAAAGGAGAAAATCTCCCTTTGAGAGCAAAGCTCTATGACAGAGTGACACCTGTCAAACTCTGATCATGAATGAATAAAATTCCTTAAAAAGCCTGGCTCTGTAATGATGATGGAAAACCCCATCAGTGAAAGAAAATTAAAATCAATTAATTTTTATGAATTAAAAATTCTGGGATCTTCAAAATCCATGAAAAAACTCTTAAGAGTTCTTCATCAAAGATTAAGAAATCTACACATGATTCAAAAGAGCAAGGCTCTGTTTATGGGCTAAGAAATCCCAAAAGATCTCTTTAGATTTATGGGTTCATGATAGCAAAGCTCTGCTAATGAAACCCTAAATGTGTTTTCTGTACATCAAAGATCTGTAAAGAGCAAGGCTCTGTTAATGAGTAAAACCCTAATTTATTAAAATTTATTAAAATTTTTAAAACTTTACCTAAGTTTGGAAAGAGTTTTTACTCTTGAGAAGTTCTTAAACAGAAGAGTTATGCTCTGAACAGAAATTCTCAAAGAAAGAAGATGATAATCATCTAAGGGACCAAATGTCCTATTTATAGGCATTGAACCGCCTCTTCAACTTCTGAGTTGATCCAAGGCCTCAGATGCTGCCACCGCTGCACTCACGTGTGCGTCGCGTGAGCGCAACAATGGGGGGAATTTGTTTCCCCCAATCAGAGCAAAGCTCTGTTTTGAAATTCAAAATCTAAAAGTTGAAGCAACGCTTCAGATTCAGCGTTAGACGCGCTGCGCACCACGTGTCAAACACAGATGCGCTAGCGCCAGGTGCGCCGTGCCCTAGGCAGCGCACCCCAAATCAGAGCAAAGCTTTGTTTTAAAATTCAAAATTCAAAAATTGAAGCAACACTTCAAATTCAGCGCTAGGCGCATTGCACGCCACGTGTCAAACACAGATGCGCCAGCGCCAGGTGCACTACACCCTAGGCAGCGCACCCCAATCAGAGCAAAGCTCTGTTTTAAAATTCAAAATTTAAAAATTGACGCAACTCTTCAGATTCAGCGCTAGGCGCGCTGCGCACCACGTGTCAAACACAGAAGCGCTAGTGTAGGGTGTTTTTCGTCACCCCATTGAGATGGGAATACGCGCGTGCTTGTCAGGCGCATTACAGATTCCCCCTGCCTAGGGTAGGCCGGGGTTTATTGATTGTGGGGATCCGAATCTCCGGCAACCGCGGACTAAGCTGCCGTTAATTACCCCTCGCATTTGGAGCGAAGGAACCTCCGATTAACGGGTTAAACTGGTCATGCGAACTCAATGTGCAGTATCGTGTTTTGAAAGGGTTTTGGAAATATCGGGGGCTCCGCAGAGTTTTTACGGAAGACAGTGTCGTGGAGTCTGTGTATGTTTTCCTCCCCCCCCATTTTTTTAAAAGTGGAGCTTAATTTCAAAAGGGATTTTATTGTGGAGTTAAACTCCAAAAAATTTTAAATGGAGTTAAACTCCTAAAAGAATTTTATGCGGAATTAAATTCCTAAAATAGAACTTTATTGTGGAGTTAAACTCCAAAGAATATATATATGTATATAGTTTAAAAAGGTTTAAACTCCAGAAGGGATTTTGTTGGGGAGTGCACGTAAAACGAGGGGAAAAGGAAACAAAATGGCGCCTAAAGGACGCTCGCACGGCAGGTGGGCGCCTTAATGCCCGGGGTCACGTGCGCGCACGTGACCGATGGGCGCCTTGGCGCCCCGGGGTCACGTGGGCACACGTGACCGATGGGCGCCTTGGCGCCCCAGGGGTCACGTGGGCACACGTGACCGATGGGCGCCTTGGCGCCTCAGGGGTCACGTGGGCACACGTGACCGATGGGCATCTTGGAGCCCCAAGGGTCACGTGCGCACACGTGACCGATGGGCGCCTTAGCGCCCCAGGGGTCACGTGGGCATACGTGACCGATGGGCGCCTTAGCGCCTCAGGGGTCACGTGGGCACACGTGACCGATGGGCGCCTTGGCGCCCCAAGGGTTACGTGGGCACACGTGACCGCGGGAAAAACCCGCGAAAAGGGAAGCCTAGCCCCTAGGCTGGGGAGTTGAACTCCCAAGGGAACTTTTGGAGTTGAACTCCTAACAGAAACAAATTTATGGAGTTAAACTCCAACAGAAATTAATTTATGAAGTTAAACTCCAGCAACTTTAGAAAGGAGTTAAACTCCTGGGGATTTATTGCTCTTCTTTTTGAGCCTTGGGTCTGCCCAAAGTTAGATTTTTGGAGATGGGCCTCCTTCTTCTTGCTCTTGACCGGCGGGATCTTGGAGAAAAGGGGATGAGTCTTAAAAGCCTCCCCTTTTCGAGATCTGATTGGAGATCCGAGCTCCCCTTCGTAGGTTTTGTGGTGGAAATCTACTTATTTTTAGAAAAGGAAGAGTTAAACTCTTGATTTAATTCAAAAAAAAAAGAAGGTTTTTAGAACCTTGAGGAATGGGGAAGAGATCTCAGATCTAGAAAATTCTTGGAGAGAGAAAAAGTTGCGAGATATTTTCATTATCCTTGCCTTTATAGGCCGTACACTTTACACATAGCCCCTTGGGCTTCACAAAAATGGCATTTTGCCCACCCCATGGCTCATGTGCCATTTCTTTTTGCACATAAGCCATGGGCTTTACAAAAATTTGGCTTTATGCCTATTTTTCTTACATTTATCCATAAAATAAAAGAAATACAACAAAATTGTTTATTACAAAATTTTTATCTTGGCGTAGGGGAGGAGGCCGGCTGCTTCATGTTCGGGCTCGACACGAGCATGGGCCCACTGGATCTGGGCTTGGGCCCACTTGGCTTGGGGTTGACTTTGATTTTGACTTGGTCAACCAGGGTGTAAATTTTTACCCCAACAGCTAGCGCCAGGTACACTGCGCCCTAGGCAGTGCGCTCCCAATCAGAGCAAAGCTCTGTTTTAAAATTCAAAATTTAAAAATTAAAGCAACGCTTCAGATCCAGAGCTAGGCGTGCTGCGTGCCACGTATCAAACACGGGTGCGCTAGCGCAAGCTGCGCTGCGCGCCACGTGTCAAACGTAGGTGCGCTAGCGCAATGCGCGCTGCGCTCTGAGCAGCGCACCACGTGCAAAGCACAGGTGCACCAGCGCTGGAATTAAAAAATTCCCCACCGTTAGATCAAAAGATCTAATAATAATGATAAATCATTAATTAATCAGAATTAAAATTCTGTTATGGAAATATCTTTCCAATCTTGTTAAAAACAAGAAGACTGCCTTCTGTAAAACAGAAGTCCTAGGATCAAACATCCAACGGTGGGAAATATCCCCAAATCAATCAGAGAAAGATCTTTTTAACTGATCCAACAAATCAATTTGCCCTATATAATGGCCCCAAGACTTCAAGTCTGATATAGAAAAAAAACCCTACAAACTTTGAGAAAACTCAAAAAAAGAAAAGTAAGCTTTTAGCAAAAGAAGATCATTTCCTCAAGGTAAAGAACATGAGCAATGAACACAGAGATGAAATCATCTCATGAAAAGAAGAACTATTTTCTAAAAAAAAAGATCACAGATCTAAAAAAGACCAAGGTCTTTCATAAAAGAGATCAAAAGATCTCATCAAACAATAAAGAAGTATTTACTTCATTCACAAATCATTGATCTACAAAGGCAAAGAACTATTGTTCTTGAATCTTGAGGCAAAGCCTCCTTTTAAAATAACATAAATTTGTTCTCTAATCATAAATTTGATCAAATGCGCTTTGCGCTATTGAAAAGTGCCTTGCACTCATGAACTGCGCTTCTGCGCTCCTTGGACTGGCGCTCAGCGCCAAAACGTGCTACGTGTCAACCGCAGATACAACTTGCGCTTTGCGCTTCTGAAACAACGCACTGCGCTCATGGGCTGGCGCTCAGCGCCAATCGCGCCACGTGTCACTCACTGGTGCGCCACTAAACTAGCGCAACGCGCTCATAAATTGAAAGCGCAATACGCTCATAAACTGGCGCTTAGCGCTAATCGCGACACGTGTCCTTTTTGTGTGCGCTACTTGGCAGAAGCGCAATGCGCTATTTAATTAGCGCAAAACGCCTGGCACGCTACGTGGCATGCTGTCAGAACACACATTATTCTGATGAATGCTATGCAAGACAAAAATGTCAGGATCTAATGCTCAGCATTATTAAAAGGGCCAAGCCCAAGTAAAGGCTCAACAGCCCAGAACAATAAAATGTTAAACATTTTAATATTATTGGACTTAGCCCAATTCTGGCCATAAGTACTCAACTTATATTGAACTGAGCCCATCTGCTCACGAATATTCAACAGATCTTAGTCCCAAACTGGGCCACAGATCTTCCAACCAACTCATACCAGTTCGAGGGTACATCTCTTTACTCCTCTGATATCTGTCGTTGTAATCCTTCAATGACTTCAGAGAGGTGACGAGTCCCGAAAACCATACATTTCTACGGACTGTGGGGTCCTTAAACTCATGGACTACGATGTCCTTAAACTTTATAGACTACGATGTCTTTAAACTACGGACTGTGGGGTCCTTAAACTCATGGACTACGATGTACTTAACCTCGGACTGTGGGGTCCCTTTAAACCCACGGACTACGATGTCCTTAACCTGGACGGAGATGTCCTTAAACTAACATTGGACCGCAATGTCCTTAAACGAACAATCGACCGCAATGTCCCTAAACTAAACAATAGAGTCCAATTGCTCTTTTGTCTGATCTAAACGATCCCGTTAAGTTGATCTTAGTCTAAAAATTTGTAACAACCCTAATTTTCTTATACACTTTTTCCTATACAAATTTTTCTCAAAATATTTTTAAAAAGTCCACAAAAGGGTATTTTAGCCTGAGCACAAGATTTTGGTAATTATTTTTGTTTTTAATTACAAGCTACAAGAATGAAATAACTCCATTTTTAGTGTACAAGAAATTACTTTAAATTTAATGTATACTAGGAGTATTTATTCTTGCTGCTATCAGTTTAAGTAATTAAAAACCACAATAATTACAAGAAAGAGCTTGTAGCTCATTGGTAATACCTTGCACTGCTGAACCAAGCCATCGGAGTTCAAATCACATGCCCCACATTAATTTTGTATTTATTTTGTTTTAATTTTTTTGGAAGTCAACGGTAAAAAGGCCATAACTCCCAAAATATATACTGGATAACAAAAAATAAATATACCAAATTGTACCCCCAGAAAATCCTCGGCCAATGGAAGCCTGACTCGGCCCGACTCGGCGCCGGCGAATCGGCCGACTCGGTCCGGCCGATCCGGCCGGACTTGGCCGGACGGCCGAGTCACCAACTGAGAAAAGTTGGCTCTTGACTTGGTCAACCCTCTTGCAGACTTATTATACCTGGATCGGTTTTAATTTGGCCAATAAATCCCTTTTACTCCTAGATTTAATGATTTTTAATGATTTTCTTATATATTTTAATATTTTTTTTAATCCTAACCCTAACCCTAGCCTAGCCCTATATAAAGACCCCTACCCTCTACTATTTCACCTCACCACTCTAAGTCCACACTCCCAAATTCTCGAGAACTCGGTACAAAGAGCGAGAAGCGAAGCGCTGCCGAAACCGACTACGGATTCCGGCGACCGGATCAGAACCTTCACGGCGTTTTCGACGCACCGACAACCACCACCTTCCTTAGCCTCCTTAGCTTGTCCAAACCCGTAAGTCCCATCCCTTCTATCTCTCTTTTCTATAAGTGAATAAATACGACTTTTTGGAACCCGACGGAAATCGGACAAACCGATTTCCGATTCGGTTTTTCTATAAATTTCCACTTGTCACCTAATACATAATATCTACCCATATTCATATTGACTATTAATCACCCATAAACCAATTTAATCAAACTTTTTCACATGAAATGATAGCTTCTTTGTAAAACCGTATTCTTTTCATAAAAATACCATGAAGTTTATTTTTCTTCGTTTAATCAATTCCCTCACTCCTAAATATGTTTATCTTGATCACTAAACTTGTAGAAATCAATTTGGATGAAATTTCATACATAAAATGATAACGTTTTCGAATACCGTATTCTTGCACTATAATACCTTTAAGTTTAACATAGCATGTTTTACCTTTAAACTTCACCAAAACCTAAAATAAGTCACGAGGTAACGACCTACCTCTACACACACTCAATATAACCCTAATTGATAAATATCAAATCACAGAATACGAAATTTCAGGACTTTTCACTAAAATACCCTAATCTTTATAATCTTTATTGAAAGTATTAAGTTGTAAACTTTCTAAATAAAATCTTTTAATAAAAGGAAAGCACGATTGGTCATGGACATCGATCGTTTATCTAAACTGTCTTGTGGTGCCTAGGCAAGTGTGTCTAAGGCTAGTGGTTTTTAATTAGGCCAACGACTGTGGTTCCTTCCCACTTACCTGGCACTTACATGGCCGCAATTGACGGTGAAGAGGCGATTTGAGGCTTCTAATGACTTGTTGTTTAGACCTTAGAAATAGGTTAGTTGGCTTAGGAAACCCTAACAACTAAAATACGGAAAACTATACTCTTTTGCAAATAAATACCTTATATTTACAAAACCGTTTTCCTAAATGAAAAGTATTTATAAAACCTAAGCAAAGTGCCACTACAACCCACCTTTGGGGAACCTGTTAGGGATAGTACGGTTCATCGTGCACCCGCAGGCTAGTAGTGCGAGATTCAGACCTCCGCAAGGAGCATTCGGTCTCGAAAGGTTTAAAATACGACATTTAAGAAAAAAATGAGATTTTGGAAAATAAAATATTATTTAAAATTATTCTTGTATTAATATATATATAATTATCATTTAAACACCTATTTTATGATAAGTTAAAGTTTCCACTTTTTTTCTAAAATCAAAAGATTAAAAGTTACATTAAAATACCATGAATTTCAGATAAAACAATTAATACTTTTATTAGGATGTATCCACTAAAATAACACAAATAAAATTTACACTCATTATAACTATAAAGACGAATAATAAATACTTGAGGTGTATCTTGAAAACTATACAATAGTACTTTTTACATAAAACCCCCTCAAGTTTTATAAATTACAATAAGGCCCCTAACTAATATTGAACTTCAAATTATCTTTCTTTTAGTCTGACTCGGATTAGAGTCTGACTATTTCTGACTTGAATATGATTCAAGTCAATCTATATTCTCTTATAATCCAATACAATTTGAATACATGAATCCCTGAATCCAGTTAACAATATATTCTTTTTGACTGAATCAAACCATGGATATTCATCCATTATCCTGATATTCCATTTACCTGATTATACAGTTGCAAAATATTTACTGATATCACGGTTTTGGTCAGTCACCCAACTTATATATTCCAATACTACAATACTGTTAAAACACTACGGGATTTAAGGGGTAGATTGGTAAGGAAGGGGTTAAAGGTGGCACGAGGTGGTCAGATTAAGACACCAAACCTGAATCCTATTGCTGTTGTACCGTGGCATAACGGTTCCATGTACTTCCATTTGCCCTGGTCTCTAGCATACTGAGACCCCTCTCGTATACACTGGCATTCTTCTGTACCAAGCTACAAACAACATCGTTAATATAACATTACAACATTACAACAATACAATACAATAT
This sequence comes from Agapanthus africanus, assembly GCA_030015575.1. Classification (NCBI taxonomy): domain Eukaryota; kingdom Viridiplantae; phylum Streptophyta; class Magnoliopsida; order Asparagales; family Amaryllidaceae; genus Agapanthus; species Agapanthus africanus. The sequence continues at coordinate 945,308,120 of CM057338.1, read as the reverse complement.
TAAAAGCTCTCTCTCTCTCTCTCCTACTCTTGTCTATTTCTTCCCCATCTTTGGGACTTACCGAGCGACCTGTTCGCTGACGACATTCTATTTCTTTCTTCTTTGAATGTTGTTAGGTGCGTTGGACCAAGCTGAGATCGAGCCCACCGGTGAAGATTTGGAGCAGTTCCACGAAGATCCCGAGCTCTAGATATTGTACCTTGTTCTTTCCAGTATTTTCATTTTCTGTTATGCCACTGTTTAGGCATCGCTTTTCATTTCAGTTGTATTTTCCTTTCCATGTATTGTACAAAAAATGTTATGAATAAAAGTTGCTGTTATTTCTATATCTTCCGTCTCTTGTGATTTACTTTATATTGCTTAGTTACGCTTAGCGTATGTACTTCTGAGTATATACGTAGCGGGCCTCGTCGCGTCCACTTCGACGTACACTGGGAAGCGGGGCGTGACAGGTTTTGTTGGTGGCTCATGCAGGTCGGAGCTGTATGAATCCCTATCATGCAGTTCTGGTCTGCGTGAACAACCTAAGCAATATAACAAAAGAACCAGCAACTAAAACATTCTTTACAATTCATGTTCCTTGAATCTTACAATTTCTATTCCTTGAATTCTATCATTTCCTGTATTTGAATCTGTCCTAACCCAAATTCTTCTTCAGGGTTATGGATTCCCCGAACAACACCAGCACCAACGTCAACAACACCCCTTCAGCACTACCTCTTACACCCGCTGTTCCTGCACCACCCACTGAGCAAACGATGCTATTTGAGGCGATCCGCAGTCTTCTCGAGGGACAGCAACAACTTCTGAACCATCCTGAGACCGATGCACCGGGAGTAAAGCAATTCAGGGCTTTACATCCAAAGCAGTTCTCTGGTAAAGGAAGCTCTCTTGAAGCGGAAGAGTGGGCACAAAGCATCGAAGACGATCTGGCAGCAGCTCAAGTGCCAGACCACGCTTGGGTCCGTGTAGCAAAACTACAGCTCACGGATCATGCTCGCAATTGGTGGAAGGCGGAAGAAAGCCGTCTGGTACAGCCGATTGAATGGAAGACCTTTCGCGAGAAGTTCGACGCGAAATATTTCCCTGTGACTGCAAGGTTTGCTATGGAGCAGCAGTTTATTCATCTACAGCAAGGATCAATGTGGGATAAATCGGTAGATGCATACGACGCTGAGTTCACCATGTTGAGCCGATTCGCGGCACACTTGATACCGACGGACGAGATCAGAGCCCGTCGTTTTCAACAAGGCTTGGACACAGAGATTAAGGCTGCTCTAGCCACAGGAAAGTTTTTGACTCATGAGGAAGCCCTAGAAGCTGCCCGCAGTTATGAGGCAGTGATAAAGTAAAGGGGCAGACCTCAGTCTGCAGGATTCAAGCGCCCTGCCAACCAGATGGCAGGTGGAGCCTCTTCCAGGCCATTGTTTGAACCCAGGAGGACTGAAGAAATTTGCCATTACTTCCATAGAAAGGGACATTTGTGGAAGGACTGTAGGCGCGCAAAAGGCCTGTGTCTAATTTGTGGCGCATCCAACCACGGAATTGGGAACTGTCCTTATAACAGCAACTCATCTCACCCACACACCAACCAACCGCAGCGGCCAACCATCCAGGCTCCTGAAACTCGTCCTGCACTACCTACTCCACCACCTGCATAGCCTACTCGCCAATTCCAACAGGTAATGAGGGACATGTCTAGAGGGCAGAGAAACAGGCCCCAAAGGCAGAATGTGCCTCCAGCCAGAAAGAAGGTACCACGGCGACAGACCTTCACATTAGAAGCTGTAGAAGCCGAGACTGTAGGTCAAGGTAACACCGGTAAGCCTTTTTTTTCACCATTGTATCACTTTTATTCGCCAAACTTTTTTGCACTGTTACACTTTCCTTTTACAAATTTCGAGGACGAAATTTTCATAAGAAGGGTAGAATGTAACAACCCTAATTTTCTTATACACTTTTTCCTATACAATTTTTTTTCAAAATATTTTTAAAAAATCCACAAAGGGGTATTTTAGCCTGAGCACAAGATTTAGGTAATTATTTTTGTTTTTAATTACAAGCTACAAGAATGAAATAACTCGCTTTTTAGTGTACAAGAAATTACTTTAAATTTAATGTATACGAGGAGTATTTATTCTTGCTGCGATCAGTTTAAGTAATTAAAAACCACAATAATTACAAGAAGGAGCTTGTAGCTCATTGGTAATACCTTGCACTGCTGAACCAAGCCATCGGAGTTCAAATCCCATGCCCCACATTATTTTTGTATTTATTTTGTTTTAATTTTTTTTGGAAGTCAACGGTAAAAGGGCCATAACTCCCAAAATATGTACTGGACAACAAAAAATAAATATACCAAATTGTACCCCCAGAAAATCCCCGGCCAATGGAAGCCTGACTCGGCCCTACTCGGCGCCGCCGGCCGGAGAATCGGCCAAATCGGTCCGGCCGATCCGGCCGGACTTGGCCGGACGACCGAGTCACCAACTGAGAAAAGTTGGCTCTTGACTTGGTCAACCCTCTTGCAGACTTATTATACCTGGATCGGTTTTAATTTGGCCAATAAATCCTTTTTACTCCTAGGTTTAATGATTTTTAATGATTTTCTTATATATTTTAATATTTTTTTAAATCCTAACCCTAACCCTAGCCTAGCCGTATATAAAGACCCCTACCCTCTACTATTTCACCTCACCGCTCTAAGTCCACACTCCCAAATTCTCGAGAACTCGGTACAAAGAGCGAGAAGCGAAGCGCTGCCGAAACCGACGACGGATTCCGGCGACCGGATCAGAACCTTCGCGACGTTTTCGACGCACCGACAACCACCACCTTCCTTAACCTCCTTAGCTTGTCCAAACCCGTAAGTCCCATCCCTTCTATCTCTCTTTTCTATAAGTGAATAAATACGACTTTTTGGAACCCGACGGAAATCGGACAAACCGATTTCCGATTCGGTTTTTCTATAAATTTCCACTTGTCACCTAATACATAATATCTACCCATATTCATGTTGACTATTAATCACCCATAAACCAATTTAATCAAACTTTTTCACATGAAATGATAGTTTCTTTGTAAAACCGTATTCTTTTCATTAAATACCATGAAGTTTATTTTTCTTCGTTTAATCAATTCCCTCACTCCTAAATATGTTTATCTCGATCACTAAACTTGTAGAAATCAATTTGGATGAAATTTCACACATAAAATGATAACGATTTCGAATACCGTATTCTTACACTATAATACCTTTAAGTTTAACATAGCATGTTTTACCTTTAAACTTCACCAAAACCTAAAATAAGTCACGAGGTAATGACCTACCTCTACACACACTCAATATAACCCTAATTGATAAAAATCAAATCACAGAATACGAAATTTCAGGACTTTTCACTAAAATACCCTAATCTTTATAATCTTTATTGAAAGCATTAAGTTGTAAACTTTCTAAATAAAATCTTTTAATAAAAGGAAAGCACGATTGGTCATGGACATCGATCGTTTATCTAAACTGTCTTGTGGTGCCTAGGCAAGTGTGTCTAAGGTTAGTGGTTTTTAATTAGGCCCACGACTGTGGTTCCTTCCCACTTACCTGGCACTTACCTGGCCGCAATTGACGGTGAAGAGGCGATTTGAGGGTTCTAATGACTTGTCGTTTAGACCTTAGAAATAGGTTAGTTGGCTTAGGAAACCCTAACAACTAAAATACGGAAAACTATACTCTTTTGCAAATAAATACCTTATATTTACAAAACCGTTTTCCTAAATGAAAAGTATTTATAAAACCTACGCAAAGTGCCACTACAACCCACATTTGGGGAACCTGTTAGGGATAGTACGGTTCATCGTGCACCCGCAGGCTAGTAGTGCGAGATTCAGACCTCTGCAAGGAGCATTCGGTCTCGAAAGGTTTAAAATACGGCATTTAAGAAAAAAAATGAGATTTTGGAAAATAAAATATTATTTAAAATTATTCTTATATTAATATATATATAATTATCATTTAAACACCTATTTTATCATAAGTTAAAGTTTTCACTTTTTTTCTAAAATTAAAAGATTAAAAGTTACATTAAAATACCATGAATTTCAGATAAAACAATTAATACTTTTATTAGGATATATCCACTAAAATAACACAAATAAAATTTACACTCATTATAACTATAAAGACGAATAATAAATACTTGAGGTGTATCTTGAAAACTATACAATAGTACTTTTTACATAAAACCCCCTCAAGTTTTATAAATTACAATAAGGCCCCTAACTAATATTGAACTTCAAATTATCTTTCTTTTAGTCTGACTCAGGTTAGAGTCTGACTATTTCTGACTTGAATATGATTCAAGTCAATCTATATTCTCTTATAATCCAATACAATTTGAATACATGAATCCCTGAATCCAGTTAACAATATATTCTTTTTGACTGAATCAAACCATGGATATTCATCCATTATCCTGATATTCCATTTACCTGATTATACAGTTGCAACATATTTACTGATATCATGGTTTTGGTCAGTCACCCAACTTACATATTCCAATACTACAATACTGTTAAAACACTACGGGGTTTAAGGGGTAGATTGGTACGGAAGGGGTTAAAGGTGGCACGAGGTGGTCAGATTAAGACACCAAACCTGAATCCTATTGCTGTTGTACCGTGGCATAACGGTTCCTTGTACTTCCATTTGCCCTGGTCTCTGGCATACTGAGACCCCTCTCGTATACACTGGCATTCTTCTGTACCAAGCTACAAACAACATCGTTAATATAACATTACAACATTACAACAATACAATACAATATTAAAAGCTCTCTCTCTCTCTCTCTCCTACTCTTGTCTATTTCTTCTCCATCTTTAGGACTTACCGAGCGACCTGTTCGCTGACGACATTCTATTTCTTTCTTCTTTGAATGTCGTCAGGTGCGTTGGACCAAGCTGAGATCGAGCCCACCGGTGAAGATTTGGAGCAGTTCCACGAAGATCCCGAGCTCTAGATATTGTACCTTGTTCTTTCCAGTATTTTCATTTTCTGTTATGCCACTGTTTAGGCATCGCTTTTCATTTCAGTTGTATTTTCCTTTCCATGTATTGTACAAAGAATGTTATTAATAAAAGTTGATGTTATTTCTATATCTTCCGTCTCTTGTGATTTACTTTATATTGCTTAGTTACGCTTAGCGTATGTACTTCTGAGTATATACGTAGCGGGCCTCGTCGCGTCCACTTCGCCGTACACTGGGAAGCGGGGCGTGACAGGTTTTGTTGGTGGCCCATGCAGGTCGGAGCTGTATGAATCCCTATCATGCAGTTCTGGTCTGCGTGAACAACCTAAGCAATATAACACAAGAACCAGCAACTAAAACATTCTTTACAATTCATGTTCCTTGAATCTTACAATTTCTATTCCTTGAATTCTATCATTTCCTGTATTTGAATCTGTCCTAACCCAAATTCTTCTTCAGGGTTATGGATTCCCCGAACAACACCAGCACCAACGTCAACAATACCCCTTCAGCACTACCTCTTACACCCGCTGTTCCTGCACCACCCACTGAGCAAACGATGCTATTTGAGGCGATCCGCAGTCTTCTCGAGGGACAGCAACAACTTCTGAACCATCCTGAGACCGATGCACCGGGAGTAAAGCAATTCAGGGCTTTACATCCAAAGCAGTTCTCTGGTAAAGGAAGCTCTCTTGAAGCGGAAGAGTGGGCACAAAGCATCGAAGACGATCTGGCAGCAGCTCAAGTGCCAGACCACGCTTGGGTCCGTGTAGCAAAACTACAGCTCACGGATAATGCTCGCAATTGGTGGAAGGCGGAAGAAAGCCGTCTGGTACAGCCGATTGAATGGAAGACCTTTCGTGAGAAGTTCGACGCGAAATATTTCCCTGTGACTACCAAGTTCGCTATGGAGCAGCAGTTTATTCATCTACAGCAAGGATTAATGTGGGATAAATCGGTAGATGAATATGACGCTGCATTCACCATGTTGAGCCGATTCGCGGCACACTTGATACCGACGGACGAGATCAGAGCCCGTCGTTTTCAACAAGGCTTGGACACAGAGATTAAGGCTGCTCTAGCCACAGGAAAGTTTTTGACTCATGAGGAAGCCCTAGAAGCTGCCCGCAGTTTTGAGGCAGTGATAAAGGAAAGGGGCAGACCTCAGTGTGCAGGAGTCAAGCGCCCTGCCAACCAGATGGCAGGTGGAGCATCTTCCAGACCATTGTTTGAACCCAGGAGGACTGAAGAAATTTGCCATTACATCCATAGAAAGGGACATTTGTGGAAGGACAGTAGGCGCAAAAAGCCTGTGTCTAATTTGGGACGCATCCAACCATGGAATTGGGAACTGTCCTTACAACAGCAACTCATCTCACCCACACACCAACCAACCGCAGCGGCCAACCATCCAGGCTCCTGAAACTCGTCCTGCACTACCTACTCCACCACCTGTACAGCCTACTCGCAAATTCCAACAGGTAATGAGGGACATGTCTAGAGGGCAGAGAAACAGGCCCCAAAGGCAGAATGTGCCTCCAGCCAGAAGGAAGGTACCACGGCGACAGACCTTCACATTAGAAGCTGTAGAAGCCGAGACTGTAGGTCAAGGTAACACCGGTAAGCCTTTTTTTTCACCATCGTATCACTTTTATTCGCCAAACTTTTTTGCACTGTTACACTTTCCTTTTACAAATTTCGAGGACGAAATTTTTATAAGGAGGGTAGAATGTAACAACCCTAATTTTCTTATATACTTTTTCCTATACAAATTTTTTTCAAAATATTTTTAAAAAATCCACAAAGGGGTATTTTAGCCTGAGCAAAAGATTTAGGTAATTATTTTTGTTTTAATTACAAGCTACAAGAATGAAATAACTCCATTTTTAGTGTACAAGAAATTACTTTAAATTTAATGTATACCAGGAGTATTTATTCTTGCTGCTATCAGTTTAAGTAATTAAAAACCACAATAATTACAAAAAGGAGCGTGTAGCTCATTGGTAATACCTTGCACTGCTGAACCAAGCCATCGGAGTTCAAATCCCATGCCCCACATTATTTTTGTATTTATTTTGTTTTAATTTTTTTTGGAAGTCAACGGTAAAAAGGCCATAACTCCCAAAATATGTACTGGACAACAAAAAATAAATATACCAAATTGTACCCCCAGAAAATCCCCGGCCAATGGAAGCCTGACTCGGCCCGACTCAGCGCATCCGTCCGGCGAATCGGCCGACTCAGTCCGGCCAATCCGGCCGGACTTGGCCGGACGGCCGAGTCACCAACTGAGAAAAGTTGTCTCTTAACTTGGTCAACCCTCTTACGCACTTATTATACCTGGATCGGTTTTAATTTGGCCAATAAATCCCTTTTACTCCTAGGTTTAATGATTTTTAATGATTTTCTTATATATTTTAATATTTTTTTTAATCCTAACCCTAACCCTAGCCTAGCCCTATATAAAGACCCCTACCCTCTACTATTTCACCTCACCACTCTAAGTCCACACTCCCAAATTCTCGAGAACTCGGTACAAAGAGCGAGAAGCGAAGCGCTGCCGAAACCAACGACGGATTCCGGTGACCGGATCAGAACCTTCGCAACGTTTTCGACGCACCGACAACCACCACCTTCCTTAGCCTCCTTAGCTTGTCCAAACCCGTAAGTCCCATCCCTTCTATCTCTCTTTTCTATAAGTGAATAAATACGACTTTTTGGAACCCGACGGAAATCAGACAAACCGATTTCCGATTCGGTTTTTCTATAAATTTCCACTTGTCACCTAATACATAATATCTACCCATATTCATGTTGACTATTAATCACCCATAAACCAATTTAATCAAACTTTTTCAAATGAAATGATAGCTTCTTTGTAAAACCGTATTCTTTTCATAAAAATACCATGAAGTTTATTTTTCTTCGTTTAATCAATTCCCTCACTCCTAAATATGTTTATCTTGATCACTAAACTTGTAGAAATCAATTTGGATGAAATTTCACGCATAAAATGATAACGTTTTCGAATACCGTATTCTTGCACTATAATACCTTTAAGTTTAACATAATATTTTTACCTTTAAACTTCACCAAAACCTAAAATAAGTCACGAGGTAACGACCTACCTCTACACACACTCAATATAACCCTAATTGATAAATATCAAATCACAGAATACGAAATTTCAGGACTTTTCACTAAAATACCCTAATTTTTATAATCTTTATTGAAAGCATTAAGTTGTAAACTTTCTAAATAAAATCTTTTAATAAAAGGAAAGCACGATTGGTCATGGACATCGATCGTTTATCTAAACTGTCTTGTGGTGCCTAGGCAAGTGTGTCTAAGGCTAGTGGTTTTTAATTAGGCCCACGACTGTGGTTCCTTCCCACTTACCTGGCACTTACCTGGCCGCAATTGACGGTGAAGAGGCGATTTGAGGGTTCTAATGACTTGTCGTTTAGACCTTAGAAATAGATTAGTTGGCTTAGGAAACCCTAACAACTAAAATACGGAAAACTATACTCTTTTGCAAATAAATACCTTATATTTACAAAACCGTTTTCCTAAATGAAAAGTATTTATAAAACCTAAGCAAAGTGCCACTACAACCCACATTTGGGAAACCTGTTAGGTATAGTACGGTTCATCGTGCACCCGCAGGCTAGTAGTGCGAGATTCAGACCTCCGCAAGGAGCATTCGGTCTCGAAAGGTTTAAAATACGACATTTAAGAAAAAAATGAGATTTTGGAAAATAAAATATTATTTAAAATTATTCTTGTATTAATATATATATAATTATCATTTAAACACCTATTTTATCATAAGTTAAAGTTTCCACTTTTTTTCTAAAATCAAAAGATTAAAAGTTACATTAAAATACCATGAATTTCAGATAAAACAATTAATACTTTTATTAGGATGTATCCACTAAAATAACACAAATAAAATTTACACTCATTATAACTATAAAGACGAATAATAAATACTTGAGGTGTATCTTGAAAACTATACAATAGTACTTTTTACATAAAACCCCCTCAAGTTTTATAAATTACAATAAGGCCCCTAACTAATATTGAACTTCAAATTATCTTTCTTTTAGTCTGACTCGGATTAGAGTCTGACTATTTCTGACTTGAATATGATTCAAGTCAATCTATATTCTCTTATAATCCAATACAATTTGAATACATGAATCCCTGAATCCAGTTAACAATATATTCTTTTTGACTGAATCAAACCATGGATATTCATCCATTATCCTGATATTCCATTTACCTGATTATACAGTTGCAAAATATTTACTGATATCACGGTTTTGGTCAGTCACCCAACTTATATATTCCAATACTACAATACTGTTAAAACACTACGGGATTTAAGGGGTAGATTGGTAAGGAAGGGGTTAAAGGTGGCACGAGGTGGTCAGATTAAGACACCAAACCTGAATCCTATTGCTGTTGTACCGTGGCATAACGGTTCCATGTACTTCCATTTGCCCTGGTCTCTAGCATACTGAGACCCCTCTCGTATACACTGGCATTCTTCTGTACCAAGCTACAAACAACATCGTTAATATAACATTACAACATTACAACAATACAATACAATATTAAAAGCTCTCTCTCTCTCTCTCCTACTCTTGTCTATTTCTTCCCCATCTTTGGGACTTACCGAGCGACCTGTTCGCTGACGACATTCTATTTCTTTCTTCTTTGAATGTTGTTAGGTGCGTTGGACCAAGCTGAGATCGAGCCCACCGGTGAAGATTTGGAGCAGTTCCACGAAGATCCCGAGCTCTAGATATTGTACCTTGTTCTTTCCAGTATTTTCATTTTCTGTTATGCCACTGTTTAGGCATCGCTTTTCATTTCAGTTGTATTTTCCTTTCCATGTATTGTACAAAGAATGTTATTAATAAAAGTTGTTGTTATTTCTATATCTTCCGTCTCTTGTGATTTATTTTATATTGCTTAGTTACGCTTAGCGTATGTACTTCTGAGTATATACGTAGCGGGCCTCGTCGCGTCCACTTCGCCGTACACTGGGAAGCGGGGCGTGACAAAATTAGACTAACGTATCCTTAACATACGTTTAAGTTGATCTTAGTCTCAAACGAGACTAACGTATCCTTAAACCCAAACCTACACCCAAATCTAAGAAGAAGATACGGATTTGGACTAATCCACGCCCTACGGGCGACAACATAAATTAGTCTCCGTATACAATCCACGGGCAACCACAAACAAAACAAACACCCATGACACGAAGTGACCATATGGAGAAGGAGAAAGTTGTTACCGCGATACGGTAGCGTAATTAACTGCAGGGGCTTGCGCCTGCAGGGAAGAGCGTCCCCACAATAAAAAAACCCCTCAAACGAGGGGGAATCTGACGAAGTCTGCTATATCGGCCGCATCTGTTTAAACCTTCGATACATGGTGTCATAAATCAACTTGGTATCTTCGGAGATGTGGATGGATAGCACCAAATTGCATCTGCCCTCGGAATTCAGGCCCTGACGTCCCAACGTCACGGTCGCGTCTTTCGGCGGGGAACAGATGGCAAATGAGAGCTCAAGAGATAATGATAAAGATTAGGATAAAAATGAGAATATAAAATATATATATATTCTCTTCTCATTCTTAACCTAAGTTAATAAATATCTAGATATTTATCTTTGGAGCACAAATGGCCATGGAAAATAACTTATAGTTCACACAAAGGTTAGTGGAATAATAAAATAATCAACCATGATAAATTTTCCATTTCCATTTTCTTTTCCAAAAATAAATATCAACATATATATATATATATATATATATATAACAAGGTGTGAGTTTTATATTGCCACCATCTCATATATCAACAACCATGATACAAATGAGTATGCATGTATGTGTGCATGCACATCTATATGTGCATCAATGTAAACATGTGCATACATGCATGCATACACCAAAAGACAAAAGTGTTTAAAGTGAAAATGCTAATGGTCAATGTTAAATCAATACTTGATTTAGCAAACCGGTCATATCTCATATGACCTGACCAATAGCAAACCGCCCGATTAATATACGGTATCATATACACGTATTTAATCGGGTCCCCACGCATATCACATATGCACACCACATCGTTTCGCCTGGGCTAGGTAACTCCATTGTGGGATTCTAAGACTCGTCAATACGCCGGCAGTGGGTGATGATCATATCAAGCACCCCCAACCTGCAAGAGATCAGCTAAACGTAACGGCCACCCGGGTATTGAGCGATCAAAAGAAAACAAGCGAACCTGTCACAACTCTCATCGAGCCAACCGGCAACACTACCGTACAGTCCGGTCTCTTCGTCAGATATGCTGCATATCGAGTCTAGGGATGATAATGTCGACTCCAATTACTCAATAAGTCGTGCCGATGAATGGTCTATAACAGATCGAGAAACTACTGATAACTCTTATCAGTAAATTTCAACAGCCATGGCCAGGGACTTACTGATATAGCCAATTGAGCACAGCACAGCATCAACTCCCAATACCGGGAGAGACGAAACCCCTCCTATCGCTCATCGTCTTCGTGTGTCTCGGGACTGCACCCAAAAGCCACCTGTTTGCACGACTCAGTAGAGCCGTGGTAGGGTGGTAATCAAAGTGCAGTGGGAGAACACACAAGACTCTATGACGATCTCGGGTCTACAGACTAACTTGTACCAGTGTTACCTAAGAACTGCTATCCGAAGATAGATATAATACCATATAGAAGTTCTCGGCGAGTCCGTCCAGTGTACCCAGTCTCTACTGAGCACCCGTATATGATCTCGATGTCAAATATCAATGGATGTGGAAACATCCATCGCCCATCATATGAGTCTAGTATCATATACGCTAGTCTACTCTGGTATATCGATGCCCCATCTCTATACACTTACGGCTAGGGACATTTTAGGATATGCTTATAAATTACCGACGTCCCACTAGTATGATCTCCATCATAATCACAGTAGTCAAGCAAATATCCTCAGGACTTTATCAACAAGTGTAAATGAATAATAGCATGATCAAGTCAACATGTCATATAAAGAAGAACCAGATAGCATACTATCATGTCGAGCAAGAATGTACACTGAATATATATATACATGTATAAATACATCCACTATCATATAATGGCCTCTACGGCATACATATATCCAACAGCACCATTCTGTAACACTTAGAGACATATCACCCAATCCTAATTCTCTACCCTTATGTAGCCCATGTAACAGATTATATATGTGGGATCCTAATCCGGTATCTCATACCTAGGACGTAGAGGATACTGAGAAACAGTTCTTGGTAATGAACACACCTGAAGAATATGCATCAACATGCTTATTTCTCGAATTGGGTTGCGTAGGAATCCGGATATTCCTCTATTTCCTGCTCGGACTTATAACAATTATAAGATAGAGCGGAACCAACGTTCCCCATCTCAGTATAATAAGAAGGTTCGGTCAATGCATCCATATTATTATCTTGATTAAGGCATGACATGGTCGCTACCAGGAGAGAAAGAGAAGAAAACACTCAGCGTATGCTCTTGCAAAATTAGATTGGTTATTATTTTATCTAATCAGGATGGCTCCCACTGTTTTTATCAAATCTTCCTTCAAACCCTAAAAGGTAAGACTAACCGGGATTAATTACACCCTACTAGTTCGCCAATCTTTCGGTCAGGCTAGTGTCGGTACTTTGAGGGAGATTCTCCATGCTTTCGTACGGACCTAATTAAAATAAACCTCGTTTTCCCTGGGGCGTAACCCCGTTAACACCTTTCTAGACACTTACTTGATCGGCTAATTATAATGTGAAAAACTCTCCCAGGAGTAACTCTTACTCGCAGTGGGTATCGGGATCCAACTATCTCATAAAAGGTTTGCAATCTCATTGCAAATTTCAACACTTGAAATTCTCGATACTATTTTACTCCGGGTGACTTATGACCTTAACTATGGTCAACAAATCATAAGCACTAGTCAAGTTCTACCCGTCATTTCGTGATTAATTAGACCCACCCACATGACCCTTAACTATGGTCAACAAAGTCACATGACTGTAGTAATTAATCGCATTATATGCTGTGTAGGAAGACATCACTTAGCTATCGCACACTACGCCTTAACTATAGTCAACAAACGTAGCATGAATATTAAGTACTCTACTTCTTAAAATGACGGAGGGTTACGACAGGTTTTTAAGAAAACCTTTTGCGTAATAAACTTGATATCGTTGTAAAATCGAGTGATTTTGAAAAGGAGTGTTTTTTAGGCTTTTAATAGTTTTGCTAAAGAGGTCACTCCCGGTGAAGAGATCTCGACTCTCACCTCATCGAATGAGGTGCTGTATATTTCATAAATACCACTATGCAAAGCATGAACTAAAAAAGTAATCAAAAGTAAAACCGAGTGGGTTGCGGCATCTGCTAGTTACGCTAAAGAGGTCACTCCCGGTGAAGGGATCTCGGCTCTTTCCTTATCGAATAAGGTGCTAGATATTCTACAAGGAATACCTCTATGCAAAGCAAAAACTAGAGCTGCCAGTTTTTAAAATAAGATTCTACAACATCTTTAGGTTTCTTTTATTTCATTAATCTCATTAATAAAGTCCCATCGATTATGCTTCCTAAGCATCACAAAAGAAACGAAAGCGCAATATTTATTATATATCATATATATAATATAAGCATTCGTCTCAACATATCAAGTGATCACATCACAAAATATCAGCAGCAGAAGAACACATATGAAATATTGGATATACTATGAATTCCGTGTTTTATTTAAGCCAGTAAAAAACACGGATTCCACGGTCGTGACGAATAGCTAAACCCACATCCCTAGGCCCCTACGAGAGCGTCAAGCAACCCTACCAATTCTAGAGTTAGGAGACCCGGTCTCGACTCCTCGAGATGGTCTCCCACTGGACCCTAAAACCCGGTTACTTGTGCTCTCCTTCTTGGGTCTATCCTAATGCGGAAAAGTAAATAACATACATCAATGATAATATCATCCTCAACCCAGAAGTGCCCCAATAAAAGAATATTACATACAAGTTTTTACATGATTGAAAATGAAAAACTCTCATCTCACATAAAAAACCGGCTATTCAAAACACGACGATCCAATATAACATATCACAGCAACACATAACATCACATGTCATCAACGTAAGTAAATATGCGTATCCTAATTGTCGTTGACATATAGCAACGAAACCGGCGATACACCACATATTACGCTTACGGTCGCAGAAAAAAGTGAAAAATTACAACAATAGGAATCCGCAACCACCGTAGACATTATAAACCCAATGTATCACATACTTTGGATTTCATGCCTAACCATATGAATTCCTTAGACATCACATGCCTAACAATTATAAACCCCGCATTTTAGTTTCGATATTGAAAACACTTTTCAATAACCAGTCGGGCAATTCAACAAGATTCCCGACAACCAGATCGAATGCTCGTCGGAAACTTTAGTAAATGGCCGCACCCCCGATGCTGTCGACGAAGTGCACTTAGGCGGAACACCGCGGCCGCGAGCACCCGAACGGATGCTTTTGGCGACGGGGTTCTCGTACAGTCACTTGGTCAGGGCTATGGGGCATGGCTATCTAGTAAGGTTACCCGGCGAGTATCCGCGTACGCTACGTGATTGCGACGGACTTTTGATCCACATCAAAATCCCGTAGCAACCGATCAAATGAGGCTGAATTGCTAGATTTATAAAATTCAAATTAGTTTTCACAAAACTAAATATTGTGGATTCCAAGTATTGTATCAAAATCACAGATAGTTAGATGATATTAAACTTTTCGATCGAAAACACCTGCATGATTTTCTGAAGATTTTAGAAAGTACCCAGAATATGCCACAGCACCTATGGACCAACCGTAGAAGGGTCAACCCTTGCATCACCTATGGCGCCGTGAAACTACCACAAACCCTAAGGTTTGGTGGCGGTTCCTACGATCACAGAATCGAGTTAGGGTTTCGTTTTCTAAAGGGTCCAAAGAAAACACCTGCATGATTTTCTGAAGATTTTAAAAATGAAAAAAATCCAACTCTTGGAAAATTTCCAGCGAGAGAGAAAATAGGTTATTGATATCCGTTCTAACTTTTTAACGTCGTCTAAAAAAACCCGAAACGATATTAGAATTACGAATAGAAACACTCCGAATTTCCTTTACAGAAATATAACATCACATGCAATATCAGTAAAAACAAGCAATACCTGAAACACCAAAACCCAGAGACTGGAACACCACAAAAATTTGAAGCCAAAATTCCACAACAAAACCGGTGAGCTCGGAATTTTAATACATTTCGCCGGCCAAATCCGATGAGGGGGCCTCCAATTTCTATGGTGTTCATGTTACATCTCATATAACATTCTGCAACTGCTTAAAAAAATTTAGACACCTTAAAAAATTCGACAGAAACTTGGTTTTTGTTTCGAGTGTTTCGGAGTTGTTTCGGTTTCGACACTCTGCATACATCGTCCAATTCTCTAGCTTGGCTCTGATACCACTGCCGGGTTCCCTAGGTCGACGTTGGGTTTTGGGAAGCATCGACCATGCCATTTTAAAAAAAAATTGGCGCGCTAAAGAACCCTAACCTAGAACCTTAACTAGAGAATTAGACGAAACGAGAATGTAAACATCTTTACAACTAAGTGAACAAGAAATACAATCTTTCTAGACCGGTCCTTTACTTCATTGTCTCCGTTTAGTAGTCCCTTCGCTCCAAATAGTGAACTCCCAGACTCTAGAAAGGCTCCACAAGATGAAAGGAACAAGCTTGCTTGAAGTCTTCGAGGCCGAAGATGACCTACGTCGAGGAGACACCAACTCAAGCTACCTCTACACTAATATGGAATTAGTGAAGCAAACACCCTAAACTAAATGGCTAATCTAGTATAGAATGATGAAATAGGAATTTTGCTCACTTTAGAAATATTTTTCTCACTCATTTTCTTCACCTCCCAAATTGCAAGAGAGCTAGAGGAAGGAGATGAAGAAAAACAACCATGGAAAAAGTCTAGTGTAGAATAGCAACCATGGGTGAGTTAATATCATATTCTAACTCATGTAGAGACTAAACCATGGCTAATCTAATGGTTGGGTTAATAAATATTTTTAAGTAAAAAAAAATTAGTGGACTTGGTCAATGGTTCCACAAGCTTCTACAAGCCTCAACCATGTGACTAATTTCCATCTAATTTGATTTACTTTAAATAAATAAAACCTTGCATTATATTAAGCATGGTGTGAGTCTCATACACCCATGAAGCATGTGGCATCAAGCATGACACAAAAGATGTACATTAATATATATCACATATATACTAAGTGTACACTAATGAGAAAAAGAAATCTTAAGTGAGCTAATATTAGTTAATGTAAAATAATATATCAAATATATAATTATACATTAAATTATTAAATTAACACTTGATTTAATAATCCGGCTATATCACATACAACCAACTAATATCATACGTATCAACTTATCGAATCAACACTTGATCCGATAACCCGGCTATATCACATATAACCGGTCGATATCACATATCGCAAGAATAGAATATGGTATCACATACTCGTATTAATCTCGGTCCCGCATATATCATATATGTGCTCCTACTTCGTTTCGCTTGAGCCAGAAAGCTCTGTGTAGGACTCTAAAGGCTCATCAATACGCCGGCAGTAGGTGGTGATCATATCAGTCACCCACAAGCCGCAAGCGGTCTGCTAAACGTAACGGCCACCCGCGTATTGAGCGATCTAAAGATCAACAACCAAGCCTGCTCATACACCTGCGAATCCAATCAGTAACACTACCGTACAGTCCGGTCTCTTCATCTGATATGTCGTATATCTCATCCTGGGGGTGGTAAACGTCAGACCCAAATAGCCCTGATAAGTCATGCCGATATGAGGCCCATAACGGTTCGAGAAACTACTGATAACACTTACCGGTAAATCTCAGCAATTCTGGTCAAGGATTTCCTGTTATGGCCAATCGAGCATAGCGTAACATCAACCCCTAATACCGGGAGAGACGAAATCCCCTCATATCGCTCATTGCCTCCATGTGACTCGGTACTGTACCCAAAAACCACCGTTTTGCATGATCTCTTGAACGTGGCAAGGTGGAAATCAAAACATAGTGGGAATCATATAAGACTCTATGACGATCTCGGGTCGACAGACTAACCTGTACCAGTGTCACCAGAGAACTGCTATCTGACGATAGGTATAATACCATATAGGAGTTCTCGGCGAGTCCGTTCAGTATTCCTAGACTCCATTGAGCACCCGTATACCATCTCTGATTTCAAACACTAATGGATACGAGATCATCCATCGCCCATCATACGGGTCGAGAAGCGTATACGCTAGTCTACTCTGGAATATCGATGCCTCGTCTCGATACTCCCACAACTAGGAACATTTGAAGGATGTACTTACCGACTACCTCTGCCCCACTAGTATGATCTGCATCATAATCCTGGTAGTCAAGTACTCATCCTAAGAGTTTTATCAACATGTAATAGAGAGACAATAAGTGAACATGTTAAGATAAAGAGCAACCAGATAGTATACTATCATGTTGAGAAAGAAAGTCCTCCTTATATATGTCCAAGTATCCACTATAATATAAATCACATGTATAATAATGGTCTCTAGGGCATACATATAACTAACACTCCGTCGCGTCGAGCATCGCCGGAGTCATCTCCGCTAGATGAGGATGGATGTCGGCAAGTACAGACAAGAAGATTATCCGGAACCAAATGGAGCCGATAGGAAGAGGAGAGTCCCTACGAGACAGGAGCTCAAACATCATCGTGTCACATTGGTCATCTGTGAGAGTGGGATCCACTAATCGTGCAGCAAAACGAGGAATAATTCCTTCGATAGGTATCTCCCATGGTTGCTGACGGGCGTGAAGATGATTGCAAGCCATGACTCTTGGTCTGTTAAAAATGGTTCTCTCCTTGTGAAGAAAAAAAAGATCATTGCTTCAGAATATAAAGCGAAGCAGTTAAATTTAGGCACAGAAAATGTTGTGCATGGTGGAACTATTTCCAAGGCCTGACAAAAAAGGCATGGGAAAAGAAAAAGTTGACTCATGAAAATCAGAGCCAGAAGGTGAAGTGATTCCTTCAGCAGCGCCTCACGTGCATGACACGTGAGCGTCGGCGCTGATTCTTTTTCGGATTAAATCCATCAGCAGCGCCCTACGTGCATGACATGCGAAGCGCCGACGCTGATTCTTTTCAGGATTCAAACCAGCGACTCACGTGCATGACACATGAGCACTGGTGCTAGTTTATATATATATATATATATATATATATATATATATATATATATATATATATAACAACACCTCACGGAAGCACATATGAACATTGGCGTAATGAAAAGGGGGAGCTATGTCATTCATACTTCGAAGAAATTTATATATTGGTAATAAGGAGGATAAAAAAGGGGGGGGGGAAATATCATCAAATTATTTACAATGTAAAGACGCTGAATTCCGGACACGGATTCATGAACTTAGAGGCAAGTTTGAGTAATGTGCTTCTAGCTTCGTTGACCATCTTCTTATGCATTTTGTTACGAATGCAAGCATCGGGATCCCCGCTGATGTCGTCCATCCTCTGGTACACGGATATTATCGCCTTCTGTTGGAAGACGTGATGCAAAACAACGACAAGATCATCTCTTCGCTTCTTTGAGATCAGACCCATCAGATATACTGAATGCACCTTGCCTTCAGCATCATCAAATGCATCGAGCGACATAGCCTCATCAAGCTCAAGAAGTGCTTCCCAAATCGACCCAACGACAATTTTAAAAATAGTAGAACGGTGGGAAAGCAATCGACTGTTGTAATCGTCGAAGCAACGCATCACCTCAGCTCATTGGGCATCAGCAAACTCCTGGCCTTGACAGCGGCCTTGGATGCGAATCTCCTTATAAAAGATAATCTCTTCAAGATCACAAGATGAGAAGCCATAGTATCTGAAAAGGAAAATCAGTAAAGGGTTAGCAATCAAAATACCAAAATAATTTCAATCTAGAAGAAAAATAGTGGCCCCCACAAAATCAATGTGATGCCTCATCAGTGATGAGACATGCACCCATTATGAGAATCCAAAAGGATTCTCATTTAATGAAAAATTTCATTGAACAGTGGAGTTCAAGAATCCCAATGGCCTCGAAGAATGTGTTCTACAATATATTCAAATCTGCAAGAAGAACCCTAAAAAGAAAATAAGAAAAGGGAATAAAATTCCTAAAAGAATTTTCAAAAGAAATTTTTTCAGAGCTAAGCTCTGTAGAACAAACCGGAATCAAATTCCTCTGACTGTGGAATTAAATCCCAGAAATCCCCATGAGAAATATATTGGAATTAAATTCCAGAGAAATCTTTGGAGATCAAAGTCACTAATAGGGTAAAACCCTAAGATCTCTAAGACCTATGGTCTATCCAAATAAAGTTTTTTTAAGATCTCTAAGAGATCGTTCCAAGAAAAGAGCAAAGCTCTGTTAATGGGTAAAAATCCAAAACAAAAATGATGTTTTTCTTATGGGTTGAAAGTTGGTCATGATTCTTACCAAGTTTTTTGGCAGAGTTCAACTCTAAGAGTTTCTTTGGAGCAGAGATCTAAGCTCTGAAAAGAGAATTAAATTCTCAAGAAAGAAGAAAGAAGACGATGGAACAGCAGTCATCTCAAGGGCCAAAGGCCCTATTAATAAGGCATGAAGGGACGGTTCAATTTCCCAGAAGATTAAACGGTGGAAAAGGTGACACCGTTGCACACACGTGTGAGCCATGTGAGCACAATGGTAGGGGGCATCTGTTCCCTCAATATTTAGCCTAATAAAATAGCAAAGCTCTGTTTAAAATTAATGGGGCAGCACCTCACGTGTTTCTCATGAGGGCGCCAGCGCCAGCACCAATTTTGTAGGGTTAAATCCTATGGGAGCGTCGCACGTGCTCCTCACGCCGGCGCCAATGTGCAAAGCACAGAAAATGCTTTCTGAATAAGAATTAAATTCTTATATGGCGCCGCACGTGCTTATCATGCTAACGCCAATGTGCAAAGCACATAAATACTTATCATAAGAATTAAATTCTTAAGTGGCGCCTACGTGCACAAGACGTGAGCACCAGCGCCCAAGTTCATATCAGTAGGATTAAATTCTACATTTTCCTAACAAAAGTTGGGATATTCTCTGTTAAACAGAGCCGTTGGATCAAAAATCCAATAGAGATGATAAATTATCAAAATACAGAATTAAATTCTGTTGGGAGAAAACATCTCCGAAATCTTTCTAAAATAAGAAAGATACTCTCAGTTAGATCAATGATGCAATAATAGAATAAAATTTTATATTGGAATATGTTCGCTCAATCTTTCTAAACAAAAAGATTGCTCTCTGTAAAACAGAGAACTCTTGGATTAAAAAATCCAATGGTGTAAAAATCACCATTTGACAGAATAAATTCTGTATAGGGAAAAATATTTCCTCAATCTCGTTAAAAACAAAAAAATTCATATTCTGTAAAACAGAAATTCTTGGATCAAAAATCCAACGGTGGGTAAAATTTCCCAAACCAATTAAATCAATTGGAATCTCTCAATGAAAGATTTTCTCAAAATTAATTAACAAACTTTGCTCCACTATATAAAGAACCCGAGACTTCAAGTCTCATAGAGAGGAACCCCCCATAAGCTTCTGTAAAAAATACAGAAAGTTTTCAAGACATCAGAGAATTTAATTTTCAAAGGAGAAGACTTCCATCTTCAAGAAAAAAACCCTTGATAAAGAAAACACAGAGATCAAAATATCTCTTTTACCTACTTTAAGGGTTTAACCCTTCTCAATAACTTAGTTCTTTCTCTGGATCAGAAATCTAAAAGATAAGTCTCCCACAAGTTGAGAATTCAATCCTCATCAGGAAGATCTTGTTCTTGAGAATCAAAGATTCAGAAAAGAATTAGGAAAAAGAATATATCGTATGGGGATTTAATTCTTCGGAAAGTAGGGTTTAACCCCAAAGAAACTTAGTTCTTATAAAAGAACTTAGTTCTTAAAAGAAAACTTAATCCCGGATCTTCAAAACAAAAGATCTTGGTGATCATTAATGGTCAAATGCTATTTATAGAGGCTTAATCTCTAAAAAGAAGAAGAGAGCTTGGCCCCTCACGCGCTATCCACGTGGGCGCCCCCAAAAGTGTCCAGCGCCTCACGTGAAGCACATGTGAGCGTCTTAAAGCAGCGCCCGGTGTCGCACCTGCTCCCCACATGGGCGCCACAAAAATAAAGAAAAAAAGAGTGCCCAGCACTCCATAAATAGCCAAAACGGCTGAGTGCTTAGCACCGATTGGACAGCACCTAGTGCCTCACGTGCTTCTCACGTGGACGCCACAAAAAGAAAGATAGAAAGAAAGAGAAAAGTGCTTAGCACTCCATAAACAGCCAAAATGGCGAGTGCTCAGCGCTCATTGGACGGCGCCCATAATTGAATGCTTCACATGACACCCATGTGAGTGTCAGAGCATCAAATAAATGCTTAGCACTTTTGCATAGAAAAAGGGGACTGAATAAATAGATCCCAAATAAGTGCTTAGCACATTTAAAGAAAGAAAAGACTAAGCAGACTAAAGCCCAAATTGGCCAAGTCTCTAAAGTTTCTTGTAACTGAGTATAAATGCTCTGTTGTTGGATCTTAATAAAATATAATGATCCTGAAAATGTTGCTAAGTTGATCTTAGTCTTAAATAAGACTAATGTATCTTTAGTTAAAAATAAATTGGGCCTGAACGCTCCTATGTTCAAGTCGATCTTAATCTCAAACTAGATTAACGGTCTTTAAACCAAACAAAATATTTCTGAACTATAGAAATATACAGCGTTCAAAATCTCGTCAAGAAAATCCTTGACCCAAACCCAAATCTAAAATATACAGATTTGGACTAAACCACGCCCTACGGGCGACGACATAAACTAGTCTCCATATACAATCCACGGGCAACCAAAACAAACAAAATAACACACGACACGAAGTGAACTTCCGGAGAAGAAGAAAGTGGTTACCGCAATACGGTAACATGATTAACTGCAGGGGCTTGCGCCTGCAGGGAAGAGCGTCCCGATAATCAAAAACCCCTCACAAATAAGGGGGAATCTGATGAAGTCTGCTACAACGGCCGCATCCGTCCAAACTTCTGATATACGGTGCCATAATCAACTTGGTATCTTCGGAGAGGTGGACGGATAAATCCAAATAGCATCTGCCCCCAAATTCAGGAAAGGCGTTCCATCCCGGTTCGTCTCTGTTTTCGGCGATGAACAAACCCATCTGGAACTTGATTGGAGTGATTACACACCTTATCCACATGAACGCGTCTTTGGGATGAAAAGAAAAACTGAAAATATCTCTGTCTGCACTGCTTTCTGAATATTTTAACGCATAAAATTGAGGTTTTTATTTTGTGACCTTGGTGTCTTGGGCAATTAAGTCCTAGGAGTGTCTCTACACCTAATGCCCTAAAACCATCTGATTTGAGAGTCATTGACCTAAAACTCTCTAAGTCTCCAATTGTCAAATAAAACAAAGTCAAGTAAGTGTTCTCTCCGAATTGAAAGTCCTCACGGTTCTTTATGGGAGAATAATCTTGGCTATGATGAGTTTCAATTATAACAGTTTTTTAGCGGAGATATGAAAGTTTAATTTGTAAGATTATAAAACTTTTTGCCCCAATCTTGAAGGTGTGTATGAATAAAAACAAGTGAAAGGTAGGAGTGAAGAATAAGGCTCAATTTTCTGTTAAAAATGATAGAAATTCTGATTTATGACTTAACTGGAGAATTAAACTTGAGAAAATCTTAAGTCTTGTCAAACTTGATTGATCCTTTTGAAGTTTTGCCTGGTCCGTACTTATGACATGAAGACTCTAATCGAAGTTTTTAAAATGTAACGACACTAGTTGCACAATCATATAAAGACTTTTATGAAATTATATTAAATGAGATATGAGGAGTGAAAAATAAGGATTGGACATTTCTAACTTAAGGTGATAGAATTTCTAGCTTAGATACTGAACCTTAGGATTAGAAACGACAGTTATCACACGAAACTAGTTTGACGGGATTTTGTAGGTATAATCCGCTGAAAACCCTTAGGAGATAAAACTCCTCCTACTAGGGACACCTAGAAATGGCTTGTTGCACGGGCTCACTGCAATCGTGTTCCCTACGAAAGTGAGCTTAGGATTTTGTTTTTCTCGAAACGAGCAAAAGATAGATTTGGGGATATTTGTTCGGCACGATTAATTACATTAATACTGCTTATTTCTTATCATTTTGTTAATAAATAGTGCTATTTAATTTGTATCCTCTCATTAGTACATGTTACAAGTATACAGGCAAAAACAATGAAAACAATGCTCTACATGCACATATTACGACAGAATTGAGCTGAACTGCAAACGGGACAGAAAACCAATCAAGTCTAAATGAGTTTTGCAACAATACATGTTGTGTACAACAAATAGTTCAAAATGGTTGAACATGATGTGCAACATTAATCAAGTGGTTCATTGCATATGGCTCATATGGATCAAGTGGGCAAACACCATCATGAAAAATACTCCGGAATTTCAAGTGGTTCATTGCATATGGCTTGATTGCTATGTGTGATGATGAGTTAAAAAGAAGTGATTTGAAGTGTGATCATCTTGCCCACTTGTTTCTATCCCATGCTCCAGAATGCAAGTGAGAATGAATTAAAAGAAAAGAAAATACCAGAGAGATTCTTGTGAGTTCAGAAGACCATATAATAAAGATGGGCCCCACCCTTCCTTCTGGCCGCCGATTTAATCACATTAGCCGCTATTTGCGGCCTCAACTACACCATTTTGGCTTATGCACTTTCTGTGGGTCCTTTGTTGTCTTTTCAGTCCATTTTTATTGTTTTTTTATTGAGTTGCCTATATATAACAGATCACATATTAAGTTTGGGGTTGGCTTTTGGAGTGAGAAAAACATATTGTAATATTTGGTAACTTCTTCTTCTTTCTTCTTTGAGCTATCATTTGAGTGCTCTATTAAAGAGGTTGAAATTGTTATCTATCTTGTAGTTCAAGCCCTCCATTTTGTGAATAAGAATCAAACTCTTTTTCTTTAACTTATTGTTTATTTTCTTTGCTCGTTATTTGTTTCTGTTGTGTTTTCATTTTCTCTTTTATGATGATTGAGTAACTCTTTGGTTGTGGTGATGGTGAGGATGTGAAATGAATGACTTTGCCTTCCTCCTTCTCTTGTGAATATTTAAAGTGCTCAAAACTTGATTATAACCTTAAGATTGTTTTATGGATATGTTTGATATGGTATTTTGATTTTGATGGTTACTTGTAACTTTTATTATATACCCTATTCTCTCATTATCACCATTTTACAATATTAAAGTTAGAATCGCATTTGTGTTAAGCTTGCTAGATAGTTTAGATATGGTATTTTGCTCATGTTGCTTGACACCCTTCATCAAGCATATACCCTATACTATCAACCACCTATTTAGCAAGATTAATGCAAACGTTTACTTCTTATTTGCTAATTGATGTGTGTTGATGTTGTATGCTTACTAACCCTTGTGCTTCGTATTGATACATCATGCGCGTACATAAAAATGGTAAGTGAGAACGTAACGAACTAATTTCTTCCCTCGCGTTGAAACTTCGACATTTTGATGGTTTATACTTCATCACTGCTTTGATAAAACATGCTTCATTTCGGTTCTAACAAGAGGAGGGAATACTCATGATTAAGAAAAAGTCAAAGATTTCTCCATGATTCAACCGTTCGAACCGGAACCACGACCGCTTTCTTTTCTTATATACTTCGTTTTCTATTTTTTGTGACAAACCAAACCAAACCCATTCTTTTCTCTTTGAACTTGATAAAAAAAAACCTTAATCATCAATTCCCTGTATATCGACCCGTACTTTCCAGCTAGCTACAATGAGTCGTGCACTTACGGTTTATAAATTTTTAAATGAGACCGAGCTCGCGTGCGCTGAATTTCTAATACCTTTCTTTCAAAACTACAAAGCACGCGCAAGTAAAGTCCCATCAGTTGCCAGCCCATCCAGCATTAGAGTATGCGCGTAAAGCAAAGTCAGAATCGAACGGAAATAACATTGACCGAGTAAGAGCGCCACGAAGGTATCGAAGAACCCGTATGAGAGCAGCATAGTGAACTAATGTAGGAGTACTCATAGACTGATTAAGAGCATGAACAGCCTGCGCAACGTCTGTCCTGGTAAGATAAAGGTAAACAAGTGCACCAACCAACTCACGACACCGGGCGGGGTTCGGTAAGGTCGCTCTATCTGCTTGACAAAGGTTTAGATGAAACTCCATCGGCGTTGCTGTAGAAGTACTGACAGTAATAGTAGAATCATCAACCGTGGCTCATACAAGAAGATCAGAAATATACTTCTGTTGTGATAGAAGATAACTACGGTGAGAGTAAGCAACATCGATCCCCAAGAAATAGCGTAAATATCCAAAAGCCTTCATCTCAAACTGCTGCTGAAGAAATTTCTTTAGATATATAATAGCTGTTGTGTCATCATCAGTGATAATCATATCATCAACATAGATCAAGAGAGGATCTTTTGCCTTTGGAGGAAGAGTGATAGAAAAGTGTATAATCAGTAAGGCTTTCGGTGAATCCTGCAATCAGAAGAATTTGACGAAATCGCTCAAATCAAGTGCGGGGTACCTGCCTAAGACCATAAAGAGCACTGTAAGGTGTTTTTCGTCACCCCATTGAGATGGGTATACGTGCGCGCTTGTCAGGCGTACTACAGATTCCCCCTGCCTAGGGTAGGCTGAGGTTTATTGATTGTGGGGATCCGAATCTCCGGCGGCCGCGGACTAAGCTGCCGTTAATTACCCCTCACCTTTGGGGTGAGGGAACCTCCGATTAACGGGTCAAACTGGTCATGCGAACTCAATATGCAGTGTACGTATGTGTTATTTTGGAGGTGGGTTTGGATACATCGGGAGCCACGCAGAGTTTTTACGGGGGTGTATGTGTGTGTGTACATATGTATGCATATGTGTGTGTGTGTGTGTATAAAAAAGAGGGGGAAAAGGCATCCAAAGGATGCGTAGGGCCAGCGCCTTGAGCGCTGTGTGCTTAGGTGCTGTGCGCTTAGGCGCAAGCGCGCCACGTGTCGGCATGTGGGCGCTTTGCGCTTGAGCGCAGGGTGCTGGCGAGAAAAAGGGGCTTTTAGTCCCAGAAATAGGATTTAGAGTGGAGTTAAACTCCTAAAAATGTTTTGTTTGAGGAAATGGGTTCTTCTTCTTCCTCCTCTATTGGCTAGATCAAGAGATGTGAGATCTAAAAATCTCTTCTTTTTGAGATCTAATGACAGATCCAAGTTTCCCTCTGTGGGTTTTGTGGTGAAAAACTATTTAGTTTTGGGAAAGGGAGAGTAAAACTCTTGATTTAATTCACAAAAAAAGAAGAAGGTTTGAAACCTTCAGAAAGGGGAAAGAGGCACAAACCCTAGGTTTTTGAGAAAATAAAAAAGTGTTTTTTTATTCATCATCTTGTTGCCTTTTATAGGCTTACATATTTACATATAGCCCATTGGGCTTCACAAAATGGCATTTTGCCTATCTCATGGCTCATGTGCCATTTCATTTTTGCACATAAGCCATGTGCTTATAAAATATTGGCTTTATACCCATTTTGCATACATTCATGTATAAACAATTACATAAAAAAATTATTTATTACATGATTTTGTTGTTTGCATGGGGAGGCTGGCCGCGGGCTCGACTTGGGCATGGGCCCGCTTGATCTGGGTTTGAGACCACCTAGCTTGGGGGTTGACCTTGATTTTGACTCGGTCAACCGGGGTGCAAATTTTTACCCCAACAAATTGCCCCCATCAATAAATGCACACCGCACATTTGAGTTGTGTGCATGAAATTGATGGATCTTGAAGCTGGACTTCGAGGTGGAACATCATTCCGGGGGCAGAGCATCATCCCGGGGAGCATGATTCCCGGGAATCGGAGCATCATTCTGATTCGCGGAGCATAATTCCAAGGTTGGAGTATCCCTCGGAGAGCATGATTCCCGGGGATCGGAGCATCATTCCGATTTGTGGAGCATAATTCCAAGGTCGGAGTATCATTCCGAAGAGTCGAAGCATAATTCCGAAGAGTAGAGGCATGCTTCCAAGAATCGGAGCATCATTCTGAAGAGCGGAGCATGATTCCAGGGATCGGAGCATCATTCCGATGAGCGGAGCATGATTCCAGATATCGGAGCATCATTTCGAAGGGTGGAGCATGATTCCAGGGGATCGGAGCATCATTCCGATGAGCGGAGCATGATTCCAGGGTTCGGAGCATTATTCCGAAGAGCGGAGCATGATTCCAGAGATCGGAGCATCATTCCGAAGAGCGAAGCATGATTCCAGGGGATCAGATCATCATTCCGATGAGCGGAGCATGATTCCAAGGATCGGAGCATCATTCCGAAGGGCGGAGCATGATTCCAAGGATCAGAGATCATTCCGAAGGGCGGAGCATGATTCCAAGGATCGGAACATCATTCCGAAGGGCGGAGTATGATTCCAGAGATCGGAGCATCATTCCGAAGGGAGGAGCATGATTCCCAAGGGTCGGAGCATAATTCCGAGGATCGGAGCATCATTCCGAAGGGCGGAGCATCATTCCAAGGTTCAGAGCATCATTCTGAAGTGCGGCAGACATTCTGACCGAAGCATAATTTTGATGCAGAGGTTGATTCCCAGGCGAAGCATAATTCCGACAGGGAAGGAAAATACTCCGAGGTGAAGCATGATTTCAACAAGGGGTACATTCTGAGACGGAGCATGATTCTGGCGCAGAGCTTGTTGGTTGACTTGATTCCGAGACGAAGCATAATTTCAACAGAGAAGGCGGGTACACCGAGGCGAAGCATCATTTCGACACGGGGTACGTTCTGAGACGAAGCATGATTCCGATGCAGAGCTTGTTGGTTGACTCGATTCCGAGGCGGAGCTTGATTCCGACGAGGAGGTTACTGGTTGATTCCGAACCGAAGCATAATTCCGACAGGGAAGGCAGATACACCGAGGTGAAGCTTGATTTTGACGCGGGGTACACTCTGAGACGAAGTATGATTCCGACGCAGAGCTGGTTGGTTGACTTGATTCCGAGGCGGAGCTTGATTCCGACGAGGAGGCCGCTGGTTGATTCCGAGCCGAAGCATAATTTCGACTGGGAAGATAGATACACCGAGGTGAAGCTTGATTTCGACGCGAGGTACACTCTGAGACGAAGTATGATTCCGACGCAGAGCTGGTTAGTTGATTTGATTCCGAGGCGGAGCATAATTCCAGCAGGGAAGGCAGATACACCAAGGTGAAGCATGATTTTGACACGGGGTAAATTCTGGGACGGAGCATGATTCTGCCGCAGCGGTGGTTGGTTTGATTTGATTTGGGTTGACATCAGTATCGCTATACCGGAATCTGGTAGTAGGAGCGAATCATCATTTGCCATGAGTGGATTTGAAGATTTGGCTTAGTTTGGCATCTGCATTGCTGCACTGGAATAATGCCAGGAGCAACTCATCATTTGCCCCGAGAGGATTTGGGAATTGGATTTTGTTTCGCATCAGCATCGCTATACTGGAATATGGTACCGGGAGCGAATCATCATCTACATTTGCTTATCGGGAAGCGATGGCTTAGGAGACAGGTTTTAGGTCCCTATCACCTAAGGCTTTTCAATTTTGTGAGCCGTAAGGGTCTCACAAAGCATTTTCTCCCTACGAGTCGTAAGGATCCCGTAGGTGTATTTTCTCCTTAGGAGTCGTGGAGACTCCTAAGTGTGTTGCTCCTTTGTGAGTCGTAAGAATCTCACACGGGAATTTTCTCCTCACAAAGTCGAGAGGACTTTGCGAGTGCATTTCATCTCTTTTTCACGAGTTTGCGCCCTTTCGGGTTTTCACAAACTCGCCGGCAGTCCTGCTGTTTTTACTCACGGAGCCCTTTCGGGTTTTCATCCGTGCCTATTTTGCTTGTGGACATACCTTCTCTTTTTTTTTCTTCTTCTCTTTTTTTTTCTTTTTCCTTTTATTTTGAATCTTCCCTGCCGGTGGGACTTTGAATGTGGTCTCGTCGGTAGGACTTGGGAGAGATTGGGATCGTTTTACGCTCGTGGATTGTATACGGTTTTGCAGGATGTATGATCCAGACCGTAGGGCCAGAAAAATTTCAGGATTTTGTTGGCATCTGCATCGCTGCACTGGAATATGGTACCAGGAGCGACTCATCATTCGCCGTGAAAGGATTGGGGAGCGATGACTTAGGAGACAGGTTTAGATCCCTATTGCCCAAGGCTTTTCAATTTTATGGGCTGTGAGGGTCCCATAAAAGTATTTTCTCCCTGCGAGTCGTAAGGATCCCGCAGGTGTATTTTCTCCTTAGGAGTCGTGAGGACTCCTAAGTGCGTTTTTCCTTTGTGAGTCGTAAGGATTCCACGAAAGTTTGTTCTCCTCATGTATCATGAGGATACATGAGTGGGTCTTTCTAATGAAGCATAATTCCAAGGGCGGAGACCGGTCGCTTAACTGGTGATTAGGTGGGGCATGAGGGTGATAAGAATTATTTAAGCCCGTAGATTGTATACGGTAGCCAATTTGGGGACTAACCGTAGGGCCGGGAGAATTTTGAGAAATTGGATTTTGATTGACGTCTGCATCGCTGCACTGGAATATAGTACCAGGAGCGACTCATGTTAGTTGTATGTATGCCCTAGAGGCCAGTATTGTACAGATTATGTATATTATATTGGATGCTTGGACATATATTGAGATGACTTTCTTGCTCGACATGATAGTATGCTATCTGGTTACTCTTTATCTTAACATGTACACTAGTCTCTTTATACTGTCTTATAGTTACATGTTGGTAAAGCCCTTAGGATTTGTACTTGACTACCTGGACTATGATGCAGATCATACTAGTGGGGACATAGTAGTCCATAAGTACATCCTTCAAGGTCCCTAGTCGTGGGTGTATCGAGACGGGGCATCGATATACCAGAGTAGACTAGCGTATATGCTTCTCGACCCATGTGATGGGCAATGGATGATCCCATATCCATTGGTGTTTGACATCAGAGATGGTATACGGGTGCTCAGTGGAAACTGGGTACACTGGACGGACTCGCCGAGAACTCCCAGATGGTATTATACCTCACGTCAGATGGCAGTTCTCAGGTGACACTTGTGCAGGTTAGTCTGTAGACTCGAGATCGTCATAGAGTCTTGTGTGATTCCCACTGTGCTTTGATCTCCACCTTACCACGTCCATGAGGGCGTGCAAAACGGTGGTCTTTGGATACAGTCCCGAGTCACATGGAGGCAATGAGCGATAGGAGGGGTTTCGTCTCTCCCGGTATTGGGGGTTGATGTTGCGCGGTGCTTGATTGGCCGTAGCAGGGAAGTCCCTGGCCAGGGCTGATCAGAGATTTGCTGGTAAGTGTTACCAGTAGTTTCTCGACCCGTTACGAGCCTCACATCGGCACGACTTATCGGGTTATTGGGGTCTGACGTTTACCACCCCTAGACTTGATATGCGACGTATCAGACGAAGAGACCGGACTGTACGGTAAGTGTTACTGGTCGGATTCGCAGGAGTGTGAGCGGGCTAGCTCGTTGATCTTCTGATCGCTCAATACCCGGATGGCCGTTACGTTTAGCAGACCGCTTGCGGCTTGTGGATGCTTGATATGATCATCATCTGCTACCGGCGTATTGACGAGTCTTTAGAGTCCTACACAGAGGTTTCCTGGTTCAAGCGAAACGAAATAGGAGCGCATATGAGATGTGTGCAGGACCGAGAATAATGCGTGTATGTGATACCGCATTTCATTCTCGTGATATATGTTTCGGATGGTTATATTCGATATGACCTAGTTATCGAATCATTGATTCGATAAATCGTTACATTGGGTTCTAGTCGGTTATGTGCGACATGACCGGATCATTGAATCAAATGTTGATTTAATGATTTAATGCATAATTATATATTTGATATATTGCATTGCATTAACTAGTATTGGTTCACTTTAAACGGATTTTTCTCACTTGTTTCACATTGTATATGTGATATACTTTTGTGCACTTATATGTATCATGTTTGATGATGCATGTAGTTTTGGCTTTGTGTAAAGAATGCAACCATGGTTATGAGAGTGGTTAGGGTTTAAGGTTCATTCTCTTATTATTAAATCCATTTATTATTTATTAAATGGATTTATGGAAACAAAAGGGTTTCATTTTATCATGATGTGTGGTGAAGCTTCATGAAGCTTTTTGTAATGATGCCATTTTGTCTCCTTGCTTAAACCTAACCAATCCCACTAACCATGGTCAATTCTCTACACTTGACCATGGTTAGAAGATGATAAGATTTCCTTTATTATTCATTTTAGAAATAACTTATCATGGAAATTCTATCATCTTCTTCATCTTCTTCTTCTTCTTCAAGCTTGCTACTAAAATGGCAACTTGAGATCTAGTGAGTAAAATCCAAATCTAAAGAGAACCCACCTCCTATTTCTTCACCCTCTACCTCTAGCCAAGTTGTAGAGTGTGTTTTCTTCACAAATTTCATCACTTTGTGAAGTCGGAGCTTGAACTTGCGATGCCTCGACGTAGATCGTCTTTGACACGAAGCCGGCGACCTAGCTCACCCGTTTCTCCGACGAAGCCGACGCTCGAGCCCGGAGTTCGACTTGGACAGCGAGGAGATGTCGTTGCGGAGCCGTGGAGGTGGATATCCGGATCTACAAAGGTTGTAATTTCCGTATCCCAGTAGTTAACTGTTAACTAGCTTTTAGTTTCGCCTAGAATTCTAGCGACGATCCGTAGTCTAGGGTTTCTCGGCACCATAATTTTGAAATGGCATGTCCGATGCCTCATGAGACCTCTTTAGGGTGCCTAGGAACCTTTCAACTCATCATTCGCCTTTGTTTTGTTTTTTTTGTTTTGTTTTATTTTTGTTTTACCGCGATTGCTCTATCATTTCAGCTTTTCTTATCGCGAAGTTCGCGATTGCCCTATCATTTCGGCTTTTATTTGCGGTTTCCCCATCATTTCGGCTTTATTTTTCATTTTTATTTTACTCGTTGATTTTTATTGCGAGTTGCCCCATCATTTCGGCTTTTCTTTTCATCTTTATTTTACTCGCAGATTTTTATTACGAGTTGGCCCATCATTTCAGGTTTTCTTTATTTTTTCCTTTTATTTACACATTTTTTGTTTATTTACATATATATATATTTTTTATATTCCCAATTTAACGACTTAGAGGTCGATTGTTCAAAGTTTAAAGACTTAGCGGTCTATTGTTCCCAGTTTAATGACGTGGTGGTCGATTGTTTTCAGAGAAAGGCAGATGTCTGAAAGAATCAGTTTCACGAAGAACTTCGGTCTCCGTTTGTATGAAATTGGCGGTCGCAGCTTGACTATTTACTAACACGCCTTCAGACAGTTCTATCTCTCCTGCCTTGTATTGCTTTTCGACCCAATCTTTGAAGACGAAGCAGTCCTCAATGGCATGACCTATCACTCTGTGATAGGGGCAGTATTTGGGGTCGTCGGTCATATTCGCTTCCTGCGGTCTTTTTGACTCTGGCAATTGTAGACCGTTCTTCAGGGCGTCTTTGAATATTTTACGGATTTTGTCCCTTCTGAATGAATAGACCTTATCTAGCTTCTCTTTGAGTGGAGATTCTCCTCCCTCTCCGAACACTGGCTTCGGAGGCTGGTTGGCACTAGGCCCGCTCATCCCTTGCTTATTTTGGTTAGCCGAAATGTTAAAAGATTCAGAATCGTCGGAATTCCCGCCTTTGCGATTATCGTCCTTTCAGTTTCTCCATGACCTATTATTATTTTAGGAATCCGAAGAGGACTCCTGCTTTGAGCGCTCCAACATCTGGACTTTTCTGGTCAGCTCTTGGAATGTTTTGAGACCCGCAGTGCATAGAAATGGGGCCATCCAATTGTTGAGATTCCCGACAAGGAGACTGACAGATTGGTCCTGCTCTATCGGCGGTTCACATTTGACGGAGAGGTTGCGCCATCGGGTTATAAAATCCGTGCTGCTTTCGTTGTTCTTGGGCTTGGTCCTTACGAGCTCGGTAATGGAGATCTTATCGCTGACGCTCATGAACCTTTGTCGAAACAAAGATTCCATTTGGATGAAAGTAGTAACGGAGCCATCCGGTATGCTCGCGTACCAGTCGAAAGCAACATCAGTTAAGCTATTAACGAACTGACGGAGGAGAAGCGCATCATTGCCCCCAGTATTCCCGCATGAGGCTTTGAAGTGGGCGATGTGCTGATTCGCATTTCCCGTCCCATCAAATCTTCCGAATTTAGGGATGACATAGCCGCTAGGAAATTCTACCAGATCATACTGAGCAGGATATGGTCTCCCACTACTGCTGATATCTTTTCGCGCTTCGGCTTCGGCCACCAATGTTTTGACTTTGCTAAAAACCAAATCCATGATTTGATCTTGAGTTAGCGGGCTACTGTCATCGGTAGCCAAGACATTTCCCGAGATAGGATGCGACTGATTTTCATGCGGTCCGCCCACTTTTGGATTTGAGGAAACAGGCGTCGGCTGTTTCGGGACGCCGTTTCCCGGTTCATGAGAGCCCTGCGCCTGATTGGGCGGCTGAGAGGCAAGTTGGGCCGTGAGCTGTAAGACGACGTTTGTCAAGTCGTCAATTTTTGAGTAGAGCTTGGCCATCTCCTTTCTTTGCTTCTGAGCTGCTTTCGGAGCTCTTGGAGAAGTTGCTGCTCCGCGGTCTTAGGACGGAAAGTTGGCTCATCTTCGCTTTCCGAGCCTGACTCCTCATGAATTGAGGGCTCTCTCTGCCTATCAGCCTCATTGGGAGGATTTTCATCACCCTCCGGAAAATGCTGGTCTTGAGAAGTGACAGCTATATTCACACCAGCTTGGATTTGAGATGTGGTGGCCCCATCCGTGCTTTTGCTACGAAGGTTATCACTGGGACGCGTGCCTACCATGTAGACGGTGTGGATAACACATTCAGCTATCCCCTCATCTTTGGCGGGGTAACCCTGTTCCTCGAACCTCATGAGGTTCAGCCTAGCAGGAGCCCTAGCCTTTTTGTTGGCTCTATATCTGAGACTTTTCTGCCTTAGCTTCTCAATTTTAAGGGTCTGGCGGGCATTTGTTTCCTGGGGAACCACCATTAGCGGGGAACTTAGAGAAGACACCCGATTGAGCAGTTGTTAGGGGCACCGCCGGAGCTTGCTCAAGATGCCTTGTTGCTTTGTTGGTGTTGATGGCCTTGTCCCCAGATGGGGCCGAGGAGAGTCGTTCAAACACCGACTTGCGTTTGAGTTGGGGCGCCTTCGAGACCACCACATTTGGCCTCTTGTCTTTCGAGACCGGTTTGTCTGTCACCGGGGCTTGAGAAGCTGGGATGGCGTTAGCTGACACGAACAGGATAGAGCCGAATGGTAGCGGCGGCTCTTCCCATTGTCGCCCGAGGCTGGCTGGAAGGACCGTCCTGGAGTCTATCTTCATCATGTAGGAGACGGGAGCCGTGCTGAGAGCTGAGTTCATCTTTGGAGGCATTGTTGAAAGGATGATTGCTTGAAAACCTGCATGAAAGAGTATTATTTCAGTATAAATATAGGTAAGTATATTGATTGAGTTTGTATGAACGTTTAACCCGAAATATGGGAGGAGAGATTTGTCCCACCGGGCGTGCCAGAATCTGTAGGGTGTTTTTCGTCACCCCATTGAGATGGGAATACGCGCGCGCTTGTCAGGCGTACTACAGATTCCCCCTGCCTAGGGTAGGCTGGGGTTTATTGATTGTGGGGATCCGAATCTCCGGCAGCCGCGGACTAAGCAGCCATTAATTACCCCTCGCCTTTGGGGCGAGGGAACCTCCGATTAACGGGTCAACAGAGACAGTGTCGTGGCATATGTATGTGTGTACATATGTATGCATATGTGTGTGTATATATATATATATATGTATGTATGTATGTATGTATGTATAAAAAAAAGAGGGGGAAAAGGCATCCAAAGGATGCGTGGGGCCAGCGCCTTGAGAGCTGTATGCTTAGGTGTTGTGCGCTTAGGTGCAAGCGCGCCACGTGTCGGCACGTGGGCGCTTTGCGCTAGAGCGCTGCACGCTTGAGCGCAAGCGCGCCGCGTGTCGGCACGTGGGCGTTTTGCGCTTGAGCGCAGGGCGCTGGCGAGAAAAAAAGGGGCTTTTAGTCCCAGAAATAGGATTTAGAGTGGAGTTAAACTCCTAAAAATGTTTTGTTTGAGAAAATGGGTTCTTCTTCTTCCTCCTCTATTGGCTAGATCAAGAGACGTGAGATCTAAAAATCTCTTCTTTTAAAGATCTAA
The DNA here is from genome assembly GCA_030015575.1 of Agapanthus africanus. NCBI lineage: Eukaryota > Viridiplantae > Streptophyta > Magnoliopsida > Asparagales > Amaryllidaceae > Agapanthus > Agapanthus africanus. The sequence goes on along the minus strand of CM057338.1, from coordinate 945,272,511 downwards.
TGACAGATCCAAGTTTCCCTCTGTGGGTTTTGTGGTGAAAAACTATTTAGTTTTGGGAAAGGGAGAGTAAAACTCTTGATTTAATTCACAAAAAAAGAAGGTTTGAAACCTTCAGAAAGGGGAAAGAGGCACAAACCCTGGGTTTTTGAGAGAATGAAAAAGTTTTTTTTTATTCATCATCATATTGCCTTTTATAGGCTTACATATTTATATATAGCCCCTTGGGCTTCACAAAATAGCATTTTGCCTATCCCATGGCTCATGTGCCATTTCATTTTTGCACATAAGCCATGAGCTTACAAAATATTGGCTTTATGCCCATTTTGCATACATTCATGTATAAACAATTACATAAAAAAATTATTTATTACATGATTTTGTTGTTGGCATGGGGAGGCTGGCCGCGGGCTCGACTTGGGTATGGGCCCACTTGACCTGGGCTTGGGCCCACCTAGCTTGGGGGTTGACGTTGACTTTGACTCGGTCAACCAGGGTGCAAATTTTTACCCCAACAAGCATGATGCAGACGACACGCATACCCAAGGAAAGCGGAGACACTAGGAGGAGGCTCCATATAAATCGTCTCCGAAAGACCACCGTTAAGAAAAGCATTCTTAATGTCCATCTGAAATATAGGCCAACAACGAGATGCGGCAACTGCAAAGAGTGTGCGAATGGAAGTGATCTTAGCAACAAGAGTAAAAGTCTCTTCATAATCAATTCCATATTCCTGAGAAAATCCACAAGCCACAAGATATGCCTTATAACGTTTGATTGATTCATCTGACTTGGTTTTGACCTTGTAAATCCACTTACAGCTAATGGGCATGACATTTGATAGTAAAGGAACAAAATCCCACGTGTGAGTATTACAGAAAGCCTGCAATTCTTTCTGCATAGCCTGCTGCCATTCTGGATATTTCATAGTCTCGGTATATGACCTGGGTTCCTGAATAGAATGGATAGCAGAAAAAAGATACAAACTGAGGAGAATAATTGTAAGTCATGCAAAATCTATAATGGGCAGGTGGCCGTCATTCTCATGGAGGATTCCGACGGGGTGGAGGAGGAGAAATAGCATCCGGAGAAAACGGTACAGGCATAGGTGAATTCTCAGTCGGCACTGTATCATTGGAGGGAACAATATAAGGCGTAAGAGTATCAGTAGTTGTAACAGAAGGTGGAGCGGGAGTGTATGTAGACACAATAATGGGTGTAACTGACGATGAAGTAGAGCAATCAAGAAAGGACATATCTATCTCGGAATAAGCAAAATACGACACATTCTCGAAAAACATGTCTTTTCAAGAAATGTGAAGCCGTATACTAGTAGGATCGTAATATCTATATCTTTTATGAGACGGACTGTACCCTATCATAAAACACTTGACTGAATGAGAGAGAGTTTATCTCGTTCAAGAGAAGGAAGAAGAACGAAATAAACACAGCCAAACATGTGTAAAATGGAATAGTTAAAAGATGATTTATAAAGCCTCAAGTATAAAGTGCCATCAGGAAATAAAGATGATGGAGTAATGTTGATAAGTACACTAGTAAAGTGAGCCTTAGCTTAATAAGAGTGAGCGAGGAATAGATGCAGAGAGTAGGAGGACTCGTGTGATATTAAGGATATATCGATACTTTCTCTCTGTTATACTATTTTATTCATGAATATGTGGACATGACTGTTAGGGAAGTGTGCCATGAGATTTAAGGATAGCTTGCATTGATGATGAAACACTCACAAGTATTATCAGATCTGAAAATTTTATTTTTTTTTGAAATTGGGTGTAAATCATGTTTATAAATTCAGTATAAATGGATGAAATATCATATCTGGAACGCATAAGATAAACCCAAAAATAACGAAAGTAGTCGTCAATAAATCTAACATAATATCGATAACTAGATATGGACACAACATGAGCGGTCCCCAAATATCAGAATGAATCAAATCAAAAAGGTTCTAATGAAGTTTTATTATGAGACACGAAAGGTAAAGTGGTTTGTTTTTCCAAAAGACATCCAACACACTTATTTAAAGTACTAACACGAAGGGACCCTGAGACTCCAAACTCAAAAAAGACTTAAGACGAGAATGCGAAATATGACCTAGACGGCAATGCCGCATATCAGAGGTAACTGGTCCAGCTACAATCTTACTTGAGACAGGTAAGTGATACAAGCCATTCACTCTATGACTCGCCCCAATCTTTTGACCAGAGCTCGAATCCTGCACAATACAAGAAGTGGATGAGAAAGTGATAGTGCAGCCAGAAGTAGCAATCTGACTAACAGATAAAAGATTCATTGTTAGTTTGGACACATGCAATATAGATAAAAGAGTAAGATTGCCATGGGAGTATGAATTAGGTGTGATGTCACCACACTAAGTAACTACAAGTGATGAGCCATTGGCAGTATGTATGACATAGAAATGGTTATACAGTTTGCAAGAAAAGATTTATCAAAAGTCATATGATATAAGGCACCTGAGTCAAATATCCAAGAAATAGAAATACCAGAATTAGAAATTGAGATGGTACAATCAGAAAATTTAGATGATAACCTCTCGTAAGCTCTATCGATGCAAAGACTATATGCAACGATACCAATGATCTGTGTTCTCTGCGCTCTCTGTATGGAGGAGAAAGCCCCTGATAAGACTGTAGTAGAGCCTGCTGGAGATGTGGAAGTGGTGGATGAATGTAGTGAACGATAGAAAACAACTCATCAAGATGTCCGTGTTGGACAATTTGCAATCAAGTGTCCATTTTTCTTACAGTAACGACAAAATAGGGAACAATCCACACCAGAAGGAGGTGAGAGATGTTTCAGAGCCCTGTAAGCAATGTCCATGGTTAGAGAAATAGAGCTCGAGATGAGAGCACGAGGGAGCACTATAGCTTAATTTTCGAGAGCAGAGGATCGAAGGAGGGCACGAAAGCCGAGAGCACAAAGACTCGATTCACCAAAAGAGAGCATGAAGGCCCAAAAGACCGGCTCGAATACCTTTGAGGAATTTTATCGAACAGGTGAGGGCAGTTTTTTTCCAGAAGTATGCAATATCAATTCACATGATCAATACATTCACCAATTAATCTCATGGCCACGTATCCCAAAACAAAAAAACTAAATCTTAAGCACAAACATGGCGCTGCAAATCCAGATGATGGTGGAAGCCTTGTTTACCGCCGAAAACGGGAGACGGAACCGCGTAGGTCGTCTTTCCTGAATTTGGGGGCAGATACTATTTGGTTTTATCCGTCCACCTCTCCGAAGATACCAAGTTGATTTATGGCACCATATATCGAAGGTTTAGACGGATGCGACCGATATAGAAGACTTCGTCAGATTCCCCCTCATTGTGAGGGGTTTTTTGATTGTGGGGACGCTCTTCCCTGCAGGGGCAAACCCCCGCAGTTATTACGCTACCGCATTGCGGTAACCACTTTCTCCTTGTCCAAGTGGTCACTTCGTGTCGTGGGTGTTTGTTTTGTTTTTGGTTGCCCGTGGATTGTATACAGAGACTAATTTATGTTGTCGCCCGTAGGGCGTGGATTAGTCCAAATCCGTATTTTCTTAGATTTTGTTTTGGTTTGGGTTTAAGGATCTTTAATCTCATTGAGATTAAGATCAACTTAAATGTTTATTAAGGATAGGTTAGTCTAATTTTAGACTAAGATCTACTCAACAGGGTTTGGGATCATTTAAATCCGATGATAGAGCACTTTGGGCTCTATCGTCTTAGTTTAGGGACGTTGCGGTCCAGTGGGTTTAAGGATCGTTAATCTCATTGAGATTAAGATCAACTTAAACGTTTGTTAAGGACATGTTAGTCTAATTTTTAGGTTAAGATCTACTTAACAGGGTTTTGGGATCATTTAGATCCAACAAAAGAGCATTTGGACTCTATTGTTTTGATGTAGGGACATTGCGGTCCAGTGGGTTTTAAGGACATCATAGTCCATAGAGTTTAGAGACATCACAGTCTGTAAAGTTTAAAAACATCATAGTCTATGAGTTTAAGGACCTCACAGTCCATAAATTTTAAGGACATCATAGTCCATGAGTTTAAGGACCTCATAGTCCATGGGGTTTTGGTTTAACCAGTTTGGGGGTGCGCCAAAAGTTATTGGTTATCGGGACCCTCCATCTCTCTGAAAACGTTGAAAGATTACAACGACATGTATCAGAGGTATGAAGAGATGTACCCTTGAACCAATGTCCCGATTTGGGGAAATGGGATGAACATCAGTTTAGATGTCATATGCTGGGAGGTTATTAGCTGTCTTTGGAATTGAGATCGGTTTCGGGAACCCTGAGCATGAAGGGCTCAATTGATATTCCTTGGAACATTTGGTCTGATTCTGGCTAATGTTAGCCCTTCATAGTGTTCAACACTAACGTGTTTATTCAGCACTCACGTGCTTCCATGTGATACTCTGAGGCAGTGACACATATAAGTGTTAAACACGTTAGCCCTGTGGCCGTCACGTGTAAGCATGCGAGGTGCTTAAAAATAGCATTAAACTTCAAGAATCTGAAGTGCTTCTTCTTTGGGGTTTATTCTTTTGTTCAAGCTCTATTGGGTCATGTGAGATCACGTGAGGCGACCCAAAAGTGGGAACTGCCTTTGATTTATTCCTTTTGGCTTTTTAAGTGCTAAGCACTACTATAGGGTTACGTGTGATCACGTGAGCCGATCTCAACTATTCTCTTTTGTTCATCAAAGGTGCTCACGTGGGAGCGCGTGATCGGCTGTTATGATGTTGGATGCCAATCTTTTTACGTGCATGGAGATCCTAAGTTTCGAGACTTTCAAGCCCATTGTTTTATGAGAATTGGATTCTTAAGACTTAGTTTTTCTCTCTTAGGTTTGAGATCTGTATGACAGAATCTCCCCGATGAGAATTAAATTCTCAACTTGTGGGGAGATCTGTTTCTGCAGATCTTTTACCATAAGGGAGAACTAAGTTCTCATATGAATGGTTAAACCCTTATTTTATTAGAGGAATTAAATTCCTATAGACTTTTATGGGAGAATTAAATTCTCTGAACTTAGATCTTCCTCTAGGTTTTGGATCTGTATGGCAAAATCTTCCCGATGAGAATTAAATTCTCAACTTGTGAAGAGATATGCTTCTGCAGATCTTTACCAGAGAAAGAACTAAGTTCTTTTTGGAAGAGTTAAAAACTCTTATGGAGGTGAAAAGGAGATGAAATATTCTATATTTTTGTTCCTTCTCTTACCTAGAGTTTCTTTTTCTCTTTCTTCTCTCTGGAGAATTAAATTCTCTTTTCTTCTAAGCTTACTAAGAGTTATCTCTCTTTTTTTTTATCTTCCCTTTTCTCTGTCCCCTCCTTTTTGTGTTCCTTTGCTCCTATTTATAGGAGAAAGAAGAGAATCAATTCGTTCAGAAAATCTCTCATTGAGAGATTTTGATCAACAAAAAGTGATCTTTTAGATCAATTGGTGAATTTTATTCATCGTTGGATTTTTAATCCGAGGAATTCTGTTTTACAGAAGTTATTTCTTTTGTCGTTCTTAACAAAATTAGGAAGATATTTCCTTGCACAGAATTTTCTGTAGATTGGTGATTTTTAATCACCATTGGATCTTTAATCCAATGGCGCTCTGTTTTACAGAGCGTAATCTTTCTTGTTTTGAAAGATCCAAGGAAGTATTTTCCAAATAAGGCTTTTAATCCCTTTTAATTAGAATTTATTTTTATCAGTCCAGAAGGCATAGGAGTCTATCACGTGTAACATGTGACCCTCACCAAATTGAACCGACCCAAGGGTGTCACGTGTTATCACGTGAGTTTCTTTTTTCCCATTTGTTTGCTTTATTCAACTGCCTGTATACTTCGTTTATAAAGGTCACGTGTCTGCACGTGAGATTTAGTTGTGGCTTATTTTTCGTTAAGCGCAGCGCCTATCACGTGTGGACACGTGATGCTCCACTTGGGGACTTTCTCCGTTGCTTTATTTATTTATTTATTTTCCGTAAGGGAACAAGCCTATAAATATAAATTGGTGGCAAGCCTCAGAAATGAACGAATCTTGTTGATATGATTATGATGAGAATCGTGGCCTATGGATGGCTGGAGGATGGGGATCTAGTCATAGATGATTCAAGTGGATCAGTAAAAATAAAGTTTTCACTAGATCGTTTTCATCGAGGTTGAGGGCAGCGAGGTCGAAGGCGACGTCGACGGTGACGGTGAGGGCTTCAAGGGAGAACGTTGATGATGGAGGTGGAGAAGACATGGTCGAAGGAGGCAAGGGCGGCGGCGCTGCTGGAGGTGGCACTGAGGATCGACTGCCGGGAGAGGCTGGCGGGATCGGAGAGGATGACAGCAATGTGGGTCGACGGCGATTGTCACGTCCCGCTTCCCAAAATATAGAATACTATGGATGACTAGGCCAAGCATGCTCCTACGGTCAAAGAAAGATCCCGCCGTAGTCACTTCGGTTTCTAGCGTTACGTGGCAAGCAATACTCAAGCACATATAAAGAGAAATACAGTTACTAATTTTATTACATTTATACAAATGAGAGTCCAACGGATACAAGTCTTTAAACAGAAAAAGATACGACTAACAAATGATAACAATTGTTCTTTCATTGAAAGCAGAAATAAACGATAAAGCTGATGTCGTTGGTCTAGATCTTTACGATCTCATCGAAAAAAGGGTTGGTCCTGTTTTGGGGCTGAATCCATTCCTTCCTCTGATCATGCATACTCAGATCGTCAAGACGACACAATATAATAATACAATACATAATATATGTAGAAACCATAAGAAAGAACTAATCATTATAAAGCAGGGACACGAGAGTGCAAAATAACCTGAACAGGTAGGCAGTATAATATGTGACTAGTGGCAATAATCTAAAATAATGTGCATGTCACTAAACCTACAATCTGATGTCATTTGAAATCGAACGGTGAAAAAGAGTTCTGTGTTTAGCAGAGATCTCGTGCATGCTGAGACTACGGTCAACTGTGTCCGGGACATAATCCTGCAGTCGTGCCGCTAGGCAGAACTACCTAAATATGTTAATATTTTTAATATCGAATGATCATTCTCTAAAAAAGTAAACCTTACTAAATATAAGTTCGAATCCACCATCGATTTCCCCATTTTCCCCGGTTTAAAGAAATATGTTCATGACTCAGGTTAATTGCGTACAAGTACATGTCACCTCCTTTATTCACTCATGCTTTTACGTATAGCAGTCTTGCTTTCAATCACTTATGCACTAACATACTTACCTAAATCCAAATCATTAACACATCTCACTCGACAATGCAATACTGTCACTAAGATGTCCATGTAAGGGGGTACTAAACATGAGTGTAAAACACTTAAACAATATGGTAGAAATACATTAATTAAACTCTAACCATTTATGGACAGCAAGTATCAATCAGTTTGCGAAATTTATTAAAAATAGATACATTCAGAATCAGGGAAAGAAATATAAAATTCATAGGAAGTAAACTCATTTAGATAAACAGCAAAATGGTTTCGCCTCGATATCTCTCCTGAATAAAGAGAGATGTTCATTTTAAAATGGGTGATCACTGCTGGAATTCCAGTTTCAGAACTGGAAGCCCAACTTTGAATGGATTTTACTTCAGTTTACGTTCTGAATATAGGATCGCTACAATTCAATGAATTTTATATTTTAAAGTTAAATTTCCAACGCAATAGACAGAAAAATAAAATCAAGGGTGTACGGGGATTTATGGTCATTGCATGGTCGATTGGTTTAAATATCACAGCAGAAAAACAATAGAACACATCGGCAGTATAAAATGCATTACAAATATCAAAATTAATGAAAATGAATGAGACAAATTCTAAATGATAGATAACTCATTTATCTACGCATCGATATGGGTCTCGATATAGTAGTATTTCTAAAGGATTATAACAGGGTTTCCAAACAGGTGCCAATGGAGAATAATGCTCTCAACTGCAGTTCAGAGCCGTATTTCTCCCCAATTTATGGTATCGTAACCACACAATTTTCAGTAAAAGTTATTATAGGTGTTCAGTTTATCGAGTTAGCTTCATTATGAACACAAGAACATCACAAGAAAATTTTTATTTGATTTATTATGAATATTACAAGGAAGTACGTACAGAAAAGTTCAATTTGGCTGTCTTTTCTTGGAGATGACATTTTATATGCAAAACTTCAGTATTTCGATCTCAAACACGATACTATTTAACAGTAAATGAAAGTAATGATCAAAATTTTGGGGATTTTGATCAAAATTTTGGTTCAAAACATTAGATCGACCGCTTGGCATATAATTCTGTAACTATTGAAATATTGGCCTTACCTAACCGATTTGAACGGGATTCGATCTCTATGAATTCTATGTGTCCATCACGGAGTTCTAGACACACTATACGTTCAGTTCAACACGTTATGCGCAATCACGGTTCACTATTGAAATCTAGTTTTATCACAATGCGTTTTAAATTATAATTTAATGATTGGATTATAAAAAATATGACATAATATTAGCATGATAGCAAGTGGACGGGATTACTTGTTTTAGGTCGCTGAAATAGAAACGACACGTACGCGTAGAGGTTCGCCTCGACACATAAGACGGCTATAAAATTGTTGGATATGTATGCCTTAGAGGCTATTATTGTATTGGATGTTGAGGGTATGTATGTAGAGGACATTTTTGCTCGATATGATAGTATGATGTTTGGTTTGCCTTTATCTTGACATGCGTATATATTTTATTGTTATTACCTATTGCTAATACATGTTGATAAAGCCCGTAGGATCCTTTTTAGACTACCAGTGTTATGATGGCGATCATACTTGTGGGCGCTGGGTATTACATCAGCACATCCTTAAATGTCCCTAGTTGTAAGAGTATCGAGACTGGACATCGATATTGCAGAGTAGACTAGTGTATACGTTTTTTGACCCCGACGAGGGGCGATGGTTATTCCCACAACCATTGGTGTACGACACCAAAGATTGTATATAGGTGCTCATTGGAGAATGAGTTACACTGAAAGGACTCGCCGATAACTCCTAAATGGTATTATACATATCGTTCAGTTCTTTGGTGACATGAGTACATGATAGTTTTTAGACCTGAGATCGTCATTTATCTCGTGTTAGTTCTTATTGTACTTAGATTACTACCCTATCATGACTCTACTAAATTGTGCAAACATGTTTTAGTTGGGAACGGTCCCGAGCTACATGGAGGCAGTGAGCAATCGGAAGGGATTCGTCTCTCCCGATATAAAGAGTCGATGTCGTGCTGTGTACGATTGGCCAACACCATAAGACCTTAGCCAAGAAAGATTTACTGATAGTGAGATCAGTAGTTTCTCGGGATGGTCTTGAACTACATCGGCACGAATTATCGGGTTATTAGGGGTCTGACGTTATCCACCATCTAAACCCGATATGCGATACTCTCAGACGAAAAGACCGGCATGTACAAAGATTGTCACTTATAGGCTCAGTAGGAGTACGGACGAGCTTGCTTATCGACCTTTCTTTTGACAGATACCTGGGTATCCGTTATGTACAGCTAGTACCGCTGACGTGCTTATGATTATGGATTTATCAAGTAAATCACTGCCAGCGTATTGTCGAGTCTTTAAAGTTTTACACAGAGGGCTTTCTCGGTTCAGGAGAAATGATGTAAAGGTCGTTTATTGATACGTGTAGGGGTCCGATTAAGTACATGTTTTAACTACATAGACTTTAATCGAACGGTTGGTATTACTAGTCGGCTTAGAATTAAGCCGGATTATTAAATCGAGTATATATATATATATATATATATATATATATATATATATATTCTAGTATTATATTCATTTTCTATTTCTATTTCTTTTTGGTATTCATATTTTTTTATAAGAATACGGGTATGTATATACGGGGAAGTGTATTTTGTATTTATACAAAGATACACTTCTAGAGGGAGGACACCTCATTTAGGTTTTTCCTTTTATGAAAAATAGAAATGAGGTGAAGGGGTGAGGTGTTAGATTGGTATGGCTTAGGTATCCAATGAGAGGAATGGGCACTTTATTTTATTAGTAAATTCATTTATCAAAACTATTATGGTTATGGCTCATTCTCTCTCTATGCTCTCATTCCATCATCTTGCCTCCTCTCTCCTCTCTTCTCCTCCTTCATTTTTTCTTACTCTCTCATGAGTTGAGAATCAAAGGGAGAAAGAGAAAGAAATAGAACTTGATCACTCTCTACATCTCTAAGCATCATAAACTAGAAACTTGTGATTTTTAGTTGCTTCACTAGACTTTTTGTGTGATGCTAGAACTTGAACCGCTTCTCTCGGATGGATCATCTTTGGCAAATGATGATCGGTTTTAAAGCGCGATCCCAGCGAACGAGAAGAGGGGACTCCGACAAGATGAAGGACACACTACAAAGGTTTTAGTCCACAAACTTTTAGTGTAGCTCTATATTTGTTTGCTAGTTTAGTGTATAGTTTGATTCCTAGGATCGTAATGACTAGTGTTTACTTGTAAATTTTTTGTTATCTATTCTATCTTGGCCACGATCACTAGTAACTACAAACAAAAAGGGCACGGGGGTGGACACATGCTCGGTGCGTGCGCGGTACGTGTCTTGGTACTGGGCTCACTTATAGCGACGGCGGCTGCGATGACGACGGTGACGGCAATGGCAGCGGCGTTGGTGGAGAAGGCGATGGCAGCGGTGTAGGCGATGGCTTGAACGGCAGCGAAGGCTACGGAGGCAATTTCGGTGGAGGCTCGGTTTGGGCTTGGGAGGAAGGTGAAGATGAGGTTGTGAGTGGTGGAGTGGGACTCGGTGTGGTGCAGTGGTGGAGCTGGCGATGGTGCAGTGGTGGCAACGGTGGTGGTTGGGTGAGCTGGCGGTGGTCGACGGTGAAGGTGGCTGGGTAAAACTCGGGTGTTGTTTTAGTGGGTGTTTGGAGTTGAGAGAGAGAAAGTGAGAGAGCTCGGTGGTGTATAGGAGGAAAGGGGCTCTTCGGCGGTGGTTCAGGGATGCCGGCGGTGCGTATCTGGCAGCGCCGATGATGTGGTGGTCCCTGGATGTGCTCAGTCCGGTGAGTTTTGATGGGGGGAGAGAAAAATTGAGAGAGATGGTGAGATATTGATAGAGTGAGAGAGAGGAAGATACGAAGGAGAGGGAGAGAGGAGGTTGCGAGATACGGAATGCAATCTCGGGTGGTGGACGTAAGGATCGCGGATGTGGTTTAGCAAGGGTGGGCACGGGTCGTGGATGCGTAAGAGGCACATAAGAAGAAGAAAAAGGAAAAGAGAGGGTGGTCTTGGGCCGGGCTTTTGGGCCAAAGAAATAAGAAAGTAAAAAATAGGTAGAGAGAGGAATTGGGCTGGCTCGGTTTGGGGAAAAAGATATTAAAGGAAAGAAAGGAAAAGGGAAAAATAGGAAAATATTTGGGGAAAATATCGGGAAGAAATTTTATTAAAATATTGAAAAGTACGGAAAGGAACCGGGTATTACAGTGATCGAGACGGCGAGTTAGGAGTCACCAATGGATTCTGGAGGGATTCGGCGTGGCGATCGAGAACTTCGGGCTGAGAGGGCTTCAACGACGATGTCCAGGGCTTGGTATTTTGCGAATAGAGATGGCAAAGAAGACCAGGTAGAAGACGACGATAAGAAGGATCAATCAGAAGGCTCTGATACCATATTACAAATCGTAGATTTGGGAAAAGATGAAAATAATATTATTGATTGGTCAAAGAGCAATGTATAATATGCTTCTTTATATATAGCCCACAGGATGAAACCCTAATACCTAATATACGTATAATACACGTAAACCCTAATGCAAAAAGATAAATACAAAATAATATAAAGGATATATAAAAGATATGATAAAAGATATATATATCTTAACATGTATCTAATAATTTAAATTCTTAACCATCAATTTCACGCTAAAACCCTGACCCGTAGCATTCAATTTCATCATCAAGTCACATACAAATCTAACCCTAAACCTCCATCCCCACCCTAAATCCTAAACACATATAATAATTTTATATTTCAATTTAACATCCAAATCAAAATCCCCTCTAACAAACCATAATCCTATCACTATCACAATTCTAAAGGCATACTTTGATTTCATAGATAAGGTACCACGATCGAGATCCTCTCCACACCACGATCGTATATCAAGAGTGGTGAGAGCAAATGAGTTTGGGGTGATTTGTTGATACTTTCCGAGTAATTTTAAAGATATTTTTGCAGTGGAATTAAGAGAGTGGAATTAAGAGAGAGGAGATTGGAAGAGGAGAATTAAGGTTTTTTTTCTTCTTTTTTTTCCTTCATAGAGAAAGAAAAGGAGTGCGTTCGGGATAAAGAGTATGTACGGGGCTGTGGGAAACAATTATCCTGCGCAAATCTTTTTTTTATTTTCTTTTATTTTGGGTATGGATATGTTCTTGCCCAATTTAAAATGGGGTACCATACACCCGTACCCAATTGGGGGTATGGGTGAACCAGTACCCCGAATTCATGGGTACGGGCTTACCCGTGCCCCAAATTTGGTACCCTCAAGAGAGGGTTATGTGAGAGTTGAGCATTTTTCAGAAAGATACTATTGTATAAAGAAGTTTCTGGATAAAGAAGCACTAAAACCAATGCCGCAGACACAGGTGAGCTTGTTCCAAGAATAATTTAAGTCGGTGCATGCGAAGTGTAAATGTAAGCAAAGCTAAAAGCAACACCGACATAAAGCTTTGTCAATTAAAATGAAATGATTCTATACTTTGGTGAATTGTTGAATGGAAAAGCCCAATGCAAGGTTTACTAGGCATGGGGTTTTGTATACAGGGTTTTGTGTAGTTGCGTTAGGAACAACAAAATAGTACATGAGTACCGTCCACAACAAATTAGCTATGGCGATATGATCAGTCATAGTTATTGCATATTTATATGGTCATTGTTAGTAATTACTAAATATGTTATATATAATTTAAGAACATACGTGGGTTTATATGGAAAAAGATTTTGTCATATATTTCTTAACTTATAATTAATATAATTGGGGTTAAATGGTTATATATCTCATTCAAATAAATATCCATGAGTTTCTTAACCATTAAATAATTTATTTGTGAATAAATTTTTGGAATATTTTCTCAAATAAAATAAATAGTACTAATAATTTGATTTTAGATATTGTGCAGGCATTAAAATAACAAATCAATTCAAGACTACAAATATGAGTAAGAGATCCAAATCAAATCAAGTTAGCAAATCAAATCTGCCAAATTTAGGAGCAAATTGAAAATTCTCGCAACTTCAAAAAGAAAACACTATTTTTTAGATTTTATTGTCAGAAAGAGTTCATAAACTCACGAGAAGAAAGAGGGAAAAAATTGAAGACGAGATCCCAACAAAAGACGGGGGATCAGCGGCCGTATAATGCAATTGGCGGCGGATCAACGGCCGAATCGAGGCCGTTTGATTAAATTTTTCATGGGCATGATCGTCTTTTCATGTGAGTCGAGATAATATCTAGGGTTTTAAGTTCCAGAGCCTATAAAAAGGACCGAGTAGCAATGAAGAAAAAATCATCTAGGGTTTTTATGTATTCTTGTATCTTTTCTTTTAGCTATTAGTATTTTGTAACAAGTTTGGAGTTATTAATATAAGATAATTTAGTTGATTTCTTGTCTTTTTAATTCTCTTGCAATTTTATTATCGCACTTTTTTTTTATTAGGCAGATGATTGTTTTCATGTTTTTTACTTTCTTCTTTTTTCTTCTTTCTTCTTTCTAATTGTTTATATGCAATGATACTTGATGGATGCTCCGTGCTATCGTGTGGGCCCTAGTAGTTAGCATAATTATCATTCTTCGTTTTTTTCTCTCTTCTTCATTATTTTAATGATTTTAATGGATGAGTAATTTTCTCGCTCGTTAAGATCAAGAAAAGGGGAGTTTGAGAGATAGAAAAATCTCTTACACTTTCCATTTACCCAACATATGAATCTAAATTTTTTTAAAAATAAACCACATCACTCTCCTTTTAGACGCTCTATCCTTCCAAGATAGTAGTGACTCAACTTTTGAGACAAGTTGTGAGAATTTTGCTAGAGACTTAAGATAATTAAAATTAATGGAAGGACAAGGGTCAATGAAGGGAATCCTAGTATCCCTTTAAACCCTAATCCCTATTGTTTGCTATTATTCTCGCATTAATTCAACAAGTGGATAAAGGTAACGTTTTTTGTATACTTCTCTTAAACAATCCAAATCCGAAAACCCTAATGGGTTCTTCTAACATTAATATTTTCAGATCTCTTTTAGAATAAAAACAACAAATCAAACTCTTTTCAATTAACTTGTCTAAAACAAAATTAGTAATTTACCATCTCTCTATGGACGACCCATATCGGCTAGCTATTTGCGAAACCGTTATTGATTACGGTATTTAGAACAATTAAAAGCTCGGTTTTCCACAAAAATCAAATGGCGTCGTTGCCAAGGAGACGGTAGTATTATTTTTCTTGTTATTCGGATTGATTTCATAAAAAAAAATTAAACAGCATCTTGATATGATTTAGTAGTATTATTTTCTTGTTATTCGGATTGATTTCATAAAAAAAAAATTAAACAGCATCTTGATATGATTTATAATGTTTGTTCGAGTTGTGCAGAAAATCTGAAGCATTTGGGTGAGCCTACGGTAAATATCATTGGTCGAACCAGAAGAACAGAGGATAAGGAGGTCAGTGCCAAAGAATTGGGCAGTTCGACCCAAAATAGACTGCGGAACCGCCGTGAAAGAGAGCATTTGGCAGCGGAACCGCCGCGAAAGAGAGTATTTGGAGGCGGAACCGCAGCGGTTTGATGATCCCTCCTCTCCATATTTTTTTGGTATCTTTCTTTCTTCTTTTCACCTCCTCTGAAGCTCCAATAAACTGTTTCTACCTGCAGAATTCTTTGCAAACAACGCCGCAAATAAAAAATATATGTTTGCGTGTTTTAGATTTTTTGGTGTGTTATTACTTTGCATTATTTAAACGGATATTAAGAGACAAGAAACCCAAATTCAGATTAGGTGGGGAATTCATTACCCTTCCTAAGCCCCAAAAATCACAAACAAGCATATGCATCACTCTACATTAATAAAAAATATCTAGACCAAGGCTCTAAAAACAATCGCACTCAATTAGGACAGAGGAGGGTTGTGAGTAATCTGTTATTTATTTGCATCTTTCTTGTAGTGTTTAAGACAAGTGTGTCTAAGGCGAATGGTTTATTTAATTAGGCCCGCTATTTCGGTGATTCGTATAGTGAACACCTCCCACTTATCTGGCACTTATCTGGCTGTAAGAGAGATAAAGAGGTGATAGAGGATTTATCCTACGTCTTGTCCTTTGGAATTCTAGGAGCAGTCTAGTGATTTTACATAGGTGACCCTATCTTTAGGGACTGTTTGTGTATCCTTTTGTGATTGGTTGAGTCAAGTCTTGCGTCCATTATTTTGCAAAGAAAAGCATTCTAAAGGTCTTTCTCCCCACTTTCTCACACGCTGCCATGTACACCAAACTCGTTTAGTGTATGTTCGGCTGGACATGGGATTCTAACGACCGGTTAGTCCGTGTATCCGCTATCGACTCTGAAGTCGATACTTTTCACCTTCACCTTCTCCTTCACCTGTCACATCTTCCGAGATGGACGGACCTCCAACGGGCATTAACAATCCCACCCTTCCTAATGTTACGATGCCACCACCTCTTGGTGCGCATAATCCATCACCTCCTACACAAATGCTACCACGCATCGCACTTCAAGACCGATGCTACCCCACTCGAGGACCCCTTCCTACATGTCTGTCTCTTCCACCAGCTAATGGGGATAATTTCGAAATTAAACACCAATTCATCAACTTGTTGCCTAAATTTCACGGGTTTGAATATGAGGATGCTTACATTTTTATAACCAAATTTCAAAACGTATATGCAATGATGAGCACCACGCGGCTGTCGGGGGATACTATGAGATTATGTATACTCTCTTTTACCCTGTGCGATCTTGCGGAGAAGTGACTTTACAGCACTTCACATTCCATCACTAGTTGGGATGAATTTGTTAAGACATTCCTTAAAAAATTCTATCCTAATCATAAAACTTCCCGCATTAGAAGCGAGATCAACCAGTTTGCCCAGCTTCCCATCGAACCCTTTTGGAAATGCTTTGAAAGGTTCAAACATCTCTTTGTCCAATACTCGCATCACGGATTCGAAAAATGGCAATTTTTCCTAATTATGTATGGGGGTATTAATCCAGTGACAAAACAAATGCTAGAAAACATTTGTCAATGTCATTTCATGTCTAAATCCGACGAGAAGGCGTGGAAATTTCTTGAAGATCTCACCGAGTAAACGTTACAGTGGGAAAGCACAAGACCGATGTCTCCATCTTCATTTTCATCTAGGGCAGAAGTCCACCAGCTCGACGCTTCCATTATAATGAAAGACGAAATGGTCGTAATGCAAAAGAAGCTCGAAACTATTGAAAACAAATTCTTTTCAGCCTCCCTAAATCAAGTTCTCTTCCCAAAACCGTGTGTGGTTGTTGTTTTGACCCATCACATTTGACTGAAGAGTGTCTTTTGAATCCCCCATCTTAAGGTCAAGCACAAACTAAGACTGCTTTTCAGCAACAATATAGAAATGATCCTTATTCTTCCACATATAATCCAGGATGGAGAAATCATCCTAATTTTGCTTGGAACAAAAACCAAAATCAGTTCCAAAATCAAAACAACTATCAAAGGCTTTCTTAACAACAACATCAATCACCACAACAACAATTTCAGCAGCCCCTTCAACCGTAACAATTCAAAAATCCGGCCAACAACCATGCTCCTGCCAGCACCGATAAAGTCTTTACACTCGAAAAAAGCTTAAAAGCCTTAATTGAACAATCCGATCATACTTCTGCAAGTCTTACCTCTTCTATTTAGTTTCTTGTGCAACACACTAATTCCCACAGTGAAAGCATCAAATCTATTGAAACACAAATTGCACAGCTGAATGCGACAATGAGTGAAAGAGAGAAAAAGAAGATTCCATCTCAATCTGTACCAAATCCCAGCTACTCACATCATGCAAATGTCATTCATAAACAGTTAAATCATAATGTGAATGCTGTGACGCCATTGAGATCCGAAAAAATGCTGAACAACAAAGTTGGCAAACCAGACTACGACAGTGATGAAACCCCGGCCGCTTTTTCTTCTTTATCTTCTCCTGCTTCTTCTATTCCAATTTCTTCTTTAGAGCCCATTCTCCATTCTCCACCGGGCTCTAGTTCTCCTTCTAATGGATCACCTTCTCACTCCACTCAAACGCCAATTTTGGATTCTATTCCATCTCCACAATCTCCTCCACAAATATTGGACTCAGCCTCTTTAATTCAAGCACATTTTCCAAACCGGTTGAGCCCCAACAAACCAAGTCCACAAATGGAGAAGATTGTAAAGTTGTTTAAGCAAGTTAATATCAATATTCCTCTCTTAGATGCTATCCAACAAGTCTCGTCATATGCGAAAGTTCTTAAAGACTTGTGCACCGCCAGCATTTCCTGCGCCTCCTATTCCGGCTGAAGAAATAGATTCACCGTTCTTTCATCATTTCATAATTCTTCCATTCATTCCTTCTCTTACTTCCTCTCATTTTCATTCCCACTATTTCTTCCGCCTATACCAACCAAGACGGAGAGCCATTAGCCATCATTCTTTCTTATCACACGACGTAACCGATCCGTTGTCTTCTCCATTCCCTACATTTTCCACCACTCTTCCATATGATGTCGTGTACCTTTCTTCTTTCAGTCACACTCATCCTTTCGTCTTCACCGATAGAAATGCAAATCTATTCTTCAATTACACTTCTCATTTTTCCTCCACACGTTCTTCCATCAACCATGGTGTCATTATGATAAAATATTTGAATGGTTGGTTTTAACTTTTGGTATTTATAAAGTTTTGTGTAGACCGATAATATCCCCCTTCCCTCTTGTGTTGAATTTCAATACTTAATAATGAAAATGCTGTTTTACTCAAGTTTGCGGGGAAATAAAAAATATTTTAAATGGCTCCTGGCAGAAAAGAATTTTTTTGCATGATTGTGAACCAAGAACAAGTTTGGGAAAGGATTTCACTGTCATTAAACTCTTGTCTCATTTACAAATATTTGAGAACCTTTTCTCCTAGTCTTCAGGTTTAAGCTTAAAAAATAACATCAGTGAGGATACTGCTGCAAACAAGTTTGGGAGGAAGGTTTGTATGTATCCACGTATCATATGTAAATTTTGTATCGCACAATGTGTCCACGCATCATATGCACCCAAAAAAACTAGATGATTTTGAAAATGAAAGTTAGAAAGTGAAAAATACATATAAAAGAAAGGAAGAGACTTAAGAAAGGTATGAAAATTATATATTTTAGAACAAAACTAGTAATACGTGGTCATGAGCTGTTGTCCCAAGGGTTAATAAGATGAAAGAGTCATTAATCTGCGGATAGAAATAAGTTGGAAAGATAGTTTTTATTCTTGAGTCCAAACTTCTAAACATTGATACCCTACTGCATGGACGTATACAAATCTCGAAGGTTGGGATAGTAAGGGACACCTTGAAATACTCTTGCCTGAAAACCCTAGTATGGAAAAAAATATAAATCAAAATAATATAAATGACGCATAAAATAAAATTAAAAAAAATAAACACTGGCTTCGTAATTACTTATGGCAGCATATAAAAAAATTACAGCGAGGATGTCTTATTACCTAATGCCTTAGAACAACTGGTTTGGGGGTCACTGCTAAGTCTTAGGTATTGCAAGATTAGGATATTGCCAATTACGCTTTAATAAGTGAGCACATTCGGTAATCGGTTGGTTGGTGCCTCAATAAGTACTAATGGTCGCATGAAAATGTGTGAGCAAATCCATTTAAAATATCACCGACTAAAAAGTATTAAGAAATATGGACAAAGGGTGTGATAGCTTGAATTGAATTCTCTAAGTGTAGGGATAACTTTTACACACACGTAGGGGTATATGATCTATATTTGGAGGAAAAATAGGGAGAAAGACTAAAAATGATATTTTATTGAGAGGGGATGTAATTTCCGGTATCTTTTCAAGATCATTAAGATAGGGCTCATGACAACTAAAAAGTTAGTTTAGTTCGAAACTCTTATTTTCAAGTTTTTCTTTTATATATTCTTATCTTTTCATGTAATTTTTATTTTCTTATTTTTGTTTCTTTTATTTTCTAAATTTTGGGATTTTGTGGGTGTAATCCGCTGAAAACTTTTAGAAGACAACACTCTTCCTATTATGGACATCTAGAGATTTAAAGACTTGTTGCACGAGTTAAGTGCAATCGTATTGCCTATGAAAGTGTGCTAGCTTTTTCTTTTTCTTTTAAAATAAAATAGTTTGCTCGGAACGATTAAAAGATAAGTTTGAGGGTATTCGATCAGTCATATTTATTGCACGTTTATATGATCATTTTTCCTATTGTTAGTAATTACTAAATGTGTTATTTATAATTTAAGAACATATGTAGGTTTATGTGGTGTCATATATTTCTTAACTTATAATTAATATAATTAGGAGTTAAATGGTTGCATATCTCATTCAAATAAGTATCCACGAGTTTCTTAACCACTAAGTAAATTATTTGTGAATAAATTGTTGGAATATTTTCTCAAATAAAATTAATACTACTAATGATTTGATTTGAGGTATTGTGTAAAGTAACAAATTAGTTCAAGCTTACAAACATGAGTAAGAGATCCAAATCAAATTAAGTTAGTAAATCAAATCTGCCAAATTTAGGAGCAAATTGAAAATTCTCGCAACTTTAAAAAGAAGACAATATTTTCAAGATTTTATGTCACGCCTCGCTTCCCGGTATACGGCGAAGGGGACGGGACTGGTCCGCTACGTATTTACTCTGAAGTAAATACGCTAAGCGTATCTAAACAATATAAAAGTAAATACACAAGAGACAAGATGTAATAAAAACAGCAACTTTTATTTATTAACATTCTTTTGTACAATGCATGAAAAGGAAATACAACTGAAATAAAAGCGATGCCTAAACAATGACATAATAGGAAATGAAAAGTACCGAATGGAAAATATACAATGAAACTAGAGCTCTGGTTCTTCAGCAAACTGCTCCAAGTCTTCTGCAGATGGCTCGATCTCTGCCGGGTCCAAACCACCTGACGACATTCAAAGAAGAAAGAAATAGAATGTCGTCAGCGAACAGGTCGCTCGGTAAGTCCCAAAGATAAGAGGAAAGTATAATAGACAGAATAAGAAGGTATCTTTTAAAGTTGTATTATCTTGTTGTAATGTTGTATTAATGCTGTTGTTTGTAGTTTGGTACAGAAAAATGCCAGTGTATACGAGAGGAGTCTCTATATGACAGAGACTAGAGGCATGTATAGTACAAGGAACCGTTTATGCCACGGTACAACAGCAACTGGATTCATGTTAGGTGTATTAAGTCTTACAGTCTCGTGCCACTTTTAACACCTTCCGTACCAATCTACCCCTTAACCCCGCGATATCTTATTTGTATTGTTTATCTTGTAAATTGTATTGGTTGTATAATTGATTGACTGACCGAAACCATGATATCAGTAAACGGATGTAACCGTAGAATCATATAAGTGGAATAAATGGAGAACCATGTAAATGGAATATATATCCATGGTTCGGTTCAGTCAAGTTGCATAGATTGATAATTGGATTCATGGATTCATATTGAATTGTAATATTGAAGATTGTAGATTGTAGATTGTACTTGAATCATATTCAAGTCAGATTATACAGAGACTCAAACTGAGTCAGACATTTAGCAAAGTAAATTGAAGTCCTGATTGTTTTTATTAATTTGTCTACCTTAGATAGGCAAGCACCCACTTCTCCGGCTCCCTGGGGTTCAAGAGATTGGTTCTGCTTAAACCTATGCTTACTAGGGTCCTTAGGGTAATTTATAGTACTTGAAGGGGGTTTTATATAAATATACTTTTATATACTTTTCAAAATACACCTCAAATATTTATTATTCGTCTTTAGAGTTGTAATGAATGCGGGTTTTATATTGTGATATTTCTAGTGAAAATATCCTAGTTTCATAAATAAAGATATTTATTTGAAATATTGATTTGTATGGAATTCATGGTATTTTAGTGTAAAATTGATTCTTGTGATTTTTAGAAATAGGTGGAATATTTATATCATAACAAAATAGATATTTTAATGATAAATATACATATATTTATACAAAAATAATTTTAATATATTTTTATATATTCTAAAAATCTCATTTTCTTAATATATCGTATTTTAAATCTTTCGAGACCGAATGCTCCTTACGGAGGTCTGAATCTCGCAATACTAAGCCCGAGAATGTGCGATAACCCGCACCATCCCCAACGGGTTCCCCAAAATGGGTTGTAGTGGCGCTTTGCAAAGATTTGTAAAATACTAAATCCTTTAGAAAACGGTTTTATGAAGTAAATGGTATTTATTTGTAAAGATGTCAATTTTCCGTATTGTATGTTTTAGGGTCTCCTAAGTCAACTAGACTATTCCTAACTGGTCCAAACGACAAGTTATGAGATACCTCAAATCGCCTCTTCATCGCCAATTGTGGCCAGGTAAGTACAAATGAAGAAATGAGGGATCCGTTCACGAATCACCGTGAGACTGGCCTTTTAAAGTTACCTTTCTCACTTGCCTAGCCTAGACGCCACAAAGTCAGGTTTAGATAAACGACTGATGTCCACAACTTATCGTATTTTCATAATAAGTGGTATTTATTTAAAAAGTGTATCAATACTAAATCTTTTAGTAATGGTTTTATTAAGTCAAGAGTATTTAAATGAAAATATTGTTTTCTCGTATTCTAAGTTTTCGATGGTATCGTGTTAGGTTGTATATATGTGTGTGAGGAGGTAGGTCATTACCTCGTGCTCTACTATAAAGGTATAGCAAGTTTAATGGAGCTAAATGTAAAGTTGAAACAATATGGTATTTAAGTGAAAAATACGATAAATTGAAATAGCTATCATTTCATGTGATGAAACTTGATCAATTTGGTTGATTAGTGTTTAATAGTCATCATGAGGAAGTTTAAGTACGATTGTATTAGTGAAAAATGAAATTTTATAAGAAACCAAATTGAAAATCAGATTTGTTCCGATTCCGTCGGGTTTTGTAAAAACCGTATTTTTAGATAGAAGAGATAGATAGAATTTGGGACTTACGGATTTTAGATTACACAAGAGAGTGAGAGGGAACTAAAGAGATCGCCGATGTGTTGCGTCGTCGCCGGTAGTTCCTAAAACGATCGCCGGAAGTTCCGCCGGGAATTTGTCGGAGCTTCGCCTCGAGCTTGTTTTCAAAGTACACGATTCTTAGAAATTTTTGAGAGAGTGGGCTCAGGATTTTGAGGTGAGAGGGTAGAGGGTAGGGGGTGTATTTATAGGGTAGGCTAGAGTTAGGGTAGATGAAGGGTTTTTAAATAAAAAAAATTGTAAAAATGTGTGAAAAATCATTAAAAATGGATTAAATAGGGTATAATTCACTCTCTGGAACCGATCCACTTAATTAGAGTGTGCAGGGGGTTAAAGGAGCTGAAAAGTCACAACTTTTCAGTTGACAACTCGCCGGAATCGGCAATCCGCCGGCGGCGGCGGGCCGAGTCGGACGGTCCACCGGCCGAGTTGGCCGATCCGGGCCGAGTTCGACGTTCAAGAGGTGGGGGGTCTCGTGAGGTAGGCACTGGTGCTTTTTGTTTTTCAGGTTCAGTTCAAGTTTTTGGAGTTATTGTGTATGGACTGTTGGACTTCCAAAGAATTTAAAATAAAATAATATTAAAAAAATAATATGGGGCAGGGGATTTAAACTCTGGTGGCCTGGTTCAGCAGTGCAAGGTGTTACCAATGAGCTACAAACTCTTTCTTGTAATTATTGTGTGAAATAAATACTTAAATTGGTAACAGCAACATTAAATACCCCAAGTATACTTCAAATTTAAATCAAATTTATATACACTAAAAATGGAGTTGTTAGAGTCTACCCTCCTTACAAAAATTTCGTCTTCCAAATTTATAAATTTTATTTGAGGACTAGTTTACAAAGAGGTGAGAGTATCTTGCACGCATTTCATCTTCCCTTTCCCAAGTGGACTCTCCTGGAGTGTTTTTCCTCCACATCACTCGAACCAAGTTAACTTCCTTGTTCCGAAGTGTCTTCACTTTCTTGTCCAGGATCTCCATAGGCTGTTGCTCACAAGACAAGTCGGGCTGTATAGTGAGCTCGGAATGATCAAGAACATGGCTGTGGTCACTCACATACCTTCTGAGTTGGGATATGTGGAACACATTATGCACTCCTTCTAATGAGGGTGGAAGCGCTAAGCGGTATGCCACTTCACCGACTCGTTCGAGTATGTCGAACGGTCCAATGTATCTCGGACTTAATTTACCCCGTCTTCCAAATCGGATCACTCTGCGGTTCGGAGATATCTTCAAAAATACGTTATCTCCTGGCTGGAACTCCAAGTGTCGTCTCTTCGCATCAGCCCAGTGTTTCTGTCGATCTTGGGCTATGCGCATCCTTTCCCTGATAGTACGAACCACATCAACGGTCGCTAATATCATCTCTGGTCTAACAAGTTCCCTATCTCCAATGTCGTCCCAACATAATGGTGATCGACACTTCCTTCCATACAACGCTGCAAAATGTCCCATTCCTATGCTTGCTTGGTAGCTATTGTTGTACGCGAACTCCACAAGATGCAGGTGATCTTCCTACAATCTTTTGAAGTCTAATATACATGCTCTGAGAATATCCTCCAAGATCTGAATAGTTCGCTCAGACCGACCATCTGTTTGTGGATGATAAGCCGTGCTGAAATTCAGACTTATTCCCAAGCTTGCTTGCAGACTCTGCCAATATTGCGATCGGAACCTGGTGTCACGATAGGAGACAATGCAGACCGGTACTCTATGAAATCTCACAATTTCCTGTATGAGTTCATGGGTATCAGAGATAGTACATTATGAAGAGTTTAAATCATAAATAGATTATTACCTCCATGTACTTCTTTGCTGGTGTCTCAATTGATTATCCAGCTTGAAATGGGATGAAGTGAGCCGACTTTGTGAGTCGATCCACAATGACCCATATAGCATCGTTACCCTTTGTGCTGCGAGGAAGAGCAGCCACAAAATCCATCGTGATGTGTTGCCACTTCCACTCTGGGATTGGTAACAGTTGAAGTAGTCCAGCTGTCCTGTGATGTTCAGCCTTTACTTGCTGACACACCAAGCATTTTGCGACACTTCTGGCTACTTCACGTTTCATTCCATGCCACCAATAATTCTGACGTAGATCTTTGTACATTTTGGTACCTCCAGAATGTACTGAATAGGGAGAGCTGTGAGTTTCTTATAGGGTTCCTAGGCACCCTAGTGAGGTCTCACAAGGCATCGAACATGCCAATTTCAAAAAAAAAATGGTGCCGAGAAACCCTTGACTACGGATCGTCGCTAGAATTCTAGGCGAAACTACAAACTAGTTAACACTTTAACTAAAGTTGAGATGCTACAACCTTTGTAGATCCGGATATCCACTTGCTTAGCTCCATGTGGTCGTCCCCTCGCTGTCCATCACGAACCTCGGACTCTCGCGACGGCTTCATCGGAGAAGTGAGCGGAATATTTCGTCGGCTTCGTGTCAAAGACGATCTACGTCGAGGTTGCACTAGTTCAAGCTCCGACTTCACCAAGTAGTGAAACTTGTGAAGAAAATTCCCAAAACCACTTGGCAAGAGGTAGAGGATGAAGAAATAGGAGGTGGGTTCACATTAGATTTGGATTTCTCTCACTAGATCTCAAGTTGCCATTAAAGTAGCAAGCTTTTCTTTTGAAGAAGAAGATGAAGAAGATGATAGAATATGATAAAATCCTTAATCAAAAAGGAAAAGAAAATGATATTTATCATATCCTAACCATGGTCAAGTGTAGAGAATTGACCATGGTTAGTGGGAGTGGTTAGGTTTAAGTATGAAGACAAAATAGCATCATTAGAAAAAGCTTCATGAAGCTTCACCATTCTTCATGATAAATGAAGCCATTTTATTTTCATAAAAACCAATTAATAAATAATGAATGGATTAAATAATAAGTGAATAAATGATAAACCCTAACCACTCTCATAACCATGGTTCAATTCTTTTACACATAGTCAAGTCAACATGCATCATCAAACATGATACAATCATGTGCACAAAACATATCACATATACAATGTGCACATCAAGTGAGAAAAATCCGTTTAAAGTGAACCAATACTAGTTAATGCAAAGTAATATATCAAATATATAATTATACATTAAATCATTAAATCAACACTTGATTCAATGATCCGGTCATGTCGCACATAACCGACTAGTATACAATGCATCGATTTATCGAATCAATGATTCGATAACTAGGTCATATCGAATATAACCAATCGAAACATATATCGCGAGAATGAAATGCGGTATCACATACACGCATTATTCTCGGTCCTGCACATATCTCATATGCGCTCCTATTTCGTTTCGCTTGAGCTAGGAAACCTCTGTGTAGGACTCTAAAGACTCGTCAATACGCCGGTAGCAGATGATGATCATATCAAGCACCCACAAGCCGCAAGCGGTCTGCTAAACGTAACGGCCACCCGGGTATTGAGCGATCAGAAGATCGACGAGCTAGCCCGCTCACACTCCTGCGAATCCGACCAGTAACACTTACCGTACAGTCCGGTCTCTTCGTCTGATATGTCGCATATCAAGTCTAGGGGTGGTAAACGTCAGACCCCAATAACCCGATAAATCGTGCCGATGTGAGGCTCGTAACGGGTCGAGAAACTACTGGTAACACTTACCAGCAAATCTCTGATCAGCCCTGGCCAGGGACTTCCCTGTTACGGCCAATCGAGCACAGCGCAACATCAACCCCCAATACCGGGAGAGACGAAACCCCTCCTATCGCTCATTGCCTCCATGTGACTCGGGACTGTACCCAAAGACCACCGTTTTGCACGCCCTCATGGACGTGGTAAGGTGGAGATCAAAGCACAGTGGGAATCACACAAGACTCTATGACGATCTCGGGTCTACAGACTAACCTGTACAAGTGTCACCTGAGAACTGCCATCTGACGTGAGGTATAATACCATCTGGGAGTTCTCGGCGAGTCCGTCCGGTGTACCCAGTCTCCACTGAGCACCCGTATACCATCTCTGATGTCAAACACCAATGGATATGGGATCATCCATCGCCCATCACATCGGTCGATAAGCGTATACGCTAGTCTACACTGGTATATCGATGCCCCGTCTCGATACACCCACGACTAGGGACCTTGAAGGATGTACTTATGGACTACCATGTCCCCACTAGTATGATCTGCATCATAGTCCAGGTAGTCAAGTACAAATCTTAAGGGCTTTACCAACATGTAACTATAAGACAGTATAAAGAGACTAGTGTACATGTTAAGATAAAGAGTAACCAGATAGCATACTATCATATCGAGCAAGAAAGTCATCTCTATATATGTCCAAGCATCCAATATAATATACATCATCTGTACAATACTGGCCTCTAGGGCATACATACAACTAACAATCTCCCACTTGCACTAGGGCCAGCTGCTGTAGTATCGCATACCGAGCATCCCGAAGAGTCTCTCAAACTGTATCTGGGGAATGGCCTTCGTGAGTGGATCCGCCGTGTTATTCTTCGTGTCAACCCTCCTGACCTCGATCTCCCGGCGATCAACTATCTCCCGGATCAGGTGATACCGCCTCAGAATATGCCTGGATCGCTGACGGGACCTGGGTTCCTTGGCCAAAGCCACCGCTCCATTGTTATCGCAATACAAAGGTATTGGACGCTCAATGGATGGAACCACTCCAAGTTCAGTAATGAACTTCTTGATCCAGACAGCTTCTTTAGCAGCATCGTTGGCAGCGATGTATTCAGCCTCCATCGTCGAGTCTGCCACGGTTTCCTGCTTGGAACTCTTCCAGCTAACCGCCCCTCCGTAAAGGGTAAAGACAAAGCCCGACTGCGACTTAGAGTCGTCCTTATCACTCTGGAAGCTAGAATCGGTAAAGGACTCCACTTGGAGCTCTCCGTTACCATATACCAAGAACATATCTCTAGTCCTTCGCAAGTACTTGAGAATGCTCTTCACAGCTGTCCAGTGACTCTCTCCAGGATCAGCTTGATACCTGCTCACTACACTTAGTGAGTATGCTACATCGGGTCTGGTACATAGCATCGCATACATGATAGAGCCCACTGCCGAAGCATAGGGTATCCCTTGCATGCGAGCTCTCTCCAAATCAGTCTTGGGAGACATCTCTTTGGAGAGAGTGACTCCAGAGATCGTGGGCAAGTTCCCACGCTTGGACTCTTCCATACTAAACCTCTTTAGTATGGTGTCAATGTACCTGGATTGGGACAATCCCAAAATCCGTTTGGATCTATCTCTATAGATCCTGATTCCCAATATGCAGGAGGCATCACCAAGATCTTTCATTGAGAATCTTTGTGATAAGAAGAGCTTGACCGCTTGCAGCATAGGAATATCATTTCCTATCAAGAGTATGTCGTCCACGTACAATACGAGGAAGACAACCTTACTCTCTGCCACCTTCTTGTAGATACAAGGTTCATCTGGATTTTTGACGAAATCAAACTCTTTGATAACGACGTCAAAGCAGATGTTCCAACTCCGCGATGCTTGCTTTAATCCATAAATGGATTTAAGCAGCTTGCACACCTTCCCGCTGCTCCCACTGTCTACGAAGCCCTCTGGCTGAGTCATGTACACGCACTCTTCTAAATCACCATTTAGAAAGGCGGTCTTAACATCCATTTGCCAGATTTCGTAGTCATGAAAGGCAGCAATGGCAAGCATGATTCGGATGGATTTAAGCATAGCCACTGGAGAAAAGGTTTCGTCATAGTCCACACCTGGTCTTTGACGAAAACCCTTTGCTACAAGTCTAGCTTTGAAAGTCTCCACTTTCCCATCTATACCAAGTTTCTTCTTGAAGATCCACTTGCTCCCAATGGGTTTTACCCCTTCAGGAGCAACTTCCAAAGTCCATACTTTGTTGGTGTACATGGATTCCATCTCGGACCGCATAGCCTCCAGCCATTTCACTGAGTCCCTACTCGTGATGGCCTGCTCGAAGCTAGTTGGGTCATCATCATCCATGATGCAATCCTCGCTTCCACCATCAATGAGAAAACCGTAGTATCTCTCAGGTGGACGAGAAACCCTACTAGATCGGCGGAGAGGCTGGGGTTCATTGGGAGCTACTGAATCCTCTGGTTCCACTAAATCTTCAGTTACTGTTTGTGTATCTGGAACCTCTTCCAGCTCTATCACTTTGCCACTAATTTCTTTTTCAAGAAATTCCTTTTCTAAAAAGGTGGCATATTGAGAAACAAACACTTTTTGTTCCTCAGCATGGTAGAAAAAATATCCTTGGGAATTCTTAGGATATCCCACAAACTTGCAAAGAACTGACCGTGCCTCGAGTTTGTCTGGATTTTGCCTTTTGACATAGGCCGGACAACCCCATATTTTAACTCGTTTAAAATATGGTCTCTTCCCACTCCATATCTCATATGGTGTGGTAGGTACAGATTTAGATGGAACTTGATTCAATAGGTATGCTGCTGTCTCCAGCGCATATCCCCAGAAGGAAATAGGTAACTCAGCTGTGCTCATCATAGAGCGCACCATATCTAATAGGGTGCGGTTCCTCCGTTCAGATACACCGTTGTGCTGTGGTGTATATGGAGGAGTCAGCTGAGAGAGAATCCCATTCTCTTTTAGGAAGTCCAGGAATTCATTGCTCAAGTATTCCCCTCCTCGATCAGATCGTAGGATTTTAATACTTTTTCCGGTTTGGTTCTCAACTTCTTGTTTATATTCCCTAAATTTCTTAAAAGCTTCTAATTTGTGTTTCATCAGGAACACATACCCGAACCTAGAGAGATCGTCAGTGAATGTAATGAAGTATGAAGAACCATCCCTGGCATGTGTAGACATGGGACCGCATACATCACTATGTATAAGTCCCAAGAGTTCGGTAACTCTTTCTCCGTGTCCCGTAAACGGAGTTTTGGTCATCTTGCCTTTGAGACATGACTGGCAAGTGTCATAAGATGAAAATTCGAAAGGTTTCAAATATCCATCCTTATGGAACTTAGCCAGTCGTGTCACATTGATGTGACCCAGTCTACAATGCCACAAGAAGGATTCGTTGAGTTCAGAACTCTTCCTCTTGTGTGTGTTTGTTATGCTCAGAACTGTTGATTGATTTAGAACATAAATGCCATTGCATAATGTGCCTGATCCAACCAACTTTTGGTTATGGAAAATGTTCATAACATTGTCCTGTAATACAAAATTATATCCTTCTTTACTTAGCAAAGAAACCGATATAATGTTGCATATCAGGTTCGGCATGTAATAGCATTCGTTCAGAACCAATGTATTACCAGTTGGTAATACAAGGTGATATTCCCCGACAGTCTTAGCTGCAACAATTGCACCATTTCCAACTCTAATGTCTTTATCACCTTCTCCAAGTTCTCTACCTTTCCTAAGCCCATGTAACTGATTACATATGTGGGATCCTGACCCGGTATCCAATACCCAGGACGTAGAGCAAATGGAGAAACAGTTCTCTGTAACGAACACACCTGAAGAAAATGCATCAACATGTACTTTCTTCATTCGGGTGGCATGGGAATCCTGGTATTCCCCTATTTCCTGTTCATTCCTATAACTCTTATAAGAAAGAACGGAACCAACGTTCCCCAGCACAGTATAACATGCGGATTCGGTCAATACATCCATATTATTATCTTTATTAAGGCATGAAATGGTCGCTACCTGGAGAGAGAGAGAAGAAAACACTTTAGCGTAAGCTCGTGCAAGATCAGATTGGTTATTATCTTATCTAATCAGGATGGCTCCCACTGCTTTTTATCAAATCTTCCTCCAAACCCTAAAAGGAAAGACTAGCCGGGATTAATTACACACTACAGGTTCGCCAATCTTTCAGCCAGGCCAGTGTCGGTACTTTGAGGGAGGTCCCCCGTGCTTTCGCACGAACCTAATTACTGTAAACCTCGTTTTCCCAGAGGCGTAACCCCGTTGACACTTTTCTAGACACCTACTTGATCGGCTAATTGCAATGTGTAAAACTCTCCCAGGAGTAACTCTTACTCGCAGCGGGTATCAGGATCCAACTATCTCATAGAAGGTATGCAATCTCATTGCAAATTTCAACACTTGAAATTCCCGATAATCTTTTGCCCCTAGCAGCTATATGACCTTAACATAGTCAACAAATCATAAGTGCTAGTCAAGTTCAACCCGTCATTTCCCGATTGAATTAAACCCACCCGCACGACCCTTAACATAGTCAACAAAGTCGCACGACTACCCTAATCCAATCGCATCATATGCTTATACAGATAAGCACTAATTAGCTACCGCACACTACGCCTTAACATAGTCAACAAACGTAGCACGAATACTAACTAGTACTTATCTGAAATGACGGAGGGCTACGTCAGGTTTTTCTGAAAACCTATTGCGTAATGAACTTGATATCGTTGTAGAATCAAATGAAGTTTTAAAATGGAATGATTTTGAGGCTTTTCTAGTTTTTCTAAAGGGGTCACTCCCGGTGAAGGGATCGTCGGCCCTTTCCTCGTCGAATGAGGTGCGGGATATATCATATATATCGCCGTGCAAAGCAAAAACGTAAAAGCAGTCAAAAGCAAACCGAGTGTGTAGTATCTGCCAGTTATTGCTAAAGGAGTCACTCCCGGTGAAGGGATCTCGGTCCTTTCCTCATTGAATAAGGTGCAGGGTATATCATATATACCACTGTGCAAAGCAAGAACTGTAGCTACCTGTTTTATTTAAAATCTGGTTCTACAACATCTTAGGTTTCTTATCTTTCATTAATCATATTAATTAAGTCCCATCATTTAAATACCTAAACATCACAGATAGATATGACGTACACTTATGCCATCCGCATTCGCCTCGATGTCCCCTCGTGCACCGTTAGGTTAGGTAACTAACGACAGAGCAGGGCAGGGCTAGCACGGGTGTAAAACATAAGTAACGTCTATATAATATATCATATATACTATATACTATATCCATCACAGAGTCACAACACAGATATCGCAGCAGAATAATCATATGAAATATTGGATATATTAGGACGTCCGTGTTTTCAATACGAGCCAGTATAAAACACGGATTCCACGGTCGTGATGAATAGCCAATCCCACACCCCTAGACCCCTATGAGAGCGGCAAGCAACCCTGCCAATTCTAGGGTTAGGAGACCCGGACTCGACTCCTCGAGTTGGTCTCCCACTGGACCCCAGAACCCGGTTACTTGTGCTCCCCTCCTTGGGTCTATCCTAATGCGGAAAAGTAAATAATATACAAAGGGTGACAACTTCCGCTACCTGGAAGTGCCCCAAATAAAACAATATTACATACAAGTTTTTACATGAATGAAAATGAAAAACACTCATCTCACATAAAAACCCCCGGCTATTCAAACACGACGATCCAATATAACATATCCAGCAACACATAACATCACATGTCATCAACGTAAGTAAGTATGCATACCCCAATTGTCGTTGACGTATAGCAACGAAACCGGCGATATGAACATACTACACTTACGGTCACAGAAAAGAAAGTGTAAAACTACAACAGTTGGAATCCGCAACCTCTTTAGACATCACATGCCTAACAGTTACAAACCCCGCATTTTAGTCTCATTATCGAAAACTCTTTTCAATATTATATGAGACTAAACTGCTAGATTTATAACATTCATCCAGTTATCTCATAACTGTTTGTGAATTCCAATTATTGTATCCAATTCCAGATAAATAAAATATATTAAACTTTCCGATCGAACATTCGAACACCCAAGCTTTTCCGAAACCATCCAACACATGAAATAGGTTCAAAGACATCCGTTTCATGCCTCAGTACCAACGGTCCAGCCGTAGAAGGGTCAAGCCAACGCCTCACATGTGGCACGCCGTACTGCCCCAAACCCGAAGGTTCAAAGGACAGTTCAAGACGGTCACATAATCGAGTTAAGGTTTGTTGTCTTCTAGAGGGACCATCGCGTTACTTGCACTACTCAGAACGTCCTTAAACCACACAATAATCCAATACTTGGATATTTTAGGCAGGGGAAAGATTGGGTATTTATATCCGGTCGAATTTTTTAACATATTGTAAAATATCCGGAAAGCCACATAGGCGAAACTTGATAATTCGATCGAACCGACGACCTCCCAATACATCCCAGAAAATTCAACTCTTGAATAAATTTTAAAAATTCCCAGAAAACTCAGAAGAATTTATCAGGAATTACTGTGCAGAAAAATAGGGCTGACATCACCAGAGAGCCGCGGAACCGCCGCAGAAGCTAGGCTTCTGCCGCGGTTCCGCCGCACTAATCACTGTTCACCAGAAACTTTTTGCACAGTAATTCTTATTTTTCTATGCAGAATTTTTTAGCAATTTTTAATTCACAAAAATCCAGATATTTCAAAAACGTCCAGAGAGCATTCTCGGTTGTGGGTTTCGGGTTCGTTCGAGTTTCAAATCGCGTCTAGACTTCGCCTAAGGCTCTAGCTAGGCTCTGATACCACTGTAGGGTTCCTAGGCACCCTAGTGAGGTCTCACAAGGCATCGAACATGCCAATTTCAAAAAAAAAATGGTGCCGAGAAACCCTTGACTACGGATCGTCGCTAGAATTCTAGGCGAAACTACAAACTAGTTAACACTTTAACTAAAGTTGAGATGCTACAACCTTTGTAGATCCGGATATCCACTTGCTTAGCTCCATGTGGTCGTCCCCTCGCTGTCCATCACGAACCTCGGACTCTCGCGACGGCTTCATCGGAGAAGTGAGCGGAATATTTCGTCGGCTTCGTATCAAAGACGATCTACGTCGAGGTTGCACTAGTTCAAGCTCCGACTTCACCAAGTAGTGAAACTTGTGAAGAAAACACCCAAAACCACTTGGCAAGAGGTAGAGGATGAAGAAATAGGAGGTGGGTTCACATTAGATTTGGATTTCTCTCACTAGATCTCAAGTTGCCATTAAAGTAGCAAGCTTTTCTTTTGAAGAAGAAGATGAAGAAGATGATAGAATATGATAAAATCCTTAATCAAAAAGGAAAAGAAAATGATATTTATCATATCCTAACCATGGTCAAGTGTAGAGAATTGACCATGGTTAGTGGGAGTGGTTAGGTTTAAGTATGAAGACAAAATAGCATCATTAGAAAAAGCTTCATGAAGCTTCACCATTCTTCATGATAAATGAAGCCATTTTATTTTCATAAAAACCAATTAATAAATAAAGAATGGATTAAATAATAAGTGAATAAATGATAAACCCTAACCAATCTCATAACCATGGTTCAATTCTTTTACACATAGTCAAGTCAACATGCATCATCAAACATGATACAATCATGTGCACAAAACATATCACATATACAATGTGCACATCAAGTGAGAAAAATCCGTTTAAAGTGAACCAATACTAGTTAATGCAAAGTAATATATCAAATATATAATTATACATTAAATCATTAAATCAACACTTGATTCAATGATCCGGTCATGTCGCACATAACCGACTAGTATACAATGCATCGATTTATCGAATCAATGATTCGATAACTAGGTCATATCGAATATAACCAATCGAAACATATATCGCGAGAATGAAATGCGGTATCACATACACGCATTATTCTCGGTCCTGCACATATCTCATATGCGCTCCTATTTCGTTTCGCTTGAGCTAGGAAACCTCTGTGTAGGACTCTAAAGACTCGTCAATACGCCGGTAGCAGATGATGATCATATCAAGCACCAACAAGCCGCAAGCAGTCTGCTAAACGTAACGGCCACCCGGGTATTGAGCGATCAGAAGATCGACGAGCTAGCCCGCTCACACTCCTGCGAATCCGACCAGTAACACTTACCGTACAGTCCGGTCTCTTCGTCTGATATGTCGCATATCAAGTCTAGGGGTGGTAAACGTCAGACCCCAATAACCCGATAAATCGTGCCGATGTGAGGCTCGTAACGGGTCGAGAAACTACTGGTAACACTTACCAGCAAATCTCTGATCAGCCCTGGCCAGGGACTTCCCTGTTACGGCCAATCGAGCACAGCGCAACATCAACCCCCAATACCGGGAGAGACGAAACCCCTCCTATCGCTCATTGCCTCCATGTGACTCGGGACTGTACCCAAAGACCACCGTTTTGCACGCCCTCATGGACGTGGTAAGGGGGAGATCAAAGCACAGTGGGAATCACACAAGACTCTATGACGATCTCGGGTCTACAGACTAACCTGTACAAGTGTCACCTGAGAACTGCCATCTGACGTGAGGTATAATACCATCTGGGAGTTCTCGGCGAGTCCGTCCGGTGTACCCAGTCTCCACTGAGCACCCGTATACCATCTCTGATGTCAAACACCAATGGATATGGGATCATCCATCGCCCATCACATGGGTCGAGAAGCGTATACGCTAGTCTACACTGGTATATCGATGCCCCGTCTCGATACACCCATGACTAGGGACCTTGAAGGATGTACTTATGGACTACCATGTCCCCACTAGTATGATCTGCATCATAGTCCAGGTAGTCAAGTACAAATCCTAAGGGCTTTACCAACATGTAACTATAAGACAGTATAAAGAGACTAGTGTACATGTTAAGATAAAGAGTAACCAGATAGCATACTATCATATTGAGCAAGAAAGTCATCTCTATATATGTCCAAGCATCCAATATAATATACATCATCTGTACAATACTGGCCTCTAGGGCATACATACAACTAACATTTCTTTCATTAACTCTTCCCGAACAGGACCTTTTGTTACACACAATCTGCTGCTGTATCTTAAAGATCCTTCTTCATTGATGATGAAGTCTGTTCTGAGTCCATTCTCCATTTGTTCTCTGATCTTTTGCAACTTAGCATCACTTGCTTGAGCTGCTTTGATCTGATTGACAATGGTTGATTGAACTTGTATATTCATCAAACTTGAAGCATTACCTGGCATGACTACTTCAATCTTCATCTGATGCAAGTCTTGCTGAAGCTTCCACTGAGCGGTGAGATTCATCGATAATGGTTGGCGACTAAGAGCATCAGGTACTACATTCACCTTCCCTGGGTGATATTGCAAGTTGATATCAAAGTCCGCCATGAGTTCTAACCATCTTCTCTGCCGCCTATTCAACTCCTTTTGAGTAAACACATACTTCAGACTTTTATGATCTGTGTAGATGTTCACTCGTTCACCAAGTAGATAATGGCGCCAAATCTTGAGAGCAAAGATGACGGCTGCCAACTCCAGATCATGCGTCAGATAGTTGCGCTCATGAGTCTTCAGTTGTCTTAAAGCATAAGCCACAACCTTACCGTGCTGATATAGAACACATCCTAATCCCTTACCGGATGCATCATAATGCACTTCGAATCTTCCAGATTGATCCGGTATTACGAGAATAGGTGCTGATGTTAACATTGACTTGAGTTCTACGAAACCTTGTTCGCATGCTTCTGACCACACAAATTCTTCATCTTTACGTGTGAGCTTGGTCAGAGGTGTTGCTATTGTAGGGTTACTAGGCACTCTAATAAGGTTCTACAATGCATCGACCATGCCCGTTCAAAATTTTAGCCGTGCCGAATAACCCTAAACAAGATCTTTGCTAGATAATTAGGGTTTCATATGCAAGTAAATTACATTTACCACTAAGTGAATACGAAATACAACCTTTGTAGATCGGTCATTCACTTCTAAAGCTCCTTGTCGTAGTCCCTTCGTTGCGATCATGGTTCTCTCGGGCTCTTGCATGGCTTCACAAGGCGAAAGAGCTGTCCTTTCTTGAAGTCTTTGAGGCCGAAGATGATCTACGTCGAGAGAATACCAACTCAAGCTACTACTTCACTAACTAGAGAATTAGTGAAGCAAACACCCTATACTAAAGTGCTAGTCTAGTAGAGGATGGAGAAATAGGAAGTGGGTTCTCTTTAGAATTTATTTTCTTAGAATGTTTCTCACTTTGGATCAAACCTTAGAGAGCTTTTTAGCTCAAGGAAGAAGATGAAGAAATAAGAGAGAAAGATAATGATCAAGTGAGTGAGCTAACCATGGTGAGTGGGTATCATATACTAACTCATGTAGAGACATTATCATGGCTAATCTTAAATGGTTAGGTTAATAAAAATCTAAAGTAAAACAAAGTTAGTGGACTTTGTCAAAGCATCCATAAGCTTCTACAAGCTTCATGCTTATGACAAAAGCTCCACTAATTTGTAATTACCTTATATAATTAGTAACCACCATTTAAAATAGAATGGTGTATTTCTTGCACACCCATGTATGATGTATCATCAATCATGATACAAAAAGAAAACACATTTTAATATATATCACATATATATTAAAGTTGTGCACATGTGAGAAAAATCCTTAAGTGAACAAATGTTAGTTAATGTAAATTAGTATATCATATACACAACTATACACTAAATTATTAAATCAACACTTGACTTAATAATCCGGTTATATCATATATAACCGACTAACATCCAATGTATTGACTTATCGAATCAACACTTGATTCGATAACCCGGCTATATCACATATAACCGACCGATACAAAAAGTCGCGAGAATAAAATACGGTATCACATACACGCATTATTCTCGGTCCCGCACATATCACATATGCGCTCCTATTTCGTTTTGCCTGAGCCAGTAAAACCTTTATGTAGGACTCTAAAGACTCGTCAATACGCCGGCAGTAGGTGATGATCACATCAAGCACCCACAAGCCGTTAGCGGCACTAGCTGGACGTAACGGCTACCCGGGTATTAAGTGATCAGAAGATCAGCAAGCAAGCCCTCTCCAACTCCTGTAAAAACCTAACGGTAACACTTCCCGTACAGTCCGGTCTCCTCGTCTGATATGTCGCATATCAAGTCTAGGGGTGGTAAACGTCAGACCCCAATAACCGATAAGTCGTGCCTGATGTGAGGCTCATAATGGGTCGAGAAACTACTGGTAACACTTACCGGTAAATCTCTAATCAGCCCTGGCCAGGGACTTCCCTGTTATGGCCAATCGAGCACAGCGCAACATCAACCCCCAATACCGGGAGAGACGAAACCCCTCCTATCGCTCATTGCCTCCATGTGACTCAGGACTGTACCCAAAAACCACCATTTTGCACGCCCTCTTGGACGTGGTAAGGTGGAAATCAAAGTACAGTGGGAATCACACAAGACTCTATGACGATCTCGGGTCTACAGACTAACCTGCACAAGTGTCACCAGAGAAATGCCATCTGACGTGAGGTATAATACCATTTGGGAGTTCTCGGCGAGTCCGTCCAGTGTCCCTAGTTTCCACTGAGCACCCGTATACTATCTCTGATATTAAACACCAATGGATATGGGATCATCCATCGCCCATCTCATAGGTCGAGAAGCGTATACGCTAGTCTACTCTGGTATATCGATGCCCTGTCTCGATACACCTACGACTAGGAATATTAAAGGATGTACTTATGAACTACTCTGTCCCCACTAGTATGATCTGCATTATAGTCCAGGTAGTCAAGTACATATCCTAAGGGCTTTACCAACATGTAACTCTAAGACAGCATCAAGAGACAAGTATACATGTTAAGATCAAGAGCAACCAGATAGCATACTATCATATCGAGCAAGAAAGTCCTCTCTATATATCTCCAGGCATCCAATATAATATACATCATCTGTACAATACTGGCCTCTAAGGCATACATACAACTAACAATCTCCCACTTGCACTAGGGCCAACTGCTGTAGTATCGCATACCAAGCATTCCGAAGAGTCTCTCAAACTGTATCTGGGGAATGGCCTTCGTGAGTGAATCCGCTGTGTTGTTCTTCGTGTCAACCCTTCTGACCTCGATCTCCCGGCGATCTACTATCTCCCGGATCAGGTGATACCGCCTCAGAATATGCCTGGATCGCTGATGGGACCTGGGTTCCTTAGCCAAAGCCACCGCTCCATTGTTATCACAATACATAGGTATTGGATGCTCAATGGATGGAACCACTCCAAGTTCAGTAATGAACTTCTTGATCCAGACAGCCTCTTTGGCAGCATTGTTAGCAGCGATGTATTCAGCCTCCATCGTCGAGTCTGCCACGGTTTCCTGCTTGGAACTCTTCCAGCTAACCGCCCCTCCGTAAAGGGTAAAGACAAATCCCGAGTGCGACTTAGAGCCGTCCTTATCACTCTGGAAGCTTGAATCGGTAAAGGACTCCACTTGGAGTTCTCCGTTACCATACACCAAGAGCATCTCTTTAGTCCTTCGTAAGTACTTGAGAATGCTCTTCACAGCTGTCCAGTAACTCTCTCCCGGATCAGCTTGATATCTACTCACTACACTTAGTGAGTATGCTACATCGGGTCTGGTACATAGCATCGCGTATATGATAGAGCCTACAGCCGAAGTATAGGGTATCCCTTGCATGCGAGCTCTCTCCAAATCATTCTTGGGAGACATCTCTTTGGAGAGAGTGAGTCCAGAGATCATGGGTAAGTTCCCAAGCTTGGATTCTTCCATACTAAACCTCTTTAGTATGGTGTCAATGTACCTGGATTGGGACAATCCCAATATCCTTTTAGATCTATCTCTATAGATCATAATTCCCAGTATGCAGGAGGCATCACCTAGATCTTTCATTGAGAATCTTTGTGATAAGAAGAGCTTGACCGATTGCAGCATAGGAATGTCATTTCCTATCAAGAGTATGTCGTCCACGTACAATACGAAGAAGACAACCTTACTCTCTGCCGCCTTCTTGTAGATACAAGGTTCATCTACGTTTTTGACGAAATCAAACTCTTTGATAACGACGTCAAAGCAGATGTTCCAACTCCGCGATACTTGCTTTAATCCATAAATGGATTTGAGCAGCTTGCACACCTTCCCGCTGCTCCTGTTGGATATATATATGCCCTAGAGGCCATTATATGATAGTGGATGTATTTGTACATGTATATATATTCAGTATACATTCTTGCTCGACATGATAGTATGCTATCTGGTTCTTCTTTATCTGACATGTTGATTTGATCATGCTTTTATTCATTCATACATGCTGATAAAGCCCTGAGGATATCGGCTTGACTACTGTGATTATGATGGAGATCATACTAGTGGGACATCTGTAGTCTATAAGCATATCCTGGAAAGTCCCTAGTCGTAGGTATATCGAGACGGGGCATTGATATACCAGAGTAGGCTAGCGTATATGATACTAGACCCATACGATGGGCGATGAATGTTCCCACATTCATCGATGTTTGACATCAGGATCATATACGGGTGCTCAGTGGTAACTGGGTACACTGGACGGACTCACCGAGAACTCCTATATGGAATTATATCTATCGTCGGATAGCAGTTCTCAGGTGACACTGGTACAGGTTAGTCTGTAGACCCGAGATCGTCATAGAGTCTTGTGTGTTCTCCCACTGTACTTTGATTGCCACCCTACCACGGCTCTACTAAGTCGTGCAAACAGGTGGCCGTTGGGTACAGTCCCGAGACACACGAAGGCAATGAGCGATAGGAGGGGTTTCATCTCTCCCGGTATTGGGAGTTGATGCTGTGCTGTGCCCGACTGGTTATATCAGTAAGTCCCTGGCCAGGGCTGCTGAGATTTACTGATAAGTGTTATCAGTAGTTTCTCGATCTGTTATAGACCATTCACCGGCACGACTTATTGAGTTATTGGGGTCGACGTGACCATCCCTAGGCTCGATATGCAGCATATCTGATGAAAAGACCGGACTGTACGGTAGTGTTGCCGGTTGGCTCGACGGGAGTTGTAGCAGGTTCGCTTGTTTTCTTCTGATAGCTCAATACCCGGATGGCCGTTACGTTTAGCTGACCGCTTGCGGCTTGAGGGTGCTTGATATGATCATCACCTACTGCCGGCGTATTGACGAGTCTTAGAGTCTCACAATGGAGTTACCTAGTCCAGGCGAAACGTTGTGGTGCGCGTATGCGATATGCGTATGGACCCGGTTAAAATGCGCGTATAGGATACTGTATATTGATCGGGCGGCTTGCTTTTGGTGGGGTCGTATATGATATGGCCGGATTGATAAATCAAGTGTTGATTTATCATTTAACCATTAGTTTTCTCACTTGAAATCTTTTCTTGTTTATGATGGATGTATGCATGCATGATTGTTTTCTTTCTTTTTAGATTCATGCACATATGGATGTGCATACATACATACATACATACATCATCTATCATGGTTGATTATACATTGAAAATGGCGGCAATATAAGACTCACACCATGGGTTTTTATATGGATTATTATTGTATTTGTGCTAAAACAAAAAGGAAAAGAAAAAGGGTTAATTCTTGGATTGTTTCTACACTCTTCTTCATCTTACCATGCTCACCTACTTTTTAACCCTTGGTTATTTTTCCTTAGGTGTTTTAAACTCTAATATAATAATATCTTTATCATCTAACCATGGTTTGAGATGAGAAGAAGAAAATATATATACATATATTTTCATTTTCTTTTCAAGAGTTTATCTTTTTACTCTTGTTAAAAGAAAGCCACCATCCTCTTCCTCCTTCACCATTTTGCTCTCTAGACTTTTGTAGTGAGCAATATACTCATCAAGTTAGGTTTTTGAAGTGAGAAAAGCCACCACAACATCATTCTACACAAGTTTAGCCCACTTGTTTAGAGTGTTATCTTCATTTCTTCTCTTGAAAAGTGAAGTTGCAAGCTTGGACTAAGAGCTTCGGGTGGATCA
The DNA here is from genome assembly GCA_030015575.1 of Agapanthus africanus. Classification (NCBI taxonomy): domain Eukaryota; kingdom Viridiplantae; phylum Streptophyta; class Magnoliopsida; order Asparagales; family Amaryllidaceae; genus Agapanthus; species Agapanthus africanus. The sequence continues at coordinate 945,231,369 of CM057338.1, read as the reverse complement.
TCGTGGACACTAGAAGACTTCAAGAGAACCTTCCTCCAACACTCAAGAGGCCAAAGAGTCTAGCGAAGGGAGCTACAATGGTTGTACTCTCGAAACCCTAGTTTTTGTTGCCTTTAATGTTTAGAAACCCTAATTTTCTAGGATAGATCCTTTGTATGCTTACTTAGCACCATAAAAATTTGATCTTTGTGACATGTGATGCTTCCAAACTCTACATAGGGTGCTAGGTAAACCTAACATTGGTATCAGAGCCGACCTAAAACATTAGGCAACACTTTTACGAAGCAAAAACTCCGATCGAACCAAAATACGACGTTTCAAGACCTTCTCTGGACATTTTTTAAAATCTGTCATTTTTCAGAATTAAAAATACTTAAAAAATACAGCAGAAAAAAATAAGAAACACAGTGAAATTCGGAGCCATGATCCGTACAAATCGCCGCGGAACCGCGGCAAATCCTTGCTTAGGCCGCGGCTCCGCGGCCGTACAGAGGGTTCATTGCTTCCTATTTGCACAGTAATTCTTATAACTGCTTGTATATTGTTTTAGGTATGTTTAATCTGAATCTAATACTGTATATTCTGGAGATGGTTTTGGACTCGACGATTCGATCGGAATTTTCATTTCGTTGCTTTTCCGGGTAAATTAGAAAATATTGAAGTGTTCGAACGAATATCATTTGCTCACTAATCACGGGGTTTAAATATTTTGGAGATACGTGCAAGTTTTGTGGTGGAGCCTCTAGAAGACAACAAATCTTAACTCGATTATGTGACCGTCTTGAACTGCCCTTTGAACCTTAGGGTTTGGGGCAGTACGGCGTGCCACATGTGAGGCGTTGGCTTGACCCTTCTACGGCTGGACCGCTACTACTGTGACACACTCCGGATTTTTTGAACTCCGCTCAAGTGTTGAGCTTTAGGGGATCTTAGGTGTTTGATTATTCGTTCGAAAACTTTAATACTGTCTATTTATCTGGAATGTGATACAATATGTGGAATTCATATAGTTTAGGCATGAAATACGAAGTATGTGATATTTCGCATTTATGATGTCTAAAGAGAATGTGGATTCCAAATATTGTAGTTTTACACTTTCTTTTCTGTGACCGTAAGTGAAGTATGTTCGATATCGCCGGTTTCGTTGCTATACATCAACGACAATCGGGGTACGCATACTTATTTACGTTGATGATATATGATATTATGTGTTGCTGAGATATGATGTGCAGGATTGTCGCGATTGAATAGCCGGGGGTTTTTATGTGAGATGAGAGTTTTATATTTTCATTCATGTAAATTCAAATGTAATGTAATATTCTTTTATTTGGGGCACTTCCGGGTTGAGGTTGCTTCCACCAGTGTTGTATATTATTTACTTTTCCGCATTAGGACAGACCCAAGGAAGGGAGCACAAGTGACCGGCTTCTGGGGTTCAGTGGGAGGCCATCTCGAGGAGTCGAGACCGGGTCTCCTAAACTCCAGAATTGGTAGGGTCGCTTGCCGCTTTCGTAGGGGTCTAGGGGTGTGGGCTTGGCTATTCATCGCGACTGTGGAATCCGTATTTTCTATTATTGGCTAAATACTAAATACGTACGTCCTAGTATATCCCACATTATATCTATGTTTCTGCTGCCTGTGTTCTGTGATATCTGAGACGAATGACATATTATATATATGATATATAATAGACGTTGCTTATATTTTACACCCGCGCTAGTCCCGTCCCGGTATGCCGTTAGTTAAGTAACCTAACGGTGCATAACGGAACATTGCGGCGAATGCGGATGGCATAAGCGTACGTGTTATTTTCGTTTCTTTTCTGTGATTGGTTTAAGGACTTAAATAATGGGATTACATTAATATGATTAATGTAAAGAAAATAAACCTAAATAGATGTTGTAGAATCAGATTTCAAAACCACTCGGCTCTTTATGAAAAAGCTATATTTCAAAAACTGAGGAGCACAACCCACTCCTTTTGAAAACCATTTGATTCTACGACGATATCAAGTTCAAAGCATTAAAGATTTTCTTAAAAATCATCCGCAACCCTCCGTCATTTTAGGAAGTAGAGTACTTAGTATTCGTGCTACGTTTGTTGACTTTAGTTAAGGCGTAGTGTACGGTAGCTAAGTGATGTCTTCCTACACTGCATATGATGCAGATTAATTAGGACATTCATACGACTTTGTTGACCATAGTTAAGGGTCATATGGGTGGGTCTAATTGATCAAGAAATGACGGGTAGAACTTGACTGGTACTTATGATTTGTTGACCATAGTTAAGGTCATAAGTACTAGGGGTAAAAATCATATCGGGAATTTCAAGTGTTGAGATTTGCAATGAGATTGCATACCTTCCATATGATGGTTGGATCCCGATCCCACTGTGGGCAATAGTTGCTCCTAGGAGAGTTTTACAGTTTACAATTAGCTAACTCATTAGGTGTCTAGAAAGGTGTTAACGGGGCTCGGCCTCTGGGAAAACGAGGTTTACTTTAATTAGGTCCGTGCGAAAGCACGGGGAACCTCCTTCAAGTACCGACACTGGCCTGGCTGAACGGTTAGCGAAGTTGTAGACTGTAATTAATCCTGGCTAGTTTTCTTTTTAAGGTTTGAAAGAAAAACTTGATTAAAGCAGTGGGAGGCATCGATTAGACAAGATAATAACCAATCTGATCTATGCAAGAGCTTTCGCTGAGTGTATTCTTTTCTCTCTCTTAATGGCAGATACCAATGACTGGACTCAAGCTTCTACTAGATAAAAACAAACTGAATGGGACCAATTATAAAGACTTGCTGAGGAATCTGAAAATAGCCTTGACTTATGATAAAGTATCATACGTCCTCACGGCTTCAGCCCCGCCCGTCCCAGGTCCAAAATCCTCAGTTGCGGACAAAGAAGCCCGCAAGACATGGGACGCTGATTGTGCCACGGCCAAATGCCTCGCGCTTGCATCGATGGACAATACACATCAAAAGCAGCACGAGAATATGGACATTCAAACCATATTTCTCCATACAAAAGAGTTGTATGGAGAGCAATCCCGCGTATTGCGATACGAAGCATCAAAGAAATTGTTTCAGATGCGAATGGCCCCCGGCACACCAGTAGGAGACTATGTTCTGAAGATGATAGGTCTTATAGAAGAGTTTGAGGACCTTGGGTGGACTATGGACAATGAACAATATATAGATATTATTCTGCAGTCCCTCCCCTCCACCTTTGCTCAATTCATAGTTAACTTCAACATGCATGGCATGGAGAAGGAGCTACCTGAACTCCTTAATATGTTAAGGAGTGCAGAGAGCACTATGAAGTCAGTAAAAACTCCCGTTATGACTGTTGGACAGTCTTCCTCTTCTCGCCCGAAAGCTAAAGCCAAGGGAAAGAAAAAGAAGAAGCCCATCAATCCTAAGTGTGGAGTTAAAAAGGTGAAGGGAAAGGAAAAGTCCAAAGCTGGAGACTCGGGGAAAGGTGAATGTTTTCATTGCCACAAGACAGGACATTGGAAGCGCAACTGTACGGAGTACTTGAACCTCAAGAAGAAGCATGGGGATGCTTCCGCTTCAGGTGTGTTTGTGATAGAAAACTGTTTTTCAATAAACTCTACTTTCTGGGTATTAGATACCAGTTCTGGTTCTCACATTTGCAATTCTATGCAGGAACTGAGAAATAGCAAAGTTTTGAAGACAGGTGACCATACTCTCCGCGTTGGAAATGGTTCCAATGTACATACAGTCGCAGTGGGAGAGTATCACTTGGGGTTGCCATCTGGGTGTATATTGGTTTTGAACCCATGTTATTTTGTATCAAGTATGCTATGTAATATAATATATGTTTCTTTGTTAGACAAGGAAGGATATAACTTTATATTGCAGAACAATATTATGAACATTCACCTGAATCAAATGTTGGTTGGGTATGGTACACTTAATAACGGGATATACGTCCTAAATCAACACACAGGTTTCAGTATACAACGCACTAATAAAAGAAAACTTTCAGAATTAAATGAAACTTTTCTTTGGCACTGTAGACTTGGTCATATTAACGAAACAAGACTAAACAAGTTACACAAAGATGGATATTTAAACTCTTTTGAATATAAATCTTATGCGACCTGCCGGTCTTGTATCAAGGGTAAAATGACCAAAACTCCGTTTACTGGACACGGAGAAAGAGCTACTGAGCTCCTAGGCCTCATACATAGTGATGTATGCGGGCCAATGTCTACACAGGCTAGAGGCGGTTTTTCATACTTCATTACATTCACTGACGATTTCTCAAGATTCGGTCATGTATTTTTATTAAAGCACAAGTCCGAAGCTTTCGAGAAATTCATTGAATATAAACAAGAAGTAGAAAAACAAACTGGCTTGAATATCAAGATGCTTCGATCAGATCGAGGTGGTGAGTATCTCAGTACAGAATTTGCAAACTTCCTAAAAGAGAATGGGATTCTCTCTCAGCTCACTCCTCCCTACACACCACAGCACAACGGTGTGTCTGAACGACGGAATAGGACCCTATTAGATATGGTCCGGTCCATGATGAGTGACGCTGAATTACCTGTCTCGTTTTAGAGGCATGCATTGGAGACTGCAGCGTTTCTACTAAACAGGGTTCCAACCAAAACCGTGTCTACCACGCCATATGAGATATGGCATGGGAAGAGACCATCTCTTAAGAGAATTAAGATTTGGGGTTGCCCGGCCTAGGTTAAAAAGCAGAATCCGGACAAACTCGAGACACAGTCAGTCATGTGTAATTTTGTGGGGTATCCAAAGAATTCTTATGGATATCTATTCTACCACAAAGAGGAACAAAAGTATTTGTTTCTCAGTATGCCGCATTCTTGGAAAAAGAGTTTTTCACAGATAAAGATGATGGCAAGGTGGTGGATCTAGAAGAGGTTCTAGAGACACAAACTACAAATGACGATTTAGTTGAACCGGCTGTTGCAGTAGAAACTGAGGAACCTCGGCCACTCCGTAGGTCTGGTAGGACTTCTCGCCCACTGGAGAGGTACTACGGTTTCCTCAGTGATGGTAATGGAGAAGACTGCATCATGGATGATGATGATCCTACCAGCTTTCAGCAAGCTATCACGAGTGGAGACTCTGTGAAGTGGCTGGATGCCATGAGATCCGAAATGGAGTCTATGTACACCAACAAAGTATGGACTTTGGACGTTGTACCCCCTGGGGTAAAACCTGTGGGGTGCAAATGGATCTTTAAAAGAAAGATTGGTGTAGATGGGCAGGTGGAGACCTATAAGGCAAGACTTGTGGCGAAGGGTTTTCGTCAAAGACCAGGTTTGGACTATGACGAGACTTTTTCTCTCGTAGCCATGCTTAAATCCATTCGGATCCTAATTGCTATTGCTGCTCACTACGACTATGAAATCTGGCAGATGGATGTTAAAATACCATTTCTAAATGGAGATTTAGAAGAATGCGTTTATATGGATCAGCCAGAGGGCTTCATTGATAGTGGGAGCAGCGGGAAAGCATGTAGATTGCTTAAATCCATATATGGGTTAAAGCAGGTATCTCGGAGTTGGAACATTTGTTTCGATGATGTTATCAAAGAGTTTGATTTCATCAAAAATCCAGATGAACCTTGTGTTTATAAGAAGGCTGTAGGAAGAGCTGTCACATTCCTCATATTGTACGTGGATGACATTTTTCTGATAGGAAATGATATTCCTATGCTACAGTCGGTCAAATCTTTCTTATCACTAAAGTTCTCCATGAAGGACTTGGGTGATGCCACATACATCCTGGGCATAAGGATCTATAGGGATAGATCCAAAAGGTTATTAGGATTGTCCCAAACCAGGTACATTAACACCATTCTAAAAAGGTTTAGTATGGAAGACTCCAAGCGGGGTGCCTTACCCGCTTGCCATGGGGTCACTCTCTCCAAGGATTCTTGCACAAAGACCGATGAAGAGAGAGCTCGCATGAGTGTTATACCCTATGCTTCGGCAGTAGGATCTATAATGTATGCGATGTTATGTACACGCCCAGATGTAGCTTATGCACTTAGTGTTGTAAGCAGGTATCAATCCAACCCAGGGGAGAATCACTGGACAGCTGTGAAGAACATTCTTAAGTACTTGCGAAGGACTAAAGAATTGTTCTTGGTGTATGGTAATGGAGATCTCCAAATGGAGGCCTTTACCGATTCGAGCTTCCAGAGAGATAAGGATGACAGCAAATCTATCTCTGGGTTTGTATTTACCCTCAATGGAGGGGCGGTGAGTTGGAAGAGTTCCAAACAAGATACCGTTGCAGACTCTACGATGGATGCTGAGTACATTGCTGCGAATGATTCCGCCAAGGAAGCCGTCTGGATGAAGAAGTTCGTCTCGGAGGTAGGAGTAGTTCCAACCATTATTGATCCAATACCTTTGTATTGTGATAATAATGGGGCTATGGCGTTAGCCAAGAAGCCCAGATCCCATCAGCGGTCCAGACACATCCTGAGGCGTTTTCATTTGATCCGGGAGATTGTAGATCGCCGCGAGATCGAGATTAGGAGAGTAGATGTAACATTTCAAAAAAATAGAATATTATTTTTGGGAATTTTCATAATTTAATATTAATTTTTAATGAATATTTTAATAGTCGGTATAATTAAATACCGATAAATGGTGAAAATTCCGGATAAAATTTTGAAAATTCTAAAATAAGTTATTTTGTGGAAATAAGTCATTTTTAAGCTTTTATGGTTACGTAAATGCTATGTTGATGTTAATCGCGATTCAAAATCGCTAATTGGATTTTTGGCTTTTGTGCAAAAATGTTGCACATAACATTTTCTACACTTGTATTATGTTTTGGACTTATGGTGGCCTAGGGTTGAACCATGCTTAGATGACCATGGTGGGTTGAACCATTTGATTAGGTTAATTGGGGTTAATTAAGGGTTTTAGGTTATTAAGGGTGATTAGGATGGGAGTTGACCTTGTGAGAGAGAGAGAGAGAGAGGTGGCTAGAGTGTGCATGATCCCCCTCAACCTTCTTTATCCCTTGTGCTCTTCATACTACCTCTCACTCTCACACATTTCACCAACCCCTTAGACTTTTCAGCCCCCAATAATAGACTTCAGCCAACACCTACACACCCTACATCAGCTAAGGCAGCATCAGCAGCTGCTAAACCACCCAATGCAACAGCAGTACCATCATTTGAAGCAAACCCATAGCATCAGCTCTTAACCCAACAGCAGTAGCTACATCAGCAGCAACACCATCATTTGCATTAGCCCAATTTCTGCTAGAATTCAGCCACAATATCAGCAGTAGCTGCTGCTACAGCCACCCTAACTCCATAAAAACAGCAACAAAGCTTCAGCTCAGTACACTTCAGCCCCAATATTGCATCAGCACACTCCAGCAGCAGCTGCATCAGGTCCCTTCACCCACACATCAGCCCCTAGCTGCTGCTACAAGCTGCAACATCATAGCCCCATACCTACACCCTCACATCTACACAACATCAGCCCCAAATCCCTCACATCAGCCACCCCAACACTTCAGCTGATCAACAGTAACATCAGCACACTTCTATCAACAAACTCATAACCCACACCTTCCTCATCTGCAACATCACACTTCACCACACCCCAACATCAGACACTTCAACTTCACCACAAACCAACACCCCCGGCACAGCAGCTGCTGCAACACACACCAGGAAACAAAATAAGAAAAATTGCAAGCAGCAGCTGCAGCCACTGCATTAGCAACACCAGAAAATCAGCAACAAAAAAGGAAGCAGACTAGCTGAAGGAACAGCACCCCACCAGCAACCACACACTCCTTTTCTTCTTGATCTTCTCTTCTCCTTCATCACTAGAACACTCTTGAGGTATAATCTCGCAACCTAACTCTTTCTTGCTCAGTTATAGTTATTTAGCTGAAACTTAGTGTTATTTAAGAAGATTAGTGCTAGTTTAGATAAATTTGAGTAAGAAGTGGCCAAGTGTTGATCTTGATCGTTAGGTTAACCTTATTAGGTGTATTTGAGACCAATTAACCAAGATTACCCAGGTTTCCAGATAGTTACCAAAGTTGTTTGACTTGGTGTAAATTAGCGTTTTTGTCGATTTTGTGACCTTTCTGAGATCTGCTTTCACCCAGGAACTCCTGAAGTAAAATTGACTTGGCAGTAAGCTGTGCAGGCATCCTGGAACCATCCCACAAAGCCCTAGCCCAACTTCCATACCAGGTCGCAGATTTAATCCCTCTGGCCGCAATTTGCGGCCAGAGCAGTAGGGAACCTCCTCGTTTTGCGTGCACAGCTCTATTTCGTGTAAACTTGACCCCCTGTATGTCTAGTTTTGACTGTTTCCAGTTAGGGTAAAATCTGGGTTGTTTTTCATGAGTTGGGTATGATTTACGACTTGACTTCGTATGGATTTTGGGTATTTGGTAATTCGTTTCCGTCGGTTGGCGTTTGAACGCCAACGACCCGTAAGCATTGGCTGTGTTTTCACACGGGGCCACAAGTTTTTACCTATGAGTGTAGCGTGTACCATTTTTGTTTCCGATGTGATTTTCATGTGTTTTAGCGTGTGATATCTTTGTAGGTACCCCACGTGGCGTCGAGGCGTTGGAGATGCAAACAGCGACATCGGCACCGGCACACATAACTAGGTGAGTAGATTTATATCTACGGGGAGAAGTCGGGTGGATGGCGTATAGCACCCCCGCAGTCCGTGGTGATGTATACGGATGCGTATACATACCAACAATTTGTTATATGTTGTTGGGATTAATTATTGATGTTTAAATGGATATTGGTATGTTGGATTGGTAAAAGATTACGAAACCCTAGGGTAGTGGGTGCACTACACATACATATTCACACATATATACTTGCATACATCCTTATTACATATGTGGTTATGGGATTCTTATAGATATGTGTTCACATAGGTATGGGACTACGTGTTCACATACAGACTTGAGGATGACACATGGGATTGATATGAGTCGATGAGTTTGATCTGAGATTTATGATATAGGTGATATGATAAAATTCATGAGTGAGATACGCCTTGATGCTTTAGAGGATTTTGGGAATAATGACGCCATAGGAATGGTGATATAAATATATAATGATCGACATGTGATTATGATACACGATAGGATATGATATGATATGATATGTCAGGATACTTATGATAGGCCGTCTTGGGCGATGTATACTCTTATGGTGATATATGATGATAATATCGATTTATACTAAACTGTCGATCAGTAGTCCGATCTTGATCATAGTAATGATATTGGCATTGTACTAGACATAGGTCAGTACCCAGATAACGATATTTGATATGAGAATACTTGATGAATAATATGACAAATATGATATTGACCCGTACCCAGATATGGGGATGTCGTACGACGGATTTACGTACGAGCTGTAATTTGAGGTTTGATCCGCACTCTGAACTTGGGAATAACTGATTATAGAGGTATGGTATCGGATGTGATATATTCGAGGCGGGATCACCGACTATATACGTATATATATGTATCGACTCAGAGGTTAGGCGGTTTCCCTTACCTACTGCTAGCTTTAGCTCAGCTTTGTAGTGGTGTAGCTATATGACTTTTATGACCTTAGATGCAGTTTAGTGATCATGGTGTTCAGTATTTCAGCTCCCGCATATTATTATTGTTGCTCTGCATCGCATACTGTTGTGATTCATATTTCATTATTGATATCCTGCTGTTAGGACACCAGCACCATTACCGATGATGCGTATGTACCATGTACACTTATTTGCCGGCGCACACACATCTTCATCGGTAATTGCCATGTCACGCACACTTAGAAAATATTATTGCTTGATTTAGCTTGCTAGCTAGTAGTGACATGATATTGGTATGCTTGCCTTATATGCCCGCTTGACATTGTAGTTATTACTTGTCACATCATGCATACTGTTATTCATTATATGCTGCATTCATGGATTCTCATGCTTACATTCATGATTTCACATGCTATTGATGATTTGGATTCGGGTTTCCATGAGATTTTCTGGATTTGGAGGAAAACCGCAAAACATACATATAAACTGCTTTCTTTTTTTTAATAAAATGCGGTTTTCCCATGCTGTATGAGTCGTCCACCATGAGTTTTGCTGATGGATTTCGAGACCCGATTCGAGAAGGCGGATGAACCATTTCGGGTACATGGTGGGCCCAGTGCGGTACCCCGGGGCAAGAAGATCGTAGGAGATGGCGTTGAGCCTGGCAGGGGAGCACGACCGACCGGTGATATTACCCGACACGTCGGATATCCGGAGGATACCGTCGTAGTCATGAGATGGATGGTAGGGGCCGATCTGGATTGACGGCGCCCTGGATATTATGATTGAGATATTGAGATTTGAGATATTGAGGTACAGAGATTGTGATACAGAGATATCGAGATATTGAGATTTATGTTTTGTGCCGATGCTAGGCACTGTTTTATGCTGATTCCATTATGATACCTCATTTTAAAATACAGAAATCTCACAAATTTATGAAAGCAGTTTTCTTCAGTACATGCATTCTGTTTCATGCATTCATACATCATTCATATGATATATATTGCCACCTGATGCACTGGCACAGACACATGTGTTTACACTTGGGTTAGATATTTACACTAACCATGGTTAGAGATTGCTGGTTATATATTTGAGGATTATATATATTATGATCGTATGACCTAGGATTGCGTCATACATGCGATTTCTGTTCGTAGATCTTTTTCTACTCACGAGTTGGCAACTCACCCCCGTTGTGCCCCAGTTTCTTGCAGGTGTTGCCGTACGGGTTTCATTACGGCTTTGCGGGCACAGCTTCCCTCAGGTGACTTGCTAGTAGATGGGTTATTTGTATCATACCCATCATTAAACATTGTATATTATATTCAGTTGTATCTAGAAGTTCCATCAACCAAACATGTACTTATTTGAGATAGAGACCAGTGATATTTATTCTTTCGACCTTAGAATCGCCCGTTATATTTCTGTGGATTTCTTGCTGGTTGAGTTTCCTTTCTGTTGTGATCCTCGCCTTTAGGCGTTGTATATTATGTTGCTAGCCGGTTGTTTCGATATGGTTCTTCCTACTCTCTACTACTTTTCTTGGTTTGGATTTCTAGGTTCGGCTTACTTAGAGTACGTACGCCTCAAGACATTCGTAGTCTAAGTGCCGGTCATGTTCCGTACTTTCGGGTCGTGAAAGTAGACACAAAGAATAACGCCGCGGATCCATTCACCAAGGCCCTCTCTCAGCCGCAGCATGAGCGACTTTTTGAGATGTTGGGTATGAGATACGCCAATAACTGGCCTTAGTGCAAGTAGGAGATTGTTGGATATATGTATGCCCTAGAGGCCATTATATGATAGTGGATGTATTTGTACATGTATATATATTCAGTATACATTTTTGCTCGACATGATAGTATGCTATCTGGTTCTTCTTTATCAGACATGTTGATTTGATCATGCTTTTATTCATTCATACATGCTGATAAAGCCCTGAGGATATCGGCTTGACTACTGTGATTATGATGGAGATCATACTAGTGGGGTATCTGTAGTCTATAAGTATATCCTGGAAAGTCCCTAGTCGTAGGTATATTGAGATGGGGCATTGATATACCAGAGTAGGCTAGCGTATATGATACTAGACCCATACGATGGGTGATGAATGTTCCCACATTCATCGATGTTTGACATCAGGATCATATACAGGTGCTCAGTGGTGACTGGATACACTGGACGGACTCACCGAGAACTCGTATATGGAATTATATCTATCGTCGGATAGCAGTTCTCAGGTGACACTGGTACAGGTTAGTCTGTAGACCCGAGATCGTCATAGAGTTGTGTGTTCTCCCAATGTACTTTGATTGCCACCCTACCACGGCTCTACTGAGTCGTGCAAACAGGTGGCCGTTGGGTACAGTCCCGAGACACACGAAGGCAATGAGCGATAGGAGGGGTTTCGTCTCTCCCGGTATTGGGAGTTGATGCTGTGCTGTGCCCGACTGGTTATATCAGTAAGTCCCTGACCAGGGCTGCTGAGATTTACTGATAAGTGTTATCAGTAGTTTCTTGATCTGTTATAGACCATTCACCGGCACGACTTATTGAGTTATTGGAGTCAACGTGACCATCCCTAGGCTCGATATGCAGCATATCTGACGAAGAGACCGGACTGTACGGTAGAGTTGCCGGTTGGCTCGACGGGAGTTGTAGCAAGTTCGCTTGTTTTCTTCTGATCGCTCAATACCCGGGTGGCCATTACGTTTAGCTGACCGCTTGCGGCTTGGGAGTGCTTGATATGATCATCACCCACTGCCGGCGTATTGACGAGTCTTAGAGTCCCACAAAGGAGTTACCTAGTCCAGGCGAAACGTTGTGGTGCGCGTATGCGATATGCGCATGGACCCGGTTAAAATGCGCGTATAGGATACCGTATATTGATCGGGCGGCTTGCTTTTGGTGGGGTCGTATATGATATGGCCGGATTGATAAATCAAGTGTTGATTTATCATTTAACCATTAGTTTTCTCACTTGAAATCTTTTCTTGTTTATGATGGATGTATGCATGCATGAATGTTTTCTTTCTTTTTAGATTCATGCACATATGGATGTGCATGTATATATACATGCATACATCATCTATCATGGTTGATTATACATTGAAAATGGTGGCAATATAAGACTCACACCATGGGTTTTTATATGGATTATTATTGTATTTGTGCTAAAACAAAAAGGAAAAGAAAAAGGGTTAATTCTTGGATTGTTTCTACACTCTTCTTCATCTTACCATGCTCACCTACTTTTTAACCCTTGGTTATTTTTCCTCAGGTGTTTTAAACTCTAATACAATAATATCTTTATCATCTAACCATGGTTTGAGATGAGAAGAAGAAAATATATATACATATATTTTCATTTTCTTTTCAAGAGTTTATCTTTTTACTCTTGTTAAAAGAAAGCCACCATCTTCTTCCTCCTTCACCATTTTGCTCTCTAGACTTTTGTAGTGAGCAATATACTCATCAAGTTAGGTTTTTGAAGTGAGAAAAGCCACCACAACATCATTCTACACAAGTTTAGCCCACTTGTTTAGAGTGTTATCTTCATTTCTTCTCTTGAAAAGTGAAGTTGCAAGCTTGGACTAGGAGCTTCGGGTGGATCGTCGTGGACACTAGAAGACTTCAAGAGAACCTTTCTCCAACACTCAAGAGGCCAAAGAGTCTAGCGAAGAGAGCTACAAAGGTTGTACTCTCGAAACCCTAGTCTTTGTTGCTTTTAATGTTTAGAAACTCTAATTTTCTAGGATAGATCCTTTGTATGCTTACTTAGCACCATAAAAATTTGATCTTTGTGACATGTGATGCTTCCAAACTCTACATAGAGTGCTAGGTAAACCTAACGGCTCCCACTAACTACGAAGCCCTCTGGCTGAGTCATGTACACGCTTTCTTCTAAATCACTGTTTAGAAAGGCGGTCTTAACATCCATTTGCCAGATTTCGTAGTCATGATATGCAGCGATGACAAGCATGATCCGGATGGATTTAAACATAGCTACTGGAGAAAAGGTTTCGTCATAGTCCACACCTGGTCTTTGACGAAAACCCTTTGCAACAAGTCTAGCTTTGAAAGTCTCCACTTTCCCATCTACACCAAGTTTTTTCTTGAAGATCCACTTGCTCCCAATGGGTTTTACCCCTTCAGGAGTATCTTCCAAAGTCCATACTTTGTTGGTGTACATGGATTCCATCTCGAATCGCATTGCATCCAGCCATTTCACTGAGTCCCCACTCATGATGGCCTGCTCGAAGATAGTTGGGTCATCATCAACCATGATGCAATCCTCGCTCTCACCATCCATGAGAAAACCGTAGTATCTCTCAGGTGGGTGAGGAACCCTACTAGATCGGCGGAGTGGATGGGGTTCATTGGGTACTATCGAATCCTCTGGTTCCATTAAATCTTCAGTTTGAGTTTGTGTAGCCGGAATTTCTTCCAGTTCTACCTCGTCGCCACTAATTTCTTTTATAAGAAATTCCTTTTCTAAAAAGGTGGCATGTCGAGAAACAAACACTTTTTGTTCCTCGGTATGGTAGAAATGATATCCATGTGAATATTTGGGATGTCCCACAAACTTGCATAGAACTGACCGTGCCTCTAGTTTGTCCGGATTTTTGACATAGGCCAGACAACCCCATATCTTAACTCGTTTAAGACATGGTCTCTTCCCACTCCATATCTCATATGGTGTGGTAGGTACAGATTTAGATGGAACTTGATTCAATAGGTATGCTGCTGTCTCCAGCGCATACCCCCAGAAGGAAATAGGTAACTCAGCTGTGCTCATCATAGAGCGCACCATATCTAATAGGGTGCGGTTCCTCCGTTCCGATACACCGTTGTGCTGTGGTGTATATGGAGGAGTTAGTTGAGATAGAATCTCATTCTCTTTAGGAAGTTCAGGAATTCATTGCTCAAGTATTCATCTCCTCGATCAGATCGAAGGATTTTAATACTTTTCCCGGTTTGGTTCTCGACTTCTTGTTTATATTCTCTAAATTTCTCAAAAGCTTCTGATTTGTGTTTCATCGGGAACACATACCCGAATCTAGAGAGATCGTCAGTGAATGTAATGAATTACGAAGAACCATCCCTGGCATGTGTAGACATGGGACCGCATACATCACTATGTACCAGTCCTAAGAGTTCCGTAACTCTTTCTCCATGTCCCGTAAACGGAGTTTTGGTCATCTTTCCTTTGAGACATGACTGGCAAGTGTCATAAGATGAAAATTCAAACGGATTCAAATATCCATCCTTATGCAACTTAGCTAGTCGTGTCGCATTGATGTGACCCAGTCTACAATGCCACAAGAAGGATTCGTTCAGTTCTGAACTCTTCCTCTTGTGTGTGTTTGTTATGCTCAGAACTGTTGATTGATTTAGAACA
The DNA here is from genome assembly GCA_030015575.1 of Agapanthus africanus. NCBI lineage: Eukaryota > Viridiplantae > Streptophyta > Magnoliopsida > Asparagales > Amaryllidaceae > Agapanthus > Agapanthus africanus. Next base: position 945,216,346 of record CM057338.1, on the reverse strand, counting down.
TAAATGCCATTGCACATCGTGCCTGATCCAACCAACTTTTGGTTTAGAAAAATGTTCATAACATTATCCTGTAATACAAAATTATATCCTTCTTTACTCAACAAAGAAACCGATACAATGTTGCATATCAGGTTCGGTATGTAATAGCATTCGTTCAGAATCAATGTATTACCAGTTGGCAATACAAGGTGATATTCCCCGACGGTTTTAGCTGCAACAATTGCACCATTTCCAACCCTTATGTCTTTATCACCTTCTCCAAGTTCTCTACCTTTCCTAAGCCCATGTAACTGATTACATATGGGATCCTGACCCGGTATCTAATACCCAGGACGTAGAGCAAATGGAGAAACAGTTCTCTGTAACGAACACACCCAAAGAAAATGCATCAACATATACTTTCTTTATTCGGGAGGCATAGGAATCCTGATATTCCCCTATATCCTGTTCAGTCTTATAACTTTTATAAGAAAGAACGGAACCAACGTTCCCCAGCACAGTATAACATGCGGGTTCGGTCAATACATCCATATTATTATCTTTATTAAGGCATGATACGGTCGCTACCTGGAGAGAGAGAGAAGAAAACACTTTAGCGTATGCTCTTGTAAGATCAGATTGGTTAATATTTTATCTAATCAGGATGGCTCCCACTGTTTTTATCAAATCTTCCTTCAAACCCTAAAAGGAAAGACTAGCCGGGATTAATTACACCCTACAATTTCACCAATCTTTCAGCCAGGCCAGTGTCGGTACTTTGAGGGAGGTTCCCCATGCTTTCGCACGGACCTAATTAAAGTAAACCTCGTTTTCCCAGAGGCGTAACCCCGTTGACACCTTTCTAGACACCTACTTGATCGGCTAATTGTCCTGTGTAAAACTCTCCCAGGAGTAACAATTACTCGCAGTGGGTTCGGGATCCAACTATCTCATAGAAGGTATGCAATCTTATTGCAAATTATAACACTTGAAATTCCCGATAATATTTTGCCCCTAACCCTTATGACCTTGACAAAGGCCAACAAATCATAGGATGCTAGTCAAGTTCAACCCATCATTTCTTGATTGAATCAAACCCACCCGCACGACCCTTGACAAAGGCCAATAAGGTCGTACGACTACCCCAAAATAATCTGCATCATATGCATAAGCAGATAAGCACCATTCAGCTACCGCACACTACGCCTTGACAAAGGCCAACAAACACAGCACGAATACTAAACAGTTCTTATCTGAAATGACGGAGGGCTAAGACAGGTTTTTCTGAAAACCTATTGCGTAATGAACTTGATATCGTTGTAGAATCGAGTGCATTTTGAAATGGAGTGATTTTGAGACTTTTATTAGTTTTGCTAAAGAGCTCACTCCCGGTGAAAGGATCTCGGCTCTTTCCTCATCGAATAAGGTGCAGGATATATCATATATATCACTATGCAAAGCAAAACTCCAAAAGCAATAAAAAACAAACCGAGTGTTGTAGCATCTACCAGTTTTGCTAAAGAGGTCACTCCCGGTAAAGGGATCTCGACTCTTTCCTCATCGAATAAGGTGCAGGATATATCATATATATCACTATGCAAAGCAAAAAATGTAGCTACCCTTTTTGAAAATTTGATTCTACAACATCTTTTAGGTTTCTTTTTTTTCATTAATCACATTAATGAAGTCCCATCATTTAAGTCACCTAAACATCACAGATAAATACGACGTACACTTATGCCATCCGCATTTGCCTCGATATCCCCTCGTGCACCGTTAGGTTAGGTGACTAACGGCAAAGCGGGGCAGGGCTAGCGCGGGTGTAAAACATAAGTAACGTCTATATAATATATCATATATACTATATACAGTATCTATCATAACATATCAAATGATCGCATCACAGATATCGCAGCAGAAGAAACATATGAAATAATGGATATACTAGGAGGTCCGTATTTTATTTTGAGTATCTATAAAACAAGGATTCCACGGTCACGATGAATAGCCAAACCCACACCCCTAGACCCCTACGAGAGCGGCAAGAAACCCTACCAATTCTAGAGTTAGGAGACTCGGACTCGACTCCTCGAGTTGGTCTCCCATTGGACTCTAGAACCCGGTTACTTGTGCTCTCCTCCTTGGGTCTATCCTAGTGCGGAAAAGTAAATAATATACAAATGGTGACATCAACCTCATCCCGGAAGTGCCCCAATAAAAGAATATTACATACATTTAATTTTACATGAATGAAAATAAAAACCCTCATCTCACATAAAACCCCCGGCTATTCAAAAACGCGACGATCCAATATAACATATCCAGCAACACATAACATCACATGTCATCAACGTAAGTAAATATGCGCATTCCAATAGTCATTGACATATAGCAACGAAACCGGCGATATCACATATTACACTTACGGTCGCAGAAAAGAAAGTGTAAAACTACAACATTTGGAATCCACAATCTCTTTAGACATCGTAAATCCGAAATATCACATACTTTGCATTTCATGCCTAACTATATGAATTCCAGATATTATATTACATTCCAGATAAATAGACAGTATTAAACTTTCCGATCGAATAATCAAACACCCAAGAATTTCCAAATAGTTCTCAACACTTGAGGGAAGTTTAAAAACATCCATCACATGCCATAGTACCAATGGTCCGGCCGTAGAAGGGTCAAGCCAACGCCTCACATGTGGCAACGCCGCACTCCCCCAAACCCTAAGCTTCAAAAGGCAGTTCAAGACGGTCACATAATCGAGTTAAGGTTTGTTGTTTTCTAGAGGGTCCATTGCGTAACTTGCACGATTTAGACGTTCTTAAACTACGGAAAAACTAACACTTGGAAATTTCCCGGGTCAGCAAAAAGTGAGTTATTGATATCTGTTCGAACTTTTTAATACTTTCTAAATATCCTGAAAACAAAACGAAATTAAATTTTCCGATCGAATCAACGTATACAAAATGATCCCCAGAACACTCAACACTTGAGTCAAGTTAAAAATACCCAGAAATATGCAGGAATAGAAACGGATATTATTGCATAAAGAACCGTCCCCAATACTCTGTTCCTGCCGCGGAACCGCCGCCGCAAGTAGCTTATTGCCGCGGTTCCGCGGCTATATAGATGAATTGGGGGCTCGTTTTTCATGATAATTCTTAGAATTTCCTGCTGATTTTTTTAAGTATTTTTAATTCAGAAAAATCACAGTTTTTAAAAAATGTCCAGAGAGGGGTTCATTTTGACGTTACGGGGTTCGTTCGGAGTTTTAACTTCGTAAACACAGCACCATTTAAAATAGAATGGTGTATGTCTTGCACACCCATGTATGATGTATCATCAACCATGATACAAAAAGAAAACACATTTTAATATATATCACATATATATTAAAGTTGTGCACATGTGAGAAAAATTCTTAAGTGAACAAATGTTAGTTAATGTAAATTAGTATATCATATATACAACTATACACTAAATTATTAAATCAACACTTGACTTAATAATCCGGTTATATCACATATAACCGACTAACATTCAATTTATCGACTTATCGAATCAACACTTGATTCGATAACCCGGCTATATCACATATAACCGACCGATACAAAAAGTCGCGAGAATAAAATACGGTATCACATACACGTATTATTCTCGGTCCCGCACATATCACATATGCGCTCCTATTTCGTTTTGCCTGAACCAGTAAAACCTCTATATAGGACTCTAAAGACTCGTCAATACGCCGGCAGTAGGTGATGATCACATCAAGCACCCACAAGCCGTCAGCGGTACTAGCTGGACGTAATGGCTACCTGGGTATTGAGCGATCAGAAGATCAGCAAGCAAGCCCGCTCCAACTCCTGTAAAAACCTAACAGTAACACTTCCTGTACAGTCCGGTCTCCTCGTCTGATATGTCGCATATTAAGTCTAGAGGTGGTAAACGTCAGACCCTAATAACCGATAAGTCGTGCCTGATGTGAGGCTTATAACGGGTCGAGAAACTACTGGTAACACTTACCAGTAAATCTCTAATCAGCCCTGGCCAGGGACTTCCCTGTTATGGCCAATCGAGCACAGCACAACATCAACCCCCAATACCGGGAGAGACGAAACCCCTCCTATCGCTCATTACCTCCATGTGACTCGGGACTGTACCCAAAAACCACCGTTTTGCACGCCCTCTTGGACGTGGTAAGGTGGAAATCAAAGCACAGTGGGAATCACACAAGACTCTATGACGATCTCGGGTCTACAGACTAACCTGCACAAGTGTCACCAGAGAACTGCCATCTGACGTGAGGTATAATACCATTTGGGAGTTCTCGGCGAGTCCGTCCAGTGTACCCAGTCTCCAATGAGCACCCGTATACCATCTCTGATGTCGAACACCAATGGATATGGGATCATCCTGTAGAGTGTTTTTCGTCACCCCATTGAGATGGGAATACGCGCGCGCTTGTCAGGCGTACTACAGATTTCCCCTGCCTGGGGTAGGCCAGGGTTTATTGATTGTGGGGATCCGAATCTCCGGCAGCCGCGAACTAAGCTGCCGTTAATTACCCCTCGCCTTTGGGGCGAGAGAACCTCCGATTAACGGGTTAAACTGGTCATGCGAACTCAATGTGCGGTGTGCGTGTGTTGTGTTTTGAAAGGGGTTTTGAATATATCGGGAGCCACGCAGAGTTTTTACGGGGGTCCCGCTACCCGGATAGCGGGCTGGGGGTCAAGGGGGCAAGCAGGGAGGAAAGGCATCCAAGGGATGCGTGGGGCACGTGTGTGTGCAAATATGTATACATATGTATATGTGTATGTATGTACATAAAAAGAGGGGGAAAGGCATCCAAGGGATGCGTTTCCCCCAGCGCCTTGAGCGCTGTGCACTTAAGTGTTGTACGCTCAGGCGCAAGTGCGCCACGTGTCGGCACGCGGGCGCCTTGCGCTCGGGCGCAGTGCGCTTGAGCGCAAGTGCGCCACGTGTCGGCACACGGACGCCTTGCGCTCGGGGGCAGTGCGCTTGAGCGCAAGCGCGCCACGTGTCGGCACGCGGGCGCCTTGCGCTCGAGCGCAAGGGCGCTGAAGCGCAAACGCGCCACGTGTCGGCACGTGGGCGCTTTGCGCTCGAGCGCTAGCGCGCTACGCGTCGGCACGTGGGCGCTCAGCGCTTGGGCGCCGGCGAGGAAAAGAGGGCTTTTAGCCCCAGAAATCAGAAGCTATACTTCAGAAAGGAAATATTTATTATATATATATATATATATGGAGTTAAACTCCTAGGATGTTTTGAAGCTGATGAAGGAGGATCATCTTCTTCCTCCTGTGGTTTGGCCGGATCTTGAAGATCAAGAGATGTAAGATCTAAAAATCTCTTCTTTTGAGATCTAATGACAGATCCAAGCTCCCCTTGGTGGGTTTTATGGTGAAAAACTATTTAGTTTTGTAAAAGGAAGAGTAAAACTCTTGATTTAATTCAAAGAAAAAAAAAGGTTTGAAACCTTCAGAAAAGGGAAAGATATACAAACCCTAGGTTTTTGAGAGAATGGAAAAAGTGTTACTTTATTCATCATCATGTTGCCTTTTATAGGCTTACATATTTGCATATAGCCCCTTGGGCTTTACAAAATGACATTTTACCTATCCCATGGCTCATGTGCCATTTCATTTTTGCACATAAGCCATGGGCTTACAGAATATTGGCTTTATGCCCATTTTGCATACATTCACATATAAAAAATTACATAATAATTATTTATTACATGATTTTGTCGTTGCCATGGGGAGACTGGCCGTGGGCTTGACTTGGGCATGGGTCCGCTTGACCTGGGCTTGGGCCCACCTGGCTTTGGGTTGACTTTGATTTTGACTTGGTCAACCGGGGTGTAAATTTTTACCCCAACAAATTGCCCCCTATCAATAAATGCACACAGTATATGTGGGTCGTGTGCATGAAATTGGTGGATCTTCTTTCATGTGGAGAGGACTTGCTTTGGTTCCCACTTTTTGGGGCGCACTGCCCTTTTTACGACATGGACAGCCGACGCTTGACGCGTCTCCGAGACAGAGTGTCCATGGTAGACGTTTCCCTAGCCCAGAATGATTTCGTTGACGTGCCCCCGGCGCGGAGTGTCGCTGGTCAACGTTTTCCCGAGGCGGAGTATCGGCTGGTTGACGTGTCCCCGAGACGGAGTGTCTGCTTGACGTTTTCCCGAGACGGAGTGTCGCTTGACGTGTCCCCGGTATGGAGTGTCTGCTGGTTGACGTATCCCCAAGACAGAGGGTCGCTGTTGGACGTTTCCCTGATGCGGAATGTCTGTGTTGGACGTTTCCCAGATGCAGAGTGTCACTGGTTGACGTTTCCTCGGCACGGAGTGTCGCTGATCGACTTTTCCCCGGCGCGGAGTGTCGCTGGTTGACTTTTCCCCGGCACGAAGTGTCGCTGATCGAATTTTCCCCAGCGTGGAGTGTCGGGTTGACTTTTTCCCGGCACGAAGTGTCGCTGATCGACTTTTCCCCGGCGCGGAGTGTCGCCGATCGACTTTTCCCCGGCACGGAGTGTCGGGTTGACTTTTCCCCGGCACGGAGTGTCGCCGATCGACTTTTCCCCGGCGCGGAGTGTCGGGTTGACTTTTCCCCGGCATGGAGTGTCGCTGATCAACTTTTCCCCGGCGCGGAGTGTCGGGTTGACTTTTTCCCGGCACGGAGTGTCGCTGATCGACTTTTCCCCGGCGCGGAGTGTCGCGTGTTGACTTTTCCCCGGCACGGAGTGTCGCTGATCGACTTTTCTCCGGTGCGGAGTGTCGGTGGTTGACTTTTCCCCGGCACGGAGTGTCGCTGATCGACTTTTCCCCGGCCCGGAGTGTCGGTGGTTGACTTTTCCCCGGCACGGAGTGTCTGCTTGACGTTTCCCCGGCACGGAGTGTCTGCTTGACGTTTCCTCGGCACGGAGTGTCGTTGTTGGAATTGGTTGGTTTGATTTGTTTGATTTGAGTTGACATCAGCATCGCTACACTGGAATATGGTACCAAAAGCGAATCATCATCCATCTTTGAGAGGATTTGGGAATTGGGGTTTTTGTTTGGCATCTGCATTGCTGCACTGGAATAATGCCAGGAGCAACTCATTATTTGCCCCGAGAGGATTTAGGAATTGGTTTTTTTTTGTTTGGCATCTGCATTGCTGCACTGGAATAATGCCAGGAGCAACTCATCATTTACCCCGAGAGGATTTGGGAATTGTTTTTTTTGTTTGGCATCTGCATTGCTGCACTGGAATAATGCCAGGAGCAACTCATCATTTACCCCGAGAGGATTTGGGAATTGGTTTTTTTTGTTTGGCATCTGCATTGCTGCACTGGAATAATACCAGGAGCAACTCATCATTTGCCCCGAGAGGATTTGGGAATTGGTTTTTTTTTGTTTGGCATCTGCATTGCTGCACTGGAATAATGCCAGGAGCAACTCATCATTTTCCCCGAGAGGATTGGGGAATTGGTTTTTTTTGTTTGGCATCTGCATTGCTGCACTGGAATAATGCCAAGAGCAACTCATCATTTGCCCCGAGAGAATTTGGGAATTGGTTTTTTTTGTTTGGCATCTGCATTGCTATACCGGAATAATGCTAGGAGCAACTCATCATTTGCCCCGAGAGGATTTGGGAATTGGTTGTCGGCATCTGCATTGCTGCACTGGAATAATGCCAGGAGCAACTCATCATTTGCCCCGGGAGGATTTGGGAATTGGTGGCTTAGGAGACAGGTTTAGATCCCTATCACCTAAGGCATTTCAATTTTATGAGCCGTAAGGATCTCACAAAGCATTTTCTCCCTACGGATCGTAAGGATCCCGTAGGTGTATTTTCTCCTTAGGAGTCGTAGGGACTCCTAAGTGTGTTGCTCCTTTGTGAGTCGTAAGGATCTCACGCGGGAATTTTCTCCTCACAAAGTCGAGAGGACTTTGCGAGTGCATTTCATTTCTTTTTTTTTACGAGTTTGCGCCCTTTCGGGTTTTCACAAACTCGCCGGCAGTCTTGCTGTTTTTACTCACAGAACCCTTTCAGGTTTTCATCCGTGCCCATTTTGCTTGTGGACATACCATTTTTTTAAATATTTTTTTTGTTTTTGGTGGGACTTTGAATGTGGTCTCACAAGTAGGACTTGGGAGAGACTGGGATTGTTTTACGCCCGTGGATTGTATACGGTTTTGCAGGATGTATGATCCAGACCATAGGGCAAAAAACATTTTGGGTCTTTGTTGGCGTCTGCATCGCTGCACTGGAATATGGTACCAAGAGCGACTCATCATTCGCCGTTGGGGTATAGGATTTGGAATTTGGTTAGCGTCTGCATCGCTGCACTGGAATATAGTACCAGGAGCGACTCATCATTCGCCATTGGGATTTGAATTTGGAATTTGGTTGGCGTCTGCATCGCTGCACTGGAACATGGTACCAGGAGCGACTCATCATTCGCCGCTTGGGATTTGAATTTGGAATTTGGTTAGCGTCTGCATCGCTGCACTGGAACACGGTACCAGGAGCGACTCATCATTCGCCGTTGGATTTGAATTTGGAATTTGGTTGGCGTCTGCATCGCTGCACTGGAACATGGTACCAGGAGCGACTCATCATTCGCCGCTTAGGATTTGAATTTGGAATTTGGTTGGCGTCTGCATCGCTGCACTGGAACATGGTACCAGGAGCGACTCATCATTCGCCGTTGGGATTTGGAATTTGGCTAGCGTCTGCATCGCTGCACTGGGATATGGTACCAGGAGCGACTCATCATTCGCCACTTGGGAATTGGGAAGCGATAGCTTAGGAGACAGGTTCAAATCCCTATCGCCTAAGGCTTTTCAATTTTATAAGCCATGAGGTTCCCATAAAAGCATTTTCTCCCTGCGAGTCGTAAGGATCCCGCAGGTGTATTTTCTCCTTAGGAGTCGTGAGAACTCCTAAGTGTGTTTTTCCTTTGTGAGTCGTAAGGATCCCACAAAGGTTTGTTCTCCTCATGTATCGTGAGGACACATGTGTGGGTCTTCTCAATGGAGCATAACTCCAAAGGCGGAGATCAGCCGCGTAACTGGTGATTACGGTGAGGCATGGGTATGATGAGAATTATTTGAGCCCGTGGATTGTATACGGCAGTCAATTTGGGGACTGGCCGTAGGGCCGGAAGAATTTTGAAAAAATGGATTTTTGTTGGCGTCTGCATCGCTGCACTGAAATATGGTACCAGGAGCAACTCATCATTCGTCAGTTGTTTTGTTTTTTTGTTTTTTTGTTTTACCGCGATTGCTCTATCATTTCAGCTTTTCTTATCGCGAAGGTCGCGATTGCCCTATCATTTCGGCTATTTATTCACGGTTGCCCCATCATTTCGGCTTTATTTTCATGTTTATCTTTACTCGCTGATTTTTTTTGCAAGTTGCCCCATCATTTCGGCTTTTCTTTATTTTTCTTTTATTTACACATTTATTGTTTATTTACATACATATATATATTTTTTTACATTCCCAGTTTAACGACTTAGAGGTCGACGGTTCCCAGTTTAACGACGTGGGGGTCATCTTTGCTTATCCCAGCTTCTTGAATTTTGATCTTGGCGGAGCTGTGTTGATGACCTAGCTCCGTGGCTTGCCGATACATCCGAGAATTGTGAGGTTTTTCCAAGCTTATATTAGTCCTCTGCCCAATCTTTGAAAATATAGCAGTCTTTGATGGTATGACCCACCACTCTATGATATGGGCAGTATACGGGATTGCCGGTCATGTTCATTTCCTGTGGCCTCTTTGGAACAGGCAGTTGCAGACCGTTGTTCAAACCGTCTATGAATATTTTGCGGACTTCATCCCTCCTGAAGGAGTATACCTTCTTCTTTCTCTCTATTGGAGTAGGTGCCTTTACTGATGCTGGTCCTCGAGGCCGATAGGTCTTTAGTTCGCCCTTTTCAAATAATGGCATTTGTCTGGGAGGATTAGGTTCCCGAAAGGCTCCGGTCTCCATTTGCATGAAATCGGCGGTCGTAGCTTGACTGTTTGCTAACGCGCCTTTAGACAGTTCTATCTCTCCCATCTTGTATTGCCTTTCGACCCAATCTTTGAAGACGAAGCAGTCCTCAATGGCATGACCTATCACCCTGTGATAGGGGCAATATTCTGGGTCGTCGGTCATATTCGCTTCTTGTGGTCTTTTTGATTCCGACAGTTGTAGACCGTTTCTTAGGGCGTCCATGAATATCTTGTGGACTTTTTCCCTTTTGAAGGAATAGACTTTCTCCAGTTTCTCTTTCAGAGGCGATTCCCCCCCGGCGTATGTGTCGGAGGGACTAGAGGCTGATTGCGGCCATTTTCCGCGAAGGCGCTCCGCCCTTAGGTTGATGGGGGTATCAGTTGGCTGCCTCCGGGTATCAATCCCTGGCTCATGAACCAAAATTTGATTCTGCTGTAATTGCAATCGGGCGACTTGGGTCGCGAGATCTGCCACGACGTTTTCCAGCTCGTCGATTTTGGAATAGACCTCGGCCCTCTTCTCATCCCTGTCCTGAAATTGCTCTTGAAGCCATTGGAATAATGCTTGTTCTGTAGTTCCGGCTATGACAACCGGGTAATCTTTATTGCCTGAGCTCAATTCCACAGGAACCACTTGCTCCTCTGGCTTATCGACCTGAGCGGGCTCTTCATCATTTAGATCGAGCCGATGCTGGGTAGCGTCAACCATATCATCACCATGGCTGTGAAGAAGAGGAGGGTTCGTTTCTTCATATCCGGCCATGTAGACAGTGTGGATAACACATTCAGCCATTCTTTCATCACTGGCAGCTGGTTTCGCGGAGCGGTCCGGGCTTTGGAAATTCATAAATTTTAACATGGCCAGAGCCCTAGCCCTTTTGTTGGCTCTATATCTGAGCCGCTTCTGCCTCAGCTTCTCTGCCTTAAGCGCTTGGCAGGCTTTTGCTCTTCGGGAAGCCGCCATAGGCCGAGCGATGGGGATGCTTGAGAAGATATCTGCCCGCGTGTCCGTCGAAGGTATCGCTTGGGCTTGCCCACGACGTCTGGAAAATTCTTTTGTTCCGATGGCTTTACCCCCAGTTGGGGCCATGGAAAGCCGTCCAGACACCAATTTGCGTTTAGGTTGGGGCGCCCTCGAGATTACCACATTCGGTCTCCTGCCTTTCGAGACCGGTCTGTCTGTTGCTAGAGCTTGAGGAACCGGGATGGCGTTAGATGACACGAACAGGATAGAGCCGAATGGTAGCGGCTCCTCCTCCCATTGTCGCCCGAGACTGGCCGGAAGGACCGTCCTGGAGTCCATCTTCATCGTGTAGGAGACGGGAGTCGTGCTGAGAGCTGAGTTCATCTTGGAGACATTGTTGAAAAGCGGTTGCTTGAAAACCTGCATGAAAGAGCATTATTTTAGTATAAATATAGACATGTAAATTGATTGAGTTCGCATGAACGTTTAACCCGAAATATGGGAGGAGAGATTGGTCCCACCGGGCGTGCCAGAATCTGTAGGGTGTTTTTCGTCACCCCATTGAGATAGGAATACGCGCGCGCTTGTCAGGCATACTACAGATTCTCCGTGCCTGGGGTAGGCCAGGATTTATTGATTATGGGGATCCGAATCTCCGGCAGCCACGGACTAAGCTGTCGTTAATTACCTCTCGCCTTTGGGGCGAGAGAACCTCCGATTAACGGATTAAACTGGTCATGCGAACTCAATGTGCGGTGTGCGTGTGTTGTGTTTTGAAAGGGGGTTTTGGATATATCGGGAGCCACGCAGAGTTTTTACGGGGTCCCGCTACCCGGATAGCGGGCTGGGGATTAAGGGGGCAAGCAGCCCCCTTGTTGGGTGTGGGGCAGCGCCCCGTTAGAAATTTTTTTTCTAACATGGACAGTGTCGTGGAGCACGTGTGTGTGCAAATATGTATACATATGTATATGTATATGTATGTACATAAAAAGAGGGGGAAAGGTATCCAAGGGATGCGTGGGGCCAGCGCCTTGAGCGCTGTGCGCTTAGGTGCTGTACGCTCAGGCGCAAGCGCGCCACGTGTCGGCACGCGGGCGCCTTGCGCTCGGGCGCACGGCGCTGGAGCGCAAGCGCGCCACGTGTCGGCACGCGGGCGCCTTGCGCTCGAACGCAAGGGCGCTGAAGCACAAACGCGCCACGTGTCGGCACGCGGGCGCCTTGCGCTCGAGCGCTAGCGCGCCACGTGTCGGCACGTGGGCGCTCGGCGCTTGAGCGCTTGGGCGCCGGCGAGGAAAAGAGGGCTTTTAGCCCCAGAAACCAGAAGCTATGCTTCAGAAAGGAAATATTTATTATATATATATGTATATATATATATATATATGGAGTTAAACTCCTAGGATGTTTTGAAGCTGATGATGGGGGATCTTTTTCTTCCTCCTGTGGTTTGGCCGGATCTTGAAGATCAAGAGATGTAAGATCTACAAATCTCTTCTTTTGAGATCTAATGACAGATCCAAGCTCCCCTTGGTGGGTTTTATGGTGAAAAACTATTTATTTTTGGAAATGGAAGAGTAAAACTCTTGATTTGATTCAAAGAAAGAAAAAGGTTTGAAACCTTCAGAAAAGGGAAAGATGTACAAACCCTAGGTTTTTGAGAGAATGGAAAAAATGTTACTTTATTCATCATCATGTTGCCTTTTATAGGCTTACATATTTGCATATAGCCCCTTGGACTTTACAAAATGGCATTTTACCTATCCCATGGCTCATGTGCCATTTCATTTTTGTACATAAGCCATGGGCTTATAAAATTTTGGCTTTATGCCCATTTTGCATACATTCATGTATAAAAAATTACATAATAATTATTTATTACATGATTTTGTCGTTGCCATGGTGAGGCTGGCCGTGGGCTTGACTTGGGCATGGGTCCGCTTGACCTGGACTTGGGCCCACCTGGCTTGGGGTTGACTTTGATTTTGACTTGGTCAACCGGGATGTAAATTTTTACCCCAAGACATCCATCGCCCATTTCATGGGTCGAGAAGTGTATACGCTAGTCTACTCTCGTATATCGATGCCCTGTCTCGATACACCTACGACTAGGAACATTAAAGAATGTACTTATGGACTACTCTGTCCCCACTAGTATGATCTGCATTATAGTCCAGGTAGTCAAGTACACATCCTAAGGGCTTTACCAACATGTAACTCTAAGACAACATCAAGAGACAAGTATACATGTTAAGATAAAGAGCAACCAGATAGCATACTATCATATCGAGCAAGAAAGGCCTCTCTATATATGTCCAAGCATCCAATATAATATACATCATCTGTACAATACTGGCCTCTACGGCATACATACAACTAACAGCTATCTTCGAAAATCCTTCAATGAAACTTCTGTAATATCCAGCTAAACCCAAGAAACTTCTAATGTCCTTCACTGACTTTGGTGTAGACCATTCGTTAACTGCTGCAATTTTCGCAGGATCCACAGAGATTCCTTCTCCTGATACGATATGTCCAAGAAAACCAACATTCTTTAGCCAAAACTCGCACTTGCTGTACTTGGCATAGAGCTTATGTTGTCGAAGAGTTTCCAGGACAATTCTTAGGTATTCTGCATGTTCTTTCCGACTCTTAGAATACACCAGGATGTCGTCGATGAAGATGACAACAAACTTGTCTAAGTACTCCCGGAAAACTTGATTCATTAGGTTCATAAATATTACTGGTGCATTGGTCACTCCAAATGGCATCACTAGAAATTCGTAATGTCCATAGCGAGTTCTGAAAGCTGTTTTGTGAATATCAGCTTCCTTGACCTTCACCTGATGATATCCTGAACGAAGATCCAATTTAGAGAACACACAAGATCCACTTAGCTGATCGAATAAATTATCGATGCGCGGGAGGGGATACTTGTTCTTTATAGTGACTTCGTTCAAGGCTCTATAATCGATGCACATTCTGTATGAACCTTCCTTCTTCTTCACAAGTAGTACAGGTGCTCCCCAACTTGAAGTGCTGGGACGAATCCATCCTTTCGCCAATAATTCGTCCAACCGTGTTCGGACTTCCTTCAAACCTTCCGGACTTAATCTATAAGGTGCTTTGATCACCGGCTGTGCTCCTGGTACTAAATCAATACTGAATTCAAGAGCTCGATCGGGAGTCAAACCTGATATATCGTCAGGAAATACATCGTCGAACTCTCGAACTACCTTTGGTCTTGATTCTTCCTTCGCTTGAGCTGCTGCAACTACTGCTTCCCTTGGCTTCGCTTTGTAGGTACTTGGCTCCAGGGTACGGTCTCCGCTTTTGAAATAGAAGACCGGATGGTCTGGAATCTCGAATACTACCCTCCTTTGATGACAGTCGATGGTAGCATAAAAAGTTCCAAGCCAATCCATTCCTAGAACCACATCGAAGTTCGGTATGTCCAGTACTTTAAAGTCAGCATAAAACTCTCTGCTGCAGACGACAACTGGATACAAGTTGTATCCCCTGGTTGCCTTTAGAACGCCATTTCCTGAACTGACATTCCAGCTGGATACAAGCGGTGAGACTGGAATTGCATGGGTTCGGACGAACCGTTGCGACATAAAGCAGTGCGATGCTCCAGTATCAAACGGTGCTAGTGCAGGTAGTGAGGCTACTAAGATTGTACCTAAGGTATGTGGAATATGTTTTAGGTATAGGGAAAGTGTGTAGATAAATAAGACTGAAAGAAAAGTTTGAGAAGAAAAGTTTACCAGTGATGACTTGTCCAGTGGCCTCAGCTTCTTCCACTGATATAGTGAAAGCCTGGCGCCTTGGTACATTTCTTTTGGCCTGAGGAGCATTCCTCGGAACGTTCCTTTGAGCTTGATGGAACTGGCGAGGAGGTAATGCAGCTTGTGATCCTCTGGGTGGTGCATGTAGTGCAAGTCTTGGAGCAGGTGCTTGGATGGATGGGCGCTGTGGGTAATTGTTTGCTAGCCTGGGTGCAGCAACTGGGTTTTGTTTATGAGGACAAGACCCAATACCATGAGCAGCTGAACCGCGGATCAAGCAAAGGTTGTTTGTACGCCGGCAATCTTTCGCCAGATGCCCATTTCTCTTACAGTAGTTACAAAAGGCTAGGCTGGGCCTGTTAATTGGTGCTCCTGGACGTCTTGGCACAAAAGGTGGTCTGGACGAGGCTCCTCCTGCCATCTGGTTGGCAGGGCGCTTAACTCCTGCAGACTGAGGTCTGCCCCTTGCTTTTATCACTGCCTCATAACTGCGGGCAGCTTCCACGGCATCCTCATGCGTCAGAAATTTCCCCGTGGCTAGTGCAGCCTGAATTTCTATGTCCAAACCTTGTTGAAAGCGACGGGCTCTGATATCATCCGTCGGTATCAAGTGTGCCGCGAATCTGTTTAAAGGATTGTGTTAGCTGTGTATTATGTGATATTTAAAAAAAATTGAAATACTGTGACGTATCTTACCGACTTAGCATGGTGAATTCAGCGTCATACTCATCTACTGACTTGTCCCACATCGAACCTTGTTGTAGATGAATGAACTGTTGTTCCATGGCAAACCTGGCAGTCACAGGGAAGAACTTCGCGTCGAACTTCTCGCGAAAAGTCTTCCATTCAATAAGCTGTACAAGACGGCTTTCTTCCGCCTTCCACCAGTTGCGAGCATTGTCCGTGAGCTGCAGTTTTGCCACACAGACCCAAGCTATGTCTGGCACTTGTGCTGCCGCCAGATCATCCTCTATGCTTTGTGACCATTCCTCAGCTTCAAGAGGGCTTCCCTTTCGGGGGAACTGCTTGGGATGTAAAGCCCTGAATTGCTTTACCCCAGGTGCGTCAGTCTCGGGACGGTTCAGGAGTTGTTGTTGTCCCTCAAGGAGGCTGCGGATCGCCTCAAGTAGCAATGTTTGCTCGATGGATGGCGCAGGAACAGCAGGTGTAAGAGGTAGTGGTGGAGGTGTGTTGTTGACATTGGTGCCGGTGTTGTTCGGGGAATCCATAACCTTGAAGAAAAATTTGGGTTAGGACAGATTCAAGTACATGAAATGATAAGATTCAAGGAATATGAAATTGTAAGATTCAAGTAACATGAATTGTAAAGAATGTTTTAGTTGCTAGTTCTTGTGTTATATTGCTTAGGTTGTTCACACAGAACAGAACTGCATAGTAGGGTTCTAAACAGCTCTGACCTGCAAGGGCCACCAACAAAACCTATCACGCCCCGCTTCCCGGTATACGGCGAAGGGGACGGGACTGGTCCGCTACGTATTTACTCTGAAGTAAATACGCTAAGTGTATCTAAGCAATATAAAAGTAAATACACAAGAGACAAGATATAATAAAAACAGCAATTTTTATTTATTAACATTTTTTTGTACAATGCATGAAAAGAAAATACAACTGAAATAAAAGCGATGCCTAAATAATGGCATAACAAGAAATGAAAAGTACCGAATGGAAAATGTACAATGAAACTAGAGCTCTGATTATTCAGCAAACTGCTCCAAGTCTTCTGCAGATGGCTCGATCTCTGCCGGGTCCAAACCACCTGACGACATTCAAAGAAGAAAGAAATAGAATGTCGTCAGCGAACAGGTCACTCGGTAAGTCCCAAAGATAAGAGGAAAGTATAATAGACAGAATAAGAAGGTATCTTTTAAAGTTGTATTATCTTATTGTAATATTGTATTAACGCTGTTGTTTGTAGCTTGGTACAGAAGAATGCCAGTGTATACGAGAGGAGTCTCTATATGCCAGAGACTAGAGGCACGTATAGTACAAGGAACCGTTTATGCCACGGTACAACAGCAACTGGATTCATGTTAGGTGTATTAAGTCTTACAGTCTCGTGCCACTTTTAACACCTTCCGTACCAATCTACCCTTTAACCCCGCGATATCTTGTTTGTATTGTTTGTCTTGTAAATTGTATTGGTTGCATAATTGATTGACTAACCGAAACCATGATATCGGTAAACGGATGTAACCGTAGAATCATGTAAGTGGAATAAATGGAGAACCATGTAAATGGAATATATATCCATGGTTCGGTTCAGTCAAGTTGCATAGATTGATAATTGGATTCATGAATTCATATTGAATTGTAATATTGAAGATTGTAGATTGTAGATTGTACTTGAATCATATTCAAGTCAGATTATACAGAGACTCAAACTGAGTCAGACAATTAGCAAAGTAATTGAAGTCCTGATTGTTTTTATTAATTTGTCTACCTTAGATAGGCAAGCACCCATTTCTCCGGCTCCCTGGGGCTCAAGAGATTGGTTCTGCTTAAACCTATGCTTACTAGGGTCCTTAGGGTAATTTATAGTACTTGAGGTTTTTTTTTATATAAATATACTTTTATATATTTTTCAAAATACACCTCAAGTATTTATTATTCGTTTTTAGAGTTGTAATGAATGTGGGTTTTATATTGTGATATTTCTAGTGAAAATATCCTAGTTTCATAAATAAAGGTATTTATTTGAAATATTGATTTGTATGGAATTCATGGTATTTTAGTGTAAAATTGATTCTTGTGATTTTTTAAAAAAGGTGGAATATTTATATCATAACAAAATAGATATTTTAATGATAAATATACATATATTTATACAAAAATAATTTTTATATATTTTTATATATTCTAAAAATCTCATTTTCTTAAGATATCGTATTTTAAATCTTTCGAGACCGATTGCTCCTTGCGGAGGTCTGAATCTCGCACTACTAAGCTCGAGAATGTGCGATAACTCGCACCATCCCGAACGGGTTCCCCAAAATGGGTTGCAGTGGCGCTTTGCAAAGATTTGTAAAATACTAAATCTTTTAGAAAACGGTTTTATGAAGTAAATGGTATTTATTTGTAAAGACGTCAATTTTCCGTATTTTATGTTTTAGGGTCTCCTAAATCAACTAGACTATTCCTAACTGGTCCAAACGATAAGTTGTGAGATGCCTCAAATCATCTCTTCACCATCAATTGTGGCCAGATAAGTACAAGTGAAGAAAGGAGAGATCCGCTCACGAATCACCGTGAGACGGGCCTTTTAAAGTTATCTTTCTCACTTGCCTAGCCTAGACACCACAAAGTCAGGTTTAGATAAACGGCTGATGTCCACGACTTATCGTATTTTCATAATAAGTTGTATTTATTTAAAAAATGTATCAATACTAAATCTTTTAGTAATGGTTTTATTAAGTCAAGAGTATTTAAATGAAGATATTGTTTTCTCGTATTCTAAATTTTCGATGGTATCGTGTTAGGTTGTATATGTGTGTGTGAGGAGGTAGGTCATTACCTCGTACTCTACTATAAAGGTATAGCAAGTTTAATGGAGCTAAATGTAAAGTTGAAACAATGTGGTATTTAAGTGAAAAATACTATAAATTGAAATAGTTATCATTTCATGTGATGAAACTTGATCAATTTGGTTGATTAGTGTTTAATAGTCATCATGAGGAAGTTTAAGTATGATTGTATTAGTGAGAAGTGGAATTTTATAAGAAACCAAATTGGAAATCGGATTTGTTCCGATTCCGTCTGGTTTTGTAAAAACCGTATTTTTAGATAGAAGAGATAGATAGAATCTGGGACTTACGGGTTTTAGATTACACAAGAGAGTGAGAGAGAACAAGAGGGATCGCCGATGTGTTGCGTCGTCGTCGGTAATTCCTAAAACGATCGCCGGAAGTTCCGCCGGGAATTCGTCGGAATTTTGCCTCGAGCTTGTTTTCAAAGTACACGATTCTTGAAAATTTTTGAGAGAGTGGGCTCAGGATTTTGGGGTGAGAGGGTAGAGGGTAGGGGGTGTATTTATAGGGTAGGCTAGGGTTATGGTAGATGAAAGGTTTTTAAATAAAAAAATTATAAAAATGTGTGAAAAATCATTAAAAATGGATTAAATAGGGTATAATTCACTCTCTGGAACCGATCCACTTAATTAGAGTGTGCAGGGGGTTAAAGGAGCTGAAAAGTCAACTTTTCAGTTGACAACTCGCCGGAATCGGCAACTCCGGCAGGCGGTGGCCGGCCGAGTCGGCCGGTCCGCCGGTCGAGTTGGCCGATCCGGGCCAAGTTCGACGGTCGGGAGGTCTCGTGAGGTAGGCACTGGTACTTTTAGTTTTTCAGGTTCAGTTCAAGTTTTGGGAGTTATTGTGTATGGACTGTTGGACTTCCAAAGAATTTAAAACAAAATAATATTAAAAAAATAATGTGGGGCAAGGGATTTGAACTCTAGTGGCTTGGTTCAGCAGTGCAAGGTGTTACCAATGAGCTATAAGCTCCTTCTTGTAATTATTGTGTGAAATAAATACTTAAAGTGGTAACATCAACATTAAATACCCCAAATATACTTCAAATTTAAACCAAATTTATGTACACTAAAAATGGAGTTGTTATATTTTATCATCAGAAAGAGTTCCTAAAATCATTAGAAGAAAGAGAGAGAAAATTGGAGATGAGATCCCTACAAAAGGTGGCGGATCAGCGGCCGTATAATGCAATTGGCGGCGGATCAGCGGCCGAATCGTGGTCGTTTGATCAAATTTTTCATGGGCATGATCTTCATTTCATGTGAATTGAGATGACATCTAGGGTTTCAAGTTTCAGAGCCTATATAAAGGACCGAACAGTAATGAAGAAAAAATCATCTAGGGTTTTTCTGTATTCTTATATCTCTTCTTTTAGCCATTAGTATTTCATAGCAAGTTTGGAGTTATTAATAAAAGATAGTTCAGTTGATTTCTTGTCTTTTTAATTCTCTTGCAATTTAATTATCATACTTTTATTTTATTAGATAGATGATTGTTTTCATGTTTTTTCTCCGGTCTTCCTTTTTCTCCTTTCTTCTTTCTAATTGTTTATATGCAATGATACTAGATGGATGTTCCTCGCTATCGTGAGGGCCCTAGTAGTTAGCATAATTACCATTCTTCATTTTTTCTCTCTTCTTCTTTCTTTTAATGATTTTAATGGATGAGTAATTTTTTTACTCGTTAGGGTCAAGAAAAGGGGAGTTTGAGGGATTGAAAAATCCCTTACGCTTTCTCTTTACCCAACATACGAATCTAAAAGTTTTTAAAAGATAAACCACATCTCTCCTTTTGGACGCTCTATCATTCCATGTTAGTTGCGACCCAAACTTTCGATACAAGTTGTGAGAATTTTACTAGAGACTTGAGATAATTGTAATTAATGGAAGGACATGGGTCAATAAAGTGAATCCGTAGTCCCCCTTTAAATTCTAATCCCTATTATTTGCTATTATCCTCGCATTAATTCAACAAGTGGATATAGATAAAGTATTTTTCATACATCTTTTAAACAACCCAAATCCGAAAATCCTAATGAGTCTAACATCAATATTTTCAAATCTCTTTTAGAATAAAAATAACAAATCAAACCCTTTTCAATTAACTCGTCTAAAACAAGATTAATAATTTACCATCTCCCTGTGGATGACCCGTACTCACTATCGGCTAGCTATTTGCGACACCGTTATTGATTGCGGTATTTATGATACTTTAAAAACTCACTATCGGCTAGCTATTGTTGTCATTTTGACCATTATATAAGTGCTATCCTTCAATACTAAATGTAAAATGTTTAAATAATCGTAGCAGTGGTGGACCCAGCTAATTGGTTTCATTGCTATAGGCATGGCAAAAAAGAAAAGAAAACATGCAGTGGGCCCGATGGTTTTATTCGGATCGGACCGCTTCCAACTCTGTCTTTGGACCTACAGCCCTATAAAAATCAATATTTTTTAAGTAGCACATTTGTAAGAATTAAGCAAACCAAACCGATGCATTCACACTAAAACATATCCCTAATTACCGTTGCATACAAAATAACAACTCTAGTCTCTAGCAATTAATTTTATCTACGTTCTTCTATCAATATCAATTGTTAAAAAAATAATTAATGCTCGAGTAAACTTCATAATCAAGTTTTATTACATGTAGGCCTATCTCTAATACGTGGCTGGTCCTGACATTAATATATTCATAAACTATATATTCTCGCTATTGATTTTGAGATCGATCTCAGATCTCTCACCAAACGGAACACGTGTCTTGATTCCAAAAGTAGGCCAACATTTTCATAATCAACCAAATCAATGCAAATCAAGGTAGTTAACATGAATGAGCATGGTTCGGTTCGGTTCGGTTCGAATTTTCTTGAAAAGATGAATCCGACCCGACCCGATCAAGACCTAGAACCGCCAACCGACCCGATCCGACCAAGTCCAAACCGAAATAAATCAAAACGACTGGTTTGGGTCGGTTGTCGGTTTGGGCCGTCATCTCGATTAGAGAGGTGCTTTGAGCACACGAGATCAGAATCGAGCTCGAAATTGTACGCTGCTCCATTTCCGACCACGAGACCGCCGATGATATGAAGGCTACTACCTCGATCCGCCGCTAGAACAGAGAATCTCTTCGATTTAGCTTCAGAAATCGGTTCGAGAGAAGAAAAGATCGTTGGAAAATTCGAATTTCCATCTATAAACCCTCCGGTGGCGTCTTCGCTGACTTATGATTTTAGCAGCTCCTTCTTCGAGTAGGATCTAGTGATCCTGTGAAACTCATCGGCAGAGCTCTGCTCAACGACCGGCTTCTTGCTCTTCGGACGCTTCATCACCTCGGACCCGCCGTCAAGGACCCGCTGACCTTCTCGGCCTCCGGACTGAACTCCAAGCCATAGGGGATCTGGGAGTGGCAGCGGGCGAGGGAGAAGAACTGGAGGAGGAGGTCGAGGGAGGAGGCAGGCATGCGAGCGCAGCATCGATTGTAGTCGCGGAGGAAGCAGAGGTAGGTGATCTTTTCTTAGGGGTCGGAGAAGAGAAAGACGGCAACGGCGTTGGAGAGAGAAAATTAGGTAAAAAGAGATGAGCTTAGGGTTAGGGTTTTGTAATAGTAGATATATGTCGGGTCGGGTTTGGAAAATCCAAACCAGACTCCCGACCCGATAACCGATTATCGGGTCTTTTGGACCGGACCGGACTCAACCCGACCTATCTCATAAACCGACAGAATCCGGTCGGTTCGGGTAAGGTCGGTCGGTTTGGGTCAGGTCGGGTTTATTTTGCACAGCCCTAGTAACTACACATTCTTTGAAATTGAGATTTTCATGCACACGGACCTCAAATGCTGAAACCGCGGTTTGTCAACTGTACGGCCTGCTTGGCTACGAAGTTATGATAACTAGAGTTTATATTCCGTGGGAAGTTGCTATGCAAATTCCAGTTTGCAAAACGCTAGCCCAGAAATCAAATGCTTAAATAAATATCGTTATTCTAGCTTTGTCCAAATAAGCTTAGAACTTTTTGAGCAAAAAGGCAGAGAAAGGAGCTCTACTCAAAATAAACTTAGCTTATTTCACAAAATTGTTGTCATCTAAATTTAACTCTAAGAACAAACATATATATGTTGTTTGAAATCACTGGCGCAAGCGTGTTGCTGGAAAAATTATGAACATTCAACTAAAACTCGGGTTTTCGGTAATTGGCAACTTCTATTTTAGTATCTAAACAGAGTTATATCAAGTTTTTTTATATTCAAACTTTTCTTCTTCCGAAAACCATGATTACAGTGATAAAATCCGTATTTACCAACAAAACATATATATCATCAAAACCTTAACTGCTTACAAATCTTACACTTAACTCCCCTCTATATTACATCCCCTTACATCAAACAACATCGCATGCACCACCTTCACTTAAACCACAAACGGAACCGAACCGGACTGAAACCGAACCCAAGCGAAGCCGGTTCAGTTCCCACCTAGCCGGTTCACGAGGGCGAGCGCGTTGCTGGTCACCCGCTCCACCGCCGCGATCTGCCTCCTGATCTGCGCCCTCACGTCCGCGCTCTTCCGATCCTGCGCCAAGCTCTCTAAGCACGTGCCCTGATCCGTTAGCGCCGCGCTGACCCAGGTCTGCACGTTACTCAGGTGCCACCTGAACCGGGCCGACCCGAACCGGCCCATCCGGTTCATCTCCTTAGCCGACCGTTTGAGCCGGTCCACGCTGTCGCTCAAAACCTCAAGGCAGTCACGGACGGCCCCGGCCTCGCCGGCGCGCGGGGACTTTCCGGAACCCGACAGGCGGTACACGTAGGTGGATGCGGCGCGGGCGT
This sequence comes from Agapanthus africanus, assembly GCA_030015575.1. Lineage (NCBI taxonomy): Eukaryota > Viridiplantae > Streptophyta > Magnoliopsida > Asparagales > Amaryllidaceae > Agapanthus > Agapanthus africanus. The sequence goes on along the minus strand of CM057338.1, from coordinate 945,193,224 downwards.
GAGTGACGCTGACGGAGACCGCGGCGTGCGCCAGCTGGCGGGGGCTATGGCGCACCAGCGGCGCGTACGACGCCAGCGACTGCTCGCATATCGCGGGGTAGCGTGTGCTGCGGCACGACGAGTGGATGAAGAGGCTGCTGCGCCGGCCACGCTGGGCCGCGCCGGCCGCAGCGGCGAGGTCACTGGCGAAGATGCCGATGGTCAATATTAAGATCATTACTTTGGATTTCATAATCGCTCCCATTTGTTTCTTTTTGCTATTTTGGGAGATTGTGGGGATTGGGTGGGTTATATTATAGGAGATTATTAGGGGATGGGGAGTCACGTGACTTGGTTTAATTACAGGGAACGTATATGGGGATTAGTGTGTGTGTAATTTTTACTAACTAGTTACCACTAGTAATGAAGTGAAGTAAACGTATGAGGTAAGTGCTCAAGGGACGTCTCCATGTGAGCGAGACAATGAAAGGGGCGATCTCATGCATTAAGCATTCATTGAGAGTTCAAGTGGAGCTTATTGCAACGGATTTGTTCCCTCCTTATTTTGGAACTGGACCGTAAGCTTATCACATGCATCACAGCACACACGAGCACACAGCACACACGAGCACACAACACACGCGCACCCAAAACACCTAACAATTTACCTCAAAAATGTTAAATTGTGTTCTCGTTTTCTTTTGGGGCCTCAAACCCCGCATGCAGTACCCTCATCAAAAAAGTAAATGTCATATCAGTTTTGGAGTTTACGTCGTGAAAAGATCCAGGTGAAAGAGGGTTGATTAACGGTAAAGAATTCCTTAGTTAAGGGGGGTTTTGAAAATTGATGCAGCCAGCATGGGGTTCCACATATGACGACTTGGATTAGACTTTTTTGATTCCATAGTTTGTCCATATATATCCACTAAAAACATATTCTTTGTATTTTTTTCCATATTATATTTGGAAAGAACATGCTATGTTTGTTCCCTAACAATCTCTATGCAGTTTCATTTGCTTTTAGAAAAATGATTTTCACGCAGAGTTTGACTATACGTATCAGAGCTTTATTCTCTATCATCATCTTATCAGCGGTATAACACAAGACTTTTTGATTGATGGGGACTTTCATCATATCAACCCGAAAAATATCATATGCTTTCTTTATTAGCATCATTATGAGATGCTTGCAGAGGACAAACCTTTCTTGTAAGATATGCGGTTCAAGAACTTCTAAAGTTGCATCTTCACAAATAATTAAATTATACATATATACATTTTGGTATAGTCAGCAATATTAACTGGTGCTGATGAAAGGAATGTTTTGTGAATGGAGGCCACGGCAATTAATGGCTTGTAAGTGATTATCTTGGTGATGGTGGCAACAATTTTGAGGGTAATAGAGTTGTGGGGAGGTGCAACGGTGGTACAGACATCGACATCTATGGCCGTAAAAGGTTGCACGTATGGTGGTGTACACGATGGTATATATGAACAATCACGACACTAACAGATACAACATTGGCTAACCAATTGTTGTGAGAAAATATATCTTTATTCTAAACGAGGTGAATTTTTTTTTAAAAAAGGAAATAAATTAAGATCAAAAGTTGTGCTCTTGGATGTCGATAGACCATGCATAGTCAATCGAAAAAATACATCACCAATACTTTCAAGGGAGGAGAAATATGACAGACCATGATAATTAAAATAAAATAGATCATAAGTTCTTAAAGAATACATACACCTACAAAAAGGAAAGGAGCAAAACTAACTATATAAAAATAATTAGAAAACAACAGCAATCTTGTACGTGTACAGCCTTAAAACAGTAAAAACACGTATCCTGCATTTTCAACAGCAGTTCTATTTTCTCCGACAACATAAAGGTCCCTAGACCCATTCATGATAGATTAAAGGGAAGACATCACATTCAACATTGATGATGCTCGTAAGTGGGAGTTCTCCGGACCACGACACGTAGCGGATGACGTGTCATCCATCTAAACCCGCTAAATTTCTGGGTTCCGCAGAGCTGAAATAATTATGATACATGAGAGACATTGGTCGTTGCCTCGCCTCCGAGATTGCGTCCAACCTTTCAGATAACCTTCGCCAAGCACATTCCCTCTTCGGCTGACCGCCAGCCAGTAGCTCGTATCCGAGCTACCTATAGCTGAGACTCCTCAGCTCACTTGCTCGTATTCGAGGTATCTTATATTTGAGATTCCTCAACATCCCAATTTGGCCAGGAGGATGGAGCCCGAACACCCCGTAATGGCTCCGTGTATCTCGTCACGACGAGATTTCCGCCGCTCCACATCCCGCATCCCCTTAGCGTATCTCGTCATTAATGAGTGTATCTCTTCATCAACGCAAACGTGACGCAGGGACGTAACGGACAGCAATAATTTCGGATCAGCTCGCTCCATACGATCGCTATATAAACCCCTCCTCCAGACGACTCAGGTATGTCGAACTCATTCCAATACGATGCTACTCTTCCCTAATATTTCTCGGTACTTACTTGATCGTCGGAGGGTCCTACGGTGGTTTTCCACACCGGGATTTCTTTTGCAGGTAGCTCGGCGCCAACAACAACCAACTACCCATTGAGATCCATACGCTCAACCCCCGTTCTAAATCTCAACCATTCGGCCCCATTGGCAGTATTCACCGCCGAAAACCGGGCCGAGACGTTGGAACGCGTGGCCTGAATTCTGGAGGCAGATACTATTTGGATTTATCCGTCCACCTCTCCGAAAATACCAAGTTGATTTATGTTACCGTATATCGGAGATTTGGACAGACGCGACTGTTGTAGCAGACTTTATCAGATTCCCTCTCATTTTATGAGGGGTTTTTGATTGGGGACGCTCTTCCCTGTAGGCGTAAGCCCCTACAGTTAATTACGTTATCGCATTGCAATAACCACTTTCTCCTGCTCCGGAAGTTCATTTCGTGTCGTGTGCGTTTTTGTTTGTTTTGGTTGCCCATGGATAGTATACGGGGACTAGTTTATGTCATTGCCTGTAAGGCGCAGATTAGTCCAAATCTGTATATTTTAGATTTGGATTTTTTTTAAGGACCGTTAATTTGATTTGAGATTAAGATTGACTTAAAACATATGGGTATTTAGGCCCAATTATTTTAGTTTAAGAACATTACAGTCCATTATCGCCATGTTTGAGGCGAAATTTTAGTTTAGAGACATTTCGGTCCAACATTCCCATTTTGGGGATGAATTTTAGTTTAAGCACATTTCAGTCCATTACCGTCATGTTTGAGGCGGGTATTTGAGGTGTGCACATCAATTTGGAAGTGTATCAATGTATGATGAAAATAGTTGTTGGTTGTCGGGACCCGCCACCTCTCTGAAGACGTTGAGAAATAACGACGACATATATCAGAGGTGTGGAAAAATGTACTCTTAAACCAAATCCCGTATTTGAGGGGAAAAGGGATTGTGGTGGACCTAAGAATCGTTAGTCGTATTTGGGACTAAAATTACCTTAGGAGATATTGAATGAATATCATTTTGGATATTATCAATGATAGATCATTAATCATGTTTGAGACTAAGATCAGTTTAACAATGTTTTTAAGAATCATTTTTACTTAAGATCTATCAAAAGAGCATTTGGGCCCAGCTGCAGGAAATTTCAGAGATTTAGCCAATTTGGGTTTAGTCTGCCCACTTTTTTTCTTTTTCATTCAAAAGTGCTAAGCACTTATTTGGGCTCTGTTTATTCAGCCCCTTTCTTTTTATGCAAAAGTGCTAAGCACTTATTTGACGCTCTGACACTCACATGGGTGTCATGTGAAATATTTAATCATGGGCATCGCCCAATGAGCGCTGAACATTCAGCCATTTTGGCTGTTTATGGAGTGCTAAGCCCTTTTCTCTCTTCTTTTCTCTCTTTTTTTGGTGGCGCCCACGTGAGGAACACATGAGGCGCTGGGCGCTGCCCAATCAGTGCTAAGCACTCAGCCGTTTTGGTTTTTTATAGAGTGCTAAGCACTCTTATTATTTTTGTGGCGTCCACGTGAGGAGTTGGGCGCTGCCTAATCAGTGCTAAGTACTCAGCCGTTTTGGCTGTATGTGAAGTACTAAGCACTTTTTATATGGTGCCCATGTGTGTTTCACGTGAGGCGCTAGGCGCTGTTAAAGAGGGGCGCCCACGTGGGAAGCACGTGAGGCGCTAGTTTCTTTTATATGAAGATTTAATCTCGGTTGATATTTTTAGAGAACTTAAATTTCTGTTAATAGTATCTTGACCATTAACGATCACCAAGATCATTATTTTGAGAATCCGGGATCATGTTCGTTAAGAACTAAGTTCTTGATTTGAAGAAACTGAGTTCCTGGAGTATTATGGACTCCATATTCTTTCTCTTTAAATTTGTTCTTTCCTGAATTTTTGATTCTCAAGAACAAGATCTTCCCGAGGATAATTAAATTCTCAACTTGTGGCAGACTTGTCTTGTGGATCTCAGATCCAGAGAAAAAAATAAGTTGTTTAAAAAAAAAAAGGTTAAACCCTTAGATGTGATGTTGTTGAGATATTTTGATCTCTTTCTTTACCCAGGGTTTCGAGAGTGAAGCTCTTCTTCTTTGAGAATTGATTTCTCTGTTCTTTCTATCTTTGGTCTCTGTGTTTCTCTCTCTGCTCCTCTTTCGTCCGTTTTTTCTCTCTCCTTGAGACTTGAAGTCTCGGGTCCTTTATATAGTGGAGGCAGATTGTTAATCAGTTTTGAGAAAATCTTTCATTGAAAGATACCAATTGATTTAATTGGTCTCAAAATTGATTTGGGGAATTTTAGTGACCATTGGATCTTTGATCCAAGAACTCCTGTTTTTTATAAATATGATTGTTTGTTTTTAACGAGATTGGGGAAATATTTTCGCCTATACAGAATTTATTCTGTAAAATGGTGATTTTTAATCACCATTAGATTTTTTAATCCAATGGTTCTCTGTTTTACAGAGAGCAATCTTTCTTATTTAGAAAGATTGAGGGAATATATTCCAAAATAGAATTTGATTCTATAATTGGAATTTTGATCCAACCGAGAGTATCTTTCTTATTTTAGAAAGATTTAGGAAATGTTTTCTCCTAACAGAATTTAATTCTGTATTTTGATGATTTATCATCTACGTTGGATATTTGATCTAACGGCTCTGTTTAACAGAGAGTATTGTAGAATTTAATTCTATCAGGACGATGGCGCTCACGTGTTGTGCACGTGGGCGCCACTTAAGAATTTAATTCCTAAGATGGGTATTCACGTGCTTTGCACATTGGCGCCTGCGTGAGGAGCACGTGCGGCGCCATCTAAGAGTTTAACTCTTATGTAATGAACTCTTCCGTGCTTTGCACATTGGCACCTGCGTAAGGAGCACGTGAGGCGCCACCATGGGATTTAATCCTAAAAGATTGGCATTGGCACGGGCGCCCTCGTGGAGAGCACGTGAGGCGCTGCCTCATTAAATCCAACAGAACTTTGCTTTTTTATTAGGTTTAAATATTGGGGAAACAAATACCTCCTACCGTTGTGCTCCCGCAGCTCATACGTGAGTGCAATGGTGTCACCTTTTCCACCGTTCGATCTCCTGGGGAGTTGAACCGTCCCTTCATGTCTTATAAATAGGGCCTTTAGCCCTTGAGATGACCGTTGTTCCATCATCTTCTTGAATTTTCTTCTTCCTTGAGAATTTAATTCTCTTTTGAGAGCTTAGATCTCTGTTCCCAGAACTTTCTCAGAGTTAAACTCTGTCAAAATTAGTAAGAATTATAATCACAATTTAACTCTTAAAGAAACTCTTAAAAGAATCTCTTCTCGTTTTGGGTTTTTAACCCATTAACAGAGTTTTGCTCTTCTCTTGGAACGATCTCTTAGAGATCTTTTAAAAAACTTTTATTTGGGTAGACCATGGGTCTTAGAGATCTTAGGGTTTTACCATGTTAGTGACTTTGATCTTTGAGGGTTGTTTGGAATTTAATTCCATTTCTCATGGGGATTTCTGAGAAAAATTCTTTTGAAAATTCTTTTGGGAATTTTATTCCCTTTTCTTATTTTCTTTTTTTAGGGTTCTTCTTGCAGATTTGAATCTGTTGTAGAACTCGTTTTTCAAGAATATTGGGAGTCTAACTCCACAGTTCAATGAGATTTTCTATTAAATGAGAATCCTTTTGGATTCTTACAATGAGTTCCTGCCTCATCATTGATGGGGGCATTACCTAGATTTTGTGAGGGCCACTGTTTTTTTTCTAGATTGTAATGATTTTGGTATTTTGATCACTAACCCTTTACTATTTTTTCTATTCAGATACTATGACTTCTCATCTGTATGATCCTGAAGAGATTATCTCTTATGAGAAGATTCGTATCCAAGGCCGCTGCCAGGGCCAAGAGTTTACTGACGCCCAATGCGTGGAGGTGATGCGTCGCTTCGATGATTACAACGGTCGATTGCTCTCTCGCCGTTCTGCTCTTTTGAAGATTGTTGTTGGGTCGATTTGGGAAGCACTTCCTGAGCTTGATGAGGTTATGCCGCTCAAGGCACTTGATGATGCTGAAGACAAGGTGCATTAAGTATATCTGATGGGCCTGATTTCAAAGAAGTGGAGAGATGATCTTGTCACTGTTTTGCATCGCGTCTTCCAACAGAAGGCAATAATATCTGCGTACCAGAGCATGAATGATATCAGCGAGGATACTGTTTCGCCCAATCAGAGCAAAACTCTGTTGAAATTCAAAATTCAAAAATTCTGAAGCAACGCTTCAAGTCTCGGGCGCAACGCGCCACATGTCAGGCACTGATACGTCAGTGCAGCGCCCAAGAAGGCGCACCCAATCAGAGCAAAGCTCTATTAAAGGAAGCAACGCTTCAGTTGCGCAGGCGCTGCGCTGCGCGACACGTGTCAGCGCAGGTGCGCTAGCGCAGTTGCGCTGCGCAGTGCGCTGCGCGACACGTGTCAGCGCAGGTACGCTAGCGCCAGTTGCGCTGCGCTGTGCGACACGTGTCAGCGCAGTTGCGCTGCGCTGTGCGCTGCGCGACACGTGTCACGCGCTGGGGCATCTGCGCCAAACAGAATTAAAATTTTGAGAAATATTTTCTGTTCTTCTTAAAACAAGAAGATTTTCTTCTGCAAAGCAGAAACCCTTGGATCAAAGATCCAACGGTGGGGAAAATTCCCCAAATCACTCAGAGAAAGATCTCTTTAACAAATCTAACTAATTTATGGGCACTATAAAAAGGACCCTAGGCCTCAATTAAAAAGCATCAACATCTTTCTAAAAAAAAAAGAAGGAGAGAAAAGAACTCTGAGACACTCCTCAAGAATAAAAAAAGGTAAAAACCTTTAGAAAAAAAGAGAAAGTTCTCTTAGGAACAGATCATAGATCTAAAAACAAGATCAATGATCTTTAATAAAAATAAAATAAAAATAGTGCTTTGCACTTTTCATGAACCTTTGGTTCTCTGAGATAAGAAAAACAAGAAAAAACTTATTTTTCTTTGATCTAAATTAGATCAAGAAATCAAATAGTGCTTTGCACTTCTGTTCTTGAATCTAAAAGATTCTTAGTGTTTTGCACTTGCAAACTGCGCTGTTGCGCTCTTGGGAGCGCGCCAAGTGTCAGCAGCGCAACAGCGCAGCGCACTGCACTGTTGCGCTTGCGCTCACCAGAGCGCGCCACGTGTCAGTAGCGCAACAGCGCAGCGCACTAGCGCAGCACACTGCACTGTTGCGCTTGCGCTCACCAGAGCATGCCACGTGTCTTCACCACAAGCGCTTGCGCTCAGTGAGTGGCGCAAAGCGCCTGACAAATGCAATGCAGGGCCAAGCCCAATTAAAAGACCAAACAGGCCTAATTAAATTGATGCTCTGCATCATTTATAAATGGGCAAAGCCCAAACAAAAATAATAAAATGCTATGCAGATGCCTTGCAGAGCCCAAAATAAATTGATGCTTTGCATCTTTTATGGGCAGAGCCCAAACAAGAAAATAGAAGTAATGCAATGCATTATTTAAGTGTGGGCAAAGCCCTAGCACAGGTCTAATGGACTAAAAATAAATAAAATGTTGAACATTTTCAACTGGACTTAGCCCAATTCTGGCCGTAAGTCCTTAAATTAAATTGAACTGAGCACAAATGCTCTCTCAAATCAATTTATATCCGGTTCGAAGGTACATCTCCGAACTCCTTTGACATCCATCGTTGTAATTCCTCAACGACGTCAAAGAGGTGACGGGTCCCAACGACCACACATTAATACGGACTACGGGGTCCTTAAACTCGTGGACCGAAACGTCCCTAAACTAATGTTGGACCGAAACGTCCCTAAACTAATGGTGGACCACCACGTCCCTAAACTGGAACATGGACCACCACGTCCCTAAGCTGGAGTATGAACCGCAACATCCCTAAACTGGAGCATGGACCGCAACGTCCCTAAACTACCTATGGACCACTACGTCCCTAAACTGGAACAATAGAGCCTCCAAATGCTCTTTTGCCGGATCTAAACGATCCCGTTTAAGTTGATCTTAGCCTCCAAACACGGCTAACGTATCCTTAAACATTCAAACGGACTATAAAACTCCAAATCAACCTTGGTTCAAGGGTACATCTCTGAACTCCTCTGACATCTGCCGTTGTAATCCTTTAACGACGTTAGAGAGGTGACGAGTCCCGATGGCCAGATATTAAATGGATTATCACGTTAAGTTGATCTTAGTCTCAAACAGGACTAAAGTATCCTTAACGAACGTTTAAGTTGATCTTAGCCGCAACGCGACTAATGCATCCTTAAATTAAAAACACCAAACCCAAATCTAAGTAAATACGGATTTGGACTAATCTACGTCCTACGGGCGACGGTATTACTCAGTCTCCGTATACAATCCACGGGCAACCACAAACAAAACAAACACACACGACACGAAGTGAAATTCTGGAGAAGGAGAAAGTTGTTACCGCGATGCGGTAGCGTAATTAACTGCAGGGGCTTGCGCTTGCAGGGAAGAGCGTCCCCACAATCAAAAACCCCTCAAGCGAGGGGGAATTTGACGAAGTCTGCTACATCGGCCGCATCCGTCTAAACCTTCGATACACGGTGCCATAAATCAACTTGGCATCTTCGGAGAGGTAGACGGATAAAACCAAATAGCATCTGCCCTGAATCTCAGCGTCAGGACATCGCAGTCTTGTGCGCCGTCCATTCGGAGGGGAACAGATTCTGGCACGCCCGATGGGACCTTTTCCTCTTTCCACTCCACGCTTCGTGTGTCGTCTTCGCGAACCAGTCGCGGTTTGTTAATGGTTGCCTTCGGATTTCAAGTTACTAAGATTTGGTCTTTTGCCTGGCGCAGAACTCAAGATTCAATGGCCTCTAATTGCACCAACTGCTCGAAGTGCCACTGCAACGGACGCTCCACCTCACTGGGAGGTGTAGCATATGGGCCCCAAGCGGCTTCCTTCCTCACTCTGCCAGTAGACCAGGTGACCCAAGCCACCACTGGCCTGCTCTTCGGGACCATGATCCCACCTACAAGCTTCTCTGAGCCAATACCTGCACCGGAAGTGAACAAGAAGTCGGTCTTCGACCTGCTTACTGCTACGACGGCCCCTGTCAACGGGTCTCCCACTACCAAACCGACAGCCTCTGTTTTCACCAGGATAAATCAGAACTCTAAATTGGCTGTCTCAAGGAAAGCAATAACTGCTGCTCCAGAAGTCGTCAAGGCGGCTTCCCCTGTCAAAGAGTCAGTCTTTTCAAGACCGACGATTCCTGCTCCTGCCCTTGCTCAAGGATCCGTCTTCGGCAGGTTGAATACCACCCCTCAGAAGACAACCTCAGTCTTTAAGAGGTTAACACCGGCGGCGCCTCATTCAGACAGGGGGCAAAAAGAAACTATCTCAATCTCTGAGCCAATCCCAACGGCTCGCCGTGCTCGACGTCCCCATTGGCAACGAGTGAGGAAGGAAGGGGGCAACTCTCCCTCAGGGCTGACTCCACCGGCTCCAGTGGTGGAAGTCAACACTGCTGTCCCAACCGGGAATAGCTTTGAACTGCTGAGGAGGGTACGGAAGAACTCTCCAACCGCTACACTGAAGAGATCTCCTCCACCCGCGGAGAGAGTTTCAGAAACGAAACGAGAACAGCCCCCTCAACGGCTGTCCTCAAGAATTTATAAAGTTTGGCGGAGGGTTCAAGACTCCGTGATTGACCCAGGTCACTCTCATCACCAGAAAAAGGCGAAGGTGGAAAAAGACAAGGACTGCCCTATTAAACAGCAGGGGACAGCAGCTGCAAGGCTGCCCCCTTCACCGGTTCCTTCAACCTCAACGGCCCACAAAAGAAGGAGGCCAGAGAAAACTCCCGCGTCAGCGGCAAAAGTTAAAAATGGTGAACCTAAACGTCCCAAGTCAGGGGGCATAACAGTTCATACGGTTTATATGGCATCGGGAAAAGAAGATAGCCGCATATCAACAGGTCATAGACCGCACACGAGGTCAGTGACCAAGGCTCAGGAGCAGCAGCAGAACCTCCAAGAGATGATGAACGCTATGGCCGCACTTACAGGGCCAAAAGAAACCCCTGAAACATCCTCGGACGAGCGTCAAGAACAAGAAACGGACGCAGAATTCCTTCGTCGCGTACTGGAGAAGAAGGATAAAGAAGCTGCGGAGCAGGCAGCCAACATAAAGAAAATGGCCCTCCTGTTCCAGGACATGGTGGGTATGATGATTCAACAAGATCCACCTGCTGAAGATCCCCCGATCATCCTTGAAGACGATAGGGGAGAGACGTCGAATCCTCCACCAGCTCTGTCCACAGCTAAAGAGGATACAATCTCCAAAGCTGATTTGGATGAGTACATCGCCCAACAAATACGGGTTCATCATGCAACCGAAACAGCCGGCCAGGTCGTGAAAATGGGGAGGCCATATCCGAGTTGGTACGATCAAATCAAGTACCCGCCAGGTTATACGATTCCCAAGTTCCATGTCTACAAGGGGACGGGCAATCCTCATCAGCATGTTGCCCAGTTCAGGGCACTCTGCGGCAACACCGGCGGTGATGACAAGCTGTTGCTTCGCCAGTTTGTTGGAAGCTTATCAGATACGGCGTTTGAATGGTACTCTGAGCTCCCGAACGACTCTATTAAAACCTTCGCGGAGATGGAGCTGTTGTTTACTCAGCGTTTTGCAAGCGCCAGTGAACGTACCCCGATGACAGCACTGATTAACGCCAGAGTAAAACCCGGCGAGACGTGGGTTCAGTACGCTATACGATGGCGGAACTTATGGTCAAAGTGTGAGCAGCGCATTGAAGAAGCTCCCGCGGTGGGTATGTTTGTGGGAACCCTCGATCCATAAGCAACCATCTCGCAGTTTATGATGTTTTTCAAGCCGACTACCTTCCAGGCCTTGATTGACAAACTAGCGCAAATGGATCAAATGGGCCATAAACCCCCTCTTCCAAGGCCAGACACCCGAAATGACAAAGGGAAGGGAAAAGCGATCGTCGTCGCTAATGCTCAACAACAACTGAGCGACTCGAAGCCGGTTGCTCGTCAAAATAATACGCGACCGTACGTACCTCTTGAGGATAGGATGGGACGTCCTTATTCCTTTCCCCGCGATAAAACGAGAAGGTTATTCGAGCTGGCGTTGCACAACAGACTCATAAATTTGCCGGATCCAAAACGTCCGTTGCAACCAAGTGACGTCAACGAGCCCAACTACTGTCCTTATCATCGAGTACTAGGCCATCCGATCGAAAATTGCTACGTTTTCAAAAATTGGCTTGAAAACCAGTACCGACAGGGCAAGTTCGCGTTATCTGACAAATGGAAGGTGAATCCCCCGCAGCCCCACACCTCTAAGGGGACGAATACGCCGGGGGCAACATGCTCCGTCATTGAAGAAGCTCCTTAGGAGGTTGTATTATCAGCCAAAACAAAGAGGATGCTAAACGATCTTCAGACATGTCCAGCGATCAAGTGGAAGAATCCGTTGGAACCGCAGGTCATTGAAGGGATGTTGAAGCCACGTCCAACTCCAAAGACCGATGGTGGCGGTTCAAGCACTTGCAGCCAGCCGTCAAAATCTTCGAAAAAGAAGAAGAAGAAATCTAAGAAGCCCGTGAAGCCTGGCGGCAAATGCACGGACTTACAAAAGCAAATTGACGCGTTGGAAGAATACAACCAAAAGGCGCGGACTCCCATTACATTCCAAGAGTTCCTCAATCATGTCTTTCAAGAAGAAGATGAAGGAGAAAGTTCATCGGATGAATCCGAGGAATATGTGGCGAGCTGTCATATGATTTCCCATTCGATCACGAACGATAAGGAGACTCCTTGCACCGAAAAGCTGGGGGCAGATCCTGAACCAAAAGTTCTGGGGCCACCAGATGAAGTAATCGACGCATTCCTTAATGAAGCTCGGTTGAAAAGTAAAGCTGATCGGGAGCGCGAGGCGGCTATATTTGAAAGGGCCAAGCGCCAGCGACTTGATGAAGGAGCTGAGACGATCCCGTTGGAGCTAAACACCTCCGCTACCGACAAAAGCCAATTCAAGATGAGGAAAAAGTTTGCTAAGGCCATATCAATGGGTATGAAGCTACCATCCTCTGAAGGAAACATCACTGGTGAAATGGAAACGCACCCCTCCTATTGCTTGTATCATCGGAAGATTTCGCACCCCACTGAAGAGTGCAAAGCTTTCGATAGATGGTGGCAAGGGTATGTTGCTCATCGACAACACTTTAAGCAAGAGAAACGTAAAATTCATCGGGAGCAAAGAAATACGACCGAAGGGGTTAAAAGAACTGCTGGCGATTGTTGCATGATTAACACCGGTAAACCACAAGTGCCTACATTTGGGAGTGATTCTGATGAAGAGCTAGAACTTGCCCCCCTCTTTAAAGAGTCCGATTAGAGAAAAGAAGAAGAACCGAAGGTTTGCGAAAATATCCGGCTACGTAATCGCACGCTACCCGAAAAGAACCTCAGACCCTCGAACAGGAAAGATAAAGGGAAAGAAAAGGCCTCTGAAGATATCGTCTTAGATGACCAAGTGGTGGAAGAGCTAGCTGCCAAAGACCCACCAAAGAAGAATAAGGTGGATTACAACGTCTTAGCACATCTGAGGAAGCTGCCCTCACAGCTCAGCATTCTTGACGCCCTTTTGCTATCAAAAGAGGCGAGAGATTCGTTGATTAAGGCGCTCCAAGATCCGGAACAATTCCAAGCATGCTTGGCCGAGGAAAAGATGAAGGATGAATTGGAGGAAGTGCACACGGCTGATGTTACTTTTGGCGATGAAGACCTTCTACTTGGGACGTGCGAACACAATCGCCCTCTCTATGTCTCGGGATACTGCCATGATATAAATATAGGCAAAATCCTGATCGATAACGGGTCGTCTGTTAACCTACTCAACGTGCGGGTGTTGAAGGAAATCTGCATGAGCGTCCAGCACCTTGCTCGGGACAAGATCACCATCTCCGGGTTCGACTCCCAATCGTCAAAAACTCTTGGATCTGTGATACTGACACTACGCTTCGGGCTGCTCGTCACAGACATTAAATTCCACGTCATAAATGCCAAGACATGCTACAACGCTCTGCTCGGCCGACCATGGTTACACGAGTACAACATCATCCCTTCTACACAGCATCAGTGTATGAAATATTTTAGGGATGGTCTCGAGTATACCGTAATGGGAGAACTGAATCCGTTTTCCGTAAATGAAGTTCGCAAATATGAAGATGCCAAATACTTCTTGCCGAATTTTGAAGACACGGAGAAGTGTCACAAGCCGGAGAATAAAACTAACGCTACCATCCCTGTCTTCGGCAGTGATACTGAGGAAGAAGAGGAGATGGTTTATTCGGATCCGCCCCAACATAACAAGCCGGGACCATCGGCTCCTACATTGATCTTTGGCAGCGACTCGGAAGATGAAGTCCATGCCGTATTCTCTGCTCGACCTTTAATACAAATGTCCGCTGACGAAGAGCAAAGCCTGCAAGTCGCCATGGTGCCGCCTGAGCATCATAAAGAACTGGATGCACTTAATATCTACAGTGTAGAAGAGCTGCGGACATTCTATATCCCTCCCAAACGAGAAAGCGAAAAAGCAATTCTATTTTACCGCTCTGAAGAAACCAAGGTGAAAAAAGAAATCTGGCATGGCGCGGATTCTGCGCTCGACAGGCTTCAGCCTATCCGTCTTCCCAGATATTATACAGAGGGTTTGAAGAAGCTGCTGAAACGCCAGGGGATATCCTTCAAACAGACCGTTAGAGAGGCCAAATTCTATGACGGGGTCTGGAACGTTCCCGGGACTCAACGCAAACTGCATAGTGGGAGAATGGAAACAAAAGGGCTTGGATACATCCGGTCAAAGAAACGAGAGTTACTACCCGGCTGCTACGTCGTGTATGACCTTGATAAAGAAGCGGATACTCAATGGGAGGATGCTAATCCTAAGCCAGTGAAAGTTCCAGATGCAAAGGAACCCAGTCCGTCGTTCGAGGAACAAATGGACAAACTTATAAAGAAAGCTGGTCAAAAAGTCCGAGATGATCACAACCGCGAGACGGCCATCTACGAGAAAGCCAAGACGCAACGCCTTCTCCAACAGGCCATAAAGGATGAAAATGCCGCTCCTTGTCAACCTGTTATAAAGAAGGCTCAGTGCAAAAGCAGAAATAAGTCGAAAGACCAAAAAGGCGCTCAACAGCAACAAAGCAGGGCTAAGAAGCCACGCAAATAGGAGGCGAGCGTTATTGATCTATCCCTCATGAAGAAAATGAGTCGAGCATACTCTTTTCCTCGGGATAAGACGAGGAGGATATTTGAGCTTGCTCTAAAATATCAGATGCTCACACTGCCGGAGTCCAAGCACCCCGAACAAGCAAGCGAAGTCTCCAAACTATTGCTCTTACCATCGAGTAATAGGGCACCCGCTCGAAGACTGCTTCACCTTTAAGAATTGGGTCGAAGATCAGTACCAGCTCGGCAAGTTCGCTCTGTCTGACAACTGGAAGGTAACGCCGCCACAGAAGCACGAGCCTAAGGCCACGAAAGAAAAACCGGTTCTACATTGGGATTGGAAGCGAATTCGCACCTGTCACATGATTACAATATTAAAAGAAGAGCCCGAGGACATAGATGAGCTCCCTTGGTGCTTCGAAAACAGCAGCGACGAAATAATCTCAGAATTCCTGCCAGCACCAAAAGAGCTGGAAGATGGAATCCATACCACTGCAGATAACCTCAAGAAGATTGAGTTGGGGACGGCAAACGATCCACGGCCGACATTCATCAGCGAGTTACTATCTGAAGAAAGGGTAACCGCGTTAAAGGATGTGCTTCTGCAGCATAGAGATTGCTTCGCGTGGAACTATTCCGAAATGCCGGGACTAGATCCAGAAATTGCTGTACACAGATTGGCGATATCCCCGGACATCAAGCCAGTCAAACAGTCACCAAGAAGAATGCGGCTCGAGCTTGAAATGAGTATCAATGCTGAAGTCAAAAAGCTGATCGACTCTGGCTTCATCCAGGAGGTTCAATATCCGGATTGGATCGCCAACATTGTCCCGGTGATGAAGAAAAATGGGACTGTGCGCATATGCGTGGATTTTCGGGATCTCAATAAAGCTTGCCCGAAGGATAATTTCCCAGTGCCAGTCACCGAACTGATGATAGACAACACGTCTACTCACGAGGTTTTCTCCTTCATGGATGGCTCATCAGGGTATAATCAAATAAAGATGCATCCCGAAGACCAGAAGCACACAGCCTTCAGGACTCCTCTGGGTATATTCTGCTACAAAGTGATGCCCTTCGGTCTAAAGAACGCCGGTGCCACCTATCAGAGGGCCATGACGAAGATCTTCAATGACCTTATACACGAAATCGTTGAATGCTATATCGATGATCTCGTGGTTAAAAGTAAATCATACGAAGAACATCTCGAGCATTTGAAGACCGTATTTCAACGCCTTCGGCAATACAACTTGAAGATGAACCCTCTTAAGTGTGCATTCGGAGTTTCCTCAGGCAAATTCCTGGGATTCATTGTCCGACACCGGGGTATCGAAATAGATCCGTCCAAGATCAAGGCGATCATGGAAATGCCTCCGCCGAGGACTCTTAAACAGTTGCGGTCTCTCCAAGGGAAACTCGCATACATACGGCGATTTATAGCCAATCTTTCAGGTAAGTACCGTCCTTACAGCCACCTGATGAAGAAGGGAACCCCGTTCGTCTGGGATCAAAAGTGCCAAAGCGCACTAGACGAGATCAAACAGTACCTGCAAAACCCTCCAGTGTTGGCTGCTCCGGTTAAGGGAAAGCCTCTCATTCTTTATACAGCCGCCCTCGAAGGTTCTTTAGGCACATTATGGGCACAAGAGAACGATCAAGGGAAAGAAAGAGCACTCTACTACTTAAGTCGAGTTCTACTGGGGGCAGAAAGCAACTACTCCCCCATCGAAAAACACTGCCTGGCGTTGATCTTCGCGATAACAAAGCTCAGGCACTACGCGTTGGCGCATGAGGTCCGTCTCATTTCAAAGGTGGACCCCCTTAAATACTTGATGTTAAAAGCCATATTGACGGGACGACTCGCTAAATGGGCCCTACTCTTGATGGAGTTCTCAATCACGTACCAACCTCTCAAGGCAGTGAAAGGCTAGGCCATCGCCGACTTCCTCGCTGAGCATCCCATACCCGCCGATTCTCCTCTAAACTGCGATCTTCCAGACGAACATGCGTTTGATACGGTCAACGGTGATGGTACTCGATGGGAGCTTTATCTCGATGGCGCATCTTCCATGAAGAAGCGCAAACAAAGCACCCCTATAATTAAAACGGGCGTAGGGCTCATCTTTGTAACTCCACAAGGAGGGATAATGCGCTTTGCTTTCTCCCTAACAGAGCCGAGGACAAACAATGAAGCCGAATACGAAGCTCTGATAGCAGGCCTCGAGATCGCCATTGATATGGGAATTGAAAACCTCCTCAACTGGTCGTTAGTCAAGTAAACGGCGACTACCAAACATGCAAACCAGAACTGGTGAAGTACGGCGAAAAAGTGCAACAATTATTGACTCAAATTCCCTCCTATACTTTGGAAAACATACCGCGCGCGGAAAACAGCAAAGCAGACGCATTGGCCAAACTTGCTAAAGAACTGGCTGACGAGAACCTCGATGACGTTAGAATCGTGGTGCAAAGCCGTCGAGTGCTTGCCCCAGCAGAAATATCTCCGGAATCATCCGAAGAAAAAGGAGCGAGCGAGCAGACGACCCTGCAAGTAAAAGACTGGGAAAATACCGAGGATTGGAGAGAAGTCTTCGTAGATTACTTCAAGTCCCGCCGATTGCCTGAAGAAGCCTCCACAAGACATCAGCTCATGAAACGAGCTCTATCTTTCGCCTTCGTCAATGATACTCTATACAAGAGGTCATTTGATTCTCTGTGGCTGAGATGCCTAGGACCTGACGAAGCGAGAAGGGTCGTCCACGAAGTTCATGACGGACTCTGCGGTTCTCACCAAGCAGGCCCAAAGATGAAGTTGAAGATCAAACACATGGGCTACTACTGGCCCACGATGATTCAGGACTGCCTCGAATATGCGAAGCAATGCCACTCATGCCAAATCCATGGGGACTTCATCCATCAGCATCCAAATCCATTACATCCAACGGTGGCTAGCTGGCCATTCGAAATGTAGGGGACTGATGTAGTCGGCCCCATCGAACCAGCATCGTCTAGAGGACATCGTTTCATCCTAGCGACGACTGACTACTTCTCTAAATGGGCAGAGGCAATACCGCTGAGAGAAGTTAAGACGGAGAATATCCTCCACTTCTTCAAAACGCACGTCATATATCGGTTTGGAACTCCGCGACGGATCATCTCCGATAACGGGCCAGCTTACAGAAGCCAAAAGATCAGTCGCTTCGCGCAACAGCACAATATAGATTGGAGATATTCCTTGGTTTATAATCCACGAGCTAACGGTCTAGCTGAGGCCTTCAACAAGACCTTGACAAAGATCATGAAGAAAACAGTGTCGCGAAATAAGAAAGACTGGCACGAAAGACTGCAAGAGGCTCTCTGGGCATATCGAACTACGTTTAAAACGGCCACAAACGCAACACCATATGCGTTAGTATTCGGAACAGAAGCAGTACTCCCCCTCAAGATAGAGTTACCCTCTCTACGAGTGGCAGTCCATTACGAGCTGACGGACGAAGAAAATGCTCACCTTCGGCTTGAGGAGCTTGACGCCCTTGAAGAAACACGGCTCATAGCGCAACAAAATCTGGAGGCCTATAAAGCAAAGATGACGCGCTCATATGAAAGATTGACCCGACCGAGGACATTTCGCCAAGGCGAACTCGTGCTAGTGGTCAAAAGGCCTATGATCCCCAATCGCGCCAAGCGGGGAAAATTCGAGCCAAACTATGAAGGTCCGTACGTCATAGATAAGGTCTACCAGGGCGGGGCCTATCTACTCATAGATATGCACGGTGAAAGGCCTTTCAGGCCAATAAACGGTCGCTTCCTAAAGAGATACTACGCTTAAAGAGCCACAGCCTAGGTCAATGATAGATGACGACGACTATGTCCGCTCTCTGTCTTCCCAAGCCCAAAACTCTATAAGTAGTAGCTGGCCAACGGACCGAAACGTCCTTAAACTAATAGCGGACCGAAATGTCCTTAAACTAATAGCAGACCGAAACGTCTTTAAACTACTACCGCAGCATCTTTAGGCTGACGAGCTATAAAAAAAAACATATAAAAATAAAATAAAAAAAAACGGTATGTCCATAAGCAAAAAGGGCACGGATGAAAACCCGAAAGGGCTCCGTGAGTAAAAACAGCAGGGCTACCGGCGAGTGTTCGTGAAAACCCGAGGGGGCGCGACCTCGTAAAAAAAAGAGAGAAAAAGAAAATAAAAAGAATAAAAAAAATGGTATGTCCATAAGCAAAATAGGCATGGATGAAAACCCGAAAGGGCTCCGTGAGTAAAAACAACAGGACTACCGGCGAGTGTTTGTGAAAACCTGAAAGGGCGCAACTGTAAGTGCACGGCGGTGCCCCGGCCGTCAAACCGACGGCCAAATGCGGAAGCGGTGATAAACTTTAATTTTGCGAACTTAGCAAACCGGCACCACCGCGCACTAAACCCCGGATCGGGCCATTAAACTTGTCCTAGCTAACTAACAAGATAGGGAAGAGATATACCGAGTGATCCGAGTCCTCCGGTCTTCTCGTCGTCGTCCCGATCTCACGCGGAAAGTCCGGTCTCCATCTCCTCGCCGGAAGGGCACCACGTCGCCTGTTTCTTTTACGGGCTCCCGCCTCTATACCGAGGCAACTCGGGCATGAAGCTGGCAAGTCGACATGCCCAAGAATTGCTGTAGAATGTGTAGTGTAGAGGCTATGTCTCATTTGGGGTTTTGTTGCCATTTGAAGATGATGGAGGAAACAAGATACGGAAAAATGGTGCTTGCATTTTTCCTAGCATGAAATGAGATCAAGAAAAATCCCACAAGCTCAAAATGAAACTCTCTCATATTTTTTCTCACAAGTGTAGCCCTCCTTCATCAAGTGAGAATGGTGGAGGAATGATATATCAAACATAACAAGAAGGGAGGTGAGTGTAGGAAAAGGTGGAGGGTGACCCCTTCCTTCAAGGTAAACCTCAAATCAAACCCTTAATCAACCCATATCCTATCAAATCTCATCAAAGCAAAAACCATCATGAAAAAGCAAAGATGCTTATCCTATCATAATGAATACATTTGCAAGAAACCCCCTCCATAAATGTTATTTGCACAATTGCAAATAACCTCCTCCATCGGAAAAGTCCG
Organism: Agapanthus africanus; assembly: GCA_030015575.1. Taxonomy (NCBI): domain Eukaryota; kingdom Viridiplantae; phylum Streptophyta; class Magnoliopsida; order Asparagales; family Amaryllidaceae; genus Agapanthus; species Agapanthus africanus. The sequence continues at coordinate 945,173,329 of CM057338.1, read as the reverse complement.
GCCGGGAAAGAACAAAGGAAAACCGGCCGGAACGGAATGCAAACTGGCAACTCCAGAAAACTGGTCCCGTAATAAATTACAGGAGAACCCCCACTACTGCATATACATGCGCATCTGTATTCCGTCCGGATACAAATGCAATGAGACAAAATCTACACTGTACTATACTAGGATCCGGCTTAAACCAAAGCCGGCTAGTAATATCCGTCCGATCCTGATCCGTGCAATACCGCACGTATCTGATCGAACCCTGCCATATATCTATACGGCCTCTAGTACAAACCGTCCGATCCTGATCCGTGCAATACCGCACGTATCTGATCGGACCCTGCCATATCTCCATACGGCCTCTACAGCGTTTCGCCCGAAAGCTGAGTAACTCAAAGTGTGGTGGACTCTAAAGACTCGTCAATACTATGGCTGCGGATTTAACCACTAGCACGTCAGAGGTATAAGCCAATACGTAACGGGCCACCAGCTATTGACCAAAAGGGACGTCGATGAGCGAACTCATCCTGACACCCTACTGAGCCTGTCAGTGACAATATCCGTACAGTCCGGTCCGTTCGTCTATGAGCATCGCATGGCGGGCCTAGGGGGTTGGTAAAAGTCAGACCCCCAAAAGCGGTACAAGTCGTGTCGGAGTGTAGCCCAGAACACCCTGAGATACTACTGGAATACCTACCAGTAAATCTCCTGCCTTGGCCAAGGACTTCGTGTAATGGCTCTCCTAGACACAGCGCGACCTCACCCCCAATACCGGGAGAGACGAACCCCTGAAGATCCGCTCACTGGCTCCATGTGGCTCGGGACTGTACCCAACTAAAACCTGTTTGCACGACTCCTTTGAGTCGTGGTAGGGTAGTAATCAAAGCATAGTGGGAACTCACACGAGACAAATGACGATCCCCAGGTCGATGAACTAACCTGTACACATGTCACCAGGGAACTGCTATCTGACGTCAGGTATAAGACCAACTAGCAGGTTCCCGGCGAGTCCTGTCCGGTGTACTCATAACCCAATGAGCACCTGTATACATCTTAGGTGAACCAACTGACACCAGTGGCCTGTGAGACCGGCCACCACCCCTCGTCGGGGTCTCGACTGTATACACTAGTCTACTCTGGAGAATCGATGCCCTGTCTCGAAACTCCCACGACTAGGGACCATTTAAGGATGTGCTTATAGACTACCAGCTCCCACGTATATGATCGCCCTCATACTGCTGGCAGTCAAGCAAGAATCCTAGGGGCTCTATCAACGTGTAATAGCGACCTGTAAGGTCACCTGAAACAGTACACGATGATAAAGGTAAACCAGATAGCATACTATCATCTTGAGTAAGACTGTCGTACCGGGATAGGTCCTCCCTCAATCATTGCAATCACGTGCCTGTGATCCAATAATTGACTCTGAGGGCACTATCTCCAACAGCAACCTCGTTAAAAGACACTTATAGGGTCTTCTCGACCTTGTAAGGAGAAACCACCCGCGTGAGATCCTTACGACTCACAAGGGAGCAACACACTTAGGGATCCCCACGATTCCTAAGGAGAAAATACACTTGCGAGATCCTCACGACTCGTAAGGAGAACTCTCTTATGGGACCCTCACGGCTCATAAGAGTTGGAAGTCTTAAGTTACAGAAACCTAAACCTGTGCTTAAGCAACCCCCACAACTTTCGATATTGCCCTACAAGTGGTCCAACACGGGCTCTTGTATACAATCTACGGGCGTGAATAAACATTTCCTTGACCAAGTCCCATCCGTGACTGGGGATATGTTCACATGATGAACAACCCTTGTAAATCCTCTCGATTTATGAGGAGAAAATCCTCTCGTAGGATCCTTACGACTTACAGAGGAACAAAACACTTAGGAATCCTCACGATCCCTAAGGAGAAAATACACCTACAAGACCCTCACGACTTGTAGGGAGAAATACCTTTGTGAGACCCTTACGGCTCATGAAGTTAAAAGCCTTAGACGACAGGACCCTAACCCTGGTCGCTAAGCCACCTTTGTTCAAGATCGACAGAGGCAGATGATGATTCGCTCCTGGCAATATCCCAGTTGTAGCGGTGCTGATGCCGTAATCGGTGTCTAATTCCAGGTTTACGGCGGAAAGCCAGTAAGCCGCATATGCATAGCCGAAATGATTGGGCAACTCGCAATAAAAAGCAGCGAGTAAAAATAAAATAAATAGCCGAAATGATTGGGCACCGCGAAAAATAGCCGAAATGATTAGGCAATCGCGACCTTCGCGATATAAAAAGCTGAAATGATAGAGCATCGCGGAGATAAAACAAAAAAAAATGATGATAAAACTTTGGCCCTACAATTAAGATCACATCGATCTCTGTATACAATTCAAGGGCGTAAACAAAGAGGGAACCATACTTTCCCAACAGGCTCCGCCAGAAGACGAAGCCAAATCTCGACGATTCAGTCCAATTCCGAAGAAACCAATGTCTTCAGCAAATTCCTCGACTCACGGATACAAACACTCCTTGACGAGAGCCTCCTGATCCGCGTCGACTCGCAGAGCCACCAGTGCCTCCGTGGGAAATCCCCGACTCGTTTCAAACCCCAAGAAAACAAATAATCCTTGGCGCTTGGGAAACAAATAATCCCTAGCAAATTCCTCGACTCACGGATACAAACACTCCTTGACGAGAGCCTCCTGATCCGCGTCGACTCGCAGAGCCACCAGTGCCTCCGTGGGAAATCCCCGACTCATTTCAAACCCCAAGGAAATAAATAATCCTTGGCGCTTGGGAAACAAATAATCCCTAGCAAATTCCTCGACTCACGGATACAAACACTCCTTGACGAGAGCCTCCTGATCCGCGTCGACTCGCAGAGCCACCAGTGCCTCCGTGGGAAATCCCCGACTCGTTTCAAACCCCAAGGAAACAAATAATCCTTGGCGCTGGGGAAACAAATAATCCCTAACAAACTCCTCGACTCACGGATACAAACACTCCTTGACGAGAGCCTCCTGATTCGCGTCGGCTCGCAGAGAAACTAGTATCTCCACGGGAAATTCCCGATTCGTCTCAACATGCAAATGAATCCTCAGGCAGCAAGGACTAAAAAACTCGCTTCCTGAACAATGGGACCCTGCAAGTCAATCCAAAATGGTCTCTTGCATACTATTCACAGGTCTCACTCTCCAAAGTCGAATTTCGACGAGGAGGGAAACAACCGCTTACGAGTCCTCTCGACTCGTAAGAGGGAAAATTCTCTTATAGGATCCTTACGACTTATAAGAGGAAACCACACTTAGGAATCCCCACGATTCCTAAGGAGAAAAAACACTTACGAGATTCTCTCGATCCGTAGGGAGAAAAGTCTCTATGAGACCCTCACGGCTCATGGAGTTGAAAAGTCTTAGGCAGCAGATCTGAAACTGCGGCCTAAGCCATCGCTGATTCTTAAGAAAGTCAAGATGCATGCTCTATTATCTGTTGACCATGTTTACTAAGGTGGCGGGCTGATAATGAAAGAAAGAAAGGGCGGAGAAATCACACAAGACGTTACAGAAAATGCGTATCTTTTATTCATAGACTTGATTGAGTACAGGATACATCGTGCTAAAGAATAAAAAATATATATATATATACATTTTTTTTTATTTACAAGTACAAACGATACATGGAGAGTTACTGAGAAGGAAGCGTTCTGCATAGCTCTAGCAATTGTTCGCGCACTTCCTTCCCCGCTTTCTCCTGATCAGCCACCACTGCCAATTCCGCCTCCACTTGGGCCCGTTGCTGCGCAACAGACGCAAGCTGATCCCTAATGGCTTGATGAGCAGCTTCACGGCCTGGAATGTCATGCTCGGCGACATCAAGTGCCCGCTTCAGTTTCAGCCCATTTGAGATGCGCTCTAGGAAGCCCTCGAAGACGGCCTTTACTTCGGTAGCGTTCGCCTCAACTTCAGCACGTAGACGAGCAGTTTCGCTCGAAGACTCCTGACACTCCTTCAGCTTCAAAGCTTCTTCTTGTTCCAAATAACGGAAATGGGAAGTGCTTTGCTCGAGCCATGCCCCCCGTTGAGCGTTCACAGCCAAAGTCTCAGGGGATAGACGCATCGACTCCAACTGATGAAGGCGAGCCTCAATCTCCCGATAATGGTTAACCCAAGAAGCGACGATGCCCTCGTCATGGAAGGTGGCAAATATCACCAACATTGGGTTAATCGTCGTAGCGAAGTCCTCAGCAGATGTAGGAGACTCGACGTCGAGTTCCTCGATGTAGTCGCTCAACATACGCAGACTATTCGCCGCACCTTTTGAAGACGGACGTCTTTGGGAAGGGCCGCCCGGCATTGTAATGCGAGACTCGAAGGGCGCCAAGGCCGGAACGACAGCTGAAAAGAAACAGGATGTGATCAGATAACAGTACAAAAAATAAAAAAAGGGGGGAGTTATCAATGTGATAGTCGTACCAGTTGAGACAGGTGGCAAGGTCGGAAGGGCCGGTGGCGCAGCTGATCTTTTATCCCCTCCCTCAATCTGTAGCACTACAGTCGAGATAAAAAAAGGGGGATTTAGCAGTAATTCCATCAATAAAAAAAAAGAGAAAGAAAGATATCGACGGAAATCATACTCACCAACGCCACCAGGGGAAGAGGCAAGTTCGGATGGGAAGGAGAAGTGTGGGAGCAACACCTGATAAAGATGGTCAAAGAGCACTCCTGAAAAACACAACAGTATGCCTTTAGTACATGGATTATACGTCTGAAAAGTGAGATTAATAAGTTGCAAACTCATACCTTCCAACATCTTTGCCGGTATGAGAGAGGGCTGAGAGGCAACCACCGCCAAGGCAGTCGTGGAAGGCACTCCCTCAAGCAGTGGGGCATCAGCACTGGCCGCACCTGCGTTACAAGAAAGGTAAATTTGTCAGAAAGGATTGTAAAGTAAAGAAAAACAGCAACCTAGGGTTTACCTGAGGAGCTCCCGGCTGAAACGGAGGCGACTCCCTCCTCTATCGACGTGAGGCCACCGCCCGTGGCCTCATCACCCGACTCGATGGGGACCGTCGTCGTGCTTGCGTGGCCAGGAGACAGTGGAAGATCGTAGACGGGGAGGGCAATGATCAGAGCATTGCCGGACTCTTGAGAGAGAGCGGTTGGCTCTTCCCCAAGAGTCGTGCCCATCTCACCCGCTACTTCCTCGGGCTCCGCAATCTCCATCGGCTTATCCGCTGTCACCACGAGGTCGCTAGCCTCAAGTGCCTCGTCCGTCACCACCACGGGCTCAGTTGTAATGATCATTTCATCTGCCGCCACTTCAGGCTCGGCATCAATGACCTTCTCGGCTATAGGCCCCTCAACCTCCGCATCAGGCTCCAAGGCCTCAACGATGTTGCCCACTGTCGTCTCGGGTTCGGCAAGCACCGCCTCCTCTGTTCCCCTGGGTTCAACGGTCTCCGCCTCACCCTCGGTCGGACTTGGCCCTGCAAAATAATATATATAAGAACCGTCGGCATTATAACTCTCATAATAAAAATTCTGAAAGAAATGTTACCTGAAGTGGACTTATCATTTGCGCTTCGAGCGGCGCGCGCCACTTGTCTGCAAGCAGTGGATAGGGCGACAGGGGCCTCTTCGGAATGAGTATCTGCCCGAGGGACGGTGCTTGGGCCCGCTCCCGTAGCTAAAGCAGTCCGGCGCGCCTTCGCCTCGCGCCTCAGCCGCTTTCTCTCCTCCTGGGCCGTTGAGACGGACCTCACCAGAGCCTCTCTCATTGAGGCGTCCTCGTCTGTATACAGTGATGCCTCCAAGCTCTTCAAGGCATCCCTCGTCGACTTGTCAAGTCGAGGCTCTTGCAGCAGCCCCGACGAGACCGGAACTCCAGTGACGGGTTCCGGAAGGATCTCTTCGTCGACTGGTATAACCCCTAGAAAGAAACAAAGGAAGAAAGTTAGGTTAACCATCGAAAAAGATAACGAAATTTGTTTTAAAAAAGGGGGGGTGGGACATACCGACGCCCGCTAAAGCACGTTTCTCCTCCTCCTTTTGGAAGGTTTTCAAAGAGGCAGCAATAGCTTCTTCGGTAGAGACACCTGTTGAAAATGGGGAAAAGTATTAGTCAAGAATAATGATAAAAAAAAAATGCAATGAAATGATGAAAAAGCAGCTAATAATTACCTGACTCAGCGAGTTTACTCAACCACGCTTCAAGCCTCGATGATCGTTCAGAAGCCGCAATGGCGGCCGCCAGGTCGGTGTCTGCGGGGTCTACCGCGAAGCCCTTATTGCTGCCATATTCACTTATTCCTTCGGTAAGAGGGGCTTCAGGCTCTAAGCCAAGAATCGCGTCAAGGGAAAGGAGCGACTTTTTCTTCTTTTGCCCGCCAACTCTGGATGCACCCGGGACTGATTTACGCTTGGCAGACACCTTGGGGCGGCGGGTCCCGATATCCGCGCCTACACCAGACTCCGGCGATACCACAGTTACCATTTCCACTAGAGCACGGGGGGCTGGTGGCGCATCCACAGCATCGCGAAGCGGCAATCCGCGCGGAGGACTCAACATGCGCGGAGGTCCGCCTCCAGCACCTTTCAATGGAGGAATGACCGGAGTCCTCGGCCTCAAGAGAGCCTTGCAATCGCCGCCAGGAGGTGCACCCTTGCGGTCAACCAGCATACGTTTCTCCATCAAAATAACGGGCCCCATTGCATGCGCATACCAGGCCACGTACGCGTTGAGGACTTTGGGGACGCAGCTCGGCTCACTGATAAAGAAATAAGAACCCGTGTTAAGCCGCATAAAGTGGTGCATTGCATTCTTTATCCCCTCCCGGCTAACCACGGGATTTTCCAAGAAGGCTTCCATCGGGATCCCTTGATTGTAGCTTGATTGCTGAGCAAACCGGTGAGGGTTATACCCCATGAAGAGTGCTGTCTCATTCTGCCTGAACACCAGGTAGCCCGGCCGAATGGAGTAGAGATGGAGGATTTCCCGAGCCTTCAATATGGGAGCCCCGTCCTTAAATTCATCGCGTAGCGACACTACTGACTTGGTAGTCTCTGAGCCTATTGTTATGACCTTGTCCAAGAAAGAAATCTTCGCCCCGACCAGGTGTGGTCGAAGAAGCAGCCCCCTAGCCTACCGTGGAGGTGCAACTACGATCGAAGCCCCGACCAGCCGTATAACCCTCGGGATCCTGCACTTCTCAAAAAAAGGAGGAATCTTATGGGCACCAAACACCCCGTGCACGTGCATTTCCATCCAGGAGGTAAAGTAGTGCATCGGGAAGTTGGCGGGTTGCACCCCAGGCTCACTAGCGTCCGCCGCTACGCTAAGTCCATTATAAAGATAAGCCAGCCCGGCAATTCCTACTGACAACTGTAAACCAGCCACCATCCGATGCGCTGGGTAGAAAACAGTCGGCCGCATATGGCGTGGATGCATAGGAAGAGCAAAACTGCACAACCACAAGCCCAAGAACCCTACAAAGAAGGTCTCTTCATCCATGTCGGGGACGGCAATTTCTGAAAAAGGAACGACGGCGGCACCGGGAAGATAAAAGTCTTTGTGGTCATCCTCCGATGTGGGTCGGCGATCAAAACCGAACCCAAAAGGGTCATCAAGCTGGGCGAACTTCTCACTCCGCTCTGATAAGAACTCTGGTTGAATGAAGCGAGCAATGAAATCTGCAAAACTGACTCCCCTGTCACCCGATTCTAGATAGAGTCCTTCATAAATCTCCAATACCTTCACTAAGCCCGGGTACTGGTGCTGAATAGCGTTCTCCGGCGTCAGGTAAAACACCAGCGGCTTGGTGGCAAAGACGTATTCATCGGGAGGAAGCAGCTCCTCGTAAGGCTCTCTCCTCATCGGCAGACCCGAGATTTCAGCAAACTCCTCCAAGGAGATAGAGACTTCCCGGTCCGTCATCAGAAAGGTGTGTGGGAATATTCCATTGCTCGATAAAAGCCTTAACCCACCACGTTGGAGGAGAAGGATACTCAAAGAGCGAGACGTAAATGGCCGAGTACAAACCAATCCTCATCAGATGAGTCCTCCCCGCTGATAGGATGTACCGGACCCATTGCAAATATCCAGCAGGCGGTCGTGGGATCAGTCCAATGTTATAAGCCTGTCCCCAAGGGCGCGCTTCACCCTGACAAATTCTCCTCCCTAAAATATCTATTGCCGGCGGCGGCTGCACGGGGATAGCACCAATCGCAGGCTGGAGGAGGTCATCCGAATTCCAATTTTTGACCTCCACGGCATACTTCACCAGGGGTTCATCTGCGTAGGGGAGTGAAGATGTTGGCTCAGACGGCGTGGTGGAACTGAAACTGCGATGACCCTGGATGATTTCATTGTACCACCTACCCCACAAGTGAAGGTTTTTGTGTTCGGGGTCATGATCCTTGATGAGAGCGAGCACCACGCGGTCCACCGGTGCCTGGGGAAACTCTCCCTCCGAGCGAACAAACGGAAAAGACGAATTGGCAGACATGTTTCCTGCAAAGAGACAAACATTAGCCGTCAGTATTATAATTCCAACGCTCAACATGTTTAAATTTTTATACTGTACCGCAATGCAGTGGATAGGGGGACCAAAGGGGGGCCCACAAAATCTGGACGACAGTACATCATTTAATAAGACAGCCCCATCCATTGGATGAGACTGTCAGTTAATGAAAAGATCCCCAAGAGAATATCCTCATTGATGGGAAATCCCTAGAGGCAAGGAGAAAATCTCCTCTTTTGGAGCAAAGCTCTGTCACAGAGTGACATTTGTCAAACTCTGGTCTCAAGGGAATAAAATTTCTTTAAGGAGAGCCTAGCCCTGTATTAATGATGGAAAATTCATCAAAAAGAAAACTTCAACCCTTAAAGATTAAAATTTGGGATTTTAAAGATCAATGAAAACTTTTAGGAGTTCTCCATTTTCAGATCAGAAAAGATCTACATTTGATCCGTGAGCAAAGCTCTGTTCATGAGTTAAAACCCATGAACAAGATCTCTGTAGATCTATGAATTTTCCAGAGCAAGGCTCTGCTGATGAAACCCCAAAAGGGTTTTAGATCAAAGATTTATGAGAGCAAGGCTCTATTAATCAATTTTAATTTAATTTAATTTTATTATTAATACCTAAGATGTTTTCAAGTTCTAAACTCTGGAGTTCTTGTGAAAAAGCAAGAGCAAGGCTCTAAAATTCTTAAACAAGAGCAAGGCTCTGAAAACTCAAGATTCTTGAAAATGGTAAAACATTTACTACGGGCCAAAGGTCCTATTTATAAGGCGCTTGCGCCCCTTGAGCTCACCTCTTGATCCAACGATCAGGAGTTTGCCACCGCTGCACTCACGTGTGCGCCACGTGAGCGCAACGGTGAGGGGGCATTTGTTTCGCCCAATCAGAGCAAAGCTCTGTTGAAATTCAAAATTCAAAAATTCTGAAGCAACGCTTCAAGTCTCGGGCGCAACGGCCACATGTCAGGCACTGATACGTCAGTGCAGCGCCCAAGAAGGCGCACCCAATCAGAGCAAAGCTCTATTAAAGGAAGCAACGCTTCAGTTGCGCTGCGCTGTGCGCTGCGTGACACGTGTCAGCGCAGATGCGCTAGCGCAGTTGCGCTGCGCTGTGCGCTGCGCGACACGTGTCAGCGCAGTTGCGCTGCGCGACACGTGTCACGCGCTGGGGCATCTGCGCCAAATAGAATTAAAATTTTAAGAAATTTTTTCTGTTCTTGTTAAAACAAGAAGATTTTCTTCTGCAAAGCAGAAGCCCTTGGATCAAAGATCCAACGGTGGGGAAAATTCCCCAAATCACTCAGAGAAAGATCTCTTTAACAAATCTAACTAATTTATGGGCACTATAAAAAGGACCCTAGGCCTCAATTAAAAGGCATCGATATCTTTCTAAAAAAGAAGAAGGAGAGAAAAGAACTCTGAGAAACTCCTCAAGAATAAAAAAAGGTAAAAACCTTTAGAAAAAAAGAGAAAGTTCTCTTAGGAACAGATCATAGATCTAAAAACAAGATCAATGATCTTTAATAAAAATAAAATAAAAATAGTGCTTTGCACTTTTCATGAACCTTTGGTTCTCTGAGATAAGAAAAACAAGAAAAAACTTATTTTTCTTTGATCTAAATTAGATCAAGAAATCAAATAGTGCTTTGCACTTCTGTTCTTGAATCTAAAAGATTCTTAGTGCTTTGCACTTGCAAACTGCGCTGTTGCGCTCTTGGGAGCGCGCCACGTGTCAGCAGCGCAACAGCGCAGCGCACTAGCGCAGCGCACTGCACTATTGCGCTTGCGCTCACCAGAGCGCGCCACGTGTCAGCAGCGCAACAGCGCAGCGCACTAGCGTAGCGCACTGCACTGTTGCGCTTGCGCTCACCAGAGCATAACACGTGTCTTCACCACAAGCGCTTGCGCTCAGTGAGTGGCGCAAAGAGCCTAACAAATGCAATGCAGGGCCAAGCTCAATTAAAAGACCAAACATGCCTAATTAAATTGATGCTCTGCATCATTTATAAATGGGCAAAGCCCAAACAAAAATAATAAAATGCTATGCAGATGCCTTGCAGAGCCCAAAATAAATTGATGCTCTGCATCTTTTATGGGCAGAGCCCAAACAAGAAAATAGAAGTAATGCAATTCATTATTTGAGTGTGGGCAAAGCCCTAGCACAGGTCTAATGGACTAAAAATAAATAAAATGTTGAACATTTTCAACTGGACTTAGCCCAATTCTGGCCGTAAGTCCTTAAATTAAATTGAACTGAGCACAAATGCTCTCTCAAATCAATTTATATCCGGTTCGAGAGTACATCTCCGAACTTCTTTGACATCCATCGTTGTAATTCCTCAACGACGTGAAAGAGGTGACGGGTCCCAACGACCACACATCAATACGGACTACGGGGTCCTTAAACTCGTGGACCGAAACGTCCCTAAACTTATGTTGGACCGAAACGTCCCTAAACTAATGGTGGACCACTACGTCCCTAAACTGGAACATGGACCACCACGTCCCTAAACTGGAACATGGACCACCACGTCCCTAAACTGGAGCATGGACCGCAACGTCCCTAAACTACCTATGGACCACTACGTCTCTAAACTGGAACAATAGAGCCTCCAAATGCTCTTTTGCCGGATCTAAATGATCCCGTTTAAGTTGATCTTAGCCTCCAAACACGGCTAACGTATCCTTAAACATTCAAACGGACTATAAAACTCCAAATCAACCTTGGTTCAAGGGTACATCTCTGAACTCCTCTGACATCTGCCGTTGTAATCCTTCAACGACGTTAGAGAGGTGATGAGTCCCGATGGCCAGATATTAAATGGATTATCACGTTAAGTTGATCTTAGTCTCAAACAGGACTATCGTATCCTTAACGAACGTTTAAGTTGATCTTAGCCGTAACGCGACTAATGCATCCTTAAATTAAAAACACCAAACCCAAATCTAAGTAAATACGGATTTGGACTAATCCACGTCCTACGGGCGACGGCATTACTCAGTCTCCGTATACAATCCACGGGCAACCACAAACAAAACAAACACACACGACACGAAATGAAATTCTGGAGAAGGAGAAAGTTGTTACCGCAATGCGGTAGCGTAATTAACTGCAGGGGCTTGCGCCTGCAGGGAAGAGCGTCCCCACAATCACAAACCCCTCAAGCGAGGGGGAATCTGACGAAGTCTGCTATATCGGCCGCATCCGTCTAAACCTCCGATACACGGTGCCATAAATCAACTTGGCATCTTCGGAGAGGTAGACGGATAAAACCAAATAGCATCTGCCCCGAATCTCAGCGTCAGGACATCGCAGTCTTGTGCGCCGTCCATTCGGAGGGGAACAGATACTGACGCTTGCATTCGTGAAAAAATGCATAAGAAGATGGTCAACGAAGCTAGAAGCAATTTACTCAAACTTGCCTCTAAGTTCATGAATCCGTGTTCGGAATTCAGCATCTTGCCATTGTAAATATTTTGATGATGTCTCTTTTTTATCACCATTATCACCAATGTATAAATTTCTTTGAAGTATGAATGACAAATCTCTCATTTTCTTTACGCCAATGCTTGAATGAGGTATTATTACATATATATAAAAAAACGCCAGCGCCCACATGTTACGCACTTGAGGTGCTATTGGAGGACTTAATCCCGAAAAGAACTAGCGCCATCGCTCACATGTCATGCACGTGAGGCGCTGCTCTAATCCCAGAAAGAATCAGCGCCGATGCTCACGTGTCAGGCACGTGGGGCGCCGCTGAGGGAATCGTTTCACCTTCTTGCTCTAATTCCCATGAGTCAACCTTTTCTTTTCCTATGCCTTTTTTGCTAGGCCTTGGAAAGAGTTCCACCATGCACAACGTTTCCTATGCCTAAATTTAAATGCTTCTCTTTATATTCTGAAGTGATGATCTTCTTCTTCTTCACAAGAAGAAAGCCATTTTTTACAGACCAAGAGTTATGGCTTGCAATCATCCCCATGCTCGTCGGCAACCATGGAAAGTACCTATCGAGGGAATTGTTCCCCATTTTGCTGCGAGATTAGTGGATCCCGTTCTCACTGATGACCAGTGTGACACGGTGATGTACGAACTTCTGGCTCGTAGGGGCTCTCCTCTTCCTGTCGGCTCCATTTGGCTCTGGATCATCTTTCTGTCCGTGCTTGCTGACACCCCCCTCATCCAGCGGAGATGACTCCGGCGATGCTCAACACAGCGGAGGACAAAATTGAATGCTTTTATGAGGCGTATTTGATTTTCCAGCCTCTGAAGGATCGTTCTGTTCAGTTGCTAAGTCAGATGCAGGCTCGGCGGGCTATCATGTCCGCCTTCGCTGATGAGGGGAGCGACCCCTCGCGAAGATCGCCGCTTCGACATGGTAAAAAAGGCAGAGATAGAGTTAGAAAATTTTGTTTATTGTTTTACTAATCCATGTTCTCTGATCCCATATTTGATGATCTTTTCTGTGGAATAAATAAATAAAAAATTTTGTTGACCGCTGAACGTTTCATCCCCAGCACATATCCATGTGGGCATCTTGCCTCTGCACGTATACTTTGTATTTTAACCTTAGAAGTTTCTGATGCATGCATCTGGACATAGGTGAGTACTGGACTAATGTGAACAAATTCTTCGCCCTGCCAACTTGCTCACGGTGGTATACCCATGAGTGAAGTATAATATATGGCTGGTTTCGAGCTGGCATGTCATTTAGAATTTTGAAAGTGGATGGACACAAGCGTCGTCATCCATGACTAACTCAGGTCTTGATCCTTAAGAAACGTAATTCCGAGCCCCGAGGTCTATGAGTTGCGCCTTTTTGTTTCTTGATGTTTTAATTTAGCGCCAATTAGTTTATTCACGCGTTTTGGAGTTTCTAGTTTACGTACTCATTTCGGAGTCTGTAGTTTATTCATTCGTTTCGGAGTTTCTAGTTTACGTACTCATTTCGGAGTCTGTAGTTTATTCACTCGTTTCGGAGTTTCTAGTTTATGTACTCATTTTGGAGTCGGGGTTTCTAGTTTATGTACTCATTTCGGAGTTTGTAGTTTATTCACTCATTTCGGAGTCTCTAGTTAATGTACTCGTTTCGGAGTGTTTTTAGTTTACCTCTCTTGGGTTTACAGGCAAATTTGTCCTAACGTTATATACAGATAACCCCCATTCTTTACGACAGAGGTCCGTTAGATTTGTGGTACTAGAGTTTTAGTCTGTGGTACCGTCACGTTGGCTGATATATTTCTCGATATGCGGTCTTTAAGCCGTTGTTTGAGTAGCCCTACGATTTTCGTGTCTCTGATCCCTTCGGGGGCTGACAAGACGTCTTCAAATAATCTCCTTAGGTCATATTACCGTCGGAAGAGCAAACGTTATGAATTTTCCATGACGCTTTTAACTTGAGATTAGGCTCAGTTTGGAGCTCCGATGAATCATAACCACTCCGCTCTGGTGTGGGATGATCTCCGATAGTCTTTTAGGCTTTATATGAGTTGCCATCAAGACCCAAAGCTGGAAATATGTCGTTGCTTCATTTTTTGTTTTGACGATATTGCGCCGATTCTTTGCTAAAGTAAGGAAGACATCTGGTAAGACCTCCATGCCGTATGTATCGCAGTTGAAGTCCGGAGCTAGGAATATGCCATTACTCCATTTTCATTTGATAGCCGCATTCGCATCCTGCTGAAATGAGGGGGAACGTCGGGATGGTCTCTAGGTTGTATATGCGCCGTTGAGACTTAGAGTTAGGATTTTGCCGTTACTCCATTTTTGGTTTTACCCTTGGGTCTTTTGTTGATGTTGCGTCTGCATCCTGCTGGAATGAGAAGGAACGCTGGGATGGTCTCTAGGTTATATACGTACCATCAAGACTTGGAGCTAAGATTTTGCCATGGCTCCATTTTTGCTTTGACCCTTGGGTCTTTTGTTGACGTTGCATCTGTATCCTGCTGAAACGAGAACCACGTCGAGTTGGAGTTAGGATTTTGCCGTCACTCCTTTTTGATTTGGCTCCTTGGAGCTTTGCTGACGTCACGTCTGCACTCTGTTGGAATGAGGAGAGCGTCAAGCTGATATTTAGGCTGTAGATGTTTCCATCAAGATCTGGTTCTCCTTTTGACGGAGTCCGGTAGGAAAGTATGGTTCCCTTTCTTTCATTTATTCCCATGGATCGTGTACAAAAGTCAATATGGACATAGTTGCAGGGTAGAGGAAATTTCATTTTATTTTTTTTTTATTGCCGCAATGCTCTATCTTTTCAGCTTTTCATATCGCGAAAGTCGCGATTGCTCAATCATTTCGGCTTTTTATCCGCGAAGCCCAATCATTTCGGCTATTTTCTTTATATTTTTACTCGCTGCTTTTTATTGCAAGTTTCCCAAACATTTCGACTGTTTTTATATGTATATTTTTTGCTCGCTGATTTTTATTGCGATTTGCCCCATCATTTCGGCTATTTCATATGCATTTTTTTGCTACTCGTTACTATTTTTATTGCGAGTTTGGAATATGATACCAACCTTGGCATCAGCATCGCTATGACTGGAATATTGCCAGGAGCGAATCATCATTTGCCGTGAAAGGACTTGGAGTCTGACACCTGTTTAGGCATCAGCATCGCTGCAACTAGGATATTGCCAGGAGCGAATCCTCATTTGCCTTAAGAGGACTTGAAATTTGATACCTTTTTAGGCATCAGCATCGCTGCAACTGGGACATTACCATGAGCAAATCATCATTCGCCTTTGTTGGTTCGAACAAAGGTGGCTTAACAAACGGGGTTAAGATCCTGTCGGCTAAGGCTTTTGACTTTATGAGCTGTAAGGTCTCATAAAGGCATTTCTCCCTACGAGTCAAGAGGATCTCGTAAGTGTATTTTCTCCTTAGGAATCGTGGGGATTCCTAAGTGATATTTTCTTTTGTAAGTCGTAAGGATCTTCCAAGAGTGTTTTCTCCTTATAAGTCGAGAGGACTTACCAGTGTCGTTCACCATATGGGAACATTTCTCGCCATTTGTAGAACTTGGTAAAGGGATATTTATTCGTGCCCATGGATTGTATACAAGGGTCAATATTGGACCGCCTGTAGGGCAACTTGGGAGATGTGGCGGCTTAAGAATAGGTTCAGATCCCTATAGCTTAAGGCTTTTGAATCTTATGAGCCGTGAGAGTCTCATAAGGGAATTCTCCTTATGAGTCGTGAGGATCCCGTAAGTGTAATTTCTCATTAGGAATCATGAGGACTCCTAAGTGTGTTACTCCTTTGTAAGTCGTAAGGATCTCATGCAGGTATTTTCTCCTCACAAGGTCGAGAGGACCTTGCAAGTGCACATGAATTTTTTATTTTACGAGTTTGCACCCTATTCGGGTTTTCACAAACTCGCCAGCAGTCCTGCTGTTTTTACTCATGGTGCCCTTTCGGGTTTTCATCCGTGCCCATTTTGCTTCTAGACATGCCGTTTTTCTAACGAGATTGCGCCCTTCCGGGTTTTCACAAGCTCGCCGGTAGCCCTACTGTTTTTACTCACGGCGTCCTTTCGGGTTTTCATCTGTGCCCATTTCGCTTGCGGACATACCCTTTTTTTTAATGGCGAATATCTCGAAAGTAGCTTCGTCACAGGTGACCCACCTGCTTGCGGTAGGTTTTGGGGGTGGTTTCATCGCTGGAGTAGCTATGTAGCCAATGAGACTTGAGTTGCAACTTTCGCCATTAGAACTTCGATTGCAATATAGATCTCAAGAGAGCATATCACCGTATTTGGGGGCGATATGCTAGTTTAGGGACATTCCGGTCCATTATCGCTATGTTTGAGGCGAAATTTTAGTTTAGGGATATCTCGGTCCATTATCGCCGTGTTTGAGGCAAAATTTTAGTTTAGGGACTTTTCAGTCCAATGTCGCCATATTTGAGGAGAGGTTCTAGTTTAGGGACATCTCGGTCCGTTGTTAGTTTAGGGACTTCTCGGTCCATTGTTGCTATATTTCAGGCAGATAATTAGTTTAAGGACTTCTCGGTCCTTTGTCGTCATTTTTAGGGCGACGGAGCTTTTTGTATACTATTCTCAGAGTTCTGACTCGGGAAGATAGCGAGTGGACACGAGCGTCGTCATCTATCATAGACCTAAGTCGTGACTCGTCAAGCGTAGTATTTTTTGAGGAATCGGCCGTTTATTGGCCGGAAGGGTCTTTCGCCATGCATATCCATGAGCAGGTAAGTTCCACCCTGGTAGACTTTGTTTATGATGTACGGGCCATAGTTTGGCTCGAAATTCCCCTGTTTTGCTCGATTGGGGATCATTGGTCTTTTGACGACTAGCTTGAGTTCGCCTTGGAGGAACGTTCTCGGCTTGGTCAGTCTTTCGTATGACCGTGTCATCCTTGCCTTATAAGCCTCCAGGTTTTGTTGTGCTATAAGACGAGTTTCGTCAAGGGCATCGAGCTCCTCAAGCCGAAGATAAGCATTTTCTTCATCTGTCAGCTCGTACCCAACCGCTACTCGTAGAGAGGGGAGTTCTATTTCCAGGGGAAGCACAGCTTCCGTGCCGAATACCAACGCGTAAGGTGTTGTATTGGTGGCCGTTTTGAACATTGTTCGGTACGCCCAGAGAGCTTCATGCAGCCATTCGTTCCAGTCTCTTTTGTTTCTAGACACTGTTTTCTTTATAATCTTTATCAAGGTCTTGTTGAAAGCTTCAGCTAGACCGTTGGCTCGAGGATTATAGACTGAAGAGTATCTCCAATCTATTTTGTGTTGTTGTGTGATGCGGTTGATTTTATGGCTTCTATAAGCTGGCCCATTATCCGAGATAATTCATCGCGGAGTGCCGAACTGATAGATGACATGTGTCCCGAAGAAATGGAGGATATTCTTCGTTTTCACCTCCGTTAGTGGTACTTCTTCTACCCACTTAGAGAATTAGTCGGTCGTCGCAAGTATAAACCGATGTCCTTTGGACGATGCTAGTTCAATAGGGCCAATTATATTGATTCCCTACATTTCGAACGGCCAGCTAGCTACTTTTGGATGTAGCGGATTTGGATGTTGGTGGATGAAGTCCCCGTGAATTTGGCACGAGTGGCACTGCTTCGCATATTCGAGGCAGTCCTGAATCATTGCGGGCCAATAGTAACCCATTCTTTTTATCTTCAGCTTCATCTTTGGGCCAGCTTGATGAGAACCGCAGAGTCCGTCGTGAGTTTCTTGGACGACTCTCTTCGCTTCTTCTAGTCCCAGGCATCTTAACCATAGACAGTTGAAAGATCTCTTATATATAGTATCATTGACGAAAGCAAAGGATAGAGCTCGTTTCATGAGCTGATGTCTAGAAGACGCATTTTTTGGGCGTTCGTTGGCATTTGAAATAGTCTATGAAAACTTCCCTCCAATCCTTGACCTTTTCTTCGTCCTCTATTTGAAGGCCTGCTTGTTCGGTCTTTTCTTTTCTTTCGGATGGCTCTATTAAGTCTTCCGAAGATATATCTGTTGGCGTAACCCGGCGGCTTTACACGATGATCCTTACATCATCGAGTCCATCATCGGCCAGTTCCTTAGCCAATTTGGCCAATGCATCCGCCTTACTGTTTTCTGCACGCGGTATACTCTCCAGAATGTAGGAGGAGATTTGTGTCAGTAATTGCTGCACTCTTTCGCCATACTTTATCAGCTCTGGCTTGCATGTCTGATAGTCTCTATTTACTTGGCTAACGACCAGCTGGGAGTCTCCATATATGAGGAGGTCTTTGATTCCCATGTCGACAGCGATCTCGAGACCTGCTATCAAATCTTAATATTCAGCTTCAATTTTAGTTCTTGGCTCCGTTAAGGAAAGGGCGCAACGCATTATCCATCCTCGTGGAGTCACGAAGATAAGACCCACCCCGGCTTTGATTATGGGGGCGTTTTGCTTTCGCCTCTTCATGGAAGACGCTCCATCGAAGTGGAGTTCCCATTGGGAATCATTTTTTTCTTTCTCTCCTTCGATTGTGTCGAACGCATGTCCATTCGGCAACTCACAATTTAAAGGGTAGTCGGCTGGTATTGGATGCTCCACAAGAAAGTCAGCAATGGCCTGGCCTTTCACTACTTTGAGGGTTCAATACGTTATCGAGAACTCCATCAGGAGGAGGGACCATTTGGCAAGCCTTCCTGTTAATATGGCTGTTCCCCTCCGAACGGCGGCCGAGACATGGACTGTCTCACCTGAAATTCGGGGCAAATGCTAATTGGTGCTATCCGTCCACCTCTCCGAAGATGCCAAGTTGATTTATGGCACCGTATATCGAAGGTTTAAACGGATGCGTCCGATGTAGCAGACTTCGTCAGATTCCCCCTCGCTTAAGGGGTTTTTGATTGTGGGGACGCTCTTCCCTGCAGGTGCAAGCCCCTGCAGTTAATTATGCTACCGCATCGCGGTAACCACTTTCTCCTTCTCCAGATGGTCACTTCGTGTCGTGTGTGTTTATTTTAAGTTTCGTTGCCCGTGGATTGTATATGGAGACTGAGTTATGTCGTCGCCCGTAGGGCGTGGACTAGTCCAAATCCGTATTATCTTAGATTTGGGTTTGGGGGTTTGGGTTTAAGGTTACGTTAGCCTCATTTGAGACTAAGATCGACTTAAACATTTGTTAAGGATACGTTAGTCTAGTTTGTTAGACTAAGATCAACTTAACGGGATCGTTTAGATCCAACAAGAGAGCAATAAAAAGGGGGGGCTCTGTTGTTTAGTTTAGTGACATTACGGTCGGTAGGTAGTTTAAGGACATTGCGGTCCATGGGTAGTTTAAGGACATTGCGGTCCAATGTTAGTTTTAAGACATTGCGGTCAAGGTTAAGGACCTCATAGTCCGTGGATTTAAGGACTCCACAGTCCGTAGTTAGTTTTAAGACATCCCGGTCAAGGTTAAGGACCTCATAGTCCGTAGATTTAGGGACTCCACAATCCGTTGTTAGTTTTAAGACATCACGGTCAAGGTTAAGGACCTCATAGTCCGTGGATTTAGGGACTCCACAGTCGGTATCAATGTGTGGTCATCGGGACCCGTCACCTCTTTGAAGACGTTGAGGAATTACAACGCCACGTATCAAAGGAGTGAAGAGATGTACCCTTGAACCGAGGTAGATTAAATAATCTTTGGCCCAATTTGGAACCAAGACCAATTAATTATATTATGAGCCCGTTGGCTCAGTTGAATTTGAATTGAGGACTTATGGCCAGCTTGGGCTAAGTCCAATCATATTTAGGATATTGGCCCTCTGCTGGTCTATTAGAGGAGAGGCTTTGCCTCTGGATATTTAGCCAATTGGGCTGAAATTAGTGTTAAACACTAGCAACAGGGGAGTGTTAAACACTATGGCAAATCAGTGTTAGACACTAGCAACAGGGATCTTAAATTAGTGTTAAACACTAAGATAATCAGTGCTAAACACCGGTGGCAAAGATTTCAATTTGGTGTCGAACACTAAGAAAATTAATGTTAAACTCTGTCAACAGAGATTTAATTTAGTGTCAAACACTAAGAAATTCAGTGCTAAACACTGCAAGAAAGCTCTTTAATTAGTGTTGAACACTAAGGCAAAACAGTGTTTAACACTGGGCTCAGGGGTTCCAATTTAGTGTTAAACACTAAGGCAAGAGGGGTCACGTGGTAACACGTGAGGGCATCCTCCCTTCATTTTATTCTGTCAAAAGCACTGAATACTTTGGAGCATCACGTGCTGTCACGTGATGAGCATCTCGGTGCTTGTATGTTAAAGCTTCCGCCAAGGGTCACATGGGTCACGCGAGGCACTGCCTCAAAGGGCCTTTTCTGGGAATCTTTTCGGGGGCCACGTGGTAGCACGTGACCCTGCCTCTTTGTATGTTTTTTTTTGGAAAATCTGTTAATCCCTTTAAGAATTAAATTCTTCGCAGGGTTGAACCCTAACAATAATTTTTTGAGGAATTAAATTCCTATTTCCTTCTGAAGATTTATATTCTGGGATAGAGTTGAACTCTGAATTTTCTGTAGGAATTACATTCTTCATATATTTGAAGAACCGCATCCTATCATAGGATTAAACC
Source organism: Agapanthus africanus (assembly GCA_030015575.1). Classification (NCBI taxonomy): domain Eukaryota; kingdom Viridiplantae; phylum Streptophyta; class Magnoliopsida; order Asparagales; family Amaryllidaceae; genus Agapanthus; species Agapanthus africanus. The sequence goes on along the minus strand of CM057338.1, from coordinate 945,152,769 downwards.
CTAATAACAGCTTTAAGGAATTAAGTTCCCACTCTCTTTTAGAGAATTATTCTGAGGAATGAGATTCTGTCATAGGGTGAAACCCTAATTTCTTCTTTTTTAAGGGAATTAAATTCCTGTTACTTTAACAGAACTAAGTTCTTAACTAGGGTTAAACCCTGATTCTGTTCATTCTGAAGGAATTAAATTCCCATAACATAGGGTTAAACCCTAATTTTATTTTAAAGGAATTAAATTCCTATAGTTCTGTGAGAATTAAATTCTCAAGCTTCCATTCCCTCTCTATGCTTTGGATCTGCATGGCAGGATCTTAACCCAATGAGAATTAAATTCTCAATTCAAGGGGAGATGTGCACTTTACAGATCCTCCACTAAAGAGAGAACTATGTTCTTCTGTTTTAATATCAGAATTAAACTCTGTTGAGAATTAAATTCTCTTTTAAGACCTTCCCTTTCTTACCTAAGCTTTTCTTTTGCAGAAGATCCAAATTCCTCCAAAGTATCAAGACTCTACTTTTCTCTCTTTTTTTATGTATTGATCCCTCTGCATATATCCATCTCTCTGTGTCTCTTGGCTCCTATTTATAGGAGAAGCAGCAGAATCAATTAGTTTTTTGATGAATCTTTCATTGAGAGATTTGATTTGTATTCATTATTCATTTGGACCTTTGGATTATTAGGTGAATTTTATTCACCATTGGATTTTAAATCCAGAGATTTTCCTTTGTTATTTCGGTTAGATTTTAAGGGGAAATCTTTCCAAATTCAAGATTTTTCCATAGATAGGTGATATTTAATCACCTTTAAATTTTTGATTCAATCGATTCCGAATAATCATTTTCCTTTGGAAAGATTTGAGTGATCTCTTCAGAATTTGATTCTGTTAAATAAATAGGCTTTGAAAGCCGGTCACGTGTGGGCACGTGACCCCCTTGGAACGAGCCTTCTTCTTCTTTTTGCGCTCTGCCTTCTGGCCGCTGCTTAGCCGTCACGTGCCAGCACGTGACCCCTGGTCACGTGTGAGCACGTGACTCTCGTCTGGAGCCTTTTTCTTGATTCGACCAGGGAACTGATGTGCCTTTGAAGCCGCTTTTAAATGTCACGTGCCAACACGTGACTGTTGGTCACGTGTTAGCACGTGATGCCTCTTCTGTAGGCTTTCCTGATTTTAAATCAGGAAACAAATGCCCCCACAGCGTTGTTCTCACGTGTCTGCACGTGAGTGCAACGCTGTCACCTCTTGTGACCGTTGGATTCCTCTAAGGATTTGGGGAGATGAAGCGTTTCCATCACCTCCTATAAATATTGGGGTCATTTCAGAAGAGCCTCCACTTTGCTTATCTTCCTCCTTGCAATCTTTTTCTGAGAATTTAATTCTCTTCTTCCAGAGCTTAGTTCTCTGCCTTGAAACAATTTTCAGAGTTTAACTCTGTTCGAAAAGAATTCTTTTCCTCAGGTAATGTCCTTGAACAAACGATGAACTTTCACATTCCTCTGGATTTTAAATCCAAAACAAGGGTTTTTACCCTTTAAACATGAACCCATGAAACCAATTAATCTTCAGCAGTAAATCTCTTTTAGGGTTCATCTGATCCTCCAAGGAGATGATGATGACAGTTCGAATCCATGGAGTTTAACTCCGTTCACAGAAAAAAGTTTCTGGGGATTTAATTCCCCTTTCCAAAAGGAATTCAATTCCTGTGAAGAATTAAGTTCTTCCCTATAGAGGCTTCTTGGGGTTTCCTTCGCCCTTAGGTTGTCATTCTGTAATTAATGGAACAGAAGCTTTGTAATAATTCTCATGATGTCTTCTGTGGGAATTTAATTCCTTTGATCTTGTTGGATCTGTTGTAAAGCCCGAGACAGATTTGTCCTCTAGGGGGGATGTGTAGGGTTACTTGAAACCCATTCTTTATTTGATGAGGATATTCCCTCTGTTTTATTATAACTGCTTGGTCTCATTATTAATGAGCCGTCATCCTGATTCTGTGGGGCCCATGTGCTTTGTAGCCAATGGTCCCAAAAAAAAAAGTCCACTGTTGTTTTCTTCAGCTAGTCTTCATGTTCATGCATGGATATATATTGCTGACTTTGCTTTTGACGGTCTTCTTCCATTCGATTTCAGGTGCGATGGCTTCTGCTCCGTGTTTTCCCTTTACCCGTTCGGAGGCCGCTTTTCCTCAATCACCGTCCGATGAGGAAGCGATGGCGATGATCCAAGCTCATAATCCGAACTGTACCAACTTGCTTCTATGGGGAACTGTTAGTTATATGTATGCCCTAGAGGCCATTACTATACATAGGATGTATATTGTAGTGGGTGCTTGGACATATATAGGGAGGACTTTCTTGCTCGACATGATAGTATGCTATCTGGTTGATCTTTACCTTAACGTGTACACTGATTGTCTCTCTGTTACATGTTGGTAAAGCCCTTAGGATGTGTACTTGACTACCTGGACTATGATGCGGATCATACTAGTGGGGACATGGTAGTCCATAAGTACATCCTTCAAAATCCCTAGTCGTGGGTATATCGAGACGGGGCATCAATATACCAGAGTAGACTAGCGTATACCTTCTCGACCCATACAGATGGGCGATGGATGATCCCATATCCATTGGTGTTTGACATCAGAGATGATATACGGGTGCTCAGTGGAGACTGGGTGCACTGGACGGACTCGCCGAGAACTCCCAGATGGTATTATACCTTACGTCAGATGGCAGTTCTCTGGTGACACTGGTACAGAGTAGTCTGTTGACCCGAGATCGTCATAAAGTCTTGTGTGGTTCCCACTATGCTTTGATTTCCACCTTACCACGTCCAAGAGGGCGTGCAAAACGGTGGTTTTTGGGTACAGTCCCGAGTCACATGGAGGCAATGAGCGATAGGAGGGGATTCGTCTCTCCCGGTATAGGGAGTTGATGTTGCGCTGTGTTCGATTGGCTATAACCGGAAATCCCTGGCCAGGGTTGCTGAGATTTACTGGTAAGTGTTACCAGTAGTTTCTCGAACTGTTATAGACCTCATATCGACACGACTTATCGAGCTGTTGGGGTCTGACGTTTACCACCCCTAGGCGAGATATGCGACATATCAGACGACGAGACCGGACTGTACGGTAAGTGTTACTGGTTGGATTCACAGGAGTATGAGCGGGCTTGCTCGTCGATCTTCTGATCGCTCAATACCCGGGTGGCCGTTACGCTTAGCAGACCGCTTGCGGCTTGTGGGTGTTTGATATGATCATCACCTGCTGCCGGCGTATTGACGAGTCTTTAGAGTCCTACACAGAGGTTTTCTGGCTCAAGCGAAACGAAATAGGAGCGCATATGAGATATGTGCGGGACCGAGAATAATGCGTGTATGTGTACCGTATTCTATTCTCGCGATGAATGTATCGATATGGTTGTATGCGATATAACCTAGTTATCGAATCAAGGATTGATTCGATAAGCCGATACATTGGATATTAGTCGGTCACATGCGATATGACCGGATCGTTAAATCAAGTGTTGATTTAATGATTTAATGCATAATTATATATTTGATATATTACTTTGCATTAACTAGTATTGGTTCACTTTAAATGGTTTTTCTCACTTGAATGTGCACATTGTATATGTGATATATTTTTGTGCACAAGTTTGTATCATGTTTGATGATGCATTCTAACTTGGCTTTGTGTAAAGATTAAACCATGGTTATATGAATGGTTAGGGTTTTGTTTTCTTATTCATTCATTTATTTATTTATTCTTTTTGGAAAATAATAAGCATAAAGAGAAAAATGGTGGAAGCTTCATGAAGCTTTGACTAAGTGACCATTTTGTCTCATGCTTAACCCTAACCATTCCACTTAACCATAGTCCTCTCTCTACAATTAACCATGGTTGTAGTTATGGTAAGTATTCCTTTTATTTTTCTATTTTAGATTAACTTATCATAATATGATATTCATCTTCTTCTTCTTCTTCATCTTTACAAAGAAGAAAAGCTTGCACCATCAATGGTGAAGTGATGAAATCAAGTGAGAAATCCAATTCTAAAGTGAACCCACCTCCTATTTCTTCATCCTCTACCTCTTGCCAAGTAGTATAGGGTGTTTTCTTCACAAGTTTCATGACTTGGTGAAGTGGGAGCTTGATCTTGCGATGCCTCGACGTAGATCATCTTCGGCATCGTAGTCGATGACCTAGCCCGCCCATTTCTCCGATGAAGCCGACGCTAGAGCCCGGAATTCGATTTGGACAGCAAGGAGACTTCATCATGGAGCTATGGAGGTGGAGAACCGGATCTACAAAGGTTGTATTTCCGTTTACATAGTTAAGTTGTTAACTAGTTGCTTGTTTCGCCTAAAATTCTAGTTAACGATCCGTATTAGGGTTTCTCGGCACTTGTAAAATTTGAAATTGGCATGGTTGATGCCTTGTGAGACCTCATTAGTGTGCCTAGGAACCCTACAGTGGTATCAGAGCCTAACTAGAGCCTTAGGCGATGCGTAAATGGAGTTAGAAGTCCGATCGAACCGAAACCCTAACTCTCAAATTGCTCTCTGTACAATTTCTGAAATCGGGGATTTTTCCAAATTAAAAATATGCAGAAAATTCAGCAGGGAAATTGATGAATTACTGTGAAGCACGTACTCGTGATTCAACCAAAGCGCGGCGGAACCGCGGCATAAGCATGGCTTGTGCGGCGGTTCCGCGGCCAATTAGTCACATCAGCTTTTGAATTTTGCACAGTAATTCATGTTTTCTAGTGCTGAGTTTTCTGGGAATTTTTAATTTGAACTCAAGAGTTGAGTTTTCTGGGATGCTTTGGGGTTTCAATAATTCGATCGGATTTTTTGATTTTGTCTATGTGTTTTTCCGGGTAATTTTAGAATATGTTAAAAAGTTCGACCGGATATAAATACCCAATTTTTCCCCTGCCGGAAAATTTCCAAGTGTTGGATTTTTCCGTGGTTTAAAGACGTTCTAAGTAGTGCAAGTAACGCGATGGACCCTCTAGAAGACAACAAACCTTAACCCGATTATGTGACCGTCTTGAACTGCCCTTTGAACCTTCGGGTTTGGGGCAGTACGGCGTGCCACATGTGAGGCGTTGGCTTGACCCTTCTACGGCTGGACCGTTGGTACTGAGGCATGAAGTGAATGTCTTTGAACTTATTTCATGTGTTGAGCTGTTTCGGGAAAACTTGGGTGTTCGATCGTTCGATCGAAAAGTTTAACATTTTCTATTTATCCGGAATGTGATACAATAATTGGAATTCACAAGTAGTTATGAGATAACTGAATGAATGTTATAAACATAGCACTTTAGTCTCACTTGATCGGTTGCTACGGAATTTTGATGTGATCAAAAGTCCGTCGCAATCACGTAGCGTACGCGGATACTCGCCGGGTAAACTTAATAGACAGCCTCACTCCATAGCCCCGACCGAGTGACTGTAGGAGAACCCCGTCGCTGAAAGCATCCGTTCGGGTGCTCACGGCAGCGGTGTTCCGCTTGGTGCACTTCGTCGACGGCGTCGGGGGTGCGGCCGCCTATTAAAGTTTGCGACGAGCATTCGATCAGGATGTCGGGAATCTTGTTGAATTGCCCAACTTAATATTGAAAAGTGTTTTCGATAATGAGACTAAAATGCGGGGTTTATAATTGTTAGGCATGCGATGTCTAAGGAATTCATTTGATTAGGCATGCGATGTCTATGTAGGTTGCGGATTCCAACTGTTGTAGTTTTACACTTTCTTTTCTGTGACCGTAAGTGTAATATGTGATATCGCCGGTTTCGTTGCTATATGTCAACGACAATTGGGATGCGCATATTTACTTAAGTTGATGACATGTGATGTTATGTATTGCTTGATATGTTATATTGGATCGTCGTGTTTGAATAGCCGGGGGTTTTTATGTGAGATGAGTGTTTTTCATTTTCATTCATGTAAAAACTTGTATGTAATATTCTTTCATTGGGGCACTTCCAGGTTGCGGAAGATGTCACCGTTTGTATATTATTTACTTTTCCGCATTAGGATAGACCCAAGGAGGAGGGCACAAGTAACCGGGTTCTAGGGTCCAGTGGGAGACCAACTCGAGGAGTCGAGTCCGGGTCTCCTAACTCTAGAATTGATAGGGTTGCTTGCCGCTCTCGTAGGGGTCTAGGGGTGTGGGTTTGGCTATTCATCACGACCGTGGAATCCGTGTTTTATACTGGCTCGTATTGAAAACACGGACGTCCTAGTATATCCAATATTTCATATGATTCTTCTGCTGCGATATCTGTGATGTGATCATGTGATGTTCTGTGATAGATACTGTATATAGTATATATGATATATTATATAGACGTTACTTATGTTTTACACCCGCGCTAGCCCTGCCCTGCTCTGCCGTTAGTTACCTAACCTAACGGTGCACGAGGGGACATCGAGGCGAATGCGGATGGCATAAGTGTACGTCGTATTTATCTGTGATGTTTAGGTACTTAAATGATGGGACTTCATTAATGTGATTAATGAAATAAAAGAAACCTAAGATGTTGTAGAATCGAATTTCAAAATAAAAAGGGTATCTACAGTTCTTGCTTTGCACAGCGGTATATGTGATATATCATGCACCTTATTCGATGAGGAAAGGACCGAGATCCCTTCACCAGGAGTGACTCCTTTAGCAATAACTGGCAGATGCTACACACTCGGTTTGTTTTCTGATTGCTTTTAAGAGTTTTTGTTTTGCACAGTGATATATATGATATATCCCGCACCTCATTCGACGAGGAAAGGGCCGACGATCCCTTCACCGGGAGTGACCCCTTTAGCAAAACTAGAAAAGCCTCAAAAACACTCCATTTTAAAATCATTTGATTCTACAACGATATCAAGTTCATTACGCAATAGGTTTTCAGAAAAACCTGTCGTAGCCCTCCGTCATTTCAGATAAGTCCTGTTTAGTATTCGTGCTGCGTTTGTTGACCTTGTCAAGGCGCAGTGTGCGGTAGCTAACCAGTATTTATCTGCTTATGCATATGATGCAGATTGGGTTAGGATAGTTGTGCGGCCTTGTTGACCTTGTCAAGGGTCGTGCGGGTGGGTTTGATTCAATCAAGAAATGGCGGGTTGAACTTGACTTGCGGTCTATGGTTTGTTGACCTTGTCAAGGTCATAGATCGTTCGGGGCAAAATATTATCGGGAATTTCAAGTGTTGAAATTTGCAATGAGGTTGCATACCTTCTATGAGATAGTTGGATCCCGATATCCACTGCGAGTAAGAGTTACTCCTGGGAGAGTTTTATACATTACAATTAGCCGATCAAGTAGGTGTCTAGAAAGGTGTTAACGAGGTTACGCCTCTGGGAAAACGAGGTTTACATTAATTAGGTTCGTGCGAAAGCATGGGGGACCTCTCTCAAAGTACCGACACTGGCCTGGCTGAAAGATTGGCGAACTTGTAGTGTGTAATTAATCCCGGCTAGTCTTTCCTTTTAGGGTTTGAAGGAAGATTTGATAAAAAGCAGTGGGAGCCATCCTGATTAGATAAAATAATAACCAATCTATTCTTGCAAGAGCATACGCTGAGTGTTTTCTTCTCTCTCTCTCCAGGTAGCGATCATATCACGCCTTAATCAAGATAAAAATACGGATTATAGACCGAACCCGCTTGTTATACTGAGCTGGGGAACGTTGGTCCCGCTCCAACTTATAATTGTTATAAGACAGAGCAGGAAATTGGGGATTACCAGAATTCCCGTGCCGCCCAAACGAAGAGAGTGCATGCTGATGCATTATTTTCGGGTGTGTTCATTACAAAGAACTGTTTCTCAGTATCCTCCGCATCCTGGGTATATGATACTGGATCAGTATCCTCCGCATCCTGGGTATAGCTGAGGGGACGCGGTTGGCCGTCGGTATCCCGGCGTTGGCGCATCTTTATCACGGGTTGGGCACCGCAGCTAACACCTCTACTCCCGGCGTGGATGTAGTAAACTTTTCGCTTCATTATTTCATGTCCTGGGTCGAAATGCATGTGCTGGGGGCTTTTGCTATGCATTAGAGGCCTTCATTTTACGATGCTTATCCCTTCCCGCGACTTATGCGATTGGTGGATGCTTCTGCCGCCGACCCGACTCATTTCGGGGCTATTCGGGTGCTGATTTCTCCTTACGCTGCCGCTGGCGGGATGGTTTTTAATGATCGGGTCTTGTCTACTTCCTCAGGTCCAGTTCAACAACTCTGGGACTTGTCAAAAGACAACGCACCCTCTTTGAAACCTCGGGAGGCCGCTCACTTGTATACTATTAGACCGGGCTACTTGGTGTTTCGCCAGGACAGTGCCGCTCTTTTCATGCGGTACAATCCGCATCGATTCGCCCGACAGCTTGGATACGACCAGGGTGTTCCTTTCGAGGCTTTTATAGCCTCCCCGATCCCTTCGCTCGATGCTGTTCGCGATGCCGCTCATCATTTCATGAGGCTAAACACCGGCTCCCACTTCATGGTCCCTGAAGCTGAGTACCTGCCCCGGTGGGTGGGCGTGTTTACGGGTTGGTATCTTCATCGGATCAACCCAATTATTCTTGAGGAAAGGAGGGTGCTTCTTGGCTACGACACCCCTCCTCTGGTTCCAGGAGCTAAGCTGCGACCGAGGGTTCCGGTCCGCTTCCCTCTAAGGGATACCGGCACTGCGCTCATCCCAGAAGAATCGGAGGTAGACCTTACTCCAATGGCTGGTATGCCCCTGGGTTCCCGATCGTGAGGTGGAAGGGCCCCAGTAGTAGCACCACCGCCTGTGGCAGCACCGCCCCCCGTGGCATCGACAATGGCAGTGTCATCCTCAGTCATGGCACCGGGCGAGGATAATAGGGATGAGGGTGTCGAAGGCGATGTGGGTCAGCGCCGCCGTAAGGCTTCGCGGGGGAGGAAGCGGTCATCCTCGGCGACCGGCTCTGGGTTTAAGCGGCGGAGGAAAACGACCACCAATTTGCTCGATTCTTTGGCGGAGTCTGAGCCTATTCTTGAAGACAAACCGTTTGCCCTGCAAGAGTCAGACGCTGGACTTCCCTTCCCGAGTTCGGCCGATGAGGAGGCCGCACAGTTGGCTGAGGCCATACGGCGTTCCAAAGACGTGTCTCATAACGCCAGGGTTCCGAAGAAGTCCTATCCCGCTGTAATCTTTTACGAAGACCCTTCGTGGATTCGGCGGCGGTTTATCGGTCCTTTGGAGGAATGGGGGGAAAGGGCCCTGAAGCAGGCCGCTTCAGAAGACGCAGCGGACGCACTTTCTTTATGGACCGGCGGCCATGAGTCTACCCTTGAACCCCGGGGAGCACGCCTCCTTGAGAAGGAGCAGTGGCTTGAAGAAGCCATATTGAGGGCTTCTTTGTGCATCGGTATGTTGTTGTTCTCTTTTTTTTTTAGTTTTTTCCAGATTATTCACGCCTGTATATATGCATCCTTATTCTTATGTGAATCGTGCAGAATCTTCGACACTTAGGGAGCTTACGGGCTCGTTGAAGCTAAAGCCTGTCGAAATTCCCGATGAAGCGTTGCTCGATGTGGAGGGGGCTGTTGAGGCTGCTCCTCTTGCAATAGAGCCTCCAGTGGCAGTTCCTGATCATGAAGCGCTTGCTCCTTTGGTGGTTGCCGCCCTAATGACTCTTCCCGAGGGTGGCCCAGAGGCTGAGAGAGAGGTAATCGGGACTACCCTCCCTTTGTTGGAGCCCGACGTCACGGCGGAGGCCGTTGAAGCTGCAATCCCCCCGGCTCAGAATGGGAGGAGTGTTGAAGGTAACCTTCTGGATTTTAAATTAGCAATCTTTCCGTTGTCTGAACTCTTTTGTCTTTCCCAGAATTGCGCGGTTTGGCGGCCTCTATCGCTGATTTATCGCCTCGACAATCATTTCAGCGTTTATTGGAGATGGCATCTCCGCAGGCGATCTCCCCTCAGCGCATTGTCCTTTCCTCCGGGCAAGGTTAGCGTCATTCGCCATTTTTTTTATCATAGCATTGTTGCCCTTTTTACGAAATGGCGTCGATGTCTCTTATAGTTTTGGAAGCTGACGACGAAGTCGAGATCATTGAAGGGCCAGGGGAATCTTCAGTTCCTACTTGCATGACCGTAGGTAAGTGACATTTCATTACGATTCCATTCGTTCTTCATGCTTAAGAGTTTTATTGACGTCTTTCAAATCTGAACAGCCCTGCCTGCCTCCACAGCGTCGGAATCGCGCATCGTTATGCCGCGTGGCCCTTATGCTTTGCGAGCTTCAGAACGCTTGGCCCAATTGAGCCTTGTTTCTCTGTCGTCTTTGATCGAGGAGCTTCGTGCTGGCAGTGCAACCACAGCTGAAGCATTTGCTGCCGAGGCTAACGGTTCTCTTTCTTTTCTTGCCACCTACCATAGCGAACAGGTGGTGCGAGTCTGGGTGGAGTTCTGTCGGCAGGTGGAGGCTTGCTTGCACGCACTTGAATGTTCCCGTCTTTCCTCGGAGGTCGTGGCTGCAAAGGCGGACTTGCGGGGGTTGATAGTGCGGTGCGCGGCAAACATGACGTCGTGCGAGAGGAGGCTTAGCCGCAAATTCTCGGAGAGGGAGCTGGCTTCTAAAGCGCTGAGCGAGCTTCAGGCGAGTCTTACTGCCAAGGCCAACAAAGCGTATGAACTCTGGCGGGTGCTTCAAGAGTCTATCAGGGTGGTGGTGACTCTTGATAAAGCTACTACGTTCACTCGTGAGAGGGTCGAGGCTCATAAGGCCGCCGAGAAAGAGCTCGAAGGCCGGCTCGCTTCGTATCAAGCCCAGCAGGCTCAGGCGGAGGCCCGTCTTCTGGCGATCTTAAATCATGAGGCCGTGGCCCAACAAAAGCAGGATGAGCTGACCAAGCTGCTAAATCGCCCGCCGGCTTGAAACATTTGTATCTTTCCCTGCCTTCCTGTATATACTCATGGATGAGAGTATTTTCTTTTGTTTTTTCATGAATTGTACTTTGTATCCATTTTGGTTTATGAATAAAAGATACATTTTTCTTCTCAATGATGCGTCTCCTTTTTGTTGAATGTGTTTTGCAGACAATTTATCTTGATCTCCATGCAGGGCAGCGATAGCTTAGGATTCAGGGTTAAGATCTGCTTCCTAAGACTTTTGCACTTTATGAGCCACGAGGGTCTCATAAAGAGTTTTTCTCCCCATGGGTCGAGAGGACCCTATAGGTGTAAGTTCTTCTTAAGAATCGTGTGGATTCTTAAGCGGGTTGTCCCTTGAGAGTCGTAAGGATCTCACAAGAGAGTTTTTCTTCCTTACAGGTCGTGAGGACCTGCAAGTGCTGGATGTGGTCACCCTTATTCGTGTTTCACGGAGTCAGGGGTTTCTCGAGGCATCGTAGTTTAAAGACGTCGCGGTCAAGGTTAAGGACCTCATAGTCCGTGGATTTAAGGACTCCACAGTCCGATATTAGTTTTAAGACATTACGGTCAAGGTTAAGGACCTCATAGTCCGTGGATTTAAAGACTCCACAGTCCGATGTTAGTTTTAAGACATCACGGTCAAGGTTAAGGACCTCATAGTCCGCGGATTTAAGGACTCCACAGTCCGATGTTAGTTTTAAGACATCACGATCAAGGTTAAGGACCTCATAGTCCGTGGATTTAGGGACTCCACAGTCCGATGTTAGTTTTAAGACATCACGGTCAAGGTTAAGGACCTCATAGTCCGTGGATTTAGGGACTCCACAGTCCGATGTTAGTTTTAAGACATCACGGTCAAGGTTAAGGACCTCATAGTCCGTGGATTTAAGGACTCCACAGTCCGATGTATGGTTGCAGGGACCCGTCACCTCTTTGAAGACATTGAGGAATTACAACGCCAGATATCAAAGAAGTGAAGAGATGTACCCTTAAACTGAGGCAGAATCCGTAGGGAATCGGGGTGTTTGATTGTTAGTTTTAAGACATTACGGTCGAGGTTAATGACATCATAGTCCGTGGATTTTAGGGACTCCAGAGTCCGGTGTTTGCTCTAGATGCTTTACACGGGTTCACTGTCGTGCTTGGCGAGGACCAGGCTCCGCTCTGGATGCTTCACACGGGTTCACTGCCGTGCTCCGCGAGGACCAGGATCCGCTCTGGACGTTTTCCACGGGGTCAAAAAGTGACGTTATCCGCGTTCCACGTAACCAGGAATTTTGCACTAGATGCTTCACACGGGTTCACTGCCGTGCTCGGCGAGGACTAGGCTCCGCTCTGGATGCTTCACACGGGTTCACTGCCGTGCTCCGCGAGGACCAGGATCCGCTCTGGATGCTTCACACGGGTTCACTGCCGTGCTCCGCGAGGACCAGGATCCGCTCTGGACGTTTTCCACGGGGTCAAAGAGTGACGTTATCCGCGTTCCACGTAACCAGGAATTTTGCACTAGATGCTTCACACTGGTTCACTGCCGTGCTCGGCGAGGACTAGGCTCCGCTCTGGACGTTTTCCACGGGGTCAAAGAGTGACGTTATCCGCGTTCCACATAACCAGGAATTTTGCACTAGATGCTTCACACGGGTTCACTGCCGTGCTCGGCGAGGACTAGGCTCCGCTCTGGATGCTTCACACGGGTTCACTGTCGTGCTTCGTGAGGACCAGGATCCGCTCTGGACGTTTTCCACGGGGTCAAAGAGTGACGTTATCCGCGTTCTACGTAACCAGGAATTTTGCACTAGATGCTTCACACGGGTTCGCTGCCGTGCTCGGCGAGGACTAGGCTCCGTTCTGGATGCTTCACACGGGTTCACTGCCATGCTCTGTGAGGACCAGAATCCGCTCTGGATGTTTTCCACGGGGTCAAAGAGTGACGTTATCCGCGTTCCACGTAACCAGGAATTTTGCTGATTGTATCCGCATTTCACGGAATGGAGGTTTGATTGTTGGTGATATGTATATCGCCGAGTCATGGAATTAGGGGTTGCTGCAGTTCCGTTTCGCTTAGAGTTGTGTCCGTTGTTACGAGACGAGTGTTGAAACGATCTCCAGGTCTCCTTTGGCCCGTCGAGATTTGGCTTCCTCTTCTGATGAAACCTGGGGGAGAAGTATGACCCCTTTTTTGTTTACGCCCTTAGATTGTGTACAGGGTGTGATGGAACATCACCTGTAGGGCATAAATTAAATCTTTTTTTATTTTATTTTATTTCTCTTTCCGCGATGCTCTATCATTTCAGCTTTTATATCGCGAAGGTCGCGATTGCCCCATCATTTCGGCTATTTTTTGCGGTGCCCAATCATTTCGGCTATTTATTTATTTTCTATTCGCTGCTTTTTATTGCGAGTTGCCCCATCATTTCGGCTATTTCTCATGCATACATTTTTACTTGCTGCTTTTTATTGCAAGTTGCCCCATCATTTCGGCTATTTCGTAGGCATGTGTGGCTTGCTAGCCTTTTCGCTGCAAGCTTGGGTTTTAGACGCCTCTTTCGGCATCAGCATGCTACCACTGGGATATTGCCAGGAGCGAATCATCATTTGCCTCTGTCGATATTGAACAAAGGTGGCTTAGCAAACAGGGTTAGGGTCCTGTCGACTAAGGCTTTTGATTTCATGAGCCGTAAGGGTCTCACAAAGGTATTTCTCCCTACAAGTCGTGAGGATCTTGTAGGTGTATTTTCTCCCTAGGAATCGTGAGTATTCCTACGTGTATGTTCCTCTGCAAGTTGTAAGGATCCTACAAGAGGGCTTTCTCCTTATAGGTCGAGAGGACCTACAGGGGTTGCTCACCATATGGACATATCCCTAGTCACGGATGGGACTTTGCTGGGGAAATGTTTATTCGCGCCCGTAGATTGTATACAAGGGTCAGTATTGAGCCGCTTGTAGGGCTGTGTCGAAGGATATGGGGGATTTTGCTTAAGCACAGGTTTAGGTCTCTGTGACTTAAGACTTTCAAATCTTATGAGCCGTGAGGGTCCGTAAGAGAATTCTCCTCACGAGTCATAGGGATCTCGCAAGTGTATTTTCTCTTTAGGAATTGTGAGAACTCCTAAGTATGTTGCTCCCTCGTGAGTCGTAAGGATCTCACGCGGGTGGTTTCTCCTTGCAAGGTCGTGAGAATCCCGCAAGTGTCTTTTAACGAGATTGCGCCCTTTCGGATTTTCACAACACTCGCCGGTAGCCCTGCTGTTTTTACTCACGGAGCCCTTTCGGGTTTTCATCCGTGCCCTTTTTGCTTATGGACATACCGTTTTTTTTTATTCTTTTCTTATTATTTTTTTTTACGAGGTCGCGCCCTTTCGGGTTTTCACGAACACTCGCCGGTAACCCTGCTATTTTTACTCACGGAGCCCTTTCGGGTATTCATCCGTGCCCATTTTGCTGATGGACATACCGTTTTTATATATTTTTTTCTTCTTCTTTTTTTATCTCGTCAGCCTAAGGATGCTGCGGTAGTAGTTTAGGGACGTTTCGGTCCGTCGTTAGTTTAAGAACGTTTCGGTCCGTCGTTAGTTTAAGGACGTTTCGGTCCATTCAGGGGAAGGCCGGTTACTGCTTATAAAGTCTGAGTTTAGGAAGATAGCGAGCGGACATAGTCGTCGTCATCTATCATTGACCTAGGCTGTGGCTCATTAAGCGTAGTATTTCTTTAGGAAGCGGCCGTTTATTGGCCTGAAAGGCCTTTCACCGTGCATGTCCATGAGTAGATAGGCTCCATCCTGGTAGACCTTGTCTATGATGTACGGGCCTTCATAGTTTGGCTCAAATTTTCCCCGCTTGGCACGATTGGGGATCATAGGTCTTTTGACCACCGGTACGAGTTCGCCTTGGCGGAATGTCCTCGGCCTGGTCAATCTTTCGTACGAGCGCGTCATCTTTGCTTTGTAGACCTCTAGATTTTGTTGCGCTATGAGCCGGGTTTCATCGAGGGCATCAAGCTCCTGAAACCGAAGGTGAGCATTTTCTTCGTCCGTCAGCTCGTAGTGGACTGCCACTCGTAGAGAGGGTAACTCTATCTCGAGGGGGAGTACTGCTTCCGTCCCAAATACCAACGCGTACGGCGTTGTGTTCGTGGCCGTCTTGAACGTAGTTCGATAGGCCCAAAGGGCCTCTTGCAGCCTCTCGTGCCAGTCTTTCTTATTTCGGGACACCGTCTTTTTTATGATCTTTGTCAAGGTCTTATTGAAGGCCTCGGCCAGACCGTTAGCTCGTGGATTGTAAACTGAAGAATATCTCTAGTCTATATTGTGCTGCTGCATGAAGCGGCTAATCTTATGGCTTCTGTAGGCTGGCCCGTTATTGGAGATAATCCGCCGTGGAGTTCCAAACCGATAGATGACGTGCGTCTTGAAGAAGTGGAGGATATTCTTCGTCTTCACTTCCCTCAGCGGTACTGCTTCTGCCCATTTGGAGAAGTAATCAGTTGTCGCCAGGATGAAACGATGCCCCCGGGACGATGCTGGTTCGATGGGGCCGACTATGTCAGTCCCCCACATTTCGAATGGCCAGCTAGCCACCGTCGGATGTAGTGGGTTCGGATGCTGGTGGATGAAATCCCCATGGATTTGGCATGAGTGGCATTGCTTCGCATATTCGAGGCAGTCCTGGATCATCGTGGGCCAGTAGTAACCCGTCCGTTTAATTTTTAACTTCATCTTCGGGCCTGCTTGATGAGAACCACAGATTCCGTCATGAACCTTGTAACACCCGAGCCCAATAATACTATCTATATTACTAGTTGAGGGTTATATATTGCTCATTTCCAATTATTCTGTTTTTCTGGGGTTTATTGCTAAATTTTAACCGGTTAAGTCATTTTGGCACATAACAAATTTTAACCCCTAAAATGAAATTAAAAGTGTCCATGTTGGCCTACTCGTCGCCACTAGTCGCGTGGTAGCGTCCGCGTGTCGAGATTCCGTCCCGTTCGGCTAAACGGGCAAGTTTGGACGACTACGCGCACGTGCAAGTGTCCGACTTGGGGGCATGCATTTTAATCATTAAACACCTCTTTTCAAAATTTGGAACCCGCTTAAAATCCTATAATTTGAATTTGGAACATTTGGGCGCAACCCGGGCGCGATTTGGAAATGTTTCATTTCGCGCCAAAAAGGCCCATTTCAATTTAATATCTTAAACTATATATTATACGTATATTATCCTTAACAGTTTTAAATCCTTTCGAAATCTTTTAAAATTTTCTTGTTTTCCTCCAGCCAATCGCAGCGGGGGAATATACCCGCGTGGGCCCCGCCTCCCTTTCCCTATCTCTCTCTCTCTCTTCCCTCAATCTCTCTCTCCCTCTCTCTCCAATCTCTCTCTCTTCTCCTTTAAAAAGTTTTCCATGCAGCAGCCCCATTCGCTTTTCCTCCATCACGAGAATCCAACGAAAACCCTAACCCTAGCCTCGCGACCTCACCGCCGACCTCCTCACGACCTCGCCGTCGCCGTCACCACCTCGTCGACCTCACCGCACCCACTTACCTCCTTCCTCCGCCGATTCCCGCGCCTGCACCCAACCCCGACGACGCCTCCAACCCTCGCAGACCTCGCCGTCGACGCCACCTCCCGTCGCCGACGGCTCCCGCGACTCCCTCTCCCCCTCCTCGTTGCAACCTCGTCGTCGCTTTCCCTCCTCCCCTCGCCGGACCACCAACCCGAGCCCATAACCCCATCAAGTACCCTCTACTGTTCGCCGGAGAACGCGCCGGCGATCCTCGCCGTCGTCACCAGAGCCACCTCCGTCTCCCCCTCGACCACCAGAGTCGACCACCCTCTCCTCCACTCGTCGCAGCACCCTCTCCCGCGCACCCCCGAGGCCGTTCAAGTCTTCGCAGCCGTCGTCGCTGCCTCGCCGGCGTTCCAGCGCCGTCGAGCCCGCCGGGGTCACCCTGGTATATCTCTCTCGAAGTACCCTGGTCCGTGTGATCCCGTTGTTCTCTGTTGGGACTCGATCCGTGTCCCGTGCACCTATATCGCGTTTTCTGCCGACATCGCATCCGTGTTCCGGTTTGCAAAACCGTCGAGGCAAGTATCTGAATACTTGCTTTAACATGCTAGCGTGCGAGATCTAGTCTTGCCATGCAGTTGAATATCATACTATATAATACTACAACTTAATGATGGTAATTGATATTATATGATAAGTTAGAATTGACAGTTGCAGTTATCTTTAACATGGAATCGTTATAATAGTTTCTCGTAATTAATCAACCTACTATCAATCCATATTTCAACTGAATAAAACAATTGGATCATATCTGCTTTAATTGTTAAATCATTCACGAGACAATTATTATACTTAGTTTAAATTCATGTAGCTTCATTACTTTATGATTGTGGATATTGCTTCACCTTGTGGCTATTGCACCCCAAAGGTGCGTGAACCTGTTAATAAAATAATACAAAACATCACTGTCGTTACAT
Source organism: Agapanthus africanus (assembly GCA_030015575.1). NCBI lineage: Eukaryota > Viridiplantae > Streptophyta > Magnoliopsida > Asparagales > Amaryllidaceae > Agapanthus > Agapanthus africanus. The sequence continues at coordinate 945,135,380 of CM057338.1, read as the reverse complement.
GGAATAATATGGTTATTTACTGTTTCCTGCTGCTGTTCATTATTGATTGTATACCTGTTGTGAGCACATACCCGATTGCACTACATATTGGCCTAGCCCTGCTACACATGACATATACATACATACCAACTCAGTCTGTTGTACCATGACATTTCATGCCTAATGCCGACAAACCCGACCATCCCTGCTGTCTATCCAGACAGACCTACTCTTACCGGATTTTGTGTTGGCATTAGTCCTTGACTACTGAATACCTGACCTGACATACATAGCTTGGGGGTATGGGGAAATCAAAGATGAACCTGACTTGTAACTCGACAGTTCAATACCGAGTGTACACTTTCCTATTCTGTGCCTAACGGCATGTCTCGGTTTCAGCCGAGAATATTGTGGCCGTGATCCCGGGTATGTACGGGGTAATACCGAGTGTACACTTTCCTATTCTGTGCCTAACGGCATGTCTCGGTTTCAGCCGAGAATATTGTGGCCGTGATCCCGGGTATGTACGGGGTAATACCGAGTGTACACTTTCCTATTCTGTGCCTAACGGCATGTCTCGGTTTCAGCCGAGAATATTGTGGCCGTGATCCCGGGTATGTACGGGGTAATACCGAGTGTACACTTTCCTATTCTGTGCCTAACGGCATGTCTCGGTTTCAGCCGAGAATATTGTGGCCGTGATCCCGGGTATGTACGGGGTAATACCGAGTGTACACTTTCCTATTCTGTGCCTAACGGCATGTCTCGGCTGCCGCCGAGAATATTGTGGCCGTGGTCCCGGGTATGTACGGGATACTATTGGGTTACATCGACGATTCATCAATTGATTTCAAAGACTATAGAGTAGAAACCTGATAGGACAGTTCAGTCACCATTGCACATTACCCTGCTCTGTTATTTCTTAGTACTGCTTTATTCATGTTCATATTTGCATTGCTTATCACCATGTTTACATTATATACTTGATGTCATGACGCGCTGACGTCTGGGTTTTGCATGGCCCAGATTCCGTACCACTGTCGTCGACCGAGCAGGAGTACTTCAGCCAGCAGGCTGATTTGTGAGTTCTGTAGTGGTTAGTTCATTTATTGCATTTTATTTCCAGGTGTGATCCCGCATTACGGGACGTACCTTTCTATTATTGCATTGGATCATTTGCTTCCGCACTTATTGTTTATTGATTCTTGTTATTATGGATTTGGACATGTATTAGATTAGCTTATTATCTTGTTCTTGATATCCTTACAACCGTAATGTGACTGTGGATGGATACTTCCTACCCACAGGTAGCATGGTTGGCTATGTCACGTGCCCAATCTTGCGTACTCTGGGAAGCGGGGCGTGACAAACCTCTTGAACGACTCTTTCTGCTTCGTCAGGTCCTAAACATCTCAGCCACAGAGAATCAAACGACCTCTTATACAGAGTATCATTGACGAAAGCGAAAAATAGAGCTCGTTTCATGAGCTGATGTCTTGAGGACGCTTCTTCGGGCATTCGGTGGGACTTAAAGTAGTCTATGAAGACTTCCCTCCAGTCCTCAGCCTTCTCACGGTCTTTTATTTGTAGGGTCGTCTGCTCAGTCGCTCCTTTTTCTTCGTATGATTTGGGAGATATTTCTGCTGGGGCGAGCACTCGACGGCTTTGTACCATGATTTTGACGTCATCGAGGTTCTCGTCAGCCAGTTCTTTAGCGAGCTTATCTAGCGTGTCCGCTTTACTATTTTCCGCACGTGGTATGCTTTCCAAAGTGTAGGAGGGAATTTGGGTCAATAGTTGTTGCACCTTTTCGCCGTATTTCACCAACTCCGGTTTGCACATTTGGTAGTCACCATTTACTTGACTAACGACCAGTTGAGAATCCCCGTATATAAGGAGGTCTTCAATTCCTATGTCAATGGCGATCTCGAGGCCCGCTATCAAAGCTTCGTATTCGGCTTCATTGTTCGTCCTCGATTCCGGTAAGGAGAAAGCAAAGCGCATTATCCCTCCTTGTGGGGTTACGAAGATAAGGCCTATTCCTAATTTGATTATGGGGGTACATTGTTTGCGCTTCTTCATGGAAGATGCCCCATCAAAATAGAGTTCCCATCGGGTATCACCGCCGCCGATCGCATCAAATGCATGTTCGTCCGGCAAATCACAGTTCAGAGGAGAACCGGCAGGTACTGGATGCTCAGCAAGGAAGTCGGCAATGGCCTGGCCTTTCACTGTCTTGAGAGGTCGATACGTTATCGAGAACTCCATCAAGAGTAGAGCCCATTTAGCGAGTCGACCCGTCAATATAGCCTTTGACATCAAATATTTAAGAGGGTCCACCTTCGAGATGAGACGGACTTCGTGCGCCAATGCATAATGCCTGAGCTTTGTTATCGCAAAGATCAACGCCAGGCAGTGTTTTTAAGTGGGAGAGTAATTGCTTTCTGCCCCCAGCAGAACTCGACTTAAGTAGTAGAGTGCCCTTTCTTTTCCTTGATCGTTCTCTTGTGCCCATAATGCGCCTAAGGAACCTTCGAGGGCGGTTGTATAAAGAATGAGGGGTTTTCCCTTGACCGGAGCAGCCAATACCGGCGGGTTCTGCAGGTACTGTTTAATTTCGTCCAGCGCGTCCTGGCATTTTTGATCCGAGACGAATGGAGTTCCCTTCTTCATCAGGTGGCTGTAAGGACGGCACTTGCCTGAAAGATTGGCGATAAACCGCCGGATGTATGCGAGCTTCCCTTGGAGAGACCGCAACTGTTTGAGGGTTCTTGGCGGAGGCATTTCCATGATCGCCTTGATCTTAGATGGATCTATTTCGATACCCCGGTGTCGGATGATGAATCCCAGGAATTTACCCGAGGAGACTCCGAACGCGCATTTGAGGGGATTCATCTTCAAATTATACTGCCGAAGGCGTTGAAACACAGTCTTCAGATGCTCTAAATGCTCTTCGTATGACATGCTCTTCACTACGAGGTCATCAATATAGCACTCGACGATGTCATGTATGAGATCATCGAAGATCTTTGTAATGGCCCTTTGATAGGTAGCACCGGCGTTCTTTAGACCAAAGGGCATAACCTTGTAGCAGAATATACCCAAAGGGGTCCGGAAAGCGGTGTGCTTCTGGTCTTCGGGATGCATCTTTATCTGATTGTACCCTGATGAACCGTCCATAAAGGAGAAAACCTCGTGAGTGGACGTGTTATCTATCATTAGCTCGGTTACCGGTACTGGGAAATCGTCCTTCGGGCAGGCTTTATTGAGATCCCTGAAATCCACACATATGCGTACCGTCCCATTTTTCTTCATTACCGGGACGATGTTGGAAATCCAATCAGGATGTTGGAAATCCAAGGACTTCTTGGATAAATCCAGAATCGATCAGTTTTTTGACTTCGGCGTTGATGCTCATCTCAAGCTCGAGCCGCATCCTTCTTGGCGCCTGCTTGACTGGCTTGATATCCGGGGATATTGCTAATTTATGCATAGCAATCTCCGGATCTAATCCCAGCATCTCGGAATAGTTCCACGCGAAACAATCTTTATGCTGTAGAAGCATGTCCTTTAATGCAGCCACCCTTTCTTCAGATAGCCGCTCACTGACGAATGTCGGTCGCGGATCGTCTGCCGATCCCAACTCAATCTTCTTGAGGTTATCTGCAGTAGTATGTATGCCATCTTCCAGTTCTTTCGGTGCCGGTGGGAATTCTGAGATTACCTCATTGTCCTTGTTTTCGAAGCACCAAGGGAGCTCATCTATGTCCTCGGGCTCTTCTTTTAATATTGTAATCGTGTAACAGGTGCGAATCCGCTTCCAAGATTGATGTGGATCCGGTTCTGCTTTTGCCGCTTTGGGCTCATGCTTTTGTGGCGGCGTTACCCTCCAGCTGCTGGATAAAGCAAATCTGCTTTGTTGGTACTGGTCTTCGACCCAGTTCTTGAAGGTGAAGCAGTCTTTGATAGGGTGTCCTATGGCTCGGTGATAAGAGCAATAGCCCGGATAAGAAACCTCGTTAACTTGCTCAGGGTGCTTAGACTCCGGAAGTGTGATCATTTGATGTTTTATAGCGAGCTCAAGTAGCTTCTTCGTCTTGTCTCGAGGGAAGGAATACGCTCGACTCATCTTCTTCATGAGGGACAAATTTGGACCGCGCGATGCCCGATCACACGGCTCTCTAATCCTGCGTCGTTGTTGTCGGCTTTTCTTTCCGCTTCTTGATTTATTTCTGCCTCTGCGTCAGGCCTTTTGTACAACGGGTTGACAGGGAGGAGCATCTTTGTCTTTTGCAGCCTGTTGAGACAGACGTTGCGTCTTAGCCTTCTCGTAGATGGCCATCTCGCGGTTGTGGACTTCCCGAGCCTTTTGACTTGCTTTCCTGATAAGCCTGTCCACTTGTTCTTCAAATGACGGACTCGGCACTTCGATTGCGGGATCTAGTTTTGATGAAGGGTTGACATTGCTGGATAGGGCGTTTTCCTCCTCATCGAAATTATATATGGCGTAGCTGCCGTGGGCTCGCTCCCATTTCTCGGATCTCATATATCCAAGCCCAAGCGTTTCCATTCTCCCGTTAGGCAATTTGCGCTGAGTCCTAGGGACATTCCAAATTTTGTTGTAGAACCGAGCTTGTCGAACAGTCTTTTTTAAGGGTACTCCTTGGCGCTTCAATAGCCTCTTTAGTCCATTTGTGTAATATCGGGGCAAACGGATGGGTTGGAGCCTGTCGAGTGTAGCGTCCGCGCTATGCCATATCTCTTTCTCCACTCTCGTCTCTGTGGATTGGTAGAATAGGATCACCTTTTCACCCTTTCGCCTGGGAGGGACGTAAAACGTCTGCAGGTCCTGCACATTGTGAGCTTGAAGTGCGTCAATATCCTTATAGTGTTTCCGCGGCACCATGGTGATTTGCAAACTCTGATCATCACTAGGGGATGCCTGTATTGACGGCCGACTGGAGAACACGGCATTAACTTCATCTTCCGAGTCACTTCCGAAGATCAACATGGGGGCGGACGGTCCCGAGTTGATGCGGCGAGACGGCCCAGCATAGACTATCTCTTCTTCTTCTTCGGTATCGCTCCCGAAAACAGGGATGATGGCGGCGACTTGTTCTCCGGCTTGCGACTCTTTTCTGTATCCTCGAAGTCTGGCAAAAAATACTTTGCATCATCGTACTTGCGGACTTCGTTCACGGAGAATGGGTTCAGCTCACCTGTTACGGTATACTCAAAACCGTCCTTAAAGTACTTCATACACTGATGCTGTGTAGAAGGGATGATGTTGTACTCATGTAACCAAGGACGACCGAGCAAGGCGTTGTAGCAGGTCTTGGCGTCAATGACGTGAAACTTGATGTCCGTGACGAGCAGTCCGAAGCGTAATGTCAATATTACGGATCCGAGAGTCCGTGACGATTGGGAGTCGAAACCAGAGATGGTAATTTTGTCACGAGCGAGGTGCTGCACGCTCATGCAAATTTCCTTTAACACCCTGTTCCCCTCCGAAAGACGGCGCACAAGACTGCGATGTCCTGACGCTGAGATTCGGGGCAGATACTATTTGGTTTTATCCGTCCACCTCTTCGAAGATGCCAAGTTGATTTATGGCACCGTGTATCGGAGATTTAGACGGATGCGGCCGATGTAGCAGACTTCGTCAGATTCCCCCTCGCTTGAGGGGTTTTTGATTGTGGGGATGCTCTTCCCTGCAGGCGCAAGCCCCTGCAGTTAATTACGCTACCGCATCGCGGTAACAACTTTCTCCTTCTCCAGAATTTCACTTCGTGTCGTGTGTGTTTGTTTTGTTTATGGTTGCCCGTGGATTGTATACGGAGACTGAGTAATGCCGTCGCCCGTAGGACGTGGATTAGTCCAAATCCGTATTTACTTAGATTTGGGTTTGGTGTTTTTAGTTTAAGGATGCATTAGTCGCGTTGCGGCGAAGATCAACTTAAACGTTTGTTAAGGATACGATAGTCCTGTTTGAGACTAAGATCAACTTAACGTGATAATCCATTTAATATCTGGCTATCGGGACTCGTCACCTCTCTAACGTCGTTGAAGGATTACAACGGCAGATGTCAGAGGAGTTCAGAGATGTACCCTTGAACCAAGGTTGATTTGGAGTTTTATAGTCCGTTTGAATGTTTAAGGATACGTTAGCCGTGTTTGGGGGCTAAGATCAACTTAAACGGGATCGTTTAGATCCGGCAAAAGAGCATTTGGAGGCTCTATTGTTCCAGTTTAGGGACGTAGTGGTCCATAGATAGTTTAGGGACGTTGCAGTCCATGCTCCAGTGTAGGGACGTGGTGGTCCATATTCCAGTTTAGGGACGTGGTGGTCTAATATTAGTTTAGGGACGTTTCGGTCCAATATTAGTTTAAGGACGTTTCGGTCCAATATTAGTTTAAGGACGTTTCGGTCCACAAGTTTAAGGACCCCGCAGTCCATATTCATGTGTGGTTGTTGGGACCCGTCGCCTCTCTGACGTCGTTGAAGGATTACAACGAGAGATGTCGGAGGAGCTCGGAGATGTACCCTCGAACCGGATATAAATTGATTTAAGGGAGCAATATCGCTCAGTCAATTTAATTTGAGGACTTACGGCCATGATTGGGCTAAGTCCAAAGTATTCAACGCCTTTTATTTGTTTTTGGTCTGTTAGGCCTGTGTTAGGGCTTGGCCCATTTTTAAATAATGCATTGCATTATTTTCTTTTTTTTTTGTTTGGGCTTTGCCCATAAAAGATGCAGAGCATCAATTTATTTTGGGCTCTGCAAGGCATCTGCATAGTATTTTTATTATTTTGTTTGGGCTTTGCCCATTTATAAATGATGCAGAGCATCAATTTAATTAGGCCTGTTTGGTCTTTTAATTGGGCCTGGCCCTTCAGTAAAAGAAATGCATTGCATTTGTCAGGCGTTTTGCGCCAATCACTGAGCGCAAGCGCTTGTGGTGAGGACACGTGTCATGCTCTGGTGAGCGCAAGCGCAACGGCGCAGTGCGCTGCGCTGTTGCGCTGCTGACACGTGGCGCTCTCTCAAGAGCGCAACAGCGCAGTTTGGAAGTGCAAAGCACTAAGAATCTTTTAGATTCAAGAACAGAAGTGCAGAGCACTATTTGATTTCTTGATCAATTTAGATCAAAGAAAAATAAGTTTTTCTTTTTGTTTCAAGAACCAGAGGTTCATAAAAGTGCAAAGCACTATTTTTTATTTTGTTGCTTTCTTGTTTTTAAAGAAACAGTGGTTCATAAGAAGTGCAAAGCACTGTTTATTATGTGAAGAACATTGATCTGGTTTTTAGATCAATGATTTATTAAAAGAGACTTCTTCTCTCTCGTGAAGGTTTTTACCTTTTTCTTTGAAATTTTCTCAGAATTCTCTCTCTGTTTGAAGCTCTTGACTTTTTTCAAGAAAATGTTGATGCCTTTGAATTGAGGTCTGGGGTCTCTTTTATAGTGCCCATAAATTAGTTAATTTTGTTAAAGAGATCTTTCCCTGAGTAATTTGGGGAATTTTCCCCACCGTTGGATCTTTGATCCAAGGGCTTCTGTTTTACAGAAGAAAATCTTCTTGTTTTAACAAGAACAGAAAGATTTCTTTAAAATCTTAATTCTGTTTGGCGCAAATGCCCCAGCGCGTAACACGTGTCGCGCAGTGCACAACGCAGCGCAACTGCGCTAGCGCATCGGCGCTGACACGTGTCGCGCAGCGCAGTGCCAGCGCAACTGCGCTAGCGCATCTGCGCTGACACGTGTCGCGCAGCGCAGTGCCTGCGCAACTGAAGCGTTACTTCCTTTAATTTTGCTTAAAATAGAGTTTTGCTCTGATTGGGCGCGCCTTCTTGGGCGCTGCGCTGACGTATCAGCGCCTGACATGTGGCGCGTTGCGCCCGAGATTTGAAGCGTTGCTTCAAAATTTTGAATTTTGAATTTCAACAGAGCTTTGCTCTGATTGGGCGAAACAAATGCCCCCCACCGTTGCGCTCATGTGGCGCACACGTGAGTGCAGCGGTGGCAAACTCCTGATCGTTGGATCAAGGGGTGAGCTCAAGGGGCGCAAGCGCCTTATAAATAGGACTTCTGGCCCTTAGAAAAATCTCATCATTTCAAGATTTTTATTTCCCAGAGCTTTGCTCTCATTCAAGAACTTTCAGAGCTTTGCTCATTTCTAAAGTCGAAAATTTTAGGTAAAATTAATTAAACTTAATTGAACTTAATCTTCAACCAAAGAGCTTTGCTCTCACAGATCTTTTGATCTAAAGAGATCCCCATTGGGGTTTCATAAACAGAGCTTTGTGCTCTTAAGAACTTATAGATCTGTAGAGATCTTGTTCATGTGTTCTAACCCATGAACAGAGCTTTGCTCTCATGAATCTATAGACCTACAGAGATCTGAAAAATGAAGAATCTTTTTATAAGTTTTTCATGAATCTTTCAAGATTCCAAAATTTTTTAATTCTTCTAAGTGTAAAAAATTTTCTGATGGACCTTTTCCATTATTACCACAAAGCCACGCTCTTTTAAGGAATTTTATTCCTTTGAGACCAGAATTTGACAAATGTCATTCTGTGACAGAGCTTTGCTCTAAAAGAGGAGATTTTCTCCTTGTCTCTAGGGATTCCCTACTGATGATAATATTCTCTTGGGGATCTTTTCTTTAACTGACAGTCCCACCCAATGATGAGGTTGTCTTATTAAAAAAGGCATTTTCATCCAGATTTTGTGGGTCCCCATTTGGTCCCTACCCGCTGCACTGCTGTGTGGTTTAATTAATTAGTTTTTAATCCAATTAATTTTTAAATTCGTTTAATTGAAGATTTTTTTTAAACGCCAAGCGTTGGGATTGTATCACTGACGGCTATTTTGTTCTTTTGCAGCGATCATGTCTCTAGACACTTCATTCCTGTTCGTCCGCTGGGAGGAGGGATTTCCTGAGGCGCCCTTGGACCGTGAAGTCCTGGCCATGATTAAGGAGCACGACCCGGAATACAAAAGTCTCCACCTTTGGGGGTCGTGGTATAATCAGATCATCATGGGCCGACGGAGCTTCACATGCGCGGTGCCGTCAGAGCCCATAACGGCGATTAATTACGCCAGCCCACCCCCGGTGCAGTACGCCGTGGAGATGCCGGATTGGACATCGAAGGGTTTTCTTCATTCGGCTATAGATGCGATTCCGGTTCAGCGTCCCATGGTTTTGGATATCCTGGGACGCCGCATCTGTCAAGGCGAGGCGCGACCTTGGGGGCAATCATATAATATCGGTTTGATCCCCCGACACCCAATCGGCTATCTGCCGTGGGCCCGGTATATCCTGTCGACAAAGAAGTCGCAGTTGATAAGATTAGGATTGTATACCGCAGTCTACGTCTCCCTCTTCCAGTATCCCACGCTTCCCACCTGGTGGTTCAAGGCCTTCCTGGAGCAGTGGGACATTCCTACCCACACTTTTCTCGCCATGGATCGGGAAGTGTCAATCTCTTTGGAAGAGTTTATGGAGGTATCCGGTCTACCGGTCATGGGGGAACATTATGAGGAGTTGCTCCCGACGGATGAGTACGTCTTTGGTGCTAAGCCGGTGATAAGGGGGCTCACGCCGGAGAACGCTGTTCAACACCAATTTCCAAGTCTGATCAAGGTGTTGAACATCTACGAGGCCCTTTTCATTGAACGTGGGAGCCGCGGAGTTAATTTTGAGGATTTCATTGCTCAGTTCCTTCACCCAAACGTCCTCTCGGCAGAAGCTGCCAAGTTTTCCACCCTTGAGGACCCTTTCGGCTTAGGTTTGGATAACCTGCCGGCGAAGGACATAGATCAAAAGGACTTTTTCCTTCCTAACTCCCCAACCATGTCTTTTGCAGAAGTTGCAGCCCCCGATATGGACGAGGAGGCCTTCTTTTTAGGATTTCTTGGGCTTTGGCTGAGTTGGTTTGCGCTCCCAATGCACTCTCACCGCATGCGGCCCTCTGTTTTTTACCCAGCCCACCGAATGACTATCGGGGTAAAGGTGGCCGTTGGGATCACCGACTTGGCGCACTTATATCATGGCCTCAGCCGAGCAGCGGATGCTAACGAGCCTGGGGTGCTGCACGTGGTCTTCCCGATGCACTACTTTATGTCGTGGCTCGAGCTACATACGGCGGGTGTCATCGGCATGCATAAAAGGCCCTCGTTCTACGAAAGGTGAAGTTTTCCTCGCATTCTACAGTTGATCGGCGCATCAATTGTAAATCCATCATCACGAAATGCCAGGGGTTTACTCCTTCGCTCCCACACCGTTGGAGCCGGTGTGTCTTTCATTGACAAGGTGTTGACTATCGGAAAAACGTCCACCACTACAGTGCGGCCATTGCAAGACACTTTCAAGGATGGAGCTTCAGTTTTAACGGCCCGGGAGACCCTTCACTTATATTCCATCAGACCGGGCTTCTTGGTGTTTAGGCAGGACGGGGCAGCGATCTTCATGAGATATAACCCGCATCGTTTCGCCCAACAGCTGAGCTATAACCAAGGGGTACCGCTGGAGGCTTTTTTATCGGAACCTGCCGCGACTGAAGAAGGGATGGAGAGAGCGCTGCATCACTTCATGCGTCTAAACATGGGCTCTCACTTCTTCATCAGTGAGCCGGCTTGCGCCCTACGAATTCTTAGGGTATATATATAATGGTACAGTCATTCGACGGGAGCGGTCATAAAGGAGGAAAGGCGGTTGCTGATCGACCGTAAGGGTGCACCTCCAGGTAGCGATCGCAACGCTCTTTTGGTGCCAAGGACCTCGGTAATCCCTCCTTTAAAAGATGCCAGAGCCGGACCTTCGCGTGCGCAGAGTCCTCCACGCGGATTGACGCTCCCTGATGTCACGGATGCACCTCCCGCACCCTGTGCTCCAGTGGAGACAGTGGTTGTATCCTCGCCGGAGTCTGGCGTGGGTGCGGACATCGGGACCCGTCGTCCCAAAGTGGCTGCTAAGCGGAAGTCGATCCCACGTGAGCCTAGGGTCGGAGGGCAAAAGAAAAAGAAGTCGCTCTTCGCTGCGGACGTCGTGTTCGGTCAGGAACCCCATGCTCGCTATGCCGAGGGCCTGATCGAATACGGGACTAACGAAGGATTAGTGATGCCGCCACCGGACGATACAGACTTGGAGGCTGCTCTCGAAGCTTCAGCGTGGTTGGCGAGGCGTGACGCGTGGCTAGCTAAGCTTGCGCAATCAGGTAATTACTAGTCGCCTTTTCTTTATTGCAACATATCCTCTTCATTGCCTTTGACTAACGCTTTTCTTTCTTTTCTTTCAACAGGCATCACTGATGAAGAAGCCATTGCCGCTTCTCTGAAGACTTTCCAGAAGGAGGAACGTCTTAGAGCATCCATGGGCCTTAGTAAGTTTCGATTCATTAAGTTTTCATTTCCCTTGTGTTATGGTCAATCTAACCTTTCCCTTTTAATCACAGGAACCTCAATGGCGCTCCCGCCAAGTGATGCAGATGTCCTACCGGCTGCTGACGTTCCTGCTTCCTCGGGGTTACCGCAAGAAGTCCGTCTTGAGGAGCCGATGAGAGACGCCTTAAAGGCTCTGGAGGTGTCTTTTTTTACGGATGACGACGCCGCGGTGAAAGAGGCGTCACAGAGGTCCATTGTGACAGCTCGGGAGGAAAGAAAGCGGCTAAGGCGTGAGGTGAAGGCGCGCAGGGCTGCCTTGGCTGTGGGAGCGGGCCCCAGCACCGTCTCTCGCGCTGATACTCCATCCGAAGAGGCCCCTGTCGCCCTATCCACTGCCCGCAGAGAGGTGGCGCGCGCAGTTCAGAGCGCAAACGGTAAATCCGCTTCAGGTAATATTTCTCTCGGAGTTTTTGTTATAAGGATTTTAATGCCATTGGTCCTTATATCTCTTATCTTGCAGGGCCAAGTCCGATCGAGGGGGAGGCGGAAACCGTTGATCCCAAGGAGACAGAGGAGGCAGCTCCTACCGAGCCTGAGCCGACGGTGGGCAACGTCGCCAAGGCTTCGAGGCCCGAGATGGAGGTTGAGGGGTCTGCAGCTGAGAGGGTCATTGATGCCCAGCCTGAAGTGGCGGCAGATGAAATGATCATTACAACTGAACCGAGGGTGGTGGCGGACGAGGCGCTTGAGGCCGGCGACCTCTTGGTGACGGTGGATGAGCCGATGGAGATGGCGGAGCCCGAAAAAGTAGCGGATGAGATGGGCACGACTCTTGGGGAAGAGTCAGCCCCTTCCTTCCAAGAATCCGGCAACGCTCTAATCATTGCCCTCCCCGCCTATGATCTCCTGCCGTCTCCTGGTCGTGCGAGCACGACGACGGTCCCTATCGAGTCGGGTGATGAGGCCAGGGCGGTGGCCTCATGTCCACGGAGGAGGGATACGCCTCCGTTTCAGCCGGCAGCTCGTCAGGTAAATCCCAAGTTAGTGTTCTTTCTTTGCCTTACAATTTTTCTGACAAATTTACCTTTTTTGTAACGCAGGTGCAGCCAGCGCCGATGCCCCACTGCTCGAGGGAGTGCCTTCAATGACTGCCTTGGCGGTGGTCACCTCTCAACCCTCTCTCATACCCTCGAAGATGTTGGAAGGTATGGGTTTGCAACTTACTAATCTTATCTTCCAGACGCATAATTTGTGTACTAAATTCACACTGTTGTGTCTTTCAGGAGTGCTTTTTGACCATCTCTATCAAGTGTTGCTCCCACACTTCTCTTTCCCATCTAAATTCGCCTCTCCCTCTGGTGGCGCTGGTGGGTACCGTTCTCGATTGATATCTTTGTTTGTCAGTTGTAGAATTATTTCTAACTCTCTCTTGTCCTGACTGCAGTGTTACAAATCGAAGGGGGAGAAGAAAGATCGGTTGCGCCACCGGACCTTCCGGCCTTGCCACCTGCTTCAACCGGTATAGTAAACTATCTTATCAATGATTTTCTCCATATCTATTGAATCATCATCTAATCGCATTTTGTCTTTTTCAGCTGTCGTTCCAGTCTCGATGCCTTTTGAGTCTCGTATTACAATACCGGGCGGCCCTTCCCAGAGACGTCCATCCTTAAAAGGTGCGGCGAATAGTCTGCGCATGTTGAGCGACTACATCGAGGAACTCGACGTCGAGGCTCCTACATCTGCTGAGGACTTCGCTACGACGGTTAACCCGATGTTGGTGATATTTGCCACCTTCCATGACGAGGGCATTGTTGCCTCTTGGGTTAACCATTGTCGGGAGATTGAGACTCGCCTTCATCAGCTGGAGTCGATACGCCTATCCCCTGAGACTTTGGCTGTTAGCACTCAACGGGGAGCATGGCTCGAGCAAAGCACTTCTCATTTCCGTTATTTGGAACAAGAAGCAACTTTGAGGCTGAAGAAGTGCCAAGAATCTTCAAGCGAAACTGCTCGCCTGCGTGCTGAAGTTGAAGCAAACGCCGCTGAGGTAAAGGCCGTCTTCGAGGGCCTTCTGGAGCGCATCTCAAATGGGCTGAGACTGAAGCGGGCACTTGATGTCGCCGAGCATGACACTCCAGGCCGTGAAGCTGCTCATCAGGCCGTCAGGGCTCAGCTTGCATCTGTCGCGCAGCAACGAGCCCAAGTGGAGGCGGAGTTGGCAGTGGTGGCCAATCAGGAGAAAGTGGGGAAGGAAGTGCGCGAACAATTGCTAGAGCTATGCAGGACGCTTCCTAGTCAGTAACTCTCCTTGTATTGTTTGTACTTATAAATAAAAAAAATGTATATATATATTTTTCATCCTTTAGCACAATGTATCCTGTACTCAATCAAGTTTATAAATAAAAGATACACATTTTCTGTAATGTCTTGTGTCATTTTTCCGTCTTTTCTTTCTTTCATTATCAGCACGCCACCTTAGTAAACATGGTCAACAGATAATAGAGCATGCATCTTGACTTTCTTAAGAATCAGCGATGGCTTAGGCCGCAGGTTCAGATCTGCTGCCTAAGACTTTTCAACTCTATGAGCCGTGAGGGTCTCATAGAGATTTTTCTCCCTACGGATCGAGAGGATCTCGTAGGTGGGTTTTTCTCCTTAGGAATCGTGAGGATTCCTAAGTGTGATTTTCTCTTATAAGTCGTAAGGATCCTATAAGAGAATTTTTCCCTCTTACGAGTCGAGAGGACCCGTAAGCGGTTGTTTCCCTCCTTGTCGAGATTCGACTTTGGAGAGTGAGACCCGTGAATAGTATGCAGGAGACCTTTTTGGGTCGACCTGCAGGGTCCCATTATTCAGGAAGCAAGTTTTTTAGTCCCTGCTGCCTGAGACTTCATTTGCAGTTTGAGACGAATCGGGAATTTTCTTGCGGAAACGCTGGTTTCTCTGCGAGCCGACGCGAATCAGGAGGCTCTCGTCAAGGAGTGTTTGTATCCATGAGTCGAGGAATTTGCTAGGGATTATTTGTTTCCCAAGCGCCAAGGATTATTTGTTTCCTTAGGGTTTGAAACGAGTCGAGAATTTCCCACGGAGGCACTGGTGGCTCTGCGAGTCGACGCGGATCAGGAGGCTCTCGTCAAGGAGTGTTTGTATCCGTGAGTCGAGGAGTTTGCTAGGGATTATTTGTTTCCCAAGCGCCAAGGATTTTTTGTTTCTTTGGGGTTTGAAACGAGTCGAGGATTTCCCACGGAGGCACTGGTGGCTCTGCGAGTCGACGCGGATCAGGAGGCTCTCGTCAAGGAGTGTTTGTATCCGTGAGTCGAGGAGTTTGCTAGGGATTATTTGTTTCCCAAGCGCCAAGAATTATTTGTTTCCTTGGGGTTTGAAACGAGTCGAGGATTTCCTACGGAGGCACTGGTGGCTCTGCGAGTCGACTCGTCAAGGAGTCTCTCGTCAAGGAGTGTTTGTATCCGTGAGTCGAGGAGTTTGCTAGGGATTATTTGTTTCCCAAGCGCCAAGGATTATTTGTTTCCTTGGGGTTTGAAACGAGTCGAGGATTTCCCACGGAGGCACTGGTGGCTCTGCGAGTCGACGCGGATCAGGAGGCTCTCGTCAAGGAGTGTTTGTATCCGTGAGTCGAGGAGTTTGCTAGGGATTATTTGTTTTCCAAGCGCCAAGGATTATTTATTTCCTTGGGGTTTAAAACGAGTCGAGGATTTCCCACGGAGGCACTGGTGGCTCTGCGAGTCGACCCGGATCAGGAGGCTCTCGTCAAGGAGTGTTTGTATCCGTGAGTCGAGGAGTTTGCTGAAGACACTGGTTTCTTCGGAGTTGGACTGAACCGTCGAGATTTGGCTTCGTCTTCTGGCGGAGCCTGTTGGGAAAGTATGGTTCCCTCTTTGTTTACGCCCTTGGATTGTATACAGGGATCGATGTGATCTTAACTGTAGGGCCAAAGTTTTATCATCATTTTTTTGTTTTATCTCCGCTATGCTCTATCATTTCAGCTTTTATATCGCGAAGGTCGCGATTGCCCAATCATTTCGGCTATTTTTCGCGGTGCCCAATCATTTCGGCTATTTATTTTATTTTTACTCGCTGCTTTTTATTGCGAGTTGCCCAATCATTTCAGCTATTTTGCATGCATACATTTTTACTTGCTGCTTTTTATTGCAAGTTGCCCTATCATTTCGGCTATTTCGTATGCATGTGCGGCCTATTGGCTTTTCACTGTAAACCGCTTTCGGCATCAGCACCGCTACAACTGGGATATCACCAGGAGCGAATCATCATCTGCCTCTGTTGATGTCGAACAAAGGTGGCTTAGCGACCAGGGTTAGGGTCCTGTCGGCTAAGGCTTTTGACTTCATGAGCCGTAAGGGTTTCACGAAATTATTTCTCCCTACAAGTCGTGAGGATCTTGTAGGTGTATTTTCTTCTTAGGAATCGTGAGGATTCCTAAGTATTTGTTTCCTCTGTAAGTCATAAGGATCCTACAGGAAGGTTTTCTCCTTGTAAATCGAGAGGACTTACAAGGGTCGTGCGAACATATCCCCAGTCACGGATGGACCTTGATTAGGGAAATGTTTATTCGCGCCCGTGGATTGTATACAAGGGCCAGTATTGAGCCACTTGTAGGGCAATATCGGAAGTTGTGGAGGTTGCTTAAGCACAGGTTTAGGTCTCTGTAACTTAAGACTTTCAAATTTTATGAGCCGTGAGGGTCTCATAAGAGAGTTCTCCTTACGAGTCGTGAGGATCTCGCAAGTGTATTTTCTCCTTAGGAATCGTGGGGATCCCCAAGTGTGTTGCTCCCTTATAAGTCGTAAGGATCTCACGCGGGTGGTTTCTCCTTACAAGGTCGAGAGGACCCTGTAAGTGTCTTTTAACGAGGTTGCGCCCTTTCGGATTTTCACAAACACTCGCTGGTAGTCCTGCTGTTTTTACTCACGGAGCCCTTTCGGGTTTTCATCCGTGCCCATTTTGCTTATGGACGTACCGTTTTTTTTGTCTTTTTTTTATATATTTTTTTACGAGGTCGCGCCCTTTCAGGTTTTCACGAACACTCGCCGGTAGCCCTGCTGTTTTTACTCACGGAGCCCTCTCGGGTTTTCATCCGTGCCCTTTTTGCTTATGGACATACCGTTTTTTTTATATTTTATTTTTATATGTTTTTTTTATATCTCATCAGCCTAAAGATGCTGCGGTAGTAGTTTAAAGACGTTTCGGTCTGCTATTAGTTTAAGAACATTTCGGTCCGTCATGGAGAAGGACGGCTACTACTTATAAAGCTTGAGCATAGGAAGATAGCGAGCGGACATAGTCGTCGTCATCTATCATTGACCTAGGCCATGGATCATTAAGCGTAGTATCTCTTTAGGAAGCGACCATTTATTGGCCTGAAAGGCCTTTCACCGTGCATGTCCATGAGTAGATAGGCCCCACCCTGGTAGACCTTATCTATGATGTACGGGCCTTCATAGTTTGGCTCGAATTTTCCTCGCTTGGCGCGATTAGGGATCATAGGCCTTTTGACCACTAGAACGAGTTCGCCTTGGCGAAATGTCCTCGGTCGGGTCAGTCTTTCATATGAGCACGTCATCTTTGCTTTATAGGCCTCCAGATTTTGTTGCGCTATGAGCCGGGTTTCATCAAGGGCGTCAGGCTCCTCAAGCCGAAGGTGAGCATTTTCTTTGTCCGTCAGCTCGTAGTGGACTGCCACTCGTAGAGAGGGTAACTCTATCTCGAGGGGGAGTACTGCTTCCGTACCGAACACCAACGCGTATGGCGTTGTGTTCGTGGCTGTCTTGAATGTAGTTCGATACGCCCAAAGGGCCTCTTGCAGTCTCTCGTGCCAGTCTTTCTTATTTCGGGACACCGTTTTCTTTATAATTTTCGTCAAGGTCTTGTTGAAGGCCTCGGTGAGACTGTTAGCTCGTGGATTATAGACCGAGGAATATCTCCAGTCTATATTGTGCTGCTGCGCAAAGCGACTGATCTTGTGGCTTCTGTAAGCTGGCCCGTTATCGGAGATGATCCGTCGCGGAGTTCCAAACCGATATATAACATGCGTCTTGAAGAAATGGAGGATATTCTACGTCTTAACCTCTCTTAACGGTACTGCTTCTGCCCATTTAGAAAAGTAGTCAGTCGTCGCCAGGATGAAACGATGTCCCCTAGACTATGCTGGTTCAATGGGGTCGACTATATCAGTTCCCCACATTTCGAATAGCCAGCTAGCCACTGTCGGGTGTAGCGGATTTGGATGCTGATGGATGAAGTCCCCATGAATTTGGCATGAGTGGCATTGCTTCGCATATTCGAGGCAGTCCTGGATCATTGTGGGCCAGTAGTAGCCTATCCGTTTGATCTTCAACTTCATCTTTGGGCCCGCTTGGTGAGAACCGCAGAGTCCGTCGTGAACTTCTTGAACGACTCTTTCTGCTTCGTCAGGTCCTAGGCATCTCAGCCACAGAGAATCGAATGACCTCTTGTACAGAGTATCGTTGACGAAGGCGAAAGACAGAGCTCGTTTCATGAGCTGATGTCTTGTGGACGCATCTCCGAGCATTCGGTGGGACTTAAAGTAGTCTATAAAGACTTCCCTCCAATCTTCAGCCCTTCTTCGTTCTTTTATTTGTAGGGTCGTCTGTTCAGTCGCTCCCTTCTCTTCGGATGATTCCGGAGATATTTCTGCTGGGGCAAGCACTTGACGGCTTTGTACCATGATTCTAACGTCATCGAGATTCTCGTCAGCCAGTTCTTTAGCAAGTTTGGCCAATGCGTCCGCTTTGCTGTTTTCTGCGCGCGGTATGTTTTCCAAAGTGTAAGAAGGAATTTGGGTCAACAGTTGTTGCACTTTTTCGCCGTACTTCACCAGTTCTGGCTTGCACGTTTGGTAGTCGCCGTTTACTTGACTAACGACGAGTTGAGAATCTCCGTATATGGGGATGTTTTCAATTCCCATGTCGATGGCGATCTCGAGGCCTGCTATCAAGGCTTCATATTCGGCTTCGTTATTCGTCCTCGGCTCTGTTAAGGAGAAGGTGAAGCGCATAATCCCTCCTTGTGGAGTCACGAAGATGAGGCCTACCCCCGATTTGATTATAGGGGTACTTTGTTTGCGCTTTTTCACAGAAGATGCTCCATCGAAATAAAGTTCCCATTTGGTATCACCACCGTCGATCGTGTCAAACGCATGTTTGTCTGGTAAATCGCAGCTCAGAGGAGAATCGGCGGGTATCGGATGCTCAGCAAGGAAGTCGGCGATGGCCTGGCCTTTCACTGCCTGGAGAGGTTGATACGTTATCGAGAATTCCATCAAGAGCAGAGCCCATTTAGCGAGTCGACCTGTCAGTATGGCCTTTGACATTAAATACTTAAGAGGGTCCACCTTCGAAATGAGACGGACCTCATGTGCCAACGCATAGTGCCTGAGCTTTGTTATCGCGAAGATCAACGCTAGGCAGTGTTTTTCAATGGGGGGGTAGTTGCTTTCTGCCCCCAGTAGACCTCGACTTAAGTAGTAGAGTGCTCTTTCTTTCCCTTGATCGTTCTCTTGTGCCCATAATGCGCTTAAAGGAGCCTTCGAGGGCGGTTGTATAAAGAATGAGGGGTTTTCCCTTGACCGGAGCAGCCAGCACTGGTGGGTTCTGCAGGTACTGTTTAATTTCGTCCAGCGCGCTCTGGCATTTTTGATCCCAGACGAATGGAGTTCCCTTCTTCATCAGGTGACTGTAAGGGCGGCACTTGCCTGAAAAGTTGGCTATAAATCGCCGTATGTATGCGAGCTTCCCTTGGAGAGATCACAACTGTTTGAGAGTCCTTGGCGGAGGTATTTCCATGATCGCCTTGATCTTGGACGGATCTATTTCGATACCCCGGTGTCGGACAATGAATCCTAGGAATTTGCCCGAGGAAACTCCGAATGCACACTTGAGCGGGTTCATCTTCAAGTTGTATTGTCGAAGGCGTTGAAGTACGGTCTTCAAATGCTCGAGATGTTCCTCGTATGATTTGCTTTTAACCACGAGATCGTCGATATAGCATTCGACGATTTCGTGTATGAGGTCATCGAAGATCTTCGTCATGGCCCTCTGGTAGGTGGCACCGGCGTTCTTTAAACCGAAGGGCATCATTTTATAACAGAATATACCTAGAGGGGTCCTGAAGGCGGTGTGCTTCTGGTCTTCGGGATGCATCTTTATCTGATTATACCTTGATGAGCCATCCATGAAGGAGAAAACTTCATGAGTGGACGTATTGTCTATCATCAGTTCGGTGACTGGAACTAGAAAATCATCTTTCGGGCAAGCTTTATTAAGATCACGGAAGTCTACGCATATGCGCACCGTCCCATTTTTCTTCATCACCGGGACAATGTTAGCGATCCATTCAGGATATTGAACCTCCTGGATAAAGCCAGAGTCGATCAGCTTCTTGACCTCGGCGTTGATACTCATCTCGAGCTCGAGCCGCATTCTCCTCGGCGCCTGTTTGACTGGTTTGAGGTCCGGGGATATCGCCAATTTGTGTACAACAATTTCTGGATCTAGTCCCGGCATTTCGGAATAGTTCCACACGAAGCAATCTCTATGCTACAGAAGCACATCCTTTAACGCAGCTACCCTTTCTTCAGATAGTAACTCGCTGATGAATGTCGGTCGCGGATCGTCTGCCGATCCCAACTCAATCTTCTTGAGGTTATCTGCAGTGGTATGGATTCCATCTTCCAGCTCTTTTAGCGCTGGTGGGAATTCTGAGATTATTTCATCATTGCTGTTTTCGAAGCACCAGGGAAGGTCGTCCATGTCCTCGGGCTCTTCTTTTAATATTGTAATCATGTGACAGGTGCGACTTCGCTTCCAATCCCAATGTGGAACCGGTTCTTCTTTCGTGGCCTTGGGCTCGTGCTTCCGTGGCGGCGTTACCTTCCAGTTGTCAGACAGAGCGAACTTGCCGAACTGGTACTGATCTTCGACCCAATTCTTGAAGGTGAAGCAATCTTCAAGAGGATGCCCTATTACTCGATGGTAAGAGCAATAGTCCGGGTGTGAGACTTCGCCCGCTTGTTCGGGATATTTAGACTCCGGCAGTGTAAGCATCAGATGTTTTAGAGCGAGGTCAAGTATCTTCTCGTCTTGTCTCGCGGAAACGAGTATGCTCGACCCATTTTCTTCATAAGGGATAGATCAATAACGCTCGACTCCCGTTTGCGTGGCTTCTTAGCCATGCTTTGTTGTTGTTGAGCGCCTTTTTGGCTTTTCGACTTATTTCTGCTTTTGCGCCGAGCCTTCTTTATAACAGGTTGACGAGGAGCGGCATTTTCATCTTTTACGGCCTGTTGGAGAAGGCGTTGCGTCTTGGCTTTCTCGTTGATGGTCGTCTCACGGTTGTGATCATCTCGGACTTTTCGACCAGCTTTCTTTATAAGTCTGTCCATTTGTTCCTCGAACGACAGACTGGGCTCCTTTGCATCTGGAACTTTCACTGTCTTAGGATTAGCGTCCTCCCATTGAGCATCCGCTTCTTCATCAAGGTCATACACGACGTAGCAGCCGGGTAGTAACTCTCGTTTCTTTGACGGGATGTATCCAAGCCCTTTTGTTTCTATTCTCCCGTTAGGCAGTTTGCGTTGAGTCCCGGGAACGTTCCAGATCTTGTCATAGAATTTGGCCTTTCTAACGGTCTGTTTGAAGGATATCCCCTGGCGTTTCAGTAGCTTTTTCAAACCTTCCGTATAATATCTGGGGAGACGGATAGGCTGAAGCCTGTCGAGCGTAGAATCCGCGCCATGCCAGATTTCTTTTTCTACCTTGGTTTCTTCAGAGCGGTAAAACAGAATTGCTTTCTCGCTCTCTCGCCTGGGAGGGATATAGAATGTCCGCAATTCTTCTACACTGTAGATATTAAGTGCATCCAGTTCTTTATAGTGTTTAAGTGGCACTATGGCGACTTGTAGACTTTGCTCTTCGTCAGCGGACGTTTGTATTGAAGGTCGAGCAGAGGATACAGCATGGACTTCATCTTCCGAATCGCTACCAAAGATCAATGCAGGAACCGATGGTCCCGGCTTGGTGTTTTGGGGAGGACCCGAATAAACCCTCTCATCTTCCTCCTCAGTATCACTGCCGAAGATAGGGATGGTGGCGTTAGTTTTATTCTCCGGCTTGTGACACTTCTCCGTATCTTCAAAATCCGGTAAGAAGTATTTGGCATCTTCGTATTTGCGGACCTCGTTCACAGAGAACGGGTTCAGTTCTCCCGTCACGGTATACTCGAAACCATCCTTAAAGTACTTCATACACTGATGTTGTGTAGAAGGGATGATGTTGTACTCGTGTAACCATGGTCGGCCGAGCAAAGCGTTGTAGCATGTCTTGGCGTCTATGACGTGGAACTTAATATCCGTGAAGAGTAGCCCGAAGCGTAGCGTCAGTATCACAGATCCAAGAGTCTTTGACGATTAGGAGTCGAACCCGGAGATGGTGATCTTATCCCGAGCAAGGTGCTGGACGCTCATGCAGATTTCCTTCAACACCCGCACGTTGAGTAGGTTAACAGACGACCCGTTATCGATCAGGATTTTGCCTATCTTTATATCATGGCAGTATCCCGAGACATAGAGAGGACGATTGTGTTCGCACGTTCCAAGTAGAAGGTCTTTATCGCCAAAAGTAACATCGGCCGTGTGCACTTCCTCCAATTCATCCTTCATCTTTTCCTCGGCCAGGCATGCTTGGAATTGTTCTGGGTCTTAGAGCGCCTTAATTAACTAATCTCTCGCCTCTTTTGATAGCAAAAGGGCGTCAAGAATGCTGAGCTGTGAGGGCAGCTTCCTCAGATGTGCTAAGACGTTGTAATCCACCTTATTCTTCTTTGGTGGGTCTTTGGCAGCTAGCTCTTCCACCACTTGGTCATCTAAGACGATATCTTCAGTGGCCTTTTCTTTCCCTTTATCTTTTTTGTTCGAGGGTCCGAGGTTCTTTTCGGGCAGCGTGCGATTACGTAGCCGGATATTTTCGCAAACCTTCGGTTCTTCTTCTTTTCTCGAAGCAGACTCTTTAAAGAGAGGGGCAAGTTCCATCTCCTCATCAGAATCGCTCCCGAATGTAGGCACTTGTGATCTACTGGTGTTAACCATGCAACAATCGCCAGCAGTTCTTTTAAGCCCTTCGGTCGTATTTCTTTGCTCTCGACGAGTTTTACGCTTTTCCCGCTTAAAGCGTTGTCGATGAGCAACGTATCCTTGCCACCATCTATCGAAAGCTTTGCACTCTTGTGTGGGGTGCGAAATCTTCTGATGATATAAGCAATAGGAGGGGTGCGTTTCCACTTCACCGGTGATGTTTCCTTCAGAGGATGGTAGCTTCATGCCCATTGAAATGGCCTTAGCAAACTTTTTCCTCATCTTGAATTGGCTTTTGTCGGCAGCGGGGGTGTTTTGCTCCAGCGGGATTGTCTCAGCTCCTTCATCAAGTCGCTGGCGTTTGGCCCCTTCAAATATAGCCGCCTCGCGCTCCCTATCAGCTTTACTTTTCAACCGAGCTTCATTAAGGAATGCGTCAATTACTTCATCTAATGGCCCTAGAACTTTTGGTTCAGGATCTGCCCCCAGCTTTTCGGTGCAAGGAGTCTCCTCATCGTTCGTGATCGAATGGGAAATCATATGACAGCTCGCCACATATTCCTCGGATTCATCCGATGAACTTCCTTCCTCATCTTCTTCTTGAAAAACGTGATTGAGGAATTCTTGGAGCGTAATGGGAGTCCGTGCCTTTTGGTTGTATTCCTTCAGCGCGTCAATTTGTTTTTGCAGGTCCGTGCGCTTGTCGCCAGGTTTCACGGGCTTCTTAGATTTCTTCTTCTTCTTTTTCGAAGATTTTGACGGCTGGCTGCAAGTGCTTGAACCACCACCATCGGTCTTTGGAGTTGGATGTGGCTTCAGCATCCCTTCAATGACCTGCGGTTCCAACGGATTCTTCCACTTGATCGCTGGACATGTCTGAAGATCGTTTAGCATCCTCTTTGTCTTGGCTGATAATATAACCTCCCAAGGAGCTTCTTCAATGACGGAGCATGTTGCCCCCGGCGTATTCGTCCCCTTAGAGGTGTGGGGCTGCGGGGGATTCACCTTCCATTTGTCAGATAACGCGAACTTGCCCTGTCGGTACTAGTTTTCAAGCCAATTCTTGAAAACATAGCAATCTTCGATCGGATGGCCTAGTACTCGATGATAAGGACAGTAGTTGGGCTCGTTGACGTTACTTGGTTGCAACAGACATTTTGGATCCGGCAGATTTATGAGTCTGTTGCGCAACGCCAGCTCGAATAACCTCCTCGTTTTATCGCGGGGAAAGGAATAAGGACGCCCATCCTATCCTCAAGGGGTACGTACGGGCGCATATTATTTTGACGAGCAACCGGCTTCGAGTCGCACGGTTGTTGTTGAGCATTAGCGACGACGATCGCTTTTCCCTTCCCTTTGTCATTTCGGGAGTCCAGCTTTGGAAGAGGGGGTTTATGGCCCATTTGATCCATTTGCGCTAGTTTGTCAATAAAGGCCTGGAAGGTAGTTGGCTTGAAAAACATCATAAATTATGAGATGGTTGCTTGCGGATCAAGGGTTCCCACAAACATACCCACCGCGGGAGCTTCTTCAATGCGCTGCTCACACTTCGACCATAAGTTCCGCCATCGTATAGCGTTCTGAACCCACGTCTTGCCGGGTTTTATCCTGGCGTTAATCAGTGTCGTCATCGGGGTACGTTCACTGGCGCTTGCAAAACGCTGAGTAAACAACAGCTCCATCTCCGCGAAGGTTTTAATAGAGTCGTTCAGGAGCTCAGAGTACCATTCGAACGCCGTATCTGATAAGCTTCCAACAAACTGGCGAAGCAACAGCTTGTCATCACCGCCGGTGTTGCCGCAGAGTGCCCTGAACTGGGCAACATGCTGATGAGGATTGCCAGTCCCATTGTAGACATGGAATTTGGGAATTGTGTAACCGGGTGGGTACTTGATTTGATCGTACCAACTGGGATATGGCCGCCCCGTTTTTACAACCTGACCGGCCGCTTCGGTCGCATGATGAACCCGTATTTGCTGGGCGATGTACTCATCCAAATCAGCTTTGGAGATTGTATCCTCCTTAGCCATCGACAGAGCTGGTGGAGGATTTGATGTTTCTCCCCTATCGCCTCCAAGGACGATCGGGGGCTCTTCAGCCGGAGGATCTTGTTGTATCATCATCCCTATCATGTCTTGGAAGAGGAGGCCCATACGCTGTATGTTGGCTGCTTGTTCAGCAGCCTCTTTGTCCTTCTTCTCCAATATCCGACGAAGGAATTCGGCGTCGGTTTCTTCCTCTTGGCGTTCATCCGAGGACGTTTCAAGGTTTTCTTTTGGCCCTGTAAGTGCGGCCATAGCGTTCATCATTTCTTGGAGCTTCTGCTACTGCTCCTGAGCCTTGGTCACCGACCTCGTGTGCGGTCTATGACCTGTTGATATGCGGCTATCCTCCTTTCCCGATGCCACATAAACTGTATGAACTATCATGCCCCCGGACTTAGGGCGTTTAGGCTCACCACCTTTGGCATTTGCCGTGGGCGCGGGGGTTTTCTCCGGCCTTCTTCTTTTGTGGGCCGTTGAAGTTGAAGGGGTCGTTGCAGCGGGCATCTTGGTGATCGTTGTCCTCTGCTGTTTAATAGGAGGGTCCTTTTCTTTTTGCACCTTCATCTTCTTTCGTTGATGGGAGTGATCCGTGTCGATAACGGAGTCTTGAACCCTCCTCCAAACTTTATAAATTCTTGAGGACAACCGTTGAGGGGGCTGTTCTTGCTTTGTTTCTGGGACTCTCTCCGCAGGCGGAGGAGATCTTTTCAGTGTAGCGGTTGGAGTATTCTTCCGTACCCTCCTCAGCAGTTCAAAGCTGTTCCCAGTTGGAACAGCTGCGTTGACTTCCACCACTGGAGCCGGTGGAGTTAGCCCTGAGGGGGAGTTGCCCCCTGCCTTCCTCACTCGTTGCCAATGGCGACGTCGAGCATGACGAGCTGTTGGGACTGGCTCGGAGATTGAGTCATCTTCTTTTTGCCCCTGTCTGAATGAGGCGCCGCCGGTGTTAACCTCTTAAAGACTGAGGTTGTCTTTTGAAGGGTGATATTCAACCTATCGAAGACGGATCCTCGAACGGGGGCAGGAGCAGGAATCGTCAGTCTTGAAAAGACTGACTCTTTGACAGGGGAAGCCGCCTTGACGACTTCTGAAGCAGCAGCTGTTGCCCTCCTTTGGACAGCCATTTTAGAGTTCAGATTTAGCCTGGTGAAAACAGAGGCTGTCGGTTTGGTAGCGGGCGACCCGTTGACAGGGGCCGTCGTAGCAGTGAGCCGGTCGAAGACCGACTTCTTGTTCACTTCCGGTGCAGGTATTGGCTCAGAGAAGCTTGTAGGTGGGATCATGGTCCCGAAGAACAGGCCAGTGGTAGCTTGGGTCACCTGGTCTACCGGCAGAGCGAGGAAGGAAGCCGCTTGGGGCCCATATGCTACACCTCCGGGGGAGGTGGAGTGTCCATTGCAGTGGTACTTCGAGCAGTTGGTGCAGTTAGAGGCCATTGAATTTTGAGTTCTGCGCCAGGAAAAAGACCAAATCTTAGTAACTTGAAATCCGAAGGCAACCATTTAACAAACTGCAATTGGTTCGCGAAGACGACACACGAAGTGTGGAGTGGAAAGAGGAAAAAGTCCCACTGGGCGTGCCAGAATCTGCTCCCCTCCGAAAGACGGCGCACAAGACTGCGATGTCCTGACGCTGAGATTCGGGGCAGATGCTATTTGGTTTTATCCGTCCACCTCTCCAAAGATGCCAAGTTGATTTATGGCACCGTGTATCGGAGATTTAGACGGATGCGGTCGATATAGCAGACTTCGTCAGATTCCCCCTCGCTTGAGGGGTTTTTGATTGTGGGGACGCTCTTCCCTGCAGGCGCAAGCCCCTGCAGTTAATTACGCTACCGCATCGCGGTAACAACTTTCTCCTTCTCCAGAATTTCACTTCGTGTCGTGTGTGTTTGTTTTGTTTGTGGTTGCCCGTGGATTGTATACGGAGACTGAGTAATGCCGTCGCCCGTAGGACGTGGGTTAGTCCAAATCCGTATTTACTTAGATTTGGGTTTGGTGTTTTTAGTTTAAGGATGCATTAGTCGCGTTGCGGCTAAGATCAACTTAAACGTTTGTTAAGGATACGATAGTCCTGTTTGAGACTAAGATCAACTTAACGTGAAAATCCATTTAATATCTGGCTATCGGGACTCGTCACCTCTCTAACGTCGTTGAAGGATTACAACGGCAGATGTCAGAGGAGTTCAGAGATGTACCCTTGAACCAAGGTTGATTTGGAGTTTTATAGTCCGTTTGAATGTTTAAGGATACGTTAGCCGTGTTTGGGGGCTATGATCAACTTAAACGGGATCGTTTAGATCCGGCAAAAGAGCATTTGGAGGCTCTATTGTTCCAGTTTAGGGACGTAGTGGTCCATACGTAGTTTAGGGACGTTGCAGTCCATGCTCCAGTGTAGGGACGTGGTGGTCCATATTCCAGTTTAGGGACGTAGTGGTCCAATATTAGTTTAGGGACGTTTCGGTCCAATATTAGTTTAAGGACGTTTCGGTCCAATATTAGTTTAAGGACGTTTCGGTCCACGAGTTTAAGGACCCCGCAGTCCATATTCATGTGTGGTTGTTGGGACCCGTCGCCTCTCTGACGTCGTTGAAGGATTACAGCGAGAGGTGTCAGAGGAGCTCGGAGATGTACCCTCGAACCAGATATAAATTGATTTAAGGGAGCAATATCGTTCAGTCAATTTAATTTGAGGACTTACGGCCATGATTGGGCTAAGTCCAAAGTATTCAACGCCTTTTATTTGTTTTTGGTCTGTTAGGCCTGTGTTAGGGCTTGGCCTATTTTTAAATAATGCATTGCATTATTTTCTTTTTTTTGTTTGGGCTTTGCCCATAAAAGATGCAGAGCATCAATTTATTTTGGGCTCTGCAAGGCATCTGCATAGCATTTTTATTATTTTGTTTGGGCTTTGCCCATTTATAAATGATGCAGAGCATCAATTTAATTAGGCATGTTTGGTCTTTTAATTGGGCCTGGCCCTTCAGTAAAAGAAATGCATTGCATTTGTCAGGCGTTTTGCGCCAATCACTGAGCGCAAGCGCTTGTGGTGAGGACACGTGTCATGCTCTGGTGAGCGCAAGCGCAACGGCGCAGTGCGCTGCGCTGTTGCGCTGTTGACACGTGGCGCTCTCTCAAGAGCGCAACAGCGCAGTTTGGAAGTGCAAAGCACTAAGAATCTTTTAGATTCAAGAACAGAAGTGCAGAGCACTATTTGATTTCTTGATCTAATTTAGATCAAAGAAAAATAAGTTTTTCTTTTTGTTTCAAGAACCAGAGGTTCATAAAAGTGCAAAGCACTATTTTTTATTTTGTTGCTTTCTTGTTTTTAAAGAAACAGTGGTTCATAAGAAGTGCAAAGCACTGTTTATTATGTGAAGAACATTGATCTGGTTTTTAGATCAATGATTTATTAAAAGAGATTTCTTCTCTCTCGTGAAGGTTTTTACCTTTTTCTTTGAAATTTTCTCAGAATTCTCTCTCTGTTTGAAGCTCTTGACTTTTTTCAAGAAAATGTTGATGTCTTTGAATTGAGGTCTGGGGTCTCTTTTATAGTGCCCATAAATTAGTTAATTTTGTTAAAGAGATCTTTCTCTGAGTGATATGGGGAATTTTCCCCACCGTTGGATCTTTGATCCAAGGGCTTTTGTTTTACAGAAGAAAATCTTCTTGTTTTAACAAGAACAGAAAGATTTCTTTAAAATCTTAATTCTGTTTGGCGCAAATGCCCCAGCGCGTGACACGTGTCGCACAGTGCACAGCGCAGCGCAACTGCGCTAGCGCATCTGCGCTGACACGTGTCGCGCAGCGCACAGCGCAGCGCAACTGCGCTAGCGCATCTGCGCTGACACGTGTCGCGCAGCGCAGTGCCTGCGCAACTGCGCTAGCGCATCTGCGCTGACACGTGTCGCGCAGCGCAGTGCCTGCGCAACTGAAGCGTTGCTTTCTTTAATTTTGCTTAAAATAGAGCTTTGCTCTAATTGGGCACGTCTTCTTGGGCGCTGCGCTGACGTATCAGCGCCTGACATGTGGTGCATTGCGCCCAAGATTTGAAGCGTTGCTTTAAAATTTTGAATTTTGAATTTCAACAGAGCTTTGCTCTGATTGGGCGAAACACACCCGAACGTTAAGGAGATTGACGGAGGATCCATTACCTACCAGGATCTTGCCTATCTTGATATCATGGCAGTATCCAGAGACATATAGGGGACGATTGTGGTCGTATGTCCCGAGGAGAAGGTCTTCATCACCGAAAGTGATGTCGGCCGTATGCACTTCTTCCAGTTCATTCTTCATCCTTTCCGCGGTGAGGAAGCCTTGGAATTGCTCGGGTTCTTGTAACGCCTTGATTAATGAATCTCGTGCTTCTTTTGATAATAGGAGGGCATCGAGAATGCTGAGTTGAGAAGGTAGCTTCCTTAGGTGCGCTAGGATGTTGTAGTCCACCTTACCCTTCCTGGGAGGGTCCTTGGTAGTCAGCTCTTTCATGACTTGGTCATCTAAAGTGATATCCTCAGTGGCCTTTTCCTTTCCCTTATCTTTTCTATTTGCGGGCCCGAGATTCTTTTCCGGGAGCGTACGATTGCGCAGCTGAATGTTTTCGCAGGCCTCTGGTTCTTCCTCTTTCCTTAAAACGGATTCTTTAAAGAGAGGGCCCAGAGCCATTTCTTCATCAGAGTCGCTCCCAAAGGTGAGAACTTGTGACCCTCCGACGTTAACCATGTAACAGTTGCCAGTAGTTCTGTTGTGCCCATCGGCAGTACTTCTTCGTTCTCGACGAATCTTGCGTTTCTTGTGCTTAAAATGTTGCCGATGAGCAACATATCCCTGCCACCATATCTTGAAGGCGTCGCACTCCTCCGTAGGGTGTGAAATTTTCCGATGATATGCACAATAATTAGAGTGCCTCTCCGCCCCATTGAGCGTGTTTTCTTCCGAGGGTGGTAGCTTCATTCCCATTGACATGGCTTTGGCAAACCTTTTCCTCGTCTTGAATATCTTCTTGTCTGCCTCGGATGCCTTTCGATCAGGCAGGAGTACTTCAACTCTTTCGTTTAGTCGCCTGCGCTGGGCTCCTTCCGATGCAGCCATCTCACGCTCCTAATCGGCTTTACTCTTCAAACGAATCTGGTCTAGAAAGGCGTCGATCATTTCATCTGTTGGCCATACAAGTTCTGGCTCAGGTCGTGCCCCCAGTTTCTCAGTGCCAGGAGTTCTTTCATCTTCCGAGTGGGAAATCACATGACAACTCTCCACATATCCCTCGGATTCATCCGATGAGCTCTCTCCATCATCTTCCTCCTGAAAGACGTGTTTGAGGAACTCTTGCAGCGTGACAGGAGTCCGCGCCTTTTGATTGTACTCCTCCAGCGCGTCAATCTGTTTCTGTAAATCCGTACGCTCGTCTCTAGGCTTCACGGGCTTTTTGGATTTCTTCTTCTTTTTCTTCGAAGATTTTGACGGTTGGGTGTGAGTATTTAGGCCATCACCACGAGTCTTCGTAGTTGGGTGCGGCTTCAACATCCCTTCAATAATTTGAGGTTCAAGCGGGTCCTTCCATTTGACCACCGGGCACGCATGAAAGTCCCTCAGCATTCTTTTGGTTTTAGTTGACAGCACGACCTCCCATGGAGCTTCTTCAATAAAGGAACAGGTTGCCCCCGGTGTATCTGCTTTCTTAGGAGTATGCGGATGTGGCGGGTTCACCTTCCACTTTTCGGATAGTGCAAACTTCCCCTGGAGGTATTGATCTTCAATCCATCCTTTGAAGACGAAGCAATCCTCAATCGGATGACTTACCGTTTGATGGTAAGGGCAATAGTTAGGGTTATTCACCTCAGTGGGTTGTGGCGGTCGCCTTGGATTTGGCAGGTTTATAAGTCTGTTACATACTGCCAACTCGAATAACCGTTTCGTCTTATCCCGCGGGAATGAGTAGGGGCGCTTCATCTTCTCGTTATAATACTGGCGTCTTTCTTCCAATTGATCCGCCAGCTTTGGGGCATTGGGTTGCTGCTGGGCATTCGCGACGAAGGTTGCCTTTCCTTTACCCTTGTCATTCCGAGGTTCTGGCTTCGGGAGAGGTGGTCTATGACCCATCTGGTCCATCTGAGCCAACTTGTCGATTAGAGCCTAGAATGTGGTTGGCTTAAAGAACATCATAAACTGGGAGATAGTTGCGTGAGGGTCTAGGGTTCCCACGAACATGCCCACTACGGGCGCTTCCTCAATGCGTTGCTCGCATTTCGACCACAAATTTCGCCAGCGTATAGCATACTGGACCCACGTTTCGCCTGGTTTTACCCTGGCATTAATCAATGCCGTTATTGGAGTGCGTTCGCTGGCGCTTGCGAATCGCTGAGTGAATAGCAACTCCATTACAGCGAACGTCTTGATAGAATCGTTTGGGAGTTCCGAATACCATTCGAACGCTGTTTCTGATAAGCTGCCCACGAACTGGCGAAGCAATAGTTTATCATCACCGCCGGTGTTACCGCAAAGGGCCCTGAACTGGGCGACATGTTGGTGAGGATTGCCGGTCCCCTTGTAAACATGGAACTTGGGAATTGTGTAACCCGGCGGGTACTTGATTTGGTCGTACCAGCTTGGATATGGCCGCCCCGTTTTTATGACCTGGCCGGCTGCTTCAGTCATATGATGAACCCGTATTTGCTGGGCTATGTACTCGTCCAAATCAGTTTTAGAGATTGTGTCCTCTTTAGCCGTTGACAAAGCCGGCGGGGGATTTGATGTCTCTCCCCTATCGTCTCCGAGGACGATCGGGGGCTTTTCAGCCGGAAGATCTTGTTGTATCATCATCCCTATCATATCTTGGAAGAGAAGGCCCATACGCTGTATGTTGGCTGCTTGTTCAGCAGCCTCTTTGTCCTTCTTCTCCAATATTCGGCGAAGGAATTCGGCGTCGGTTTCTTCCTCCTGGCGTTCATCCGAGGACGTTTCTGGGTTTTCTTTTGGCCCGGTAAGTGCGGCCATAGCATTCATCATCTCTTGGAGCTTCTGTTACTGCTCCTGCGCCTTGGTCACTGACCGTGTAAGCGGTCTATGACCTGTAAACGCACGGCTGTCTTCCTTTCCTGACGCCATGTATACGGTATGGATCATCATGCCCCCAGACTTAGGGCGTCTGGGCTTAGTGCCTTTAGCTCTCGTTGCAGGCTGGGGGATCTTCTCTGGCTTCCTCTTTTTATGAGCAGTGGAAATTGAAGGGGCCGTTGAGGTGGGCACCCAGACAGGTTTTCGTAGCTTAGCCTGGCGACTGACTTCTTGTTGGATTTTCAGCTTCTTGTGCTGGTGGGAGAAATTTGGATTGATCACCGAGTCTCGGATCTGCCGCCAGACTTTATAGATTCGGGAGGACAGCCGTTGAGGAGATTGGAGCTGTTCTGGCTTCACTTCTATAGCCCTTTTCAGCGGAGGGGGAGACCTCTTTAGCACCGCGGTAGGAGAATTCCTACGCACCTTATTTAGCATCTCAAAACTGTTCTCAGTTGGAACAGCAGCATTAACTTCTGCCATCGGGGCTGGTGGAGTTAGCCCAGAGAGAGAGTTGCCTACAGCCTTCCTCATTCGGCGCCAGTAACGACGTCGAGCGCGTCGTGCTGATGGAACCGGCTTGGTGAGGGCAATAACCTTGTCTTGCCCCCTGTGTAGGTGGGGGGTCGCTGCTGGTGTCAGCCTGTTAAAGACTGATGTCCTTTGGGTAGCAGGAGCGGGAGCTGGAACAGTCAATCTTGTAAAGACCGACTTTTTGGCAGGGGAAGCCACCTTGACGACTTCAGGAGCAGGACTGGTTATTTTCTCAGGAGCAGCCTTCTCTAAGATTGCAGGCCCCATTGCGGTTTCACAGGAGCTCTGGCCTAGTCTGGAGAAGACCGAGGCGCTGGTGTTGGGCGACCCGTTGAGAGGGGCCGCAGCAGGGGCAAGCCGACTTCTTGGGAGCTTCCGTTGTCAGCACAGGAGCGGTGAAGCTTGTTGGCGGGAGCATGGTCCCAAAAAACAACCCTGTGGTGGCTTGAGTGACCTGTTCTACGGGGATTGTGAACAGCGAAGCAGCTTGGGGTCCGTAGGCTATACCTCCTAGCGAGGCAGAGCGTTGGTTGCAATTGCAGTTGGAGCATGTCGCACAAGTGGAAGCCATTGATTCTTTTATTTCTGCAATAAGCAAGACGCCGAATCTTAGTACCTTGAAACCCCAGGGAAACTATTAGCTAACCGTGTTTGGTTCGCGAACACAACACACGAAGTGTGGAGTGGAAAGAGGAAAAGGTCCCACCGGGCATGCCAGAATCTGTTCCCCTCCGAACGGCGGCCGAGACATGGACTGTCTCGCCTGAAATTCGGGACAGATGCTAATTGGTGCTATCCGTCCACCTCTCCGAAGATGCCAAGTTGATTTATGGCACCGTATATCGAAGGTTTAAACGGATGCGTCCGATGTAGCAGACTTCGTCAGATTCCCCCTCGCTTGAGGGGTTTTTGATTGTGGGGACGCTCTTCCCTGCAGACGCAAGCCCCTGCAGTTAATTACGCTACCGCATCGCGGTAACCACTTTCTCCTTCTCCATATGGTCACTTCGTGTCATGTGTGTTTATTTTAAGTTTCGTTGCCCGTGGATTGTTTACGGAGACTGAGTTATGTCGTCGCCCATAGGGTGTGGACTAGTCCAAATCCGTATTATCTTAGATTTGGGTTTGGGGGTTTGGGTTTAAGGATACGTTAGCCTCATTTGAGACTAAGATCGACTTAAATGTTTGTTAAGAATACGTTAGTCTAGTTTTTTAGACTAAGATCAACTTAACAGGATCGTTTAGATCCAACAAGAGAGCAATAAAAGGGGGGGCTCTGTTGTTTAGTTTAGTGACATTACGGTCGGTAGGTAGTTTAAGGACATTGCGGTCCATGGGTAGTTTAAGGACATTACGGTCCGATGTTAGTTTTAAGACATTGCGGTCAAGGTTAAGGACCTCATAGTCCGTGGATTTAAGGACTCCACAGTCCGTAGTTAGTTTTAAGACATTCCGGTCAAGGTTAAGGACCTCATAGTCCGTGGATTTAGGGACTCCACAATCCATTGTTAGTTTTAAGACATCACGGTCAAGGTTAAGGACCTCATAGTCCGTTAATTTAGGGACTCCACAGTCCGTATCAATGTGTGGTCATCGGGACCCGTCACCTCTTTGAAGACGTTGAGGAATTACAACGCCACGTATCAAAGGAGTGAAGAGATGTACCCTTGAACCGAGGTAGATTAAATAATCTTTGGCCCAATTTGGAACCAAGACCAATTAATTATATTATGAGCCCGTTGGTTCAGTTGAATTTGAATTGAGGACTTATGTCCAGCTTGGGCTAAGTCCAATCATGTTTAGGATATTGGCCCTCTGCTGGTCTATTAGAGGAGAGGCTTTGCCTCTAGATATTTACCCAATTGGGCTGAAATTAATGTTAAACGCTAGCAACAGGGGAGTATTAAACACTAGGGCAAATCAGTGTTAGACACTAGCAACAGGGATCTCAAATTAGTGTTAAACACTAAGATAATCAGTGCTAAACACTGGTGGCAGAGATTTCAATTTGGTGTCGAACACTAAGAAAATTAATGTTAAACTCTGTCAACAGAGATTTAATTTAGTGTCAAACACTAAGAAATTCAGTGTTAAACACTGCAAGAAAGCTCTTTAATTAGTGTTGAACACTAAGGCAAAACAGTGTTTAACACTGGGCTCAGGGGTTCCAATTTAGTGTTAAACACTAAGGCAAGAGGGGTCACGTGGTAACACGTGAGGGCATCCTCCCTTCATTTTATTCTGTCAAAAGCACTGAATACTTTGGAGCATCACGTGCTGTCACGTGATGAGCATCTTGGTGCTTGTATGTTAAAGCTTCCGCCAAGGGTCACGTGGGTCACGCGAGGCACTGCCTCAAAGGGCCTTTTCTGGGAATTTTTTCGGGGGTCACGTGGTAGCACGTGACCCTGCCTCTTTGTATGTTTTTTTTTTGGAAGATCTGTTAATCCCTTTAAGAATTAAATTCTTCGCAGGGTTAAACCCTAACAATAATTATTTGAGGAATTAAATTCCTATTTCCTTCTGAAGATTTATATTCTGAGATAGAGTTGAACTCTGAATTTTCTGTAGGAATTACATTCCTCATATATGTGAAGAACTGCATCCTATCATAGGGTTAAACCCTAATAACAGCTTTAAGGAATTAAGTTCCCACTCTCTTTTAGAGAATTATTCTGAGGAATGAGATTCTGTCATAGGGTGAAACCCTAATTTCTTCTTTCTTAAGGGAATTAAATTCCTGTTACTTTAACAGAACTAAGTTCTTAACTAGGGTTAAACCCTGATTCTGTTCATTCTGAAGGAATTAAATTCCCATAACATAGGGTTAAACCCTAATTTTATTTTAAAGGAATTAAATTCCTATAGTTCTGTGAGAATTAAATTCTCAAGCTTCCATTCCCTCTCTATGCTTTGGATCTGCATGGCAGGATCTCAACCCAATGAGAATTAAATTCTCAATTCGAGGGGAGATGTGCACTTTACAGATCCTCCACTAAAGAGAGAACTATGTTCTTCTGTTTTAATATCAGAATTAAACTCTGTTGAGAATTAAATTCTCTTTTAAGACCTTCCCTTTCTTACCTAAGCTTTTCTTTTGCAGAAGATCCAAATTCCTCCAAAGTATCAAGGCTCTACTTTTCTCTTTTTTTTATGTATCGATCCCTCTGCATATATCCCTCTCTCTGTGTCTCTTGGCTCCTATTTATAGGAGAAGGAGCAGAATCAATTAGTTTTTTGATGAATCTTTCATTGAGAGATTTGATTTGTATTCATCATTCATTTGGACCTTTGGATTATTAGGTGAATTTTATTCACCATTGGATTTTAAATCCAGAGATTTTCCTTTGTTATTTCGGTTAGATTTTAAGGGGAAATCTTTCCAAATTCAAGATTTTTCCAAAGATAGGTGATATTTAATCACCTTTAAATTTTTGATTCAATCGGTTCCGAATAATCATTTTCCTTTGGAAAGATTTGAGTGATCTCTTCAGAATTTGATTCTGTTAAATAAATAGGCTTTGAAAGCCGATCACGTGTGGCCACGTGACCCCTGGTCACGTGTGGGCACGTGACCCCCTTGGAACGAGCCCTCTTCTTCTTTTTGCGCTATGCCTTCTGGCCGCTGCTTAGCCGTCACGTGCCAGCACGTGACCCCTGGTCACGTGTGAGCACGTGACTCTCGTCTGGAGCCTATTTCTTGATTCGACCAGGGAACTGATGTGCCTTTGAAGCCGCTTTTAAATATCACGTGCCAACACGTGACTGCTGGTCACGTGTTAGCACGTGATGCCTCTTCTGTAGGCTTTCCTGATTTTAAATCAGGAAACAATGGCCCTTGACATCAGATATTTGAGAGGATCTACCTTTGATATGAGATGGACCTCATATGCCAAGGCGTAATGTCTGAGCTTCGTTATCGCGAAGATCAGTGCCAGGAAATGCTTTTCGATGGGGGTGTAGTTGTTTTCTGCCCCCAGGAGAACACGACTCAAATAGTACAAAGCTCTCTCCTTTCCCTGATCATTCTCTTGTGCCCATAACGCGCCTCGAGAACCCACAAGGGCTGTTGTATATAGGATAAGGGGTTTTCCCTTAATCGGAGCGGTCAATACCGACGGATTTTGCAGGTATTGCTTAATTTCGTCTAGTGCATCTTGGCACTTTTGATCCAGACGAACGGGGTCCCCTTTTTCATCAGATGACTGTAGAGACGGCATTTTCCGGAGAGGTTGCCTATGGACCGCCGGATATATGCGAGCTTTTCTTGAAGAGATCGTAATTGTTTGAGAGTTTTTGGCGTGGGCATTTCCATAATCGCCTTGATCCTGGAGGGATCGATTTCGATACCCTAGTGTCATATGATGAATCTTAGGAATTTGCCTGAGGAGATTCCAAACGCGCATTTTAGAGGATTCATTTTCAGATTATACTTCCGAAGACGTCGGAACACTATTTTTAGATGTTCCCAATGCTCCTTGTGAGATCTGCTCTTTACCACAAAGTCGTCAATGTATCATTCGACAATCTCATGGATGAGGTCATCAAATATCTTTGTCATGGCCCTTTGGTAGGTAGCGCCAGCGTTCTTTAAACCGAAAAGCATCACCTTATAGCAGAATATGCCAAGCGGGGTCCGGAAGGCGGTATGTTTTTGGTCTTTAGGATGCATTTTTATTTGATTGTATCCTGAATATCCATCCATGAAGGAGAAGACCTCATGGGTAGATGTGTTATCGATCATCAGCTTAGTAACAGGTACTGGGAAGTCATCCTTCGGGAAAGGTTTGTTGACATCCCGAAAATCCACACAGATGTGCACCGTCCCATTCTTCTTCATCACTGGAACAATGTTAGCGATCCAGTCGGAATATTGAACTTCTTGGATGAAGCCAAAGTCGATTAGTTTCTTGACTTCAGCGTTGATACTCATCTCAAGTTCGAGCCGTATTCTTCTTGGCGCCTATTTGACTGGTTTTATGTCTGGCGATATAACCAGTTTGTGTACTGTTCATACCAGAATATTGCATTTTATACCACCCATTCTTACGCTCGTTTGTTTATAGGCAGGTGCTTTTGATCAGTGTTTGTTACATATTTGCAGAATACAGGTTCTCGGCTCTGAACAGTGAAATTCATGGAAAAGTACGTCAAATTCCGGATTACTGCCAACACAGATAAAACACGGGTCTTCGCTCTCTATCCGTATGTTGCCACACACCAGTTTAAGGGACAAAATGGCAAATCGATGTCATTTTCGTGCACAAAGCTCAATGTCAACACAAGATCCAACATATCTACGCGGAGCTCGAGGAAATCTTGGCAAAAGATCCACATCACATCACCTTTTGATCTACTGAAATTCTGGAAGAAATGGGAAGAGTTTCTGAGAAAAAGTCATATACCACACTGAATAGTACTAAAAACTAGGGAAAACCACCAAATTTTATGGCCTAACTCCTCTAAACGGCCGCGGTTCCGCGGCATTAGCGCGCTTAGGCCGCGGAACAGCGGCCATATAAGCTCTTCACTGTGTCGTTTTTTGGGGGTATTGTGGTAACTCTATGTGGAGCCAGATTCTTGCCCTAGGTTTCCAATTCCCTGCCTATAAATACCCCAGTTCTGAGCCAAACCAAGGGTGTTAAGTTCTTTAGCCTCTTTTAGTGTAGTTTAGTCTTCTTCTTCTTCTTCCTCATTTTTTCCTCCATGAAAATTGTAGTGAGAGCTTTTTGAGTGGATGATGAAATGAAGATGAGGGTTTTTGTATC
The DNA here is from genome assembly GCA_030015575.1 of Agapanthus africanus. Taxonomy (NCBI): domain Eukaryota; kingdom Viridiplantae; phylum Streptophyta; class Magnoliopsida; order Asparagales; family Amaryllidaceae; genus Agapanthus; species Agapanthus africanus. Next base: position 945,097,488 of record CM057338.1, on the reverse strand, counting down.
ATTCTTTTGTTTTAGCTTCCCCTTGAGATCCTTGCTTTCTCTTGATCTTTCAACCTCTTCATTGAGCTTGAAAGTTTAAGGGTTTGTTATTGATTTCAAGGGTTGTATCTTCTTATGGAATTAGTGCTTCATTTCACATGAGTTCTTTACCCTTCTCTTGATCTTGCAACCTCTTGATTGAGCTTGCAAGTTTAAGGGTTGGCTATTGATCCCATGCTTGTCTTGAGTTCTATGATCTTGTAATTACTTTCTTGCTTATTTCTTGCTTGCTTTTTATTACTTGCTTTACATTCATGCTTTACTTTCTTGCACTTAAATTCCATGCACTTACTTACTTGTAATCTTTTCTTTTCTTTTGCTCTTTTTGGTTCGTTTTTATGAATGGTTGTAATTATCGTTGTTAAGAATAAATACGGTATTGTAAGTTAATATTTCTTTGCTCATTTCCTTTTCCCGTTATTTTCCATTGAACTCCGCCCAAACGTTACGCAAGCGCTCCGTTAGGCACCCTACCCTACCAAGGTAACGGTGATTCCTAACCGCGACCGGTTGCGTTCGGTTTGGCCGAAGGCGAAAGCAAGAGACAAGAACGGAAGGACAAGGGTAAATAAGCCGGATTCCACGAATACCGTGCTTAAATCCCCTAATCCACGTTGTTGCCGATTGCTCTAGCTTCAATTGGTCAAGACTCGGCTCAAAGGTTTTGAGTGCGGATTTCTTTAGCTTACAATTTCGTATCTTTTTCTTAACAACTTTATACTTGCATATAACACATAGGATAGAAACGAACAAACATATGCAAATTCTTTATTGACTCGTCTAAAACAAGAACGGACATACAACCATCTCCCTGTGGATCGACCCGTGCTCAACCGGCTAGCTGCATAGCGACACCGTCCTGATCGCGGTAAACTTTAGAACTTTGAACATCCGACACGCCATTTTGCGTGCGATCATGTACCGCCACTTTTGGATCTAGACCTGGCATCTCTGAATATTTACATGCGAAGTAGTCTTTATACTGCATGAGCACGTCCTTTAACGTAGCTACTTGTTTTTCAGATAGTAGCTCACTGACGAATGTTGGCCTCGGATCTTTTTCCGTCCCTAAGTCAATTTTTCTTAGGTTGTCCGCCGTGGTGTATATCCCATCTTCCCGCTCCTTTGGGGCTGGTGGAAACTCTGAGATCATCTCGTCCACGTCTTCATTTGCAAAGCACATGTGCATAATCTCGTGCCCGCCTTCGTTTGAGAGTGTTATCATATGGCAGATACGAGTTCGCTTCCATTTTTTACGTTGAGCTAGTCCTATCCTCATGGTATAGGTCCTCTTTGGCTCATGCTTTTGCGGCAGGGTTACCCTCCAACTGTCGGATAAAGCGAACATGCCTTGTTGATATTGGTCTTCTACCCAGTCTTTGAAGGTGAAGCAGTCTTCAAGTGGATGACCTATTACTCAGTGATAGGAGAAATAATCCGAATAATGGACCTCATTTATTTGTTCGGGGTGCCGAGACTCCGGAAGTGTCATCATTTGGTGCATCATGACAAGGTTGAATATTTTCCTTGTTTTTTCTTGGGGGAAAGAGTATTCCCGACCCATCTTCTTTATAAAGGACGGGTTCCAATCGACCTTTTCTCCATTGCACGGCCTCTTGGATCTGCTCCGTTGTTTCCGAACGTTGTTTGTGTTCTTTGCCCTATTTTTGCCTTTATTTCGGGATTTTCCCCTTTCGCGAAGACATACAGCGGGCCACGGATGAAGAGCATTATAGTCTTCCTTCTCCGCTGATTGCTTCTTGAGGCGTTGCGTCCTGGTCTTTTTATAAATGGCCATTTCGCGGCCGTGATCGTCTCGGTTCCTTTGACAAGCTTCTTTTATTAGCTTGTCTATTTGTTCTTCGAGCGACGGACTTAACGTTCTTAGAGTGGGCTCACGCTCTGTTTCAACGTCGCGGCCATTAGGAAGAGCGTTTTCCCCTTCGTGGTAGCTGTTTATGATGGGACAGCTGTGGAACTGCTCCCGTTTCTTAGACCAAACGTATCCGAGACCGGTTGTCTCCATCTTCCCGTTGGGCATCTTTCGCTGAGTCCCGGGAATATCCTAAATCTTTTTGTAGAATTGGGCTTGTCAAACAGTTTGTTCGAAGGGTACACCTTGGCATCTTAACAGCCTTTTCAATCCCCCCGCGTAGTATCTTGGCAGACAGATTGGTTGAAGCCTATCGAGTGCAAAATCGGCACCATGCCGACTTCTTTTTCTACTTTGATCTCCGTAAATTGGTAGAAGAGGATCGCCTTTTCACGTCTTCGCCTGGGAGGGACGTAGAAATTCTGTAGTTCTTGTACGTTGTATGTATCGAGCGTATCAAGTTACTTGTAATGATGAGGCGGAGCCATCATGATTTGCAGACTCTGGTCTGCTCCGGCGAGGGTTTGCACTGATGGGCGGATGGAGAACACTGCGTTGGCCTCGTCCTCAGAGTCGCTGCCAAAGACTATAATAGGGGTATATGGTCGGGGCCTGTTGTTTTCTTTCTGGGGTTGCCTCGAGTATATTGTTTCTTCATCTTCCTAGGAATCGCTCCTAAAGATCGGGATAGTGGCGGCGGACTTCTGTTTATCCTCCGACTTATGACACCTTTCTGTATCTTCAAAGTCTGGTCGGAAGTACTTTGTGTCTTTATATTTCCAGACCTCGTTTATGGAAAACGGATTTAGCTCCCCTGTGACGGTGCATTCTAAGCCGTCCTTGAAATACTTCATACACAAATGTTGTGTAGAAGGGATGACGTTGTACTCATGCAACCAGGGCCTGCCGAGCAAAGCGTTATAGCAAGTCTTGGCGTCAATGACGTGAAATTTGATGTCAGTGACGAGCAACCCAAAGCATAACGTCAGTATTACGGACCCAAGCGTCCATGACGACTGTGAGTCAAACTCGGAGATTGTAATTTTGTCTCGGTCTAAGTGCTGAACGTTCATGCAAATCTCCTTTAGAACTTTCACGTTGAGAAGGTTGAAGGAGGATCCATTGTCGACAAGGAGTTTCCCTATTTTGATGTCGTGGCAGTACCCGATGACGTATAATGGGCAGTTATGTTCGCACGTACCGAGAAGGAGATCTTCATCGCTGAATGTAATGTTAGCTGTGTGAACCTCTGCCAGCTCGTCCTTCAACTTCTCTTCTGCAAGGAAAGCTTGGAACTGATCGGGCTCTTGTATGGCCTTGATCAGAGACTTTCTTGCCTCTTTGGACAAGAGGAGAGAATCCAATATGCTCAAATGTGATATGCTAGGACATTGTAATCCATCTTATTTTTTCTAGGCAGGTCCCTTACTGCGAGCTCTTTGACAACTCCACCGTCAAGGGCAATTTCATCAGGAATTTTTTCTTTCCCTTTGTCATTTTTGCTCGAACCTTTTTCTGTAGGTCCAAGGTTCTTTTAAGGCAGCGTGCGATTACGCAGCTGAATATTCTCGCAGTTCTTCTCCTCCTCTTCTTTTTCGGAGGTGGAATATTTGAAGAGAAGGCTGAGGGGTATTTTGTCCTCAGAATCGCTCCCGAAAGTAAGAACTTGGGGTTTTTCCCCTTCGGAACTGGTACCAACCATATGACAGTTGCCAGTAATTTTTTCACGCACATCTGTCGCACTCTTTTGCCGTCGACGAGCTTCGTGGTTCATCATCTTGAAGTGTTTTTGATGAGCAACACATCCTTGCCACACTTCTTGAAGGTACTGCACTCTTCGGTGGGGTGGGTAACCCTCTGATTGTTAGTGATTATGCCCTAGAGGCCATTACTGTATCATACTAGTTTGTATATTACTTAATGGAAGCTTGGGATATTCACAGTTATATTAACAGTCTTGCTAAACATGGTAGTATGCTACTTGGTTTATATCTATCTTAATATGTGTATATGTTAGCATATCGCGAATACATATTGATAGAGCCCTTAGGATCTTGCTTGACTACCAGCATTGTGATGGCAGTCACACTAGTGGAGGCTGGATAGTCTACAAGCATATCCTTTTTCAGGTCCCTAGTCATAGGATTATCGAGACAGGGCATCGATACTCCGGAGTAGACTAGTGTGTACGCTTCTCATCCCAGCAGGGAAAATGGTCTGTCCCACAGCCATTAGTACGTTGTACTGGAGATAGTATACAGGTGCTCGTTGGGTTACGGGTACACCGGATAGGACTCGCAGGGAACTGTTGGTTGGTATTATACCCGTCGTCAGTTAACAGTTCCCAGGTGACATGAGTACAGCATAGTCCGCAGATTTGATACTGCTGCTTCGTCTTGAGTGTGTTCCCACTGTTCTTAGATTGCTACCCTACCACGGCTCAAAGGAGTCGTGCAAACAGGTAGCAGTTGGGTGCAGTCCCGAAGCACTTGGAGGCAGTGGTGGTTAGATAGGATTCGTCTCTCCCGGTATTGGGAGTTGATATCGCGCTGTGTTTGGAAAGCCATTAAGCAAAGTCCCTGGCCAGGGCAAACGAGATTTACTGGTAGGATTTCCAGTAGCTTCTCAAGGTGTAATGGGCTTCACTCCTACATGACTTATACTGCTTATAGGGGACTGACGCTTGCCGCCCCTAGGCCGGATATGCGATAGTCTTAGACGAACAGACCGGACTGTGCGGAGATTGTCACATCAGGCTCAGTAGGAGTTCGGATGGGTTTCCTCATCGGCCTTCTTATCGACATCTACCTGGGGACCGTTACGTACAGCTAGTGCCGCTTGCGGTCTGTGGTTAATCCCACTGCCAGCGTAGTGTCGAGTCTTTAAAGTCCCACACAGAAAGTTTTCCTGCTTCGGGCGAAACGATATAGAGGTCGTATGGTTTTACGACAGGGTTCGGACACATACGTGTTTTTACGCACGTACGATGTTCGGGCAGTTTATACTAGCAGGCTTTGGTTTAAGCCAGATTCTAGTATTGGATTATTGGATTTATACAGTCTTAGTATTTCCGTGTTTTCATGGATGCAGGGGCATTCTCGTAATTAGTCGAGAAGCTTCTAGAAGATTGATGAGTTGGAGGCTTAGGTGGAATTTGCATTAAATGGATTAATGACTCATGGTGTGATTCATCCAAATGAGTTAATGAAGCATTTATTGCTTAATGACTCATGAGGTGATTCACACATAGTGAGTTAATGAAGTATGGTTGATAGTATCATATGTTATTCATTTAATAATTATCATGCTTCATATATATTCACAAATGAGATATTATTCATATCATTCCCACTCTCACCTTCTCTCACCTCAAGCTCTTTCTCTTCAAAGAACTAATCCTAACCTCTCATGTGTTGAGATCCAAGGGTTAGCAAGACTAATAGATCCATAATTCTCTTCTATATCCTTTAGGTTACCTTGATTAGCACTCATAGCAACCTAGTTACCTCAAGTGAGAGGTTAAAACTTGGAGAAGTAGCTCTCGGGTGGATCTTCTATCACAACGAGGAGGCCGACGAGGAGGTGGTCAACGAGAACAAGAAGGACTTGATTCATTAGGTATAATCATCTATCATAGTAGCTAATCACTTCTAGATAGTTTTTATTTAGGGTTTAGCAAAGATCCGTAAAGTTAGTCGATATTAGTTTAAACAAAATGATTATTTTACCTATTCCTCCTCCCCGCACATGTGGGGTGTCTAACGTCGACTTACAGTGGTATCAGAGTCTCGCTAAACCATAACTAACTTGTTAGCAAAGTCGTTAGAAATTCGATCGCAAAACGAACCCGAAAATACGACATTTTAACCTAGTTTCTGCCGATTTTAAAACGGGGTCTAAAATTTTTTCAGGGACCCTTAAAAATACAAGCAGGGAATTATAAGATTACTGGAGAAATTTAGGATCGTGACTCGGCCAAACCGCCGCGGAACCGCGGCCGATCCAAGCGATCCGCCGCGGATCCGCGGCCGAGTTGAAGCCGAGTCAGCCCAAATTTGCCCAGTAACTCTTCTGTGTTGATGTTGTATTTTCTGGGATGTTTTGTTTCTGCTCAGGTTTCAGATGCACAGAGAATTATTTAGAGTAGAATCATTTGTGTTTGCTTGATCGAAATTCTAAGATGTTTGGCTAACTTGATTATATCTATGATGTGTTTAATGTGTTCGTAAACCTCCCCTAACTGCTAGTATGTCGGTTAGCATGGGGTTGCACATTTCTGTAATGGTTTTTACTGGTTTGTGTTTAAAGACTTGTTGGATTGTCGTGAATGGATAGCCGGGGATGTGAGACGAGTGTTTCTTTCATTCAAATGTAATTTGTAAATTGTTGTAATATTCTTTTGCGGGGAACATCCGGGTTGAGGTTGTAGCCACCGTTGTATTATTTCATTTACTGTTTTCTGCTCCTAGGATAGACCCAAGATGGGGTGCACAAACTACCGGGTACTTTGAAGTGTTTAGTGGCCTACTCACGTAATTGAGGGAGACCGCTTCACTTCGGGTACTTGGCGGGTAGTTTGTCGTACCCGTAGGAGTCTAGGGTGGGGTTTTGGCTATTCATCGCGACTGTGTAATCCGTCTTTCTTTGCAGGCTCAAAAGGAATGCGGATTCGTAGAAAATCCAATATGTTCATCTGTGATCTGGAATGCCTATTATTGCGTATGATGAATGTACAATATCTATATATGATATCTATTAGGCGTCACTTATGTTTTACACCCGCGCTAGCCCAGCCCCGCTCTGTCGTTAGTTAAGTAACCTAACGGGTGAATGACGGGACCCAGTGGCGAATGCGGATGGCATAAGAGGACGTTGTATTTTTGTTGTTTTCTGCAATGATAGATTTATTGATGGGACACATTATATTAATGCAGAGAAAATAAACGAAAGTTGAATCGTTGGAACAGTTTAAAAGAAACAACTCGGTTATTTTAAAAAGAGCAGAATTTTTAATTGCGGAGCTTTAACCACTCCTTTTAAAAAGCTATCAGGTTCCTTCGGTTATATCAAGTTCACTACGTTCACGGTTTCGCCAAAACCAGTCGTAGCCCTCCGTCATTTCATATGAATGGTTAGTAGTATTCAAGCTATGTTTGTTTGGCCCTTAGTCAAGACATAGTGATTGGTAGCTGCTGGGGTGTTCACATGTAGCATAGATAGATGCGTTGGTTTGGGACAGTCGTATTACTTTGTTTGGCCCTTAGTCAAGAGTATATACGGGTGGGTTCAAATTAACAAGATAATGATGGGTAAAACTTGACATGTGACTTATGATTTGTTGGCCCTTAGTCAAGGTCATAAGAGCATGGGGCAAAAATCCACATCGGGAGTTTCTAAAGAAACTGAAACTTACTAGTGTTGCATACCATTTGGAATTTGATAATATTGGTAGGATTCCTTCAGCATTATCACACGATGATATTTGGATCCCGATCCTACTGTGAGTATACGCTACTTATCGGGAGATTCGTCACTTAACGATCAATGCTATAAACCAAGTAGGTGTCGAGAAAGGTGTCAGCGGGGCTACGCCCCCAGAGAAAAGAGGTTATTTAATTAAGAAACTTCGCGAAAGCGTCGTAAAACCTCCCTCAAAGTACCGACACCGGCCTGGCTGAACGGTTAAGCAAGTATTGTACGGTGAGAATAGTCCCGACTAGTTCTTCCTTTTTGGTTTGAGGAGGGATTCGAGAAACAGTAGGAGCCATCCTGTTTAGATAAACTAAAAACCACTCTAAACTTGTAAGAGCATCATGCTAAAGTGTTCCCTCTCTCTCTCTCTCTCTTTGCAGCGACCTTGTGATCATGACTAGGTTACATCTAGATAACAAGTTGACTAAATCTGACTTTTATGACTGGCAAAGGTCTGTCCAGATGTCCATTGCCTATGACAAGCTGGACCACCCTATTACTACTCAAGCCCCCGCCATCCCAGGTCCAGTTCCCACCATCGCGGATATGAATATCCGTCAGACAAGGGAAACGGACAGTGCGAGTGCCAAGTGCCTCGTGTTGGCTTCAGTTGATGGTATATACCAGAAGCAGCACGAGAAGATGGACTTAGTTTCCATCTTCCTCCATAACAAAGATTTATATGGAGAGCAATCTCGTATCGCAAGATATGAGACCTCGAACGAATTGTTTCAAGCGAGATTGGCTGTCGGGTCATCTGTAGGGGACGACGTCCTTACGATGACTAGCTATATTGATGAGCTCACGAACCTGGAGACCACGTTAGGAAACGGGTCATGTACTGACTTATTTCCACGGTCCCTACCCTCTACTTACACCCTGAAAAAAACTAGGGAGACACCTGCTCTGCTTAATGGGGGACCTTCTTCTTCTACATCCAGGGCGAAAGCAAAGGGTGAAAAGAAGAAGACCTCCACAAAGCCGATATACAGTGTAAGTAAAGTAGAAAGAAAGGGAAGAACAAAAGTTTCGGGATTTGGTGTAGCAAAGGAGGGATGTTCCTATTGTTATGGGAACGGACATTGGCAGAAAGATTGCAGGGCTTTGGAAGCCAGTATCTAGGATTCGAAGCATATTGTGGCTTCGGCCTCGGGTGTGTTTGTAATTGAGAATTGTTTGTTAATTAACTCTACTTACTGGGTACTAGATACCGGAGCAGGATCTCATATCTGTAATTAATTACATGCTTTGAAAAACTGTAGAGTTATTAGGGTAGGCGATTTGTCTCTCAGAGTTGCGAACGGAATAAGCGTGGACGCTGAATCCATGGGAGAATATCGCCTAGGTTTGACAAGTGGGCAGATATTGATTCTACGTAACTGTTTGTATGTACCTAGTTTGACTTGTAATATCATATCAGTGTCCTCACTTTCGAGAGAGGGATATGATTTTACATTCGTAAGCGATGTAGTAAACATCCACCTAAATCAAGTTCTGATTGGGTCCGGTACATTAGATAACGGTATATACGTATTAAATCAAGCTCAGGTTTTCAATATCCAGAACACACCTAAAAGAAAGTCTCCGGAAATAAATCAGGCTTTCTTATGGTATTGTAGACCAGGTCACATCAATGAAACACGGTTGACTAAGTTACATAGAGAAGGATATTTGAATCCGTTCGAATATCAATCTTATGCTACTTGTGAATCTTGTCTCATGGGAAAGATGACAAAGACTCCGTTTACTGGACATGGAGTAAGAGTGAGCGAGCTCGTGGGACTCGTACACAATGACGTGTGCGGTCCAATGTCTACACATGCAAGAGGTGGTTATTCCTACTTCATTACTTTTACGGATGATTTCTATAGATATGGACATATCTTCTTGATGAAGCATAAATTCGAGGCCTTTGAGAAATTCCGAGAATACAAGAATGAAGTGGAAAAAAAGACAGGAGTATGAGCGGGCAAGAAATTCCGAGCACAACGGTGTATCAGAACGGAGGAACCGCACCCTATTAGATATGGTGCGCTCTATGATGAGCACAGCTGAGTTACCTATTTCCTTCTGGGGATATGCGCTTGAGACAGCCATGGACCTATTGAATAGAGTTCCTACCAAATCAGTGCCTACCACTCCATATGAGATATGGAAAGGGAAGAGACCACATCTTAATTATATTAAGATATGGGGTTGTCCAGCCTATGTCAAAAGACAAAATCCGGACAAACTCGAGGCAAGATCTGTCTTATGTAAGTTTATAGGATATCCCAAAAATTCACAAGGGCATATCTTCTACCATCCCGAGGAACAAAAGGTGTTTGTTTCTCGACATGCCACTTTCTTAGAAAAAAGTTTTCTTATGAAACAGATAAGTGGCATTGAGGTAGAACTGGAAGAGGTTCCAGCGACACAAACTATAACAGAAGACTTGGTAGAACCAGAGGATTCAGTAGTACCCGACGAACCCCAGCCTCTCCGCCGATCTAGTAGGGTTCCTCGCCAACCTGAGAGATACTACGGTTTTCTCATGGATGGTGGGAGCGAGGATTGCATCATGGAGGATGATGACCCAACTAGCTTCGAGCAGGCCATCACGAGTAGGGACTCAGTGAAATGGCTGGATGCTATGCGGTCCGAGATGGAATCCATGTACACCAACAAAGTATGGACTTTGGATGTTGCTCCTGAAGGGGTAAAACCCATTGGGAGCAAATGGATCTTCAAGAAGAAACTTGGTGTAGATGGGAAAGTGGAGACTTTCAAAGCTAGACTTGTTGCAAAGGGTTTTCGTCAAAGACCAGGTGTGGACTATGACGAAACCTTTTCTCCAGTGGCTATGCTTAAATCCATCCGGATCATGCTTGCCATCGCCGCATATCATGACTACGAAATCTGGCAAATGGATGTTAAGACCGCCTTTCTAAATGGTGATTTAGAAGAGTGCGTGTACATGACTCAGCCAGAGGGCTTCGTAGACAGTGGGAGCAGCGGGAAGGTGTGCAAGCTGCTTAAATCCATTTATGGATTAAAGCAAGCATCGCGGAGTTGGAACATCTGCTTTGACGTCGTTATCAAAGAGTTTGATTTCGTCAAAAACCCAGATGAACCTTGTATTTACAAGAAGGTGGCAGAGAGTAAGGTTGTCTTCCTCGTATTGTACGTGGACGACATACTCTTGATAGGAAATGATATTCCTATGCTGCAATCGGTCAAGCTCTTCTTATCACAAAGATTCTCAATGAAAGATCTTGGTGATGCCTCCTGCATATTGGGAATAAGGATCTATAGAGATAGATCCAAACGGATATTGGGATTGTCCCAATGCAGGTACATTGACACCATACTAAAGAGGTTTAGTATGGAAGAATCCAAGCGTGGGAACTTGCCCACGATCTCTGGAGTCACTCTCTCCAAAGAGATGTCTCCCAAGACTGATTTGGAGAGAGCTCGCATGCAAGGGATACCCTATACTTCGGCTGTAGGCTCTATCATGTATGCGATGCTATGTACCAGACCCGATGTAGCATACTCACTAAGTGTAGTGAGCAGGTATCAAGCTGATCCTGGAGAGAGTCACTGGACAGCTGTGAAGAGCATTCTCAAGTACTTACGAAGGACAAAAGAGATGCTCTTGGTGTATGGTAATGGAGAACTCCAAGTAGAGTCCTTTACCGATTCGAGCTTCCAGAGTGATAAGGACGACTCTAAGTCGCAGTCGGGATTTGTCTTTACCCTTTACGGAGGGGCGGTTAGCTGGAAGAGTTCCAAGCAGGAAACCGTGGCAGACTCGACGATGGAGGCTGAATACATCGCTGCCAACGATGCTGCCAAAGAGGCTGTCTGGATCAAGAAGTTCATTACTGAACTTGGAGTGGTTCCATCCATTGAGCATCCAATACCTTTGTATTGCGATACTACAGCAGCTGGCCCTAGTGCAAGTGGGAGATTGTTAGTTGTATGTATGCCCTAGAGGCCAGTATTGTACAGATGATGTATATTATATTGGATGCTTGGACATATATAGAGATGACTTTCTTGCTCGATATAATAGTATACTATCTGGTTACTCTTTATCTTAACAGGTACACTTGTCTCTTTAAACTGTCTTATAGTTACATGTTGATAAAGCCCTTAGGATGTGTACTTGACTACCTGGACTATGATGCAGATCATACTAGTGGGGACATGGTAGTCCATAAGTACATCCTTCAAGGTCCCTAGTCGTGGGTGTATCGAGACAGGGCATCGATATACCAGTGTAGACTAGCGTATACGCTTCTCGACCCATGAGATGGGCGATGGATGATCCCATATCCATTAGTGTTTGACATCAGAGATGGTATACGGGTGCTCAGTGGAGACTGGGTACACTGGACGGACTCGCCGAGAACTCCCAGATGGTATTATACCTCACGTCAGATGGCAGTTCTCAGGTGACACTTGTACAGGTTAGTCTGTAGACCCGAGATCGTCATAGAGTCTTGTGTGATTCCCACTGTGCTTTGATCTCCACCTTACCACGTCCATGAGGGCCTGCAAAACGGTGGTCTTTGGGTACAGTCCCAAGTCATATGGAAGCAATGAGCGATAGGAGGGGTTTCGTCTCTCCCGGTATTGGGGGTTGATGTTGCGCTGTGCTCGATTGGCCGTAACAGGGAAGTCCCTGGCCAGGGCTGATCAGAGATTTGCTGGTAAGTGTTACCAGTAGTTTCTCGACCCGTTATGAGCCTCACATCAGCACGACTTATCGGTTATTGGGGTCTGACGTTTACCACCCCTAGACTTGATATGCGACATATCAGACGAACAGACCGGACTGTACGGTAAGTGTTACTGGTTGGATTCACAGGAGTGTGAGCGGGCTAGCTCGTCGATCTTCTGATCGCTCAATACCCGGATGGCCGTTACGTTTAGCAGACCGCTTGCGGCTTGCGGGTGCTTGATATGATCATCATCTGCTACCAGCGTATTGACGAGTCTTTAGAGTCCTACACAGAGGTTTCCTGGCTCAAGCGAAACGAAATAGGGGCGCATATGAGATATGTGCGGGACCGAGAATGATGCGTGTATGTGATACCGTATTTCATTCTCGCGATGAATGTTTCGATTGGTTGTATGTGATATAACCTAGTTATCGAATCAAAGATTGATTCGATAAGTCGATACATTGGATACTAGTCGGTTATGTGCGACATGACCGGATCATTGAATCAAGTGTTGATTTAATGATTTAATGTATAATTATATATTTGATATATTACTTTGCATTAACTAGTATTGGTTCACTTTAAATGGATTTTCTCACTTGATGTGCAAGTTGTATATGTGATATACTTTTATGCACATGTTTGTATCATGTTTGATGATACTTGCTCATTTGGTTAAGTGTAAAGAATTAAACCTTGGTTAAATAAATGGTTAGGGTTTTTATTTATTCATTCTTTTATCTTTCTTTTTAATTTGGATTAAAAAAAGAAATGGCAAAAGAAAACAAAAGGGTTGCTTTCATTCTTGAAGCTTGTTGAAGCTTCATGAAGCTTTGACCAAAGTGACCATTTTGTCTTCATGCTTAACCCTAACCATTCATCTAACCTTAGTCAATTCTCTACACCTAACCATGGTTTACATTATGATAAGTATTCCTTTTCTTTTTCATTTTAAAGACTTTTATCATAATCATCTTCATCTTCTTCTTCATGAGAAAAAGAAAAAGCTTGCCACCATTAATGGCATGTTGAGCAAATGAGTGAGAAATCCAATTCTAAAGTGAACCCACCTCCTATTTCTTCATCCTCTACCTCTTGCCAAGTAGTATAGGGTGTTTACTTCACAAGTTTCACAACTTGGTGAAGTTGGAGCTTGATCTTGTGTAACCTCGATGTAGATCATCATCGGCACGAAGCCGACGACCTTGCCCGCCCATTTCTCCGATGGAGCCGATGCTTGAGTCCGGGATTCGAGACGGACAGCGAGAAGACGTCTACGTGGAGCTAAGGAAGTGGAGAACCGGATCTACAAAGGTTGTAGCATCTTTCTTTTAGTTAAGTAGTTAACTAGTTTCACTTTGTCGCCTAAAATTCTAGTGAACGATCTAGTCTAGGGTTTCTCGGCACCGTAAAATTTGAAATTGGCATGGTTGATGCCTTGTGAGACCTCTTGAGAGTGCCTAGGAACCCTACACCCATATCTTAAGTTAGTTAAGATTTGGGGTTGTCCGGCCTATGTCTAAAAGCAAAATCCGGACAAGCTCGAGGCAAGGTCAGTCATGTAAAACTGGAAAGGTTCCAGCTATACAAACTACAGCAGATGATTTGGTAGAACCAAAGGATTCAGTAGATACCAACGAACCTCAGCCTCTCCGCCGATCTAGTAGGGTTTCTCACCCACCTGAGAGATACTTCTGTTTCTCTATGATAGTGGGAGCGAGGATTGCATCATGAGATGATGACCCAACTAGCTTCGAGCTGGCCATCAAGAGTGGGACTCTGTGAGAATGGCTGGATGCTTAGCGATCTGAGATGGAATCCTTATACACCAACAAAGTATGGACTTTGGTTGCTATATCTGAAGGGTTAAATCCCCATCAGGAGCAAGTATATCTTGAGAAGATTACTTGGTGTAGATGGAAAAGTCGAGACTTACAAAGCTAGACTTGTTAAAGGTTTTCGTTATCAACCAGGCATGGATAATGATGAAACCTTTTCTGGGGCCTATGCTTAAGTCCATCCAGATCCTACTTGCCATTACTACATACCATGACTACGATATCTGGTGGTTAGGTGTCATGACAGCTTTTCTAAATGATGTTTTAGAAAAGGGCGTCTATAAGTACACAGCCAGAGGGCTTCGTAAACAGTGGGAGCAGCGGAAACGTGTACAAGATGCTTTATAGGATAAAGCAGGTATCGCGGAGTTGGAACATCTATTTTGATGTAGTAGTCAAATAGTTTGACTTCATCAAAATGGTAGATGAACCTTGTATATACAAAAAGGTAGTAGGGAGTATGGTGGCGATCCTCGTAGAGTACGTGGATGACATACTCTTGATAAGAAAGAAGTTTCCTATGCTGCACTCGGTCAATCTCCGCTTATCACAATGATTCTCCATATAGGATCAAAGTGATACCTACTAAATCCTGGGTTTTGGATCTATGAGATAGATCTAAATGGATGTTAGGATTCTCACTAGTTGAAGTGAGATGGTATCAATTGTCCAGGGGAGAATCACTGGAAAAGTTCCAGAGTGATAAGGATGACTAAATGTCAGTCACAGGCATTGTCTTTACCCTCAGTAAAGGGACGGTATGTTGGAAGAGTTCCAAGCTAGATACCGTGGCATACTAGACGATTATAGGCAAGATATATCGCTACTTAAGATGCTACCAAAGAGGCAGTCTGGGTGTATAGTGGTTCATGAGATGAACTTAGTTCCTCCCATTGTGTGACAATGGAGTTGTGGCTTATGCCAAGGAACGTCCGTCCCATCAGTGATCCAGACATATTCTAAGGCAGTATCACCTGATCATGGAGATAGTTGATCTCCAGAGTGATCGAGGTTAGGAGAGTAGACTCAGAGGACAACACGGCGGATCCACTCACAAAGGCCTTTTCCCAGATAGAGACTATTATGGGATGGTTGAGTATGAAATACTACAACCACTGCTATCAGATAGCCCTAGTGCAAGTGGGAGATTGTTAGTTATATGTATGCCCTAGAAGCCATTGCTATACATAGGATGTATATTGTAGTGGATGCTTGGACATATATAGGGAGGACTTTCTTGCTCGACATGATAGTATGCTATCTGGTTGCTCTTTACCTTAACGTGTACACTGATTGTCTCTCTGTTACATGTTGGTAAAGCCCTTAGGATGTGTACTTGACTACCTGGACTATGATGCGGATCATACTAGTGGGGACATGGTAGTCCATAAGTACATCCTTCAAGGTCCCTAGTCGTGGGTGTATCGAGACGGGGCATCGATATACCAGAGTAGACTAGCGTATACCTTCTCGACCCATACAGATGGGCGATGGATGATCCCATATTCATTGGTGTTTGACATCGGAGATGATATACGGGTGCTCAGTGGAGACTGGGTACACTGGACGTACTCGCCGAGAACTCCCAGATGGTATTATACCTTACGTCAGATGGCAGTTCTCTGGTGACACTGGTACAGGTTAGTCTGTTGACCCGAGATCGTCATAGAGTCTTGTGTGATTCCCACTGTGCTTTGATATCCACCTTACCACGTCCAAGAGGGCGTGCAAAACGGTGGTTTTTGGGTACAGTCCCGAATCACATGGAGGCAATGAGCGATAGGAGGGGATTCGTCTCTCTCGGTATAGGAGGTTGATGTTGCGCTGTGTTTGATTGGCTATAACCGGAAATCGCTGGCCAGGGTTGCTGAGATTTACTGGTAAGTGTTACCAGTAGTTTCTCGAATTGTTATAGACCTCATATCGACACAACTTATCGAGCTATTGGGGTCTGACGTTTACCACCCCTAGGCGAGATATGCGACATATCAGACGACGAGACCGGACTGTACGGTAAGTGTTACTGGTTGGATTCACAGGAGTATGAGCGGGGTTGCTCGTCGATCTTCTGATCGCTCAATACCCGGGTGGCCGTTACGTTTAGCAGACCGCTTGTGGCTTGTGGGTGTTTGATATGATCATCACCTACTGCCGGCGTATTGACGAGTCATTAGAGTCCTACACAGAGGTTTCCTGGCTCAAGCGAAACGAAATAGGAGCACATATGAGATATGTGCGGGACCGAGAATAATGCGTGTATGTGATACCGTATTCTATTCTCCCGATGAATTTATCGATTGATTGTATGCGATATAACCTAGTTATCGAATCATGGATTGATTCGATAAGTCGATACATTGGATATTAGTCAGTCATATGCGATATGACCGGATCGTTAAATCAAGCGTTGATTTAATGATTTAATGCATAATTATATATTTGATATATTACTTTGCATTAACTAGTATTGGTTCACTTAAAATGGATTTTCTCACTTGAAGTGCACATTGTATATGTGATATATTTTTTGTGCACTTGATTGTATCATGTTTGATGATACATGCATGTTTGGGTGTATGTTTGATTTAAACCTTGGTTAAGTAAATGGTTAGGGTTTTTATTTATTCATTTATTTACTTTATTCTTTTTGGCAAAAGAAAATTAAATGGTGGCTTGTTTGTCTTTTCTTTGAAGCTTCATGAAGCTTAAAAAAAGTTCAACCATTTTTGTTTCTTTTGCTTAACCTAACCATTCACCTAACCCTAGTTTATTCTCTACACTTAACCATGGTTGCTATATGATACGAATCACTTGGTTTTCTATTTTCATAGAATTCTTATCATATTCTTTTCTTCTTCTTCTTCTTCTTCAAGATGAAGAAAACCTTGCATCCTTTAATGGTGTCTTGAGAAAAAGAGTGAGAAATCCAATTCTAAAGTGAACCCACTTCCTATTTCTTCATCCTCTACCACTTGCCAAGTAGTATAGGGTGTTTTCTTCACAAGTTTCATGGCTTGGTGAAGTTGGAGCTTGATCTTGTGTTGCCTCGACGTAGATCATCTTCGGCATCGAAGTCGACGACCTAGCCCGCCCATTTCTCCGATGAAGCCGACGCTAGAGCCCGGGATCCGATGATTGCAGCGAGGGGACTTCATCACGGAGCTTTGGATGTGGAGGACCGGATCTACAAAGGTTGTATTTCCGTTCACTTAGTTAAGTTGTTAACTAGTTGCATGTTTCGCCTAAACTCTAGTTAACGATCCGTATTAGGGTTTCTCGGCACTTGTAAAATTTGAAATTGGCATGGTCGATGCCATGTGAGACCTCATTAGCGTGCCTAGGATCCCTACAATTCTCCTAATAGAAAATGATATTCCTATACTACAGTCAGTCAAAGGATTCTTTTGATAGAAGTTCTCCATGAAGGACCTGGGTGATGCTACCTACATTCTGGAGATCCAGATCTATCGTGATAGATCAAAAAGGATGTTGGGACTTTCACAGTCCAGGTACATAGACCCCATATTGAAAAGATTCAGTATGGAAGATTCTAAGCGCGGTAACCTGCCGGCTTGTCACGGAATCACCCTCTCCAAAGAGATGTCTCCCAAGACTGATCTGGAAAGGGCTCGCATGTCGACTATACCCTACGCTTCTGCGGTAGGCTCTATAATATATGCGATGTTATGTACCAGGACAGATGTAGCATACACATTAAGCGTTGTAAGCCGGTATCAGGCAAACCCAGGGGAGAAGCACTGGATAGCAGTAAAGAACATTCTCAAGTACCTGAGAAGGACTAAGGAGATGTTCTTAGTGTATGGCGGAAAGGACCTCCAGATCGAGGCCTTTGCTGACTCCTGCTTCCAGAGTGACAAGGATGACTCCAAGTCCATGTCAGGTTATGTCTTTACCCTCAATGGAGGGGCGGTGAGCTGGAAGAGTTCCAAGCAGGACACCGTTGCTGACTCGACGATGGAAGCGGAGTATATAGCTGCTTGCGATGCCGCAAAAGAAGCTGTCTGGATGAAGAAGTTCCTAACAGAACTTCAGGTGGTTCCTACCAGTGTTGATCCAATACCACTGTATTGCGAAAACAACGGCGCTATAGCTTTAGCGAAGGAACCTAGGTCCCATCAGAAGTCCAGACACATCTTAAGGCGGTATCACCTGAACAGTGAGATTGTAGATCGCCGGGAGATCGACGTGAAGAGAGTAGATATGGAGAATAACATTGCCGATCCATTCACAAAGGCCATTCCTCAGATGCAGTTCGAGAGGCTATTTGAGATGATAGGTCTGCGATATGCCAGTACATGGCCCTAGCGCAAGTGGGAGATTGTTAGTGATTATGCCCTAGAGGCCATTACTGTATCATACTAGTTTGTATATTACTTAATGGAAGCTTGGGATATTCACAGTTATATTAACAGTCTTGCTAAACATGGTAGTATGCTAGTTGGTTTATATCTATCTTAATATGTGTATATGTTAGCATATCGCGAATACATATTGATAGAGCCCTTAGGATCTTACTTGACTACCAGCGTTGTGATGGCAGTCACACTAGTGGGAGCTGGATAGTCTACAAGCATATCCTTTTTCAGGTCCCTAGTCATAGGATTATCGAGACAGGGCATCGATACTCCGGAGTAGACTAGTGTGTACGCTTCTCATCCCAGCAGGGAAAATGGTCTGTCCCACAGGTTTCGGACACATACGTGTTTTTACGCACGTACGATGTTCGGGCAGTTTATACTAGCAGGCTTTGGTTTAAACCAGATTCTAGTATTGGATTATTGGATTTATACAGTCTCAGTATTTCCGTGTTTTCACGGATGGCAGGGGCATTCTCGCAATTAGTCGAGAAGCTTCTAGAAGATTGATGAGTTGGAGGCTTAGGTGGAATTTGCATTAAATGGATTAATGACTCATGGTGTGATTCATCCAAATGAGTTAATGAAGCATTTATTGCTTAATGACTCATGAGGTGATTCATACATAGTGAGTTAATGAAGCATGGTTGATATTATCATATGTTATTCATTTAATAATTATCATGCTTCATATATATTCACAAATGAGATATTATTCATATCATTCTCACTCTCACCTTCTCTCTCCTCAAGCTCTCTCTCTTCAAAGAACTAACCCTAACCTCTCATGTGTTGAGATCCAAGGGTTAGCAAGACTAATAGATCCCTAATCCTCTTCTATATCATCTAGGTTACCTTGATTAGCAGTCATAGCAACCTAGTTATCTCAAGTGAGAGGTTAAAGTTTGGAGAAGTAGCTCTCAGGTGGATCTTCTATCACAACGAGGAGGCCGACGAGGAGGTGGTCAATGAGAACAAGAAGGACTTGATTCATTAGGTATAATCATCTATCATGGTAGCTAATCACTTCTAGATAGTTGTTAGTTAGGGTTTAGCAAAGATCCGTAAAGTTAGTCGATATTAGTTTAAACAAAATGATTGTTTTACCTATTCAGCATCCCCGCATCATGTGGGGTGTCTAACGTCGACTTACACTGATGATATAGGTAGTGGTTTGGATGTGAATCCTCTCCGTCGAGGCATTTGACCCCGAGAGTGTTTCCTACGAGAGGTGGCATCTTCATTCCTATTGACAGGGCTTTGGCGAACCGCTTCTCTGCCTTGATCCTGCTCTTATTTGTCGCAGGTATGCTTTGGTTTGGTTGGAGTACTTTACGACTTATCCTTACCACTGCTTCTTCATCCAGACATTGACGCTTAGGCTTTTTGTATATGGTTGTTTCGCATTCTCGGCCATCTTTGCTTTTTCGAAAGGCTTCGTTTAACAACCTATCGATCGGGTTTTCTGGCAGTCCCGGGGATTTTAGCGCCGATCCTGCCCCCAGTCCCTCTGCGTTGTTTTCTGACGCTCAGAGAGTTTCTTCGTCATTTAATAACGAATGAGAGACCATGTGGCAACTTGCTACATAGTCTTCGGTTTCTTCTGATGAGTCATTTTCCTCATCGTTGTCACTATCTTCGTTCTCAAGAATATGCTTGAGGAACTCTTCGAGCGTGACCAGTTTCCGCGCCTTCTGGTTGTACTCCTCCAGTGCGTCAATGTACTTCTGTAGTTCTGTGCGCTTGTCGTCATACTCGGCAGGCTGCACAGGCTTCTTGGTTTTCTTCTTTTTCTTCGAAGACTTTGAAGACTTGACTTGGGGATTTTGCCCTTTGTCAACAACCTTCGGTACGGGATGCGGTTTCAGCATCCCTTCGATGATTCCAGATTCAAGTGGGCTTTTCCACCTGACTGCCGGACATGCCTGTAGATCCTTCAGAATTCTTTTGGTTTTAGCTGAAAGAACGACTTCCCATGGAGTTTCTTCCACGAGCGAGCATGATGCCCGCGGCGCATCCACCTTTTTGGGAGTGTGTTTCTGTTGTGGGTTCACCCTCCAGTTCTCAGACAGCGCGAACTTCCCCAGTTGATACTGGTCCTCGACCCAGTTCTTAAAGATGTAGAAATCCTCAATTGGGTGGCTCACCATTCTGTGATAGGAGAAATAGTTGGGGTTGTTGACGTTGCCGTATTGCGGTGGACTCCGTAGGTCTGGCAATGTGATGAGTTTTTTACGCATTGCCAACTCAAATAGCCTCCTCGTCTTATCGCGGGGAAACGAATAAGCGTGTCCTAGCCTTGCTTTCAGGGATAGGCGTGGACGTGCGTTGTCCTGGCGAGCAACCGGTTTTGGGTCACTCGGTTGTTGTTGAGTGTTGGTAACGAAGGCCTTTTTCCCTTTACCCTTGGCATTTCGAGGGTCTTTACTTGAGGAGGAAGGCCCGTGGCCCATCTGGTCCATTTGGGTCAGGTTATCGATAAGAGCCTGGAAGGTTGTTGGTTTGAAGAATGTCATGAACTGGGATACAGTCATTTGAGGATCAAGGGTCCCGATGAACATGACCACGGTGGGGGATTCTTCGATGCGCTGTTCGCACTTTGACCATAGGTTCCACCACCGGATCGCATATTGGACCCAGGTTTCTCCTGGATTTACCCTGGCATTGATTAATGCTGTGATCGGGGTGCGCTCGCTTGCACTGGCAAACCACTGTGTGAACAGCAGTTCTATCTCTGTGAATGTTCTCAAGGAGTCATTTGGGAGTTCCAAGTACCATTCAAAGGCCGTCTCTGATAGGCTGCCAACGAACTGGCAAAGCAACAGTTTGTCGTCGCCTCCAGTGTTGCCGCACAGAGCAATGAACTGTGCGACGTGCTAGTGTGGGTTTCCTGTCCCCTTGTATACATGGAACTTAGGGATCGTATATCCCGGCGGGTACTTGATTTGATCATACCAGCCTAGATAGGGTCGTCCAGTTCTAACGATTTGGCCTGCGGCTTTACTAGCTTGATAAGCTCGTATTTGTTGAGCGATATAATCATCAAGAGCAGCCGTGGAGATTGTTTCCTCTTTGGTTGTCGATAAAGCCAGAAGAGGGTTCGATGTTTCCCCTCTGTCATCCTCGATAATTATTGGCGGATCCTCGGCTGGGGGTTCTGGATGGATCATCATTCCAACCATATCCTGGAACAAGAGAGCCATATGCTTTATGTTAGCAGCCTGCTCAGCAGCTTCCTTGTCCTTTCTTTCAATCACCCTTCGCAGGAACTCTGTATCGGTCTCCTGCTCCTGGCGCTGTTTAGCTTCTTTGTCCGAACTTTCTTTCTGTCCAGTAAGTGCTGCCATTTTGGTCAGCATTTTTTGGAGCTTTTGTTGCTGCTCCTGAGCTTTTGTCAGCGACCGAGTTTGCGGTCGATGTCCTACGGAAGCACGGCTTTCTTCTTTCCCGGAAGCCATGTAAACCGTATGTACGATCATGCCCCCAGACTTGCGGCGTTTGGGTCCATCGCCTTTGGAATTTGCTGCAGGTGGTGGGATTTTCTCCGGCCTCATCCTTTTGTAGGAGGCCGAAGTTGAAGGAGCTGTTGTAATAGGCATATGTGTAGAAGAAGTCTCTCGATGTATAACGGAGGGACAGTCTTTCTCTTTCCAATCCTTCGATCTCTTCGGTCGACGAGAGTAGTTTTGATCAATCACGGAGTCTTGGACTTTTCGCCAGACCCTGTGAATTTGGGAGGAGAGCCGTTCATGGGGGCACTCCGGCTTTTCCTGCACTGTGGCTTCTGCAGGCGGGGGCGATTTCTTTAGCACCGCCATTGGAGAGTTCTTGCGTACCCTCCTGAGCAGATCAAAACTGTTCCCGGTAGGAACAGCAGCGTCAATTTCCACCATTGGAACTGGTGGGGTAAGTTCAAAGGGGAAGTTACCCCCAGATTTCCTCACTCAGTGCCAGTGACGACGTCGAGCGTGTCTTGCAGACGGGACCGCCTCAGTTTTGGAAACGGCTTCGTCGTGCCCCCAGCTTTAGTCAGGGGCTGTTGTTGGTGTCAGCTTGTTGAAGACTGACATCCTGATTGGAGTTTGGAGAGGGCCGTCTAATCTTTCGAAGACCGTCCTTCTGATGGGGGAAGCGCTTTTGACTGCTTCACCTGTAGGATTTGGGAGGGCTATCCGTTTTGGGGCAGCCCCTTCGGGTATCACGAGCCCCTTTGTGGGCCCGCTTGGGTTATTGCCCAGCATGTTGAAGACTGAGACGTCATCTTTGGACGGCCCATTGAAAGGGGCCGTTGTGGTTGCCAGTCGATCGAAGACTGACCTCTTGGGAGCTTCCTTTTGCGGCGCTGAGGCACCAAAACTTTGTGGTGGGAGCATGGTCCCGAAGAACAACACAGTAGTGGCTTGCGTAACTTGCCCCATCGGCATTGAAAAGATTGAGACAGCGTTGGGATCGTAGGTCACTCCTCCAGCTGGGGTGGAGCGAGAGTTGTTGTTGCAAGAAGTGCAGCTGGAAGCCATCGATTTTCTCTATACAGGAGCAAAACACCAAATTTTAGTACCTCAAATCCAAGGGCAACCATAGCGAACCGCGATTTTGTTTGCGAAACACGACACATGAAGCGTGGAGTGGAAAGAGGAAAAGGTACCACCGGGCTTGCCAGAATCTTTTCACCGCTGGAAACCGGGCTGAGACGTTGGGACGTCTCGGCCCGGTTTCTGGGGGAAAATGCTATTTGGATTTATTCGTTCACCTCTCCGAAGATACCAAGTTGATTTATGTCACTGTATATCGGAGGTTTGGACAGACGCGACTGTTGTAGCCGATTTTATCAGATTCCCCCTCATTTTATGAGGGTTTTTGATTATGGGGATGCTCTTCCCTGCAGGCGTAAGCCCCTGCAGTTAATTATGTTACCGCATTGCGATAACCACTTTCTCCTGCTCCAGAAGTTCACTTCGTGTCATGTATGTTTTTGTTTGTTTTGGTTCCCCGTGGATTGTATACGGAGACTGATTTATGTTGTCGCCCGTAGGACGCGGATTAGTCAAAATCCGTATATCTTAGATTTGGGTTTATTTTATTTAAGGACCATTAATCTGGTTTGAGATTAAGATTGACTTAAAACATATGAGCATTTGGGCCCAATTATTTTAGTTTAACGACATCACGGTCCATTATCGCCATGTTTGAGGTGAAATTTTAGTTTAGGGACATTTCGATCCAATATTCCCATTTTAGGGATGAATGTTAGTTTAAGTACATTTCGGTCCATTACCGCTATGTTTGAGGCGAGTATTTGAGGTGTGCACGTCAATTTGGAAGTGCATCAATGTATAACGAAAGGAGTTGTTGGTTGTCGGGACCCGCCACCTCTCTGAAGACATTGAGGAATTAAAACGGCATATATCAGAAGTGTGGAAAAATGTACCCTTGAACCAAATCCCGTATTTGAGGGGAAAAGGGGTTATGGTGGACCTAAGAATCGTTAGTCATATTTGGGACTAAGATTACCTTAAGAGATATGGGATGAATATAATTTTGGATATCATCAATGAGAGATCATTAATCATGTTTGAGACTAAGATCAGTTTAACAATATTTTTAAGGCTCATTTTTACTTAAGATCCATCAAAAGAGCATTTGGGCTCAGCTGCAAGAAACTTCAGAGACTTAGCCAATTTGGGCTTAGTCTGCCCACACTTTTTCTTTTTCATTCAAAAGTGCTAAGCATTTATTTAAGATCTGTTTGTTCAGCCCCTTTTCTTTTTATGCAAAAGTGCTAAGCACTTATTTGAGATCTATTTGTTCAGCCCCTTTTCTTTTTATGCAAAAGTGCTAAGCATTTATTTGACGCTCTGACACTCATATGGGTGTCATGTGAAGCATTTAATTATGGGCGCCGCCCAATGAGCACTGAGCACTCAGCCATTTTGGCTGTTTATGGAGTGCTAAGCACTTTTCTCTCTTCTTTTCTCTCTTTTTTTGGCGGCACCCACGTGAGGTACACGTGAGGCGCTGGGTTCTTAGCCCTATTAGGGCTAAGCACTCAGCCATTTTGACTTTTTATAGAGTGCTAAGCACTCTTATTATTTTTGTGGCGCCCACGTGAGGAGCGCGTGAGGCGCTGGGCGCTGCCCAATCAGTACTAAGCACTCAGCCGTTTTGGTTGTATGTGAAGTGCTAAGAACATTTTATATGGCGCCCACGTGTGTTTCACGTGAGGCGCTGTTAAAGAGGGGCGCCCATATGGGAAGCACGTAAGGCGCTAATTTCTTTTATATGCAGATTTAATCTCTGTTGATGTTTTTAGAGAACTTAAATCTCTGTTAATGGTATTTTGACCATTAATGATCACCAAGATCATAATTTTGAGGATCTGGGATCATGTTCTTTAAGAACTATGTTCTTGATTTGAAGGAGCTGAGTTCCTGGAGTATTATGGCTTCCATATTTTTTCTCTTTAAATTTGTTCTTCCCTGAATGTTTGATTCTCAAGAACAAGATCTTCCCGATGAGAATTAAATTCTCAACTTGTGGGAGACTTCCCTTGTGGATCTCAGATCCATGGAAAGAACTAAGTTCTTTTTTATAAAAAAAAGAAGGGTTAAACACTTAGATCTGATGTTGTAGAGATATTTTGATCTCTTTTCTTTACCTAGGGTTTCGAGAGTGAAGATCTTCTTCTTTGAGAATTGAATTCTCTGTTCTTTCTATCTGTGGTATCTGTGTTTCTTTCTCTCCTCCTCTTTCGTCCATTTTCTCTCTCTCCCTGAGACTTGAAGTCTCGAGTCCTTTATATAGTAGAGGCAGATTATTAATCAGTTTTGAGAAAATCTCTCATTGAGAGATACCGATTGATTTAATTGGTCTTAAAATTGATTTGGATAATTTTATCCACCATTGGATTTTTGATCCAAGAACTCCTGTTTTTTACAAAATATGATTTTTGTTTTTAACGAGATTGGGGAAATATTTTCCCCTATACAAAATTTATTCTGTAAAATGGTGATTTTTAATCACCATTGGATTTTTTAATCCAATGGTTCTCTATTTTACAGAGAACAATCTTTCTTGTTTAGAAAGATTGAAAGAATACATTCCAAAATAGAATTTGATTCTATAATTGGATCTTTGATCCAACCGAGAGTATCTTTCTTATTTTAGAAAGATTTGGAAAATGTTTTCTCCTAACAGAATTTAATTCTGTATTTTGATGATTTATCATCTCCGTTGGATTTTTGATCCAACGGCTCTGTTTAACAGAGAGTATTGTAGAATTTAATTCTACCTGGACGCTGGCGCTCACGTGTTGTGCACGTGGGCGCCACTTAAGAATTTAATTCCTAAGATGGGTATTCCTGTGCTTTGCACATTGGCACCCGTGTGAGGAGCACGTACGGCGCCATCTAAGAGTTTAACTCTTATGTAATGAACTCTTCTGTGCTTTGCACATTGGCGCCTGCGTGAGGAGCACGTAAGGTGCTACCATAGGATTTAATCCTAAAAGATTGGCATTGGCGCTGGCGCCCTCGTGGAGAGCACGTAAAGCGCTGCCTCATTAAATCCAACAAAGTTTTGCTCTTTTATTAGGTTTAAATATTGGGGAAACAGGCAGTAAGATCAATGGAGGACAACAACTGAGGGAGATTCCGACCTCCATCAGTTGGCGCTGTCAATGGAAATGAAAGACTTTTCCAAAAAAAAGTTGGCCTTCCGTCCTTGATTCGATGGCCAGCGATCATCTAAACAAATATCCCAACACAAACCATCCCGTCCTCCGCAACTGAGGCAGGGACGGTTTTACTCCACCTCCTAACATCGTCAAGGCCTTATCTGCACGGATCGACAGACTCATGGCGATGGTGAGCGCGCTCGCTCGTATCCAAACGGCCAGCCATATCCATCCTGCCGCCCCCGCTCCCCAAAATGACACCGTGCATGGGGCGGCGGAGGGGCGCGATCTGGACCTCGGCCTTGCTCGTGCCAATCTCAATGTCACGGAACACCGGCGTGCCGATTACAGCAGTCCCGACCCCCATACGAGTAATGATTTCATGACTCGTTCGATGCTGGACAGTTCGGCACCGACGTCTCGGGAGCGACCAGATTATCGCTTCAACGCTCGATGCGCTCCCTTGCCCCCTAAAGAGACATCGGTCAGGTCTCCTGATTCCAAGGAAGACCGAAATCAACACACTCACCAAGGACGCACACATGGCTCACGTTGAGGCGAACTACGGAGGGTTCACCCCGGGGATCTGAGAAACGTAATAGAGTGAAGCTGGAGCCGCTCCATCGCATAAGCCTGAAGCCGAGACAGCAGGCGCTCCGACTATGGAAAATCCTCACGGTACTAACAGCGATTCGAAGACCTTGAGAAGAAGATTGAGGACATACGGCTCGCCATCCGTTCTTCCGGAGAATCGGCAAAATACTCAGCAGATTCTCTCACGAGGCCATTCATAGAACAGTTACTAAATGAGCGGGTCTTATCTCGGAACAAGCCACCCAAGGTGGCCCTCTTTGACAGGAAGTCCGACCCAAAGGACCACTTGGACGCGTTTACGGCGGGCATGAGCTTCCAAGATAACTTGGACGCGGCTCAGTGCCGAGCCTTCCCCACCATCCTCATCCAGGCCAGGCGAGATTAATTCCGGTGTCTTACTCCACATTTGTCACGCCCCGCTTCCCAGTAGACGGAAACGGTGACGTGACAGGCCGCAACCTATTTACTATGAAATAAATACGTTAAGCATAATTAAGCAATATATAAAAATGAACAAGAATGACAAGAGAATAAAATGATACAGCAAGTTTATTTACATTCAACTTTATATACAACTGTTTGAAATAAAAGATATAATAATCAAAAGCAAATGCCTAAACAATGGCATACTGAAAGTAAGTGCAGAGGAACTAGTAGTCAGGCTGAGCGGTAAGCTGGTCCAAGTCCTCCTGGCTTGGCTCTATCTCCTCAGAGTCCGGTCCTCCTGACGAACATTCCAAAGAAAGAAACAGAAAGGAATGTCGTCAGCGAACTAACGCTCGGTAAGTCCTAAAGGAAGAAAGATAAGATAGTATATAAAGTGAAATGAACAGGTAAAGTTGTATATGACCGATTACTGGTATATGATAGTTATTCTAACATGGTTGTTTGTAGTTTGATAAGGAAGGTATTCATGTATACGAGAGGAGTCTATCTTACCCCGTGGACTATGGTAACTTATAGCACAAGGCCTCACCATAACCTACGGGACAACGGCACGTGAATTCATATAGGTGTCTTTTAAGTGACCTCTCGTGCCACGATATACGTTCTGTACCAATCTATTCCTTTATCCCCGCGTAATGTATTGTATAGATTATGTTTACCAGTCTTGGCCAAAACCATGGATACAAAATGTTCGGTTTCACATTCAGGATGTAATCATGTATTCAAGTAGTCATGTCAAGTTCATATCAAGTTATAACCATAGTTCGGTCAAAGTCAAGTCGAGTATACAAGTTTGAATTTGATATTTGAATTCGAGTATTCATGTTCATGATCAAATATTCGTGTTTGATTTTGGATTCAGGTTTGAGGTTGGACTCAAATTGAGTCAGACACCTGTAACGGATTTAACTCTTGAATTCTTTGGTTCAGGAATCATCGGCAATTGCTGCACATGGATGGCAGGATTTGTGTCTTTTTCCAAGACACTTGCCATTGATAACTCCTGTTAAGTTTTCTAACCTGAATAGGCAAGCACTCACTTTCTCCGGCTCGGTGGGGCTCAAGAGAATTGATCCTGCTTAAATCTATATTTACCAGAGTCCTTAAAATATTATTTTGTTTATCTCGAGGGGGTTTTATGAAAAATATTTTAATATAGATTAAAAATAAAACCTCGAGGGTGATTTGTATTACTTAGGATTTTCATGAACATGTATTTTAAGTATTGTGGTATTTTCATGATAAATACTTAGTTTTTAAAAGTTTATGATATTTTATTGAAAACTAGTCCTTTTTAGTAACTTGATGGTGTTTTATTGACATTTTTTTAATTTTTCATTTTTATAAAAATATAGTTTCATAATATAATGAAAATATGGATTTATAATTTTATATAATTTTTTTAATTTTAAAAATTAGTTTTATTTAGAAATTCGCATTTCTTAAAAATCGTATTTTATAATCGTTTCGAGATCGAATACTCCGCGAGGAGTGCTGCATCTCGCACTACTATCCCCAGGATGTGCGATAATCCGCACCATCTATTAATGGGTCCCCTAACGAGGGTCATAAATTGATTGATGTGTGAAGAATGTTTATAGTTAACCGCAATCAATAACGATGTCGCATGTAGCTAGCCGAGATGAGTACGGGTCGTCCGCTGGGATGCGTGGAACTTTCAATCTTGCTTTAGACGAGTTGAATAAAATAAAAGAAGAAAAAAGAATAGATTCTAGATCTATGGTAATTACGGATGTAGAATATATAAGAAGAGGGCTCGTAGGGTTCGTTAGAATTTAGTAGTAATGGATGATTAATTAAAGATGACTCCTTTTATCTTTTGATAGATTTAAAACTAGATTGATAGTGATGAATGAGGATTAGAGTTCTTGGAAGAAACTAGGGTTTCCCCACTATTGACCCTTGTCCCTTTATTGATCTCTATTCATGTCTAGCCCTTAACAAAACAATTGTTAATCTGATCTCAAATCGCGGTCAAGACTATCAATAAATTGATAGCGCACCCGATTAGGATGTTAACAATCTTTTGATAAAGTTTATAAACTTCATAAGATGTAAAAGAAGTTAAAATATTTTCTCATCCATTTTTCTACCCTAATCCTACGAACTCTATCAAGCGGAGAATTACTCACGCATGATGGAGATAGAAGAAGAAAGGATAGAGAATGAAGTTATAATGCAGAAACTAAATGCGAAAAGTAAATGCAAAATAATTAAGCTAATGATCTACCTTTATTAATCAACTTTACAAGTACAAATCCTTCGAGTTTAGATTAAAAGAAGAAGAAATTGGTCTCGATCTCTATCTCGTAGGAAGTAAATGTTCCGTCGATATTCATGTCGCTCTATCATGTCGAATCGTGGACCTGTCGTGGATCTCTTGTTCTTTGACGGTGAATTACTTCGTGTAAAAGATGATGATTTCTCATTTTAGCCCTCGGTCCTTTATATAGCCCTAGAAGCAGAAACCCTAAATCCCAAGTATTATGGTTTGTTGTTGCAATCCTACCCACAAAATCCCAAACCCTAACTCCACAACAATGCCGCAGATCCGCCGTATTTAGGGGGTATTTGCTGCACAACCGCAGCCGTTTGGGGGCTTTAGGGTTTCAATTTTCTGGAGTTTCTACATGTTGACACATGGAGATCTTATAGATATCTGGATTTTGGAAATATTTTCTGAGTCTCTACCAATATTGATTCTTCGATTTTATTGGCAGATTTTTGATCCTGACATCTTGAATATCTTGATCTCCTGACCTGAGCTAAATCTTGCACAATATCTCCATGAATAATGTTAGTAATATTTATTATAGCAGAGATATAATCTTAATCATTATATGGTAATAAATCTTTTAAGAAATTTGATTAAGAATATTTGATATAATATGCATATTTAAATTATCAAAATATCTTATAAGTATTATATGCATATATTTTCCTTCATAATGTTAATTATAATATATAAACATATGGTAAATAGTATTTTGCAGATAAACCCAAATATGTTCTATATTTATAATAAACACCTTTAGATATTTAAGAAAAGTAAGGAAAATGTTATATCAAATGTACCATATTTTCGACTGAACAAATACCCCCAAACTTAATTTTGATCGTCTCGAGCAAACTATTTATTCAAGAGAGGGAGAAGAAAAAGAAAAAGAAACACCTAGCACACTTTCGTAGGCAACACGATTGCACTGAGCACGTGCAACAAACCGTTAAACCTCTAAGTGTCCCTAGTAGGAGGAGTGTTGTCTCCTGAGGGTTTTTAGAGGATTACACCCACAAAATCCCATAATAAAACAAAGAAAATGAAAGTTACGTATAAAGATAAGAACTATAAAAGAAAGAACTTGAAAATAAGAGTTTCCAACTATACCAGCTTTTCAGTTGCCATGAGCCCTATCTTAATGGTCGTGAAAAAATATTAGAAATCACATCATCCCTCAATAAAACATCGCCTTTAGTCTTACTCCCTATCTTTCTTCCAAACATCGATCATATACCCCTACGTGTGTGTAAGAGATATCTCTACACTTAGAGAATTCAATTCAAGCTATCATACTCTTGTCCATCTTCCTTAGTACTTTTTAGTCGGTGAATATTTTAGATGGAATTGCTCATACATTCTTCATGCGACCGTTAATACTTCTTGATGTACTAACCGACCGATTAGTAAATGTGCTTGCTTATCTGGGCATAATTATCCTTGTCTTGCAACACGTAAGGCTTAGCAGTGGCTCCCAAACCAGTTGGTCTAAGGCATTAGGTGATAAAGCATTCTCGCTGTATTTTTTTTATGTTGCCTTAAGCAATTACAAAACCAGTGTTCATTTTTCTTCACCATTTTTTTCTTTATATTTTTATTTTTCTTCATACCAAGGTTTTTAGACAAGAGCATTTCAAGATATCCTCTACTATCCCAAGTTTCAAGATGTGTGCAAGTGGGTATAGTAGGGTATCAACGTTCAAATATTTGAACTCAAGAATATGGACTATTTTTTAGACTTATTTTTATCCTCAGATTAGTAATTTCCTTCATCTTACTAACCCTTGGGACAACGGCTCATAACTACTTATTACTAGCTTCGTTTAAGAAAATATCTAACTTTCTTGCTTTTCTCAAACTGTTCATATCTTTCATATGTAAATTTTCACTTTCAAACTTTCATTATCAAAAACAATTTGTGTTTATATATAGTATAATGCAAAATAATGCGTGAATAAGCACAAACTTCCCCAAACCTGTTTGCAGCAGTGTCGTCACTGATGTCATCTGTTAAGCTTAAAAACTATAGATTTGGGAGGAAAAATTAGTAACGGGGACATGAATAAATGACAGTGAAATCCTCCCCCAAACTTATTTTTGGCTCATAATTTTGTAAAAATTTATTTTCTTTCAAGAGCCAAAATATCCCCCCCCCCCAAAACTTGAGTAAAAAAGTATTAAGCATTTAAAATTATGAGGGGGGTTAAAGTTATTGGTCAATATAAAGTTTTACAAAGACCAAAAGTCAATACCAATCATTCAAATATTTTATCGATGTAATGTATTGGTTGGTAGAAGATCATGTCACCTATAAACATGAAAAAGTGGGGAGGGGATAAGAGGTGAAATAGAACGGGTTTACGTCTCGGTTTGTAGAGACGAAACAATGATGATGGATTACTCGCATTCTCGTTCTTGATAAGAAGAAGAGATGGTGGTTTAACTTTTTTGGGTTGGGGTTGATTCATCACAACGCCCAAGTCTTCTAAGAATGCGAGTTCTTCAGCGAAGATTTCTTCAAAACTTTTATCGATATCCCGAATAATAATTTCATCGGAAAGAACGGGATGATACTCGGACTCCATACACGGTTCATATTTAGCGTTAGGTGTTGACCCGGACAGCTCGATAGAAGGGCCCGTATGTGTATAATAAATAGCAGGATCAAACAACGCACTAGTGGAGTTGAGATAAGTATCGTGAAGCTTTTCAAGTTCGCTGCTGTCGGAATCTTTCGCTTCGATAGAAAATACTTGAGCATAGGGTTCAGAAGGTTCACTTCCTAACTTGTAAATGTTAAGATCAATTGACATCTTCCCGAAGGATAGGGTCATAGAATCGTTTCGACAATTGATTATTGCATTGGAAGTCTCTAGGAAAGGTCGACCAAGAATAACCGGGATTTGGTTTCAGGGGTTTGCTACAGGCTGTGTATCTATAACGATAAAGTCTACATGGAATATAAATTCCCTGACTTTGATTAACACGTCCTCTAACTCACCCCTAGGTTGGGTGATAGATCGATCGGCCATCTGAAGAGTGCAGTGCGCCGGTTTTAACTCTCCGATCCCTAATTGCTCATAAACAGAATATGGAAACATGTTAACACTAGCACCTAAATCAAGTAGAGCATGATTGATATTTTTACCCACAATAGAAATAGATATTGTAGAACTCCCGGGGTCCTTTCGTTTCTTGGGTAGTTGTGTAAAAGCAGTGCTTACATTACTCGTAAGAAAACGTTTTTAGGCACATGAATTTTTTTCTTTCTAGTGCACAAGTCCTTTAGGATTTTCGCGTAAGACGGAACTTATTGAATAGCATCTAAGAGGGGAATATTTATGTTAACTTGTTTAAAAATTTCTATAATCTTCTCCATTTGTGGACTTGGTCTGTTGCCCCTTAACCTATGTGGATAAGAAGCTTTATCAATAAGGGTTGGGTCCAACATTGGAGAAGATTATGGGGATGAAATGGATTCCAGAATTGGAGTTGGGATCGTTTTAGGTTGACTCGAGGAAGTGGGCGGAGGGTTCGAGCCTAGAGGAAAACGGAGAATAGGCTCGGAAGAAGATGGTGGACTAGACGAAATAGGGATAGAAGTAGAAGCTGGGGTATCAATTGATTCCTCATCATCAACCTGTTCACCAACTTAATTGTTCAACACTCTTCCCGATCTCAACATGGTTACGGCACTCATATTATAACTTTGTGAGTGGCCAGGATTCGGTAGAGCTTGAGATGGAAGTTTCCCTTTCTCTCTCGCACTCATCGCGGCATTTAACTGTGCAAGTTGTGCTTCAATCGATTTTATGCTTTCATCGTGGGAAGCGGTGTTCTGCATTAACGTTTGGATAGAAGACGTTAAAGTATCCGTCGTTCATATGGAATGTTTAATAAACGTATTCACGCTTCGTTCGAGTGCAGAGAGTTTTTCGGTACCAGCCGTTTGGAAAGAATCATTAATCGGTGCAGAATTGTTGGCTGGATTTTGAAAAGTTTGCGATTGAAAGGGGTACTGACTCTGTGGTGGTGGTTGTTGTTGCTGTGGAGGAGGTCTTTGATAATTGCTTGGGAACTGGTTTTGATTTTGAGTTTGGTTTTGGTTCCAAGCAAAATTAGGATGATTCCTCCATCCCTGATTGTATGTGGAAGAATAAGAATCGTTTCTAGGTCGTTACTGAAAAGTAGCATTAATTTGTTCTTGACCTTGAAACGGTGGACTCAAAGGACATTCTTTCGTCAAATGTGATGGGTCGGAACAACAACCATACACGGTTTTGGGGAGCGTAACCTGGTTTAGGGAGGCAGATAAGAATTTATTTTCGATAGCATCGAGTTTCTTTTGCATCGCGGCCATTTCGGCTTTCACTGCGATGGAAACATCAAGCTGATAGATGCCTGCCCTAGATGAAGTTGGTCTAACACTTTCCCACTGTAAAGTTTGTTCGGCGAGATCTTCCAGAAATTGCCAAGCTTCACAATCGTCGTTAGACATGAAATGGCATTGACAAATGGTCTCAAGCATCTGTTTTGTCTCTAGATTAATACCCTCATATATAATTCAACAAAGGTCCCATCTATTAATTCCGTGATGAGGGCATTGGACTAGCAGATCTTTAAACCGTTTAAAGCATTTTTAAAATGGTTCATTGGGAAGCTGGCTAAACTGGTTAATCTCGCTTTGAACACGGGCAGTCTTATGATTGGGATAAAATTTCTTAAGGAATGCTATAACGAATTCATCCCAATTAGCAATAAAGTGTGCGGCAGTATTATAAATCCATTTTTCTACTAGATCGCACAAGATAAAAGAGAGAAGACGTAAGCGCATAGCATCCACTGAAAGTTGTGAAGTGCCCATCATTGCGCATACGTTTTCGAATTTAGTGATAAAAACGTACGCGTCTTCAGACTCAAGCTCGTGAAATTTAGGAAAAAGGTTGATGAAGTGGGGTTTAATTTTAAAATTATCCCCATTGGCTGGTGGAAGGGATAGACAAGTAGGAAGGGGACCGCGTATCGGATAGCATTTCTCTTGGAGAGAGATGTGCGGTGGATTCTACGCACCTACGGGTGGTGGCAGAGTGGTGTTATTAAAATCTGATGGAGAATCGTCCATCTCGGTCGATGTGGTGGGTGGAGGGGAAAAAGAAGATGAAGAAGTACCGACTTCGAAGTCGATAGCAGAAATGCATACAAGACGGGCACTAGAATCCCGTGTTCAGCCGAGCATGCACTAAGCGGGTTTAGCGCAAGTAGCAGCATGTGTGAGAACTATTTAAAATGGTTTGTTTTGAAAAATGTCGGACGTGAGACAAATCACACAAAAAATGCACAATCTACCCTAGAACTAAGGTCACATAAGTCAAGTCACTAGACTTCTCCTAGACTTCCAAAGGACAAGTCGCAGGATCAATCCTCTACCACCTCTTTATCGCTCTTGTGGCCAGGTAAGTAGAAGGTATCCGCTATACGAATCACCGAAAATAGCGGGCATAATTAAGTAACCACTTGCCTTAGTCACACTTGTCTAGACACCACAAAAAAATGCGGATAAGCGATAGATTATCCACGACCTTCCTCTGTCCTAAATGAGCGCGATGGTCCTTAGAGTCTTGGTCTAGATATTTTTTAATTAATATAAGGTTATGCGGATGCTCGTTTTGTGATTTATGGGGCTTAGGAAGGGTGATGAAATCCCTACCTAATCTGAATTTTGGTCTTACCCCTTAAAGTCCGTATTAAAATATCCACAAACAAACCAATTACAAAACACGCAAAAAGATTTTTGAGAGACGATATTTTGCAAAGAATCCTGCAGAAAATTAAATTATTGGATTTCCAGATGAGAGAGAAAGAGTTGTGGAAGTTACCAGAGGACTTTGGCTAGGCAAGTCCACCAAGTGGCCGCAGTTCCGCAGCTAAATGAACAATATTGCGGCGGTACCGCCGCAATATGGTGCTTTCTTCTCATGATTTTTCTTCAGTAGCCTTCTAAGTTTCTCTGGGTCTTAATGAATGTCTCTGAATCTTTATCCCTCGCTACAGTGACTCCAGATTCCCTGCAAAAATTCGCACACTAATTGTTAAATACACAATATATGGTTTTGGTTCTTTTTTATAGTATTTTTATGGATCGGATAAGAAATCAACCCGAATAGCAAGAAAAAAAAATTCGCACGTATCCCCGGCAATGGCGCCATTTGATTGATGTGTGAAGAGTGTAAAAAGTGTTTGTAGTTAACCTCAATCAATAACGATGTCGCGTGTAGCTAGCCGAGATGAGTACAGGTCGTCCGCAGGGATGCGTGGAACTTTTAATCTTACTTTAGACGAGTTGAATAAAATAAAAGAAGAAAGAAGAATAGATTCTAGAACTATGGTAATCACGGATGTAGAATATATAAGAAGAAGGCTTGTAGGGTTCGTTAGAATTTAGTAGTAATGGATGATTAATTAAAGATGACTCCTTTTATGTTTTGATGGATTTAAAACTAGATTGATAGTGATGAATGAGATTTAGGGTTCTTGAAAGAAACTAG
Organism: Agapanthus africanus; assembly: GCA_030015575.1. Lineage (NCBI taxonomy): Eukaryota > Viridiplantae > Streptophyta > Magnoliopsida > Asparagales > Amaryllidaceae > Agapanthus > Agapanthus africanus. The sequence goes on along the minus strand of CM057338.1, from coordinate 945,061,624 downwards.
GGTTTCCCAACTATTGACCCGTGTCCCTTCATTGATCTCTATTCATGTCTAACCCTTAACAAAACAATTGTTAATCTGATCTCAAATCGCGGTCAAGACTATCAATAAATTGATGGTGCGCCCGATTAGGATGTTAACAATATTTTGCTAAAGTTTATAAATTTCATAAGATGTAAAAGAAGTTAAAATATTTTCTACCCTAATCCTACGAACCCTATCAAGCGGAGAATTACTCGCGCATGATGGAGACAGAAGAAGAAAGGATAGAGAAGGAAATTATAATGCAGAAACTAAATGCGAAAAGTAAATGCAAAATAATTAAGCTAATGATCTACTTTTATTGATCAACTTTACAAGTACAAATTCTTCGAGTTTAGATTACAAGAAGAAGAAGTTGCTCTCGATCTCTGCTTTGTAGGAAGTAGATGTTCCGTCGATATTCACGTCGCTCTATCACGTCGAATCGTGGACCTGTCGTGGATCTCTTGTTCTTTGATGGTGAATTACTTCGTGTAAAAGGTGATGATTTCTAACTTTAGCCATCGGTCCTTTATATAGCTCTGGAAGCAGAAACCCTAGATCTCAAGTATTATGGTTTGTTGTTGCAATCCTACCCACAAAATCCCAAACCCTAACTCCACAACAATGCCGCGGATCTGCCGCGTTTAGGGGGTATTTGCCGTGCAACCGCGGCCGTTTGGGTGCTTTAGGGTTTCAATTTTCTGGAGTTTCTACATGTTGACACATGGAGATCTTCTAGATATCGGGATTTTGGAAATATTTCCTGAGTCTCTGCCAGTATTGATTCTTCGATTTTATTGGCAGATTTTTTATCCTGACGTCTTGAATATCTTGATCTCCTGACCTGAGCTAAATCTTGCACAATATCTCCATGAATAATGTTAGTAATATTTGTTATAGTAGAGATATAATCTTAATCATTATATGGTAATAAATCTTTTAAGAATATTTGATATGATATGCATATTTAAATTATCAAAATATCTTATAAATATTATATGCATATATTTTCCTTCATAATGTTAATTATAATATATAAACATATGATAAATAGTATTTTGCAGATAAACCTAAATATGTTCTATATTTATAATAACACCTTTGGATATTTAAGAAAAGTAAGGAAAATGTTACATCAAATGTGACATATTTTCGACTGAACATAGATGCATAATTGCAAAGGAATACAAATACCGCTTTAAAAGAAACCCGGTTTTTTTAAAATATGTGGTATTTTATTGTAAAGATTATTCTTCGAAACAAATATACATACAAATAGGTATCGTGCTATGAAACAAAAGTGTACGTGTGGGGTAGGTCGTTACCCCGTGAAGTTTTTCCTGAAGGTATAGTTTTAACAAAAACGAAAAAAGGTGATAATAAAGTTCAAGGTATTTTAATGAAAAAGTTCAATTATGGTTGTTTCACATGAGATTCTTGGTTAAACTTGATTCTAAATATTGGTATTTAAGATTACAAGTAATGTGGTAAAATTAGATTGACAAAATTATAAAGGAAAAGGGAGTTTTAGATTTTAGAAAAGAAAGATATCGGTAACAACTCCTATTTACCGATATAAGATTTAAAGATGAATTTCAATGAAGAGAAGGAGAATTGGGAGGGACTTACGGTTTGAAAATTTCAAAGGAAGGGTAAGGAAAAAGAGGAGTGTTTTCGTGGTGTCGCGGGAGCTCCAGAATCGGCTTCAATCTTTGACGGAACAAGCTTGCTCGCTAACTCCAATTTACTCCACTTGCACTTAGAAACTTTTGAGAGAGTTTTTGCTAGAATTTTCAGAATGGTGAAGAGCTAAGGCATTGAATGGTATTTATAGTGAAGAATTAGGGTTTGGGAATTAAAAATATGGATTAAAAAGCATTAAAATGATGTTAAATGGTGAAATGAATGGTCTCTGTTTGATTGCAGGGAAATCAAACAGTGCAGAGGAGTTAATAGGAGCTGAAGAGACGAGTGTGCAAAGCACGGAGCTCATTGGAGCTCATCCAACCGTCCCTGCCGGCCCCTAGGGCAATTCCACTAGTCGAATCTGAGGCAAATGCCTCGAGATTCGTGCCACGAGTTAATTCTGTGTTTATACCATTTTTCACATGTTTGGTTTTTCTGAACTTTTCATTTTCCTATGTATTGCACGTGCAACCTTTTAGGCTTCCAAAAATAAAAAGAAAAATCAGAAAAAAAATAATTGTGTCTGCTGGGAATCGAACGCACATGCTACGTCACAGCAATGCAAAGGCTTTACCAGTGAGCTACAAGTTGCTTCTTGATTTTATTAAAAAATTCTAAGTTATAACTCTTACATAAACTGTAATACTCTTTTCTATACATTAAAAAGAATTTTTCCGTTCAGAGATTTCAGAGTCGTTACATTCTACGCTCCTTATAAAAAAATTTCCTCGAAATTTATAATTACATAAGGACTAATTTTCAAAAAGGTAAGGGTATCATGCACGCACATCTTCTTCTCGTTCACATGTTGATTCTCCTGGCGAATCCTTTTTTTCCACATCACTCGGACCAAGTTTACTTCCTTGTTCCGCAATGTCTTCACCTTTCGGTCCAGAATCTCAACTGGTTGTTGCTCGCAGGTTAGATCAGTCTGTACTATAAGCTCTGAGTGATCGAGTATGTGGCTGGGGTCGCTCACATATCGTCGTAGTTGGGATATGTAGAACACGTTGTGCACTCATTCCAATGAGGGTGGTAGTGCTAAACGGTATGCCACTTCTCCAACTCGTTCGAGTATGTCAAACGGTCCTATATATCTTGGACTAAGTTTACCTCTCTTCCAAAACGAATCACTCCTCTATTTGGAGAGATCTTCAGGAATACATGGTCTCCAGGTTGGAACTCCAGATGTCGACGCTTTGCATATGCCCAATGTTCTGTCAGTCTTTGGCAATGCACATTCTTTCCCTGATTGTACGTACTATGTCCATAGTTGCCACGATCATCTCTGGTCCAAGGAGTTCATGATCTCCAACGTCTTCCCAACTTAGCGGTGAACAACACTTCTGTCCGTAAAGTACTGCGAATGATGCCATTCCAATACTTGCCTGATAGCTGTTGTTGTATGAAAACTCAACAAGGTGTATGTGATCTTTCCACGAACCTCCGAAGTCTAACATACAGGTTATTAGCATGTCTTCTAGAATCTGAATTGTTCGCTCAAACTGTTCGTCTGTTTGTGGATGATATGCCGTGCTGAAATTCAGACTCGTTCCCAGGCTAGCTTGCAGACTCTGCCAAAATTGTGATCGGAATCTTGTATCACGATCGGAGACGATACAAACAGGTACTCCATATAATCTCACGATCTCCTGCATGAGTTCATGGGTATCAAATATGGTATATCTTGAAGTTTTAAATCTTACTTTAGATTTATGCTTACCTCCATGTACTTCTTTGCTAACGTCTCGGTTGACTGGCCAACTCGAAATGGAATAAAGTGAGCCGACTTGGTGAGTCGGTCCAAAATAACCCATATTGCATCGTTACCCTTCGCGCTGCGAGGGAGGGCAGTCACGAAGTATATGGTAATGTGCTGCTATTTCCATTTTGGGATTGGTAACGGCTGAAGTAGACCAGTAGTTTTATGATGTTCAGCCTTCACTTGCTGACACATCAAACACTTTGCTACGCTTCTAGCTACTTCACGCTTCATTCCATACCACCAGTAGTGTTTCCGTAGATCTTTGTACATCTTCGTACTACCAGGGTGTACTGAATACGGAGAGCTGTGAGCTTCTTTCATCAACTCTTCTTGAACAGGGACGATTGGCACACATAATCGACTTCCATACTGCAAGGATCTATCTTTGTGGATGATGAAGTCAGTTCAAAGTCCACTTTCTACTTGTTCTCGGATCTTTTGTAACTTGGCATCATTTGCTTGAGATGCCTTGATCTGATTGATAAGAATGGACTGGACTTGTAAGTTCATCAAATATGAAGCGTTTCCTGGTATAACTACTTCGATCTCCAATCCGTGCAATTCTTGTTGTAGCTTCCACTGAGCGGTGAGGTTCATTGCTAATGGCTGGAGACTAAGTGCATCAGGAACTACATTCACCTTCTCAGGATGATACTGTAGGTTGATGTCGAAGTCCGCCATGAGTTCTATCCATCTTCTCTGCCGCATGTTTAATTCCTTCTGAGTAAATACATACTTCAGACTCTTGTGATCAGTGTATATATCCACTCGTTCTCACAAGAGATGGTGGTGCCAAATCTTAAGTGCGAAGATGACGGCTGCCAACTTCAGATCATGTGTTGGATAGTTGCGCTCATGAACCTTCAGTTGTCTTGATGCAAAAACCACAACTTTTCCATGCTGGTGTAGAACACATCCTAATCCTTTACCGGACGCATCACAATGCACAACGAATCCTCCACATTGATCCGGTATTCCAAGAATAGGAGCAGAGGTTAATCTCGACTTGAGTTCTACAAAAGCCTTTTCACATACTTCTGACAACACGAATACTTCATTTTTACATATGAGCTTGGTCAGGGGTGCTGCAATCTTTGAGAAGCCTTTAATGAATCGTCGGTAGTATCCTGCTAATCCCAAGAAACTTCGTATATCTTTCACCGTCTTTGGTGTCGGCCACTCACTGACAGCTGACACCTTAGCTGGATCTATAGAGATTCCTTCGTCTGAAACAATATGTCCGAGAAATCCGACTTGATCTAGCCAAAATTCACACTTGATGTACTTGGGGTAAAGCTGATATTGTCGTAATGTCCCCAGGACAATCCGTAAGTGATCATCGTGTTCTTTCCGATTCTTTGAATACACCTGGATATCGCCGATGAAGATGACAATGAACATGTCTAAGTATCTCGGAAGACTTGGTTCATCAGATTCATAAAGATGGCAGGTGCATTGGTCAAATGGCATTACGAGATATTCATAATGACCATATCGAGTCCTAAACGCCGTCTTTGGAATATCGGACTCTTTGACCTTCATATGATGATACCCCAAACGCAGATCTAGTTTTGAAAATACACAAAACCCACTTAACTGATCGAAAAGGTCATCGATGCGCGGTAGTGGATACTTGTTCTTAATCGTCACTTCGTTCAGAGCTCGATAATCTACACACATCCTGTAAGAACCTTCTTTCTTCTTCACAACTAATACCGGAGATCCCCAACTTGAAGTACTGGGTCGGATCCAACCTTTCTTCAGCAGTTCGTCTAACTGGATACGGATCTCCTTCAAATCTTCTGGATTTAACCGGTACGGAGCTTTGATTACAGGTTGCACACCAGGTTGTAAATCAATACTAAACTCAAGAGCTCGATCGGGAGGCAAACCTGATATATCTTCAGGGAACACATCCTCGATCTCTCGAACGACTTCGGACTTTTCTTTTTCTGCCGGTAGAGAGAACACTTCTGCATTCTTCGGTTTAGCACGGTAGCTTCCTGGCTCCAAAGTTCTATCTCCACTTTTGAAATAGAAGACTGGGTGATCTGGTATCTCAAATACTACCCTCTTTTGACGGCAGTCAATAGTAGCATAGAATACTCCCAGCCAATCCATTCCCAACACAACATCGAAATTTCGTATGTCCGGTGCTTTGAAATTTGCATAGAATTCTCGTTTGCAAACTACAACCGGACACTGATCAAACCCCATAGTTTCCTTCAAGACTCCATCCCCGAAACTGACATTCCAGCTTGAAATGAGTGGCTTCATGGGAATCGCATGCGTTCTCACGAATCGTTGGGACATGAAGCAGTATGAAGCTCCAGTGTCAAAGAGTGCAAGTGAAGGAAGGGTGGCTACTAGTATAGTACCTAAGTTGTGTGAGGTTGGGTTTAGATATAGGAAAAATACAGTGATACACCTGGATTGAAAAGATCTGAAAGGATGGGGGAATTACCAGTGATGACTTGTCATGTGGTTTCGGCCTCCTCAACCATCATTATAAAAGCCTGACGTCTTGGTACATTCCTCCTTGCTAGAGGCACATTCCCTTGTCCTTGGGGCATGTTTCTCTGCCCCTGAGGCACGTTTCTCTGTGCCTGATGAAATTGACATTGAGGCTGTGCAAGTGGTCTACGTGGAGCTGGTGCAGGGAGAGCTAGGCGGGGTGCAGGAGCCTGAATGGCTGGCCGCTGCGGGGCTGTGATTGCGGGTCTAGGTGCCGGTTCTGTATTGAAACAATATGGACATGCTCTTATAGTGTGTGTGGATGCGCCACAAACCAAACACATGCCATTTGCACACCTGCAGTCCTTCGCCAGGTATCCAGTTCTCTTACAGTAGAAACATAAATCTGGACTGGACCGGTTAAATGATCCTCCCGGTCTCCTAGGTGCAAAGGTCGGCCTAGAAGAGGCTCCTCCTGTCATCTATGAGGCAAGGCGTTTGATTCCAGCTATTTAGGGCTTACCCTTCTTGTTCACCACAGCTTCATAACGGCGAGCTGCCTTCAGGGCGAGTTCATGAGTCGGGTAGTCGCCTATGGATAATGCCGCCTAAATCTCCGGGTCTAAGCCCTGTTGAAATCGTCTAGCCCGAATCTCATCATTCGGAATCAAATGTGCCGCGAACCTGATAAGATGTTGATTTCAGGATAGTGATGTATTTTAACTGAATAGTATTTGATATGAATTCTCTACCTGCTAAGCATGATGAATTCGGCATCATATTCAACCACCGATTTTACCCACATAGACCTTGTTGTAGATGGATGAACTGTTGCCCCATCTCAAATCGAGCAGTCTCGGGAAAGAACTTCGCATCGAACAGCGTCTTCCATTCTATTGGCTATGTGAGACGGCTTTCTTCAGCCTTCTACCAGACTCTTGCATCGTCTGTCAGTTGCAACTTAGCAACTCTCACCCAGGCAATATCTGGCACTAGAGCTGTTGCCAGATCATCTTCAATCGCTTAAGCCCATTCTTCTACCTCAAGTGGGCTCTCTTTTTCCGAGAAGTGTTTTGGGTGCAGTGCCCGAAATTGCTTGACTCCGTATTCCTCGGCTTCAGGACGATGCATGAGGATAGCAGTCTGTTGCTGCTGACCCTCCAATAGGCTCTTGATGGCCTCAAGAAGTACCGTTTGCTCATTGATAAGAGCTACAACGGTAGATGGTGGTGGTAGAGTAGGCGGTGAGGTATTTCCGTTGATATTCGTGCTGGTGTTATTAAGATAATCCATTACCTTGATAGAAAAGGAATGGTTAGGATAGATTCAAGAAATTAGAAATGTAAGGAATGTATAGTTGCTGATTCTTATAATTCTGTGATATATTGCTTAAGACTTCATGAAGAACTGACCTGCATGGGCCACCAACAAAACCTGTCACGCCCCGCTTCCCGGTAAATGGAAACGGTGATGTGGCAGGCCGCAACGTATTTACTATGAAATAAATACGTTAAGCGCAATTAAGCAATATATAAAAATGAACAAAAATGACAAGAGAATAAAATGAAACAGCAAATTTATTTACATTCAACTTTATATACAACTGTTTGAAATAAAAGATACAATAATCAAAAGCAAATGCCTAAACAATGGCATACTGAAAGTAAGTGCAAAGGAACTAGTAGTCAGGCTGAGTGGTCAGCTGGTCCAAGTCCTCCTGGCTCGGCTCTATCTTCTCAGAGTTTGGTCCTCCTGACGAACATTCCAAAGAAAGAAACAGAATGTATTGTCGTCAGCGAACTAACGCTCGGTAAGTCCCAAAAAGAAAAAAGAGAAGATAGTATATAAAGTGAAATGAACAGGTAAAGTTGTATATGACCGATTACTGGTATATGATAGTTATTCTGACGTGGTTGTTTGTAGTTTGATAATGAAGGTATTCATGTATACGAGAGGAGTCCATCTTACCCCGTGGACTATGATAATATGTAGTACAAGGCCCCGTCATAACCCACGGGACAACGACACGTGAATTCATGCAGGTGTCTTTTAAGTGACCTCTCGTGCCACGATATACGTTCTGTACCAATCTACCCCTTTATCCCCGCATAATGTATTGTATAGATTACGTTTACCAGTCTTGGCCGAAACCATGGATACAAAATGTTCAGGTTCACATTCAGGATGTAATTATGTATTCAAGTAGTCATGTCAAGTTCATATCAAATTATAACCATGGTTCGGGCAAGTCAAGTCAAGTATACATGTTTGAATTTGATGTTTGAATTCGAGTACTCATGTTCATGATCGAGTATTCGTATTTGATTTTGGATTCAGATTTGAGATTGGACTCATATTGAGTCAGACACTTATAACAGATTTAACTCTTAAATTCTTAGGTTCGGGAATCATCGGTAACTGCTGCACATGGACGACAGGATTTGTGTCTTTTTCCAAGACAATTGCCATTGATAACTCTTGTTAAGTTTTCTAACCTGAACAGACAAGCACTCACTTTCTCCGGCTCTCTGGGGCTCAAGAGAATTGATCCCGCTTAAACCTATATTTACTAGAGTCCTTTAAGATATTATTTTGTATATCTCGAAGGCGGTTTTTGAAAAATATTTTAATATAGATTAAAAATAAAATATCGAGGGTGATTTGTATTTCTTAGGGTTTTCATGAACATGTATTTTAAGTATTGTGGTATTTTCATGATAAATACTTAGCTTTTAAAAGTTTATGGTATTTTATTGAAAACTAGTCCTTTTTAGTAACTTGATGGTATTTTATTGACATTTTTTTAATCTTTCATTTTTATAAAATTATAGTTTCATAATATAATGAAAATATTGATTTATAATTTTATATAATTTTTTAATTTTAAAAATTAGTTTTATTTAGAAATTCGCATTTCTTAAAAATCTTATTTTATAATCCTTTCGAGATCGAATACTCCGCGAGGAGTGCTGCATCTCGCTCTACTATCCCCAGTATGTAAGATAATCCGCACCATCCATTAGCGGGTCTCCTAACAAGAGTTGTAGATACATAATTGCAAAGGAATACAAATACTGCTTTAAAAGAAACCCGTTTTTTTTTTTAAATATACGGTATTTTATTGTAAAGATTATTCTTCGAAACAAATATACATACAAATAGGCATCGTACTATGAAACCAAAGTGTACGAGTGGTGTAGATCGTTACCCCCATGATGTTTTTCCTAAAGATATAGTTTTAACAAAAATGAAAAGAGGTGATAATAAAGTTCAAGGTATTTTAATGAAAAAGTTCAATTATGGTTGTTTCACATGAGATTCTTGGTTAAACTTGATTCTAAATAATGGTATTTAAGCTTACAAGTAATGTGGCAAAATTAGATCGACCAAATTATAAAGGAAAAATGGAGTTCTAGGTTTTAGAAAAGAAAGGTATCGGTAATAACTCCACTTTACCGATATAAGATTTAAAGATGAATTTCAATGAAAAGAAGGAGAGTTGGGAGGGACTTACAGTTTGAAAATTTCAAAGGAAGGGTAATGAAGAAGAGGAGTGTCTTCGTGGCGTCGCGAGAGCTCCAGAATCAGCTTCAATCTTCGACGGAACAAGCTTGCTCGCTAACTCCACTTTACTCCACTTTCACTTAGGAACTTTTGAGAGAGTTTTTGCTAGAATATTCAGAATGGTGAAGAGCTAGGGCATGAGGTGGTATTTATAGCGGAGAATTAGGGTTTGGGAATTAAAAACGTGAATTAAAAAGCATTAAAATGATGTTAAATGGTGAAATGAAAGGTCTCTGTTTGATTGCAGGGAAATCAAACATTACAGAGGAGTTAATAGGAGCTGAAGAGACGATTGTGCAAAGCACGGAGCTCATTAGAGCTCACCCAACAGTCCCCGCCGACCCCTAGGGCAATTCCACCAGTCGGATCCAAGGCAAATGCCTCGAGATTTGTGCCACGAGATTAATTCTGTGTTTACACCATTTTTCAGATGTTTGATTTTTCTGAACATTTCATTTCCCCATGTATTGCACGTGCAACCTTTTAGTCTTCCAAAAATAAAAAGAAAAATAATGAAAAAAAATAATTGTGTCTGATGGGAATCGAACACACAGGCTACGTTACAGAAGTGCAAAGGCTTTACCAGTGAGCTACAAGTTGCTTCTTGCTTTTATTAAACAATTATAACTTATTCCTCTTACACAGGTTGTAATACTTTTTCTGTACATTAACAAGATTTTTTTCGTACAGAGATTTCAAAGTCGTTACAGTGTTCAATTTCCACCTTCAACGAGATGGCTTGTAACGACCCGGAATTTTCTGTACAAAATTTTTCTTCTTAAAGTACAGAAAGGAGTTTGCAAGTCTGAGCAAAATTTAAAAGTTATACTTGCTTAAGAACAGCAAGAAAGCACCTATAGCTCATTGGTAAAGCCTTGCACTGCTGTGACATAACCCCTGTGTTCGAATCCCATCAGCCACATAGTATTTTTCTGAATTTTTATTTTAAACTTTTAGGAAGCCCAAAAATTTACACGTGCAATACACGTAAAAATGAAAAGACAGAAAAAATAAACGTATATAAAATGTTGTGTACACAGCCGAGGACACGTGGCACAAATCCCAAGACCCATCTCATGAATTAGACCGGCGAGATCATGCATATGGCCGGCGACACCGGGCTATCCGTAGGGGAAAAGCCCCGTGTTTTGCACACTAAACCCTTTGGCCTACCCTATTACCCATGTTCTGTTTATTTTCTCTGCAAATTAACAGAGGCATCAATTTCACCTATTAATCCAATTTTTAATTCTTTTTAATTCAATTTTTCAATTCCAAAACCCTAATTTCACTCTATAAATACAACCCCATACCCTAACCCCTCCTCATTCTGAAATCTCTAGTCAGAATTATCAAAAATTCTCAAGTCCAAGAAGAGTACAAGTAGAGTTGGCAAGAGGTCGACTTCCGGCGAGAATCTACGCAAGTTCCGGCGACCCCACGACGCCACGAAAGCTTCCACATCTTCTTCTACTTTCCCTCTTTTCTTCTAGCAAGTAAATCTCATTTCTTATTCTACTCTTTTATCTTAAAAAGTCTATTTTCATAAAACATGTCGGAAGTGGAGTTAATACCGACACCTCCTTTAAAACATTATAAAATCCACTTTTTTTTATATGTTCTTCATGAATATTATTACATCATACTTGCTAATTATTAAACTAACATTTAGAAACAATTTTCACTCTAAAACTCCATGTAAAATAATTTTAATCTAGCTTTTACGTTTAAATACCATGAAGTTTATATACGTTATCTTTAAAACTTTTTGCTTAGTGTATCTTTAGAAAACTTCACGAGATAATGACCTACCTCTCATATACACACATATTGACATAGCACAATTCTCTTGAGACATAATTTTTGTGGCAAAATACGACTTTTCATCAAAATACCTTGAACTATAAAAACCCGTTTTTTTCGAATTGTATTATCAAACTCTTTGCAATTATGCCTCTACAACCCATTTTAGGAAACCCGCTATTGGATGGTGTAGATTATCGCACATCCTTGGGCTAGTAGAGCGAGATGCATACCTCCTCACAGATCATACGATCTCGAAAGAATTTTAATATGATTTTTAAGAAAAATGAGATTTTCTACTTAATAAATAAAATTAATTTTTAATAATTATATTTTATCGTTTCTGAAATTTTACACTAAGACCAGATCGCAAGGTGGTGATGACCGTCTCGTCCCGGTGTTTGGCTACCTCCAAGAGGGCATTGTAGAACCGGGTGACGTAGCCCATGAAAAATTCCTTGTATTTGCTCTTGATAGTGAACAGGTAGTCGACCGTCCTCTTCTGTCGTCGGTTGCCGAAGAAATGACCGAGGAACTGAGTAGCCATGTCACGCCCCGCTTCCTAGTGTACGGAGAAGTAGACGTAACGGGCCGCGACGTATTTACTCGGAAGTAAACACGTTAAGCGTAAATAAGCAATATAAAATGAATACACAAGAATAACAAGAGATGTAATAATAACAGCAACTTTTATTAACATTCTTTCTTTACATACAACTAAAAATGAAAGTACAATGATAGAAAGCGATGCCTAAACAGAGGCATATGAACTGCAAAGAAAATAAGTACAAGTAAAAGCCTAGAAGTCTGGCTCCTCTGTGAACTGCTCCAAATCGTCCTGACTGGGCTCGGTCTCCTGAGAGTCGGATCCTCCTGACGAACATTCCAAAGAAAAAAGAGACAGGAATGTCGTCAGCGAACTAGCGCTCGGTAAGTCCCAAAAGATAGAATAGAATAGACAAGTAAAGAGAATAGAACTGGTAAATTATTTGTTTATTATGCTAATGTAGTTGTTTGTAGTTTGGTACAGAAGGTGTCAGTGTATACGAGAGGAGTCCAACTTTCCCCGTGGACTAAGGTAACCCGGTAGTACAAGGCTCCGTCAAGACCCACGGGACAACGGCACGGATGTTTATGTAGGTGTCTTTTAGTGACCATCTCATTCCACTTCTAATACATTCCGTACCAGTCTACCCCGTTAAACCCCGTAATGTATATTGTATTGATTGGTAATTATCAAACTTTCCGAGACCATGGTATAAGTTGTTCATGTAAACGGTTTCAGGATGTATCAAGTAGTCATGTAATGAAGTCAAGTCATAGCCATGGTTCGGTCAAGTCAAGTCATGTTTGCATGTTTGGTATTGTTCTGGTATTCAAGTTCAGGTTCAAGTATTCATGTTTGGTTTATTGGATTCATGTTGAATTGGATTCATGTTTGGGTTGGATTTAGATTGATTTGGACTCAGACTTGAATCAAACACATAGAACAGAATTTGGATCCTGAATTAGGTTCAGGAGTTATCGGTAACTGCTGCACATGGACGACAGGATTTGTGTCTTTTTCCAAGACAATTACCATTGATAACCCGTTAAGTTTTATCTACCTTAAATAGGCAAGCACCCACTTTCTTCGGCTCCTTCAAGCTCAAGAGAATTGGTCCCGCTTAAACCTATATTTACTAGGGTCCTTAATGTAATTTTATATATCTCGAGGGGGTTTTATGAAAAATATTTTATATATTTTCAAAATAAATCTAGAGCAATTATTTGTGTTCTTTAGGGTTTCCATGGATATGAATTTTAAAGAGTGGTGTATATTAGTGAATAGTAACTTAGTTTGAATAGTTCATGGTATTTTAGTGTAACTTGTCTTGTATTGATACTTGATGGTATTTTAATGAAACTTGTCATTCTTTTATTTTATAGAAAACATAGAATTTTATTATATATTAAAAATATATGGTTTGATAATATTTATATAATTATTAAAAATTAATTTTATTTATTAAGTAGAAAATCTCGTTTTTCTTAAAAATCGTATTAAAATTCTTTCGAGATCGTATGATCCATGAGGAGGTATGCATCTCGCTCTACTAGCCTGAGGATGTGCGATAATCTGCACCATCCAATAGCGGGTTCCCCAAAATGGGTTGTAGAGACATAATTGCAAAGAGTTTGATAATACAATTCGAAAAAAACGGGTTTTTATAGTTCAAAGTATTTTGATGAAAAGTCGTATTTTGGCACAAAAGTTATGTCTCAAGAGAATCGTGCTATGTCAATATGTGTGTATGTGAGAGGTAAGTCATTACCTCGTGAAGTTTTCTAAAGGTATGCTAAGCAAAAAATTTTAAAGTTGACGTATATAAATTTCATGGTATTTAAACGTAAAAGCTAGGTTAAAGTTATTTTACATGGAGTTTTAGAGTGAAAATTGTTTCTAAATGTTAGTTTAATGATTATCAAGTATGATGTAATAATATTCATGAAGAACATATAAGAAAAGTGGATTTTATAATGTTTTAAAGGAGGTGTCAGTATTAACTCCACTTCCGACATGTTCTATGAAAATAGACTTTTTAAGATGAAAGAGTAGAATGAGAAATGAGACTTGCTTGCTAGAAGGTAAGAGGGAAAGTAGAAGAAGATGTGGAAGCGTTCGTGGCGTCGTAGGGTCGCCGGAACTTGTGTAGATCCTCGCCGGAAGTCGGCCTTTTGCTAACTCCACTTGTACTCTTCTTAGACTTGAGAATTTTTGATAATTTTGACTAAACATTTCAGAATAAGGAGGGGCTAGGGTATGGGGTTGTATTTATAGGGTGAAATTAGGATTTTGGAATTGAAAGATTGAATTAAAAAACATTAAAAATTGGATTAATGGGTGAAATTGATGTCTCTGTTAATTTGCAGAGAAAATAAACAGAACAGGGCTAATGGGGTTGGCCAAAGGGTTTAGTGTGCAAAACACGGGGCTTTTCCCCTACGGATAGCCCAACGTCGTCGGCCATATGCAAGATATCGCCGATCCAATTCACGAGATGGGTCTTGGGATTTGTGCCACGTGTCCTCGACTGTGTACACAACATTTTACACATGTTTATTTTTCTGTCTTTTCATTTTTACGTGTATTGCACGTGTAAATTTTTGGGCTTCCAAAAAGTTTAAAATAAAAATTCAGAAAAATACTATGTGGCTGATGGGATTCAAACACAGGGGCTATGTCACAGCAGTGCAAGGCTTTACCAATGAGCTACAGGTGCTTTCTTGCTGCTCTTCAGCAAGTATAACTTTTAAATTGTGCTCTGACTTGCAAACTCCTTTCTGTACTTTAAGAAGAAAAATTTTGTACAGAAAATTTAGGGTCGTTACATTCTACCCTCCTTATAAAAATTTCTTCCTCAAAATTTATAGAAGGAAGTTGTAACATGTTCGCCTCCGAAAGACGCGGACGAAGACGTGGCGGACGTCTTGCCTGAAATTCGGGGCAGATGCTAATTGGTGCTATCCGTCTATCTCTCCGAAGATGCCAAGTTGATTTATGGCACCGTGCATCGAAGGTTTAAACGGATGCGACCGATGTAGCAGACTTCGTCAGATTCCCCCTCGTTTGAAGGGTTTTTGATTGTGGGGACGCTCTTCCCTGCAGGCGCAAGCCCCTGCAGTTAATTACGCTACCGCATCGCAGTAACAACTTTCCCTTTCTCCATATGGTCACTTCGTGTTGTGGGTGTTTGTTTTGTTTGTGGTTGCCCGTGGATTGTATACGGAGACTAAGTTATGTTGTCGCCCGTAGAGCGTGGACTAGTCCAAATCCGTATCTTTCGTAGATTTGGGTTTGGGGGTTTGGGTTTAAGGATACGTTAGCCTCGTTTGAGACTAAGATCAACTTAAACGTTTGTTAAGGATACGTTAGTCTTATTTTAGACTATGATCAACTTAACAGGATCTTTTAGATCCAACAAGAGAGCAATTGAGCTCTGTTGTTTAGTTTAGTGACATTGCGGTCGATAATTAGTTTAGGCACATTACGGTCCAATGTTAGTTTAAAGACATCGCGGTCGAGGTTAGGACATCATAATCCGTGGATTTAAGGACTCCATAGTCCGTTGTTAGTTTTAAGACATCACGGTCGAGGTTAAGAACGTCATAGGAGTGAAGAGATGTACCCTTGCACCAAAGTGGATTAAATGATCTGTAGTCTAATTTGGAACTGAGACCAATTAATTAAATTATGAGCACATTAGCTCAGTTGGGTCTGAATTGAGGACTTATGGCCAACTTAGGCTAAGTCCAATTAAGTTTGAAGTATTGGCCCTTTGTTGGACCATTAGACATTTGTCTGGGTTCAAGCCCACATTATTTAGCAGTGCTAAACAAGAGTTTGAGGGCTTTGATAACATTTAGGTCTTTGGCTGAGGATTAAACATTATACCTCTGAATTTTTACTCAATTTTGAGATTCAATTGAAGGGGAGGCTTTGCCTCTAGAAAATTAGCCAATTTGGCTAACACTAGAGAACAACAGTGTTAAACACTGGAAATAAGATTATCAAATTAATGTTAAACACTAGAAATGTGATTCTCAAATTAGTATTAAACACTAAAAGATAGCGGTGTTAAACACTGGAAACAGAATTATCAGATTAGTGTTAAACACTAGAAGGAGAAGGGGTCACGTGGGAGCACGTGATGGCATCAAAAGCGGGGCCAGGTCCCCTTTATTTTGTTCTGCAAACAAGTGTTAAACACTTTTAATTTTCATAGCCATCACGTGTGGGCACGTGATGTATGCTCATGTCCTGATTTATTAAAACATTTATTAGGGGTCACGTGGTAACACGTGAGAGCGCCCAAATCAGATTTTGCCTTTGCTTTTGTTCCATTTACAATGAGGGTCACGTGGGAGCACGTGAGGCATTGCCTCAAAGCTAATTTTTTCTCATTTATGGGGATCTTTTCAGGGGTCACGTGGGGACACGTGACCCTAGTTCATTGCATGCACAGAGATCTCTTTAGTCTCTTTATTTTATTCTGAGAATTAAATTCTCTGTTGGGTTAAACCCTGATCATGATTTGGAGGAATTAAATTCCTATTATAAAAGAATTAAATTCTTATATAGGGTTAAACCCTAATTCTCTTTTAGAGGAATTAAATTCCCATATATGTAAAAGAATTAAATTCTTGTATAGGGTGAAACCCTAGTTCTGTCTTGGAGGAATTAAATTCCTATAAAGTTGGGAGAATTAAATTCTCAATTAGGGTTAAACCCTAGTTTCTGTCCATCTTGAAGGAATTAAATTCCTATAATTTTAGGAGAATTGAATTCTCATATAGGGTTAAACCCTAATTTCATCTTGGAGAAATTAAATTCCTATAAATTTGGGAGAATTAAATTCTCTGAACTCAATCCCCCCTCCAAGTTTTGGATCTGCATGGCAGGATCTCAACCCGATGAGAATTAAATTCTCAACCTAAGGGGAGATGTGCTTCTGCAGATCTTCAACTAGAGGAAGAACTAAGTTCTTTTACAAAAGAGTTAAACTCTTAGATCTTTGAGAATTAAATTCTCTTTTCTTTTAAAGTTTTGATTCCCTTTTTTTTCCCACCTAGGGTTTACTTTGCTGAGAATTAAATTCTCCTTTCTTTTCTCTCTGAATTTTTAAGATGCCAAAATTCTATATATTTCTTCTCTTCTTGGTTCCTATTTATAGGAGAAGAAAAAGAATCAATTTGTTTAGTAAATCTCTCATTGAAAGATTTTGTTTGTTTTCATAATTGGTATGAGCCTTTAGATCATTAAGTGAATTTTATTCACCGTTGGATTTTAAATCCAAAGATATTCTGTTTGTTATTTCTGGTGAGATTTTCAGGAAAATCTTTCCTTGTCTAAAATCTTTCCATAAATTGGTGATTTTTAATTACCCTTGGATATTTAATCCAACGGTTCCCATAATCTTTTTCCATTTGGAAAGATTTAGAAGCTTTTAGAATTTTAATTCTATTAACTGTAAGGCTTTCGAAGACAGTCACGTGATGACACGTGACCCTTGGTCACGTGTGAGCACGTGACTCCTAATTGAATCCTTTTCTCAGCGTTTACTTACGCTTCAGTTTTAACCATTACGTGTCAACACGTGACCAATGGTCACGTGTGAGCACGTGACGCCTCATTAAGGTATTTCCTTCAAACGTTTGTTATTTTATTTCTTTTTTAATTGTCACGCGTCAACACGTGACCATTGGTCACGTGTTCACGTGATACCTCATTGAGGTAATTCCCGATTTTTAGAATTAAATTCTATTAAGCTGCAAGGCTTTCAAAGCCTGTCACGTGCTGGCATGTGACCTTGGTCACGTGTGAGCACGTGACCCCCAATTGAGTCATCTTTCAGCCATTTGTTTTCTTTTCTGCTTGATGGGGTTTTATCCATCACGTGTCATCACGTGACCATTGGTCACGTGTGAACACGTAATACCTTATTGAGGTAATTCCTGGTTTTTTAATCAGGAAACAAATTCCCCCATAGTATTTCTCTCACGTGTCTGCATGTGAGTGCAACGCTGTCACTTTTGTTACCGTTGGATCCATCTAGGGAATCGGAGAGATGAAGCGTTTCCATCACATCCTATAAATGCAGGGGTCTCTTCAGAAGCGCCTCCGCTCTTTCATTTTCCTCCTTTGCTAACTTTTTCCCTTTTGAGAATTTAATTCTCGTTCCCAGAGCTTAGTTCTCTGCCTTGAAAATTTTCTAGAGTTTAACTCTGTTGAAAGATTTCCTTTTCTTCAGGTAATGATCTTGAACAAACGAAGAACTTTCACAGAAATCACCACGGGATTTTAAATCCATACCAAGAGTTTTCCCTCTTAATAAGAACCCATTTTTAAGTTCTTTAAAATAAAGAGAAAACTATTCAATCTTTCATCAATAGACCCTTTAGGGTTTCTCTGATCTTTAGAGGGCTAATGGTGGCGGTTGTCTTTTCCATGGAATTTAATTCCATCTCAAAAATGTTTCCGGGAATTTAATTCCCCTTTTTCAAAAGGAATTTAATTCCTACGAAAAACTCAGTTCTTCCCATAGAACTTCTTTGGTTCTTTTTGCCCTGAGTTGTCTTTCTGTAACCAAGAGGAGGAGGTTTGCAGTGGTGCTTTCTCCCTAGAGAATGTACAGAATTGCTTGAAATCCATTGTTCATCTAGACAAGTATTCTTCTTGATTGGCTTATTCATTAAATTCTCATGATCTTTATTTCAGATACTATGGATGCCATTTGTTTGATCTTGATGAAATCATTTCTTACGGAGACATTTGTGCACTGGGCCGCAGCCAGAACCAGGAGTTCACCAATGCTCAGTGTGCTGAGATCATGAGCTGCTTCGACGAGTACAACGGTCGACTACTCCCTCGTCGCTCTCCTCTTTTGAAACTCATCGTGAGGGCGATCTGGGAGGCGCTCCCTCTATTCTGTACCGGCGTACCGCTTAGGGCATTGGATGCCGCCGAGGATAAAGTGCATTCGGTGTATTTGATGAGCCTAATCTCGAAGAGAAGGCGAGACAATCTTATTGATCTCTTACATCAGGCTTTTCAACAGTCGTCCATACTTGCTGCCTATCGGAGGGTGGAGGACATCCATGAGGATCCTGACGCTTGTGATCGCGAAAGAAAGCATACTAGGATGGTTCGAAATGCTTGGATGATTCTGGACAAAGTCACTTTTGAGTTCCTCAATCCACGCCCTGAATCTGAGGTCTTGCCATTGTAATTGTTTTCTCTTATTTTTTGTATGAATTTTCAAAATATGAATGCTAAGTCTTTCCTTCCCCTTTCGTGTTTGCATACCTCCTTTATGAAATTTTGTCATATTGTTGTTGTTGCTCACATGTTTCGCATGTGAGGCACTGTTGGGGATTTTGATCTCACATCGGCATCCACTCCCGTATTATTTACGCATGACATGATTTCAATTCTCAGTATATGCCAAGGTGTGTGATCACGTGCCCTGTGCGTGGTGCTCTGTTGATGGGCTTGTTTGGTTTTTCATGCCATATTTTCTGTGCACAACATTAGATGCAAAAAGGGAGCCTTGGAAATAGTTCCATCTCTTTGATTTCCATTTCCTTCCCTTTTTCTGGGCCTTGGAAATGGTTTCATCATGCAGTATCTTCCGTGTACAGCATTTAATGCTTCCCTTTATAACTTGAAGCCGTAGTTTTCCTTCTCTCTTCACAGAGAACTCCAATTACAAATTTAGGCTATGGCTTGCAACCGTCCCCATGCTCGTCGACAACCATGGGAAGTACCCATTGAGGAGATGATTTCTCGCTTTGCTGCCCGACTGGTGGATCCCCTTCTTACCGACGACGAATGTGACTCGGCGACATATGAACTCCTGATCCGAAGGGGGTCCCCTCTTCTAATAGGATCCATTTGGCTCCGGATGATTCTCGCTGCCGTGCTCGCTGACATCCCTCCTCACTCGGCAGAGATGACCCCGGCGATCCTTGATGCGGCTGAAAACAAGCTCGAGTGTTTTTATGAAGCGTGCCAGATTACTCAGGCTCTGAAAGACTGCTCGGTCCGTCTGTTGAACCAGATAAGAGCCCGACGGGCCATTATGTCTGCCTTTGCAGATGAACACGGCGCTAATCGGTGGGGAGCCACTCCTCGTGAGAATCGTCGTTTCGATGTGTTGGAGAAGGCAGAGAGGGAGTTACAAAATTTTGCGTTTTGTTTTGTTAACCCTTGTGCCACTGATCCTTTGTTTGGTGACCTTTTCCCGGTAGTGTAGTATGCTTAAATCAATGTACTCTTTTTATCATTGGCTGTTGTATGCTTTTCTGTTGAATTTTCCTGTTTTCCGGGTACTTGTATGCGCGTCTTACTTGCGTAAATGAGCTTCATATTTCTCGATGGAAATTCTCTTTAATTGCGAGCATCATCGTCATGTTTCATGCGCATTTTTTGATCTCATTTCTGTTCATACAGTTTCACATGTATGCTTGACGGGATATATATCCTGAGCTTTCCTTGTTGCTTCCGATATCAAGTGGTTTGTGTTTATTCTGGATTAAGTATCGTCGTTGAAACAGAGTTCTGCTTGCATATTCTTGAATCTACACGCCTTCCCTCAGAGGTTGTAACTGCAAAGGCGAGCTTGTGGGGGTTGATTGAGCGGTGCACTGCGAACATGGTGTCGTGCAAGAAGAGGCTCGGCCGAAAATTCTCAGAGAGGGAGTTGGCTTCGAAGGCGCTGAACAAGCTCCAAGCCAACCTTACAGACAAGGCCAACAAAGCGTATGAACTTTGGCGAGTGCTTCAAGAGGCCATCAAGGAGGTGGTGGCCATCGACAAGGCCGCCGTGTTTACTCGCGAAAGGGTTGAGGCTCAAAAAGCTACCGAGAAAGAGCTCGAAGGCCGGCTTGCCTCATATCAGGCCCAGCAGGCTCAGGCGGAGGCCCGTCTTCTGGCGATACTGAATCACGAAGGTGTGGCCCAGCGAAAGAGGGATGAGCTAACCAAGCTGCTAAATCGCCCGCCGACCTGAAGACTTGCATATATATATATATATATATATATATATATATATATATATATATATATATATACTCTTCCTTTGTACATACTCCTGAATAAGAGTATATTTTTTTGTTCTTTCACGAATTGTACTTTGTATCCATTTTGGTTCATGAATAAAAGACATATTTTTCTTCTCAATGGTGTGTCCCTTTTTAGTAAGTGTATTCTGTGGATAGTCTATCTTGATCTCTTTGCAGGACAACGATGGCTTAGGATTCAGGGTTAAGGTCTGCCTCCTAAGACTTTTCAACTTTATGAGCCGTGAGGGTCTCATAAAGAGTTTTTCTCCCTACAGGTCAAGAGGATCCCGTAGGTGTAATTTCTCCTTAAGAATCGTGGGGATTCATAAGTGTGTTTTCTCTTGAAAGTCGTAAGGATCTCACAAGAGAATTTACTCCCTTACGAGTCGTGAGGACCCGCAAGTGATGGGTGAAGTTGCCCTTATCCGCATTTCACGGGGTCAAGGGTTGCTCTGGATGCTTCCCACGGGTTCACTGCTGTGTCTGGCAAGGACCAGACTCCGCTCCGGAGGCTTTTCAGGATATCGTAGTTTAAAGACATCGCGGTCGAGGTTAAGGACATCATAGTCCATGGATTTAAAGACTCCACAGTCCATTGTTAGTTTTAAGACATCACGGTCGAGGTTAAGGACATCATAGTCCATGAGTTTAAATACTTCACAGTCCAATGTTAGTTTTAAGACATCACAGTCGAGGTTAAGGACATCATAGTCCATGAGTTTAAGGACCTCACAGTCCAATGTTAATTTTAAGACATCACGGTCGAGGTTAAGGACATCATAGTCCATGAGTTTAAGGACCTCACGGTCCAATGTTTGCTCTGGGTGCTTCCCACGGGTTCACTGCCGTGTTCTGGGAGGACCAGGCTCCGCTCCGGATGCTTCACACGGGGTCATTGCCGTGCTCTGCGAGGACCAGGATCCGCTCTGGACGTTTTCCACGGGGTCAGAAGTGACATGATCCGTGTTCCACGTAGCCAAGAATTTTGCTCTAGATGCTTCCCACGGGTTCACTGCCGTGTTCGGCGAGGACTAGGCTCCGCTCTGGATGCTTCACACGGGGTCATTGACGTGCTCTGCGAGGACCAGGATCCGCTCTGGACGTTTTCCACGGGGTCAGAAGTGACATGATCCGTGTTCCACGTAGGCAGGAATTTTGCTCTGGATGCTTCTCATGAGTTGACTGCCGTATTTGGCGAGGACTAGGCTCCGCTCTGGATGCTTCACACGGGTCATTGGCGTGCTCTGCGAGGACCAGGATCCGCTCTAGACGTTTTCTACGGGGTCAGAAGTGACATGATCCGCGTTCCACATAGCTAGGAATTTGCTCTGGATGCTTCTCACGGGTTGACTGTCGTGTTCGGCGAGGACCAGGCTCCGCTCTGGATGCTTCACACGGGTTCACTGCCGTGTTCGGCGAGGACCAGGATTCGCTCCGGAGGCTTTTCAGGATATCATAGGTTAAAGACATCGCGGTCGAGGTTAAGGACATCATAGTCCGTGGATTTAAGGACCCCACAGTCCGTTGTTAGATTTAAGACATCACGGTCGAGGTTAAGGACATCATAGTCCATGAGTTTAAGGACCTCACAGTCCAATTTTTGCTCTGGGTGCTTCCCACGGGTTCACTGCCGTGTTCTGCGAGGACCAGGCTCTGCTCTGGATGCTTCACACGGGATCATTGCCGTGCTCTGCGAGGACCAGGATCCGCTCTGGACGTTTTCCACGGGGTCAGAAGTGACATGATCCGCGTTCCACGTAGCCAGGGATTTTTTTTATTATATCCGCATTTCACGGAGTTAGGGTTTGACTTTCGGTCGATTGTGCACTGCTGAGTCATAAAACTGGGAGTTGCCACGGTTCCACTTTGCTTGATATTGCGTCCGTTGTAATAAGACGAATGTTGAGATGATCTCTAGGCTGTCTGTGAACCATTGAGACTTGGCTTCTCCTTCTGATGAAGCTTAGGAAGGAAGGGTGGGATTCCTTTTTTGTTTGCGCCTCTGGATTGTATACAGAGACCGATGTGATATCACCTGTAGGGCCAAAAATTTCATTCATGTTTTTTATATTTTTTTTATTTTATTCCGCGATGCTCTATCATTTCAGCTTTTTATATCGCGAAGGTTGCGATTGCCCAATCATTTCGGCTATTTTTCGCGGTGCCCAATCATTTCGGCTCTTTTGCATGCATACATTTTTTTTACTTGCTACTTTTGTTGCAAGTTGTCCCATCATTTCGGCTATTTCGTATGCATATGTGGCTTGCTAGCTTTTCGCTGCAAACTTAACATTAGACACCGATTTCGGCATCAGCACCGCTACAACTGGGATATTGCCAGGAGCGAATGATCATTTGCCTCTGTCAATATCGAACAAAGGTGGCTTAGTAGGCAGGGTTAGGATTCTGTCGACTAAGGCTTTTGACTTTATGAGCCGTAAGGGTCTCATAAAGGTATTTCTCCCTATGAGTCGTGAGGATCTCGTAGGTGTAATTTCTTCTTAAGAATCGAGAGGATTCCTAAGTGTATGGCTTCTGGTAAGTCGTAAGGATCTTATAAGAAGGTTTTCTCCTTATAAGTCGAGAGGACTTACAAGAGTTGTTCATCATGTAGACATATCCCTAGTCACGGATGGGACTTTGATAGGGAAGTGTTTATTCGCGCCCGTGGATTGTATACAAGGGTCAGCATTGAGCCACTTGTAGGGCAGTATTGGAGGTTGTGTAGGCTACTTAAGAACAGGTTCAGATCCCTGTAGCTTAAGACTTTCAAATCTTATGAGCCGTGAAGGTCCCATAAGAGGATTCTCCTTACGAGTCGTGAGGATCTCGCAAGTGTAATTTCTCCTTAGGAATCATAGGGATCCCTAAGTGTGTTGCTCCCTTGTGAGTCGTAAGGATCTCACGCAGGTGGTTTCTCCTTACAAAGTCGAGAGGACCTTGAAAGTGTCTTTTAAAGAGATTGCGCCCTTCCGGGTTTTCACAAAACTCGCCAGTAGCCCTGCTGTTTTTATTCACGGAGCCCTTTCAAGTTTTCATCCGTGCCCATTTTGCTTATGGACATACCGTTTCTTTTTTCTTTTCTTCTTCTTTTTTTTTATTTTTTTTATATTTTTTAACGAGGTTGCGCCCTTTCGGGTTTTCACAAGACTCGCCGGTAGCCCTGCTGTTTTTACTCACGGAGCCCTTTCGGGTTTTCATCCGTGTCCATTCTGCTTATGGACATACCGTTTTCTCTTCTTTTTTTTATTCTTTTTCTCTTTTTTTTTATCAGCTTTGGAATGTTGCAATCCACCGTAGTTTATCGACATCTCAGTCAACATCTAGTTTCAGGTCATAGTGGTCCGTCGTTAGTTTAAGGACATTTCGGTCCGTCGTTAGTTTAAGGACGTTTCAATCCATTGTTAGTTTAAGGACGTTTCGGTCCGCTGTTAGTTCAAGGACATTTCGGTCCCATAAGCCGGCTACTACTTATAGAGTTTGGGCTTAGGAAGATAGCGAGCGGACATAGGCGTCGTCATCTATCATTGACCTAGGCCGTGACTCGTCAAGCGTAGTATTTCTTCAGGAAGCGACCGTTTATTGGCCTGAAAGGTCTTTCACCATGCATGTCTATGAGTAGATAGGCTCCACCCTGGTAAACTTTGTCTATAATATAGGGGCCTTCATAGTTCGGCTCGAATTTCCCCCGCTTGACGCGGTTGGGGATCATAGGTCTTTTGACCACTAGCACGAGTTCGCCTTGGCGGAATGTTCTCGGCCTAGTCAATCTTTCATATGAGTGCGTCATCTTTGCTTTATAAGCCTCCAGATTTTGTTGCGCTATGAGCCGGGTTTCATCAAGGGCATCGAGCTCCTCAAGCCGAAGATGAGTATTCTCTTCGTCCGTTAGCTCGTAATGAACTACTACTCGTAGAGAGGGTAGCTATATCTCGAGGGGAAGTACTGCTTCTGTACCGAATACCAATGCATACGGCGTTGTGTTCGTGGCCATCTTGAACGTAGTCCGGTATGCCCAGAGAGCTTCATGCAATCTCTTGTGCCAGTCCTTCTTATTTCGAGACACCGTCTTTTTCACGATCTTCATTAAGGACTTGTTAAAAGCCTCAGCTAGACCGTTAGCTCGGGGATTATAAACTAAGGAGTATCTCCAGTCTATGTTGTGCTGTTGTGCGAAGCGGCTGATTTTATGGCTTCGGTAGGCTGGCCCGTTATCGGAGATGATCCGTCTCGGAGTTCCAAACCGATAAATGACATGCGTCTTGATGAAGTGGAGGATATTCTCCGCCTTTACTTTCCTTAGCAGTACTACTTCTGCCCATTTGGAGAAGTAGTCAGTTGTCGCCAAAATGAATCGATGTCCTCTGGACGATGCTGGTTCGATGGGGCCAATTATGTCAGTTCCCCACATTTCGAACGGCCAGCTAGCCACTGTCGGATGTAACGGGTTCGGATGCTGAAGGATGAAGTCCCCATGAATCTGGCACGAGTGGCACTGCTTCGCGTATTCGAGGCAGTCTTGGATCATCGTGGGCCAATAATAACCCATCCGTTTGATCTTCAGCTTCATCTTCGGCCCGGCTTGGTGTGAACCGCAAAGTCCGTCGTGAGTTTCTTGGACGACTCTTTTTGCTTCTTCAGGTCCCAGGCATCTTAACCATAAGGAATCAAATGACCTCTTGTACAGAGTATCATTGACAAAAGTGAAAGATAGGGCTCGCTTCGTGAGCTGATGTTTTAAGGACGCATCTTCAGTTGATCGACGGGATTTGAAGTAGTTTATAAAAACTTCTCTCCAATCCTCAACCGTTTCTTGATCTTTCACTTGTAGGGCCGTTTGCTCGGTCGGTCCCTTTTTCTCGGACGACTCCGGAAATATTTCTGCCGGCGCAAGAACCCGACGGCTTTGCACAACGATCCTCACGTCATCGAGGTTTTCGTCGGCCAGTTCTTTAGCAAGCTTGGCTAATGCATCCGCTTTGCTATTTTCCGCATGCGGTATGCTTTCCAAGGTGTAGGAAGGTATTTGGGTCAGCAGTTGCTGTACCCTCTCGCCGTACTTCACCAGTTCTGGTTTGCACGTTTGGTAGTCGCCATTTACTTGACTAACGACCAGCTGGGAGTCTCCATATATGAGGAGGTTCTCAATCCCCATGTCGATGGCGATCTCGAGACCTGCTATCAAAGATTCATACTCGGCTTCATTGTTTGTCCTCGGCTCTGTTAAGGAGAAGGCAAAGCGCATTATCCCTCCTTGTGGAGTTACGAAGATGAGGCCTACCCCTGATTTGATTATAGGGGTGCTTTGCTTGCGCTTCTTCATGGAAGACGCTCCATCAAAATAAAGTTCTTATCGGGTATCACTTCCGTCGATCGTGTCAAACGCATGTTCGTCTGGCAATTCACAGTTCAAGGGAGAATCGGCAGGTATCGGATGCTCAGCGAGGAAGTCGGCGATGGCCTGGTCCTTCGATGCCTTAAGAGGCTGATAAGTTATTGAGAACTCCATCGAGAGCAAAGCCCATTTAGTGAGCCGCCCTGTCAATATGGCCTTTGACATCAAATATTTGAGAGGATCCACCTTCGATATGAGACGAACTTCATGCGCCAATGCATAGTGCCTGAGTTTCATTATCGCGAAGATCAATGTCAGGCAGTGTTTTTCGATGGGAGAATAATTGCTTTCTGCCCCCAGTAGAACCCGACTCAAATAGTAGAGGGCTCTCTCCTTCCCTTGGTCGTTCTCTTGTGCCCATAATGCGCCTAAGGAACCCTCAAGGACGGTTGTATACAGAATGAGAGGCTTTCCCTTGACCGGAGCGGCTAGCACCTGCGGATTCTGCAGGTATTGCTTGATTTCATCCAGCGCGCTTTGGCATTTGTGATTCCAGACGAACGGGGTTCCCTTCTTCATTAGGTGGCTGTAGGGGCGGCACTTGCCGGAGAGATTGGCTATAAATCGCCGGATATACGCAAGCTTCCCTTGGAGGGACCGCAACTGCTTGAGAGTCCTCGGTGGGGGCATCTCCATAATTGCCTTGATCTTCGATGGATCTATCTCGATGCCTCGGTGTCGGACTATGAATCCTAAGAATTTGCTCGAAGAAATACCGAACGCTCATTTGAGAGGGTTCATCTTCAAGTTGTATTGCCGGAGGCGTTGAAACACGATCTTCAGATGCTCTAAATGCTCCTCGTATGATTTGCTTTTCACCACGAGGTCGTCGATATAGCATTCGACGATTTCATGTATGAGGTCATCGAAGATCTTCATCATGGCCCTCTGATAGGTGGCACCTGCGTTCTTTAGACCGAAGAGAGGGGTCCGGAAAGCGGTGTGCTTCTGGTCCTCGGGATGCATCTTTATCTGATTGTATCCTGACGAGCCATCCATGAAGGAGAATCTCGTGGGTGGACGTATTGTCTATCATTAACTCGATGACCGGTACTGGGAAGTCGTCTTTCGGGCAGGCTTTATTGAGATCCCGAAAGTCCACACATATGCGCACGGTCCCATTTTTCTTCATCACCGGGACGATGTTGGCGATCCAGTCAGGATACTGAACCTCTTGGATGAAACCAGAGTCGATCAGCTTCTTGACCTCGGCATTGATGCTCATCTCAAGCTCGAGCCGCATTCTTCTCGGTGCTTGTTTGGTTGGCTTGACGTCCGGGGATATTGCCAATTTGTGGACAACAATTTCTGGATCTAGTCCCGGCATCTCGGAATAGTTCCATGCAAAGCAATCCTTATGCTGCATAAGCACGTCCTTCAGCATAGCCACCCTTTCTTCAGACAGCAACTCGCTGACGAATGTCGGCCGCGGATCACTTGTCATCCCTAAATCAATTTTCTTGAGATCATCTGCAGTGGTATGTATTCCATCTTCCAGCTCTTTCGGCGCCGGTGGATACTTTGAGATAACCTCGTCATCATTGCTTTCAAAGCACCAGGGGAAGTCATCCATACCGTCGGGGTCTTCTTTTGATAGCGTTATCACGTGGCAAGTACGAGCTCGCTTCCAAGACCGATGTTGATCTGGTTCTACCCTCGTGGATTTGGGTTCATGCTTCTGCGGCGGGGTTACCCTCCAGCTGCTGGATAGAGCGAATCTGCCTTGTCGATATTGATCTTCGACCCAGTTCTTGAAGGTGAAGCAGTCTTCAATAAGATGTCCTATTGCCCTATGATAGGAGCAATAGTGCGGATGAGAGACTTTGCCTGCTTGCTTGGGGTGCTTGGACTCCGGGGGTGTAATCAGTTGATGTTTCATGGCGAGATTAAGTATCTTCCATGTTTTGTTCTGAGGAAAAGAGTATGCTTGACCCATCTTCTTTATAAGAGACGACTCCGGATTGCCCGATTCCCGATCGCGTGGCTTCTTGATCCCGCCTTGTCGCTCTTGAACGCTTTCCCGCTCTTTGATTTGTTTTTGCCTCTGGGTCGGTCCTTTTGTACGACGGGTTGATAAGGAAAAGCATTTTCATTCTCCATGGCATGTTGAAGGAGGCGCTGTGTCCTGGCTTTTTCGTAAATGTCCATCTCGCGGTTATGGTCATCTCGGATCTTTTGACCCGCTTCCCTTACTAGCTTGTCCATTCGTTCTTCAAATGATGGGCTCGGCGCTTTGTCGACCGGACCTTGTTTTAGTTCAGGATCAGCATCTTTTAACAGGGTGTCCTCTTCTTCATCGAAGTCATATATGACGTAGCTACCATGGACTCGTTCCCATTTCCTGGATTGGACATATCCGAGCCCGACCGTTTCCATTCTCCCGTTGGGCAGCTTTCGTTGAGTCCCGGGGATGTCCCAAATCCTGTTGTAGAATCGAGCTTGTCGAGTGGTCTATTTAAGGGGTACACCTTGGCGTTTCAAGAGTCTCCTTAGTCCGTCAGTGTAATATCTGGGC
Organism: Agapanthus africanus; assembly: GCA_030015575.1. Taxonomy (NCBI): domain Eukaryota; kingdom Viridiplantae; phylum Streptophyta; class Magnoliopsida; order Asparagales; family Amaryllidaceae; genus Agapanthus; species Agapanthus africanus. The sequence continues at coordinate 945,032,818 of CM057338.1, read as the reverse complement.
AAACGGATGGGCTGGAGCCTGTCGAGTGTGGAATCCGCGCCGTGCCAGAATTCTTTCTCCACTTTAGTTTCCCCTGATCGGTAGAATAGGATTTCCTTTTCACCTTCTCGCCTGTGAGGGACATAGAACGTCTACAGCTCTTCCACACTGTAGGTATCAAGCGCGTCTAGTTCTTTATCATGTTTGGGCGGAACTATGGCAACTTGCAAACTTTTCTCTTCATCAGCGAATGTTTGAATTGAAGGCCGAGCAGAGAATATGGCGTTGACCTCATCTTCTGAGTCGCTGCCGAAGATAAGCATAGGAGAGGACGGTCCCGGCTTGTTGTACTAGGGTGGCCCTGAATAAACTATCTCTTCCTCTTCTTCGGTATCACTCCCGAAGACCGGAATGGTGGTAATAGCTTTATTCTCCGGTTTATGACACATCTCTGTGTCTTCAAAGTCTGGTAAGAAGTATTTTGCATCTTCGTACATTCGGACTTCATTTACGGAGAATGGGTTCAGCTCTCCTGTTACGGTATACTCGAGACCATCCTTGAAGTATTTCATACACTGATGCTGTGTAGAAGGGATGGTGTTGTACTCGTGTAACCAAGGCCGACCAAGCAAAGCATTGTAGCATGTCTTGGCATCGATGACATGAAATTTAATATCTGTGACAAGTAACCCGAAGCGCAGTGTCAGTATCACAGACCCGAGAGTTCGTGATGACTGAGAGTCAAACCCGGAGATGGTGATTTTATCACGAGCGAGGTGCTGAACGCTCATACATATTTCCTTCAACACTCGCACGTTAAGGAGGTTGATGGAGGACCCATTGTCGACCAGGATTTTGCCTATCTTGATATCGTGACAATATCCGGAGACATATAGGGGACGGTTGTGCTCGCACGTCCCAAGGAGGAGATCTTCATCGCCGAAGGTAATATTGGCTGTGTGTACTTCTTCCAGCTCGTCCTTCATCTTTTCTTCGGCGAGAAAAGCTTGGAATTGCTCTAGATCTTGTAGCGCCTTGATCAATGAGTCCCTTGCTTCTTTTGATAGTAAAAGAGCATCGAGAATGCTGAGCTGCGAGGGTAACTTTCTCAAGTGTGCCAGAATGTTGTAGTCCATCTTACTTTTCCTTGGCGGGTCCTTGGCGGTCAGCTCTTTCATGACTTGGTCATCTAGGGCGATATCTTCAGAGACCTTCTCTTTTTCTTTATCTTTTCTGTTCGCGGGTCCGAGATTCTTTTCTGGAAGTGTACGATTGTGGAGATGGATATTTTCGCAAGCCTTCGGTTCTTCCTCTTTTCCCAAAGTGGACTCTTTAAAGAGAGGGCCAAGAACCATTTTCTCGTCAGAGTCGCTCTTGAATGTGAGAACTTGTGATCCCCGGCGTTAATCACGTAACAATTGCCGGTGGTTTTTTTATGCTCCTCGGTCGTATATCTTTGCTCCCGGCGAGTTTTGCATTTCATCCGCTTGAAATGCTGCCGGTGAGCAACATATCCCTGCCACCATTTTGTAAAAGCGTTGCACTCTTCGGTGGGGTGCGAAATCTTTTGATGATATAGACAGTAGCTAGGATGTGTTTCTCCTTCACCAAGAGCGTTCACTTCGGAGGATGGCAGCTTCATTCCCATTGATATGACTTTAGCAAACCTTTTCTTCGTCTTGGACTTGTTTTTGTTCGTGACGGATGTACTTTGATCTGGCAGGAGTGTTTCAACTCTTTCGTCTAGCCGCCAGTGTTTGGCTTTCTCAAATATAGCCATCTCACGCTCCCGATCAGCTTTACTTTTCAGAAGAGCTTTATTTAAGAATGCGTCGATCATTTCGTCTGATGGCCCTGGAAGTTCCGGTTTAGGACCTGCCCCCAGCCTCTTGGTGCAAGGAGCCTCTTCATCGTCTATTAATGAGTGAGAGATCACATGACAACTTGCTACGTAATCTTCAGATCCATCTGATGAGTCTTCTCCATCATCTCCATCTTCAAGGACGTGGCCGATGAATTCTTGCAGCGTGATCGGGGTCCGCACCTTCTGGTTATACTCTTCCAGCGCGTCGATCTGTTTCTGCAGGTCCGTACGCTTATCGCCAAGCTTTACGGACTTTCTGGATTTCTTCTTCTTTTTCGAAGATTTCGACGGCTGGGTGTGGGAGCTTTGGCTATCGCCATTGATCTTTGGAGCTGGGCGCGGCTTCAGCATCCCTTCGATGATCTGGGGTTCCAGCGGATTCTTCCACCTGATTGCCGGGCATGTCTGGAGATCATTCAGCATCCTTTTGGTTTTGGCCGAAAGAGCCATCTCCCATGGAGCTTCCTCAACAAAAAAGCACGTTGCCCCCGGTGTGTCCGTCTTCTTGGGAGTGTGCGGTTGTGGTGGGTTTACTTTCCACTTCTCAGACAGCGCAAACTTGCCTTGTAGGTACTGATCCTCGATCCATCCCTTAAAGACGAAGCAATCTTCGATTGGATGGCTTACCGTTTGGTGGTAAGGGCAATAATTGGGATTATTCACTTCGCCGGGTTGCAATGGTCGCTTTGGATTCGGCAAATTGATAAGCCTGTTGCGCATCGCTAATTCGAACAGCCTCTTCTTTTTGTCCCACGGGAATGAGTAAGGGCGCTTCATTTTCTCATTATAATAGCGCCGTCTCTCTTCCAATTGATCCGCTAGCTTTGGGGAACTGGGCTGCTGTTGGGTGTTCGCAACGAAGATCACCTTCCCTTTACCCTTTTCGTTCCGCGGTTCCGGCTTCGGAGGAGATGGTCTATGACCCATTTGGTCCATCTGGGCCAGCTTGTCGATTAGAGCCTGAAACGTGGTCGGTTTGAAGAACATCATGAACTGTGAAATAGTCGCATGAGGGTCTAGGGTGCCCACGAACATGCCCACCGCTGGTGCTTCTTCGATGCGTTGTTCGCACTTTGACCACAGGTTCCGTCATCGGATTGCGTACTAAACCCATGTCTCGCCCGGCTTCACCCTGGCATTGATCAATGTCGTTATTGGGGTGCGTTCACTAGCACTTGCGAATCGTTGGGTGAACAACAACTCCATTTCCGCGAAAGTTTTTACGGAATCATTTGGAAGTTCGGAGTACCACTCGAATGCCGTCACCGATAAGCTGCCGACGAATTGGCGGAGCAAGAGCTTATCATCGCTACCAGTATTGCCGCAGAGGGCCCTGAACTGAGCGACATGTTGATGGGGATTGCCTGTCCCCTTGTACACATGGAATTTCGGGATCGTGTAGCCCGGCGGGTACTTTATTTGATCATACCAGCCTGGATACGATCGTCCAGTTCTAACAATTTGCTCAGCCGCTTCATTCGCCTGGTGAACTCGTATCTGCTGAGCGATATAATTGTCCAGGGCGGCCTTGGAAATTGTCTCCTCCTTGGCTGTCGAAAGAGCCGGCAGAGGATTCGATGTTTCTCCTCTATCATCTTCAATTATTACTGGAGGATCTTCGGCTGGAGGGTCCGGCTGGATCATCATGCCCACCATCTCCTGGAATAGAAGGGCCATTTGCTTTATATTGGCCGCTTGTTCCGCAGCCTCCTTATCCTTCTTTTCGAGCATTCTCCGAAGGAATTCAGCATCAGTCTCGTGTTCGTGACGTTGTTCTGATGACGCCTCCGGGCGTTCTTTTGGCCCGGTAAGTGCGTCCATTGCAGTCAGCATCTCTTGAAGCTTCTGTTGTTGATGTTTCTAAGCTCTTATGATGGATCGGGTGAGTGGTCGATGGCCCGTAGAAGCGCGGCTATCCTCTTTCCCGGATGCCATGTAGACGGTATGCACCACCATACCCCCAGACTTAGGATGTTTGGGCTCAGTGCCTTTGACATTTGTCCCAGGCATGGGGATTTTCTCCGGCCTTCTTCTCTTATGAGCGGTCGAAGTTGAGGGGGTCGTTGCAGTGGGCACCCAAGTGGTTGTTTTCTTCTGTGGCTTAACAGGACGGTTTTCTTCCTGTCGGACCTTCAGCTTCTTCTGCCGGCGGGGATAGCCTTGATTAACCACTGACTCTCGGACTTGCCACCAGATTTTGTAACCTTTGGAAGACAGCCGTTGAGGGGACTGTTCCGGCTTTATTTCTATGACAGTCTCCACCAGTGGCGGGGATCTTTTCAGTACGGCGGTAGGCGAGTTCCTGCGCACCTTATTCAACAGCTCAAAGCTGTTCCCGGTTGGAACAGTAGCATTAATTTCCACCATTGGAGCTGGTGGAGTTAGCCCAGAGGGGAAGTTGCCCCCAGCCTTCCTTACCCGGCGCCAGTGGCGGCGTCGAGCGTGTTGAGCTGTTGGTATTGGTTCGGCGATGGGGATGGCTTTGTCTTGCCTCCTGTCCAGATGAGGTACCGCTGGTGCCAGCCTCTTGAAGACTGACGTCTTTTGAGTAGCGGTATCCAATCTGTCAAAGACAGACCTTCGAGCAGGAACGGGAGCCGGAATAGTCAGTCTTGCAAAGACCGACTCTTTGGCAGGAGAAGCCGCCTTGACGACTTCAGGAGCAGAGATGGCTATCTTCTTTGGGATGGCCACTTCAGGTATCATGGGCTTCTTGGCAGGCCCATCGGAGTTCAGGCCCAGTCTGGCGAAGACCGATGCGTTGAAGCTGGACGACCCGTTGAGAGGGGTCGTGGCAGCAGCAAGCCGATCAAAGACCGACTTCTTAGGAGCTTCCGGTGCTGGCATAGGAACGGTGAAGCTCGTTGGCGGGAGCATGGTCCCAAAAAATAATCCAGTAGTGGCCTGAGTGACCTGTTCCACTGGCATCGTGAATAAGGAAGCCGCTTGGGGCCTATAAGCTACACCTCCAGATGAGACGGAGCGTAGGTTGCAGTTGCAGTTGGAACAACTTGCACAAGTGGATGCCATTGATTCTTTGCTTTCTGCAGCAAGCAAAACGCCAAATCTTAATACCTCGAAACCCAAGGGCAACCATTAGCAAACCGCGATTGGTTCGCGAACACGACACACGAAGTGTGGAGTGGAAAGAGAAAAAGGTCCCACCGGGCGTGCCAGAATCTGTTCCCCTCCGAAAGACGCGGACGAAGACACGGCGGACGTCTTGCCTGAAATTCAGGGCAGATGCTAATTGGTGCTATCCGTCCATCTCTCCGAAGATGCCAAGTTGATTTATGGCACCGTGCATCGAAGATTTAAACGGATGTGACTGATGTAGCAGACTTCGTCAGATTCCCCCTCGTTTGAGGGGTTTTTGATTGTGGGGACGCTCTTCTCTGCAGGCGCAAGCCCCTGCAGTTAATTACGCTACCGCATCGCAGTAACAACTTTCTCCTTCTCTATATGGTCACTTCATGTCGTGGGTGTTTGTTTTATTTGTGGTTGCCCGCGGATTGTATACGGAGACTAAGTTATGTTGTCGCCCGTAGGGCGTGGACAAGTCCAAATCCGTATCTTTCTTAGATTTGGGTTTGGGGGTTTGGGTTTAAGGATACGTTAGCCTCGTTTGAGACTAAGATCAACTTAAACATTTGTTAAGGATACGTTAGTCTAATTTTAGACTAAGATTAACTTAACGGGATCGTTTAGATCCAACAAGAGACCAATTGGGCTCTGTTGTTTAGTTTAGTGACATTGCGGTCGATAATTAGTTTAGGGACATTACGGTCCAATGTTAGTTTAAAGACATCGCGGTCGAGGTTAGGGACATCATAGTCCGTGGATTTAAGGACTTCACAGTCCGTTGTTAGTTTTAAGACATCACGGTCGAGGTTAAGGACGTCATAGTCCATGAGTTTAAGGACCTCACAGTCCAATGTTAGTTTTAAGACATCACGGTCGAGGTTAAGGACATCATAGTCCATGAGTTTAAGGACCTCACAATCCAATTTAGTTTTAAGACATCACAATCAAGGTTAAGGACATCATAGTCTATGAGTTTAAGGACCCCACAGTCTGTAGAAATGTATGGTTGTCGGGACCCGTCACCTCTCTGAAAACGTTGAAGGATTACAACGACAAATATCAGAGGAGTGAAGAGATGTACCCTTGCACCAAAGTGGATTAAAAGATCTGTAGTCCAATTTGGAACTGAGATCAATTAATTAAATTATGAGCACATTGGCTCAGTTGGGTCTGAATTGAGGACTTATGGCCAACTTGGGCTAAGTCCAATTAAGTTTGAAATATTGGCCCTATGTTGGACCATTAGACATTTGTCTGGGTTCAAGCCCATATTATTTAGCAGTGCTAAACAAGAGTTTGAGGGTTTTGATAACATTTGGGTCTTTGGCTGAGGATTAAACATTATACCTCTGAATTTTTATTCAATTTTAAGATTCAATTGAAGGGGAGGCTTTGCCTCTAGAAAATTAGCCAATTTGGCTAACACTAGAGAACAACAGTGTTAAACACTGGAAATAAGATTATCAAATTAGTGTTAAACACTAGAAATGTGATTCTCAAATTAGTGTTAAACACTAAAAGATAGCAGTGTTAAACACTGGAAACAGAATTGTCAGATTAGTGTTAAATACTAGAAGGAGAAGGGGTCACGTGGGAGCACGTGATGGAATCAAAAGCGGGGCCAGATCCCCTTTATTTTGTTCTGCAAACAAGTGTTAAACACTTTTAATTTTCATAGCCATCACGTTGGGCACGTGATGTATGCTCATGTCCTGATTTATTAGAACATTTATTAGGGGCCACGTGGTAACACGTGAAAGCGCCCAAGTCAGATTTTGCCTTTGCTTTTGTTCCATTTACAATGAAGATCGTGTGGGAGCACGTGAGGCGTTGCCTCAAAGCTAATTTTTTCTCATTTGTGGGGATCTTTTCAGGGGTCACGTGGGGACACGTGACCCTAGTTCTTTGCATGCACAGAGATCTCTTTAGTCTCTTTATTTTATTTTGAGAATTAAATTCTCTGTAGGGTTAAACCCTGATCATGATTTGGAGGAATTAAATTCCTATTATAAAAGAATTAAATTCTTATATAGGGTTAAACCCTAATTCTCTTTTAGAGGAATTAAATTCCCATATATGTAAAAGAATTAAATTCTTGTATAGGGTGAAACCCTAGTTCTGTCTTGGAGGAATTAAATTCCTATAAAGTTGGGAGAATTAAATTCTCAATTAGGGTTAAACCCTAGTTTCTGTCCATCTTGAAGGAATTAAATTTCTATAATTTTAGGAGAATTGAATTCTCATATAGGGTTAAACCCTAATTTCATCTTGGAGGAATTAAATTCCTATAAATTTGGGAGAATTAAATTCTCTGAACTCAATCCCCCCTCCAAGTTTTGGATCTGCATGGCAGGATCTCAACCCGATGAGAATTAAATTCTCAACCTAAGGGGAGATGTGCTTCTGCAGATCTTCAACTAGAGGAAGAACTAAGTTCTTTTGCAAAAGAGTTAAACTCTTAGATCTTTGAGAATTAAATTCTCTTTTCTTTTGAAGTTTTGATTCCCTTTCTTTTCCCATCTAGGGTTTTCTTTGCTGAGAATTAAATTCTCCTTTCTTTTCTCTATGAATTTTCAAGATGCCAAAATTCTATATATTTCTTCTCTTTTTGGCTCCTATTTATAGGAGAAGGAAAAGAATCAATTTGTTTAGTAAATATCTCATTGAAAGATTTTGTTTGTTTTCATAATTGGTATGAGCCTTTAGATCATTAAGTGAATTTTATTCACCGTTGGATTTTAAATCCAAAGATATTCTGTTTGTTATTTCTGGTGAGATTTTCAGGGAAATCTTTCCTTGTCTAAAATCTTTCCATAAATTGGTGATTTTTAATCACCCTTGGATCCTTAATCCAACGGTCCCCATAATCTTTTTCCATTTGGAAAGATTTAGAAGCTTTTAGAATTTTAATTCTATTAACTGTAAGGCTTTCGAAGCCAGTTACGTTCTGACACGTGACCCTTGTTCACGTGTGAGCACGTGACTCCTAATTGAGTCATTTTCTCAGCGTTTACTTACGCTTCAGTTTTAACCATTACGTGTCAACACGTAACCATTGGTCACGTGTGAGCACGTGACGCCTCATTGAGGTATTTCCTTCAGACGTTTATTATTTTATTTCTGTTTTAATTGTCACGCATCAACACGTGACCGTTGGTCACGTGTGAGCACGTGATACCTCATTGAGGTAATTCTCGATTTTTAGAATTAAATTCTATTAAGCTGCAAGGCTTTCAAAGCATGTCATGTGCTGGCACGTGACCCCCAATTGAGTCATCTTTCAGCCATTTGTTTTCCTTTCTGCTTGATGGAGTTTTATCCATCACATGTCATCACGTGACCATTGGTCACGTGTGAACACGTGATACCTCATTGAGGTAATTCCTGATTTTTTTAATCAGGAAACATAACAGATTCAAAAAAATTTAATGGTGGTTAAAGAACTAATAAAAGTGCATAAAAATATGTTTGAAAGAGCGAAAGGATGCAAGGGTTTTGAAAGAAGAAAGATTACCAGTGTTACCCTGACCTATAGCTTCGGCTTATACGGCCGCTAAAGTGCCTGACGCCGGGGTACATTCCTCCTAGCTGGAGGTACATTCCTCTGTTCTTGAGGCATGTTTCTTTGCCTTTGAGGCATGTTCCTCATTTCCTGGTAGAACTGATGGGGAGGTTATGCAGGAGGTCCACGAGGAGGTGGAGCAGGTAGGGCTAAGCGAGGAGCAGGAGGCTGAATAGCTGGCCGCTGCGGAAAGGTGTTAGCTGGTCTGGGGGCTAGATTTGGATTGCGTCTATGAGGACATGCTACGATGTCGTGAGTGGATGCGCCACAAACTAAGCACAGGCCGTCTGCACGCCTGCAATCCTTCACCAGGTGTCCATTCTTCTTGTACTAGAAGCAAAAATCTGGACTGGGCTGGTTAAGTGGTACTTCCGGTCTCCTGGGTACAAAAGTAGGCCTGGAAGAGGCTCCTCCTGCCATCTAGGTGGCAGGGCACTTCACACCGGCAGTCTGAGGTCTGCCCTTCTTCTTCACTACTGCCGCATATCGTCGGGCAGCCTTCAGAGCAAGATCATGGGTTGGGAAATCCCCTGTAGCTAATGCAGCTTGGATCTCCAGGTCCAATCCTGGCTGAAATCTTCGAGCCAGGATCTCAGCAGTCGGGATCAGGTGTGCAACGAACCTGCTAAGCATGGTAAACTCAGTATCGTATTCATCCACAGATTTGTTCCACATTGAACCTTACTGTAAGTTGATGAACTGCTATTCCATATCGAAATGGGCAGTCTCGGGAAAGTATTTCGCGTCGAACATGTCGTGAAAAGTCTTCCATTCAATCGGCTGGGCAAGACGTCTTTTTTCAGCCTTCCACCATACTCTAGCGTTGTCAGTTAGTTGCAACTTTGCAACTCTCACCCAAGCAATCTCTGGCACTTATGCTGCTACTAGGTCTTCTTCTATAGACTGAGCACATTCCTCTGACTCTAGTGGGCTCTATTTCCCAGAAAAGTGCTTAGGGTGCAATGCCCGGAATTGCTTGACTCCGGATGCCTCGGCTTCTGGGCGGTACAAGAGGATAGCAGTCTGTTGCTGCTGACCCTCCAGAAGGCTCTTTATTGCCTCAAGCAATACCGTCTGCTCGTTGATAGGAGCGATAACGTTAGGTGGTGGTGGTAGAGGAGGTGGTGGGTGTTGACACTCACGTTGGTGCTGGTGTTGTTCGATGAATCCATAACCTTGAGAGAAAAGAAAGGGTTAGGATAGATTCAAAAGCTTAGAAATGTAAGAAATGTTTAGTTGTTGATTCTTATAATTCTTATGACATATTGCTTAGGTTTCCATGCAGAACCGACCTGCATGGGCCGCCAACAAAACCTGTCAGGCCCTGCTTCCCAGTGTACGGAGAAATAGACGTGACGGGCCGCGACGTATTTACTCAGAAGTAAACACGTTAAGCGTAAATAAGCAATATAAAATAAATACATAAGAATAACAATAGATGTAATAATAACAGCAACTTTTATTAACATTCTTTCTTTACATACAACTAAAAAGAAAAGTACAATGATAGAAAGCGATGCCTAAACAGTGGCATATGAACTGCAAAGAAAATAAGTACAAGTAAAAGCCTAGAAGTCTGACTCCTCTGTGAACTGCTCCAAATCATCCTGACTGGGCTCGGTCTCCTGAGAGTCGGGTCCTCCTAACGAACATTCCAAAGAAAGAAGAGACGGGAATGTCGTCAGCGAACTAGCGCTTGGTAAGTCCCAAAAGATAGAATGGAATAGACAAGTAAAGAGAATAGAACTGGTAAATTATCTGTTTGTTATGCTAATGTAGTTGTTTGTAGCTCGGTACAGAAGGTATCAGTGTAAACAAGAGGGGTCCAACTTTCCCCATGGACTAAGGCAACCCAGTAGTACAAGGCCCTGTCAAGACCCACGGGACAACCGCACGGATGTTCATGTCGGTGTCTTTTAGTGACCATCTCGTTCCACTTCTAATACATTCCGTACCAGTCTACCCCGTTAAACCCCGTAATGTATATTGTATTGATTGGTAATTATCAGACTTGCCGAGACCATGGTATAAGTTATTCATGTAAACGGTTTCACGATGTATCAAGTAGTCATGTAATGAAGTCAAGTCATAGCCATGGTTCGGTCAAGTCAAGTCATGTTTGCATATTTGGTATTGTTCTGGTATTCAAGTTTAGGTTCAAGTATTCATGTTTGGTGTATTGGATTCATGTTGAATTGAATTCATGTTTGGCTTGGATTCATATTGATTTGGACTCAGACTTGAGTCAGACACTTAGAACAGAATTTGGATCCTGAATTAGGTTTAGGAGTTATTGGTAACTGCTGCACATGAACGGCAGGATTTGTGTCTTTTTCCAAGACAATTACCGTTGATAACCCGTTAAGTTTTTTCCACCTTAAATGGGCAAGCACCCACTTTCTCCGGCTCCCTGAGGCTCAAGAGAATTGGTCCCGCTTAAACCTATATTTACTAGTGTCTTTAATGTAATTTTATATATCTCGAGGGGGTTTTATGAAAAATATTTTATATACTTTCAAAATAAACCTCGAGTAATTATTTATATTCTTTAGGGTTTCCATGGATGTGAATTTTAAAGAGTGAGGTATATTAGTGAACAGTAACTTAGCTTTAATAGTTCATGGTATTTTAGTGTAACTTGTCTTGTATCGATACTTGATGATATTTTAATGAAACTTGTCACTCTTTTATATTCTAAAAAACATGGAATTTTATTATATATTAAAAATATATAGTTTGATAATATTTATATTATTTTTGGATTTTAAATAATAAAATAATAAATTTTATGAATATTATGCAAGTATGGAAATAAGTTTTAGTAAAATGGTATAATTTTATACCTATGTTTTGGAAAATATTTGGAAATTAATATGAATTATTAATTATGAAAGCATTCGATTGATTTAGATATTTTATAAATTAGTATACAATTATTTATATACAAGTTTAATGTTAAACTTGGTTGGAATCTCATTCATTCTAAGGATTCTTGTGGTTCCGGAGAATCCAGCTACAGGAGAATCAGGAACAGAGAGCTCTCTCCCTTTTTCCACCCGACTCTTTGGTCTCAGCACCTGCACTTACGAGACTACTATTGCAAATATTTCTCATTGCCATTCTTCAAAAACTTCATACTACGAGGGATGGAATCAAATAAAATATCTGAATTTAGGGGAAGAAACGAAAAAAAATGAGCTAAAGCCAAGCGAACAAGGTAATTTCAATTAAAAAACTCGAGTGAAAAAGCCAGGAAAGAAAAGCTTTAACTTGAGTAAAAAAGCCAATAACCAAGATAAAAGAAGCTCGGCGAGCGAATGGGTTAGGTAAAGGACAGTAAGGCTTCCCCACGGAGCGGTTAGGAGGTAAGTTTGATTTTTCGAGCGCGTAAACCCCCTCTCTCAAGATTACATGAAACATTCTTTCTGCGAGCGGTGTCTTCTTCACTTTGATCGTTCGTGGAGTTCTTCAAGCCCCCTAAAGCAGATGGATTAAGATAGGCTCACGACGACCGGTAGAGAATCAGACAAAGCGTCAGACTAAACAAGAGGGCAAGGCAGATTGGCGAGAACCCTTCTAAACTACCTACAGCACGTTGAATACTTGGAATTGGACTCCGCTCTGTTTTCATAGACTAGACCAGCTTTCAGCAAGTAGTGAAGTATTCGATACCATTCAGTCAAGAAGATCAAATATTATCTTTTTCTGTGCTTGAAGGGCACAGGGGAAGACCCCAACCTCTTAATTTCGGTTGTGTAAGGTAGATGTTGCCTGGTACTAGGCCCCCCACTTGAGGCTCCCTCTTTAGAGTAAATAAACACTTCTTGCCGGCCCCCCACTTGAGGAGAAAGACTGGAAATGCATAGGGGGAGTAGAGATGGCCGAGTGGTTCAAGGCGTAGCATTGGAACTGCTATGTAGGCTTTTTGTTTACCGAGGGTTCGAATCCCTCTCTTTCCGTTTCTGTTAATTCACCAGCGTTACCGACCAAAATATATATAATAAAAATTGATATCATTATTCCAACAGCTATATTTGATAGAGCATTAAACTTATTTTGTTAATCATGTTTTAATGTGCAATGACCCATTACATTTGTATTCTGGGCATGCTTTATTTCTAGTTTGGTTTTTATGTTTTCAAAAAAAGAAAAGAAAAAGGAAAGAAATAAATATGAGGGGGGAACAAGGAAGTATGGGAGGCATAAGGGAGAGAGAAGGAGAAGGAGAGGGAGAGCCATGGTCACCTTCTCTCCCTCATCCCCATCTTCTCTTCATCTTCATAACCATCTCCTTCTCCATCGTCTTCATCCTCCACCTCCTCCACTCTCACTACCACCACAAACCATCCTCAAAACCATCCCAAAACCTTAAACAACCTTCACTAAAAGTGTTCCTCACCTCATCCTACACATCATGGTGGGATCCAGTTAGAGTTTTGAGCACTTTGGACCACCAAAGAATTTTCTTGAGTTGCTTCCTTGAGGTAAAACACTCACCTTTGGTTAAGTGTTTAATTTCCTAACCTCCACCATTAGTTTAGAGTTAGAAAGTTTAAGTTTTGATGATCTTGGAAAATTCTAGGATGAGGATTAGAGGATGAAACTTGCAGTAGAGATTAGCGGAGATATAGTGAGTGTCCTTTAGCCTAGTAGTGATGGTAGCCTGGTTTAAAATGAGCTTTGATGTCCCGAACACGAACTTAGAATTTTCCAATATCGGTTTTGTTGATATTGTGGCGATCAATTAGAATCTGGTATGACTCGAGAACTCTGAAATATATATTGCAGATAAAGTGGGATGTGCAGGCAATTAAGAAGTTGCCCCTGAAGCCCGAGCCCCCATCTCCTTATCTTGGCCGCCAAAATATCCTTATTGGCCGCAAATTGCGGCTTGAACTAGGAGTTAGGATTTGGGTTTTGTTCTGTAGCACACACATACAATATCTAGGCCTACCCTATATTCAAAATGTCCTAATTTCACCTTGGTAAAATCTGGGAGTGTTTTACTAAGTTCCAAATTTCGTTTTGCGACTTTTGAAAACTAGGTTTTTGATATTTGAGTTTTAACTCGGTCGTTTGACGTTTGTACGTCAACGTCGGGTGTTGTTTGGTTGTTCTTGCATGTGTGGACCATAGGTTCTAACCTATGTACACTTCGCTTTCCGTATCGGTTTTCGGATTTGATTTTGATTTCGATACGATATGCATTGATTTATAAGTACATTCGCATGGACTTCCGGGACGACGAAGGAGAGTACGGCGTTCATCGACTTCGACTAGAGCGAGAATAGTAGGTGAGTAGATGTATATCTATAGGGGAAGTCGGGTGGATGGCGTATAGCACCCCCATAACCGTAGTACTAGGATATTAGGCATATAGTTAGATATATATAAATACTAGATATGTTTACCTAGCTAATAGGGATCTAGGATACTAAGTAACAGTAAGTATACCCGTGGAGAGGATTATCCTTAGTTCTAATCTTTCTTATGCCTTTAGCAATATGTATTTGTGCTTCTACACATACACATATAGATACATATGTATGTGTGTGTGTGAGTTGAGGAAAAGTTCGATACATCATGAGATGAGGATATGAGATACTATGATGACACGAGTCGATATGATATTATGTGAAGATTAGGCGATATATATTCATAATGTGATACAAGATGATATGACATATGACGATATGTAACTAGATGAGATGATATGATGTACGTAACCATAGATCCGTACTTTTGATTGATGATATCGTACGATGGATTATACCGTACGTAATATGATGTACAGGTCGATAGATCCATACTTTTGATTTGATGATACCGTACGATGAATTATACCGTACATAATACTATGAGGATGGATCGCCGATTTATGAATGTATCGACTCAGAAACATATTGTTTTAAATCACTTAAGTAGATATTAAGATATATTTAGAACCATACCTATTTTCAAAGCTAATGAATCGTTATACACTTTAAAATGACAATCTTACGGGACGCTATGGATTTTCAAATGGTATCTTTTTCTCAAAAACACCGTAGCCCCCATTTTCAAAAGCAACGATTCGTACTATTTTAAACTATAACCGTATGGTTCATATGTAGTTACGTATTTATTATTGTTCATGTTTACGCTCTTCTTGTTTTTGTTACGCTCATATTATTTTCAATTGTGACAAACATACTACGTTTCCTTGTATTTATCTTTATATGACTTCGTCTGCTAGAACACCTGCACCATTACCGATGATACGCATGCTGCACGTACACATACTTGCCGGCTCACACACTCATTATCGGTAATTGCCATACCACTTACACATTAGAAACTGCTATATCGTTGTATTATTTCCTAATTTGTAGAGTTATAGTTATTATCCAGTACTCATTACCGCACATGCTAATTAGATGTTGCACTTCCTTATCTAGTTACACGACATGCTTATATGAAAATATCAGTTATACCTTGCAGTACTGTTCTATGGTTGTAGTTACTGTTCCATCGTGGTTACATGCATATGCGATTCTGTTTTCATGAGATTTTTCGATTTGAGAACCGCAGATACATTTTTAAGGTCTTATGATTGTTTTAAAAACGCGGTTTCTCTTGATATGATATTTCTACGTCCACCATGAGATTTCTCGGTTCTGAGCTACGATACTACCCGATTCGAGAAGTGAGGAGGCACCGTCTACGGGTATATGGTGGATCCGATATGGTATCTCGGGACAAGAAGATCGTATAGAAAGGCGTTAAGCTTGGCAGGGGAACACTACCTACCGGTGATAGTATCGGACTCGGCAGATATCCGGAGGATACCGACCGGAGAGATTGAGACAGATGAATATGAGGGCCGATCCGATGAGACAGCGCCTGAGATATGAGGATTTACGTGTCGATGATGGACACTCAAGTTTTTTTATGATGATTTGACGTGTCGTTGATGGACACACATTGGATGATACATATATATACATATATATGATACAGATGACATAATACCATATTATGACACAGGCACGATAGTTTTATTATTATTACACTTATGTATACGCGATTACCCTTGTTACCACTCGGGGTGTGTGTGTGTGTGTTACTGTATGACCTAGGAAATCGTCATACATTCGATTTCTACCTGCTGATGTCTTCTACTCATGAGTTGGCAACTCACCCCCGTTGTGCCATGGTTTTCTTGCAGGATCGACCGCTCGGATCAGTAGCAGCTTACTAGCACATAGCTCTCTTCTGGGTGATTTGCATTGGTAGGTGGGGTACACTTTGAACCGTGACCACCATTTGTGTATATTTATTCAGTTGCATCTAGTTAAAAGCTCCATCAACCAGATTATGTATATTTGGTAGACTTAGAAAACACAGACTTGTATATTCTTCCAGATTTAGAGCGAGATGTGTGTATTATTCCTTATTCTGGTTTTGATGATGTTTTGGTTTCTTTACTTTCTTTTATGTGTTTGATCTTCGTCTTGGGCGTCGTATATTTGTATTTTACGTAATTGTTTCCGCCAATTGGCGAAGAGCTAGCTCCCGCTTGGGGATGCCTATATTATTGTTGTTATGTATTGATTTTGGATCAAAATTTAGAAAGGAGGTGCTGCCCAAATTTCAAATGACGAAAATGTTTTCCACCATAGTATACAACCCACTTGCATTTTCATATAACATTGCTTATACATTAAAGAAAGAACTTGATTACATTATACCTTAATTTCAAAACTTCACCTCCATTATTTTCCTAAAAAGGTTTAGATTTGTGGGCTTTCGGCTTACTTGGGTTACGGTGGGGTCCTATAGGCTTCACGTGATCCAAGTGCCGGTCATGTGCCAATTTCCGATCGTGACACTTAAGCACAAAGAGTGGCTCCGCTCTTTTGCATTAGCGCAACCTAAGACAATGGCCGAGGTGAAAGTCTGGACCGAGCAGGAGATCCAACTCGAGTTGGAGGTATACGCCAAATTTTCCCGAGGGGACCAGGCAGACCGAAAGAAGCGGGACCGGGAAGAGAAGAAAAAAACCGACCGTCCGAAACCCTATTCTCCGAGGTTTCATGAGTACACTCCCGTGAATGTCTCTCAGACCGAGCTGCTAAAGGAGGCAAAGAATGAGAGATTCTTCAAACTCCCTCCGATGATACAAAGGCCGGGTAAGCGTCTCCGTAGCCTATACCGTGTCTTTCATCGGTTACAGAGGCACCTGATCGAAAACTGCAAACAGCTCCGTGATTATATTGAGGAGCCGATCCGCTCTGGTCACCTAGCAAAGTACCTGCGAGATAAACGTCAAGCATATCGGAATCAAGCAGACCAGCCCCCAATAGGAGAGTTGACGGTCGGACGGATCATGGTCATCTCGGTTAACTCGACTCCGAGGAATAAGGACTCCCGCTATATCCGGTCGATCAAGACCTTAGGTGCTCCCCCTCTAAAAAGTGCAAGGAGGCCACTCCCATCACTTTCACCGAAGAAGACCTTCATGGCATATCTGTCCCGCACAATGACCCCTAGTGATCGCAGCTCAGGTAAATCGGTATGAAGTCCGGAGAATCCTAGTCGACTCAGGGAGCTCGGCGGATATCCTAGTTTATAACTGTTTCCAGCGTATAGGGTTAAACCCATCTGATCTCCAACCAACTTCGCACGTCTTCTCTGGATTTACTAATCACTCCATCCAAGCTGAGGGAACGATCTTCTCTTCTGCAGGTGCTCCTCTACGCGATTTAGAGGTCCTCCCCGGGCCTTTTGGGGGAATTGCCCCAACAAGCACTGAAGGAGGCCATCGACAAGATGTGCACGGCCTATGAGTTGGACCTGATCTCGAAGAGCAGGCGGGACCACTCGATAGATATCTTTCGTCGAGCTTTCCAACAGAGGTTGATCATAGTTTCATGTTTGACGGCAGGAGTCCCTAACGGAACCGTAGCTGCTCAGGTCCACGGGCATCGGCAGAGGGAGCGATGGGATGCCGCCTGGGCTCGGTTGGAGGACACCTGCTTTGAATACCACGATCAATACTTTCACGACCCTCTTCCTCCTTTGTTGTAATAGTTAAGGAGTATGTATTTTTTTCTTTTTTTGTGACCCCGGGTGTTGAGGTCAAAAATTGCACCCCAGTTGACCAAGTCAAAGTCGAAGTCAAGCCCAGGTCAAGTGGGCCCAAGCCCAGATTAAGTGGGCCCATGCTCGAGTTGAGCCCGAACATGAAGCGGACGGCCTCCCCCATGCCTAAATAAAAAAAATTTAATAAATAATTTTGATGTAATTTTTATAAATAAATGTAAGGAAAATGAGCATAAAGCCAAATTTTTGTAAAACACATGGCTCATGTGCAAAAGAAATGAGCACATGAGGCATGGGATGGGCAAAATACCATTTTGTAAAGCCCAAGGGGCTATGTATAAATTTATAAGCCTATAAAAGGCAGCATGATGATGAAATGAAGGACAATAATTCATTCTCTCAAATTCTAGGGTTTGTGCATCCTTCCCCTTCCTCAAGGTTCTAAAACCTTCTTCCACTTTTTGAATTAAATCAAGAGTTTAACTCTTCCATTTCCAAAAATAAACAGTTCTTCACCATCAAACTCTTGAAGGGGAACTCAGATCTTCCATCAGATCTCAAAAAGGGGAGATTTTTAAATCTCGCCCCTTTCCTCCAAGATCCGGCCAACCGAAAGGAGGAAGAAGGAGACACATCTCCAAAAATCCCATCTTGGGAAGATTCAAGGCCTAAAAAAAGATCCAGGGCCAAAGGGGAGAAGAAAAGGGTCCCCTTTGATCATTTCCAAGGATTTCTAGGAGTTTAACTCCATTCAAGATCTGTTGGAGTTCAACTCCATAAATTAATCTCTTTTTAGAAGTTTAGCTCCAGAAGTCAAATCGGGAGCACAGCTCCCAGTGCAGGGACCAAGTCCCTTTTCCTGCTGACATCCAGCGCCCGCATGCCAAGCACGTGGGGCACCGGAGCCCGGTGCCCGCGTGCCAAGCACGTGGGGCGCTGGTGCCCATGCGTCCTTTGGGTGCTATTCTTCCTTTTTTATATATACACACACATTCCACAACACTGTCCCCGTTAGAAAAAATTTCTAACGGGGCGCTGCCCCGCACCCCGCAAGAGGGCTGCTATCCCTCTTAACCCCCAGCCCGCTATCCGGGTAGCGGGACCCCCGTAAACTCTGCGAGGCTCCCGATATATCCAAAACCCATTAAGACACACATATGCACACTGCACGTTGAGTTCGCGTGACCAGTTTGACCCGTCAATCGGAGGTTCTCTCGCTCCAAAAGCAAGGGGTAATTAACAGCAGCTTAGTCCGCTGCTGCCGAAGATTCGGATCCACACAATCAATAAACCCCAGCCTACCCTAGGTAGGGGGAATCTGTAGTACGCCTGATAAGCTGTAGGGTTACGGCAGCGCCCCGGTCATCAATCCCTGGCCAAACGCGGAACAAAAACTTTAAAAAACCGGCGCTAACGGAACCCTAATCGACGGGTCGTACCATTAACCCTATACTAGTTCTATAAAAAGAGTTTAGAGAGGTTATACCGATCAATTCGTGTCCTTCGGTCTTCAACCTCTGTCCCAAGCTCCCCGCGGCTTCCTCGATCAAGTTCGATCTCCGGTCTCCCTCGTCGAAGAAGATCCACGTCGAGGATTAGTAATACGGGCTCCCGCCTCAAAACCGAAGCAACTCGGGCATCCAGTTTGCTAGCCTAGATACCCAAGATGAAGTAGAGAGTGTGTGTGAATAGTTTGTCTCAATACACCCAAGGATTCTCAACTCATGAGAGGGTTTGGGTGGAGGTGAAAGAAGTTGCCATTGGAGTGAAGAAGTGTGAGCACAAGTTTTGGCTAAAGAAAAAGAAACCAAAGAAAAGTGTCTGCTCTTAATTCTTATGAGTGTGTTGTGAGGTATTTATGTTTAGCAACTAAAGAGAAAAAAATCCCAGCACAAAATATCTCCCCTGCCCTCACAAATATCTCACAACAATACAATAATGAATCAAGCATGGCATATGGGCTCACACCATGACTCAACACCATGAGTCACCAAGTGCACATGCGATCATCAATGCCAAATGCCAAGACTTGCACTCACACTCTCCATCACAACAATATTAAACATTTAAAGAAAAATCCTAAATGTTTAATACAATATAAAAGAAAAGAAATGGCAACCCTAAAGTTATCTTGTAACGAATTACAAGAATACTCCTCATCCGTATATACATACCTGCATCTGTATTCCGACCGAATACGAATGCAACGAGACGAAAATAATTCAACAATATAATACTAGGATCCGGCTTAAACCAAAGCCCACTAGTATTATCTGTCCGATCATGATCCGTGCACAAGTGTACGAATATGATCGAACCCTACCATAAAACCATACGGCCTCTACAACGTTTCGCCCGAAACAGTGAAACCCTCTGTATGGGACTCTAAAGACTCGTCAATACGCTGGCAGTGGGTTTAACTACAAGCACGTCAGTGGCACTAGCTGTACGTAACGGCTACCCAGGTATTGAGCGAAAGGGAGGCCGACGAGCAAACTCATCCTGAAATCCTACTGAGCCTGTCAGTGACAATATCCGTACAGTCCGGTCCATTCGTCTATGAGTATCGCATATCGAGTCTAGGGGGTGGATAAAGTCAGACCCCTAATAACTTGATATTTAGTGCCGGCATGAAACATATCACCAACTGAGAAACTACCAATCCTAGATCGGTAATTCTCGTCTACCCCGGCCGAGGATTTCTGGTGATGGCCATCCTTGCACAACGCGACATCAACCCCCAATACCGGGAGAGACGAATCCCCTGACGATCCGCTCACTACCTCTATATGGCTCGGGACTGTACCCAACTAAAACCTGTTTGCACGACTCCTTTGAGCCGTGGTAGGGTAGTAATCAAAGCACAGTGGGTACTCACACAAGACAAATGACGATCTCAGGTCGATAGACTAACCTGTACACATGTCACCACGGAACTGCTATTTGACAATAGGTATAATATCAACCAGCATGTTCCCAGCAAGTCCGTCCGGTGTACTCATAACCCAATGAGCACCTGTATACATCTTAGGTGAACCAACTAACACCAATGGCTTGTGAGACCGGCCACCGCCCCTCGTCGGGGTCTCGATCCGTATACACTAGTCTACTCTTGGAGTATCGATGCCCAGTCTCGAAACTCCCACAACTAGAGACACTTTAAGGATGTGCTTATAGACCACCCAACTCTCACGTATATGATCGCCATCATACTGCTGGTAGTCAAGCAAGAATCCTATGGGCTCTATCAACATGTAATAGTGATATGTAATGTCACCTGAAGCATGTACACGATGATAAAGACAAACCAGATAGCATACTATCATCTTGAGTAAGACTGTCTACCGGTATAGGTCCTCTCTCAATCATTGCAATCACGTGCCTGTGATCCAATAATTGACTTGAGGGCACTATAGCCAACACAAGCGACGCGTATTCCCGTCTCAATCGGGTGACGAAAAACACCCTACAGATTCTGGCACGCCCGGTAGGACAAATCTCTCCTCCCATATTTCGGGTTAAACGTTCATGCGAGCTCAATCAATATCTATATCGATTGCCTGTACTGAAATCATGTTTCTATTTGTAGGTTAACAATTTCCAATTGCAATCTTTGGACGCAGCAAAATGTCTCCAAGAACAATCTCAGCTCTCAGCACAACTTCCATCTCCTACACGATGAAGATGGACACCAGGACGGTCCTCCCGGCCAGTCTCGAGCGATAATGGGAGGAGCCGCTGCTACCATTCGGCTCTATTCTGTTCGTGCCAGCTAACGCCATCTCACCTCCTTAAGCTCTAGTAATAGACAGACCGGTCTCGAAAGGCAGGAGGCCAAATGTGGTGATCTCGAGGGCACCACTACCCAAACGCAAGTCGGTGTTTGAGCGACTTTCCTTAGCCCCAACTGAGGGCAAGGCCATCAACACCAACAAAGTAACAAGGCGTCTCGAGCAATCTCCAGCGGTGCCCCTGAAAACTGCTCAGTCGGGTACCTTCTCTAAGCTCCCCGTCAATCGACTCACGATGGCTTCCTGGATGATGGATGCATGTCAAGCCCTCAAAATAGAGAAGCTAAGACAGAAAAGGCTCAGATACAGAGCCAACAAAAGTGCTAGGGCTCCTATTAGGCTGAACTTCATGAGGTTCCAAGAACAGGATTACCCCGCAACAACAGCTGAATTGGCTGTAAAGCTCGCTAACTCTTTTGAACCACTGAAATTGGTCCAGAAGAATGCCATGACCTCAAGAGTTAAGAAAGCTGCGATCCGGACAGCGCCACCCAAGGACCCAGTCAGACCAACCGTCTTCAGTCGCATGTCCTTTCCAGAAAGGAAGGGCCACGACGATGGTCCGAAAAATCAACCGCCAAAGATAAAGAGATGGCTGGACATGTGGTCCACACTGTCTATATGGTGGGCACACGTAGCAAGAGGAAGGAAGGGGCCACCACATCTCAAATCCAATCTGATGTGAATGTGGCTGTGTTCAGTTGATAAAACTGCATATTTAATATGACATTTTTCCTACTATTTCTATATAATAAAAGGTGTTTATTATAATATATGATACATATGAGGGTTTATCTGTAAAAATACTATTTTCATGTGTTTATATATTATAAATAACATTTTGTAGGAAAAAGTAAGCATATAATATCCATGTAACATTTGGCCCATTTAAATATGCTTACCTTATTAATACCTTTGACCAATTCTTAATGGTTAAGTTAATATCTCAATAAAACAAACTCTACTAATATTGTTTGTTGAGTTATTGTGCAGAATTTTCAGGGCTGAAATCAAGGAAATCAAAGTTGGCAAATCAAATTTACCAAAGATATTCAAGAAACTAATTCTGGTAGAAATGTAGAAAAGATTTTCAAAGTCTAGATACTCAAAAGATTACCAAGTGTTACAGATATGAAGCTACAAAAATTAGAGGCCATGATCTCACCAAAAAGGGGCGGATCCGCGGCCAAACCTATCCAATGGTCGCGGTTCCACCGCGGATTTGAAGAGTTGAGATATGGGATTGTGGTGGTTAGGATCCTAACAACTAGTTTCCATATTAGGAAACGCGGGTTCTGGCTCTGTGACTATAAATAAGGACCGAGAGCCTCTTGGAAAAATCATCAAGCCGACGCGATCACGAAATCCAAGACGGCTCACGCATCCAGGCTGGTCATCAACTGTTCGTCTACCTCCTTAGAAGAGATCGAGAAGCAACTAGAAATTGTAATCATTTTCTAAGGATTCAAGTGTAATGAATATTGTTGATTAATAAAGGTAGCTTTCTTTTTCTTATTCTATTTCTTCGTAGTTTAATTATGCAATTTATCTCCATCTCTTTTTCTCCCAACATGCGCGAGTAATTCTCCGCTTGTTAGGGTTCGTTGGATTAGGGTAGGCTAATGGATGATGAACATCCCTAAACCCTTTTTAAGTCCTATAAAGTTTATGAACTTTATCAAAAGAATCATTAACATCCTAATCGGGCGCGCTAACAATTCTTTGTTAGTCCCGACCGCGATTAGAGATTAGATTAATGATTGTTTTGGTAAAGGCTAGATATGAACGGAGTTCCGTGTCGAGATAAGGGTTAAGAGTGGGATTCCTTTTCCCTCCAGAAACCCTAATCTACACGCATCGCCATCGTTCTAATTTTAAATCTATTAAAGGATAAAAAGGGTAACTTTTAATTAATCGTCCATAACTACTAAATCCTAACGAACCCTACAAGCCCCCTTATTATATTAACTACATCCCTAAAATAATCTAGATCTATATTTTTGCATTAGTGATTAACGTAGATCTAGAAACCTTTCCACAAAATTCTTTATCCCTCCTCTATTTTTCAACACGTCTAAAGTAAGAGTAAAAGGTTCCACGTTTCTCAGAGAATGACCCGTACTCATCTCGGTCTAGCTACACGCGACACCGTTATTGATTGCGGTTAACTACTACAAACACACTTTTTCGTATCAATCAGGCTGCCACTTCCTATGACCAACATCCTCTGGAAGGTAATGAAAACCCTTCCAGTGAGGCTAATAAGCAGAGAGATCTCTCGGTTCATGAGAAGTCGGGCTCGGAAAGCAAAGAGGAGCCAATCTTCCATCCCAAGAACACAGAGCAGCAACTTCTCTAAGAGCTTCGAAAACAGCTCAAAAGTAAATACAAGGAGATGGCCAAACCTTACTCCAAAATTGACAACTTGACGAATGTCGTGATGCAGCCCACGGCCAAAGTTGCCTCTCAGCCTCCCAATCAAGCGCAGGGTTCTGCTCATGAACCGGAAAACGGTGTCCCAAGACATCCGACGCCTATTCCCTTAAATCCAAAGGTGGACGGACCGCATGAAAGTCAGTCGCATCCTATCTCGGGAAATGTCTTGACTACCAATGACAGTATCCCGCTAACTCAAGATCAAATCATGGATTTGGTTGCCAACAAAGTCAAAACATTGGTAGCCGAAGCTGGAGAGTAAAAAGATGCCGGCAGTAGCGGGAGACCATATCCTGCTCGGTACGATCTTGTGGAGTTTCCCACTGGCTATGTCATCCCCAAATTTGAAAGGTTGATGGGACGGAAAATGCGAACCGGCACATTGCTTAATTTAAAGCATCATGTGCGAACATTGGGGGCAATGATGCGCTCCTTCTCCGCCAGTTTGTCAATAGCTTGACCGATGTTGCTTTCGATTGGTATGCAAGCATACTGGATGACTCGATCACGACGTTCGCTCAAATAGAATCCATGTTCAAGCAAAAGTTCATGAGTGTCAGCGATAAAATCACCATTGCCGACCTCGTATGGACCGAGCCAAAGAACAACGAAAGCAAAATGGATTTTATAGTCCGGTGCAATCTCTCTATCAAATGTGAACCGCCGTTGGAGCAAGACCAATCCGTAAGTCTTCTTATAGAAAATATGAACGACTGGATGAGACCTTTCATGTGCACCGCAGGCCTCAAAACATTCCAAGAGCTGACCAAGAAAGTTCAAATGTTGGAATGCTCAAATCCCGAGTCTACTCAGAATCTCCAATTCACAAACAGACCAAGACATCGGAGGGACGACAACCAG
The DNA here is from genome assembly GCA_030015575.1 of Agapanthus africanus. Lineage (NCBI taxonomy): Eukaryota > Viridiplantae > Streptophyta > Magnoliopsida > Asparagales > Amaryllidaceae > Agapanthus > Agapanthus africanus. The sequence continues at coordinate 945,008,157 of CM057338.1, read as the reverse complement.
AAAAGTGAAAGTTCCAACAACACCGATTCTCTAAATAAGCAGAGAAAGGGCGGAGCAAAGACTAACAAATCTTGAGAGCCAACTTTGGAGGAAAGAAGAAATAAGGTCTACTCTTTTAGAAGGGACAAGGTCCACAAATTTTTCAAAGATTCTATGAAGAATGGCCTGCGGCTACCAGAACCAAAAAGACTAAGTGAAGCGAGCAGGACTGATCATCCCAATTTTTGCCCATACCACCGAGTTCTAGGGCACACTATTAAAGACTGTTGTATCTTTAAAGATTGGGTCGAAAAGCAATACAAGGCAGGAGAGATAGAACTGTCTAAAGGCGTGTTAACAAACAGTCAAGCTGCGACCACCAATTTCATACAAACGGAGACCGAAGTCCTTCGGGAACCTAATTCTCTCAGACATCTACCTTTCTCTAAAAAGAGCGGACCAAGAAAATAAGCTAAGAGCCAAGCGAGCAACATTGCCAATGAAGAAGCAATGGACGGGTACACAACCCATACGGTATACATGATGGAGCTCAGAGGAACAAATCCTCCTACGCCTTATAGCCATAACAATGACGTGGTCATTGCCATCCAACACCGGCTCGATCCAAATGATGAAAAGCCTGCTCAGGCCATTGAGCCAAAGGAACCTATGGTTCTTGTTGAATTAAGCTCAGGCGGTAAGGATGACCCCGTTTTCGTACCCGGGACTATAGAACAAGCATTATTCCAATGGCTTCAAAAGCAACTTCAGGACAGGGATGAGAAGACGGTCAAGGTCCATTCTAAAGTCAACGAGCTGGCAAATGTCGCGGCAGAGCTCACGACCCAAGTCGCCTGATTGCAATTACAGCAAAATCAAATTTTGGTTCATGAGCCAGGAATTGATATCCGAAAGCAGCCAACCGATACTCCTTCCAGCCCAAAAGCGGAACACTTTCACGAAAAACGGCCGCGATCAGCTTTCAGTCTCTTCGATACGTGCACTGAATAGGCTAAGTGGACAGCAGGCGAACCAAAGACTAATCGGTCTCAAGGACCGGCATCAGGAAAGGCACCTACTCTAATGGAAAGAAAGAAGAAAGTATACTCCTTCAGGAGAGATGAAGTCCGCAAAATATTTGACGATGACTTGAACAACGGCATGCAACTGCCTATTCCAAAGAGGCCACACGAAATGAACATGACCGACATATATCATAGAGTGGTGAGTCATACCATTGAAGACTGCTGTGTTTTCAAAGACTGGGTGGAGAACAAATACAAGCTTGTGAAAACCTCACAGTCCTCAGATGCACAGGCGAGCCACAAAGCTACGGTCATCAACACAGTTCCGCCAAGACCGAAGTTTAAGGAGCTGGGATAAGCAAACACTCAGGACCACCACGTCGTTAAACTGGGAACAGTTGACCTCTAAGTCGTTAAGTTGGGATGTAAAAATGTGTAAATAAAAAAATAATTAAAAGAAATTAAAAGAAATTAAAAGAAAAAAAGAAAAAGCCGAAATGATGGGGCAACTCGCAATAAAAATCAGCGAGTAAAATAAAAATAAAAATAAACAGCCGAAATGATGGGGCAACCACGAATAAATAGCCGAAATGATAGGGCAATCGCGACCTTCACGATAAGAAAAGCTGAAATGATAAGCAATCGCGGTAAAAAACAAAAAAAAACCTCCAAATGGCGAATGATGAGTCGCTCCTGGTACTATATTCCAGTGCAGCGATGCAGACGCCAACCAAAATTCCAAATCCCTAAATTCCCAATGGCGAATGATGAGTCGCTCCTGATACCATATTCCAGTGCAGCGATGCAGACGCCAATCAAAATCCAAATTCCCAAATGGTGAATGATTAGTCGCTCCTGGTACCATATTCCAGTGCAGCGATGCAGACGCCAACCAAAATTTCAAATCTCTGAATGTCCCCACGGAGAATGATGAGTCGCTCCTGGTACCATATTCCAGTGCAGCGATGCAGACGTAAACAAAGTCCCAAAATTCTCCCAACCCTACGGTTGGTCCCCAAGTTGACTACCGTATACAATCCACGAGCTCAAATAATTCTCATCATACCCATACCCCACTGCAATCACCCGTCCAGCGGACGGTCTCCGCCCTTGGAATTAGGCTCCATTTGGGAAGACCCACTCATGTGTCCTCACGATACATGAGGAGAACAAAACTTACGAGATCCTCTCGACTCGTAAGAAAACACCTTCGTGGGATCCTTATGACTCACAAAGGAAAAACACACTTGGGGGTCCTCATGACTCCTAAGGAGAAAATACATCTACAGGATCCTTTCGACTCGTAGGGAGAAAATGCTTTTATGGGACCCTTACGGCTCATAAAATTGAAAAGCCTTAGGTGATAGGAACCTAAACCTGTCTTCTAAGCCATCGCTCCCAAACAGGCAAAGGCAAATGATGAATTGCTCCTGGCACCTGTGCTTCAGTTTTAGCAACGCTGATGTCGACCCCTCCCCCAAATTCCAAATTTTCGATCCAGTAGACCCCTAAGTCTTTAAACTGGGAACAGATGACCTCTCAGTCGTTAAACTGGGAACAGAAAACCCATAAGTCTTTAAACTGGGGACCATATGACTTCTAAGTCGTTAAACTGGGAACAGAAGACCCCTAAGTCTTTTAACTGGGAACAGATGATCTCTAAGTCATTAAACTGGGAACAGAAGACCCCTAAGTCGTTAAACTGGGAACAGATGACCCCTAAGTCATTAAAGTGGGAACGAGGGAAATCTCCTCATGGAAAATGATGATTCGCTTCTGGTACCATATTCCAGTGTAGCGGTGCTGAAGCCAGACTAAAACCAAAATCCCCAAATCCTCTCATGACAAATGATGATTCGCTCCTGGTACCATATTCCAGTATAGCAATGCTGATGTCAACCCAAATCACATCAAGTCAGCAAGACGACCAACGACCTCTGTGGCGGAATCATGTTTCGTCTCAGAGTGTACCCCGTGTCGAAATTATGCTTCATCTCAGAGTATCTGCCTTCTCTGTCGGAATTATGCTTCGCCTGGGAATCAACCTCTGCGGCGGAATCATGTCTCGTCTCAGAGTGTACCCCGTGTCAAAATTATGCTTCACCTCGGAGTGTCTGCCGCTCTTCGGAATAATGCTCCGATCCCCGGAATTATGCTCCGATCCCTCGGAATTATGCTTTCGGGATGATGCTCCGCCCCCGGAATGATGTTCCACCTTGAAGTCCAACTCCAAGGTCTATAAATTTCATGCACACAACTCATATATGCGGTGTGTATTTATTGATGGGGGCACTTTTTTGGGGTCAAAAATTACACCCCGGTTGACTAAGTCGAAGTCGAAATCAACCCCAAGCCTAGTGGGCCCAAGCCTAGGTCAAGTGGGCTTATGCCCGAGTTGAGCCCGAACATGAAGCGGCCGGCATCCCCCATGCCAAAATAAAAATTTTGTAATAAATAATTTTGATGTAATTTTTATAAATAAATGTAAGGAAAATGGGCATAAAGCCAATTTTTTATAAAACCCATGGCTCATATGCAAAAGAAATGAGCACATGTGATATAGGATGGGCAAAATGCCATTTTGTAAAGCCCAAGGGACCATGTATAAGTTTGTAAGCCTATAAAAGGCAACATGATGATGAAATGAAGGACAATAATTCATTCTCTCAAATTCTAAAGTTTGTGCCTCCATCCCTTTCCTCAAGGTTTTAAAACCTTCTCCCCCTTTTTGAATTAAATCAAGAGTTTAACTCTTCCTTTTCCAAAAATAAACAGTTCTTCACCATCAAACCCTTGAAGGGGAACTCAGATCTTCCATCAGATCTCAAAAAGTGGAGATTTTTAAATCTCACCCCTCTTTCCTCCAAGATCCGGCCAACCGAGAGGAAGAAGAAGGAGACCCTGTTCCCCTCCGAATGGCGGCCGAGACGTTAGAATTCCATCTTAACCTGAGATTCGGGGCAGATGCTATTTGGTTTTATCCGTCCACCTCTCCGAAGATGCCAAGTTGATTTATGGCACCGTGTATCGGAGGTTTAGACGGATGCGGCCGATGTAGCAGACTTCGTCAGATTCCCCCTCGCTTGAGGGGTTTTTGATTGTGGGGACGCTCTTCCCTGCAGGCGCAAGCCCCTGCAGTTAATTACGCTACCGCATCGCGGTAACAACTTTCTCCTTCTCCAGAATTTCACTCCGTGTCGTGTGTGTTTGTTTTGTTTGTGGTTGCCCGTGGATTGTATACGGAGACTGAGTAATGCCGTCGCCCGTAGGACGTGGATTAGTCCAAATCCGTATTTACTTAGATTTGGGTTTGGTGTTTTTAGTTTAAGGATGCATTAGTCGCGTTGCGGCTAAGATCAACTTAAACATTCGTTAAGGATACGATAGTCCTGTTTGAGACTAAGATCAACTTAACGTGATAGTCCATTTAATATATGGCCGTCGGGACTCGTCACCTCTCTGACGTCGTTGAAGGATTACAACGATAAGTGTCAGAGGAGTTCGGAGATGTACCCTTGAACCAAAGTCGATTTGGAGTTTTATAATCCATTTGAATGTTTAAGGATACGTTAGCCGTGTTTGGGGCTAAGATCAACTTAAACGGGATCGTTTAGATCCGGCAAAAGAGCATTTGGAGGCACTATTGTTCTAGTTTAGGGACGTGGTGGTCCATTATTAGTTCAAGGACATCTCGGTCCGATATTAGTTTAAGGACGTCTCGGTCCGAGATATTAGTTTAAGGACGTCTCGGTCCACGAGTTTAAGGACCCCGCAGTCCATATGGGTGTGTGGTCGTCGGGACCCGTCACCTCTTTGACGTCGTTGAGGAATTACAACGATGGATGTCAAAGGAGTTCGGAGATGTACCCTCGAACCGGATGTAGATTGATTTAGGAGAGCCAATTTGCTCGATCAGTTTAATTTAAGGACTTATGGCCACTATTGGACTAAGTCCAGTTGAAAATGTCCAACATTTATTTGCTTTTGCATTGCATTTCTCTTTATTTTTATTTGGGCAATTTGTTTTGGGCTCTGCCCTTTATAAATGATGCAAAGCATCAATTTCATTTGGGCTCTGCCCTTTTTATTGCTTTGCAACTTATTTTGGCCTGCTAGGTCTTTTTGATTTGGGCCTGGCCCTTCAAGTAATGCATTGCATTTGTGCAAAGCACCAAGAACCTTTTAGATTCAAAGCACTTTTTATCCCTTGATCTAAATTTGGATCAAAGAAAAAAACAAGTTTTTCCTTGTTTCAGAGAACCAAAGGTTCATAGCAAGTGCAAGGCACTATTTTTATTATTTTTATTTCTTTATTTATTTGTTGAAGATCACTGATCTTGTTCTTAGATCAATGATCTATTCCTAAGAGAATTTTCTCTTGTTTTAAAGGTTTTTACCTTCTTTTTTGTGTTCTCAAGGAGTTCTCAAGAGTCCTCTTCTCTCTTCTTTTTTTTAAAACCAGATGTCTCCTTTTGAAATGAGGTCTGGGGTCCTTTTTTATAGTGCTCAAAAATTAGTTAAATTTGTTAAAAAGATCTTTTTCTGAGTGATTTGGGGAATTTTCCCCACCGTTGGATCTTTGATCCAAAGGCCCCTGTTTTACAGAAGAAATCTTCTTGTTTTAACAAGAACAGAAAAAAAAATTCTTTAAATCTTCATTCTGTTTTTTGCGCAACTCTGCAGCGCGAGACACGTGTCGCGCAGTGAAGCGCTTGCACAACTGCGCAGACACGTGTCGGGCAGTGAAGCCCTTGTACAACTGCGCTTGCGCAACTGCGCAGACACGTGTCGCGCAGTGAAGCGCTTGCGCAACTGCACAGACACGTGTCGCGCAGTGAAGCGCTTGCGCAACTGCGCTTGCGCAACTGCGCGGACACGTGTCACGCAGCGGCGCCCTTGCGCAACAGTGTTTGCGCAACTGCGCGGACACGTGTCGAACAGTGAAGCGCTTGCGCAACTCCGCTTGCGCAACTGCGCGGACACGTGTCGCGCAGCGGTGCGCTTGCGCAACAGTGGTTGCGCAACTGCGCGGACACGTGTCGCGCAGCGCAGCGCTTGCGCAACTGAGTGTTGCTTATATTTTTTAAAGAGCCTTGCTCTGATTGGACGCACTGCCTTGGGCGTTGTGCTGCCGTGTCAACTTCTGACACGTGGCGCGTTGTGCGCAGCGCAAAGAATCTGAAGCGTTGCTTCATTCATTAAAGTTTAAATTTTCAAAGCAAAACTTTATTTCTGATTAGGGGAAGATGAATCGACAGAAGTGCCTAAGAGGGGATCGAGGCTCCCCTATTTATAGCCTCGGAAAAAATTCCCCAACGATTGAGATCCTCTCCCACTAAGGCATGAATTGTGGAGTATCTTCATACGTATCACACCACTCAATACGGCGCCGCCACACGACACCTGGCTATTGGCCCCCTCCCTTTCATACGGATCCGGGAAGATTGAACGAAGTCTTCGGGAGATTCACATGGATCTCGAGATACCCGTCACACACCACATGGCACCGGGAATCGGGGATGCGCAAATATTGGCGTCATGACAATCCCACCATCGATTGACCAATCAACGCGAATAAATTCCTGATCAGAAGGCCCTCTTCACGAGGCAACTGAGTAGATTCCTGCCCGGCCCATCCACAGCGGGCAGCTTCCTACCCAACGACGCCGTGGATCCAAAGCCTTCTTCACGAGGCAACCGGGTAGCTTCATGGACGGCCCATCCATAGCGGGCAGTTTCCTGCCCAACGACGCCGTGGATCTAAATTCCTCTTCACGAGGCAGCCAGGTAGTTTCCTGCCCGGCCCATCTACTGCGGGCAGCTTCCTGCCCAACGACACCGTGGATCCAAAGCCTCTTCATGAAGCAACCGGGTAGCTTCATGCCCGGCCCATCCACAGCGGGCAACTTCCTGCCCAACATCACCGTGGATCCAAAGCCCTCTTCACGAGGCAGCCGGGTAGCTTCCTGCCCGGCCCATCCACTGCGAACACCTTCCTGCCCAACGACGCCATGGATCCAAAGCCCTCTTCACGAGGAAACCAGGCAGTTTCTTGCCCGACCCATCCACAGCGGGCAGCTTCCGGCCTAGCGACACAGTGGATCCGAAGCCCTCTCTACAAGGCAGCTGTGTAGCCTCCTGTAAGGCCCCAACAGTGGAACCTGAGGCCACGCATTAAAATCAGTAGGCCAACCTCTACCCGGTGCACGTACACGAGGTAGGAAAACTCCTAACATGGCCCAAGTAACTAGAGCTCGGGTTCTGTCGATAGCTGGCCCAACTCCAACCCCACTCAAATCCGAAGGAGTGATAGCATTGAGCTTTACTAAGGTCGCTCGACTCACGCCACACCTCGTCTCCAGGGTGAAGGGGTACCGGTCTATCTATACATGGTGTTCGCTCGTCTTACATCATCTCGACTTCGGGGGTGAGGAGGGACACCGGTCTACCTACACATGGTGTTTGCTCGCCTCGCGTCACCTCGACCCAGGGGTAAGGAGAGACACCGGTCTATCTACACATGGGAAATAATCAAGGAAATTCACATTACAGTCAGGCACATCAAAGATGAGCTAAAAATACTTATTAATGTTCCCAAATTATATACAAGGTATTAGAAGCTCCTCAGCTTTACAAAACGCCCGAAGGCTTCCAAAAAAAGAGATAGAAAGTAGGGAGAACGGCGGCTTCAAACCACCTTCTTGGCCAAGGTCTTCCCGCCGTCTGCCTGCTCGGCGCCTCCGCCAGCAGGCTCGCCTCCACCCGCTGACTCGGTACTACTGCCGTGGGCTCCTTCCTCCGCAAGGGGATACCTTGCGCGAAGATCCTGGTCGTCGAACCCGGGCACCGCCTCCTTGATGGCGTCGAAGGCATTGTGTCACCCGACGGCCGTGGAATCAGTAAGGTTGACGTAGAATTGGTCAGACACCTTATAGTCTTCCACAGCCTTTTCCGCCCTATCCTGAGCCCGCTTCGCTACCTCGTGGGCCGCCCTAGCATCCCTCTTGAACGAGTCTCTCTACTTTCTCATGACTTCGAAGAGCTCGTTAACCTCACCGACCTGGGCCTGGAGAGCCCGGTTAGACTCGGTCAAGGCCTAATGAGACTCCTTCAGCCTCGTGGCCTTTACGCCCTCCAAGACCATCCTCGACTCAAGGGCGGAGGTATTGTCCTCGGCCTCCTTAAGTTTGGCGAGGAGCTCTTCCTCACACAAGGATGACTCTTTGGCCTTTTTCATCATTGGGGCAACCTCCTCGGCATCCATGGCGGCTAAGAGGGTACAATGTTTGAGGACATGCAGAACAACACGAACCATGTTCGTCAGGAACTAAACAGAGGAAAAATCACTTGGAAATTTTTTGGAGGATTACCAACCTGGACGATCTCCTGAGTTATCGCTGTGACTTGGGTCTTCATGGTGCCCCGGGGAATCTTGGCCTCTGCCGCCTTCTCCATGTCCACCAGCAAACTGTCGGCCACGGAGAGCTCCGACGGCACCTCGATATAGAAGTCGCTCTCCTGCACCTTTTTTCCGGCCGGGGGCAGCCGGGAAACCATTTTCTTGTGTCTCTTGGCCGGAGACACGGCGGAAGAAGGCGCCTCCGGTCTCACCCGGGAGCTTGTTCCTGGGCATGCTTCAGCCCTCCACTCCTGCACTCCTCCGGGACGGGGGAAGCGACGACGACCTTGGCGGGAGGACCCTGCCGGGGCTCTGTGCCCGGGGTGGGTTTGGACGAACTGCTACCGCCGCCCTTCCTTACTTGTACCTTGGAGGCTAGTGCGGCCATGATCTTCGATCGATCCATGGGCTCTGCGAAATAAAACGAAAGAAAAGGTAAGCAGCAGGAATGACAAATTATGCTAAGTCTAAATTAATTGGCAAAGTCCTAACTTACCCTTGAAGCTCGCGGGACTGAGTCCCGTCCAGCTCAGAGCCTGCTTGGAAAGTAAGGCGTCGCCACGTTGGATCAGCTCCCACTGCTTGGCCCTCAGGCAATCTTCCCTATGCCACTTGGTAGGCACTGGCCATTCCTCTCCCTTAGGAGGCTCGACGAACAAGAACTTCTCCTTCAACTCATGGATAGAAGAAGGGACGACCACTACTCTTAACCCGGCCGTCCTACCCTTATGCTATTTAAAAGAGAAATAAACCCAACTCGGCTCGTCCTTACGAGTACCAGAGTGATTCTTGTAGCAAAGGAAGGAGAAGAGAAGACCTAAGTTGAAAGGGATCCGATCAATTTTCAACCAGACCAGAAACCCAAAGAGAATCCTCCACGAATTCGGTGCTAGCTGGCCCGGGGTAAGTTAGAAGCAATGAAGGACGGCACAAATCTCGGGTGAGAAGGGCAGACGCATTCCTGCTCGTAACGCTTCCACGTACAGAGCAATACCTGATCTGCCTGTTCACCCTCCCTGGCCAGACGGAGCGAATAGCCAGGAAGGATATAGAAACGAGCCTAGATATCGGAAAGCTCGTCCGACTGATTCAACATCAAGGGCGCATCACGAGTATTCTCGATGCGCACCTTAGTGACCCTTTTTGCCCCCCGACGATGAAGAACAAAGGCATCACCATCCCTTGGGGGCGAGCCCGATGCGGAGGAAGAAGAAGAACTTCCTCAGCTTTCAGAATCTGAGGAAGAGGAAGATAACTCACCAGGCTTGGCTTCAGAGGCTGAAGCCTCATCGCCCGACTCAACTACATCAACAAAAACATCATAGGAAGATATCTGACCTGACTCAAGGGAAGAGTGGCTGGGCGTGGATTTTGACTGAGAATCCGACCTAAGAGATGAAGCGTCGAGCAATTCTCAGATGACAGGAGGCAAGCGAAGCAAAGGTATTTGCTAGGGAAAGGCCTCCCCTATTTATACACTTAGCATAATCCATCCGACGGCCCAAATCTGCTCCCGCCTAAACGAAGCGTCGCACCCCACGGCCCCGATGACGCCACGCAGCAACCAACCATCGGACGTTTCCTCCTCACATGGATCCAACTGGCGGAAGCGATGTCTCGCAACCCGCCATCCAATTATAGCCACATGGCACAAAAATCGATGGCTTGAGCGAGCGAAGCGACATCTCCTTTATAGCGCCACCATTTCGCTGATCCGCTGACGTCATCAAGGATATGCACGAAAATTAAGACGCGTCATGAAATGCCGCGTAGATCCGGAGATCGAAGAGACACGGCAGACAACCCACTACGAAGAATCCTCGGCACCAAACTAAACGTTGAAGACCGAGCAGACCACTCTTGACCCGACTCATAAATAGGTCGGAACGAGAGTGGGGGGCTAATGATGATGCTCATAAGTGGGAATTCTCCGGATCACAACACGTAGCGAATGACGTATCATCCACCTAAGCCCGCTAAATTCCTGAGGGCTGCACAGCTGGAATAAGTATGATATATGGAGGACATTCTTCGGCATCTCGCCTCCGAGGTTGCACCCAACCTTTTAGATAATCTATCCGAAGAACATTCCCTCTTCGGCTGACCGCCAGCCAGTAGCTCGTATCTGAGCTATCTATAATTGAGATTTCTCAGCTCACTTGCTCGTCTCCGAGCTATCTTATGTTTGAGATTTCTCAGTATCCCTGTTTGGCCGGGAGCACGGAGCCCGAATGATGCCCCGTAACGGCTCTGTGTATCTCGCCACGACCAGATCTCCGCCGCTCCACGTCCCACATCTCCCGCTAGCGTATCCCGCCATTAATGGACGTATCCCGCCATCAATGCGAACGTGGCGCAGGGGAGTAACGGACGGCGAGAATCTCGCATCGGCTCGCTCCATGCGACTGCAATATAAACCCCTCTTCCAGACGACTCAGGTGCGTCGAACTCATTCCAATACACCGTTACTCTGCTCTAATATTTCTCGGTACTTACTTGATCGTCGGAGGGTCCTGCAGTGGTCCTCCCCTCCCGGGACTTCCCTCGCAGGTAGCTCGGCGTCAACAACAACTAACAACCAATTGAGATCCACACGCTCAACCCCCGTCCCAAATCTCAACCGTTCGGCCCCGCTGACGGCAAGATCGATAGAGCACAACATCTGAGGAAGATTCCGACCTCCATCAAACATAGATCTTCAAGGGACATTGGCATCTCTGCGTAAATAAATATTTAAATACTAAACTAGTTCCAAAAACATCTCTTATAATTAAGTTTTTAATCCTGTATAACTTGTGTTGTTATATAAAGCAATCAACCCCTTGATCCTTTAATTAAGGGGTCCCACGAGGGTCGGTGGCAGTAACCTTCAATAGTTGAATTGTGTCGGTATGATATTAAATAATGTCTCATGTAATAATAGTGACTGTTGCACATCATTGAGGGAACAAATATTAATGGTTACAAACAGTAAAAGCCCTCTCTTTTTTGCCTCTATTTCTTCACTTTTATCTTTTGTTGAAATTTGAAGCCGAAAATTTGGTCCTAGTCTTGTCAATACATATTGCTTCAAAATCAAGCTTCTAGATGTTAGAGCAAGGACCTTAGACTTGGAATATCTGCAATATGAGTAAATACACTTTATATCACACGCTAAGCTAAACCACAAGACTAGATCGTTTTAAGAGTTACATGAGACTATGATCGACCATAAGAGGAAAAAATAGGAAGGGTTGGACCTTGATTTTAAGACTGGGTCATACGACCGCAGCTTGGCGGTGGCAGATCTCATTCTCATTTATTTCCTTTAAGCTAAACTTTAAATTTTGCAAAATACATACGAGAGGAGGAATTTTTTCATGTGCCGGCCGTATACATCCGGAGCAGGAGAGAGAAAGAAATCGGAATGTGGACCCCACCAAGCTGCCCGAAGGATGCCCGAAATTCTCCATCTCTTTCTCTCTCGTGCCCGGATGTTTACGGCCGGCACATGAAAAAATTTATAGAAGAATGATTCTCTCTCTAATAACTAGAATTTAATGCACTGACAACATTTAGCATCAAAAGGTCAAAGTTGTTGATAAATAAATGTATGATCATAATTTCTCAGCATCCACCAACACTTCTCTTGGTACGAAACGTGTCCTGGTTAAAAATAGCTAAAATAATAATGAAACAGATACGAGTACCCATTATGACAATAATAATCAATAAAGCAATTGTTTTTTTTTTTTGGGGGGTGCGGGGGCAGGGGGGCGGGGGTTGGGGGAATTGAACTATCTACCATTAAAATTATCTGTTTACAATAAGAAAAAGGTAATGCAAAGAACAAAGGAGCAAAAACATTTACTGAAACAAGGATAGATTATATGATACAGGCCTAAATTTTGCATAGCAAAATAGCACAATTTTACAAATAAGCTCAGTTCTACTTTACAAGAGCATGAAGTAACAATCTTCATACATTCATGTTGACATTTGCAGTTCATTTTTCCACAGTTTTACATTTACATTCTCATCGACTTTTCGCCCAGATAAACTAAAAAGGAAGCAAAGATCACTTCTGAGAAATTTTTTTGACAAAGACTCTCATTTTGAAATAAAATTTCATTCAGAAGATATCACACCAGAAAGATAGACCTGAGCCTGGATCACACTATCACCAACCATAAATCCAGGCATCACCATGAGCCCAACCTTGGGCGTCTCTTCCTCCTCGTTCAGAATTATATTCTTCACAACACTTTCCATGCATACCTCGGAGAATTCGCTCCCTCCCTTCACTTGAAAAACCCTGACTTTAGGCTCAAATGAATACGCAAGCCTATGCAGCAGCCAAATAGACTTGGCCAATTTCAGAAAAGCCTGATAAAATGGAGTCCTCGGATGCCCGCCGCTCATCACATAATTCCTTTGATCCAGATTCCCGAAAAAAGAATTCTCCATTTTCGAATGCATGACCATGAGATACTTGCACCTGCAAAATTTCCCGAAAACAGAGTCTGGGCTTTGGCTCAGAATGTCCAATGGATCCATTGCCCTAACAGCGAGAAATTGATGGAAGAAACCCTCGCTAGAAACATTAAGATTGCCAGCATCAATAGAAAAGCTTTCCTCTTGAAACCCACTGAACATTTTTTGGCAAATATGAGACTCAAATGCATATTTTTTGTGAGCCCTTTTCCCGTAAATTACATTAGGATCAATGGCGTGAGCTGCTGCATCGAGATCCCATCCTGCAGCTTTCATCATGTTAATTAAAGGTTTTGAAAATTCGTGGATAGATTTGTAAGCAGTTTCCACTGCAGAAGTGAAAAGAGCCGGGGTTAATTCAATTGAAAAGAAACTGCTCTCTTCTTCAGAATCTTCTGGTTCTTTCAACAGTAAACCCTTCTGCTTGAGTTTCTTCTCGAGCCTCAGCTTTCTCTGACTTGAATCCTGAATCTGCTGCTGCAGCTGGATAATTTCAGAGTCCCGAGTCTGAATCTGAGACTGGAACTTCTTCACCATTACCTCATAGGTCTTTAGCAAGCTCTGTTGTTCTTGAATTTCTGCAGCGAAACATGAATCCTGAGGTGATGTCAATAAAGGTCTCGGGTTGTTGTCTCTATAAGAATGTTTGAGTTCAGAGAGCCTCATGAGCTCCTCGATAACAAGCTTATCAGCAGCCTGGATTTTTTCCGGGTCATAAGGAGTATGAGCATCCTGGAGCTGGATGTATGCTGCCTTTAGAGATGAAACATTGTTGAAGATTTTTGATACTAGGGTTTCCATTGATTCTTTTCTCTGATTTACTGTCTCGTCAATTGGTTGAGGATAAACCTTCTGGTTATTGTTGTCATGGCTTAGAGATTCTTTAGATCCCGTACGTAGCATAGCTGACTTTCTCTAAAGAGGCAGCTGTTTCGGCTTTTCTTCCAACAGAAAACCAGCAAAATTTTATCTACAGAACACCATGCATCGTGAATTAAGGAGCCTGGAACATAGTATTAAAGAGAAGCAGCAGCAACATAGTATTAAAGAGAAGTGGTATAAAAATAATTTGTAGCTTGAGTAGATAAATGTAGTGAAAGATGGGATAATAAAAAACTTCTTAAAAAATAAAAATAAAAGGAAGAGAATTTTACAATCATACAGTTTATCTTGTTTGGTGGAATCCACTTTCTTTAAGATGGATGAGATAACCATGTTCAAGCATACCTCAAGTCCCATTGTTTACAATTTGTCTTGTTTGCTAGAAGAAAATAGGAACATGCATGATGCAGTTCGCTAAAATGAATATTTGAAAAACTAAAATGCAAACTGTAACAAGGTATTCCCCAGATTAGATCATCTCTACAATTTCTTCTCATCAGTAGTCCACATATGCTGCTGAGAATTGATCCCTACTCTAAATAACTCCAGTTACTTAATTAAAATCTAGTCAATTATTATATATTTTCTCAAGATTCCCTCCTATACATCTCTATTATTATAGAAGACATTTTGTTCTCTATGAAATCTATGGTCTGAAATTTAATAATAAATAAAAATAATAATTGGTTTCCTCTATACTGTTCTTCTATCAAGGAATGCATCATTTTCCCGTATGGTATTTGCAGCGCATTCTCTCTTGCGGCACTACAACTAATATGATCAAACAAGGGGTGGATGTAGATCCCATCTGGCTTCTTGTATATGTCATCATTTATGATCAATCTAACACTTCCATATTAGGTCAGAAATATGTCCAAAGTTTTTCTAATTAATGGTCCTGATTACGTCGTTGTGACCAGGACCACCTGTATCAGCTATGAAAGGTGTGGGTAGTACAAGAAGAATGTTTTAGATCTGAAGAGGGAATATTTACAATTCGAAGACAAGTGACAGACTTGAAAAGAAGAAATAGCTGAAAGCGAAAAGATTGAACAGCGCTTTTACGAAGTTTCATGATATGGCTGCTATGGTGATCATCAGAAACCTGATGTTCGGATACCCTATCAGTAAATCTTGGCCGAATAAATTTATGAGTCAAACAAACAAAGATCTCAATTAATGCCTACACTAGACATTCATATAGATAGCAAGCTAGTATCTAACAAAAGACTGAATTTTAAATGTTGATGGTAAATATATAGAAGCATTTTGTTTTCCCCAATTAGAGAAGCACAAAATGCATGGTCCCAAGTACCATTAATTAACACTCAACTCTCATCACGCTAGGAAGGTAAATGGAGTCAGATTACCCAACCTGATCATGAAACGGTTTACCAATTTCATATCCAATTTAATTCATATGCAAATTCGCATAATGGATAGTTTCTATACTTCCGAATTCACTTAATTTTATAGTGAAAAATCAAATTTAGATTTGGATGAAGGTATCCAGGTATTCGATTATACAATAAAATATATACAGCCTGTATCCCATTTATCACATCCGATATCCAGATGCCCAACATGTAACCTGGTTGATACCAATTTCATGAGATCTTGTCACTCAAATTTTCTACTCCGAATTCCCTTCATCCATCCTTCTTCCAAAAACAGCAATAACTACCCTTTTCTCTGTATTTCATAAGAATTAGATACCAGCTATTACCTCTATTGATTCATATCGGCCTTCATTTGGGTATGTCAATAACTATATTCATTTCCCCTTAAGCTATGAAGCGTCGACATGGACACGGGTCCGGACACGGAACACGACAAATTTGTAAAATGGTGAACGCAGGACACAACTAAATTATTTAATTTTTAATTAAGTAGATGGAGTCAGATTACCCAATTACCCAACCTGATGATGAAACGGTTTATCGATTTCATATCCAATTTAATTCGTATACAAATTCACATAATGGATAATTTTTATACTTCCGAGTTCACTTAATTTTATACTTCCGAATTCACTTAATTTTATAGTGAAAAATTCAAATTTAGATTTGGATGAAGGTTCCGGGTATTCGATTATACAATAAAATATATACAGTCTGTATCCCATTTATCACATCTGATATCCAAATGCCCGACATGTAACCTGGTTGAAACCAATTTCATGAGATCTTATCATTCAAATCTTCTACTCCTTCTTCCCTTCATTCATCCTTCTTCCAAAAACAGCAATAACTACCATTTTCTCTGTATTTCATAAGAATTAGATACCAACAATTACCTCTATTGATTCATATCGGCTTTCATTTAGGTATGTCAATAACTATATTCGTTTCCCCTTAAGCTATGAAGCACCGACATGGAAACGGGGTCCGAACGCGGACACGGAACACGACAAATTTGTAAAAAGGTTCCCCTTAAGCTATGAAGCACCGACATGGAAACGGGTCCGGACGCGAACACGGAACACGACAAATTTGTAAAAAGGTGAATGCGGAACACATCTATATTATTTAATTTATATATATATATATGTGTGTGTGTGTGTGTTAAATATAATACTAGAAATAGCAATATGTCCCACTACGACATCAAAAGCACAATAAAAAAAATAAACTCATGGTCATACCCTTCATCCATAACCATAAGTTTTCTTCCACGTTATAGACATCAAAATAGTCTTCAATTGTATAATTCGGACGGCATAAATTTAATTTGCTCGGCGGTTTGGTAATATAATGAAACCATAGCAAATAAGGTCCAAATTTGATATTCTTGAGCTCGTTGGATTCGTAATTCGATAAGGAACAATTCCTTTGTTGAATTCAGAGACCAAATCCAAACGAAACATGACGAAAATGATCAACTATTATCAGCATAATGCTTACTACGAATTTCTACACAACAATTTTATATGACTTTGATACCATGCATATTGATCTAAGGGTACAATACCCTTACGCTTAACACCATAACTTGAGATGTTATATTTTTACCATGTTAAAAATATAATAACAAAATTTCTAATATATATTTATATATAAAACAAACATAAAATCATATGTACATTGATACATATAATTTTGATAACGGTGTAGGAGGAAGTTATGATAAATAGGCTTGATAACTTATCGTTATAACTTCCC
Organism: Agapanthus africanus; assembly: GCA_030015575.1. NCBI lineage: Eukaryota > Viridiplantae > Streptophyta > Magnoliopsida > Asparagales > Amaryllidaceae > Agapanthus > Agapanthus africanus. Next base: position 944,991,238 of record CM057338.1, on the reverse strand, counting down.
TACCAATGACTTCATGCCACATCCCCTAACCAACACCCCCTTGGCCTATAAATAAAACCATCCTCTCATCATTTTTGGAGGGAGAACACGAGAAGACGAAAAAAAATATTGAAGAGCGGGGAAGAGTGAAAGGAGGAAGAAGAGAGCTTTTTAAGGAAAATTAGTCATAAGGTGAGGGCTTTAGGCATCAACGCCTAAAGACCCAAGATCCTATTCTTTTCTTTTCAATACTTCACCATTATCATTATACATGTAACATGGTTTATATTAATGAAAGGATTTCATACATGTAATGCTTTAATTATTTTTGCATTTTCTCTTAATCGGGGTGTTCTATTTTTAGATGCAATTAATAAGGAATAGATAGTTATGCTTTTTGATTATTGGTCTTTTACCCCTATCTAAGAGACTAACGTTCTAATCTTGGAAATGTACCACCCCATCATTTCTAATAAGTAAACGGTTAATGGCTTATTTGAATCATTGCCGAATAAGAGAATCGTCTTTATGATTTCCTATTTTGAGTAATGGTTCGATCACACCCATTCCATAATGTAAATAACAATTTTGATAAGGGAAGCATAGGTCATGGTTTGTTTGAATCATTGCCAAATAGAAGAGCATTCCTTTATGTTTCCTCTATTTCTTGTAATGGTTTAATCACAATCATGCCAATAAAATTTCTTTTAATCAAACTACTTTTAAAATGGAAAACGTGAAGTAGGCTATAGCCAATTTCACGTCTACATGCATAAACGAATACATATATAAAATTATAATTAAAACATACAAGAATGCAGTCGATAAAGGTTAAAACAAACAAAATATTAATCCTTTCTAATCGGAGCCGACTTTCATAGTCCCGACTTCATTTGCATCAATTTGAACATTTACTCCTAAGTTTAGTCCGACAAGAGAGATGAAAATTTTTATGTTCCTAAATCCTTAAGGTATCAAAGTAGGCCATACATATATACATTCTTATTTCTCAATACTCTACATTATGTAGAAATGTCAAACATGTCCAATTTGATTGGCACAACCCAAGCGTGTCGGACACGGTGTCGGATGGAGTGTCCGAGTACCCAAGTGTCCAATACGTGTCAGACAAGGTGTCGGATGGAGTGTCCGAGTATCCAATTGTCCAAAACGTGTCGGACATGGACACGACGGGCCAATAGAAGTGTCCATGATTCCTAACACCCAATATATTCCTTGGATAAAAAGCATATGCATCACTCATATATGATAAACAACACCAGATGATATGATTAATATCCAATCATTTACATCACTAAGTACATCTATATGAGGATTGCATATTTCATTTTCCATGACAGCAATCAACAACATAGCATGGCCTTGGTAATGAGAAATATTTGTCGCCAAGACTTGGAAATCCATTTTTGGGACATGAAAATGAACATCACTAAAATACCTCAAGAAGAAGTTTACTCGGCAAAGTGAAAGACAACAGATAGATTTTACATTAGTTAATCTTTAAGAGTTTCATAGTTGGTTTTAAAATTCTCTAAATAGTTTGAATATGTGTTGTGTTAGTTTTGGTCTTGCTTTAGCTGGAGTCTTATCATTTCATGCAAGGTTCTCTTATGAAAGTGTTAGATCCTCGCTCTAAGTATGATATAGCAAATGGATAAAATAAGAAAGCACCACTGGTCCACTGCCTAAAATTTTCTGGTTCATTTCGAATGATGTTACCGAATGTTTTGTAGCCTATATTAGGAGTTTGAAAAATGATGAGCCATATCTAGTTTCTGCATCGACAACTCTAGGAATAGATAAAGGAGAATGTTTCTGCAAAAACGGTGTCTAAATTCTTAAATTTGTATGAAATAGGACAATGGTTTCTATAACAACAATGTCCAAACTATGAAATAAAATTAATTATTAACTTCCAACAATCCCTATTGATTTGAGGAATAGGAAGAGAATGATTAACTTCAGAATGTTATGGGGTTAAATGAAAGTTCAATATGTTGTACCAAGTTGTACCAAGCTTTCTATGATGCATTATTCCAAGACAAAACAGAATCATTTCAATATTGCTCAGCTGCCATCCACATCTCATCAATGAAAATACCTTGATAAGTTAAAGGTCGCATCAATTTTTGCGGAGAGAATAGAACTTCTATGCACTAGACTAGATGATTGATACCCCACGCCCTTAATGAAAATATAACGCAAAACCCTCATCACATGAAGTAGGAAATATGCTGCTCGTGAGGAAGAGTTTATCTCGGCTCTGGCATCGAATTGTTCCGAAGAATCAAATAACTGCATCACTAGGCTAGGCTAGCTATGGAGAAGACTTCACCTGACTGCCAACCAAGCCTAAAGGTCATGCAGCATGTACATATTGTATCACAATCATTCAAATTATCTAAGAGAGGAGATTCTGCCATATCAATTTAAATGCAAAATCTACACTATTTACCTGAAAATTATATTGAACTTTCCAGTTACCTACCTTACAGGTAGTTCTCCTCCACCTATAGAACCGGAATTTCCTAAAAAGACTTCATCTTAGGCTGTGTTCCTCATGCTAGCAGGCTTAATATCCTATGATTTCCCTGATGACTTGTGTGGTTCCAGAATACATACACAGTCGGATTCTCTTAACTAAGGTTCAAACAAGATGAATGCCAATACAAATGCAAATTCAGAACACAATAAGCAGTATCAAACAATATTTATGAGCCAAATTACCAGCCACCACAAGGTCCCCAACAAGTTAGAACCTCACTGCTAACTAATAACCTAAGTCAACGAAGGGGGAAAAAGAATTTAAAAAATAACATGTCTTTACCAAAGGCTTAAAGAATATATGGTACCAATGAATCCTAGATTATAGGGATCATTTCCATAGTAGAATGTTAAGATGTTATGTAAATTTGCGAAAGCACTCGATATGCATTCATCGTCCATTGAGGTGTCTTTGTTAGCTGCAGGGCTAATGCTACTCTATATATAACCTTAGTTGATTATACATACTACCAAAAGTAATTTGCTCACTATAACAATTTAATAAGCCATTAAAACTAACTTGCTAAATTAATCTATGTATGTGGAGTTAGACCATCAATCGTGATATGATTTATCAAATTTTGATCATCATACCATAGTGAATAAAATTAATGAAAAGAGAGGAATGCCCTTTTATTATAGCACTCATCTTCCAAAAACATGAGCATCTACCTATTAATTGAAAAGTATCGAATCCCTTGAAAAAAAACGTCTCAAAACAAATATCTTCTAGCAAAGATTCAAAGGAAATCGCTGCTTACCGTCTTCCAACAGTAGAGGTTGCTGGAAAAACACAAAATTCCCCCTTGATTGATGTCTACACCCTCCAAAACACCGGTAAGCTATCTGCTACCACAATTTCAAGTCACCTTCCTGAAAAATTTCAACTTCGGGATCAGTCCCTTTACATCTTTTCTACTTAATTCGAGATCCTATACAGAATTTGGCCCAAGGTGTATAGTTTCGCTATAAATGAAAACAATGGTGATCATGTCAATGAATCTTAACTCATGCTTCTAAGAAATCAATCTTATATACAAAACATATTTTTTCAAAAAATTCCCAAAATTGTTGACAAAAGGGAAACAATATACCTAAAATCAAGCTCACAGATCAAGCAAGCATTAAACCCCTGCCAAGAGATAGAACTCCACAGATTGACTTCAGCTGCTTCAAAATCATTTCAATCTTGTAATTTTATAATAATAATAAAACATTTTTTTCCTCAAAAAAGCGATGGCATTGAAGGTTAGGTTTACCTGCGAGGAAAGGAGCCTCAGTCCCTAACTCCCGATTGAATCAAGACTTGGTCTTCGAGCCAAGATCTCTAGGGTTAGGGTTTCATCGAGGAAGATGGAGAAGGGGGGAGAGAAAGCTGAGGGGGTTTAGGGCTGAAAGGGATCAAAGGTGTCAGCAACTTTATCGATTCGCCAACTAAATTAAAATATGAAGAAATTGTACGTTGTCGATGGCATGGGTGGCAATCCTGTAATTTCTGCATTTAAATATAACCTAAGATTATGTTGCGAGAGATTTGTTTGGAAAGATAGTGTTATACAAAACTTGGATTATATGATAACGGCGGTTGTGTCAACTTTGATCGAGATAACAGGGCAGCCATCTTAGCTTTGGAATGTAGATTTATACGGTAAAATTAGCATTTTGGAGTTAATTTTGCTGACTTTATGATGATGCTCTATACCGGCTTGTGCCGAATCAGGACACGTGGCAGATAAAGTGTTCCAGAACTCATAAGAAAGGGCCCACAGGGGCCAATCTGGCCACCCCTGTACCCAACCTGCAAGCGCAAGCTGGCTCTCCTCAGAGCCCCTGGAAATTGGCCTCCTCGGCCTTTCAGCTCATCCCGAGCTGCTACAGGACCAAGACTCCTCGGCCCTCTCGCTCGTTCCCGAGCTCCCCAGCCGAGGCCATCTTCCTCGGCCCTCCGACCGACCAACAGAACCGCTCACAGACGCAACCGCCACTCCGCAAATCTCGCCATGCACAGATTCTCCGCCGGCAACATCCCACGTTCCACGCCATCACAATCCCCATTAATGGGCGATCCGCTCTTTACGCGGGCGTGACGTCGGGAGCGTAACTGCCGGCGAGATTCCCGCGCTTGCTACTGTGTGCTGCCGCCGCTATATAAACCCCCATCATAGAGGGGTCAAGTAAGCCATTTTTTTTTTACACTTTTATGCCGTTACACTGCTCGGATCTCATCACTAACTTGACCGTCGGAGAGTCCTTGGTGGTACCAAACCATCCCGGGACTTCTTTGCAGGTATTCGGCAACAGCTTCCTCACCTCACCTCTTCCTCCAAAAACCCATTGAGACCCACACGCAACGAAGGATAATCAGCTAAGTTCACCGCGAGATCGACGGAAGACAACATCTGATGGAGGCCCGAAAAGGAGCCCCATCAGTTGGCGCTGTCTGTAGGAAACGAAACTCCACAAAAAAACAAAGTTGGCCTTCCGATCTCCATCCTCATGGCAAGCGATCACCCTGAAGATCCAGATACCAGCCGCCGCCTCCCCCTCACTGGAAGCGCGGGTGAACCTCCTCCGGCGACCGTCATCAACGTCCTCGCCGGCCGAATAGACCGACACCCCCTCCCTTGACGGGGTCACACAGAGGGGGCTCGCCACGGCGGCTCGAGGGCCACCTCGCCTAAGGATCTAAGCCCTCACTAAGAGGCAGCCCAGCAGCTACCCTGCTCGGCTATCCCTGGCGGGTAGCTTCCCTACCGCAACGCCAGGAATTAGAAAGTCCTCCCAGAGGCAGTCGAGCCCGAGGATCCCTCGTTCGGCTATCCTTGGCGAGTAGCTTCCCTACCGCAACGCCAGGGATCAGAAAGTCCTCCCAGAGGCAGTCGAGCCAGAGGATCCCTCGCTCGGCTATCCCTGGCGGGTAGCTTCCCTACCGCAACGCCAGGGATCAGAAAGTCCTCCCAGAGGCAGTCGAGCCCGAGGATCCCTCGCTCGGCTATCCCTGGAGGGTAGCTTCCCTACCGCAACGCCAAGGATCAGAAAGCCCTCCCAGAGGCAGTCGAGCCCGAGGATCCCTCGCTCGGCTATCCTTCAGGACAAAAGCCCTCGCCAAGAAGCACCAGGCAGTAACCCTGCCCGGCCAAGGGTCCTTGGTAGGCTTCTTACAGCCCTATAGCTCTTCCCGCGCCAAGAACCAAAGTCCTCCCAGAGGCAGTCGGGTCCTTGCTCGGCTATCCCCGGCTGGTAGCTTCCTACCACAACCGACAGGGATCAAAGTCCTCGCCAAGAGGCACTGGGCAGTAACCCTGCTCGATCCCCGTCCTGAAGGATCAGAAAGTCCTCCCAGAGGCAGTCGAGCCCGAGGATCCCTCGCTCGGCTATCCCCGGCGGGTAGCTTCCCTACCGCAACGCCGGGGATCAGAAAGCCCTCGCCAAGAGCCACCGAGCAGCTACCGTGTTCGGCCATCCTTCGCAGGCCTCTCAGGGACCCTCCAGCGTCAAGGATCGAAGCCCTCGCCAAGAGGCACCGAGCAGCTACCCTGCTCGGCCATCCTTCTCAGGCCTCTCAGGGACCCTCCAGCGTCAAGGATCGAAGCCCTCGCTAAGAGGCACCGAGCAGCTACCCTGCTCGGCCATCCTTCGCAGGCCTCTCAGGGCCCCTCCAGTGTCAAGGATCAATGCCCTTGCCAAGAGGCACCGAGCAGCTACCCTGCTCGGCCATCCCTCACAGGCCTCTCAGGGACCCTCCAGCGTCAAAGATCAAAGCCCTCGCCAAGAGGCACCGAGCAGCTACCCTGCTCGGCCATCCTTCGCAGGCCTCTCAGGGCCCCTCCAGCGTCAAGGACCAATGCCCTCGCCAAGAGGCACCGAGCAGCTACCCTGCTCGGCCATCCTTCGCAGGCCTCTCACGGCCCCTCCAGTGTCAAGGATCAAAGCCCTCATCGTGAGGCCGCCGAGTTCCTTCATGCTCGGCACATCCCCAGCGGGCATCCTCCTGCCTATCAGATGCTGAGGATCTCAAGCCCTCATCGTGAGGCCGCCGAGTTCCTTCCTGCTCGGCGCATCCCCAGCGGGCATCCTCCTGCCCATCAGATGCAAAGGATCTCAAGCCCTCATCGTGAGGCCGCCGAGTTCCTTCCTGCTCGGTGCATCCCGGCGGGCATCCTCCTGCCCCATCAGACGCCGATGGTCTGAAGCCCTCATCGCGAGGCCGCCGAGTTCCTTCCTGCTCGACGCATCCCCGGCGCGCACCCTCCTGCCCATCAGACGCTGATGGTCTGAAGCCCTCATCGCGAGGCCGCCAAGTTCCTTCCTGCTCGGCGCATCCCCAGCGGGCATCCTCCTGCCCATCAGATGCTGAGGATCTCAAGCCCTCATCGTGAGGCCGCCGAGTTCCTTCCTGCTCGGCGCATCCCAGCGGGCATCCTCCTGCCCACCAGACGCTGATGGTCTGAAGCCCTCACCGCGAGGCCGCCGAGTTCCTTCCTGCTCAGCGCATCCCCAGCGGGCATCCACCTGCCCATCAGGTTCTGAGGATCTCAAGCCCTCATCGTGAGGCCGCAGAGTCCTTCCTGCTCGGTGCATCCCGGCGGGCATCCTCCTGCCCATCAGACGCTGATGGTCTAAAGCCCTCATCGCGAGGCCGCCGAGTTCCTTCCTGCTCGGCGCATCCCCGGCGGGCATCCTTCTGCCCAACAGACGCAGATGGTCTGAAGCCCTCATCGTGAGGCTGCCGAGTTCTTTCCTGCTCGGCGCATCCCCAGCGGGCATCCTCCTGCCCATCAGATGCTGAGGATCTCAAGCCCTCATCGTGAGGCCGCCGAGTTCCTTCTTGCTCGGCGCATCCCAGCGGGCATCCTCCTGCCCAACAGACGCTGATGGTCTGAAGCCCTCACCACGAGGCCGCCGAGTTCCTTCCTGCTCGGCGCATCCCCAGCGGACATCCTTCTGCCCATCAGATGCTGAGGATCTCAAGCCCTCATCGTGAGGCCGCCGAGTTCCTTCCTGCTCGGTGCATCCCGGCGGGCATCCTCCTGCCCATCAGACACTGATGGTCTGAAGCCCTCATCGCGAGGCCGCCGAGTTCCTTCCTGCTCGGCGCATCCCCGGCGGGCATCCTCCTGCCCAACAGATGCTGATGGTCTGAATCCCTCATCGCGAGGCCGCCGAGTTCCTTCCTGCTCGGCGCATCCCCAGCGGGCATCCTCCTGCCCATCAGATGCTGAGGATCTCAAGCCCTCATCGTGAGGCTGCCGAGTTCCTTCCTGCTCGGCGCATCCCAGCGGGCATCCTCCTGCCCACCAGACGCTGATGGTCTGAAGCCCTCATCGCGAGGCCGCCGAGTTCCTTCCTGCTTGGCGCATCCCCAGCAGGCATCCTCCTGCCCATCAAATGCTGAGGATTTCAAGCCCTTATCGTGAAGCCGCCGGGTTCCTTCCTGCTCGGCGCATCCCCAGCGGGCATTCTCCTGCCCATCAGATGCTGAGGATCTCAAGCCCTCATCGTGAGGCCGTCGAGTTCCTTCCTGCTCGGCGCATCCCCAGCGGGCATCCTCCTGCCCACCAGATGCTGATGGTCTGAAGCCCTCATCGCGAGGCCGCCGGGTTCCTTCCTGCTCGGCGCATCCCCAGCGGGCATCCTCCTGCCCATCAGATGCTGAGGATCTCAAGCCCTCATCATGAGGCCGCCGAGTTCCTTCCTGCTCGGCGCATCCCAGCGGGCATCTTCCTGCCCACCAGGCGCTGATGGTCTGAAGCCCTCATCGCGAGGCCGCCGAGTTCCTTCCTGCTCGGTGCATCCCCAGCGGGCATCCTCCTGCCCATCAGATGCTGAGGATCTCAAGCCCTTATCGTGAGGCCGCCGGGTTCCTTCCTACTCGGCGCATCCCCAGCAGGCATCCTCCTGCCCATCAGATGCTGAGAATCTCAAGCCCTCATCGTGAGTCCGCTGCGTTCCTTCCTGCTCGGCGCATCCCCAGAGGGCATCCTCCTGCCCATCAGATGCTGAGGATCTCAAGCCCTCATCATGAGGCTGCCGAGTTCCTTCCTGCTTGGCGCATCCCCAGCGGGCATCCTCCTGCCCATCAGACGCTGATGGTCTGAAGCCCTCATCACAAGACCGCCGAGTTTCTTCCTGCTTGACGCATCCCCGGCGGGCATCCTCCTGCCCACCAGACGCTGATGGTCTGAAGCCCTCATCGTGAGGCCGCCGAGTTCCTTCCTGCTTGACGCATCCCCGGCGGGCACCTTCCTGCCCATCAGACGCTGATGGTCTGAAGTCCTCATCGTGAGGCCGCCTAGTTCCTTCTTACTCGGCGCATCCACAGCGGGCATCCTCCTGCCCAACAGACGCCGCAGGTCTGCACACGTCGCGTCGGCCAACCGACGTTTGACATGCAGACCGTCGCTTCAGTGACGGGATACACGAACCGGCGCACCTTACTTAAATGCAGAGATTTCGCCCTGTTTTGCTGGCAGAAAAGGCAGCCGACAGCTCGGGGACGCGTCTCGACGAAATCTTAGGAGGGAGCTCTTCCCGGGCGGCCCGGCAGTCCACTCTTGACCCGACCCGCCAGCTGGTCGGGACAAGAGTGGGGGGCTAATGATGATGCACTATACCGGCTTGTGCCAAATCAGGACACGTGGCAGATGAAGTGTCGCAGAACTCAGAAGAAAGGGCCCACAGGGACCGACCAGGCCACCCTTATGACCAACCTGCAAGCGCAAGCTGGCTCTCCTCAGAACCCCTGGAAATTGGCCTCCTCGGCCTTTCAGCTCGCCCCGAGCTGCCACAGGACCAAGACTCCTCGGCCCTCTCGCTCGTTCCCGAGCTCCCCAGCCGAGGCCATCTTCCTCGGCCCTCCGACCGACCAACAGTACCGCTCACAGACGCAACCGCCGCTCCGCAAATCTCGTCATGCGCTGATTCTCCGCCGGCAACATCCCACGTTCCACGCCATCACGATCCCCATTAATGGGCGATCTGCTCTTTACACGGATGTGACGTCGGGAGCGTAACTGCCGGCGAGATTCCCGCGCTTGCTGCTGTTAGAGATAGTGCCCTCAAAGTCAATTATTGGATCGCAGGTACGTGATTGCAATGATTGAGACAGGACCTATACCGATATGACAGTCTTGCTCGAGAAGATAGTATGCTATCTGGTTTGTCTTTATCATCGTATACATGCTTTAGTTCACTATTGCATGATGATAGAGCCCATAGGATTCTTGCTTGACTACCAACAGTATGATGGCGATCATATACGTGGGAGCTGGGGTCTGTAAGCACATCCTTAAAGTGTCCCTAGTCGTGGGAGTTTCGAGACAGGGCATCGATACTCCAGAGTAGACTAGTGTATACAGTCGAGACCCCGACGAGGGGCAATGGCCGGTCTCACAAGCCATTGGTGTTAGTTGGTTCACCTAAGATGTATACAGGTGCTCATTAAGTTATGAGTACACCGGACAGGACTCGCCGGGAATATGCTAGTTGGTATTATACATATCGTCAGATAGCAGTTCCCTGGTGACATATGTACAGGTTAGTTCATCGACCTGAGATCGTCATTTGTCTCGTGTGAGTTCCCACTGTTCTTAGATTACTACCCTACCACGCTCAAAGGAGTTGTGCAAACAGGTTTTAGTTGGGTACAGTCCCGAGCCACATTGGAGGCAAGTGAGCGGATCGTCGGGGATTCGTCTCTCCCGGTATTGGGGGTTGATGTCGCGCAGTGCACGGGTGGCCATCACTAGGAATCCTCGGCCGAGGTAGTGGAGAATTACTGATTTGGATCAGTAGTTTCTCAGGTGGTGATGGGCTTCATACCGACACGATTTATCGCGTTATTAGGGGTCTGACTTTATCCACCCCCTAAACTCGATATGCGATACTCTTTAGACGAATGGACCGGACTGTATATACATTGTCACTGTCAGGCTCAGTAGGGTTTATAGATGAGTTCGCTCGTCAGCTTCCCTTCCAATCAATACATAGGCAAACCGTTACGTACAGCTTGTACCTCTGACGTGCTAGAGGTTATACCCAGTGCCAGTGTGTTGATGAATCATTAAAGTCCCCTACAGACACTTTCTCAAGTTCGGGCGAAACGTTGTAGAGGCCGTATGGTTTTATGGCAGGGTTCGGAAAATGCACGTGCGTTTTCGCACGTGTCGGTTTTCGGGCAGATAATACTGGTAGGTTTTGGTTTAAGCCGGAACCCAGTATTATACTGTGTAGATATAATATCTTTGTCTCAGTTGCATTTGTATTCGGTCGTAATACAAATGCGGGTATGTTTATACTAATACGGGGTTATCCTGAAATTCGTTTCAGGATCACTTTTGGAAGTTGCCAGTTTCCAGTTTTCTATCAGCCGTATTTAACATTTGGTTAAATACGGATTTATCTTTTCTTGAGATAAGTATGGAAGCTTCTAGAAAAGGTGACTAGGATGGTGACTAGGATGGTGAGGTGGCTTTGTTCATTAATGATGCATTAATGTGTTGATGACTATGTATTATGATTCATCACTTGCATTAATGCATTCATACTAGGTGTATCTTTGACTCATGCTTTTCTTTATATTCTTATGGTCACCCCCCTCCTACACTCACCCCCCACCTCCATATAGTGGCCGGCCATGCTTGGTGTGGAATATGGTTGATTCATTTGGAAAAAGATATAAGTTTTGGTGCATAGAAATTAGATGTGATCGGTTTCTCTTTTCACCTGATTCCAAAAGGCAACTTCATTAACCGTTCGTCCATAGCCTTGGACGTAACGAGACAAAGTGTTCTACTCATTCTCTACTTCATCTTGGTCGTCTCTTTTACCAAACTTGACGACCGAGTTGCCTCGGTTCAGAGGCGGGAGCCCGTTTAAAGATCCGTCGACGTGGTGCCACCTGGACGACGAGACTGGAGATTCAGGAGATCGGAGCAGCCGCAATAAGAGTGGGATGATGGTTGAAGACCGAAAGACTCGGATCGTTCAGTATAACTCTTCAACCCACTTTGTAGTTTGTTAGTTTAGCTTTAATGGCAGATCCGGGTTATAGTACGTGATAGTGCCAGTTGTAAAAAGTTTTTGTTCCGCATTTGGCGTCTGTTAGACGGTCGGGACGCTACCGTGGACTTACAGTGGTATCAGAGACTCACCATTAAGCTATACTAACTTGCGCTAACACGTTTAAAATATCGATCGAACGGATTTTCAAAAACTGCAATTTCCATGTTCAAAGTTTCTGTCGATTTTTAACGGGGCCCAAAAATTATTTTGAACATACCAGAAAACAGAGCAGGCTTTTATTAGAAAACTGGTGAAATTTGGAAGCCCAATTCCACAGAACCGCCGCGGATCCGCGGTCCAAATATGGGTTTGGCCGCGGATCCGCCGCAGTTTTGTGAGATTGGCACTCCAAATTTCTACAGTGAGTTCTGCTTGGGAAATTGTGGCTTTTGATATATTTCTTTTGGGCCCATATTTTGTTACTGTACAGCAGATGTTTGTGGGCCCACTTTGGGAAATTTTGTCGATCGAAATTTTAAACTTGTTAGTATGCAGTATTTATATTATATCTCCGACCGGGAATGTCATTTGATCGGTAAACCGCGTCTGATTGCTATAGTTCTTTTAGACGGGTTTGCGAACGTGACATTCGCGTTGATGTTCTGTGTCGTACTGTGATGTTGCGGATTTGTCATGGTGGATAGCAGGGTGCAATGATATTGCAGTTTGGATTTATTTGTATATTTGATATTGCGGGGCGAGCGTCCAACATGCGGACTGCCGTCACTGCTTGTTTGTATAATATTCTTTTGGGGCACGACCGGGTCGAGGTCGATGTACCCGTTGTACATATTTTTATTTCTATACTAGGTTTATCCCGCGAAGGAGTGCACGGATAGCCGTGTTCTGGAGGGCAACGGGTCCGTATCTCATGGCATTGAGAGGCAGAGGGATCTCACTCTAGAATTGGCAGACTATTCGCCGCACTCGTAGGGGGTACAGGATGACCCAAGGAGGGGTGCTCAATTTACCGGATTCCGTGAAGTGCCGGGTGTTCCATTCACTATGCTGTGGGGACTACATCGCTTCAGGTTTTGGCGGGTAACTTGCCGCACCCGTAGGGGTCTAGGTTTCATTGCACAGGCTATCCACACGACTAGGGGGGAACGTCGGGTTTCAGTGGCGGCTCTGTGAAACCCGGGGATCCCAGATTATCTGTATTGTTCTGTGATGCTTATTACTTTTCTGTAATGTTGCATATTATCACGCATGGAGCGATTATTGTATATTGGTATATATACTATTAGATGTTGTATATGTTTTACACCCGCGCTAGTCCAGCCCCCGCTCTGTCGTTAGTTAAGTAACCTAACGGGTGATGACGGGACCCAGAGGCGAATGCGGATGGCATATACATACATTTTATTTTCGTTCTTTTCTTATGTGATTGATTGATGGGACTGTATTGATTATAATCAATGCAAGGATAAAACAAACCTATATTCGATATTGTTGGAACAAATTTTAAAAGGTGTTATTACAAAGATGTTTCCAGTTGCTTTGCACAGCGATATTCAGTCAGAATATCCTGCACCTCATTTGACGAGGCAAGGGCCGAGATCCCTTCACCGGGAGTGACCCCTTGGGCAGAAGTTTACGTCAGGGTAATAACTTCAATATAGTCGATTACAAGTTGCTTTGCATCGCGGTATTCAGTTGGAATATCCTGCACCTCATTCCACGAGAAAAGAGCCGAGATCCCTTCACCGGGAGTAACCTCTTTAGCAAAACGTTTTCGCCACTATATTTTTATAAAATGCTATCAGTTTCCTTCAACGAGATCAAGTTCATTACGTTAAAAGTTTTTCGCCAAAAACCAGTCGTAGCCCTCCGTCATTTCTTTTGGGTATTCAGTAGTATTCAAGCTATGCATGCTTGGCCCTTAGTCAAGGCATAGTGTTTGGTAGCTGCTGAGTATTCATTTGTTGCATAGATAGATGAGTTGGTTTGGGACAGTCGTTCTGTCATACTTGGCCCTTAGTCAAGAGCATGTGCGGATGGGTTCAAATTGACCTGGATAATAATGGATAGAACTTGACATGTGACTTATGAGATATTTGGCCCTTAGTCAAGGTCATAAGAACATGGGGCAAAAATATATATCGGGAGTTTCAAACATACAGGAAACTTTCCAGGCATGCGCATACTTTCTGGAGTGTGATAACTTGAGTGGCTTCCATCAAGTTATCATGCGATGATAGTTGGATCCCGATTCCCACTGATGAGTTGGTTTACTCTTCGGGTGATCCCGACTGATTCTTCTTTAGGTTTGGAGGAGAATTTGAGATTACAGTAGGAGGTTTCCTGATTAGATAAAATGATAACCATTCTGATCTAGGTTAGAGTGCACGCAGAGTGTTTCTTTTCTCTCTCTCTTTTTGGCAGCGACCTTTGACTGACCCTAGACTATGACTCAGTGACCAAGTTGACCGAACCTTCTTAAAATACTGACTTTTGGATTGTCTGAGTTGCATAAGTCATTGCCGCTCCTTCTTTTACCCTTTGTATTTCTCAGAACACCCCGTTTTAGTACGAATATCCACTTCCATTGGATAGATCCATCGTATGGTTATATACGAACTCGGAGGGACTACTTCGAGGATGGATCCAGGTTCAGGAGAAATAGAATTGGTATATTCAGTTGTCTTTTATTATCATCTTCTCTCAGGTTGCGAGGGCTCCTTAGTTTAGGAGAGTACACCTATTACGCTTATTGGATAGTCTTATTCCAAACCATAGGCAGGTGCCGAAAGGTAGGGAATGAAGAAAACCAATTAGCCTAAATAGGGTGTGCAGAAGGTAACATGTAAAGACAAGATAAAAGGATTAGAAAGAAGGCAAAGTAAATTGCGACTGTTATCATTCACGACCAAACCGCGTACTTCATCGCCACTCCTATTTCACCTTTGCTTTTTCCCCAGTTCGGGAGAAATAGAATAAGGTATTATTCAGTTGTCTTTTATCATCACCTTCTCTCAAGTTGCGAGTACTCCTAGGATTAGGAGGGTACACCTATTGTGCTTACTGGATAGTCTTCTTCCAAACCATAGGCTGGTGCCGAACGGTAGGGAAGGAAGAAAACCATTTAGCCTAACGATGGTGTACAGAAGGTAACGACTAAAGACAAATAAAGGGATTTTGAGAGATGACAATAAAATATACGGTTATAGTCATGAATTGGATTATGGAAGATGCATTACTAGGAATACCAGGATACCCCTGTGAAACATTTTCATGTTTCAGTTACACTGCGCATTGTTAAAAGAAAACTGATTTCTCGATTAGATACTTACTCCAGGGTATGTATTTACCAGGTTTCATTCTCATATATGTATAGTTTTACAGATGATGAGTGGGAGTAAGTTATTGGGAATTAGGTGATCATCCTCATTATATCGGAGTTCGTTGTAATTGGTGATATTTGAGGAAATCGCCTGGGTACAGTTTTCAACCTGCGATGCACAGGTTTAGAGTTATTCAACTCAACGGACTTATACAGAGTATTGTATGTTGTCCAGTGTCCATCAGGACAAAGGGGTAGGTCCTCGTACTATGTTCTGTTTACTTGTGACTTCTCTAGTTTTTTGACAAGTGTTTCGTAGAAATACAATGTCTAGATTTTGAGAAGTTGTGGGTATAGAAATAAAGTAGAGAACCAGGTATCGCAAGTATCGGGATTCTTCAAAGAGATTGAAGATGTAGATTCTTGTGATTAGTATTCAGATGATAGTAATGGTTTTAAGAAACTTGTTTCTCTTTCAGGTTACTCATAATTGGATGGATTCCTAAGTTGAGTAATGTTGATTAGCCTTTTTCCATTAAGTTGTTATGCACTGGAGACAGCTGCATGATTTGAATCTGGTTCCAATTAAATTAATGCCTCTGTTTCTATATTGGATATAGAATGGTTCATATCTTAACGATGTTAAGGTACGGGGAGTTGTCCAGCTTATGCTTAAAACCAGACACTGAATAACTCAAGGCACGTTTCTGTAATGGTAGTTTGTGGGTTG
The DNA here is from genome assembly GCA_030015575.1 of Agapanthus africanus. Taxonomy (NCBI): domain Eukaryota; kingdom Viridiplantae; phylum Streptophyta; class Magnoliopsida; order Asparagales; family Amaryllidaceae; genus Agapanthus; species Agapanthus africanus. The sequence continues at coordinate 944,975,618 of CM057338.1, read as the reverse complement.
ACCCTGGCTTTGACGAGGGTTAACATTTCTACCATCTGGAAGATCAATAGTGATATTGTTCTTAACTCGCCACAGTTTTATTAAAATGGATTTTTTCAGAAAACAGCAGTGGGAGTATGGTAGAACTGGAAGTGATTCCAGAACTGCAAACGATTACGGAAAATTTAATAGGACCTATATATTCAATCAGGTTTGACATTCCATTAGCCACTCCGCAGATATGATGGGTAACCTCAGACACCCGAGAGGTACTCCGGTAGCCTCAAAGACGGTGACAGGGAAGTTCTTGTTTACCCAAACTTGACACTACTATTGTTCCAGACTATGAAACCCGGCAAGAGGATAAGTATAGCGTTGTTCTAAACTAGCTTTAGAAGTATACGTGTATATTATTCTGCCAGAGGGTTGTCGTAGTCAGTGGGAGCAGCGGAAGCGTAGTGGGCAAGTAGCTTATGTCTATTTATAGGCTTGAGCAAATATAGCGGAGATTAGATCATCTAATTTTGATGAGACAGTCATAGCTTTGACTTCATCAGAATAGAGGATGGATCTGGTAAGAAGGTAGCAGGGTGTGATGTCCTGGTATTTAGATGACATACACAGAGTAGGGAGTAAAATTCCTATACTACGATCGGTTGTACTGTGGTCGTTACACGGTTGTTTCTTCACAAAAGACATGGATATAATATCTGACATTCTGGTTACTAGATCTATGATTTTAGATCTAGATTTGGGTAGTTTCCCAATGTGGGTACTTTTGACAGTGTTCTAATGGTTTTTAGAATTGATGACTCCTGGCATGGTGGTATACCTGCAGGTGATGGAGTCACCCTCTCTAAAAGTGTCTTAGAGACTACAGGAGAGAGGGATGTGCATGATTGGCAGATCACTTGCTTAGGCAATTGAGTCAATCATAAAATGTCAAGTACCACACCAGATTTTGTTTTTGCACTAGTTGCGATAAGTTTATATTAATCCAATCCTGAAGAAATATAAGGGAGCAGTTTTAGAACATAAGTGCATGTTCTACGGATTTGATGACGGCAGCCTCTTTCGGGAGACGATTATCATTCCAGGCTTCAAAGGTGACATGAATGACAAAGTGATTGTCAGAGTTATAGTTTTCCCTCTGACGAGGGACAATATTATAGACAGGTAGTCCAAGAGGATACTGTGGGAGGCATGGTGCTGGATACTGATTAGGTTCAGTTATCGATACAGTCTAAGAAGTTTGAATTTGGAGTTCATTTATGAACTAGGTCCCATCAGATATTCAGACATATTCTAAGACAGGTATTACTCGATTCGGGAGATGGCTTTCTCCTCGAACTTGAGATTAAGAGAGACATAGAAAGAAACATCAGGGCGGATCCACTCACTGAGGCTATTTCTCGAACACAAGAGTTTTACAAACTAGTTTTGTGAAACTGATTAGTAGAGAAGTTGGATGTTCGGTATCACACGGGCTGTGAGTATGCGACATCGCAATAATTATCCTTGAGTGCAAGTAGGAGATTGTTAGAGATAGTGCCCTCAAAGTCAATTATTGGATCGCAGGTACGTGATTGCAATGATTGAGGCAGGACCTATACCGTTATGACAGTCTTGCTCGAGATGATAGTATGCTATCTAGTTTGTCTTTATCATCGTATACATGCTTTAGTTCACTATTGCATGATGATAGAGCCCATAGGATTCTTGCTTGACTACCAGCAGTATGATGGCGATCATATACGTGTAGCTGGGGTCTGTAAGCACATCCTTAAAGTGTCCCTAGTCGTGGGAGTTTCAAGACAGGGCATCGATACTCCAGAGTAGACTAGTGTATACAGTCCAGACCCCGACGAGGGGCGATGGCCGGTCTCACAAGCCATTGGTGTTAGTTGGTTCACCTAAGATGTATACAGGTGCTTATTAGGTTATGAGTACACCGGACAGGACTCGCCGGGAACATGCTAGTTGGTATTATACATATCGTCAGATAGCAGTTCCCTGGTGACATGTGTACAGGTTAGTTCATCGACCTGAGATCGTCATTTGTCTCGTGTGAGTTCCCACTGTGCTTAGATTACTACCCTACCACGCTCAAAGGAGTTGTGCAAACAGGTTTTAGTTGGGTACAGTTCCGAGCCACATTGGAGGCAAGTGAGCGGATCGTCGGGGATTCGTCTCTCCCGGTATTGGGGGTTGATGTCGCGCAGTGCACGGGTGGCCATCACTAGGAATCCTCGGCCGAGGTAGTGGAGAATTACTGATTTGGATCAGTAGTTTCTCAGGTGGTGATGGGCTTCATACCGACACGATTTATCGCGTTATTAGGGGTCTGACTTTATCCAGCCTCTAGACTCGATATGCGATACTCTTTAGACGAACGGACCGGACTGTATATACATTGTCACTGTTAGGCTCAGTAGGGTTTATAGATGAGTTCGCTCGTCAGCTTCCCTTCCAATCAATACATAGGCAAACCGTTACGTACAGCTTGTACCTCTGACGTGCTAGAGGTTATACCCAGTGCCAGTGTGTTGATGAATCATTAGAGTCCCCTACATACACTTTCTCAAGTTCGGGCGAAACGTTGTAGAGGCCGTATGGTTTTATGGCAGGGTTCGGAAAATGCACGTGCGTTTTCGCACGTGTCGGTTTTCGGGCAGATAATACTGGTAGGCTTTGGTTTAAGCCGGAACCCAGTATTATACTGTGTAGATATAATATCTTTGTCTCAGTTGCATTTGTATTCGGTCGTAATACAAATGCGGGTATGTTTATACTGATACGGGGTTATCCTGAAATTCGTTTCAGGATCACTTTTGGAAGTTACCAGTTTCCAGTTTTCTATCAGCTGTATTTAACATTTGGTTAAATACGGATTTATCTTTTCTTGAGATAAGTGTGGAAGCTTCTAGAAGAGGTGACTAGGATGGTGAGGTGGCTTTGTTCATTAATGATGCATTAATGTGTTGATGACTATGTATTATGATTCATCACTTGCATTAATGCATTCATACTAGGTGTATCTTTGACTCATGCTTTTCTTTATATTCTTATGGTCACCCCCCTCCTACACTCATCCCCCACCTCCATATAGTGGCCGGCCATGCTTGGTGTGGAATATGGTTGATTCATTTGGAAAAAGATATAAGTTTTGGTGCATAGAAATTAGATGTGATCGGTTTCTCTTTTCACCTGATTCCAAAAGGCAACTTCATTAACCGTTCGTCCATAGCCTTGGACGTAACGAGACAAAGTGTTCTACTCATTCTCTACTTCATCTTGGTCGTCTCTTTTACCAAACTTGACGACCGAGTTGCCTCGGTTCAAAGGCGGGAGCCCGTTTAAAGATCCGTCGACGTGGTGCCACCTGGACAGCGAGACTGGAGATTCAGGAGATCGGAACAGCCGCAACAAGCGTGGGATGATGGTTGAAGACCGAAAGACTCGAATCGTTCGGTATAACTCTTCAACCCACTTTGTAATTTGTTAGTTTAGCTTTAATGGCAGATCCGGATTATAGTACGCGATAGCGCCAGTTGTAAAAAGTTTTTGTTCCGCATTTGGCGTCTGTTAGACGGCCGGGATGCTACCGTGGACTTACAGCTGCTGTGTGCTGCCACCGCTATATAAACCCCCATCACAGAGGGGTCAAGTAAGCCATTTTTTTTACACTTTTATGCCGTTACTCTGCTCGGATCTCATCACTAACTTGAGCGTCGGAGGGTCCTTGGTGGTACCAAACCACCCCGGAACTTCTTTGCAGGTATTCGGCAACAGCTTCCTCACCTTACCTCTTCCTCCAAAAACCCATTGAGACCCACACGCAACGAAGGATAATCAGCTAAGTTCACCGCGAGATCAACGGAAGACAATATCTGACGGAGGCCCGAAAAGGAGCCCATCACTTTACGACAATGTGGCCCGGAAAACTTAGGTGGCATGAACATGGCCTAAAAAGGAAGAATAATTGAATTTTAGTTTTTTCGACATAATAATATTTATGAATTTAGATATCTTTAATCATACGCAAGCTTAATTGTGCTCTACCTCAACCTCTCAACACGGCTTGTGCATAAAAATTGAATTTATAATGTTTTCGGATTTTTCACTGATTGTTGGATGCAATTGAAGAGTTGCATTTCATGATGAATGGAGTTTTATATTATTATTATTATAGAAATATCATAATTATAGTATTTAAGTAGTTGGTGCATATATGGCAACATTCTAATGTATTTTAGGGTGGGCAGTGGACTTTTGGATGGAAGATGGGGTTAGGCACATATAAATTCTCCATGTTTGGTGAATAGTGACAATGGGCTTCGACCATCTTTCCTTATTTTAATCAACCGGGGAAATAACTGCTAATTTGGAAGCTTAACGGTTAACGACAAGTTAAAACTGCCCTTGTTATGGTATAACGTAATTTACCTTTTCCGTTTTGCAAGCCAATTAAATTCAGGATTGGAATAAATAATGATATATTTAATTAATCAATAGAACACCTTCATTTTGTTAATAATTGGTTATAACCATGTCAAATCCATTTAACCCCTACTGTTCCAGTTTGGTTTTCTTTATCAAAGGTGTCTCTACGTCCAACTAATAATTAACGGGGAAATATAACGTCTTTAGAGCTCGTCTTATTTTTGGGAATAATTACCCTTACTCGATGTGTTTGAACCCTGTATGCAGAATATTTTCCGGAAGAGAGGATTTACTACTATACACCGCATGAGTTGGTTGGAGATTTTTCCCGCAATTTTACCATTTTTGCCATGGAAAACCCATCAACATAAATTAAAATCCCAGCCTATGCTGAAAATGCGTTGAGTTGTCCTAATCAGGCCAGGTTCGTTTAATCACAGCCCTAAACAGTAAACCCTTTTCTCTGTTCAACAACGATGCTTTTTCCTCTTCACTTGCCCAACTAGAGGCGTCTAATTTGATCTGTTACCCGTTTGATTTGTGGGTCAACCCATAAAACATGGGTCTTAGGCCTAAAATTTATCCCCCGTTTTAAAATTACCTGTATTCGACCCATCCGTTTAGAAGTACGATCCGGCCAACCCGATCTATGGGTTTGTGGATTTTACCCGACCACGAAAAGTCAAATGACTTTTTATTTATTTTTATAGTCATGAAAATAAATATCCTTTATAAAAAAAAATCTAGTCATGAATGATAATTACAAAGTGGATTTTTATTTTTTATTTTTTACATCTGAATTTAATTATTATCTTTAATTATAATTATAATAGTTAATATACTCAAATTATAAAATGTCTAATCACAGATTTTTCCCTGTCTTCCTATTATGTTTTGTATTTTCATAAAAGTTTTGTAATATGTTTTGATATGTAATTTTAATGGAACACGGAAGAGAATGCGCGAACAGAATTCTCCACCGTTTTTTAATTAAAAAAAGTTATCAACCGTGTGGTCCTTCCATCCATACATGGGTAACCCGTAAACACATTGGCTACATACGGAGATTGGATGATGGGCACAAAACACTAGCATCCATTTATAGATGATCCGTCTATCTACAGGGATAAGCGTAAACCTCTGCACCAAATATACGGATAGGATGGGCACAAACTTTAACATCCTTTTTAACTCTGGATACTTTTAACAGCTTTCTGTTTTACCCACCGGAAGTAATGGTTCGCCCGCACCTTACCCAACTCACGCATTTTGACACCGAATCCCAAAACCCTAAAAAAAATAAAAATAAACAATCATCTCTTTCTCTGCTGCCATTCTTTTGTAAATGTCGAGCTCTAAATAATGAAGAGCTCTACGTTTGAGATCGAGCGCTTAAGTATTTCTACTTGAATTTTCGATGGGGATGCTACTGATGCGACATCAGGTATTATACCTTCCATTTGCCCTAAAACAAAAGGGGAAGAATGTATGTCACGATCTTTTAGCATATGAGATTGCCAATTTACAGTGCCAATTTTTGAACCCGTTGTTTTGTCAAGTGTAGTTGTGAAATGTTATCCGATGATTAATTTCTTTCAATTTATTATTAGGGACGTGATAGTGCGATTTCAGTTCACATTATTTAGAAATTGTGCTTGTTTAACTGTAACTAGAATTTTTAAGTTAAAGTTCTTTCAATAAATATCATATACTTTGGAAACTTTTTTAAAAATCCGATCTACGATGTTAAATAGAAATAAACCGTCAAACTTAATATAGCTAGCTAGAAATTTAGAAATAAAACAATTTAAGAACTAAAGGAGAACGAAGCAAACGAGACGCGATTTTGCGAGAAAGGAATTCTGGATAGGCTGTAGACAAACATGTCACGCCGTTCAGTAGTTGGGCCTGTGATAGAAGAATGAGAGGGAAGAAGGAATGAAGGAGACCAGATGCAAATTTCTAGAAAATATAGGGAGATTTGATATAAACAGATACCTATTTATAAATTTTGCGAATTAAAGGTTTTACTTTTGAGAGTGAATTTCAATCCTCTACTTTTAGATAGAAATTTAGCGGATAGCAATTCTCCAGGAAACTAAGTTTCTAGATTTAAAACCAGCCAAATAAAGAAATTCGACCGATTTATGAATTGAAATCCTTAAAATTTGAGTTCATGCCAACCAAAAGTATCTTGAAGAAACATGATATTATCTTATTTCACCGGTAATTGCAATTTGCCAGAATCCCCAATAAAGAACCATTAAATTTTCATATTCACGTATGGTGAGATGAAAGGGCTAGAGAGCACATAGTGTCAGAAGATTGCAAGAATTAAGACTCCAGGGACAATCGAGAGCTTCCTCATTGTGAAACGTTGGCCACTTTTGTATTTTGTTTTTCTTTTGAACTTCGGTAATGTGACTCGAGAACCTACTTATAGTGTATGCCCTGCATATTTACATTTACGAGTACCATTATATGCATGGTACAATATGTAGTATATCGATCGCACTAGCTAGCTAATCTAGTGTATGCACTGGCAGCACTGCACATATTCGTTGCCGGTATCACATTATATACCGCATGTATGTAGTATATCAAATGAGCGAGCTGATCCTTTGTATGCACTGCTTATGTATCTGTGGTTGTATCACATTATATACAAGGCATGAATATACTGTCACACTAGCGGGCCAATCCAGTGCATGCACTGTATATGTCTTTGACTGTATCACATTACAGTGCATGTATGTAGTATATCACACTAGCTAGCTAATCTAGTGTATATACCATATCACTTGCACACTTGGTGAACTCTGAGAGATCATTAGAATATTTGGTTTTAGAGGCAATCAATATTTTTGCTAAATTTGTTTTAGTTCTTTGGTCGTCCTGGAATCATGTTGACCTACATGTTGGAGTCAAAAATTGCATCCCGATTGACCAAGTCAAAGTAAAAGTCAACCCCAAGTAAGCGGGCCCAAGCTCAGCTCAAGTGGGCCCATGCTCAAGTCGAGTCCCGCGGCCAGCCTCCCCCATACCAAAATAAAAATCATGTAATAAATAATTTTGATATAATTTTTAATGCATGAATGTAAGCAAAATGGGTATAAAACCAAATTTTTGTAAAGCCCATGGCTCATGCGCAAAAGAAACGAGCACATGAGACATGAGATGAGCAAAATGACATTTTGTAAAGCCCAAGGGGCTATATGTAAATGTGTAAGCCTATATAAGGTAACATGATGATGAAATAAAGCATACAATTCATTCTCCTCAAATCTCTAGGGTTTATGCCTCTCTCCTCACCCTCTCAAGTTCTTCATCTTCCTTTTCATTTTTTAATTAAATCAAGAGCTTGGTACTTTTTTTTTAAAAACCAAATAAAGTTTTACCATAAACCCACCTCCCAAGACTCCATCAAGAGAAGAAAAATGGTCTCTTTTTTATCATCCAAGATCTAAATGTTGGAGTTTTAAGAGAACCCATTTTGGGTTTCTTCTCAAGAGAGAAAGGAGAAAATCTTTTGGAGTTCAACTCCACAAATAAAACTCTTTTGGAGTTTAACTCTATAATAAAAACTCTTTTTTTGGAGTTTAATTCCGAATAAAATTGTTTTGGGAGTTTAACTCCAAATAATTTTTTTTGGAGTTTAACTCCATCATAAAAAAAGATCTTTTGGGAGCTCCTGCCCCCTCTCACGTGAGGAAGAGAGAACTCCCACCAAGTGGGAGCTTTCTCCCTCTCACGGGAGGCGGAGGCTCCCCATTTAGTGGAGTTCAACTCCACACCGCATAAAAATCTTTTTGGAGTTGAACTCCATTTAAAATTCTTTTGGAGTTTAACTCCACATTTAAAATTCTTTTGGAGTTTAACTCCGCAATTTAAAATCTTTTTTTGGAGTTTAACTCCATTTAAAAATCTTTTGGAGTTTTTACTCCACAACAAAAATTCTTTTGGGATTTAACTCCACAATAAAGTTTTTTTTGGGGAGTCTAACTCCACATTAAATCTTTTTAGGAGTTTAGCTTCATTTAAAATTCTTTTGGAGTTCAACTCCACAATAAAAATCTTTTTGGAGTCAAACTCCATTTAAATTTTTTTTGGAATCGAACTCCACGTTTAAAATTCTTTTGGAGTTGAACTCCACGTGGAATGAAATCATTAGTGAATTAATTTTGGGGCCCCACGTGTGGGGGAGACTCTCATCAAATGGGAGCCTTTCCTTCCCCCTCACCTGATGTCATGTGAGGAAGAGGGCTCCCATTTAATGGTATGGGAGCTCTTTACCCCTCTCACGTGAGAGCACGTGAAGGGGATGGTTCCCATTAAATGGGAGCCCTTTGGCCCTTCACGTGAGCGGAAATGGGAGCCTCTTCCCCCCTTCCCCTCACGTGAGTGGGGGAAGCCCCCCTCTTCTTTTAATTTTTTTTTCTTTTTCTTATTTCTTCTTTTTAAATCTTTTTTTATTAAAAAAATAATAAATAATAAATAAATAATAAATTATGAATAATATAAAAATACGTTTCTCTAATTATTTATTTTTTATATAAATATATATATATATATATATATATATATATATCCTTTTTTATTTTATTTATTTACAAATGGAACAAAACAAAATGAACACGTCTTCATTATAATGTTAAAAGAAAACACACACACCAATGCATCGTATTGAGTTCACATGACCTGTTTGACCCGTCAATCAGAGGTTCTTTCGCCCCAAAGGCGAGGGGTAATTAACGGTGGCTTAGTCCGCGGCTGCCGGAGATTCGAATTCCCACAATCAATAAACCCCAGCCTACCTTAGGCAGGGGGAATCTGTAGTACACCTGACAAGCGCGCGCGTATTCCCATCTCAATGGGGTGACGAAAAACACCCTACAGATTCTGGCACGCCCGGTGGGACCGATCTCTCCTCCTATATTTCGGGCAAAGCATTCATGCGAACTCAATTAATATGCATATCAATTGCCTGTACTGAAATCAAGCTTTTTTGTGCAGGTTAATGTTTTCTAATCGCAATCTTCGGACGCAACAAAATGTCTCCAAGGACAAACTCAGATCTCGACACAGCTCCCATCTCCTACACGATGAGGATGGACGCCAGGACGGTCCTTCCGACCAGTCTCGGGCGACAGTGGGAGGAGCTACCGCTACCATTTGGCTATATTCTGTTCATGTCAGGTAACGCCGTCCCTGCTCTTCAAGCTCTGGTAACTGACAAACCGGCCTCGGAAGACAAGAGGCCAAATGTGGTGATCTCGAGGGCGTCCCAACCTAAATGCGAGTCGGTGTTCAAACGGCTCTCCATGGCCCCAGCTGGAAGCAAATCCATCAGAACAAAAGAAGTTGCCAGACGTCGCGGGCAAGCCCAGGTGATACTTTCGACGAACACACGGGCGGATGTCTTCTCAAGCATCCCATCACTCAGCCTATGGTGGCTTCCCGAAGAGCAGAAGCTTGCCAAGCGCTCAAGACAGAGAAACTGAGGCAGAAGCGGCTTAGATATAGAGCCAACAAAAGGGTTAGGGCTCCGGCCATGTTAAAATTTATGAATTTCCAAAGGCCGGACCGCTTCGCGAAACCAGTTGCCAGTGATGAAAGGATGGTTGAATGTGTTATCCACACCGTCTACATGGTGGGCACGCACCCCAGCGACAACCTTCGCAGCAAAAGCAAGGATGGGGCCACCGCATCTCAAATCCAATCTGGTGTGAATATGACTGCCACATTCCAAGACCAGCCTCCTCTGGAAGGTAATGAAGACCCTTCCAGTGAGGCTGATAAGCAGAGAGAGCCCTCAGTTCATGAGGTGTCGGGCTCGGAAAGCGAAGATGAGCCAACTTTCCATCCTAAGACCGCAGAGCAGCAACTTCTCCAGGAGCTCCGAAAGCAGCTCAGAAACAAAGACAAGGAGATGGCCAAGCTCTACTCAAAAATTGACGACTTGACAAACGTTGTCTTACAGCTCACGGCCCAACTTGCCTCTCAGCCGTCCAATTAAGCGCGGGGCTCTGCTCATGAACCGGGAAACAGTGTCCCGAGACAGCCAACGTCTATTCCTTCAAATCCAAAGGTGGGCGGACCGCATGAAAGTCAGTCGTATCCTATCTCGGGGAATATCTTGGCTACCGATGACAGTAGCCCGCTAACTCAAGATCAAATCATGGATTTTGTTGCCAACAAAGTCAAAACATTGGTAACCGAAACCGAAGCGCAAAAAGATGTTAGCAGCAGCAGGAGACCATATTCTGCTCAATACGATCTGGTAGAATTTCCTAGCGGCTATATCATCCCTAAATTCGAAAGATTCGATGGGACGGGAAATGCGAATTAGCACATTGCCCACTTTAAAGCCTCATGCGGGAATACTGGGGGCAATGATGCGCTTCTCCTCCGCCAGTTCGTTAATAGCTTGACCGATATTGTGTTTGACTGGTACGCGAGCATACCGGATGGCTCCGTCACAACTTTCGTCCAAATGAAGTCTCTGTTTCGGCAGAGGTTCATGAGCATCAGCGATAAAATCACCATTGCCGATCTCGCAAGCCAAAGAACAACGAAAGCAGCACTGATTTTATAACCTGATGGCGCAATCTCTCCGTCAAATGCGAACGTCGATAGGGCATGACTAATCTGTCAGTCTTCTTGTCGGAAATCTCAACAATTGGATGATCCCATTTCTATGCACCGTGGGTCTCAAAACATTCCAAGAGCTAACCAGGAAAGTTCAGATGCTGGAGCGCTCAAAGCAGGAGTCCTCCTCGGATTCCCAAAATAACAATAGGTCTTGGAGAAACCGAAAGGACGGTAATCGCAAAGGCGGAAATTCCGACAATACTGAATCTTTCAACGCTTCGGCTAACCAAAATAAGCGAGGGATGAGCGGGCCTAATGCCAACCAGCCTCGGAAGCCAGTGTTCGGAGAGGGCGGAGAAGCTCCACTGAAAGAGAAGCTGGATAAGGTCTATTCCTTCAGAAGGGACAAAATCCGTAAAATATTCAAAGATGTCTTGAGGAACGGTCTACAATTGCCAAAATCAAAAAGATCGCAAGAAGTAACATGACTGACGACCTCAAATGCTGCCCATATCATAAAGTGATAAGTCATGCTATTGAGGACTGTTTCGTCTTCAAAAATTGGGTCGAAAAACAATATAAGGCAAGAGAGATAGAACTGTCAAAGGCGTGTTGGCAAACAGTCAAGCTGCGACCGTCAACTTCATACAAAACAGCTGACCACCATATCATTAAACTGGGAATAATCGACCTCTAAGTCGTTAAACTAGGGATGTAGAAATGTGTAAATAAAACAAAAATAATAATAAATAATATAAAAAGCCGAAATGATGGGGCAACTCGCAATAAAAATCAGCGAGTAAAAATAAAGATGAAAATAAAGCCGAAATGATGGGGCAACCGCGAATAAATAGCCGAAATGATAGGGCAATCGCGACCTTCGCAATAAAAAAGCTGAAATGATAGAGCAATCACGGTAAAAAAATGAGTAGGTCCTGGTACCATATTCCAGTGCAGCGAAGCAGACGCCGTCCAAAATTTAAATCCCCAACGGCGAATGATGAGTTGCTCCTGGTACCATATTTCCGGTGTAGCGATGCAGACGCCGTCCAAAACTCAAATCCCCAACGGCGAATGATGAGTCGCTCCTGGTACCATATTCCAGTACAACGATGCAGACGCCAACCAAACTTTGAATGTCCCAACGGCGAATGATGAGTCGCTCCTGGTACCATATTCCAGTGTAGCGATGCAGACGCCAACCAAATTCCAAATCTCCAAACGGCGAATGATGAGTCGCTCCTGGTACCATATTCCAGTGTAGCGATGCAGACGCCGACAATTTCCCAAAATTCTTCCAGCCTTACGCGTGGTCCCCAAACTGACTACCGTATACAATCTACAGGCTCAAATAATTCTCATCATACCCATACCCACCAAAACCACCTGTCACGCGGCTGGTCTCCGTCCTCGGAATTATGCTCCATTTGGAAAGACCCACTCATGCGTCCTCACGATACATGAGGAGAACAAACTTACGAGATCCTCTCGACTCGTAAGAAAATACCTTCGTGAGATCCTTACGACTCACAAAGGAAAAACACACTTGGAAGTCCTCATGACTTCTAAGGAGAAAATACACTTACGGGATCCTTACGACTCGTAGGGATAGTGCTTTTATGGGACCCTTACGGCTCATAAAATTGAAAAAGTCTTAGGTGATAGGGATCTAAATCTGTCTCCTAAGCCATCGCTCCCCAACAGAGAAAAACAAATGATGAATTGCTCCTGGCACCTATGTTTCAGTGTTAGCAACGCTGATGCCGGCCCCTACCCCAAAATTACAAACTTCCGATCCAATAGACCCCTAAGTCTTTAAACTGGGAACAGATTACCTCTAAGTCGTTAAACTGTGAACAGATGACTCCTAAGTCGTTAAACCGGGAATGAGGGAAATCCCCTCACGGCAAATGATGATTCTCTCCTGGTACCACATTCCAGTATAGCGATGCCGATGCCAAACCAAAACCAAAACCCCCAAATCCTCTCATGGCAAATGATGATTCGCTTCTAGTACCATATTCCAGTGTAGCGATGCTGATGTCAACCCAAAATCAAATCAACAATCTCTGCGGCGGAATCATGCTTCATCTCAGAACGTACCCCGTGTCGAAATCATGCTTCTCCTCGGAATACTTGCTTTCTTCGTTGGAATTATGCTTCGACGGGGAATTGACCTCTGCGTCGGAATCATGCTTCGCCTCAGAGTGTATCCCGTGTCGAAATCATGCTTCGCCTCGGAGTATCTACCTTCCTTATCGGAATTATGCTTCGCCTGAGAATTAGCCTCTACATCAAAACCAATGACACTCCGTGCAGGGAAAACGTCGACCACAGACACTCCGTGCCGGGGACAAGTCAACCAATGACTTCCCTGTCGGAATTAAGCTCCGTCTCGGAATCAAGTCACCCAACAAGCTCTGCATTGGAATCATGCTTCGTCTTAAAGTGCACCCCGTGTCGAAATCATGCTTCGCCTCGGTGTATCTGCCTTCCCTATCGGAATTATGCTTCGGCTCGGAATCAACCAACGACCTCCCTGTCGGAATTATGCTCCGCCTCGGAATCAAGTCGACCAGTGGCCTCCCGTCGGAATTATGTTTCGTCTCGGAATCAAGTCACCCAACAAGCTCTGCGTCGGAATCATGCTTCGTCTTAGAGTGTACCCCATGTCGAAATCATGCTTCGTCTCGGTGTATCTTCCTTCCCTATCGGAATTATGCTTCGACTCGGAATCAAGTCGACGTCCATGTCGTAAAAAGGGCAGTGCCAGCTTCCCACAAAGCGGGAACCAAATCACTCCGTGCCGGGAAAACGTCTACCACGGACACTCTGTCTTGGAGACGCGTCAAGCGTCGACCGTCCATGTCGTAAAAAGAATAGTGCTAGCTTCCCAAAAAACGGGAACCAAAGCAAGTCGGTTCCACGTGAAAGAAGATTCATCAATTTCATACACACGACTCACATATGTGGTGTGCATTTATTGATGGAGGGTACTTTGTTGGGGTCAAAAATTGCACTCCGGTTGACCAAGTCAAAGTCAACCCCAAGTAAGTGGGCCCAAGCCCAGCTCAAGTGGGCCCATGCCTAAGTCGAGCCCCGCGGTCAGCCTCCCCCATGCCAAAATAAAAATCATGTAATAAATAATTTTGATGTAATTTTTTATGCATGAATGTAAGCAAAATAGACATAAAGCCAAATTTTTGTAAAGCTTATGGCTCATGTGTAAAAGAAATGAGCACATGAGACATGAGACATGAGATTGGCAAAATGCCATTTTGTAAAGCCCAAGGGGCTATATGTAAATGTGTAAGCCAATATAAGGCAACATGATGATAAAATAAAGCATTTAATTCATTCTTCTCAAATTTCTAGGGTTTGTGCCTTCATCCTCACTCTCTCATGTTCTTCCTTTTCATTTTCCAATTAAATCAAGAGCTTGGCTCTCTTTTTTTAAAAACTAAATAAAGTTTTATCATAAACCCACCTTCCAAGACTCCATCAAGAGAAGAAAAATGCTCTCTTTTTTTATCATCCAAGATCTAAATCTTGGAGTTTCAAGAGAACCCATTTTGGGTTTCTTCTCAAGAGAGAAAGGAGAAAATCTTTTGGAGTTTAACTCCACAAATAAAATTCTTTTGGAGTTTAACTCTATAATAAAAACCTTTTTTTTTTTGGAGTTTAACTCCAAATAAAATTGTTTTGGGAGTTTAACTCCAAATAAAAATTTTTGAAGTATAATTCCATCACAGGAAAAAATCTTTTGGGAGCCCCTACTCTGTCTTACGTGAGGAAGAGAGAACTCCCACCAAGTGGGAGCTTTCTCCTTCTTATGTGAGGGGGAGGCTCCCATTTAGTGGAGTTTAACTCCACACCACATAAAAATCTTTTTGAAGTTGAACTCCATTTAAAATTCTTTTGGAGTTTAACTCCACATTTAAATTTTTTTTGGAGTTTAACTCCGTAATTTAAAATCTTCTTTTGGAGTTGAACTCCATTTAAAAATCTTTTGGAGTTTAACTTCACAACAAAAATTCTTTTGGAATTTAACTCCACAATAAAGTTCTTTTTGGGGAGTCTAACTCCACATTGAATCTTTTTAGGAGTTTAACTCCATTTAAAATTCTTTTGGAGTTCAACTCCACAATAAAAATCTTTTTGCAGTCGAACTCTATATTTAAAATTCTTTTGGAGTTTAACTCAACAAAATTTTTTTTTTTGGAGTTGAACTCCACGTAAAATAAATTATTAATTAATTAATTTTGGGGCCCACGTGTGGGGGAGGCTCCAATAAAATGGAAGCCTTCCCCTCCCCACCACGTGAAGAAATGGCTCCCATTTAATGGGAGCCCTGCCCTTTGGCCCCCTCCCCGTCACGTGAGAGCTCCCCGTCACGTGAGAGCACGTGAGGGGGAGGGCTCCCATCCTCACGTGAGGGGAGGCTCCCATTAAATGGGAGCCTCTCTCCCCCCCCCACTCCCCACATGAGTGGGGGGAAGTCCCCCCCTCTTCTTTTAATTTTTTTTTCTTTTCCTTTTTTCTTCTTTTCTTTTTTTTTTAAATCTTTTTTTATTAAAAAAATAATAAAAAATAAATTATGAATAATATAAAAAAACGTTTATATATATATATATATCTTATTTTATTTTATTTATTTACAAATTGAACAAAACAAAATGAACACGTCTCCATTAGTCCGCGGCTGATGGAGATTTGGATCCCCACGATCAATAAATCCCAGCCTATCCTAAGTAGGGGAAATCTGTAGTATGCCTGACAAGCGCGCGCGTATTCCCATCTCAATGGGGTAATGACGAAAACACCTTACACTACATTCTTAAATTCATGGTGCACTTAAATCAGATTAGCACCTGGGCCAATGTTATGTCACTAGTTAATAAATGTAAAGGTTAAAAACTTCTTAGATGAGTACCTGACCTTACTGAATCATCAAATAGCTTGCCACAAATTTAAGGGATGAACTTTCCAATGTGATGTCAAAAATTTCATTATACAAACATGAATTTAGGCAAATTTAAGGATACATATATAATTGTAGAATGTAAAATGTATATAAATAGGGAGAAGGCCAAACACGTTACACAAAAAACCCTCGTTTAAAAAGAGGAGCACATGCGTTGTTTTTCTTATGAGATTTAGCATTCCGCGGGTCTCCATATATTCTGTGGGTGTAATTCGGTCTAAAAATACCAACCCTAATGGATATTCGGACTAAAAACATGCTATCTAGCCTCTTTGGAATGCAAATGTAAAACAGAGTATCTAGCAATCACTACATCATTAGCCAATAGAGAGCTGAGACGATTTTCGATAAAAATATTATTCTAATAAATCAACGCTACATAGTCATTTGTTTGCAAATAGAGTTGTTGTCTTTTTGGATAATTGTAATAGCATTGACGTATGCTACTTTCGCATTGTCCCTTCACAAGTCTATCTCGGAGGGCACCCTCACACAGTGATTGGCATAGAGCAGGTTCACACATCTGTGTCTTGCAAGTAACTTCGCTGTTCACAGTTAATTGTTCATGACCTACAAGAACATAGACTTGTTACTTTCTTAACGCTTAGATATTGCAGGTAAAGAAAACATAAACTTTCCCTACTTGTAGCAAGCTAAAAAAATTAGAAGATTACAGCCAAGGAGCCATTTGGTCTTTTGCATGTGTGAAATATTATATGATGATTGCTTTCATAATATTGACAAACATGGTATTACAATTTCAGTTCACATTATTTAGTTGCGATATTTGGTTAATGTATCTTGAAATTTGAAGTACAGTATATTCAATAAATATATTTTTATGTTCCGAAACTTTTTCTTAATCTCGTCTACGATCATAAAATACATCGAACTTACTATATCTGTCTAGAAGTTTTGAAAAAATGATGCTGGTCTATTTTGATAACTTAAATGGACCAATACGGAAAGGAAAAGGTGAAATGCGACTTTAGAAAAGGTGAAATGCGGCTGAGCAAGCAAACATGTTACCTCATTAAGTAGCAAGGCGCATCCGATAGATAAAATGAGCAGGCGGAATGATGAAGGTGATTAAATGGAGTTTTGCAGAAAGGATATAGGAACTTGATGTTCCACGGAAAAAAAGAAAAAAAGCAAGGAATGAAGGAGATGAAATGGCCGTAAACAAACTATGTACCATAATAGGTAGCAGTAAGGTTCGAGAACTCAGTTTCGGTCTCTCATAATTTTATTAGTTTCACTGGGTTTTGGCTAGTTTTGCTAATCTCGGTTCGGGTTTCGGTTTTGACGGTAATACAACATACATAAGTGTAGATATATTAAATATTTAAATTTATGCTTCTATATTACAAGAAAATGATCCTATTATTTAAAAATCCAGTCATGATGCAAAATATATTAAAAATGTACTTAGATAAATATTAATATAAGGTTTGGGTTCACTTTCTTTTTCGGTTTTCTAACAACGAAGGCTTACAACGATCACAATGACAGTAAAAATGGTATAAAAAATAAGTTTTTAAAGGTTTTGGCCGAAACGATATTGTATAGCTGGTTTTGTATTGGTCTCGGTTGGTTTTGTATCGGTCTCCACCGAAACCGATACGAAACCACCATATATCGATGGTTTCGGCCGAAACCCCGAACCTTGGGTAGCAGGGCCTTTGATAGAGTGAGAGGAAGGAAGAATGAAGGAGATGATATGCGATTTTACGTAAAAGATAAGACCTCAATATATTGCAGAAAATAGGAGACAGCAATAACTATAAGCAGGAAATAAATGTCAATTAGACCTTGTGAATTAAAATTATTATTTTTTAGGGCGAATTTCAACTCACTACTTTCTGATGAAAATTAAGTAAATTGCAACTAATAAGGAAACTAAAAGTACTAGACCTGTAATCAACTAAATATTGAATTTTGACCAATACAATTCTTAAACTTTGAGTACATGCTAACCAGAAGTACCTTGAAAAAACATGAATCCCCCCCCCCCCCCACCCACTAATGACTGCAATTGGCCAAAATCAGCAGTAAAAAATATCTTGAATTTACGCATTCATGTGGACTGAAGATGAAAGGGTTGGTGAGTACCTAGTAGCGTAAGCAATGCAAGAATTAAGACTCCATGGAGAACAAAGAGCTTCTTCATTTAGAAACGTAAATTTCCTTTGTATTTTGTTTTTCGTGTGTACTTCGTTATTGTGAACCAAGGGCCTACTTATAGTGTTGTATCATTGACTGAACTATACACACTGCATGAATATAATATCTTTGACAGCATCACACTATATACGGTGCATGCATGCACGTAGTGTATCTCTCTCACACACCCCGTATATATATATATTACACAGGCTAGATGTAAATCTTTGAGTGTATCACACTATATACACTGCATGTATATAGCATACCACACCGACTAAATGTATATATTTGACTGTATCACACCATATACACTGCATCCATGTAGCATATCACACCGTCTAGATGTAATTCTTTGACCATATTGTTGGCGGAAACGCCGGTTTTTGATGGAATAGCAACCGAGGGAGAAATGAGAAGAGGATTTTATCAGCAAAAGAGAACTTTTCGCTAATGAAGAGAAAGCTATTTTATAAAGAAATTTGAGAACTGCAAAATATACAAGAGCTCTTAAACTATCAATCTCTCATAAAAGCTCACTATAACCCACAAGTGCTTGTGTTTACCCATCTCAAATGACCCCTAAGGTATTTATAAAGGTCCAATGAATGGTTTTAGAAAGTTTCTAGAACATCTCAAGAACATCTAGACTATTTTTAAAAGAAGTCAAGAGTTATTCCAAAACAATTCTAGAAAATATCTAGAACCATTCCAAATCAACTTTTAGAATTTCTAGACTACTTCTAGAAGAGCTCTAGAAATTGGACTTGCTCTTTAGAACATGGACTTAGGCTTATGTGATTTTGCATCACAAATCAACATTCTCCTCCTTGATGCAAAGTCGCCAAATCTCTAAAACTTTCTCTTTCTCCGGTGCGTTTTCGAGCACAATCTTAGCAATCAACGATATGGACCTTGTCCAAACAGAGCATAACCTTGTCCAGCGAAACGACTCTGGTCAATGCGTCTGCCAGGTTCCTTTTGGTATCAATCTTTGATAGGATGACCACCTTGTCTTCTTCCATTGCGTCAATAAAGCAATATCTTACATCAAAGTGTCTCGTCCTTCCATAGAAAGTATGGTTCTTGGTCAGAAAAATGACGCTTGAACTGTCACAAGAGATCTTCGTGATCTCTGGACTCACGCCCAAATTTTCAAGTAAACCCGTATCCAGATCGCATCCTTAACTGCTTCAACCGCAGCTATATACTCGGCCTCAGTCGTTGACAATGCAATGATAGTCTGAAGCGTCGTCCTCCAAGACACTATATATGTGCTTAATGTAAATATATAACCCGTCGTCGATGTTCGTCTGTCCAAGTCATCCGCGAAGTTGGCATCCACATATCCAACTAAGACGCAATCTTTCACATTGTCTCCTCCGTACTTTAAACCGATACTAGAAGCCCCTTTCAAGTATCGTAGGAAACATTTTACTGCTTGTCAATATTCATTGTCGGGGTTAGCCATATATCAACTCATGACCCCGAGATGTGCTAGATCCGGGCGAGTGCACACCATTGCATACATGAGACTTCCGACCGCACTCGCATATGGTACTCAAGACATATATTCTTTTTTCACATCTGTACTAAGTGATTGTTTTGCCGATAGTTTGAAATGCGCCGCGGGGTTGCCATGAGCTTAGCCTTCTCCATCCCGAATCGAGCGAGGACTTTCTCAAAATATTTTTCTGCGAAAGGTGCAATTCATTTCTCTTTATATCACTGACAATCTCCATACCAAGGATCTTCTTCGCAGCTCCCAGATCCTTCATCTCGAACTCCCGACTCAACTATTGCTTTAATTTGTTAATTTCTGATTTGCTTTTCGAGGCGATCAACATGTCCTCAACATATAAGAGGAGATATATCCACATACCATCATCAAGCGTCTTGAAGTATACGCACTGGTATCACAAACTCCTCGTGAACCCGATCATCACCATGAAGCGGTGAAATCGCTTGTACCATTGCCTTGCAGATTGCTTCAATCCGTACAACGATTTCTTAAGCTTGCATACAAGACCCTATTTGCCTTCGACTCTGAATCCTTCGGGCTTGTGTATATAGATTTCTTCTTCCAAATCTCCATGCAAGAATGTGGTCTTCATATTGAGCTGTTCCAACTCCATGTCATTAACAGCCACCATAGCTAAGAGAATACGTATTGAAGTGTGTCTTATTACTAGGGAAAAGATCTCATTAAAGTCTACTTCTTCCTTTTGAGTGTATCCCTTAGCCACAAGTCTTGTCTTGTATCGGACACCGCTATCTTCTGGAGAACCCTTCTTTTGTTTGAAGACCCACTTGCATACTAGGGCGCGTTTGCCTTTTGGTAACGATACTAGATCCTATGTACCGTTCCTTTGAAGAGATTACATCTCCTCTATAGCGAGTCTTCATTTTGTAGAGTCTCATGACTAGGTAGCCTCTTTGTGAGAGAGCGGTTCTTCATTTTCAGTACTCAAGGCATATACCATCTTGCCTTCAAAATCATAGGTCGACCAATCTCCATATCGATCCGGTGGATGCCTATCTCGTTGTCGCATTGGCTCCACTTGCTGAACCGGCTCCGCCTGAGTCTGAATTCTCAGTACCTCATCTCTAATACCCTGGACTGGAACATTCGTCACCAACTGATTTGGTAATTTTGTCGTCCTCTGACTATCTTCACTTTGAACCTGCTTATTGAGCATCATAGATTCATCGAAGGTCATGTACCTGCTGATCATGACTTTACTGGTTTCAAGACACCACAACATGTAACTCTTTACTCCATCTCCATAGCTAAGGAATATACACTTCCTTGCTCTCGGATCAATTTTATTGTTCTTCTCGTGAGCGTAAGCTGGGCATTCAAAAATTCAGAGTATCAAATAATCAGCAGCTTTTTCAGTTCATACTTCCTGGGGAGTCTTCAAAGCTATCGCCGATGATGGTGATATGTTGATGAAGTAAACAACGGTAGTTAGGGCCTCAGCCTAAAACTCATTTGGAAGTCCAACGATAATCTGAAAGCATCACGTCTTTTTCAACGGCGTTTGATTCCTGCGTTTTGTAACACCATTTGATTGTGGATCTCCGGGTGTTGTAGTGGCGTACAATGCCTTCATATTTGCAGAACCTCTTTGAATTCATCTCAGGTGTACTCACCGCCATTATCGGATCTTACAACCTTCACGGACTTGACCGTCTACTTTTCCACTGTGGCTTTCCAAAGCTTGAACTTCTTAAATACTACAGATTTGGGCTTCATTAAATATATCCAAAGCTTCCTTGGTTATCAATGAAAAATACAAAGTATCTGGCTTCTCCACGAGAAGGAATCGATGTTGGTCCCCACACGTCGGTGTGAATATAATCCAAGTTACCTTTGGTATCATGCACGCCTGTGTCGAACTTCTATCGATGTTGCTTCCCTAATACACTCTTCACAAAAGTCTAGCTTCTCAGATTTTACACCTCCAATCAAATGTCTCTTGTAGAGCACCTCTAGATTTCATCCACTCATGTGGCCAAGTCACATATGCCACAATCATGAAGAATCTAGATCTTTATCGGAAGATGTAATTGCTGATTCACCTGTGATAGCGTGTCCTTGAAGTAGATACAAGTTATCGGCCTTCCTTTCATGACTACTATAGATCCTCGAAGGATCTTCATAGTACTACAGTCGATCACGATCTTGCAACCAAGTGAATCTAGAGAACCCAATGAAATAAGATTTTTCTTCAGATCCAGTATTTACCTGACATCTGTCAATTCCTTTCAATCCCATCATGCATCCTGATTTGGACTGTCACTATCCCAACGACTTTACACGCCGCATCATTGCCCATGAGAACCAATCCATCATCAAAGTCATGGTATGTCTCAAAGTGACTCCGGTTTGGGGTCATATGATAGGGACATCCTGAATCTAGGATCCACGAGCTTTACATATCTGCTGATGTGCAAATAGTAAGTATCGAATCATCATTGCCATAATCTGAAGTCTCCTCCGCAACAATTGCTGTGTTCGAAGGATTCTTCTTTTTATCCTTCAATTGAGGACGGTTCTTCCTCCAGTGCCCTTTCCTCTTGCAACAGTGGCACTTGTCTCTTGGGTTTCTCGATTTCAATCTTCTCCTAGATTTATCTTTGGAGCCTCTGTCATCACGCCTAAGTGAGCGTCCTCTAGCGTGCAATTCATCTTCGTGATTTTCTCCATGATTCGATGACATCTTTTCTTTGAGCTCTTCTGAGTGCAGCCCAGTTTTCACATCTTTCAATGAAAGGGTGTCATGTCTGTATACCATGCTTTTGACGGACTGACCATATGATGTAGTAAGAGAGCATAAGAGAATCATAGTTTGTTCCTTGTCTTCAGTCTTCACGTCAATATTTTTCAAGTCCATCATGATCCTATTCAGCTCGTCCAAATGGTTTTCGATAGACGTACTTTCTTTCATCCGAAAAGCATACATGCGCTGCTTTACTCATAACCTATTAATAAAAGACTTCTTCAAATAAAGCGACTCCAATTTTTTCCACAGTTTGGACGTGGTCTCTTCTTCGGCAAACCTCACAGAGCACCTCATCGACCAACGATAATTGGATCACACTATGTGCTTTCATCTCCATCACCTCTTTCACTTTCGGCGTAGTCTCCTTCGGGAGGTTGTCCGGCTCGAACACGATCTTGTACATGCCTTGTTGCTTCAAGAGGGTGATCATCTTGATCCTCCAGAAGCTGAAGTTGTTTCGGCCATCAAATTTCTCCACCTTGAAATTCATCGATGTCGGTTGATACCGGTTGTTGATGGAAACACCGGTTTTTTATGGAATATGGCAACTGAGGGAGAAACGAGAAGAGGATTTTATCGGCGAAATTGATTTTTTCGCTAATGAAGAGCAAGCTATTTTATAAAGGAATTTGAGAACTACAAAATATACAAGAACTCTCAAACTATCACAAAAGCTCACTATAGCTCCAAATGCTTGTGTTTACTTGATTGCCCATCTCAAATGACCCCTAAACAGGGGTCTAATGAATGGCTCTAGAAAGCTTCTAGAATATCTCTTGAACTTCTAGACTATTTCTAGAAGAAGTCTAGAATTATTCCAAAACAATTCAAGATAATATCTAGAATCAATCCAAATCAATTTCTAGAAAATCTAGAAATCCAAATCAATTTCTAGAACTCTAGACTACTTCTTGAAGAGCTCTAGAAATTGGACTTAGGCTCTAGAACTTTGATTTAGGCTTATATGATTTTGCATCACAAATCAACACGTATCAAACAATATACACTGCATGCATGTAGCATATCACACCGGCTAGATATAAATCTTTGACTGTATCACACAATATACACTGCTAGACCCGCATTCGTATCCTTGTGGGTGGTTTGGATTAGATTAGCGGGTTAGGCCAAAGATGCCCCTTCGAGTGGCAATAAGCATAAAAGCTAAAAACCTTTTCGATGAAAACTTATCTTTGATATATTATCATGTGGTATCGGCTAGGCATAAATGAATTAAAAAAGGGATTTTCCAATTTCATATGGCAGTCTCTCACGATGGAGCGTACATGTATTATTATTTCTTTAGGAGCACTAATTTGCAGAGTGTTGGCTCCAAAAGACACGGACATTCGGAAATAAAAATTTATGCCAAAAGCAGTTGTCACTGAAATCGTTCACCTTATATATGCACATAAAATTTTAACATATTATCCTGCATGAAGAGTGACAGCATAGAATATGTCGTTAAAAGATCATCGTGCATTCTAAAATCAAAACTGATCAACCATATAACTATGGATTTGAATTTTAATTATATTATGGCGAGCTAACCATCCCCACTATATTTGAAAGCATACAGCAGTGATCACAAATTACGTAATCAGTATATATGATGTGATACAGTCCTCTTTCACCACAACGGAACACTATATAATAGTGCACTAGCTCATAAGATTGTATCCAATAAGAAAAGGAGAAATTAAGCATATATCATTATTTGAAAAAAGAATGAAGACACTTTTATTTTTCCATAGACTCCTGGTTCTTGCTTTGCTTCTATCAGGTACTTTCTTAAAATATTCCTGAAGTATGAGAATGATTCGTCTTGCTATATCTCTGATAAAGTGATAATGTTTTCTGGCAGGCCTGGAACAATTAGTCGTGAATGGTGCGATAACTTGGACGACAGATGTGTGTACACTTCAATGGTGCCAGCCAATCTGCAAGAATGTCGTCACGAATACAGTTGTGAGGGGAGCTTGCGACTTTAAATGCAGAACATAAGAGAAATTTGTGTTTCAAATGAATTATAGAAAGATCGCTGAATCGATATAATATGATAAATAATTTTATTTCATGTTGAGTAACAATATCGTCATGTCTACTTGTTCTGTTGTCGACCTTGATTCCTTCTTTCTCAGATTTGCAACTTGAATTGCATGCTTGCATATGGAAATTCTAGTGTTTAGCCCTTTCAGAGTCACCCATGGCCATGTAATCGGTTACTGCATCAATTTCGTGCATGATTTATCTCACCTAATATTCATGCAACATCAATATGATTTTATACATGCATGCATACAAATATGTGTTTATGTATCTATGCACACATGTATATGTATTTACATATATGTATGTGTATCTATCTACATGTATGCATGTATCCATATACACATATATATAGGAGAGCGCTCTATTGCAAACCGGTACGCGTTTTTTAAAAACGGGAACTCTCGATCCACGGCATATTTGAACGATCCAAACCGTTTAAGTCGATCACCCTACGTTTGAATCTATGTGTATGAAAAATCAAAGGATTTGAATACCTCCGATCCATGCATCGGATGAAGTATATTTTCCTATATTGAAAGACGTTCACGTTGCACTCATTCGATGCATGAGTCAGAGGTGTTCAAACCTTTTGATTTTTCATACACATTGACTCGAAGGTAGGATGTTCGACTTGAACAGTTCGGGTCGTTCAAATATATCGTGGATCAAGAGTTCCCGTTTTAAAAAAACCGCGGACCGGTTTGTAATAGATCACTCTCCTATATATGCACACACTTAATGTGTGTGTGTGTGTGTGTTTGGGGGTGGGGGTGGATATGCAAGTATTCTTGACATGGACTCTCCTATATTCTTTAAAAAAAAAAAGAACTTTTCATAATTTTTTCATTGATCAGCATCCTTCATTCATTCGGATCATGGTATATGTATATCTATTGTTATGTGATTTTGATACTCTTTTTCACCGTTGATTTTTGTTTGATATGTTCTATTATGGGTATATCGTTAAATTTCCGACCTTTTGGTGTAAAAGCAAGAAGTATCAAAATCACATAATTTTTTTTTTTGCATGTATATATATCTTAGAATACGCGATCAAGATGAATGGTACCGAACATCAAAAACAAGATTTGGAAAATTAACTTTTTGACCCTAGAGCAGAGAAACTCTCTTGTATGTAAAATCTACAGGATGGATTGGTGAAGTATTTATTGTAAATTAATCTCAATGGGTTTGAAGTTGTTGAGCCGAGCTGCCGGCAAGGAAGTTTCGGGATGGTTGGACCACTGAGGACCCTCCGAAGATCAAATTAGTGGGGTAATCCGACCAGAGTAACGGCTTAGTGGATTAGAATTGGCCTACCTTGACTGTTTGAAGGAGGGGTTTAAGTAGTGGTGGCAGCAGGTGCAGTAGGCGCGAGAATCACGCCGGCCGTTACGCTCCCGACGTCACGTCCGCGTGATGAGCGGGACCTCCTATTAATGACGAGACGGGCTAGTTAATGGGGGATCGTGATGGCGTGGAACGTGGGATGTGGCCGGCGGAGATCTCGCGCATGGCGAGATTCGGGGGATGGCGATTACGCCTGCAAGCGGTGCTGTTGGTCGGTCGAGGGTCCGAGGAAGATGACCTCGGCGGGAGAACTCGCTGACGAGCGGGAGAGCCGAGGCATCTTGTTTCTGCGGTAGCTCGGGAACGAGTTGTGAGGCCGAGGAGGCCAATTGTGCTGGGGCTCGAGGCGAGCCAGCCTCGTCGGTGGGACGGGCATAGGAGCAGTCTGGTCGGCTCCTGTAAGTCCTTTCTTGCACGTTCTGGGACACGTCATCTGCCACGTGTCATGATCTGGGAGATCACCGATATCAAGCATCATCAAGTACCAACTAGAACAAGATAGATCGGAAAAACTAATTGATAAATGTATCAGAATCCGTAGGTTTTGCTTGTAAGCTTGGATCATGGCAGAGAAGGCATCAACTCCGACTAGATCCCTCATTATATGGGCCAACTGTTCATAAGGAACTTTTATATCCTGCATGAATTTGGAGTCAGCATTAAAATTTTAATTAATGTGGAGTTTAATTCTGAAAAGTGAAGATTACAATATTACAGTTCAAAATTACTACAAAATTTTCTTCAAAAAAAATATTACTCCGAAATCTATTAAGCATTTCTTAATTCCGCATTCCCAATTATAGAGTGAATGTTAAGATGAATATTTTTACAACAAACGGGATCCCAACACAAATATACGGCACACAAAATGGAGCACACATCAATTGCGGAAATTGAAAATGGACATCACACACTATTTAAAGTGGTTCGGCCAACTCGACCATCGTCCACGAGTGAAGACAACAGTAGCAAGATTCCATTATCTCGAAAAGAAGAACACAAAGGAGTTGCAACTCTCAAACTCACACAATCCTCACTAGAAGAGAATATACTCACAAAAAGGAACACTAAAAAACAAAGAGAATAGAAAGGAGAGCACAAGCTCTCTCTTACAAACACTTCTCTCAATTTTGTTCTCTCTTTTTCTTCACTGGACAACAGTAGCAAAACAAACACTCAAGTTGTGCTGTCTCGAATGCTGGAAGATGCATTCCTTTTGTAATAATCGACCTCTTTTTTGCCAATCGAGATAGGACCACAAGCACCATTTTCCAATGGATATTCAAATGGATTGTCTCCCCTATTTATTGTCTTTTCTCTCTTATTCTACCGAATGCATGTGAATGCATTCTCTCTTTAATAGGCCAAATTTTGTACGTGTCTTTTGCCTATCAATGAATGCTCTTTGATACACTTGTCCTCCAATTATCACAAACAAACAAAATACTTTAAGATTTTCTAAATGCTTGCACAAATTTCATATGCGTCTGCTTCCGACATAATGCCAAAAAATAAGGTGGATGAGTTTAGGTGAGATTAGGTGAGGTATTTATTGAGTCACATCAACAGATACGCATCATAATAAAAAATACAGGTTTTGAACAAGTTAAAAACTTGCGATATTAATTACTAGTTTTCTGTTGATTATTTTTATCATATATATGGAGGTACAATTTTCGGGTAAAAGCTGGTTATATAAAAATCACACGATACTTCAGTAAAAGATCGACTGTTTGCGAATTCGGTTCGAGTTATTTCTTCTGTGCTTCAACTTCTAATTTTTATTTTAGAATGAAACACATTATAAACATATACCATTTCGCTTGAATTTAAATTACAGGCTAAGCTAAAGAATATATAAAGGTATAACAACTACGAGGAAATCTTTGAAGCACCGGTATATTTGGCTTTCTTTTTCCAATGGTTGCGATTTGCGTAGAACGTAGATTAAAGTTAAGACCGTGACTAGTAAAGAATTATGATATCTAGTGATTGTGCTGCCTGAAAATATGCCAGAAATAATTTCAGGAATACGTCCAGCGTTCTTTTCCATTGTGCTTAATTCTTCCATGCATACAACGTCCAATAAACAAATCAAAGTGTTAGTTTTCTTTTTGGTTTAATTATTAAGTACCGATTTAAAGTACAAACATAAGGTAAGTTGCAAACATTTTACTATAGAAATAATTATCTCTATATATAATGCAAATACGCTTGGTTAAAGATTCACCATTCTCCTTTTTTCTTGAAAAATAGAAAAAATAAGAAAAATCCTCATCCCTCAAGCCCTCCACATCATCTCTCTCATCTCTCAAACCCCCCACGGCATTCCTCCCCTTTTTTAAAAAATAAATAAATAAATAAGACTTTAGAACACTTCACATTTCTTTTCTTTCTTCTCAATTTTTTTTAAACACGTGCAACACACGTGTATAAATTCTAATAAGAAATAAAGGCAAAAGTACCAAGAAAAAGAAACAGAACAAAAATGCATATATTTATCTGCCTACATTTGACTTTTCTGATGTCTATACAGAGGTACATAAAAGGAGATGGGGTCTGAATTTGACAAGCATATCTTCTCTATATATAATGCAAATACCTTTGGTTAGAGTTCCACCCTTCTCCTTTTTTCTGGAAAAAAAAAGAAAAAAAGAGAAAAATTCTCACCTCTCAAGCCTTCCATATCATCTCTCTCACATCGTAAGCCCTCCATATCATCGCTTCCTAATTTTAAAAATGAATAAATAAATAATACTCTAAAACCTTCCATATTTCTCTCAATTCCCTTCTCAAATTTTTTTAAACACGTGCGTGCATAGATTCTAGCAGAAATAATTGCATCCAACTATATGATCCATAGTTAAGATACCGGATATTTTGACAAGAGTTTGACTAAGAATGCAGAGAGAAATAGAAACTACAATCCATTCATTATATATTTAATTTTCATGGCATCTCCATAGAGTCCTTGGTCTACAAACCAAAAGGTGAGACAACTAAGAATTGGTTTTATTTCTATGAAAGGATTGTGTAAGGAGATATATGATGGTAAAGGACCGACACATAAAACTGAATTGCTTTGAATCACCCAAATGGTTACAGTACAAATTTCAAAGGGACTTTCTTATAAAGATGGAACTATGTGCACGTAATATTACTTAATTTCTGAATGAATCCACGAGCTAACATCCGTTTCTGTAATCTTTACATTTTAGAGTGAAGTATTTCACTAACAACTACTGTAAACTTTCCATAAGTGTTTTGTATATCACTCTATATTATTTCTTTCATCCGATAAAAATTACGTGCTTGTGCTTTAACTATACGACTGTGAATTTGAATTAATGATATCTATTTTTTACTGCTGCGATAATAGGTTACATTCTCGCATTTTCTCTTTTGTAAACCAGATATATGGGAGAGCAATATCTTCGTATATTTGGTTGCTGTGAATGATCTAAGCGTAAATAGAATCCTCAAAAGAACTTGCCAAATGGTGAGTGGTGGCAGAGCATAGACACTATGCTTACGAAAGCGTACACATGTATAGACTTGTACTTGTTGTAATTTCTATACCCGTGATTCTCGAAAGAATCACAAACCACACCAAGAGTCGCAGCGGAAAATCTATCATGATTGCATGATCAAATCTATCTGAAAAAGGCTTACCGAACAATCTACCAAAACAACGCAAGTTACCAGACACACCAAATAACACAAAACACAATATTTTACCCAGGTTCGGCGCTACTAAATCTAATCCTGCAAACCGACAATGAAAGCTTCCACTATCAAGAAAGTATTACAGGAGAACGCCCTCATCGATCACCGCCAAATACAAGTTTTTCCCTCTAAAACCCCCCTCTCTTCCTCTCTCTCGGCCCTTTTATTTTTGGCCGCAGACTTTGAAAAGGCTCTGTGTAGAATTAATTCAACCTAGGCTTTAATTAATCTTAAATATATATAAGAGAGATAGTTTAATTAGAGATATGCTTCAAATTTAAACTTGCCGATTAGTTTTTCAAAGTAATCAATTCCCTACCTGCACTACCCGTGCCCATTCACATGTGATCTCTTGACCCTCTCTCTCATGGGGTCGACCTGGGCTCCTCACGGGCTTCTCTTTCTTGTGCCAATGTTTGGCTAAATTTAAATCAAAATCAACAATCTTCACCTTGATTTAAATTCGCTACAATCTCGTCACTTTCTTGAAAAACCTTGAAACTTCTGCTCTCATCGTCATCATGCCTTCATCAATCAACTAACATATCAAAGCCCAAACACTGCTTGAACTCGATATCCGAAACTATCTCCATAAATGCAACTGACTCCCATACGTACAAATCTTCGTAAGAGCCACATTCGTCTTCCCGTTTTCCAAGAAAAGCACTCTCACCTTTTGTGGAACATCCAAAACCAACAATCTCCGTAAATATGTGGTCTCCTTAGCCGCATCCAAGACGGTTAACAACCCTGCCTTCCATGTTGATGCCGCGATAACAATCTGAAGTATCGATCTACCTAGCACTGTATCCGGGCCCCTGTAACCCGTCCTCAACCTCCATATGTCCCTATCACCGAATATACCCGATGATGACACCAATCCGAAGTGCGCCACTAACTGAGAAGACATGGGCCGAGTCTCTTCTCTCTCATACCGAGCGAGAACCCGCTCGATATACTACTGCAACGGACGTAACTCCCCATCCATGACAATATCCATACCATGAATCTCACATACAGACTTTTCGTTGAACTCCTAATCCCATATCCTTGGAGACTCGTCCTTAGCCTCTTATGTGCCCTTAAATCCCATACGCCTTTGCACAATTGGCTCTACCAGACTCTCATCCTAAATCAAAGTATTGACCATCTCATCTATACCTATAATCTGGACTGAAGCCGCGAACACCACATGGCTCGGTGGTCCTGTTCTCTGCTCACCATCTGCCTGAATTTATTTTCTGTTGGGTTATACTAACGCTCTAGCCATCTACCGTGGCCGTTTGCGGAACAATTTTTTTTCTAAGGTTTAAAACTAGCGATAGAACAGCTCATTCATCGGATCTACCATAAACCTAAACTAGCAAAACTAGAGAAGCTATCTACTATGATAGAGGAGTCTCACTAAAAGATCCGTGTATTTCGGTCTTGTTTCCTCTTCGTTAGCTCCAAGTGGCCTCCATGATTGAGTTTGATCATCCGTCTCCCTCCGTCGAAGATGATCCATCCGAGAGATGTAGTCCATGGCTCTAACTCCAAACTAAGTGTCTATGGAGCAACTAGAGAACTTAGTTTGCTAGTCTAAGAACTCTAGGATGTAGTATAATGGTTCAAAATGTATTTCTATCTCACCTCCTCTCTTGATTCTCAACTCATGAGAAGGTAGAGAGGAGGTTAAGGATGAAGAAGGAGGAACACAAAGGCAAGAGAGAGGAGCAAAGCAAATGGTGAGCTCTCAAAAAAATGAAGCATTCATTTGAGAGAAAATCCTCACTATGGTTTTGTAAAATGATTTTTACAATATAAAAAGCAACTATGGTTCAATAGTGAGCACAAATGAATTGAAAAATTCATTTGTCAACACTATTGAGGCATGGCTCTCACCATACTCTCCTCATCTCACTTTATACCTCATTTTCCATTTATGAATAAATGGAAAAATCAAGAATGAGGAGTCCACCTTCTAGAATGTTTTCCGTATAAAATACGGATTACAGTCTACTGTATATACATACCTACATTCGTATAAAAATACAAATACCCGAAGAGATAAAATAACACAAAGAACATAATACTAGAATATACATATCGAAATACATATATGTCGCGCCCCGCTTCCCAGTATACGGGCAGAGGACACAACGAGGCCGCTACGTATTTATTCAGAAGTAAACACGCTAAGCGTATCTAAGCAATATAAGTAAAATGCATAAGAGACAGGATGTAAATGAACAACAACTTTATTTATTAACATTCTTTTTACAATACATCTGAAAAGTAAATACATGGAATGGAAAGCAATGCCTAAACAGTGGCATAACAGAAATGGAAAATACAGAATGTAAATGTGTATAAGAAATCTAAAGCTCTGGGTCGAAAGCTAGCTGGTCCAAATCCTCGCTGGTGAGCTCGATCTCCAATGAGTTTGAATCACCTGACGACATTCCAAAGAAAAAGAAAGAGAATGTCGTCAGCGAACAAATCGCTCGGTAAGTCCCGTAAATAGGCAAGAATGGAATAGACAGAATAGAGTATATATTGTTATAATATTGTATTTAGTGTTAACGCTGTTGTTTGTACCTTGGTACAGAAGAGGCCAGTGTATACGATAGGAGTCTCACTGGACCAGAGACTATGGTATATAGAGTATAAGGAACCGTTCAGCCATGGTACAACGGCAATTGAATTCAGATTAGGTGTCTTTATGGTTGCTGTCTCGTGTCATTTCTAACACATTCCGTACCAGTTCACCCCTTATAAACCCCGCGATTTCTTGATTGTATTGTTTGTATTGTATTTTATATATTGTATATAGATGGATGACTTGTCTAAACTATGATATCAGTAATGGAACAGATATAATTGATGAACATGTAGATGGAATATATCCATGGTTCGGTTCAGTCAATATAGATTGATTAGATTGAATAGACGGATTCATAAATCCATATTGTATTGAAGTTTGATACTTGAATCATATTCAAGTCAGATTGATTATATTGAGACTCGGTCTGAGTCAGACAATTAGAAAAGAAATTGAATCCTGAATTATGTTTTGGTGCTATCGGTAACTGCTGCACATGGACGACAGGATTTATGTTTTTTCAAAGACAATTGTCGTATTGATAACACCGTTTGTTAAGTTGTCTACCTTAAATAGGCAAGCACCCATATCTCCGGCTCCCTGAGGCTCAAGAGGCTGGTCCCGCTTAAAACTATGTTTACTAGGGCCCTTATTGTAATTTAGTATAACTTGATGGGGTTTTATGTAAAATAATTTTGTATAATTTTCAAAATACACCTCAAGTATTTTATTATCGTCTTTAGAGTTTTCATGAATGTATATTTTATCAATGTGACATTTCTAGTGACTAAAACCTAATTTCATAATATATGGTATTCATTTGTAATATTGGAATTGTATGGTATTTTCTTGTAAATGAGATGTTTTTCTTGAATTTTGGAAATGTGAAATATTATAAATATTAAAAATAGATATTTTGATATTAATTACATATATATTTATTTATTAAAAATATAAGTTTTATTTATAATAGAAATCATATTTTCTAAAGAAAATTGTATTTTAAATCTTTCGAGATCGTATAGTCCTTGCGGAGGTCTGCATCTCACTCTACTAGGCCCGAGGATGTGCGATAATCCGCACCATCCCGAACAGGTTCCCCAAAATGGGTTGTAGAGGCACAATCGCAAAGATTTGTTAAAATACACTTCTTGTATAAAAAGATTTTATAAGTTGAAGGTAGTTATATGTAAATTCGTGTTTTTCCCAAATCTATGTTCCCAAATTCCATCGTGCTATATTAGATATGAGTGTTGTGAGGAGGTAGGTCATTACCTCGTGAGTTTTCTAAAGGTATAAAGGTATTATAGAGTTTATGTCGGAAACTAAAGTTTGTGGTATTTTAATGTAAAATTGCGATAAAAGATGCATATAACAATATTTTGTGATTAAACTTGTTAAAAATGTTTATTAATGTTTAATGAACAATGTGTGATGATATGAAGGTATCTTGATTAAGAAAAATCGTAGTTTTTAAAGAAAACCGAATCGGAAGTCAGACTAACTCCGCTTCCGTCGGGTTTTAGTTTTGAATGTTTTTAGAATAGAGAAAAGAAGGAGAAGTAGGGACTTACTAGATGATTGTCTAGAGGAGAGAAAGTGGAAGAGGTGGGATTTGCCGGTGCGTCGTTTCGTCGTCGGAAACTCCTCGGATTGCCGTCGGAAGTTCGTCGGAGCTTCGCCCTTTTGCTAACTCCACTTGCACACAAAAGACTTAGAAATTTTCTTGAGAGTTTGGGCAGAGATTTGTGAGTGAGGAGGGGTCATTTGAGGGTGGTATTTATAGGAAAAATTAGGGTTTTAGGGTAGTGAAAGGGTGTATTAAAAATTTGTATTAAAATAGATTAAATATGTGTTTTAATATGCTCTGTAAATGTGCAGGAAAAACAAATAATACAGGAGTTATGGGGGGAGTCCATAAGTCGCCAGAGTTGAAGAAAAATGGGGTTTTGGCCGAGTTGGACTGGCGGCGCCGGCCCGAGTTGCGAGTTGGGGGTTCGTTTTGGGGACACGTGTCGGGGTCGGTTGGTCTACTGCAGTGCACTCATTTGTTTTATGTGTGACTATTCAGTTTACATGTTGTGCTCGTGTAGATTCTTGGGCTTCTAAAAGATTAAAAGAATTTAATTAAAAAAAATATGTGGCTGATAGGATTTGAACTCTGGTGCTTTGGTTCAGCAATGCAAGGTCTTACCAATGAGCTACAAGCTCTTTCTTGCTGTTCAAAAGCAAATCAAACTTATAAATTGTGCTCAGGCTTAAGTACCCCTTTCTGTATTTTTGAAAATTTTGTACAGAAAGTTTAAGGTTGTTACATTCTACCCTCCTTATAAAAATTTCGTCCTCGAAATTTGTAAAAGGAAAGTGTAACAGATTCAAGGAAAGTTTGGTGATAGAACTATTGGTGGTGTATGAAAAATATGTGAGAGAATGAAAGAATGCGAGAGATTTGAAAAGAGTTGAGGAAATTACCAGGTTTACCTTGGTCTATGGCCTCTGCTTCTTCGGCCTCTAAAAGGAAAGCCTGACGCCGTGGTTCATTCCTCTTAGCTGGGGGCACATTCCTCTGTCCTTGGGGCATGTTTATCTGCTCTCGAAGTATGTTCCTCAGAGCCTGATGGAATTGGCGAGTAGGCTATACAGGTGGTGGAGCAGGGAGTGCAAGGCGAGGTGCAGGAGCCTGGATAGCTGGCCGCTGCGGGTAGTTGGCGGGTGTGTGATCTGGGTTGCGTCTATAAGGACAGTTTCCAATTCCGTGATTAGATGTTCCACAAACTAGACACAGGCCTTTGGCGCGCCTACAGTCCTTCACTAAATGTCCATTCCTCTTGCAATAGAAGTAAAAATCTGGACTTGGCTGGTTAATTGTTTCTTTCTATCTCTTGGGTTTTAAAGGTTGTATAGGGTAGGCTCTTCCTGCCATCTGGGTGGCAGAGCACTTTATACCGGTTGCTTCTACTTCTGATCGGTTCAATAATATAGCAGTTTGCTGCTGCAGTCCTTTCAGGAGGCTGCGGATTGCCTCAAGCAGAACCGTCTGCTCGTTGATCGAAACAGCGATGGCAGGTGTGAATGGTAGTGGTGGGGGAGTGTTGTTGACATTCGTGCTGGTGTTGTTTGGGGGGAATTCATGACCTTGAAAGAAAATTTTGGTTTAGAACAAATTCAAAGTATATGAAATAATAAGATTTAAGGAATATGAATTGTAAAGAATGTTTTCAGTTGCCGATTCTTGTGTTATATTGCTTAGGTTGTCCATGCAGAACGGAACTGCATGATAGGGTTCCATACAACTCTGACCTGCATGGGCCACCAACAAAACCTGTCACGCCCCGCTTCCCAGTATACGGGCAGAGGACGGGATGAGGCCGCTACGTATTTACTCAGAAATAAACACGCTAAGCGTATCTAAGCAATATAGGTAAAATGCACAAGAGACAGGATGTAAATGAATAACAACTTTATTTATTAACATTCTTTTTACAATACATCTGAAAAGTAAATACATAGAATGGAAAGTAATGCCTAAACAGTGGCATAACAGAAATGGAAAATACAGAATGTAAATATGTACAAGGAATCTAAAGCTCTGGGTCGAAAGCTAGCTGGTCCAAATCCTCGCTGGTGGGCTTGATCTCCAGTGAGTCCGCATTACCTGACGACATTCCAAAGAAAAAGAAGAGAATGTTGCCAGCAAACAAATCGCTCGGTAAGTCCTATAAATAGGCAAGAATGGAATAGACAGAATAGAGTATATATTGTTATAATGTAGTATTTAGTGTTAACGCTGTTGTTTGTAACTTGCTACAGAAGAGGCCAGTGTATACGAGAGGAGTCTCACTAGACCATAGACTACGGTATATGGAGTACAAGGAACCGTTCAGCCACGGTACAACGGCAATTGAATTCAGATTATGTGTCTTTATGGTTGCTGTCTCGTGCCACTTCTAACACCTTCCGTACCAGTCTACCCCTTATAAACCCCGCGATATCTAGATTGTATTGTTTGTATTGTTTGTATTGTATTTTATATATTGTATATAAATGGATAACTTACCGAAACTATGATATCAGTAATGGAACGGATATAATGGATGAACATATAGATGGAATATATCCATGGTTCGGTTCGGTCAATATAGATTGATTAGATTCAATAGACGGATTCATAGATCCATGTTGTATTGAAGTTTGATACTTGAATCATATTCAAGTCAGATTGATTATATTGAGACTCGGTCTGAGTCAGACAATTAGAAAAGAAATTGAATTCTGAATTATGTTTTGGTGCTATCGGTAACTGCTGCACATTGACGGCAGGATTTGTGTCTTTTTCAAAGACAATTACCGTATTGATAACACCGTTTGTTAAGTTGTCTACCTTAAATAGGCAAGCACCCATATCTCCGGCTCCCTGAGGCTCAAGAGACCGGTCCCGCTTAAACCTATATTTACTAGGGTCCTTATTGTAATTTAGTATAACTTGAGGGGGTTTTATGTAAAATAATTTTGTATAATTTTCAAAATACACCTCAAGTATTTTATTATCGTCTTTAGAGTTTTCATGGATGTATATTTTATCAATGTGACATTTCTAGTAACTAAAACCTAATTTCATAATATATGGTATTTATTTATAATATTGGAATTGTATGGTATTTTCTTGTAAATGAGAAGTTTTTCTTGAATTTTGGAAATGTGGAATATTATAAATAATAAAAATAGATATTTTCATATTAATTACATATATATTTATTTATTAAAAATATAAGTTATATTTATAATAGAAATCATATTTTCTAAAGAAAATTGTATTTTAAATCTTTTGAGATCGTATGCTCCTTGCGGAGGTCTACATCTCACTCTACTAGGCCCGAGGATGTGCGATAATCCGCACCATCCCGAACAGGTTTTCCAAAATGGGTTGTAGAGGCACAATCGCAAAGATTTGTTAAAATATACTTCTTGTAGAAAGAGGTTTTATAAGTTGAAGGTACTTATATATAAAGTCATGTTTTTCCCAAATCTATGTTCCCAAATTCCATCGTGTTATATTAGATATGAGTGTTGTGAGGAGGTAGGTCATTACCTCGTGAGTTTTCTAAAGGTATAAAGGTATTATAGAGTTTATGTCGGAAACTAAAGTTTGTGGTATTTTAATGTAAAATTACGATAAAAGATGCATATAACAATATTTTGTGATGAAACTTGTTAAAGATATTTATTAATATTTAATGAACAATATGTGATGATATGAAGGTATCTTTATTAAGAAAAATCGTAGTTTTTAATGAAAACCGAATCGGAAGTCGGACTAACTCCGCTTCCGTCGGGTTTTAGTTTTGAATGTTTTAGAATAGAGAAAAGAAGGAGAAGTAGGGACTTACTAGATGATTGTCTAGAGGAGAGAGAGTGGAAGAGGTGGGAGTTACCGGTGCGTCGTTTCGTCGTCGGAAACTCCTCGGATTGCCGTCGGAAGTTCGTCGGAGCTTCGCCCTTTTGCTAACTCCACTTGCACATAAAAGACTTGGGAATTTTCTTAAGAGTTTGGGCAGGGATTTGGGAGTGAGGAGGGGTGATTTGAGGGTGGTATTTATAGAAAAAATTAGGGTTTTAGGGTAGTGAAAGGGTGTATTAAAAATTTGTATTAAAATGGATTAAATGTGTGTTTAATGTGCTCTTTAAATGTGCAGGAAAAACAAATAATACAGGAGTTATGGGGGGAGTCCAAGAGTCACCAGAGTTGAAGAAAAATGGGGTTTTGGCCGAGTTGGACCGGCGGCGCCGGCCCGAGTCGCGAGTTGGGGGCTCGTTTTGGGGACACATGTTAGGGTCGGTTGGTCTACTGCAGTGCACTCGTTTGTTTTATGTGTGACTCTTCAGTTTACGTGTTGTGCTCGTGTAGACTCTTGGGCTTCTAAAAGATTAAAAAAAAATTAATTAAAAAAATGTGTGGCTGATGGGATTTGAAGTCCGATGCTTTGGTTCAGCAGTGCAAGGTCTTACCAATGAGCTACAAGCTCTTTCTTGCTGTTCAAAAACAAATCAAACTTATAATTTGTGCTAAGGCTCACGTACCCATTTTCTGTATTTTTGAAAAATTTGTACAGAAAGTTTAGGGTTGTTACAATATATATAAATTATTAAATCAATACTTGATTTGATAATCCGGCTCAATCCCGAATCGGCTAGTATTATCAATTGTCCGATCGAAAGTCCTGGTACATAGTACAATCAATCGATCGGAACCCTGCACGTATCCAATACGGCCACTACATCATTTTGCTTGAACCAGGAAAACCGTCTGTGTAGGACTCTAAAGACTCGACAGTACGCTGGCAGTGAGTTACTGGATAAATTCATAACCACAAGCACGTCAGCGTCACTACTTGTACGTAACGGCTACCCGGGTACCTGTCGAAAAGGAAGGTCGATGAGCAAACTCATCCGGATCCCTACTGAGCCTATCTGTGACAATTTCCGTACAGTCCGGTCTCTTCGTTTGAGAGTATCGCATACCGGGTCTAGGGGTGGTAAACGTCAGACCCTAATAACCCGATGCTGATGCGGCTCAGGACCAATCCGGAAAACTACTGATCAATCTATCAGTAAATCCCAACTGCTTTGGCCAAGGTCTCATGGTCTTGACCAATCGAACACAGTGCGATATCGACTCCCAATACCGGAAGAGAAGAATCCCCAACAATCACTCACTGTCTCCATGTGGCTCGGGACTGTACCCAACCAAAACATGTTTGTACGACTCAGTAGAGCCGTGGTAAGGTAGTGATCAAAGCACAGTGAGAACTCACACGAGACAAATGACGATCTCAGGTCTGAAGACTACTCTGTACTCATGTCACCTGAGAACTGCTATCTGACGATAAGTATAGTATCATCTAGAAGTTCTCAGCGAGTCCGTCCAGTGTACTCACCCCCAGTGATCACCTGTATACGATCTTCGATGTAAAAGACCAATGGCTGCGGGACCAGCCATTGCCCCTCGTCGGGGTCTAGAAACTCACAATTTGTCGTTTAGACCATTTAGAAATAGTCTAGTTGACTTAGGAGACCCTAGAACATAGAATACGAAAATTGACATTTTACAAATAAATACCATTTACTTTATAAAACCGTTTTCTAAAGAATTTAGTATTTTACTGTTCCCCTCCGAATGGCGGCGCGCAAGACTGCGATGTCTTGGCACTGAGACTCGGGGCAGATGCTAATTGGTGCTATCCGTCCACCTCTCCGAAGATGCCAAGTTGATTTATGGCACCATGTATCGAAGGTTTAGACGGATGCGTCCGATGTAGCAGACTTCATCAGATTCCCCCTCGTTTGAGGGGTTTTTGATTGTGGGGACGCTCTTCCCTGCAGGCGCAAGCCCCTGCAGTTAATTACGCTACCGCATCGCGGTAACAACTTTCTCCTTCTCCAGATGGTCACTTCGTGTCGTGGATATTTGTTTTGTGTTTTGTTGCCCGTGGATTGTTTACGGAGACTGAGTTATGTCGTCGCCCGTAGGGCGTGGACTGGTCCAAATCCGTATTATCTTAGATTTGGGTTTGGGGGTTTGGTTTGAGGATACGTCAGCCATACTTGAGGCTAAGATCAACTCAAACGTTTGTTAAGGATACGTCAGTCTAACTTTGAGACTAAGATCAACTTAACGGGATCGTTTAGATCCGACAAAGGAGCGTTTTAGGCTCCATTGTTCCAGTTTAAGGACATAGTGGTCCATCGTATGTATGGCCGTCGGGACCCGTCACCTCTCTGACGACGTTGAAGGATTACAACGACGGATGTCAGAGGAGTTCAGGGATGTACCCTCGAGCCAGAGTTAATTGGGGGGATTTATAGTCCACTCTGTTTGAAGGTTTAAGGATACGTTAGCCATCTTTAAGGCTAAGATCAACTTAAACGGGACCGTTTAGATCCGACAAAAGAGCATGCGGGGCTCTATTGTTCTAGTTTAAGGACATTGCGGTCCATGGGAAGTTTAAGGACGTTGCGGTCCATGGGTAGTTTTAAGACATCTCAGTCGAGGTTAAGGACGTCGTAGTCCATGGGTTTAAGGACTCCATAGTCCGGTATGTGCTCTGGATGCTTCACACGGGTTCACTGCCGTGCTTGGCGAGGACCAGGCTCCGCTCTGGACGTTTTCCGCGGGGTCAAAGAGTGACGTTATCCGCATTCTACGTAACCAGGAATTTTGCACTAGATGCTTCACACGGGTTCACTGCCGTGCTCGGCGAGGACTAGGCTCCGCTCTGGACGTTTTCCACGGGATCAAAGAGTGACGTTATCCGCGTTCCACGTAACCAGGAATTTTGCATTAGACACGGGTTTAAGGACCCCACAGTCCATATCAATGTATGGTCGTCGGGACCCGTCACCTCTTTGAAGACATTGAGGGACTACAATGCCAAATATCAAAGGAGTGAAGAGATGTACCCTAGAACCGGAGTGGATTGAATAGTCCTTGGCCCAATTTGGGATCAAGACCAATTAATTATGTTATGAGCCCATTATCCCAGTTGATTACGAATTGAGGACTTATGGCCAGCTTGGGCTAAGTCCAATCAGGAGAGGCTTTGCCTCTATCCATTTAGCCAATTGGACCAATGTCTAGTGTTAAACACTAAAGACCAACCAGTGTCGAACACTGAGAATAAGACTGACAAGTTAGTGTTTAACACTAAAAGATAATTGGTGTTAAACACCAGCAACAGGGCTTTTCAAATTAGTGTTAAACACTAAAACAGATCAGTGTTGAACACTGGCAATGGAGATCTCAGATTAGTATTAAATACTAAGGTAATCAGTGTTGAACACTGCGAATAAAGCTCTTTGATTAGTGTTAAACACTAAGGCCCAACAGTGTTTTAACACTGGGTTCGGGAGTTTCAATTTAGTGTTAAGCACTAAGGCAAGAGGGGTCACGTGGCGACACGTGAGAGCGCCCTCCCTTCATTTGTTCTTCTGAGACTATTGCATCTTTTAGAGCATCACGTGCCATCACGTGACGGGCATTCAAATGCTTATACGTTAAAGCTTCTGCCTAGGGTCACGTGGGTCACGTGGGGCACTGCTTCAAAGGGGCTTTCTGTAGATCTTTTGGGGGGGTCACGTGGTGACACGTGACCCCGCCTCTATGTATGTTGTTTAGAGGATCTGTTAATCTTTTCCAGGAATTAAACTCCTCGTAGGGTTAAACCCTGACAGTAATTTCAGAGGAATTAAATTCCTACTTCCTTTTGAAGATTTATATTCTGGAATAGAGTTGAACTCTGAATTTTCTGTAAGAATTAAATTCCTCATACATGTGAAGAACTAAATAGGGTTAAACCCTAATAAAAGCTTTTAAGGAATTAAATTCCCACTCTCTGTTAAATTATGATCAAGGGAATTAAATCCCCGCTGTTCCAACAGAACTAGGTTCTTAATTAGGGTTAAACCCTGTTTCTTTTTGTTCGGAAGGAATTAAATTCCCATAACACAGGGTCAAGCCCCAGTTTTATTTTAAAGGAATTAAATTCCTATAGTTCTGTGAGAATTAAATTCTCGTGCTTCCATTCCCTCTCTATGTTTTGGATCTGCATGGCAGGATCTCGACCCATTGAGAATTAAATTCTCAACTTCAAGGGGAGATGTGCACTTTGCAGATCCTCTATCAAAGAGAGAAGAAATATGTTCTTCTGTTTTATATATCAGAGTTAAACTCTGTTGAGAATTAAATTCTCTTTTCCTTCAAGGAGCCTTCCCTTTCTTACCTAGGGTTTTCTTTTGCAGAAGATCCAAGTTCCTCGAAGTATCAAGGATCTCTCTCCCTTTCTTCCCTCTGCGTATATGTCTCTTTTTTTGTGTCTCTTGGCTCCTATTTATAGGAGAAGCAGCCGAATCAATTAGTTTTTGACGAATCTTCATTGAGAGGTTTGATTTGCATCCATCATTCGTTTTTGACCTTTGGATTATTAGGTGAATTTTATTCACCATTGGATTTCAAATCCAGGGATTCTCTTTTGTTATTTCGGTTAGATTTAAAGGGGAAATCTTTCCAAACCCAAGATTTTCCCATAGATAAATGATATTCAATCATCTTTAAATCTTTAATTCGATTAGTTCCAGATAATCGCTTTCCTTTGGAAAGATTCGAATCTCTTTCAGAATTTAATTCTGTCAACGAAATGGGCTTTGAAAGCCGGTCACGTGTGACCACGTGACCCATGGTCACGTGTGGGCACGTGACCCCCTTTGAACGAGCCTTCCTCTTTCTTTTTGCGTTCTGTCTTCTGGTTGCTGCTTAACCGTCACGTGCCACCACGTGACCCCTGGTCACGTGTGAGCACGTGACCCTTGTCTGGACTCTTTTTCTTGATTTAACTGGAGAACAATTCTGATGTTTTGATCGTCACGTGCCAACACGTGACCCTGGTCATGTTGGAGCACGTGTCCTCTTCTGAAGCTTTTTCCTTGATTTGATCAGGAAGCGTTGGGTCTTTGCTGCTGCTTTTAAATGTCACGTGCCGACACGTGATCCAGGTCACGTGGGAGCACGTGACCCTTACTGAAGCCCCTCTCTTTGATGTAGTTGGGAAACTGAACTTGCTTTGCCGGTACTTTTGGGTGTCACGTGCCAACACGTGACTGCTGGTCACGTGTAAGCACGTGACCTTCTTCTGAATCTTTTTCCATAAGCTTTCCTGATTTTAAATCAGGAAACAAATGCCCCCACAGCGTTGTTCTCACGTGTCAGCACGTGAGTGCAACGCTGTCACCTCTTGCGACCGTTGGATTCCTTTAGGGATCTGGGGAGATGAAACGTTTCCA
Organism: Agapanthus africanus; assembly: GCA_030015575.1. Taxonomy (NCBI): domain Eukaryota; kingdom Viridiplantae; phylum Streptophyta; class Magnoliopsida; order Asparagales; family Amaryllidaceae; genus Agapanthus; species Agapanthus africanus. Next base: position 944,932,624 of record CM057338.1, on the reverse strand, counting down.
TTGCCTTCTATAAATACCTCTGTCTCTTCATAGGAGCCTTCACTTTGCTCATCTTCTTCTTCTGAGAACTTTTTCCTTGAGAATTTAATTCTCGCTTCCAGAGCTTAGTTCTCTGTCTTGAAACAATTTTCAGAGTTTAACTCTGTTCGAAAAGAATTCTTTTCCTCAGGTAATGTTCTTGGACAAACGATGGACCTTCACATTCCTCTGGATTTTAAATCCAAAACAAGGGTTTTTTACCCTTTTTTCTTCATGTTTTTTCCATAAGAACATGAAACCGCTTAACCTTCAAACCCTAGATCTCTTAGGGTTTAGATGATCTTTGGGGAGATGATGATGGCGTTTCAACTCCATGGAATTTAATTCCATCCAAAAATGTTTTTGGGAATTTAATTCCCTTTTCTTAATAAGGAATTTTAATTCCAATGAAGGACTTGATTTCTTCACGCGGAGGCTTCCTGGGGTCTCTTGGCCCGAGGTTGTTCTTCTGCAATTAATGAAATAGGAGTTTTCTAATGATTCTCATGACCTTTATTTCAGGTATCATGGATGCCCATCTGTATGGTCTTGACGAGATCATTTCCTACGGGAATATTCGTGCGCTGGGCCGCAGTCAGAACCAGGAGTTCACCGATGCTCAGTGTGCCGAGATCATGAGCCGCTTTGACGAGTACAACCATCGTCTACTCCCCCGTCGCTCTTCTCTTCTGAGGCTGATCGTGCTGGCGATCAGGGAGGCTCTCCCTTTATTCTGTGCTGGTGTGCCGCTTGGGGCATTGGACGCCGCCGAGGATAAAGTACACTCGGTGTATCTGATGCACTTGATCTCAAAGAGAAGGCGGGATAATCTCATTGATCTCCTGCATCAGATTTTTCAGCAATCATCCATACTTGCCGCCTACCGGAGGGTAGAGGACATCCGCGGGGACCCCGATGCTTGTGATCGTGAGAGGAAGCATACTCGGGAGGTTCGAAATGCTTGGAAGATCTTGAATAAAGTTAATTTTGAGTTTCTCAACCCATGCCCCACATCTGAAGTTTTACCATTGTAAATGTGTCCTCTACATTTTGTATGAACCTCTTGAAGTATGCATGCCTTTTCTCTGGGATTTTATCATTTTGCTACTGTTGTTGTTTGTGCTTTTAATATGCAGGGTACTACTCCATATATTTTCTTTTAAGTGTACATCAGGTTTAGGCCTCACGTGTTCTGCACGTGGGGTCCCTTGATGGGGCTGTTCACAAAATTTTCCCATGCCGTATTTTCAGTGCACAATATTGGATGCAGAGAAAGGGCCTTGGAAATAATTTCATCTCCTTGATTTTAGATGCCTTTCCTTTTTTTTTGGCCTTGGAAATAGCTTTACCATGCAAGATTTTCCACGCACAGCACTTAATACACTTCTTTATATATAAGGCTATAGCTTTCTTTTCCCTTTACGGAGAGATTTATATTATTATTATTTTTTTGTAACTTGTCTTGAGAGACAAACGAGTGCCATGGCCTGTAATCGTCCGCATGCTCGTCGACGGCCGTGGGAAGTTGCTATCGAGGAGATGCTCCCCCGCTTTGCTGCTCGGTTGGTGGATCCCTTCCTTACCGACAACGAATGCGACTCAGCCATGCATGAACTCTCGATCCGTAGGGGGTCCCCCCTCCCGATGGGTTCTCTCTGGCTCCGGATGATCCTCACGGCCGTGCTTGCCGACATCCCTCCTCACCCGGCAGAGATGACCCTGGCGATGCTTGATGCGGCGGAAGAAAAGCTCGAGGGCTTTCATGAGGCGTGCCTGATTACTCAGGCTTTGAAGGACTGCTCAATTCATCTGCTGAGCAAGATAAGAGCCCGACGGACTGTTATGTCTGCTTTTGCAGATGGCCATGGCGCCAATCGATGGGAAGCGACTTCTCGTGAGAACCGTCGCTTTGATGTGTTGGAGAGAGCAGAGAGAGAGATGGAGAACCTTGTTCTTTGTTTTGTTAACCCTTGTATTTCCGATCCCTTGTTTGGTGATCTTTTCCGTTAGCGTAGAACATTTTTAAATTAGTCCCTCCTTTTCTACTCTTTATGCCGAAATTCCATGTAGGCTTGGTGCTAGCATGTATGTTTCCGCTTGCATAAATAAACTTTGTATTCTTCTCATGAGAACTTTCTTTAATTGCAAATGCTATCATCACTTTCCTTTCTTGTTGCCTTTCACGTCAGGTGATGTGAGCGCGTTTTAGATCGATTATTCCCGTCGACTGGAAGCCCATTTATACGGTCTTGTAAATGTCTTGTTTCCAAGGCCGCGGTCACGAAAGCGAGCTTACGTGGCCTGATAGAGTGACACGTAGCGAACATATTGTTGTGCGAGAAAAGGGCTCGGCCGTAAATTTTCGGAAAGGGCATTGGCTTCTAAGGCGCCGAGCGAGCTTCAGGCCAGCCTCACAGCCAAGGCCAACAAAGCATACGAACTCTGGCGGGTGCTTCAGGAGTCCACAAAAGAGGTGGTGGCTCTCGATAAAGCTGCCATGTTCACTCGTGAGAGGGTCGAGGCTCATAAAGCCACCGAGAAAGAGCTCGAAGCTCGGCTCGCTTCGTATCAGGCTCAGCAAGCTCAAGCGGAGGCTCGTCTTTTGGAGATCTTGCGTCATGAAGCCGTGGTCCAACAAAAGCAGGATGAGCTGATCAAGCTGCTGAATCGCCCGCCGGCTTGAAACATTTGTATCTTTTCCTTCCTTTTTGTACATACTCATGGATGAGAGTATTTTCTTTTTGTTTTTTTCATGAATTGTACTTTGTACCCATTTTGGTTTATGAATAAAAGATACATTTTTTTTTCTCAATGATGTGTCTCCTTTTCATTGAATGTATTCTGCGGATATTCTATCTTGATCTCCTTGCAGGACAGCAATGGCTCAGGATTCAGGGTTAAGATCTGCTTCCTAAGACTTTTGCTTTTTACGAGCCACGAGGGTCTCATAAAGAGTTTTTCTCCCTACAGGTCGAGAGGATCCCGTAGGTGTGAGTTCTTCTTAAAGATCGTGAGGATCCTTAAGCGGGTTTTCCCTTGAGAGTCGTAAGGATCTCACAAGAGAGTTTTTTCTTCCTTACAGGTCGTGAGGACCTGCAAGTGTCGGATGTGATCGTCCTTATCCGTGTTTCACGGAGTCAGGGGTCTCTCCAGGTATCGTAGTTTAAAGACATCACGGTCAAGGTTAAGGACCTCATAGTCCGTGGATTTAAGGACTCCACAGTCCGCTGTTAGTTTTAAGACATCACGGTCAAGGTTAAGGACCTCATAGTCCGTGGATTTAGGGATTCCACAGTCCGATGTTTGGTTGCAGGAACCCGTCACCTCTTTGAAGACGTTGAGGAATTACAACGCCGGGTATCAAAGGAGTGAAGAGATGTACCCTTAAATCAAGGCAGAATCCGTAGGGGATCGGGGTGGTTGATCGTTAGTTTTAAGACATCACGGTCGAGGTTAAGGACGTCATAGTCCGTGGATTTTAAGGACTCCACAGTCCGGTATTTGCTCTGGATGCTTCACACGGGTTCACTGCCGTGCTTGGCGAGGACCAGGCTCCGCTCTGGGCGTTTTCCGCGGGGTCAAAGAGTGACGTTATCCGCGTTCCACGTAACCAGAAATTTGCACTAGATGCTTCACACGGGTTCACTGCCGTGCTCGGCGAGGACTAGGCTCCGCTCTGGACGTTTTCCACGGGGTCAGAGAGTGACATTATCCGCGTTCCACGTGACCAGGAATTTTGCACTAGATGCTTCACACGGGTTCACTGCCGTGCTTGGCAAGGACTAGGCTCCGCTCTGGATGCTTCACACGGGTTCACTGCCGTGCTCTGCGAGGACTAGGATCCACTCTGGACGTTTTCCACGGGGTCAAAGAGTGACGTTATCCGCGTTCCACGTAACCAGGGATTTTGCACTAGATGCTTCACATGGGTTCACTGCCGCGCTCGGCGAGGACTAGGCTCCACTCTGGATGCTTCACACGGGTTCACTGCGGTGCTCTGCGAGGACCAGGATCCGCTCTGGACGTTTTCCACGGGGTCAAAGAGTGACATTATCCGCGTTCCACGTGACCAGGAATTTTGCACTAGATGCTTCATACGGGTTCACTGCCGTGCTCAGCGAGGACTAGGCTCCGCTCTGGATGCTTCACACGGGTTCACTGCCGTGCTCTGTGAGGAGCAGGATCCGCTCTGGACGTTTTCCACGGGGTCAAAGAGTGACATTATCCGCGTTCCACGTGACCAGGAATTTTGCACTAGATGCTTCACATGGGTTCACTGCCGTGCTTGGCGAGGACTAGGCTCCGCTCTGGACGTTTTCCACGGGGTCAAAGAGTGACATTATCCGCGTTCCACGTGACCAGGAATTTTGCACTAGATGCTTCACACGGGTTCACTGCCGTGCTCGGCGAGGACTAGGCTCCGCTCTGGATGCTTCACACGGGTTCACTGCCGTGCTCTGCGAGGACCAGCATCCGCTCTGGACGTTTTCCACGGGGTCAAAGAGTGACATTATCCGCGTTCCACGTAACCAGGAATTTTGCTGATTGTATCCGCATTTCACGGGATGGAGGTTTGACTGTTGGCGATATGTATACCACCGAGCCATGGAACTGGGAGTTGCCGCTGTTCCGCTTAGCTTGAAGTTGTGTCCGTTGTTACGAGACGAGTGTTGGGATGATCTCTAGGTCACTTGTGGCCCGTCGAGATTTAGCTTCTTTCTTTGGTGAAACCTGGGGGAGGGAGGTATGTTCCCTTTTTGTTTATGCCATTGGATTGTATACAGGGTGTGATGGAACATCACCTGTAAGGCATACATTTTCTTTTTATTTTATTTCTTTTTCCGCGATGCTCTATCGTTTCAGCTTTTATATCGCGAAGGTCGCGATTGCCCCATCATTTCGGCTATTTTTCGCGGTGCCCAATCATTTCGGCTATTTTTTTTATTTTCACTCGCTGTTTTTTATTGCAGTTGCCCCATCATTTCGGCTATTTTTCATGCATACATTTTTACTTGCTGTTTTTTATTGCAAGTTGCCCCATCATTTCGGCTATTTCGTAGGCATGTGTGGCTTGTTAGCTTTTTCGCTGCAAGCTTGGATTTTAGACACCGATTTCGGCATCAGCACCGCTGCAACTGGGATGCTGCCAGGAGCGAATCATCATTTACCTCTGTCGATATTGAACAAAGGTGGCTTAGTAAACAGGGTTAAGGGTCCTGTCGACCAAGGCTTTTGACTTCATGAGCCGTAAGGGTCTCACAATGGTATTTCTCCCTACAAGTCGTGAGGATCTTGCAGGTGTATTTTCTCCTTAGGGATCGTGAGGATTCCTAAGTGTATGTTCCTCTGCAAGTCGTAAGGATCCTACAAGAGGGCTTTCTCCTTATGGGTCGAGAGGACCTACAAGGGTTGCTCATCATATGGGCATATCCCTAGTCACGGGTGGGACTTTGCTGGGGAAATGTTTTTTCGCGCCCGTGGATTGTATACAAGGGTCAGTATTGAGCCTCTTGTAGGGCAATATCGAAGGTTGTGGAGGATTTGCTTAAGAACAGGTTTAGGTTTCTGTAACTTAAGACTTTCAAATCTCATGAGCCGTGAGGGTCCCATAAGAGAATTCTCCTTACGAGTCGTGAGGATCTCGTAAGTGTATTTTCTCCTTAGGAATCATGAGGATCCCTAAGTGTGTTGCTCCTTTGTGAGTCGTAAGGATCTCACGCCGGTGGTTTCTCCTTACAAGGTCGAGAGGACCCTGCAAGTGTCTTTTTAACGAGGTTGCGCCCTTTCGGGTTTTCACAAACACTCGCCGGTTGTCCTGCTGTTTTTACTCACGGAGCCCTTTCGGGTTTTCATCCGTGCCCATTTTGCTTATGGACATACCGTTTTTTTATTCTTTTTCACTCTTTGTTTTTTTAACAAGGTCGCGCCCTTTCGGGTTTTCACGAACACTTGCCGGCAGCCCTGCTGTTTTTACTCACGGAGCCCTTTCGGGTTTTCATCCGTGCCATTTTGCTTCTGGACATACCGTCTTTTATTTTTTTTTCTTTTTATTCTCTCTCTTTTTTTTAACGAGCTTAAGGATGCTGCGGTAGTAGTTTAGGGACGTTTCGGTCCGTCGTTAGTTTAAGGACGTTTCGGTCCGTCGATAGTTTTAAGGACGTTTCGGTCCGCCGTTAGTTTAAGGACGTTTCAGTCCACCGTTAGTTTAAGGACGTTTCGGTCCGTCGTTAGTTTAAGGACGTTTCGGTCCACCGTTAGTTTAAGGACGTTTCGGTCCGTCGCTATGGGAAGGCCGGCTGCTGCTTGTAAAGTCTGAGCCTAGGAAGATAGTGAGCGGACATAGTCGTCGTCATCTATCATTGACCCAGGCTGTGGCTTATTAAGCGTAGTATTTCTTTAAGAAGCGGCCGTTTATTGGCCTGAAAGGCCTTTCACCGTGCATGTCCATGAGTAGGTAGGCTCCACCCTGGTAGACCTTGTCTATGATGTACGGGCCTTCATAGTTTGGCTCAAATTTTCCTCGCTTGGCACGATTGGGGATCATAGGTCTTTTGACCACTAGTACGAGTTCGCCTTGGCGGAATGTCCTCGGCCTGGTCAATCTTTCGTACGAGCGCGTCATCTTTGCTTTGTAGGCCTCTAGATGTTGTTGCGCTATGAGCCGGGTTTCGTCGAGGGCATCAAGCTCCTCAAGCCGAAGGTGAGCATTTTCTTCGTTCGTCAGCTCGTGGTGGACTGCTACTCGTAGAGAGGGTAACTCTATCACGAGGGGGAGCACTGCTTCCGTCCCAAATACCAACGCGTACGGCGTTGTGTTCGTGGCCGTCTTGAATGTAGTTCGATAAGCCCAAAGGGCTTCTTGCAGCCTTTTGTGCCAGTCTCTCTTATTCCTGGAAACGGTCTTTTTTATGATCTTCGTCAAGGTCTTATTGAAGGCCTCGGCCAGACCGTTAGCTCGTGGATTGTAAACCGAAGAATATCTCCATTCTATATTGTGCTGCTGTGTGAAGCGGCTAATCTTATGGCTTCGGTAGGCCGGCCCATTATCGGAGATAATCCGCCGTGGAGTTCCGAACCGATAGATGACGTGCGTCTTGAAGAAATGGAGGATATTCTCCGTCTTCACTTCCCTCAGTGGTACTGCTTCTGCCCATTTGGAGAAGTAATCAGTTGTCGCCAGGATAAAACGGTGTCCCCGGGATGATGCTGGCTCAATGGGGCCGACTATGTCAGTCCCCCACATTTCGAATGGCCAACTAGCCACCGTTGGGTGTAGTGGATTCGGATGTTGGTGGATAAAGTCTCCATGAATCTGGCACGAGTGGCATTGCTTCGCATACTCGAGGCAGTCCTGGATCATCGTGGGCCAGTAGTAACCCATCCGTTTAATTTTTAACTTCATCTTTGGGCCTGCTTGGTGAGAATCGCAAAGTCCGTCATGAACTTCCTGAATGACTCTTTCTGCTTCGTCAGGTCCTAAGCATCTCAGCCATAGAGAATCAAACGATCTCTTATATAGAATATCGTTGACAAAAGCGAAAGATAGAGCTCGTTTCATAAGCTGATGTCTTGAGGACGCTTCTTTGGGCATTCGGTGGGACTTAAAGTAGTCTATGAAGACTTCCCTCCAGTCTTCGGCCTTCTCATGGTCTTTTATTTGTAGGGTCGTCTGCTCAGTCACTCCCTTCTCTTCGGGTGATTCCGAAGGTATTTCTTCCAGGGCGAGCACTCGACGGCTTTGTACCACGATTCTGACGTCATCGAGGTTCTCGTCAGCCAGTTCTTTAGCAAGTTTAGCCAACGCGTCTGCTTTGCTGTTTTCCGCGCGCGGTATGTTCTCCAAAATATAGGAGGGAATTTGGGTCAACAGTTGTTGCACCTTTTCGCCGTACTTCACCAACTCCGGTTTGCACGTTTGGTAGTCAGCATTTACTTGACTAATGACCAGCTGAGAATCCCCGTATATAAGGAGGTCTTCAATTCCCATGTCGATGGCGATTTCGAGGCCTGCTATCAGAGCTTCGTATTCAGCTTCATTGTTTGTCCTCGGCTCTGTTAAAGAGAAGGCGAAGCGCATTATCCCTCCTTGTGGGGTTGCAAAGACGAGGCCTATCCCTGATTTGATCATTGGGATACCTTGTTTCTGTTTCTTTACGGAGGACGCTCCATCGAAATAGAGTTCCCATCGGGTGCTTCCGCCGCTAATCGCATCAAATGCATGCTCGTCCGGCAGATCACAGTTCAGAGGAGTATCGGCCGGTATTGGGTGCTCAGCGAGAAAGTCGGCAATGGCCTGGCCTTTCACTGCCTTGAGAGGTTGATACGTTATCGAGAACTCCATCAAGAGCAGGGCCCACTTAGCGAGTCGTCCCGTCAATATGGCTTTCGACATCAAGTATTTAAGAGGATCCACTTTTGAAATGAGACGGACTTCATGCGCCAACGCATAGTGCCTGAGCTTTGTTATCGCGAAGATTAACGCCAAGCAATGTTTTTCAATGGGAGAGTAGTTGCTTTCTGCCCCCAGTAGAACTCGACTTAAGTAGTAGAGTGCCCTCTCTTTCCCCTGATCGTTCTCTTGTGCCCATAACGCGCCCAAGGAACCTTCGAGGGCGGTCGTATAAAGAATGAGGGGTTTTCCTTTGACCGGCGCAGCCAACACCGGAGGGTTCTGCAGATACTGCTTGATCTCATCTAGTGCACCTTGGCATTTGTGATCCCAAACGAATGGAGTTCCCTTCTTCATCAGGTGGCTGTAAGGACGGCATTTTCCTGAAAGATTGGCGATAAATCGCCGGATGTATGCGAGCTTCCCTTGGAGAGACCGCAACTGCTTGAGGGTTCTTGGCGGAGGCATTTCCATGATCGCTTTAATCTTTGACGGATCTATTTCAATACCTCGGTGTCGAACGATGAATCCCAGAAATTTGCCCGAGGAGACTCCAAACGCGCATTTGAGGGGATTCATTTTCAAATTATATTGCCGAAGGCGTCGAAATACAGCATCCAGATGCTTCAAATGATCTTCGTATGACATGCTCTTTACTACGAGGTCATCGATATAGCACTCGACGACGTCGTGTATGAGGTCATCAAAGATCTTCGTCATGGCCCTTTGATAGGTAGCGCCAGCGTTCTTTAGACCAAAGGGCATAATCCTATAGCAGAATATACCCAAAGGGGTGTGGAAAGCGGTGTGCTTCTGGTCTTCGGGATGCATCTTTATCTGATTGTATCCTGACGAACCATCCATAAAGGAGAAAACCTCGTGAGTGGACGTGTTATCTATCATTAGCTCGGTTACTGGTACTGGGAAATCATCTTTTGGACAGGCTTTATTGAGATCCCTGAAATCCACGCATATGCGTACCGTCCCATTCTTCTTCATTACCGGGACGATATTGGCGATCCAGTCGGGATATTGGACTTCTTGGATAAATCCAGAATCGATCAGCTTCTTGACTTCGGCGTTGATGCTCATCTCAAGCTCGATTCGCATCCTCCTTGGCGCCTGCTTGACTGGCTTGATATCTGGGGATATTGCTAATTTATGCACAGCAATCTCCGGATCTAATCCTGGCATCTCGGAGTAGTTCCACGCGAAGCAGTCTTTATGCCGTAGAAGCACGTTCTTTAACGCAGCCACCCTTTCTTCGGATAACAGCTCGCTGACAAATGTCGGTCGCGGGTCGTCTGCCGATCCCAACTCAATCATCTTGAGGTTATCTGCAGTGGTATGTATACCATCTTCCAGTTCTTTCGGAGCGGGCGGAAATTCTGAGATCACCTCATCATCGCTGTTCTCAAAGCACCGGGGAAGGTCATCTACGTTCTCGGGCTCTTCTCTTAATATCGTAATCGTATAACAGGTGCGAACCCGCTCCCCGGACTGAGGTGGACCCGGTTCTGCTCTTACGGCCTTGGGTTCATGCTTTCGTGGCGGCGTTACCCTCCAGCCGTCGGATAAAGCGAATCTGCCCTGTTGGTACTGGTCCTCGACCCAGTTCTTGAAGGTGAAGCAGTCTTCGGTAGGATGTCCTATGGCTCGGTGATAAGAGCAATAGCTCAGATGAGGAGCCTTGTTAGCTTGCTCAGGATGTCTAGACTCTGGAAGCGCGATCATTTGATGTTTTATAGCGAGCTTGAGTAACTTCTCCGTCTTGTCTCGGGGGAAGGAGTACGCTCGACTCATCTTCTTCATGAGGGACAAATCCGAGCCGTGCAACACCCGACCACGTAACCCTCTAATCCTGCATCGTTGTTGTCGGCTCCTCTTTCCGCCTCTTGATTTATTTCCGTCCCTGCGTCGGGCCTTTCGTACAACGGATTGACGAGGATGAACGTCTTTGTATTTTGCAGCCTGTTGAAATAGACGTTGCGTCCTGGCCTTCTCGTAGATGGCCATTTTGCGGTTGTGGTCTTCCCGAGCTTTCTGACCCACTTTCCTGATAGGCTTGTCCATTCGTTCTTCAAACGACGGACTCGGCGCTTCAATCGCGGGGTCTAGTTTGATGAGGGGTTGGCATCTCCCGACGAGGCGTCCTCTTTTTCATCAAAGGTACATATGGCGTAGCTACTGTGGGCCCGTTCCCGTTTTCCGGCTCTTGCGTATCCAAGCCCGAGTGTTTCCATTTTCCCGTTGGGCAATTTGCGTTGAGTCCCGGGGACATCCCAAATCCTGTTGTAGAACCGAGCCTGCCGAACAGTCTGTTTTAAGGGTACTCCTTGGCGCTTCAATAGCTTCTTTAATCCATTTGTATAGTATCTGGGCAGACGGATGGGTTGGAGCCTGTCAAGTGTAGCATCCGCGCCATGCCAGATCTCTTTCTCTATTTTCGACTCTGAGGATCGGTAGAATAGGATCACCTTCTCACCCCTTTGCCTGGGAGGGACGTAAAATGTTTGCAGGTCCTGCACATTGTGAGCTTGAAGCGCGTCGAGATCCTTGTAGTGTTCTCGCGGTACCATGGTGATTTGCAAACTATGGTCATCGCCAGGGGGTGCTTGTATTGGCAGCCGATTGGAGAACACAGCATTAACTTCATCTTCTGAATCACTTCCGAAGACTAACGTGGGGGCGGGCGTCCCCAGGTTGTTGTGTTGAGATGGCCCTGCATAAACCATCTCTTCTTCTTCTTCGGTATCGCTCCCGAAAACAGGGATGGTGGCGGCGGTTTTGCTCTCCGGATTGCGACACCTTTCTGTATCCTCGAAATCTGGCAAAAAGTACTTCGCATCTTCGTATTTGCGGACTTCGTTCACGGAAAATGGGTTTAACTCACCTGTTACGGTGTACTCGAAACCATCCTTAAAGTACTTCATGCACTGATGTTGTGTAGAAGGGATGATGTTGTATTCGTGTAACCAAGGACGACCGAGCAAGGCGTTGTAGCAGGTCTTGGCGTCAATGACATGGAATTTGATGTCTGTGACGAGAAGTCCAAAGCGTAATGTTGGTATCACAGATCCGAGAGTCCGTGACGATTGTGAATCGAAACCGGAGATAGTAATTTTGTCACGAGCGAGGTGTTGCACACTCATGCAGATTTCCTTCAACACCCGAACATTAAGGAGATTGACGGAGTATCCATTATCCACCAGGATCTTGCCATCTTGATGTCATGGCAGTATCCGGAGACATATAGGGGACGGTTGTGGTCGCACGTCCCGAGAAGGAGGTCTTCATCACCGAAAGTGATGTCGGCCGTATGCACTTCCTCCAGTTCATCCTTCATCTTTTCAGTGGCGAGGAAGGCTTGGAATTGCTCAGGTTCTTGTAACGCCTTAATTAGTGAGTCTCACGCTTCTTTTGATAATAGGAGGGCATCGAGAATGCTAAGCTGAGAAGGTAGTTTCCTTAGGTGCGCGAGGATGTTATAGTCCACCTTACCCTTCCTAGGAGGGTCTTTGGCAGCCAGCTCTCTCATGACTTGGTCATCTAAAGTGATATCTTCAGTGACCTTTTCCTTTCCCTTATCCTTTCTACTTACGGGCCCGAGATTCTTTTCTGGGAGTGTGCGATTGCGCAGCTGAATGTTCTCGCAGATCTCCGATTTCTCCTCTTTCCCTAAAGCGGATTCTTTAAAGAGAGGGCCCAGAGCCATTTCTTCATCAGAGTCGCTCCCAAAGGTGAGAACTTGTGACCCCCTGGCGTTAACCATGTAACAGTTGCCGGTAGTTCTGTTGTGCCCATCGATAGTACTTCTTCGCTCCCGACGGCTCTTGCGTTTCATGCGCTTAACATGTTGCCGACGAGCAACATATCCTTGCCACCATATCTTAAAGGCGTCGCACTCCTCCGTGGGGTGTGATATTTTCCGGTGATATGCGCAATAATCAGGGTGCCTTTCCACCCCATCGTGTGTGTTTCCTTCCGAGGGTGGTAGCTTCATCCCTATTGACATGGCTTTGGCAAACCTTTTTCTCGTCTTGAATATCTTCTTGTCTACTTCGGATGCCTTTCGCTCTGGCGGAGGTAGTTCAACTCTTCCGTTCAGTCGCCTGCATTTGGTTCCTTCTGACGCTGCCATCTCACGCTCCTGATCCGCTTTACTTTTTAGACGAATCTCGTCTAGAAAAGCGTCGATCATTTCGTCTGTTGGCCATGCACGCTCTGGTATAGGCTCTGCCTCCAGCTTCTTAGTGCCAGGAGTTTTCCCAGCATCGGTAAACGAGTGGGAGATTACGTTACAACTCGCCACATATCCTTCGGATTCATCCGACGAGCTCTCTCCATCATCTTCCTCTTGAAAGATGTGGTTGAGGAACTCTTGCAGTGTGACAGGAGTTCGCGCCTTTTGATTGTACTCTTCCAGTGCGTCGATTTGCTTCTGCAAGTTCGTGTGCTCGTCTCCAAGCTTCACGGTCTTCTTGGATTTCTTCTTCTTTTTCTTCGAAGATTTTGACGGTTGGGCGTGAGTATTTGGGTCCTCATCGCGAGTCTTCGTAGTTGGGCGGCGCCTTAGCATCCCTTCGATAATTTGAGGTTCAAGAGGGTCCTTCCATTCGATCGCAGGACACACATGAAGGTCTCTCAGCATTCTTTTGGTTTTAGTTGATAGCACGACCTTCCATGGAGCTTCTTTAATAAAGGAGCAGGTTGCCCCCGGTGTATCTGCTTTCTTGGGAGTATGCGGTTGTGGTGGGTTCACCTTCCACTTTTCGGACAGTACAAACTTCCCCTGGAGGTATTGATCTTCAATCCATCCTTTGAAGACGAAGCAATCTTCAATCGGATGGCTTACCGTTTGATGGTAAGGGCAATAGTTAGGGTTATTCACCTCGGCGGGTTGCGGCGGTCGTCTTGGATTTGGTAGGCTTATAAGTCTGTTGCATATTGCCAGCTCGAATAGCCGTTTCGTCTTGTCTCGTGGGAACGAGTAGGGACGCTTCATCTTCTCATTATAATACCGGCGTCTTTCCTCCAGTTGATCTGCCGGTTTCGGGGCGTTAGGTTGCTGTTGGGCATTCGCAACAAAGGTTGCTCTTCCTTTACCCTTGTCATTCCGAGGTTCCGACTTCGGGGGGGGGGGTGGTCTATGACCCATCTGGTCCATCTGAGCCAACTTGTCGATTAAAGCCTGGAATGTGGTTGGCTTAAAGAACATCATAAACTGGGAGATAGTTGCGTGGGGGTCTAGGGTTCCCACGAACATGCCCACTGCGGGTGCCTCCTCAATGCGTTGTTCACATCTCGACCACAAGTTCCGCCAGCGTATAGCATACTGGACCCAGGTTTCGCCTGGTTTTACCCTGGCGTTAATCAGTGCGGTTATTGGAGTGCGTTCGCTGGCACTTGCGAATCGCTGAGTGAATAACAACTCCATTTCAGCGAACGTTTTGATAGAATCGTTCGGGAGTTCCGAATACCATTCGAACGCAGTTTCTGATAGGCTGCCCACGAACTGGCGGAGCAACAGTTTATCATCACCGCCGGTGTTACCGCAGAGGGCCCGGAACTGGGCGACATGTTGATGGGGGTTGCCGGTCCCCTTGTACACGTGGAATTTTGGTAACGTATAGCCTTGCGGGTATTTGATTTGGTCGTACCAGCTTGGATACGGCCGCCCCATTTTCACGACTTGACCAGCTGCCTCAGTCGCGTGATGAACCCGGATTTGCTGGGCTATGTAGTCAACCAAGTCAGCCTTAGAGATTGCCTCCTCCTTGGCCGTTGAGAGGGCTGGTGATGGATTTGACGTTTCTCCTCGGTCGTCTTCAAGAACGATTGGGGGATCCTCGGCGGGTAAGTCCTGCTGGATCATCATTCCTATCATATCTTGGAAGAGAAGGCCCATACGTTGTATGTTGGCCGCTTGTTCAGCAGCCTCTTTGTCCTTTTTCTCCAGTATCCGGCGAAGGAATTCAGCGTCGGTTTCTTCCTCCTGGCGTGCGTCTGAGGACGTTTCTGGGCTTTCTTTTGGCCCGGTAAGTGCGGCCATAGCATTTATCATTTCCTGAAGCTTTTGTTGCTGCTCCTGGGCTTTCGTCACGGATCGGGTTAGCGGTCGGTGGCCCGTAGAAGTGCGGCTTTCCTCCTTTCCAGAGGCCATGTAAACAGTGTGCACCACCATGCCCCCAGACCTAGGGCGTCTGGGCTCAGTGCTTTTAGTCGTCGTTGCATGCTGGGGGGTCTTCTCTGGCCTCCTCCTTTTATGAGCCATGGAGGTTGAGGGGGCCGTTGAGGTGGGCGTCCAGACAGCCTTTTGGGGTTTAGCCTGGTGACCAGCTTCCGGTTGGATTTTCAGCTTCTTGTGCTGGCGGGAGAAGTTTGGATCGATGATCGAGTCTCGGGCCTGCCGCCAAACCTTATAGATTTTGGAAGACAGCCGTTGAGGAGATCGGGGCTGCTCTGGTTTTATTTCCACAACCTTTTTTAATGGGGGAGGAGACCTCTTCAGCACTGCAGTAGGAGAATTCCTTCGCATCTTATTTAGCATTTCGAAGCTGTTCCCAGTTAGAACAGCAGCATTAACTTCTGCCATCGGGGCTGATGGAGTCAACCCGGAGGGGGAGTTGCCCCCAGCCTTCCTTATTCGGCGGCGACGTCGAGCGTGTCGAGCGGACGGCGTAGGGTCAGCGGTAAGAATGGTTTCTTCTTGCCCTCTGTCTGGATGGGGGGTCGCTGTTGGTATTAGCCTGTCAAAGACCGATGTCCTTTGGGCAGCAGGAGCGGGAGCTGAAGCCGTCAATCTTGTAAAGACCGACCTTTTGGCCGGAGAAGCTGCCTTGACGACTTCGGGGGCAGGAGCGGCCACCTTCTTAGAAGTAGCCTTCTCTGAGATTGTAGGCCCCATGATGGGTTTGCAGGATTTCTGGCCCAATCTAGAGAAGACCGAGGCGTTGACGTTGGGCGACTCGTTGAGAGGAGCCGCGGCAGGGGTAAGACGATCAAAGACCGACTTCTTGAGAGCTTCCGTTGTCAGCACTGGAGCGGTGAAGCTTGTCGGCGGGAGCATGGTCCCAAAGAACAATCCTGTGGTGGCGCGAGTGACCTGTTCCACGGGCATTGTGAATAGCGAAGCAGCTTGGGGTCCGTAGGCTATACCTCTTGGCGAGGCAGAGCGTTGGTCGCAATTGCAGTCTGAGCAGTTGGAGAATTTCACGGAAGTAGAAGCCATCGATCCTTTGCTTTCTGCAATAAGCGAGACACCAATTCTTAGTATCTTGAAACCCAAGGGCAACCAATAGCGAACCGTGATTGGTTCGCGAGTCACGACACACGAAGTGTGGAGTGGAAAGAGGAAAAGGTCCCACCGGGCGTGCCAGAATCTGTTCCCCTCCGAATGGCGGCGCGCAAGACTGCGATGTCTTGGCACTGAGACTCGGGGCAGATGCTAATTGGTGCTATCCGTCCACCTCTCCGAAGATGCCAAGTTGATTTATGGCACCATGTATCGAAGGTTTAGACGGATGCGTCCGATGTAGCAGACTTCGTCAGATTCCCCCTCGTTTGAGGGGTTTTTGATTGTGGGGACGCTCTTCCCTGCAGGCGCAAGCCCCTGCAGTTAATTACGCTACCGCATCACGGTAACAACTTTCTCCTTCTCCAGATGGTCACTTCGTGTCGTGGATATTTGTTTTGTGTCTTGTTGCCCGTGGATTGTTTACGGAGACTGAGTTATGTCGTCGTCCGTAGGGCGTGGACTAGTCCAAATCCGTATTATCTTAGATTTGGGTTTGGGGGTTTGGTTTGAGGATACGTCAGCCATACTTGAGGCTAAGATCAACTCAAACGTTTGTTAAGGATACGTTAGTCTAACTTTGAGACTAAGATCAACTTAACGGGATCGTTTAGATCCGACAAAGGAGCGTTTTAGGCTCCATTGTTCCAGTTTAAGGACATAGTGGTCCATCGTATGTATGGCCGTCGGGACCCATCACCTCTCTGACGACGTTGAAGGATTACAACGACGGATGTCAGAGGAGTTCAGGGATGTACCCTCGAGCCAGAGTTAATTGGGGGGATTTATAGTCCACTCTGTTTGAAGGTTTAAGGATACGTTAGCCATCTTTAAGGCTAAGATCAACTTAAACGGGACCGTTTAGATCCGACAAAAGATAATACGGGGCTCTATTGTTCTAGTTTAAGGACATTGCGGTCCATGGGTAGTTTAAGGACGTTGCGGTCCATGGGTAGTTTTAAGACATCTCGGTCGAGGTTAAGGACGTCGTAGTCCATGGGTTTAAGGACTCCATAGTCTGGTATGTGCTCTGGATGCTTCACACGGGTTCACTGCCGTGCTTGGCGAGGACCAGGCTCCGCTCTGGACGTTTTCCGCGGGGTCAAAGAGTGACGTTATCCGCATTCCACGTAACCAGGAATTTTGCACTAGATGCTTCACACGGGTTCACTGCCGTGCTCGGCGAGGACTAGGCTCCGCTCTGGATGTTTTCCACGAGGTCAAAGAGTGACGTTATCCGCGTTCCACGTAACCAGGAATTTTGCATTAGACACGGGTTTAAGGACCCCACAGTCCATATCAATGTGTGGTCGTCGGGACCCGTCACCTCTTTGAAGACATTGAGGGACTACAATGCCAAATATCAAAGGAGTGAAGAGATGTACCCTAGAACCGGAGTGGATTGAATAGTCCTTGGCCCAATTTGGGATCAAGACCAATTAATTATGTTATGAGCCCATTAGCCCAGTTGATTACGAATTGAGGACTTATGGCCAGCTTGGGCTAAGTCCAATCAGGAGAGGCTTTGCCTCTATCCATTTAGCCAATTGGACCAATGTCTAGTGTTAAACACTAAAGACCAACCAGTGTCGAACACTGAGAATGAGACTGACAAGTTAGTGTTTAACACTAAAAGATAATTGGTGTTAAACACCAGCAACAGGGCTTTTCAAATTAGTGTTAAACACTAAAACAGATCAGTGTTGAACACTGGCGATGGAGATCTCAGATTAGTATTAAATACTAAGGTAATCAGTGTTGAACACTGCGAATAAAGCTCTTTGATTAGTGTTAAACACTAAGGCCCAACAGTGTTTTAACACTGGGTTCAGGAGTTTCAATTTAGTGTTAAGCACTAAGGCAAGAGGGGTCACGTGGCGACACGTGAGAGCGCCCTCCCTTCATTTGTTCTTCTGAGACTATTGCATCTTTTAGAGCATCACGTGCCATCACGTGACGGGCATTCAAATGCTTATACGTTAAAGCTTCTGCCTAGGGTCACGTGGGTCACGTGGGGCACTGCTTCAAAGGGGCTTTCTGTAGATCTTTTGGGGGGGTCACGTGGTGACACGTGACCCCGCCTCTATGTATGTTGTTTAGAGGATCTGTTAATCTTTTCCAGGAATTAAACTCCTCGTAGGGTTAAACCCTGACAGTAATTTCAGAGGAATTAAATTCCTACTTCCTTTTGAAGATTTATATTCTGGAATAGAGTTGAACTCTGAATTTTCTGTAAGAATTAAATTCCTCATACATGTGAAGAACTAAATAGGGTTAAACCCTAATAAAAGCTTTTAAGGAATTAAATTCCCACTCTCTGTTAAATTATGATCAAGGGAATTAAATCCCCGCTGTTCCAACAGAACTAGGTTCTTAATTAGTGTTAAACCCTGTTTCTTTTTGTTCGGAAGGAATTAAATTCCCATAACACAGGGTCAAGCCCCAGTTTTATTTTAAAGGAATTAAATTCCTATAGTTCTGTGAGAATTAAATTCTCGTGCTTCCATTCCCTCTCTATGTTTTGGATCTGCATGGCAGGATCTCGACCCATTGAGAATTAAATTCTCAACTTCAAGGGGAGATGTGCACTTTGCAGATCCTCTATCAAAGAGAGAAGAAATATGTTCTTCTGTTTTATATATCAGAGTTAAACTCTGTTGAGAATTAAATTATCTTTTCCTTTAAGGAGCCTTCCCTTTCTTACCTAGGGTTTTCTTTTGCAGAAGATCCAAGTTCTTCGAAGTATCAAGGATCTCTCTCCCTTTCTTCCCTCTGCGTATATGTCTCTTTTTTTGTGTCTCTTGGCACCTATTTATAGGAGAAGCAGCCGAATCAATTAGTTTTTGACGAATCTTCATTGAAAGGTTTGATTTGCATCCATCATTCGTTTTTGACCTTTGGATTATTAGGTGAATTTTATTCACCAGTGGATTTCAAATCCAAGGATTCTCTTTTGTTATTTCGGTTAGATTTAAAGGGGAAATCTTTCCAAACCCAAGATTTTCCCATAGATAAATGATATTCAATCATCTTTAAATCTTTAATTCGATTGGTTCCAGATAATCGCTTTCCTTTGGAAAGATTCGAATCTCTTTCAGAATTTAATTCTGTCAACGAAATAGGCTTTGAAAGCCGGTCACGTATGACCACGTGACCCATGGTCACGTGTGGGCACGTGACCCCCTTTGAACGAGCCTTCCTCTTTCTTTTTGCGCTCTGTCTTCTGGTTGCTGCTTAACCGTCACGTGCCACCACGTGACCCCTGGTCACGTGTGAGCACGTGACCCTTGTCTGGACTCTTTTTCTTGATTTAACTGGAGAACAATTCTGATGTTTTGATCGTCACGTGCCAACACGCGACCCTGGTCACGTGGGAGCACGTGTCCTCTTCTGAAGCTTTTTCCTTGATTTGATCAGGAAGCGTTGGGTCTTTGCTGCTGCTTTTAAATGTCACGTGCCGACACGTGACCCAGGTCACGTAGGAGCACGTAACCCTTACTGAAGCCCCTATCTTTGATGTAGTTGGGAAACTGAACTTGCTTTGCCGGTACTTTTGGGTGTCACGTGCCAACACGTGACTGCTGGTCACGTGTAAGCACGTGACCCTCTTCTGAAGCTTTTTCCATAAGCTTTCCTGATTTTAAATCAGGAAACATTTACAATTTTTGCAAAGCGCCGCTACAACCCATTTTGGAGAACCCGTTCGGGATATTGCGGTTTATTGCACATCCTCGGGCTTAGTAGTGCGAGATTCAGACCTCCACAAGGAACATTCGGTCTCGAAAGATTTAAAATACGATATCTTAAGAAAATGAGATTTTCTAGAATATAAAAAATTTATTAAAATTATTTTTGTATAAATATATGTATATTTATCATTAAAATATCTATTTTGTTATGATATAAATATTCCACCTTTTTCTAAAAATCACAAGAATCAATTTTACACTAAAATACCATGAATTCCAAATAAACCAATTTTACAAATAAATACCTCTATTTCTGAAACTAGGATATTTTCACTAGAAATATTACAATACAAAAATCCACCTTCATTACAACTCTAAAGACGAATAACGAATACTTGAGGTGTATTTTGAGAAGTATATAATAGCATTTTTACATAAAATCCCCTCAAGTTTTATAAATTACCCTAAGGACACTAGCAATTATAGGTTTAAAAAATAATCATGACTTCAAATTACATTTCTAATTGTCTGACTCGGGTTTGAATCTGATTAATCTGACTTGAATATGATTCAAGTCAATCTACAATCTGCAATCTTCAACATGAATCCATGAATCCAATTATCAATCTATACAACTTAACTGAACCGAACCATGGATATACATTCCATTTACATGGTTCTCCAGTTACTCCATTTACATGATTCTACGGTTACATCCGTTTACTGATATTATGGTTTCAGTCAGTCATCCAATTATATTCAATACAAGTTACAGTACAAAACAATACAAATAAAACACTACGGGGTTTAAGGGGTAGATTGGTATAGAAGGTATTAAAGGTGGCATGAGACGGTAAGATTAAGACACCTAACATGAATCCAATTGCCGTTGTTCCGGGTTGTATAACGGAGCCTTGTATTTCCATTTGCCCTGGTTTGTAGCATACTGAGACCCCTCTCGTATACACTGGCATTCTTCTGTACCAAGCTACAAACAACAGCGTTAATACAACATTACAACAATATAATACAACATTAAAAGCTACTCTCTTTCTCTCTTTCTTCTTTTCTACTTCTCCCTTATCTGTGGGACTTACCGAGTGATCTGTTTGCTGACGACATTCTATTTCTTTCTTCTTTGAATGTCGTCAGGTAGTTTGGACCCGACAGAGATCGAGCCATCTGCAGAAGACTTGGATCAGTTTGCTGAAGAACCAGAGCCTTAGTTTCATTGTATACATTTCCTTTCAGTACTTTATATTCCTATTATGCCATTGTTTAGGCATCACTTTTATTTCAGATGTATCTACCTTTCATGCATTGTACAAAAGAATGTTAATAAATAAAAGTTGTTGTTTTTATTATATCTTGTCTCTTGTGCATTTTTATTTTTATATTGCTTAGATACGCTTAGCGTATGTACTTCTGAGTATATACGTAGCGGACCCGTCGCGTCCCCTTCGCCGTATACTGGGAAGCGGGGCGTGACAGGTTTTGTTGGCGGCCCATACAGGCCAGAGCGGTATGGAACCCTAAGCAATATCACACAAGAACCAACAACTAAAACATTCTTTACAATCATGATCCTTGAATCTTATCTTTCATCATATACTTTGAATCTATCATAACCCAAAATTCCTTCACCTCTTACCAAAACCTTCGCATTCTTTCATCCCTTCACACATACTTCACATTTTAAAAACCCTTGCACCACCTTGTGATTTTTCACATACTGTCAGTACACCAACACATAACTTTCCTTGGATCTGTTACACTTTCTTTTACAAATTTTGAGGACGAAATTTTTATAAGGAGGGTAGAATGTAACAACCCTAATTTTCCTATACAAATTTTTTCAAAATATTTTTCAAAATCCATAAAAGGGTATTTAGCCTGAGCACAAGATATAAGTAGTTATTTTGTTTTTAATTACAAGTGGCAAGAATGTAATAACTCCATTTTTTAGTGTACAAAAATTTGCTTTAAAATTAATGTATACTTGGGGTATTTACATTTACTGTTATTAGTTTAAGTAATTAAATAACTTCATAATTACATGAAGGAGCTTGTAGCTCATTGGTAATACCTTGTACTGCTGAACCAAGCCATCAGAGTTCAAATCCCATGCCACATATTATTTTTAATATTATTTTGTTTTAAATTTTATGGAAGCCCAACAGTCCACACACCATAACTCCCAAAACTTGAACTGAACTTTAAAAAGTAAATATACCAGAGCCTTCACCTGACGACCCCCCACCCACCGACCACCTGACTCGGCCCGACTCGGCCGGTGGACCGGCAGACTCGGGCCGACGCTGCCGGCCGGACTCGGCCGGACGGCCGAGTCCCCAACAGTGAAGATGTGACTTTTGGTATTCCCTAACCCCCTGTACACTTTAAATTCCTAGATCGGTTTTAGAGACCTTTGAAATCCCCATTTACTCCATTTTAATGATTTTTTAATACATTTTTACATTTTTTAAAATTAAAACCTTTCATATACCCTACCCCTAGCCTACCCTATAAATGCACCCCTACCCTCTACCCTCTCATCCCAAAATCCTGAGCCCACTCTCTCAAAACCTTTCCAAGAGTCGTGTACTTTGAAAACAAGCTCGAGGCGAAGCTCTGACGAAATTCCGGCGGAACTTCCGGCGAACGTCTTAGGAACTACCGGCGATGACGCAACATCGGTGATCCTTCTAGTTCCCTCTCACCATCTAGTGTAATCTAAAACCCGTAAGTCCCTTTCTATCTCTCTTTTCCATTCTTAAAAATACGAAATTACAAAACCCGACGGAATCGGAACAAATCCGATTTCCGATTCGGTTTTCTATAAAATTCCACTTATCACTAATACAATAATTCTTAAACTTCCTCATGTTGATTATTAAACACTAATCAAACAATTTGAACAAGTTTCATCACATGAAATGATAGCTATTTCAATATATTATATTTTTCACTTAAATACCACATTGTTTCAATCCTTCATTTAACCCCATCAAACTTGCTATACATTTAAAGTAGATCACAAGGTAATGACCTACCTCCTCACACACTCATATGCAACACCCCCGAGAACCTAGAATACGAGAAAACAACCATTTTTCAGTTAAATACCATATACTTAATAAAACCATTTCTAAAAGATTTAGTTTTGATACACTTTTAAAGAAGTACCACTTATTAGGAAAATACGATAAGTTGTGAATATCGGTCGTTTATCTAAACCTGATTTTGTGGTGTCTAGACTAGGCAAGTGAGAAAGGTAATTTTAAAAGGCCCGTCTCACGGTGATTCGTGAGCGGATCTCTCCTTTCCTCACTTGTACTTACCTGGCCACAATTGGCGGTGAAGAGGTGATTTGAGGCATCTCACAACTTGTCGTTTAGACCATTTAGAAATAGTCTAGTTGACTTGGGAGATCCTAGAACATAGAATACGGAAAATTGACATTTTACAAATAAATACCATTTACTTTATAAAACCGTTTTCTAAAGGATTTAGTATTTTACAATCTTTGCAAAACGCCGCTACAACCCATTTTGGAGAATCCGTTCGGAATAGTGCGGTTTATCGCACATCCTCGGGCTTAATAATGTGAGATTCAGACCTCCTCAAGGAGCATTCGGTCTCGAAAGATTTAAAATACGACATCTTAAGAAAATGAGATTTTCTAGAATATAAAAAATTTATTAAAATTACTTTTGTATAAATATATGTATATTTATCATTAAAATATCTATTTTGTTATGATATAAATATTCCACCTTTTTCTAAAAATCACAAGAATCAATTTTACACTAAAATACCATGAATTCCAAATAAACCAATTTTACAAATAAATACCTCTATTTCTGAAACTAGGATATTTTCACTAGAAGTATCACAATACAAAAATCCACCTTCATTACAACTCTAAAGACGAATAACGAATACTTGAGGTGTATTTTGAGAAGTATATAAAAGCATTTTTACATAAAACCCTCTCAAGTTTTATAAATTACCCTAAGGACCCTAGCAATTATAGATTTAAGAAATAATCATGACTTCAAATTACATTTCTAATTGTCTGACTCGGGTTTGAGTCTGATTAATCTGACTTGAATATGATTCAAGTCAATCTACAATCTGCAATCTTCAACATGAATCCATGAATCCAATTATCAATCTATACAACTTGACTGAACCGAACCATGGATATACATTCAATTTACATGGTTCTCCAGTTACTCCATTTACATGATTCTACGGTTACATCCGTTTACTGATATTATGGTTTCGTTCAGTCATCCAATTATATTCAATACAAGTTACAGTACAAAACAATACAAATAAAACACTACGGGGTTTAAGGGGTTGATTGGTACGGAAGGTATTAAAGGTGGCACGAGACGGTAAGATTAAGACACCTAACATGAATCCAATTGCTGTTGTTCCGGGTTGTATAACGGAGCCTTGTACTTCCATTTGCCCTGGTCTCTAGTATACTGAGACCCCTCTCGTATACACTGGCATTTTTCTGTACCAAGTTACAAACAACAGCGTTAATACAACATTATAACAATATAATACAACATTGAAAGCTACTCTCTCTCTCTTTCTTCTTTTCTACTTCTCCCTTATCTTTGGGACTTACCGAGCGATCTGTTCGCTGACGACATTCTATTTCTTTCTTCTTTGAATGTCTTCAGGTGGTTTGGACCCGACAGAGATCGAGCCATCTGCAGAAGACTTGGATCAGTTTGCTGAAGAATCAGAGCCTTAGTTTCATTGTATACATTTCCTTTCAGTACGTTATATTCCTGTTATGCCATTGTTTAGGTATCACTTTTATTTCAGATGTATCTACCTTTCATGTATTATACAAAAGAATGTTAATAAATAAAAGTTGATGTTTTTATTATATCTTGTCTCTTGTGCATTTTTATTTTTATATTGCTTAGATACGCTTAGCGTATGTACTTCTGAGTATATACGTAGCGGACCCGTCGCGTCCCCTTCGCCGTATACTGGGAAGCGGGGCGTGACAATTGAACCCTGAGGTTCCACAAAATCTTCAGTTTTAGTTTGTGATTCCTGAATTTCTTCTAGTTCTACTGTGCTCCCACTAATTTCTTTTGCAAGAAATTACATTTCTAAGAAAACGACGTGCTGAGCAACAAACACCTTCCGTTCCTCGGTATGGTAGAACATATATCCATAACCATTCTTTGGATATCCCACAAACTTACATAAAACTGACCGTGCCTCTAATTTGTCCGGATTATGCTTTTTAACGTAAGCCGGACAACCCCATATCTTAAACCGTTTATGATATTGTCTCTTACCATTCCATAATTCGAATGGCGTTTTAGGCACTAATTTGGATGGAACATAATTCAGTAGATACACTGTTGTTTCGAGCACAAGTCCCCAGAATGAAAGAGGCAATTCAGCGTTACTCGTCATGGAGCGAACCATGCCCAAAAGGTACGGTTCTTCCGCTCCGATACACCGTTGTGCTGTAGTGTATACAGAGGAGTAAGCTGAGAGAGAATACTATTTTGATATAATGTAATATTAAGAGTTATTTTATAATATATGTAAATTTTTGGTGAATTGCAGAGAGCTCAGACCCTGGCGCAGGGTGGTACACTGAGCGTTCTAACCGCGTATCTTGCCATCCACGGCACCTCGACAGATCCCGCCACGGGCGAGCTTCGATTCCCTGACACCACTATCCAGGAGTACTACGTAAGTGTTAATATTTATTCTAACAGATTTGAAAATTTTGTTTTGAAAAGTTCAAATTTAAATGATATACTTATATTTTAATGGTTAATGTGGGTGTAGGAGCGGGTGGTGGAGCAGGCGGAGGCATCGGGGATCGATTTTACTGGACAGACCGATTCGATGCTATTAACCCAAGTTCTAGACGCCGCACACGGAGGACACCATGGAGCTTGGGAGAGAGGCCGGGGACTGGGTCCTAGCAAGGCCGATATAAGGTTGGACTCCACTCCGGCGGTTACTTCCCCTACCCCCCGTGA
Source organism: Agapanthus africanus (assembly GCA_030015575.1). Taxonomy (NCBI): domain Eukaryota; kingdom Viridiplantae; phylum Streptophyta; class Magnoliopsida; order Asparagales; family Amaryllidaceae; genus Agapanthus; species Agapanthus africanus. The sequence goes on along the minus strand of CM057338.1, from coordinate 944,907,196 downwards.
GCGACGTCTAGAGCATGATGTTGCCGTCTTGAAGACCATCGTCGAGGAGTTGAAGAAGATGTTGGTACGTATACTACTTAATAGTAAAATATTATATCACATTATAGATAGTAACATATGCAATATTAGTAGCCTGAGCTTATTTGATTGCAGACTTAGCTTTGATTAATCATACTTGCATAAAACTATCTAATTAAAATAAACTACGGTTTTCCAAACTAGATACCCAAACGAGGCCTAAGTCCCTAAGTATTCTTAGATTGGGGTTTCGCAATAACCTGATAATGATACGAATTCGACTAAAATCTAATACACCGTTCATACTCGTTTATTACACAAAATTTAACAGATGCGACAGGCTGCTTCGGCTACGGCTCCACATGCATCTTCTTCAGTAGCGGCTTCGCAAGCCACTACCTCAGCTGCGGTTGCGCAGACCACTCCTGCAGCTCCACAGCCCGCTCAGACTCCTGCACAGTCCGCTCCTTTATTGGTCGAGTTTTTGACGACTTAGGGTTGCACCGAGGAGCAGATGCGCCTGATTACAGCGTTTATCAGAAGTCGAGGAGCTGGAACGAGCTAGGTAGCTTTTTTTTATATTTTTGAGGATGTATGTACTTACTTGATACATATTGTATATATTTTGGACGATTTTGGTGGTTGTTTGATTGTTCATGATAATTTTGATTGATATCGTATTTTGTTTGTTTATTTCTTTTATATATTATACATGAGATATTGATTATGAATATTTCTATATTTGGTTATATGATGTATATATTATTGTGCACAGGACGGGGAAGAAACAGTAGCCCCTTTTTTAAAAAAAACTGATATTTTGTCCTTACGGATTAATCTGTAGGGCCAGATCTTGCACCTACGGAGTAATCCGTAGGTGCAAGATTTGCCCCTACACAGTCAGCCGTAGGAACAAAACATCAGGATACCTGATATTTTGTCCTTATGGACTCAGTAACAGGGGTTAAACTTTTCCCTACGAATTTATCCGTAAGGACATTTATCTGGACCTACGGATAACTCCGTAGAGGTAAGAATCAGGACCTACAGATAAATCCGTAGGGGCAAGTATTTTATTTTATAAACCAATAAATTAAATAAATATTTTGTCCCTACGGAGTAACCCGTAGGGATATGTGTCCCTACGGAGTAAGGCGTAGGGGCAATTATTACTCCGTAGGGGTATGTTCAGGGCGAAAACTTGGACTTGCGGCCTTTGCCCCTACGAGGTAATTTTATGGCCCTACGGATGTATCCGTAGGGGCAGTGGTTTACTCCTACGGCTAAATGCATAGGGTCAAACGATTATTGTAGTAGTGATGAGGCTACAACTTCGGATGCAAGCCTAACCGCTGATGAATATCCTTTCTCCCTTGAATATTCAGTACCTCTGGTACTTTAGGTGAAAGTTGTTTACTCTCTTTAGGATCTCCAACAAGCGAATGCTTAAAATAGGTAGAGCTTACAAAACAAATTGTTTGGGGTTTAAAAGTTTGACCAAGAGGTCCTGAATTTCGAGACTTTCAATAAGCGCAAGAAATTACTGTTAATTATACCCTATTGTCTTTGAGAAATGTCTGGACAAAATACCTTATTCGTGTTAGGTTATTTAGATTTAGATTTTTCTTTTTTTAAAAATATTTTTATTTATTTATTTTTTTTTTTTTGGAGTTTGGTTGTTCAAAACTAAATTGATTAAATCTAATAAAATGGAAAATGTCCAAAATGGTGTTTATAAAATTAATGTTGAAAATTAGTGTGCTTTGTTCAAGTCTTGGTTACATTGCTTGGTAAAATGGCTTTGGCCCATTTAAGACCTATGATGGCCTACACTTTAAAGCATTTAGACTCTGCACAAGTTTGAATTCAAAACCTGTGGGACACGTTCGTTAATTATTCAAATGGGTTTCAACGGTTCAATCAAAGAAAAATCATGACCCATTCATGTAACTCTAGGTCGCATCTTTTGGTGACCTTTTAAAGAAGCATTCCAGAGAACAGAACGATAACAGAAAAAAAACTTTTCCCTACTGTAATATTATTCTCAAAAATAGTGAACCACAAAATCTTCTATAACTTTCTCATTTCAACACCGATTTCGGTGATTACTTTTACGTTGCTTTTGTTTTCACGAGCTCTACATGGCTACGAGATCAAAACCAAAGCTTTCTCTGTGATTCGAACTTAACAGAGCAATCGGACGGGCTGAGAAGTGTTGTACCTTGGGAACGTCTTTGTCGGTACAATCCGTACGAGAAGTGGCAATACGTTCTTAGGACAACGCAACTATCTACATGCTTCCCTTCGTCAGGCTCGATTTTCTAACTTTTATTTTATTTTCTATATTGTTTATGTGATCATATTTTTCAAACAAATAATTTATAAAATCATATTTTATTTTAAATTATTATTTACCAATTATTTCCTTATTTATCCAACAATCTAAGAAAATGTAACGAGAATAATTACTTATTGATTAGACTTGGCATATATTTGTTTATTATATTGAATTATTATCCTTTTATAATATTGTTATTCTATTTTATTTGTGGCTTCAAGTAAAGAATTATTAGTTGTTTCTAATCCTATGGTTAACATCACTACTTCTTCTCTCGATTGGTGGCTTGATTCCGGCATCAATGTTCGTGTGTTTTGATTTGTCTTGGTTCATAAATTTTAACAATCAATGTGGGGGAGGAGTAATATTAGGAAATAAAACGAGAACATCTATTAAGGGGATTGGAAATATTTCATTAAAACCATTTTCGGAAAAAAAAATTACTTTAAAAGATGTGCATTTTGTTCCGGAAATTAGGAAAAACTTAATTAGTATTTCTTTACTTGTTAGATCGATTATAAACTATTTTTTGATAATAACCAACTTGTCATTACTAAAAATTATAATTTCATTAGCAAATGTTATTTATATGATGGTTTGTTTAAATTGCATGTTATTCCTTACAATGCTTCTAATTATGCTAATAATAATTCTATTGTTTTAAATGTTGAAACTTCATGTTTATGGTATAATAGATTAGGGCATGTTAATTTTCATCCCTTGATGCATATAATGAAACTTAATCTAATTCTTATGTGCAAAATTGAGTTTAATAATAAATATCAAATTTGTGTTAATACCAAGCAAACTAAAAATCATTTTAAGGAGTCTATAGAAATACCCAAATATTAGAACTTATATATTCCGATGTTTGTGATTCTGCTAGTACTCCGATTAGAGATGGTAATAAATACTTTGTTACTTTCATTGATGATACTTCCAAATTTTGCTATGTGTATCTTATAAAAACCAAGGATGAGGTTGTTGACAAATTTAAAGTTTACAAAAATGAGGTTGAAAATCAAGTTGAGAAAAAGATAAAATTCTTAGATCCGATCGTGGGAGTGAATACACCTATAATGGCTTTACCATAATTTGCGAAGAGCGCGGCATTAGACATGATGTGACTGCACCATATTTGCCTTAGTCTAATGGCATAGCAGAAAAGAAAAATAGAACTTTAATAAATATGGTAAATTTTATGTTGTCGAGTTACGGAGTTCCTAAAAATTTGTGGGAGGAAGCCCTCTTATTTTCATATTATATTTTAAATAGAATACCTCAAAAGCTTAGTAACCAAACTCCTTATGAAATTTAGAAGAATCGGCCATCTAACATTAGTTATTTAAAGTTTTGGGGTTGTTTAGCAAAAGTTGTAATTCCGGTCCTAAAAGGAGGAAAATAGATCCACAAACTATTGATTCGGTTTTCATTGGATATTCTTCTAATAGTAATATTTATAGATTTTTAGTGGCGAAATTCGATATGTCCGATATATCAAATAACACCATTATTGAATCTAGGGATGCAACCTTTTTGAAAACATTTTTCCATTTAAAACAAAGGTTAGCAAACTCTATACCTATAATAAATAACGATTTGGAAGAATCCTTGCATTCTATTGAACCGAATGATAATAATATATCATTAGAATCTACACCCGAGCCCGATGACTTACGTCGATGCTATGTTTTCCGATGAAGTGCCGTTTTGGAAAGAAGCGATTTAAAGTGAGATTGATTCGATTTTACAAAATAAGATTTGGATTGTTACCGATTTACCGTAAAGAAGTAAAGCTATAGGATGTAAATGGATTTTCAAAAGAAAACTTTGAACGGATGAGTCTATAGAAAAATATAAGGCTAGATTGGTTGCTAAAGGTTTTACATAAAGAAAAGGCATTGATTTCTTCCATACTTATGCTCTTGTTGATCGTTTACTACTATGTGTGTTTTAATTGCATTTGCATCTATTCATAATTTATTAATCCATTAAATGGATGTTAAAACTGCATTTTTAAACGGAGATTTGGAAGAAGAAATTTATATGGACCGGCCAGAAAATTTTGTTGTTGAACGCTAAGAACATTAAGTTTGTAAATTAACTAAATTTCTTTATGACCTTAAACAAGCTCCTAAAAAATGGCACATGAAATTTGATAAAGTCATTTTAAATTATGATTTCATTATTAATCCATATGATAAATGTGTTTATTATAAACAATTTGATAATAATTATATCATTTTATGCCTTTATGTAGATGATATATTATTATTTGGCACTTCACTTTATATTATCGAGCATGTGAAGCAATATTTATCATCTATGTTTGATATGAAAAATTTAGGTCATGCAGATTTTATTCCTGGTATGAAATTAATTAGATGCAATAATGGTATCGCATTAACTTTATCACATACGATAGAGAAAATACTTAAAAAGTTTAATTATTTTGATGTTAAATCTGTATCTATACCTTTTGATTCCAATATGCATCGTACTAAGAATGGTGGTGAACCAATATTGTAACAAAAATATGCATAAATTATTAGCATGTTGCTTTATATTACCAACCGAACTAGACCTGATATTTCATATGCAGTTTCTAGGCTCGGTAGATATATTAGAAATCTAAATAAAAATGGTGTGCACTTGAAATATTTTTAATATTTAAAAGAAACTTTGGATTACAATTTGTTTTATACTGGTTTCCCAAATATAATTGAAGGATATAGTGACGCCAACTGGGTAACTGACTCACATTATGTGAGTTCTACTAGTGGTTATGTATTTTTACTTGGCAGTGCAGCCGTCACTTAGAGATCAACCAAACAAAAAGTATTTGTCTAAAACATACTAGATTTTGAAATGATTGCATTAGATACAGCATGTAAAGAAGAAGAATGGATTAAAAATCTATACTCACATTTACCTTGTGTTCCTAAGACGATTGCTGCCGTGAGTGTAAATTGTGATAATAGATTCTTATTGGATTTATTAACTAAAGAAAATTGCAATAAAAAAATAAATAGACATCTGCAGATGGGATATACAACTATAAAGGAACATGAGAATAATAGTGTTGTATCATTATTATTTGTTTATTCACAACAAAATTTGGCAGATAATTTGACCAAACGTCTTAATAAGAACCAGATCATTAATTCATCTAGAAGGATGGGGCTTAAGCATATATCTTTATCACCAAGAGCAGGAATCCAATTTCTTTGACTAGAGATTCCATGTTAATAGCTTCCAATAGAAAAAACAAAACTCTTGATGTAACCTGAAGAGCGCATAACTTTCTAAAAGAAAATTTTTCTGATCCATCTTTATGATGAAATGTGCTCTATTGGTGACATGAGGATGAATATATATATTGTTAATGATGTCGAAGTCATAATTATGTTAAGGTGTAATAACCGGTTACCTTGTGTACGTAATTTCCGTATTTTTAATAAAACTCAATTTTCCCAATTATATTTTATTCTAATTTTCCGAAACATTTTCTTTTCCCCAAATTATTTTCCTTATCTCCTAATTTCTTTTTAACTCCTATTAAAACCTTAACCTAAAAGCTAAACACCCAAGCCCATCTGTTCTCTCTTTATAATTTTTCCCTTCACTCCAACCCCTGGCCCAAGAACCCCAAGCCCACTTCCAAACCCAAACCCAAAACCGGTCCCCACGCCCATCTCTTCCTCTTCCTCCACCGCACTTCTTCTCTTCTTTCTTGGTTTCCAATTTGAATTCCCTTGAAAATCCAAACTGAAAAATCCTTAATCAATTCTCTTTATCATCCGTTTAATTCCCTTTAATCACAATTGATCCTCATTAAACCTCTTAAATCCCTTTAACTCATAAAACCTCTCTCTCTCTCTCTCTCTCTCTGAACAGTGCACCCTTTTCTCAAACCTTTCTCTCTTTCTCTCTCTCCCAACTCCTTCCAACTATTGCCACCACCGAGCTCACCCTTCCATCGTCACCCTCATCGCCGGCGCCGCCACGACCTCACCGTCACCGACAACCATCCCCTCTCTTTCCATCAACCAAGCCTCGCAACCCAACACCCAACACCACCCTTGCCTCCAACCTCCAGGCTCCGGCCACCACCTCCGAAACTCCGGCCACCTCGTCGCTACCAACCCTAAGCCGACTTCCTCACTGCCGCGAACATCAACGAGCCCCCTCAACAGCCGCACCCTCTAGCCGACCATCACCGGCCACCCAACCGCAACTCCTAACCGCTACCCGAGCCTTCTACGCCGTCGGCCATCACCTGATATCGTTGCCGTCGTCCGAAGCAGCCCCGCCTCCAACTCCGAGCCAAGCTCCACAGCGCCGAGCCCCGCGACACAAGTCTAAGCCTAGCCAAGCCTCATCGTGGTCTTGTTGCGCCGCGCCGTGTCGTGATCGCGCCCGTGCTGTTGTGTTGCCATGCTCGTGCGATCCGTCGCCCGTGTCATCGTCGCTTTTGTGAATCGTCGATTCATTAAAGGCAAGTTCAAAAACTTGCTTTGCATGCTACGACATATATCATATATAAGTAGTACGTTAGTTTAATAAAAAATTAGTTTAACAATTAAGATTAATTATGTTATTATGGTCTCGGATGGATAAAGCGATCTGTGTTTGCACATAACGTGATGAGGAGTATAAATCAGGTTGAAATGTCATGTGGAATTTATAGGAGATAATTAACGTTTCAATCAAGTAGAATAAACCGATATTTTTATTGATCCCGCATACACAGCCTAGGTGTTTGGTATGGAACCCTATGCAAAAACCTAATAAAAAATGGAGGAACTCATGATAAATATATCTCTTTATTGTTTATGAATATCTTGTGAAAATTTGGATATAAAATAACATCGTTTCACACATGAAATGACATTTCCGACAACCGACGCGAAATCTGGAATTCCTGTACATGCTATCCCGTAAAATTCATAGTAAATTGCATATATATCGGATCGTAGCGTTCTTAGGCTCTTTGTGAATAGGACTGGATAATTTATGAATCTATGTAGACGATTACTGAATATCGTGTCATTTCGATAGTGAAAACTGCAGAGATTTTTGGCTCTGGACTGCAGTCTAGAGCAGAAATCTCTGCTAATACCTTAAATTAAATATCTGTAAGTCACTGTTCAAATGCGCAAATATGCGGAACCTTATATAGATATGTAGGAAATTAAGTTAGCCTTCTTATGCCACTATTTTCACTGAATTCCGTCGTTTTTTGATATTTATAACATATTTTAAATTGTCGATGTGTACGGCTGATTTCTGCAGTATCAGTTTAAACGTAGTGATAATAAACTGAACATAACCCAAAGTAAACGATGGCTAATACTGATTCGTATTTTGCATTGAAACCCTGACTGATAACCCTATATAATATTGAACTGTGGTGACATCAAATTATGAATGTAATTAATGTAAAAATACGTTCGAAGATGGAATTTCAGTTTAGAAACTGAAATTCCAGCAATGAACGTCCGTTTTGAAACAACCGTATCTCACTAACCAGAACTTTGATTGGTATGAAAGCAATTTTTTGTCTAGATAATTGAGTATACTATTTATGCCTTTTAAATTGCTTCGCCGAATTCTGCACGTATGAATTATTACGATTTTTCTAATGCAAATGACATTGGCCGCTCATATATATTCTTAGTGTATATTACTGCATTTCTATTATATTGCATGTGTGTTTTACCCTTAGTTCATAGTGATCATTTGTATTGACACTCTAGCGATTATAGAGTATTATCGAGCGATAGTGATATCAATTAGTTGTGGTTGTGTCAAGTACGCCAGTGAAAGTGATCGAACAGTAAAAATGATTGAACAACGATAGTGATGTGTACTTGTATACAACCAGTTCGATACATGAACATATACTGAAACTTGGGGAAATAGGGAAATCGAGGGTGGAATCAAACTTGTATTTAGCGAGATATAGTGTTTAGAGGATGATCATTCAAAAAGTGACACACACACACACACACACACACACATACTGATTAGGTCGTGAGCCTATCGACACAGCTACAGGGTTATGATCCGGGAACAGTGGACCGTAGTCTCGGACATGCACAAGACCCTCGTTAAATACGATAACTCTTTTTCACCGATCGATTTCATTGACTTGGAGTCTAATAGGTTTAGCGACATAGATATTGCATTGATTACTGATTTGACACACATGCTAACTTATTCACCTATGTCTGCTTTCCACATCCACTTATCATTATTTTCCATGCCTGCTAGTTCATGTTTATTTTACTGCATAATTATATATTGCTATATTTTGTCACTTTGACGACCTGAGTATGTATGCTCAGAAGATAAAGCGGACCTAGCTCTGGATCAAGACTTGCCCTACGAGATTGCGGAGATTTAGACCGTGATATCAGTGTTATCGTCTTCTGTTTTCAATAAAGAACTGTGTTATTTTGGTTAGTAATATTTTCTTGTTATTGAACTCCTTGTATCGTTGAACTCATTTTGATTAATGTAATAAAATAGTGATTGTGATTTTCTTTACTTGTGCTGCATTTTACTGATTACTATGTAATTCTAGAAACCGAACTGTGACTACGACAGGATTATTGTAACAACTCCAATTTCAATATACAGAAAATTTATTTAAAAGTTAATTTACAAGTGGAGTATTTGCAATACTGTGTACACTATAAGTATTTGAATTGCTTTTGAACAGCAAGAAAGCACTTATAGCTCATTGGTAAAGCCTTGCACTACTGTGACGTAGCCCCTGTATTGAATCCCCCCAGCCATATTATATTTTTATTAATTTTTCTTTTAATATTTTAGAAGCCCAAAGGTTTACACGTGCACTACACGTTAAATGAAAAGTCACAGATTAAACAAACACGTGCACTGGGTTATATCAAACGACGGGGACACGTGGCCAAAATCTCACCACCCACCACCGGACTACGACCAGCGAGATCTTCAGTAGGACCGGCACCGCCGGCCCCCCCGTAACGGATGGTCCCCAATTCTTCACCTTAGCACCCCTACACCTCCATATTGTTTGTTTACTCTGTAATTATCCAGAGAGTGTAATTTCCCTCTTCAACTCTAATTTTAATGCATATTTTTAATGATTCTTTAACCCTCAAAATCCTAATTTTCCCTATAAATACCACACCACATTTCACCCTCCTCACTCAGAATTTCATTATAAAAACTCTCAAAATTTTCTAAGTCCTAAGTTGTACAAATTGAGTTAGCAAGAGGCGAGATTTCGACGACATTTCGAGAAGATTCCGGCGACGAAACGACGTCCCGACGGTTCCTAAAGTTTCCTCCTCCTCCCTTCCTTCTTAAAAGCTTGTAAGTCCCCTCTCCCCTTCTCTTTTTCTATTCTAAAACTCCTCTTTTTCAAAACTCGTCGGAAGCGGAGTTATTCCGACTTCCGATTCGTTTTTCTTTAAAACTCCACTTTTCTTAAACAATAAAATACCATATTCTCATATAATATTTAACAAACATAAATAAACATATTAGAACAAGTTTCATCTCAAAATAATTCATGCTGCAATTTCTATTTCACTTTTACAGTAAAATATCATCATGTTACATATAACTTGTAAATATTCAATTTAACCATATTACCTTTAGATAACTCACGAGGTAATGATCTACCTCATCACAACACACATTTTTGACATAGCACGATAAATTTTGGGATTCTAGGTTATGGGAAAATACGCTTTTACGAATAAATATCTTAAACAATTAAAAATCGTTTTCTTTAAAAAGGGTGTTAATTAAATTCCTTGCAATTGTGTCTCTACAACCCATTTTGGGGGAACCCGATCGAGATGGTGTGGGTTATTGCACGTCCTCAGGCCTGGTAGAGCGAGATGCAGACCTCCGCAAGAAGCATTCGATCTCGATGGAATTTTTAATGCAATTTTTAAGAAAATGAGATTTCTACAAAATAAATAAAATTTAGTTTTATTATATATATATATATATATATATATATATATATATATATATATATATGAATATTATCAAAAGATCTATTTTAAATATATTATACAAATATTCCATATTTTCTAAATCAAAGGAATCACCATTACATGAAACTACCATTTCAATACAGTACAAATTCCAATTTTTCATTAAAATACCATATACAATGAAAACGAGGTTCTACTCACGAGAAAATTTCACTTTTATAAAATATGCATCTATGAAAATCCTAAAGACGGTAATTAAATACTTGAGTTGTATTTTGAAATTATATCAAAAACTATTTTAACATAAAACCTCCTCAAGTTATATCAATTTACAATATGGATCCTAGTAAATATAGGTTTAAGCGGGACCAGATCTCTTGAGCCTCGGAGAGTCGGAGAAAGTGTATGCTTGCCTATCTAAGGTAAACAATCTAACAACGGTGTTATCAACACGGTAATTGTCTTTGAAAAAGACACAAATCCTGCCGTCCATGTGCAGCAGTTACCGATAACATCAAAACTAATTCAGGACTTCAATTTCTTTTCAAAATGTCTGACTCAAATAGAGTCTCAATCTAATCAATCTGACTTGAATATGATTCAAGTATAAACAACAATTAAACATGAATCCGTCTATTCAATCTATAACAATATGTCTTGACCGAACCGAACCATTGATATACTCTATTTACATGACTATCCATTTATATCCATTCCGTTTACTGATATCATGGTTTCAGCAAGTCATCCATCTATTATACAAACAATACAATTCAATACAAAAGACATTACGAGGTTTTAAAGGGATAGACTGGTACGGAATGTGTTAGAAGTGGCACGAGACGGTCACTTTAATACACCTAACCTGAATATCCATTGCCGTTGTACTGTGGCTGAATGGTTCTTTGTGCCCCGTATAACTTAGTCTGCGGATAGTTGGGATCCTCTCGTATACACTGGCATATTCTGTACCAAACTACAAATAAACGCGTTAACATTATAATCAAACATTACTAGTTATACTCTCTTTCTGTCTATTCCATCTATACCCATCTTTGAGACTTACCGAGTGATTGTTCGCTGACGACATTCCTTTCTTCTTTCTTTGGAATGTTGTCAGGTGGATCGGACTCACTGGAGATCGAGCCCAGTACTGAAAACTTGGAGCAATTAGCCTTTGACCCCGAGCTTTAGATACTTGTACATATTTTTCATTTCAGTTATACCATTATTTAGACATTGCTTTCTATTCATGTATTTACATTTCCAGTTGTACTTGTAAAGAAATGTTAATTAAATAAAAGTTGATGTTCATTTATATTCATGTCTCTTGTGTAGATTTTACTTTATATTACTTATATACGCTTAGCGTGTTTATTTCTGAGTAAATACATCGCGTGACTCGTGACGCCTCCTTGCCCGTACATTGGGAAGCAGGGCGTGACAGGTTTTGTTGGCGGCCCATGCAGATCAGTTCTGCATGGACATGCAGGTCAATTCTGCATGAAGTCCTAAGCAATATAACAAAAGAATCGGCAACTAAAAACATTCTTTACATTTCATATTTCTTGAATCTTACAATTTCATATACTTTGAATCTATCCTAACCCGAATTTTCTGTCATGCCCCGCTTCCCAGAGTGCGCTAAGATCGGCACGTGACAGAGCCAACAATGCAACCTGTGGCTAGGAAACATCCCTTCACAGTCACATTACGGCTGTCTAGAAGATATCAAGAACAGGAGAATAAAAATAAACTATCTAGTACATGTCCATATGCCAGAATAAACGAGTCAAGAAATAATATGCGGAAGCAATGAATCCAAATAACAATAACAATCTGGAAAGTATGTCCAAAATACGGGCTCACATCAGGAAATGAAAATACGGAAATAAAACTAAACCAAGCTAGATACTAACATGATCCTCACTGCTCGGACTGTCGGCTGAAATACTCCTGATCAGCCTGTGAAAGAGACAGAGGATCCGGGCCATGCAAAACCCAGACATCAGTGCGTCATAATATCAAACAATAAAATATAATCAGGAGATAACAAGATATGTAGGCATGCATATGAATAGTATGTTAGTTATATGTATGCCCTAGAGGCCATTACTATACATAGGTTGTATATTGTAGTGGATGCTTGGACATATATAGGGATGACTTTCTTGCTTGATATGATAGTATGCTATCTGGTTACTCTTTACCTTAACGTGTACACTGATTGTCTCTCTGTTACATGTTGGTAAAGCCCTTAGGATGTGTACTTGACTACCTGGACTATGATGCAGATCATACTAGTGGGGACGTGGTAGTCCATAAGTACATCCTTCATAGTCCCTAGTTATGGGTGTATCGAGACGGGGCATCGATATACCAGAGTAGACTAGCGTATACCTTCTCGACCCATACAGATGGGCGATGGATGATCCCATATCCATTGGTGTTTGACATCAGAGATGATATACATGTGCTCAGTAGAGACTGGGTATACTGGACGGACTCGCCGAGAGGTCCCAGATGGTATTATATCTTACGTCAGATGGCAGTTCTCTGGTGACACTGGTACGGGTTATTCTGTAGACCCGAGATCGTCATAGAGTCTTGTGTGATTCCCACTGTGCTTTGATTTCCATCATACCACGTCCAAGAGGGCGTGCAAAAAGGTGGCTTTTGGGTACAGTCCCGAATCACATGGAGGCAATGAGCGATAGGAGGGGTTTCATCTCTCCCGGTATAGGGAGTTGATGTTGCGCTGTGCTCGATTGGCTATAACAGGAAGTTCTTGGCCAAGGCTGCTTTTGGGATTTACTGATAAGTGTTACCAGTAGTTTCTCGACCCGTTATGAGCCTCATATCGACACGACTTATCGAGTTATTGGGGTCTGACGTTTACCACCCCTAGGCGAGATATGCGACATATCAGACGAACAGACCGGACTGTACGGTAGTGTTACTCGTTGGATTCACAGGAGTGTGAGCGGGCTTGCTCGTTGATCTTCTGATCGCTCAATACCCGGGTGGCCGTTACGTTTAGCAGACCACTTGCGGCTTGTGGGTGTTTGATATGATCATCACCTGCTGCCGGCGTATTGACGAGTCTTTAGAGTCCTACACAGAGCTTTCCTGGCTCAAGCGAAACGAAATATGAGCGCATATGAGATATGTGCGGGACCGAGAACAATACCAGTATGTGATACTGTATTCTATTCTCGCGATTTGTATCATTGGACGGTTATATGAGATATAGCCGGGTTACCGAATCAAGTGTTGATTCGATACATTGATACACTTTATATTAGTCGGTTATATGCATTATGACCGGATCATTAAATCAAGTGTTGATTTAGTGATTTAATGTATAATTATATATTTGATATATTACTTTACATTAACTAGTATTTGTTCACTTAAGATTATTTTCTCACTAGATTGTGCACATTGTATATATGCTATATTTTTGTGCACTTGTTTGTATCATGTTTGATGATACATGCAAACTTGGGTTAGTGTATGCTTTAAACTATGATTAGGTTAATGGTTAGGGTTTGATTTACTTACTTACTTATTTATTTATTTCTTTTGGCAAGAAACAAATATGGTGGCTTTTTTTGTTTTATTCTTGGAGTTTTTTGAAGCTTCACCATTTTTATTTCTTCTTAAAACCTAACCATTATCTAAACCCTAGTTTATTCTCTACATGGGTTAAACTAACCCATGGTTGCTAAATGATAACCATCACTTGATTTTCTATTATGTATCATTCATTTTTGATTTATTCTTTTTCTTTCTTCTTCTTCATCTTCTTCATGAAGAAAGAAAAAGTTTGCTAGAAAATTCTAAATGATGATTCCAAGTGAGAAATCCAAATCCAAAGTGAACCCACTTCCTATTTCTTCATCCTCTATCACTTGCCATGTAGTAGAGGGTGTTTTCTTCACAAGTTTTTTGACCTAATGAAGTTAGAGCTTGAGTTTGAGTCGCCTCGACGTAGATCATCTTCGGCCTCGAAGTCAATGACCTAGCCCGATCATTTCTCCGACGAAACCATCGCTAGAGTCCGGGATCCGATGATCGCAGCGGAGGGACGTCAACACGGAGCTAAAGAAATGGTGGAGCGGATCTACAAAGGTTGTATTTCCTTTCACTCATTAGCAAAGTTGTTTGTTTGCTTGTTGTTTCGCCTTTACTTCTAGTTAACGATCCAGTTTAGGGTTTCTCGGTACCGAAAATTTTTGTTTGGCATGGTTGATGTCTTGTGGAACCTCTTGAGTGTGCCTAGTAACCCTACAGTGGTATCAGAGCCTAGCTAGAGCTTTAGGCGAAGTGTAGACGAAGCTAAAAGTCCGATCGAACGAGATATCCCCCGATTTCTCCCCTCTCTGTACAATTTTTGAAACAGTGTATTTTTCCCAATTAAAAATGCTCATAAAATAGTGCAGGGAAATATAAGATTAACTGTGCAAAACGAGACTGTAACTCACTTAAACGGCCGCGGAACCGCGGCAATGACATGCCATTAGCAGCGGTTCCGCGGCGCAATTGATGAGTTAGGGTTTCAAGTTTGTACAGTTTCCACCGTATGTGATTCCTGGTGTTTCTGGGCACTTTTAATTATACTCAATAGTTGAGTTTTCTGGGGTGTATTGGGGACTCATTGATTCGATCGGATATTTTTAACATCGTTTATGTTTTTCCGGATAATTTTAGAACATGTTAAAAAGTTCGACCGGATATAAATACCCAATTTTTCCCCTGCCGGGAAATTTCCAAGTGTTGGATTTTTCCGTAGTTTGAAAACGTTCTAAGTAGTGCAAGTAACGCGATGGACCCTCTAGAAGACAACAAACCTTAACTCGATTATGTGACCGTCTTGAACTGCCCTTTGAACCTTAGGGTTTGGGGCAGTACGGCGTGCCACATGTGAGGCGTTGGCTTGACCCTTCTACGGCTGGACCATTGGTACTGTGGCATGAAGTGAATGTTTTTAAACTTATTTCATGTGTTGAGCTGTTTCGGGAAAACTTGGGTGTTCGATTGTTCGATCGGAAAGTTTAACATTTTCTATTTATCTGGATTGTGATACAATATTTGGAATTCACAAGTAGTTATGAGATAACTAATATAAATGTTATAAACATAGCACTTTAGTCTCACTTGATCGGTTGCCACGGAATTTTGATGCGATCAAAAGTCCGTCGCAATCACGTAGCGTACGCGGATACTCGCCGGTAAACTTAATAGATAGGCACGCCCCATAGCCCCGACCAAGTGACTGTAGGAGAACCCCGTCGCCGAAAGCATCCGTTCGGGTGCTCGCGGCAGCGATGTTCCGCCTTGGTGCACTTCGTCGACGGTATCGGGGGTGCGGCCGTCTACTAAAGTTTGCGACGAGCATTCGATCAGTTTATTGGGAATCTTGTTGAATTGCCCGACTAGATATTGAAAAGAGTTTTCAATATTGAGACTAAAATGCGGGGTTTATAATTGTTAGGCATGTGATGTCTAAGGAATTCATTTGGTCAGGCATGCGATGTCTGAGGAGATTGCGGATTCTAACTGTTGTAGTTTTACACTTTCTTTTCTGTGACCGTAAGTGTAATATGTGATATCGCCGGTTTCGTTACTATATGTCAACGACAATTGGGACGGGTATATTTACTTACGTTGATGACATGTGATGTTATGTGTTGCTGGATATGTTATATTGGATCGTCGTGTTATGAATAGTCGGGTTTTTTTTATGTGAGATGAGTGTTTTTCATTTTCATTCATGTAAAAACTTGTATATAATATTCTTTTATTGGGGCACTTCCAGGTAGCGGAAGATGTCACCATTGTATATTATTTACTTTTCCGCATTAGGATAGACCCAAGGAGGAGGGCACAAGTAACCGGGTTCTGGAGTCCAGTGGGAGACCAACTCGAGGAGTCGAGTCCGGGTCTCCTAACTCTAGAATTGGTAGGGTTGCTTGCCGCTCTCGTAGGGGTCTAGGGGTGTGGGTTTGGCTATTCATCGCGACCGTGGAATCCGTGTTTTATACAGGCTCGTATTGAAAACACGGACGTCCTAGTATATCCAATATTTCATATGGTTATTCTGCTGCGATATCTGTGATGTGATCATTTGATATACTGTGATGAATACTGTATATAGTATATATGATATATTATATAGACGTTACTTATGTTTTACACCCGCGCTAGCCCTGCCCCGCTCTGCCGTTAGTTACCTAACCTAACGGTGCACGAGGGGACATCGAGGCGAATGCGGATGGCATAAGTGTACATCGTATTTATCTGTGATGTTTAGGTGACTTAAATGATGGGACTTCATTAATATGATTAATGAAAGAAAATAAACCTAAGATGTTGTGGAATCGAATTTTCAAAAACGGGTAGCTACAGTTCTTGCTTTGCATCGTGGTGTTCCTTGTAGAACATCTTGCACCTTATTCGATAAGGAAAGGACCGAGATCCCTTCACCGGGAGTGACTTCTTTAGCAATAACTGGCAGATACTACAACCCTCAGTTTGTCTTTTGATTGCTCCTATAGTTCTTGCTTTGCATAGCTGTATATGTGATATATCCTGCACCTTATTCGATGAGGAAAGGGCCGCGATCCCTTCACCGGGAGTGACCCCTTTAGCAAAACTAGAAAAGCCTCAAAAACACTCCATTTTAAAATCATTTGATTCTACAACGATATCAAGTTCATTACGCAATAGGTTTTCAGAAAAACCTGTCGTAGCCCTCCGTCATTTCAGATAAGTACTAGTTAGTATTCATGCTACGTTTGTTGACTATGTTAAGGCGTAATGTGCGGTAGCTAATTAGTGCTTATTTGTATAAGCATATGATGCGATTGGATTAGGGTAGTCGTGCGACTTTGTTGACTATGTTAAGGGTCGTGAGAGTGGGTTTAATTCAATCGGGAAATGACGGGTTGAACTTCACTAGCACTTATGATTTGTTGACTATGTTAAGGTCATATAGCTGCTAGGGGCAAAATTATCGGGAATTTCAAGTGTTGAAATTTGCAATGAGATTGCATACCTTCTATAAGATAGTTGGATCCCGATACCCGCTGCGAGTAATTGTTACTCCTGGGAGAGTTTTACACATTACAATTAGCCGATCAAATAGGTGTCTAGAAAGGTGTCAATGGGGTTACGCCTCTGGGAAAACGAGGTTTACATTAATTAGGTTCATGCGAAAGCATGGGGGACCTTCCTCAAAGTACCGACACTGGCCTGGCTGAAAGATTGGCGAACTTGTAGCGTGTAATTAATCCCGGCTAGTCTTTCCTTTTAGGGTTTGAAGGAAGATTTGATAAAAACAGTGGGAGCCATCCTGATTAGATAAAATAATAACCAATCTGATCTTGCAAGAGTGCACGCAGAGTGTTTTCTTCTCTCTCTCTCCAGGTAGCGACCATGTTACGCCTTAATCAAGATAATAAAACGGATATATTGACCGAACCCGCTTGTTATACTGAGCTGGGGAACGTTGGTCCCGCTCCAACTTATAATTGTTATAAGACAGAGCAGGAAATTGGGGAATACCAGATTTCCCGTGCCGCCCAAACGAATAGAGTGCATGTTGATGCATCATCTTCGGGTGTGTTCATTACAGAGAACTGTTTCTCAGTATCCTTTACGTCCTGGGTATGTGATGCCAGATCAGGATCCCGCATATGTAATATGTTACATGGGCTACAGAAAGGTAAAGAACTGAGAACGGGTGATAAGTTTCATGAGGTAGAAAACGGTGTGTTTCCTGATTTAAAATCAGGAAAGCTTACGGAAAAAGCTTGAGAAGAGGGTCACGTGCTTACACGTGACCAGCAGTCACGTGTTGGCACGTGACACCCAAAAGTACCGGCAAAGCAAGTTCAGCTTCCTGACTACATCAAAGAAAAAGGGCTTAAGAAAGGGTCACGTGCTCCCACGTGACCAGGGTCACGTGTTGGCACGTGACATTTTAAAGCGGATTCAAAGGCACATCGGTTCCCTGATCAAGTCAAGGAAAAAGAGTCCAGACCAGGGTCACGTGCTCACACGTGACCAGGGGTCACGTGATGGCACGTGACGGTTAAGCAACAACCAGAAGACAGCGCAAAAAGAAAGAAGAAGGCTCATTCCAAAGGGGGTCACGTGCCCACACGTGACCATGGGTCACGTGGTCACACGTGACCGGCTTTCAAAGCCCATTTTGTCAACAGAATTAAATTCTGAAAGAGATTCAAATCTTTCCAAAGGAAAGCGACTACCTGGAACCAATCGAATTAAAGATTCAGAGGTGATGAAATATCATCTATCTATGGGAAAATTTCGGGTTTGGAAAGATT
Source organism: Agapanthus africanus (assembly GCA_030015575.1). NCBI lineage: Eukaryota > Viridiplantae > Streptophyta > Magnoliopsida > Asparagales > Amaryllidaceae > Agapanthus > Agapanthus africanus. The sequence continues at coordinate 944,888,486 of CM057338.1, read as the reverse complement.
TCCCCTTTAAATCTAACCGAAACAACAAAGGAGAATCCCGGGACTTGAAATCCAATGGTGAATAAAATTCACCTAATAATCCAAAGGTCCAGAACGAATGATGGATGCAAATCAAATCTCTCAATGAAGATTCGTAAAAAAACTAATTGACTCGGCTGCTTCTCCTATAAATAGGAGCCAAGAGACACAAAAAAAAGGGGGAGAGATACGCAGAGGGAAGAAAGGGAGAGAGAGCCTTGATACTTCGAGGAACTTGGATCTTCTGCAAAAGAAAACCCTAGGTAAGAAAGGGAAGGCTCCTTGAAAGAAAGGAGAATTTAATTCTCAACAGAGTTTAACTCTGATATATAAAACGGAAGAACATATTTCTTCTCTCTTTGATAGAGGATCTGCAAAGTGCACATCTCCCCTTGAGGTTGAGAATTTAATTCTCAATGGGTCGAGATCCTGCCATGCAGATCCAAAACATAGAGAGGGAATGGAAGCACGAGAATTTAATTCTCACAGAACTATAAGAATTTAATTCCTTTGAAATAAAACTAGGGCTTGACCCTGTGTTATGGGAATTTAATTCCTTCAGAGCAAAAGAAACAGGGTTTAACCCTAATTAAGAACCTAGTTCTGTTGGAACAGCGGGGATTTAATTCCCTTGATCATAATTTAACAAGAGAGTGGGAATTTAATTCCTTAAAAGCTTTGATTAGGGTTTAACCCTATTTGGTTCTTCACATGTATGAAGAATTTAATTCCTACAGAAAATTCAGAGTTCAACTCTATTCAGAATATAAACCTTTAAGAGGAAGTAGGAATTTAATTCCTCTGAAATTACTGTCAGGGTTTAACCCTACGAGGAATTTAATTCCTGGAAAAGATTAACAGATCCTCTAAACAATATACATAGAGGCAGGGTCACGTGTCACCACGTGACCCCCCCAGGAGATCTACAGAAAACCCCTTTGAGGCAGCAGCCCACGTGACCCACGTGACCCTTGACAGAAGCTTTAATACACATGCATTTGAATGCCCATCACGTGATGGCACGTGATGCTCTGAAAGACGCAATAATTTCAGCAGAATAAATGAAGGGAGGGCGCTCTCACGTGCTGCCACGTGACCCCTCTTGCCTTAGTGTTTAACACTAAATTGAAACTCTCGAACCCAGTGTTAAAACACTGTTGGGCCTTTGTGTTCAACACTAATCAAAAAGCTTTATTTGCAGTGTTCAACACTGATCTGTTTTAGTATTTAACACTAATTTGAAAAGCCTTGTTGCTGGTGTTTAACACCGATTATCTTTTAGTGCTAAACACTAACTTGTCAACCTCCTTCCCAGTGTTCAACACTGATTGCTCTGTAGTGTTTAACACTAGGCTTTGGCCCAATTGGCTAAATGGATGGAGGCAAAGCCTCTCCTGATTGGACTTAGCCCAAGATGGCCATAAGTCTTCAATTTATGATTAACTGGGCCAATGGGCTCATAACATAATTAATCGGTCTTGATCCCAAATTGGGTCAAAGACTATTTAAGCCATTCCGGTTCTAGGGTACATCTCTTCACTCCTTTGATACTTGGCATTGTAATCCCTCAATGTCTTCAAAGAGGTGACGGGTCCCGATGACCACACATTGATATGGACTGTGGGGTCCTTAAACCCGTGTTTAATGCAAAATTCCTGGTTACGTGGAACGCGGATAATGTCACTCTTTGACCCCGTGGAAAACGTCCAGAGCGGAGCCTGGTCCTCGCAGAGCACGGCAGTGAACCCGTGTGAAGCATCCAGAGCACATACCGGACTGTGGGGTCCTTAAACCCATGGACTACGACGTCCTTAACCTTGACCGAGATGTCTTAAAACTAACAATGGACTGTGGGGTCCTTAAACCCATGGACTACGACGTCCTTAACCTTGACCGAGATGTCTTAAAACTAACAATGGACCGCAACGTCCTTAAACTACCCATGGACCGCAATGTCCTTAAACTAGAACAATGGAGCCCCGTATGCTCTTTTGTCGGATCTAAACGGTCCCGTTTAAGTTGATTTTAGCCTCAAAGATGGCTAACGTATCCTTAAACCTTCAAACAGACTGGACTATGAATCCCCCCAATTAATTCTGGCTCGAGGGTACATCTCTGAACTCCTCTGACATCCGTCGTTGTAATCCTTCAACGTCGTCAGAGAGGTGACGGGTCCCGACGGCCATACATGTGATGGACCACTATGTCCCTAAACTGGAACATTAGAGCCCAAATGCTCTTTTGTCGGATCTAAACGATCCCGTTAAGTTGATCTTAGTCTCAAAGATAGACTAACGTATCCTTAACAAACGTTTGAGTTGATCTTAGCCTCAAGTATGGCTGACGTATCCTCAAACCAAACCCCCAAACCCAAATCTAAGATAATACGGATTTGGACTAGTCCACGCCCTACGGGCGACGACATAACTCAGTCTCCGTAAACAATCCACGGGCAACAAAACACAAAACAAACACCCACGACACGAAGTGACCATCTGGAGAAGGAGAAAGTTGTTACCGCAATGCGGTAGCGTAATTAACTGCAGGGGCTTGCGCCTGCAGGGAAGAGCGTCCCCACAATCAAAAACCCCTCAAACGAGGGGGAATCTGACGAAGTCTGCTATATCGGACGCATCCGTCTAAACCTTCGATACACGGTGCCATAAATCAACTTGGCATCTTCGGAGAGGTGGACGGATAGCACCAATTAGCATCTGCCCCGAATCTCAGGCAAGACGTCATGTCGCGCCGCCATTCAGAGGGGAACACGGTGCAAGTGTTGCAGCCAGGTCTGTTGGTCACTGTCACCCTGTATTACCAGAATACATTGATTCGGAACAAATGTTATTAGATACCGAACCTGATATACAAAATCATATCAGTCTCTTTATTTAGATAAAGAAGGATATAATTTTGTATTTTTGGATAATGTTTTGAACATTTCCTATATCAAGAGTTGATCGGTTCAGGCACGTTATCTAAAAGTATTGACGTTCTAAATCAAACCACAGTTCTTAGTATACAGAACACACACAAGAGGAAGAGTTCAGAAATGAACAAATCCTTCTTGTGGTATTGTAGACTAGGTCATGTCAATGCGACCCGACTAGCTAAGTTACATATAGATGCATATTTAAATTAGTTTGAATTTACATCTTGTGAAACTTGCCAGTCATGTCACAGAGATAAGATGACCATAGCTCTGTTTATTGGAAACAGAGAAAGAGTTATTGAACTCTTGGGATGATACATGTTGATGTATGTAGGTCCCCTGTCTACACATGCAAAGACCGGTTCTTTGTACTTCATTACATTCTCTGATAATCTCTCAAGATTCAGACATATGTTCCTGTTGAAACACAAGTCCGAACCTTTTGAGATATTCACAGAATATAAGTTAGAAGTAGAGAACCAAAATACGGGTAAAAGTATTATGTCTTTTGATGTGATCAAGGAGGAGAATACTTCAGCACGAAATTCCTAGATTATTCTAAAGAAGAATGAGATTCTCTCTCAGCATTACTCCTCCGTATACACCATAGCACGATGGTATATCGGGGCGGAGCAATAACACCCTATGTGATATGGTGTGCTCTATGATGAGTACTACTGAGTTTCCTATTTCCTTTTAGGGAGTTATGCACTTATGAAGTTGCATACCTATTGAATAGGGTTCCGATCAAATCAGTTGCCTACCACTTCATATATGATATGGAAAGGGAAGAGCCCATCTCTTAAGTCAGTTAAGATTTGGGGTTGTCCGGCCTATGTCTAAAGAGCAAAATCCGGACAAGCTCGAGGCAAAATCAGATCTGTGGAAGTTTGTTGGATATCCCAAGTATTCGCAAGGGAATATCTTCTACCTAACCGAGGAAGAAAAATGTTTTGTTTCTCAGTATGCCACCTTTATGAAAGGGGATTTCTTGTGAAGAAATTATTGGTTAAAAGGTAGAACTGGAAACAGTTCCAGCTATATAAACTGCAGCTGATGATTTGGTAGAACCAAAGGATTCAATAGCAACCAACGAACCTCAGCCTCTCCGCCGATCTAGTAGGGTTCCTCACCCACCTGAGAGATACTTCGGTTTCTCTATGACAGTGGGAGCAAGGATTGCATCATGAGATGATGACCCAACTAGTTTTGGGCTGGCCATCAGGAGTAGGACTCTGTAAGAATGGCTGGATGTTTATCGATCTGAGATGGAATCCTTATACACCAACAAAGTATGGACTTTGGTTGCTTTATCTGAAGGGTTAAATCCCCATCAGGAGCAAGTATATCTTGAGAAGATTACTTGGTGTATATGGAAAAGTTGAGACTTTCAAAGCTAGACTTGTTAAAGGTTTGTATTATAGACCAGTTATGGCTTATAATGAAACCTTTTCTAAGTAGCTATGCGTAAGTCCATCCAGATCCTACTTGCTATGGCTACATACCAGGACTACGATATCTGGCGGTTGGGTGTCTTGACTGCTTTTCTAAATGATGATTTGGAAGAAAGCGTCTATAAGTACACAGTCAGAGGGCTTCGTAGACAGTGGGAGCAGCGGAAACGTATGCAAGATTTTTTATGTGATAAAGCAGGCATCGCGGAGTTGGAACATCTGTTTTGATGAGTTAGTCAAAGAGTTTGACATCATCAAAATGGTAGATGAACCTTGTATATACAAAAAGGTAGTAGGGAGTATGCTGGTGATCCTCGTAGAGTACGTGGATAACATACTCTTGATAGGGAAGGAGTTTCCTATGCTACGCTCGGTCAATCTCCGCTTATCACAAGGACTCTCCATAAAGGATCAAAGTAATACCTCCTAAATCCTGGGTTTTGGATCTATGAGATAGATCTAATTGGATGTTAGGATACTCACTAGTTGTAGTGAGATGGTATCAATTGATCCTGGGGAGAATCACTGGAAAGGTTCCAGGGTGATAAGGACGACTGAATATCAGTCGCAGGCATTGTCTTTACCCTCAGTACAGGGACGGTATGTTGTAAGAGTTCCAAGCTAGAACCGTGACATACTAGACGATTAAAGGCAAGATACATCGCTACTTAAGATGCTACCAAAGAGGCAGTCTGGGTGTATATAAGTTCATTAGATGAACTTCGTTCCTCCCATTGTGTGACAATGGAGTTGTGGCTTATGCCAAGGAACGCCCGTCCCATCAGTGATCCAGACATATTCTTAGGCAGTATCACCTGATCGTGGAGATGGTTGATCTCCAGGGGATCGAGGTTAGGAGAGTAGACTCAGAGGACAACACGGCGGATCCACTCACGAAAGGCCTTTTCCCGGAGAGAGACTTTTATAGGATGGTTGAGTATGAGATACTACAACCACTGCTATCAGATGGCCCTAGTGCAAGTGGGAGATTGTTAGTTATATGTATGCCCTAGAGGCCATTACTATACATAGGTTGTATATTGTAGTGGATGCTTGGACATATATAGGGATGACTTTCTTGCTCGATATGATAGTATGCTATCTGGTTACTCTTTACCTTAACGTGTACACTGATTTTCTCTCTGTTACATGTTGGTAAAGCCCTTAGGATGTGTACTTGACTACCTGGACTATGATGCGGATCATACTAATGGGGATGTAGTAGTCCATAAGTACATCCTTCATAGTCCCTAGTCGTGGGTGTATCGAGACGGGGCATCGATATACCAGAGTAGACTAGCGTATACCTTCTCGACCCATACAGATGGGCGATGGATGATCCCATATCCATTGGTGTTTGACATCAGAGATGATATACGGGTGCTCAGTAGAGACTGGGTACACTGGACGGACTCGACGAGAACTCCCAGATGGTATTATACCTTACGTCAGATGGCAGTTCTCTGGTGACACTGGTACAGGTTAGTCTGTAGACCCGAGATCGTCATAGAGTCTTGTGTGATTCCCACTGTGCTTTGATTTCCATCATACCACGTCCAAGAGGGCGTGCAAAAAGGTGGCTTTTGGGTACAGTCCCGAATCACATGGAGGTAATGAGCGATAGGAGGGGTTTCGTCTCTCCCGGTATAGGGAGTTGATGTCGCGCTGTGCTCGATTGGCTATAACAGTAAGTCCTTGACCAAGGCTGCTTTTGGGATTTACTGATAAGTGTTACCGGTAGTTTCTCGACCCGTTATAAGTCTCATATCGACACGACTTATCGAGTTATTGGGGTCTGACGTTTACTACCCCTAGGCGAGATATGCGACATATCAGACGAACAGACCGGACTGTACGGTAATGTTACTCGTTGGATTCACAGGAGTGTGAGCGGGCTTGCTCGTTGATCTTCTGATCTCTCAATACCCGGGTGGCCGTTACGTTTAGCAGACCGCTTGCGGCTTGTGGGTGTTTGATATGATCATCACCTGCTGCCGGCGTATTAACGAGTCTTTAGAGTCCTACACAGAGCTTTCCTGGCTCAAGCGAAACGAAATAGGAGCGCATATGAGATATGTGCGGGACCGAGAACAATACCAGCATGTGATACTATATTCTATTCTCGCGATTTGTATCATTGGACGGTTATATGAGATATAGCCGGGTTACCGAATCAAGTGTTGATTCGATACATTGATACACTTTATATTAGTCGGTTATATGCATTATGACCGGATCATTAAATCAAGTGTTGATTTAGTGATTTAATGTATAATTATATATTTGATATATTACTTTACATTAACTAGTATTGGTTCACTTAAGATTATTTTCTCACTAGATTATGCACATTGTATATATGCTATATTTTTGTGCACTTGTTTGTATCATGTTTGATGATACATGCAAACTTGGGTTAGTGTATGCTTTAAACTATGATTAGGTTAATGGTTAGGGTTTGATTTACTTATTTATTTATTTATTTATTTCTTTTGGCAAGAAACAAATATGGTGGCTTTCTTTGTTTTATTCTTGGAGTTTCTTGAAGCTTCACCATTTTTGTTTCTTCTTAAAACCTAACCATTATCTAAACCCTAGTTTATTCTCTACATGAGTTAAACTAATCCATGGTTGCTAAATGATAACCATCACTTGCTTTTCTATTATGGATCATTCATTTTTGATTTATTCTTTTTCTTTCTTCTTCTTCATCTTCTTCATGAAGAAAGAAAAAGTTTGCTAGAAAATTCTAAGTGATGATTCCAAGTGAGAAATCCAAATCCAAAGTGAACCCACTTCCTATTTCTTCATCCTCTATCACTTGCAACCATACGACCTCTATATCGTTTCGCCTGGAGCAGGGATACTCTCTGTGTAGGACTCTAAAGATTGGACTACTACGCTGGCAGTGGGTTTAACCACAGACCGTAAGCGGCACTAGCTGTACGTAACGGTCCCCAGGTAGATGTCGATAAGAAGGCCGATGAAGAAACCTATCCAAACTCCTACTGAGCCTGATGTGACAATATCCATACAGTCCGGTCTGTTCGTCTAGGACTATCGCATATCGGGCCTAGGGGGCGGCAAGCGTCAGTCCCTTAAAAGCGGTATAAGTCGTGTCGGAGTGAAGCCCATTACACCTTGAGAAACTACTGGAAAACCTACCAGCAAATCTCGCTTGCCCTGGCCAGGGACTTTGCGTAATGGCTCTCTGACACAGCGTGATATCAACTCCCAATACCGGGAGAGACGAATCCTGTCTAACTGCCACTGCCTCCAAGTGCTTCGGGACTGCACCCAACTGCTACCTGTTTGCACGACTCCTTTGAGCCGTGGTAGGGTAGCAATCTAAGAACAGTAGGAACACACTCGAGGCGAAGCAGCAGTGTCAAGTCTGCGGACTATGTTGTACTCATGTCACCTGGGAACTGTTAACTGACGACGGGTATAATACCAACCAACAGTTCCCCGCGAGTCCTGTCCGATGTACCCGTAACCCAACGAGCACCTGTATACTATCTCCAGTACGACGTACTGATGGCTGTGGGACAGACCATCTTCCCAGCTGGGATGAGAAGCGTACACACTAGTCTACTCCGGAGTATCGATGCCCTGTCTCGATAATTCTACTACTAGGGACCTGAAAAAGGATGTGCTTGTAGACTACCCAGCCCCCACTAGTGTGACTGCCATCACAACGTTGGTTGTCAAGCAAGATCCTAAGGGATCTATCAATACGTACACACATATTAAGATAGAGAAAACCAAGTAGCATACTACCATGTTTAGCAAGACTGTTATATAACTGTGAATATCCCAAGTTTCCATTAAGTAATATACAAGCTAGTATGATACAATAATGGCCCCTAGGGCATATACACTAACAAAGGGATGTTGCTCTGGGCTGGTGTTTGGGGACAGAAGCAAGGCAAGGGGGATGTCGACGATGGGTCGTGGGTTTCCGGTGAGGTTTCACGGTGATGCGACCGGGGGTTTCTTAAAGTCGGGTGATCGGGGTTCCTGCGCAAGGGAGAGGTTCAGGTCAGGGGAGTAGGAGATAAGAGAGAAGGGAAGAAAGTGATGGCAAGTACGAGGTGGTCGACGGGGAGGCGAGCTCCGGTGAGGATGCAGGCGAGGTCGGGGCTGTGAGTAGTTGGGTTCGGGGAAAGAGGGGGAGAAGCGGAGAAGAGGATGGTGAAGGCGAGGGTCGAAGGGATGAGTGGAGTAGTCGATGACGAGGTTGTCGGTGGTGAGGTTGGTTGAGGCGACGGGTCGTAGGATCGTTGGGTTGCAGCCGGGGTTCTTGGGTTGGTGGGTTAACACGGGGAGGGAGAGGGGAGAGGAGGAAGAATAGAAGAGGCGAGAAGATGTCGACGAAAGTGAGGGATGGTCGACGACGGTGATGGAGACGGCGACGAGGTGAGCGTGGGCACGGGCGTGGGTTCGAGGAGGCGGCGGGAAAAATAAAATAAAGAAGAAGAAGAAGAAGAGAGGGGAAAGAGAGAGACGTGGGGGGTTGTTAAAAGAATAAGGTAAAATTAATATATAAAAATATATAAAGAATATATATATTTGACAGAGAGAGAGAGAGAAGTTGAGTCTGTTAAAAATCTTTTTTTTTAAAAAAATAAAAAAAACTAAATAAAGATATTCGTATATAATTTTTAATAGTTAACAGTTTAAATACGTAAATATATTATATGTATAATAATTGAAATTTTGGCTAATACAAAAATAGTCCAAAACACGCCCGGGTCTGGTTTAAAATTATGGTTTGAAAATACCGTTAATATACGTGTCAACCAAAACCAAAATAGGATATCCAGGTAACGAAAATGCATACCCCCAAGAACGGATATACGTAGCGTGCACGTAGCCATCCAAATGAGTCTGTTTCACTAAAAGGAATGAGAATACGATGTACAGATGCTACCACAGGGTCAGGGGTATGATGCATGCCATGCAAGATATTTTTAAAATATTTAATTTGACTTTATATGTTATATTGAAAAATGCAGATGCCAGATATAATGCAGATGAACAGGATATACAACAGGAAAGTGCACGGATTCTCAAAACCAGTCGGGATAAATTAAACAGGAATGAAGGCGGGTTTCCAGCATGCGGGTCGGGTCGGATGTAAACACATATATCAATTATACTATTCGCACCCAAAACAGCAATAAATCAAGAATAGCCACAAATAAAGAAATACCCAAAATAGAACTGGTATAAATGAACTAAGGTGTTACATTATACCCAATTAAAAAAATAATTTCGTCCTCGAAATTCCCAGAATAAGAAAAGACAAATAAACATGAATCTACAAGAAGAGGTGTGGAAATTTCTGTCGAATCTCGTCTTCTCGTTCCCAAGTCGATTCTCCGTGCGAGCGATTTTCCCATGAAACAAGTACGAGCGGGATAACCTTGTTCTTAAGGGCCTTTTCTCTTCGATCGACAATCGACATCGGTCGTTCTTCATAGGTCAAGTCCTCCCTTACAGCCAGCTTCGAATGATCTACCACGTGTGTTTCATTTCGCACATACTTACGGAGTTAAGATACATGAAATACGTCATGAACACTCGCCAAAGATGGTGGTAAAGCCAATCGATAAGCCACTTCTCCAACACGCTCCATAATCTCGAAAGGCCCCACGAATCGAGAACTAAGCTTGCCTCGACTCCCAAAATGAATCACTCCTCTAGTCGATGATATCTTCAAGAATACAAAATCACCAACTATGAACTTTAGAGGTCTTCTCGATGTATCGGCCCAACTCTTCTGCCGATCCTGTGCTGTTTTCATGTGATTCCGGATAATATTAACCTTCTCCACTGTTTGCACATTCAAACCGGTCCCAACAATCTCCGTTCTCCAATATCGTCCCAACAAACGGATGAGCGACACTTGCGACCATACAATACTTCGAATGGAGCCATCTGAATAGTCGCCTGAAAGCTGTTATTATAAGAAAACTCCACCAAGTGTAAATGATCCTCCCATGAACCCTTGAAGTCCAACATGCAAGCTCTCAACATATCTTCAAGAGTTTGGATCGTTCTCTCCGACTGGCCATCTGTCTGGGATGATAAGCAGTGCTAAACTTCAATCGCGTCCCCAAACTTTCCTGTAAACTTCTCCAGAAGTGCGATAAGAATCGGGTATCACGGTCGGAAACGATGCTCACAGGTATTCCATGCAATCTCACAATCTCCTGCATGTACCGTTCTGCTAACGCTTCCGTTGACTGACCAACTCGAAACGGTACGAAATGAGCTACCTTGGTCAGTCGATCAACAATCACCCAAACTGCATTGTTGCTCTTTGGACTCCGCGGTAAAGCTGTCATGAAATCCATGGTTATATGTTCCTACTTCCTCTGAGGAATCGGAAGTGGTTGCAATAAACCGGCTACTTTTTAATGTTCAGCCTTAACTTGCTGATACACAAAGCACTTCGCTACAAAACGGGCAATCTTCCTTTTCATGCCTTCCTACCAGAAATGCTGTCGCAGATCACGGTACATCTTCGTGCCTCCTGGATGTACGGAATATGCGGAAGTGTGCGCCTCTTTCATAACTTCTCACGAATGTCTCCTTTCGGCACACACAAACGGCTACCATATCGCAACGAACCATCTTCATGAATCAATAAGTCCGTTCGAAGTCCTGCTTTAACCTGTTCTCGAAACTTCTGCAGTCTTAAGTCCTGTAACTGCGCTGATTTTATATTATCGATCAATGATGAATGTACTTGCAGCTGCATCAACTGTCCCGAAGAATGCGGTAGCACGATCTCCAACTCGAATCTCCGAAAATTTTCGATAAGCTCCTTCTGTGCAGTCAACATCCGAATTGCTGAAAACCGACTAAGCGCATCCGACACTACATTAACCTTCCCCGGATGGTACTTGAGATCAAGATCATAGTCAGCCATCAGCTCCAACCATCTACGCTGCCTCATGTTAAGCTCTTTCTGCGTGAACACATACTTTAGGATTTTGTGATCGGTGAATACTTCGACCCTTTCGCCTAGTAAGTAGTGTCTCCAAATCTTCAAAGCGAAAATAATTGCTGCAAGCTCCAAATCATGAGTTGTGTAATTCTTCTCATGGGTCTTCAACTGCCGTGATGCGTAAGCTATAACTTTCCCATGCTGCATCAAAACACATCCCAAACCTTTACCAGATGCGTCGTTGTGAATCACCAATCCTCCGGAACCATCTGGTACGGTCAAAATAGGAGCGGTTATCACCCTTTGCTTCAACACCTCAAAAGCCGACACATATCTATCCGTCCATACGAACGGTACCTCCTTTCGCGTAAGCTTGGTCAAAGGCTCAGCTAAGCGAGCAAAATTCTCAACGAACCTTCTGTAATATCCAGCAAGTCCAAGAAAACTTCTGATCTCCGCTACATTCTTCAGAATCGGCCAATCTTGAACTGCTGCAATCTTCTCAGGGTTAACGGCGATTCCATCTCCGGATACGACATGCCCCAAAAACTTCACTTCTTCAAGCCAAAACTCGCACTTGATCATCTTTGCATACAATCTTTCATGCCTCAATGTCTGCAATGCGATCTTCAAGTGTTCTGCATGTTCTTCTAGGCTTCTCGAATACACCAGAATATCATCGATGAACACCATAATAAACTGGTCCAAGAACGGTGAAAAGATTCGGTTCATCAAGTCCATAAATATCGCCGGTGCATTCGTGGCTCCGAATGGTATCACTAAATACTCGTAATGTCCATATCGAGTTCGAAACGCAGTCTTGCAGATATCCTCTGATCTAACTCGAACTTGATGATATCCGGATCATAAATCCAGCTTCAAGAATACCCTCGTACCACTGAATTGCTCGAATAATTCGCCAATGCGAGGGATCGGGTACTTGTTCTTAATAGTCACCCGGTTTAATTATCGATAATCGATGCACATCCTCCTTGTGTCGTCTTTCTTCTTGACTAGAAGAACCGGAGCTCCCCAAGATGAATTGCTGCTGCGAGTCCAACCCTTCTCTAGCAATTCGGTAACTTGCTTCTTGACTTCCTCCAACTCCACTGGTGCCATTGGATAATATGCCTTTGAAATTGACGCTGCACCAGGAACAAGATCGATCGCGAACTCCACATCTCGTTTTGGCGGTAAACCCGAGTTGTCCTCGAACACGTCCATGAACTCTCGAACTACAGCTGGCGCTTCCTTCTTATCAACTTCCATCGACGAAAGAACACTGTTTGTCGGCCTAGCCCTAAACTCGACTGGCCCGACAGAACTGCTACCTCCAGCAAAAAAAAACTACGGATGTCCGGGAATCTGGAAAATCACTTTCTTTGCCCTACAATCAATGTGAGCATGGAAAGTGCCGAGAAAATCCATTTCCAAGAAAACATCATAACTGCCGGTATCGATCACCAAGAAATCTGCAAATAACTCTCGTCCGCAGATAACAACTGAACAATCCTTGCACTCGCTACTGGATATGATCTTTCCATTCCCAGTGTGTATGTCCCAACAACAAGACATGGTCGTGTAAGAAATCGAGCATGCAACAATAAACTTGGACAACATACAACAATGAGATGCACCAGAATCGAATAATGCTAATGCGGGAAAATCATGAACAAGTAGGCTACCCGAAATGACTTCATCTGAAGCCAAACACTGAAGAAGATAAGCACGGTAAACAGGATTCAAGCTTGCGATAAAACATGAACTGGTAAGTAATGAAACTAAGAGAAGCAAGGTAATATAACGACCATGAAATAAGAAAATGAATCAAGACCAGGACTCCAAGTTACTTAAATAGAATACCGCATTGTAACCATGCTGCAGTTCATAGGTACAATCACATAACTCTGTTCAAGTCGCCCAAATCATAGTATAAGAATCAAAAGAATAGGAAATGATAACTAATAGGGAACCAAAAAGATTTCAAGCCGAGATGCAAAGTTGTTTGCATATCGTCAAGACAAAGGGTCAAGAGAAAGATATGATTCAAGAATCACGATAACAATACGGCAGGACATGTTCCTAATTACGGGTATTCTGATTCGTTTATTGGGTCCAATACCTAACTACAAAAGATTCAAACCCGATTAATCTAAATCCTATGGCTCTGATACCAAACAAACCCTGTCACGCCCCGCTTCCCAGAGTGCGCTAAGATCGGCACGTGACAGGGCCAACCATGCTACCTGTGGCTAGGAAACATCCCTCCACAGTCATGTTATGGCTTTCTAGAAGATATCAAGAACAGGAAAATAAAAATAAACTATCTAGTACATGTCTATATGCCAGAATAAACGAGTCAAGAAATAATATGCGGAAGCAATAAATCCAAATAACAATAATAATCTGGAAAGTATGTCCCAAATACGGGCCCACATCAGGAAATGAAAATACGGAAATAAAACTAAACCAAACTAGATACTAACAGGATCCTCACTGTTCAGACTGTCGGCTGAAATACTCCTGATCAGCCTGCAAAAGAGACAGAGGATCCGGGCCATGCAAAACCCAGACGTCAGTGCGTCATAATATCAAACAATAAAATATAACAAGATATGCAGGCATGCGTATGAACAGTAATGAGTGTATAACAGTAACACGAATATGGAACAGTGAAGTGTATGTGCATGCGGTGAGTAATCTATGCTACTGGGTTAATTACTCTCAAGTATTTGAAATCAATTAATGTAATCCTCATCGTAACCCATCAGACTATGCCCCGTTCATTCTCCACGGGACCACGGTAACATGATTATTCAGTATATGCTAGACTGTCAGTCTATGCCCCGTTCATTCCCTACGGGACCACGCTAACAATGTAATAGCCCTTTGAGTTACGTTCGGTTACATTCTTGATTTTCCCTTACCCCCAAGGTTATGTGTTCGAGTCGGGTATTGATAAACTGGAGCTAATGCCAACACAGGATCAAGCAGGTACATGTTTTGTCTGAGTAGACAACAGGATATGTCCATCGGGACAACATGTCAGGATTGTCGGCATTAGCAAAAGGATTAGGTAACATGTCAAGTAGTGGTATATCAGGTCATGAAAGGTAGTGCACAGGTTGTTGGAGATAGTGCCCTCAGAGTCAATTATTAGATCACAGGCACGTGATTGCAATGATTGAGGGAGGACCTGTCCCAGTAGGACAGTCTTACTCGAGATGATAGTATGCTATCTGGTTTATCTTTATCATCGTGTACTGCTTTAGGTGACCTGACATGTCGCTATTACATGTTGATAGAGCCTCTAAGATTCTTGCTTGACCACCAGCAGTATGAGGGCGATCATATAAGTGGGAGCTGTTAGTCTATAAGCACATCCTTAAAAGGTCCCTAGTCATGGGAGTTTCGAGACAGGGCATCGATACTCCAGAGTAGACTAGTGTATACAATCGAGACCCCGACGAGGGGCGGTGGCCGGTCTCACAAGCCACTGGTGTCTGTTGGTTCACCTAAGATGTATACAGGTGCTCATTGGGTTATGAGTACACCGGACAGGACTCGCCGGGAACATGCTAGTTGGTCTTATACCTGACGTCAGATAGCAGTTCCTTGGTGACATGTGTACAGGTTATTTCATCGACCTGGGGATCGTCATTTGTCTCGTGTGAGTTCCCACTGTACTTTGATTACTACCCTACCACGCTCAAAGGAGACGTGCAAACAGGTTTTAGTTGGGTACAGTCCCGAGCCACATGGAGGCAGTGAGCGGATCTTCAGGGGTTCGTCTCTCCCGGTATTGGGGGTGAGGTCGCGCTGTGTCTAGGAGAGCCATTACACGAAGCCCTCGGCCGAAGCAGGAGATTTACTGGTAGGTATTCCAGTAGTATCTCAGGGTGTTCTGGGCTACACTCCGACACGACTTGTACCGCTTTTAGGGGTCTGACTTTTACCAACCCCCTAGGCCCGCCATGCGATGCTCATAGACGAACGGACCGGACTGTACGGATATTGTCACTGACAGGCTCAGTAGGGTGTCAGGATGAGTTCGCTCATCGACGTCCGTTTTGGTCAATACCTGATAGCCCGTTACGTATTGGCTTATACCTCTGACGTGCTAGTGGTTAAATCCACAACCAAGGTGTTGATGAGTCTTTAGAGTCCCCCACATTCAGTTGCTCAAGTTTTCGGGCGAAACACTGTATAGGCCGTATGGAGATATGGCAGGGTTCGATCAGATACGTGCGGTATTACACGGATCAGGATCGAACGGATATTACTAGCCGGCTTTGGTTTAAGCCGGATTCTAGTATAGTACAGTGGAGATTTTGTCTCATTGCATTTGTATTTCGGTTGGAATACAAATGCGGGTGTGTATACACAGTATCGGGGTTTTCCTGTAATTTATTACGGGACCAGTTTTCTGGAGTTTCCAGTTTGCTTTCCGTTTCGGCCATATTTCTTTGTATCTTTCAATGGCTGAAGATTGGTGGAGGAGGGCTTATTTGCATTTGTGCAAATAAGCGTTTGTGGAGGGTGTTCTTTGCATTTTATTGTATCATGATACTTGCACCATCATTTGACTTCTTTTGACCATGATGGCTTGACTTTTGTTTTCATGATGGTTGTGGTGGAGTGTTGGTCTTTGTTCATTATCATGCTTGATGATGATGGTTGGTCATGATGAGGGAGTGTGGTTTGCTTTTTGACTTGGTGATCTATCATTCTTTTTCCTTGTATTATTGATACAACCCCACTAGGATTTTCTCCCCCTCTCTCTTCACCTCATATGGCCGGCCACTCCTCATAGAGGGCTGTCCCAATTTTTGGTGAGGGGTTTTTGTTCATTTGTATTGCACAAAATCCATTTAGCTCCATCTCCAAAACCCCATTCCTCCACCATCTCAAAAGGCAACTCCATACAAACCCCAAATGAGACATGAGCACTACACATTCTACAGCAAATCTTGGGCACGTCGACTCGCCAGCTTCGTGCCCGAGTTGCCTCGGTATAGAGGTGGGAGCCCGTAAAAGATGCAGGCGACGTGGTGCCCTTCTGGCGAGGAGGTGGAGACTGGACATTCCGCGGGAGATCGGGACGACGGTGAGAAGACCGAAGGACACGGATCGCTCGGTATATCTCTCTTCCCCATCTTGTAGTTAGCTAGGACTAGTTAATGGCCCGATCCGGGTTTTTAGTGCGCGGTGGTGCCGGTTCAAGAAAATTAAAGTTAACCATCGCTTCCGCATTTGGCCTCGGGATGGAGGCCGGGGCGCCGCCGTGCACTTACACAGGTATCAAACGGATGCTCATAATAAAACTGTAGCAAGTACGGGTGCACGATAAAAGTACGGATGCACGGTAAAATACGGATGCGCAAATTTCTATCAGGGATTAAATCTACAACTCCATGACTACGCATGATGCACATTATCAAGCATGGGGTGTTAATATAACAGTAACATGAAATAATGTGATCTGGCATGCAACTAGATATATAATAAATGATACGGATGCGAACGGATATCGGAAAACGGTAAAACTGTAACATGGATGCACAATACCATAAACATGCAATATTCTTATTAATGTAATGCGAGTATAATAGTATAGCCTGTATCAAGCTACCTGCATTCAACCAGTTATGTAATTAATGATATGGATGCGTACGGATATCCGAAAACAGTAAAACAATAATATGGATGTACAATGCAGTCAACATATGATATTTTTATTCATATGGATGCAAAATATGTATCATAGCATGTAGCAAGATAAACTTGCCTGATCGGATATCACGACGGGGTATACACGCAGCGTCCGATGTCGGTTAAACGTCGCAATGTACACACGCACACACGGGACATGTCCAGGTAAAGCAAGAAGGTGATCACGCTGACTGGGGATGTCCACTGGGTTCCTCGGATCGCGGCGACGAGCACGGCTCCGGCGGTGACCGGAAAATGCACTATCAAGAAAAAGAAAGAGAAGAAGAAAGAAGAAGAAGAAGGAGAAGAAGGGACGTAGCTCTTGGCTGGTGTTTGGGGACAGAGGCGAGGCAAGGGGGATGTCGACGATGGGTCGTGGGTTTCCGGCGAGGTTTCACGATGATGCGGCCGTGGGTTTCTTGAAGTCGGGTGATCGGGGTTCCTGCGTAGGGGAGAGGTTCAGGTCAGGGGAGTAGGAGAGAGGAGAGAAGGGAAGAAAGTGGTGGCAAGTACAAGGTGGTTGATCGCACGCTTTTGGCGTGTCGGAAGTTCAAAGTTCTAAAGTTTACCGCGATCAAGACGGTGTCGCTATGCAGCTAGCCGGTTGAGCACGGATCGATCCACAGGGAGATGGTTGTATGTCCTTTCTTGTTTTAGACGAGTCAATAAAGAATGAGTATGAGTTTGTTCAAGCTAACCTATGTGTATTTATTTGCAAGTATGAAGTTGTTAAGAAAATATACGAAAGTGTAAGCTAAAGATATCCGTACTCAAAACTTTTGAGCCGAGTCTTGACCGATTGAAGCTAGAGCAATCGGCAACAATGTGGATTAGGGGATTTAAGCGTGGTATTCGTGGAATCCGGCTTATTTACCCTTGTCCTTCCGTTCTTGTCTCTTGCTTTCGCCTCCGGCCAAACCGAACGCAACCGGTCGCGGTTAGGAATCACCGCTACCTTGTCAGGGTAGGGTGCCTAACGGAGCGCTTGTGTATGGTTCGGGCGGAGTTCAATGGAAAATAACGGGAAAAGGAAATGAGAAAAGAAAATCTTAACTTACAATACCGTATTTATTCTTAACAACGATAATTACATTCATTCACAAAAGGAACCAAAAAGAGAGCAAAAGAAAAGAACAAAGAAAAGAAAAGATTACAAGTAATTAAGTGCATGAATATAAATTGCAAGAAAGTAAAGAAAGATAATAATAAGCAAGTAATAAAAAGCGATAAAAAGAACAAGAAACTAGAACTCAAGACAAGCATGTGATCAATAGCCAACCCTTAAACTTGCAAGCTCAATCAAGAGGTTGCAAGATCAAGGGAAGGGTAGAGAACGCATGTGAAATGAAGCGCTAATTCCATAAGAAAATACGACCCTTGAGATCAATAACTAACCCTTAACCATTCAAGCTCAATGAAGAGGTTGAATGATCAAGAGAAAGCAAGAATCTCAAGGGGAAGAAGAAACAAAAGAGAATGATACAAAAAGCCCTCATCTTCATTGATCTCCCACTCAAAAAGCTCTCATTACAATTTTCATGGAAAAAGAATGAAGAAGAAGAAGAAAAAGACTAAATCCTAAAAAGAAAGAAGAACAAAGAATGACCCTTGGCTTAGCTCAATTCTGGAGTATTTATAGGCAGAGGGTTGAAGACCTAGGGCAAGAATCTGCCACAATATGAAGTCCCCAAACTACCCCCAAAAAACGACACGACAAGGAGTCAGTAAGGCCGCGGATCAGCCGCCAATACCCCCTATTGGCCGCGGATCCGCCGCACTATAGAGGGTTCAGGGCATGGGCTTTTCTGTAGGTCCCTGGTCTGCTGTCCCCTGTTGTCTGGTACATATATTTTCTGATAATCTTTCCAGAATATCTTCAGAATTCTTAGTCCAAGATTGCTATCTTTTCTTTACTTTTGACTTTATCTCCCTCGAGCTCCGCGCACCCATTGATTCTTGTGCAGCCCCCCTCGTGCTCTGTGCATGTCCGAGACACGAATGACCACTGTCATATGTCTTGTCTCTGGAACTGGTACTCGGCACTGGACGGATATGGATGACCGGAACCCGGCTTTTATCTGCTGTGACAGATGTTCTGTATTTGGTGTAACTGTGGAGATTTTGTCTTGATTTGCAATATTTGTACTGGAAACCTGTATTCTGTAAATATGTAACAAACACGGATTACAAGCACCTACCTATAAACACACGAGCATAAGAATGGGCGGTATAAAATGCAATATTCTGGTATGAACAAATACCCCCAAACTTAACTTTTGCTCGTCCCGAGCAAAACCAATTATTCATAAAAATAAAATCCTAACCGCACTTTCGCAGGGAACGCGATTGCACTGAGCGCGTGCAACAAGCCGTTAAACCTCTAGGTGTCCCTAGTAGGAGGAGTGTTGTCTCCTGAGGTTTTCAGCGGATACTACCCACAAAATCCCGTCAAGCTAGTGTCATAAGTTAACGTCGATTCTACTCCTACAATTTAGTATTTACGTTAGAAACTCTATCATTCTAAGTTAGAAATATCCAACCCTAATTTTTCACACCTCCTATCTATTTAACCTTGGGTCCTATACGTTCCAAAAAAGTTTAAAAAGATATCGGTATCTCCTGAGTTTTCCTTCTAAAGTGCGGCCTCAAATCAGGGATTTTTATCAACTTTACAGAAAATACAAGTCTTATTCTTTATTTCTATCTTTTATCCAAACATCGATTGTATACCCCTACGTGTGTGTGTATTTGCACCCCTACACTCAAGAATTCAATTCAAGCTATAATACCCTTGCCCTAATACCTAATACTACTTCTTTTAATTAAGGATGGACGGATTTGCTCACACACCTTTTATGCGACTATTAATGCTTCCTGAGGCACTAACGGCCGATTACTGAATGTGTGAACTTAAAGCGTAAATAGCAGTTTCCAGGTCTTGACTTTATTCTATTTTTCTTTTTCTTTTTTCTCTTTTTCTTTTTCTTTTTCAAGACCGGATATATTTTTCAATATGCTCTTTTGGTGTTTAGCTTTAAATACCGTTTTTTCTTTCATACTAAGCTTTCAGGCAAGAGTATTTTTAGGTATCCTCTACTATCCCAAGTTTCAAGGTACGTGTAGGTGCAGTTGTAGGGTATATATTTTCTAAATTTGAACTCAAGAAAATAAACTATTTTTCAGACTTATCCTCCAGTAAAGCATCAATACTTTCCCTTTATCTTGACTTAACTCAAGAACTGAACTCAAGATTACCTATTTCTCAAAAAAAACTGTAAGGATGTATACTTACCAAAGTTAGACAGAATGAGGGTTATTCTTAGGGTTTTCAAATCCTAAGCCTAGAATTTAGTTATTTCTATCATATCAACTAAACTTTCAGAATAAAAACCTAAGTTACCTTATTAGCTAACTTGACGACAAAGTTTTTATATTTTTTGGAAAATTTTCAATTTTTGTGGGTTTTTAATAGGGTATGCAAATGCAAAATATACAAATGAATGCAAAGGAAGAAAGCTTACCGAGCACACCCCCAAACTTAAACTTGACAGTGCCCTCACTGTCAGGCTATACTAAGAGGGTCAAAATTACCGGCGCTCCCTAAAAACAAATTATATACAAAACAAAAAAGGAAAACAAAAAATATATACAAAAAAG
Organism: Agapanthus africanus; assembly: GCA_030015575.1. Classification (NCBI taxonomy): domain Eukaryota; kingdom Viridiplantae; phylum Streptophyta; class Magnoliopsida; order Asparagales; family Amaryllidaceae; genus Agapanthus; species Agapanthus africanus. The sequence continues at coordinate 944,867,755 of CM057338.1, read as the reverse complement.
GTGTCCCCCCCAAACTTAAGTAAAACAGTGTTTCCATTGTTAAGCGTTGAAATTCAGGATTAGGGGGGAAAGAGAACAGTATCAAGCTATACAAGGCCTTACACAGGCCAAAAGTTAGTACTAACCATTCAAAGATTTTATCTCTATAATGTGCTGGTTGGTGAAAGAAGGCGTAGAGAAAAGAGATGGAGAATACGCGAGACCGTATGCGAAGAGAAGCGGGATACGGTCTTGGTATATGAGAGGAAGAAGAATGGCGGAAGGGAAAAAGAAGTGGAATACGAACTTGAGGGTGCAAATGGAGTAAATAGATTAGCACAATTTGTGATGAGCGATGTGTAAAAAGCGATTGTGCTAATATATTTACCCGTCGAGAAATGGGGTCAAATCCCTCAAGATTCGTGAGAAACCATGGGTACGCCGAACTTGGTAAACCAGACACAGTAAATGAAAGTGAGACGGGTTCTTGCAAGGTCGGAACGATGAAAAGGATGGAGGGAAGTGGTTGAGGAAGGGTATCGGTTAAAGGTTCAGGAGGGTGTACACAGTCAGTGGAAGGAACAGGATGAATTGGAAAATCCGACTCATCAAGCAAAACTGGTTCATCCTCAAAACTATCCTCAATATTCTCCTCAAAATTTAGCACATCCATGCTCTTCTCTTCAAAGTCCAGACGCATATGGGGTTCGGGAAAAACATTTAACGACTCGGGATGATGATTTGAAGAGACAAACTCAGCCAAATCTACGGGTTCATCATCCAAAATATCCCCAGCGTCAATATCCTCAATCAAGTGAAAATCAAAATTCTCTGACACCTCATCAAAAGCATGGATATTAATCGATTCTGGTTCTAAGATATAGGTGTAGAGGTCAAAAGGATTAGGTATGGTTTCACTTGGAAGGGACCCTTCACAATTGGGCAAATCAAACACTACGAAGTCGCACAACTTATTCATCATTCTATCTTCAATTGATAAATCATGTGGGATACTCGATAGACTTTCAAAACAGGAGTTGTGGGATTCAATTTGGGACGGATAGGTTTGATTTGGAAGGGGGTACATCTCACTCTCTCCACTCAAATTCACAGCCTGTCCTGCCGCCTCATCATACATTGAAAAAGTTGGAGCTAGTTGAAAACTAGCTACCGGGTCACTAGGTTGCATGAGGGCGGCCATGGACGCATTCAAATCCATCATCTGTTGGCTTGACGCTACCCTAAAGTCTTCCAACGACTGTTCTAGACTAGACATTGGTTGTGAAGGGGTTTCAGTAAAAGATTCAAAGTTGTTTGGATACTGAAAACTCCCAAATGGCTGTTCTGATGCAATGTCTAGGGAAGGTGCAAAAGTAGGGTAGGATTGGTAGGAGTTGAATGACTGAACAGGAGCAGGATCAACATCTGGACAGGAAGGTGAATGGAATTGCTGATCCCAAGAATTTGAAGTGGTGAAAGGAGTGAAATATCGGCTATGGGATTGTTCAATACGTTCTGCAATAGACATAGGACTTGGAGTTGCAACATGACTCGAAGAAGGGGTATCAACGTAAGAAGGGGTGAATGTTTGAAATGGTTGATACGAAGTGGATTGCGGGGTCCAGTTGTTCGTCCTAGACGCGTTTATCCGATCTTTCAAAGAAATTTTGGGCATGGAGGGGTCGTTCGAAGTTCGACCAAAACAAGAACCGTAGGATGTAATGTCTGGTTGTGGGTACCAAAGTTCGGCAAGAGTTTTGCGAGGTGGAGTACCCATGATATGAAGAGAGAAAGAGAGAAAGGCAGAGAAAAGGAAGGGAAAAAGAATGTGATATTTTTTTTTTAGTTTAAATATTAACAGAAGAATGAAATATACACACAAAAAGAATATGGACAAAAACAATCACGACACAAAAATACCACACACCTAATCGTTCTAGGGTTCACCTAGGTTAACTAGACCTGCTCCAGAACTTGTTTGTCGAAGTAAAACTGTGTCGAGAAACGGGCTCAAGATACACTGATCACGAGGCCAGGTAAGTGCAGAGATAAGGGGAGGTTTTCCAACGCTTTCGCGAAGTTTCTTAATTAAATAACCCTTTCTCTTTTGGCGGTTGCGCCGTTAACACTTTCCTAGACACCCCGTAAACAATATACCGTTAAGCGAGGTTCTAAACACAGTTAACTTCTCCTAGTGAGCGCGAAGTCCTTAAGGCTTAAAGTCTAATTTCTTTTAAAATTTGTGCGGGTAAACGTTATGCTCAAGTTCGTGATTTGTGGGCCACGGAAAAGGTGATGAAATCCTTTACCGTATGTTGTGGGGTTCGCTTGCCCTTAAGTCCGTATTAATGTATGCAATGCGCAATTCAATAAAAATTCTATAAAGAATCAAACAATCGGTTTTTAGTTTAAGCGCGGCACTGCAACAAATACGGGTTAGTCAATTTTTAGCGTTTGCTAGCGAACTTGCAAAGAATCCTGCAAAGAATAGTATATTGGATGCGTCGGATTTGAGAAGAAGGTGTCAGTAAAGTACGTACCGTTAAGTTTTTGGGTTAGGAAACCCCCGTTGAATCAAATCCGGTAAGCTTGAAAAGGTTCGCTTGCGTGGGTCAAACTATCCGGATCTTTGGCACTGTACTTCGTAATCACCTTAGCCTTGAATGCACACTTTGCTCCCACAATCGCAGTTTGCAAATACGCAAAAATCTGCACACTTGCCCACAAAAATGATCAGAAAAAACAAAAAGAATTTTTATTTATTTATATATATATACAAAAAGAATATTAACCCGAATAACAAGAAAGAAAATACGCTACCGTCTCCCCGGCAACGGCGCCATTTGATCGCACGCTTTTGGCGTGTCGGAAGTTCAAAGTTCTAAAGTTTACCGCGATCAGGACGGTGTCGCTATGCAGCTAGCCGGTTGAGCACGGGTCGATCCACAGGGAGATGGTTGTATGTCCTTTCTTGTTTTAGACGAGTCAATAAAGAACGAGTATGAGTTTGTTCAAGCTAACCTATGTGTATTTATTTGCAAGTATAAAGTTGTTAAGAAAATATACGAAAGTGTAAGCTAAAAATATCCGTACTCAAAACCTTTGAGCCGAGTCTTGACCGATTGAAGCTAGAGCAATCGGCAACAACGTGGATTAGGGGATTTAAGCGTGGTATTCGTGGAATCCGGCTTATTTACCCTTGTCCTTCCGTTCTTGTCTCTTGCTTTCGCCTCCGGCCAAACCGAACGCAACCGGTCGCGGTTAGGAATCACCGCTACCTTGTCAGGGTAGGGTGCCTAACGGAGCGCTTGCGTATGGTTCGGGCGGAGTTCAATGGAAAATAACGGGAAAAGGAAATGAGAAAAGAAAATCTTAACTTACAATACCGTATTTATTCTTAACAACGATAATTACATTCATTCACAAAAGGAACCAAAAAGAGAGCAAAAGAAAAGAACAAAGAAAAGAAAAGATTACAAGTAATTAAGTGCATGAATATAAATTGCAAGAAAGTAAAGCAAGATAATAATAAGCAAGTAATAAAAAGCGATAAAAAGAACAAGAAACTAGAACTCAAGACAAGCATGTGATCAATAGCCAACCCTTAAACTTGCAAGCTCAATCAAGAGGTTGCAAGATCAAGGGAAGGGTAGAGAACGCATGTGAAATGAAGCGCTAATTCCATAAGAAAATACGACCCTTGAGATCAATAACTAACCCTTAACCATTCAAGCTCAATGAAGAGGTTGAATGATCAAGAGAAAGCAAGAATCTCAAGGGGAAGAAGAAACAAAAGAGAATGATACAAAAAGCCCTCATCTTCATTGATCTCCCACTCAAAAAGCTCTCACTACAATTTTCATGGAAAAAGAATGAAGAAGAAGAAGAAAAAGACTAAATCCTAAAAAGAAAGAAGAACAAAGAATGACCCTTGGCTCAGCTCAATTCTGGAGTATTTATAGGCAGAGGGTTGAAGACCTAGGGCAAGAATCTGCCACAATATGAAGTCCCCAAACTACCCCTAAAAAACGACACGACAAGGAGTCAGTAAGGCCGCGGATCCGCCGCCAATACCCCCTATTGGCCGCGGATCCGCCGCACTATAGAGGGTTCAGGGCATGGGCTTTTCTGTAGGTCCCTGGTCTGCTGTCCCCTGTTGTCTGGTACATATATTTTCTGATAATCTTTCCAGAATATCTTCAGAATTCTTAGTCCAAGATTGCTATCTTTTCTTTACTTTTGACTTTATCTCCCTCGAGCTCCGCGCACCCATTGATTCTTGTGCAGCCCCCCTCGTGCTCTGTGCATGTCCGAGACACGAATGACCACTGTCATATGTCTTGTCTCTGGAACTGGTACTCGGCACTGGACGGATATGGATGACCGGAACCCGGCTTTTATCTGCTGTGACAGATGTTCTGTATTTGGTGTAACTGTGGAGATTTTGTCTTGATTTGCAATATTTGTACTGGAAACCTGTATTCTGTAAATATGTAACAAACACGGATTACAAGCACCTACCTATAAACACACGAGCATAAGAATCGGCGGTATAAAATGCAATATTCTGGTATGAACAGTGGTCGATGGGGAGGCGAGCTCCGGCGAGGATGCAGGCGAGGTCGGGGCTATGAGTAGTTGGGTTCGGGGAAAGAGGGGGAGAAGCGGAGAAGAGGAAGGTGAAGGAGAGGGTCGAAGGGATGAGTGTAGTAGTCGACGACGAGGTCGTCGGCGGTGAGATTGGTTGAGACGGCGGGTCATGGGATCGTCGGGTTGCAGCCGGGGTTTTTGGGTTGGTGGGTTAGCACGGGAATGGAGAGGGGAGAGGAGGAAGAATAGAAGAGGCGAGAAGATGTCGACAAAAGTGAGGGATGGTCGACGACGGTGATAGAGACGGCGACGAGGCGAGCGTGGGCGCGGGTGTGGGTTCAAGAGAGGAGGCGGCGGAAAAAAGAAATAAAGAAGAATAATAAGAAGAGAGAAGGGAGAGAGAGGCGTCGGGGGTTGTTAAAAGAATATGGTAAAATTAATATATAAAGAATTTATATATTTGACAGAGAGAGAGAAGTTGAGTCTGTTAAAAATCTTTTTTTAAAAAAATAAAAAAACTAAATAAAGATATTCGTATATAATTTTTAATAGTTAACAGTTTAAATACGTAAATATATTATATGTATAATAATTGAGATTATGGCTAATACAAAAGCAGTCCAAATCACGCCCGGGTCGGGTCTAAAATTATGGTTTGAAAATACGGTTAATATACGTGTCAACCAAAACCAAAATAGGATATCCAGGTAACGAAAATGCATATCCCCAAGAACGGATATACATAGCGTGCACGTAGCCATCCAAACGAGTCCGTTTCACTAAACGGAACGAGAATACGATGTACGGATGCTACCACAGGGTCAGGGGTATGATGCAGGCCATGCTAGATATTTTTAAAATATTTAATTTGACTTTATATTTTATATTGAAAAATACAGATACCAGATATAATGCAGATGAACAGGATATACAACTTGAAAGTGCACGAATTCTCAAAACGAGTCGGGATAAATTAAACAGGAATGAAGGAGGGTTTCCAGCATGCGGGTCGGGTCGGATGCAAACACAAATATCAATTATACTATTCGCAACCAAAACAGCAATAAATCAAGAATAGCCACAAATAAAGAAATACCCAAAATAGAACTGGTATAAATGAACTAGGGTGTTACATTTTCTTTTAAGATTATGGATTCTCCAAACAACACCAGCACCAACTTCAATAACACACCACCACCTCTACCGCTTACGCCTACCGTTACTGCTTCGATCAATGAGCATACGGTACTGCTTGAGGCAATCCAAAACCTCCTGGAAGGACAACAGCAGCAGACTGCTATTTTAATGAACCGTCCAGAAGCGGAAGCACCTGGAGTGAAGCAATTCCGGGCTTTGCACCCAAAACAATTTTCGGGGAAAGGGAGCCCCCTGGAAGCTGAAGAATGGGCTCAAAGTATTGAGAATGACCTGGCAGCGGCACAAGTGCTAGAGGTCGCTTGGGTTCAAGTTGCGAAACTGCAACTCACCGACAACGCCCGAGTTTGGTGAAAGGCGGAAGAAAGCCGTCTTGACCAACCTATCGAATGGAGGACTTTTCGCGGCATGTTCGACTCGAAATACTTTCCAGAGACTGCCCGATTTGACATGGAGCAGCAATTTATCCATCTACAACAGGGTTTGATGTGGACCAAATCAGTAGATGAATATGATGCTGAGTTTACCAAGCTCAGTAGGTAAGATATGTCTCAATGTTCGATTTTCAAATATCACATACTACACAGCTAACGCAAGACCTTAATAGGTTCGCGGCACACTTGATACCAACTGCTGAGATCAGGTCCAGAAAATTTCAGCAAGGGTTAGATCCGGAAATCTAAGCCGCCTTAGCTACAGGGGATTTCTCAACCCATGAATTGGCTCTGAAAGCTGCCCGTCGATATGAGTCAGTGGTGAAGATGAAGGGCAGACCCCACTCTGCCGGGATGAAGCGCCCAGCCACTCAGATGGCAGGAGGAGCCTCTTCAAGGCCATAATTTGTGCCCAGGAAACCAGGAGTACCAAACAGCTGGCCCAACCCAGCCTTTTGTATTTACTGCAGGAGAGATGGACACCTGGCGAAAGACTGCTGGCGTAAAAATCGCCTTTAATTAGTCTGCGGCTCAGCCACTCATGGCATTGGATCTTGTCCTCGTAGACATAACCCAAATGCTGCACCCAAACCAGCAATTACTTACCAGCAGCTCTTAGCCATCCGGGCACCCACTCCACGACTCGCTCTCCCTGCTTCACCACCTTATGGACCGACCGCATCTCCTCCTTATCAGTTCCATCAAACTCAAAGAAACGTACCTCAAGTACAAAGGAACGGACAGAGAAATGCTCCTCCAGCAAGTAGGAATGTACCGAGGTGACAGGCTTTCACGATGATTGTGGAAGAAGCTGAAGCCACCGACCAAGTCATCACCGGTAAAAATTTACTTTCAAACTTTCTTTCAGTCTATATACATACCTATATATCTTTTCCTTATACCTAAAACCTATCCCACATAACTTAGGTATAATCTTAGTAGCCTCACTTCCTGCACTAGCACTCTTCGATACTGGAGCATCACATTGCTTTATGTCGCAACGGTTCGTCCGAACTCATGCAATTCTAGTCAAACCTCTCGTAACCAGCTGGAATGTCAGTTCAGGGAACGGCGTTCTAAAGGGTTACGACATGTGTCCAGTGGTCGTCTGCAGCAGAGAATTCTATGCGGACTTCAAGGTGCTGAACATACCGAATTTTGATGTCGTTTTGGGTATGGATTGGCTCGGAACTTTTTACGCTACCATCGACTGTCGTCAAAGGAGGGTAGTGTTCAAGATTCCAGACCATCCGGTCTTTTATTTCAAAAGTAGAGACCGTACCATAGAACTAAGCACATACAAGGCAAAACCGAAGAAGGCAGTGATTGCAGCGCTTCAAGCGGAGGAAGGATAGAAGCCAGAAATAGTTCGAGAGTTCGACGATATGTTTCCTGAAGACATATCAGATTTGCCTCCCGATCGAGCTCTTGAATTCAGCATTGATTTAGTACCTGGAGCACAACCGGTGATCAAAGTACCGTATCGGTTAAGCCCTGAAGGTTTGAAGGAAGTCCGTACTAAGTTGGACGAATTATTGATGAAATGATGGATTAGTCTCGGCACTTCAAGTTGGGGATCACCAGTTCTACTTGTGAAGAAAAAGGAAGGTTCATATCGAATGTGCATTGATTATAGAGTTCTGAACGAAGTAACCATAAAGAACAAGTATCCACTCCCGCGCATTGACGACCTATTCGATCAGCTAAGTGGGTCTTGCATTTTCTCCAAGTTAGATCTTCGTTCGGGTTATCATCAGGTGAAGGTCAAAGAATCTGATATCCATAAAACAGCATTCAAAACTCGCTATGGACATTACGAATTTCTTGTGATGCCATTTGGAGTGACCAACACACCAGCTATATTCATGAACCTAATGAATCAAGTTTTCCGAGAGTACCTAGACAGGTTTGTTGTCATATTCATCGACGACATCCTGGTGTATTCTAAGAGTCGGAAAGAACATGACGAACACCTACGAATTGTCCTGGAGACTTTACGACAACATCAACTCTATACTAAGTGCAGCAAGTGCGAGTTTTGGCTAAATCAAGTCGGTTTTCTCGGATATATTGTATCAGGTAATGGAATATCTGTAGATCCAGCTAAAGTATCAGCAGTAAGCGAATGGCCGACACCGAAATCAGTGAAGAACATTCGAAATTTCTTGGGTCTAGCTGGATATTACAGAAGGTTTATTGAAGGATTTTCAATGATTGCAACACCCCTGAACAAGCTCACGTGTAAAGATGAAGAATTCATGTAGTCAGAAGCATGCGAACGAGATTTTGTAGAACTCAAGTCAAGATTGACATCAACGCCTATTCTCGTAATACCGGACCAATTTGGAGGTTTCGAAGTGCATTGCGTTGCATCTGGTAAGGGATTAGGATGTGTTCTACATCAGCACGGTAAAGTTGCAACTTATACTTCAAGACAGCTGAAGATTCATGAGCGCAATTATCCGACGCATGATTTGGAGTTGGCGGCCGTAATCTTTGCACTCAAGATTTGGCGCCATTATCTTCTTGGTGAACGAGTGGACATATACACAAATCACAAGAGTCTGAAATATGTGTTTACTCAGAAAGAGTTGAATATGCGGTAGAGAAGATGGTTAGAACACATATCAGACTTCGACATCAACCTATAATATCATCCAGCGAAGGTGAATGTAGTATCTGATGCACTTAGTCGCCAACCATCAATATTGAACCTCACCGCACAGTGGAAGCTCCAACAAGATTTACATCAGCTGGAGATTGAAGTGGTCATTCCAGGTAACGCTTCAAGTTTGATGAACTTAAAAGTTCAATCTACCATTATTAATCAGATCAAAGCGGCTCCAGCAAGTGATGCTAAGTTGCAAAAGATCAGAGAAAAGGTAGAAAGTGGACTTAGAACAGACTTCATTATCCATGAAGACGGATCTTTGAGATACGGCAGTAGGTTGTGTGTACCAAAAGGTTCTGTGCGAGAAGAGTTGATGAAAGAAGCTCACGGCTTTCCTTATTCAGTACACCCTGAAGGCACAAAGATGTACAAAGATCTGCGTCAAAATTACTGGTGGCATGGAATGAAGCATGAAGTAGCCAGAAGCGTCGCTAAATGCTTGGTGTGTCAGCAAGTAAAGGCTGAATATCATAGGACTGCTGGTTTACTTCAACCGTTACCTATCCCGGAATGGAAGTGGCAACACATCACAATGGATTTCGTGACTGCACTTCCTCGCAGCACGAAGGGTAACGATGCGATATGGGTTATTGTGGATCGACTCACAAAGTCGACTCACTTCATCCTATTTCGAGTTGGCCAATCTACTGAGATACTAGCAAAGAAGTACATGGAGGTAAGAATCTAAGTAAGATTTAAACTCTTTAATGTGTACTATCTCTGATACCCATGAACTCATGCAGGAAATCGTAAGATTACATAGAGTGCCGGTTTGCATTGTCTCCGATCGTGACATCAGATTCCGATCGCAATTTTGGCAGAGTCTGCAAGCTAGCTTGGGAGCAAGTCTGAACTTCAGCACAGCTTATCATCCACAAACAGATGGTTAGTCTGAGCGAGCTATTCAGATCTTAGAAGATATACTAAGAGTGTGCATGCTAAACTTCGGAGGATCGTGGGAAGATCACCTACATCTTATGGAGTTTTCATACAACAACAACTACCAAGCAAGTATAGGAATGGCACTATTTGCAGTTTTATATAGAAGGAAGTGTCGATCACCATTAAGTTAGGACGACATCGGAGATAGAGAACTCCTTAGACATGAAATGATAATAGCAACAGTCGATGTAGTTTGCACTATCAGGAAAATAATGCGCATAGCCCAAGATCGACAGAAGCACTGGGTTGATGCAAAGCGCCGTCACTTGGAGTTCCAACCGGGAGAACATGTATTTTTAAAGATATCTCTGAACTGTGGAGTGATTCGCTTTGGAAGACGGGGTAAGCTAAGTCCGAGGTATATTGGACCGTTCGACATACTTGAACGATTCAGAGAAGTGGGTTACTGCTTGGCATTTCCACCTTCATTGGAAGGAGTGCACAATGTGTTCAATATATCACAACTCAGAAGGTATGTGAGTAACCCCAGCCATATTCTTGATCACTCTGAGCTCACTGTATAGCCAGATTTATCCTGTGAGCAACAACCTGTTGAAATCCTGGATAGAAAGGTGAAGTCACTTCGGAACAAGAAAGTCAACTTAGTTCGAATGATGTGGAGAAAGGATTCACCAGGAGAATCAACATGGGAACGTGAGGACGACATGCGAGCAAGATACCATCATTTGTTTGTAAACTAGTCCTTAAAATAATTGTAATTTTCGAGGACGAAATTTTTGTAAGGATGGTAGAATGTAACAACTCCAATTTCAATGTACAGAAAATTTATTTAAAAGTTAATGTACAAGTGGAGTATTTACAATACCGTGTACACTATAAGTATTTGAATTGCTTTTGAACAGCAAGAAAGCACTTGCAACTCATTGGTAAAGCCTTGCATTGCTGTGATGTAGTCCATGTGATCGAATTCTCCCAACCACATTATCTTTTTATTAATTTTTCTTTTAATCTGTTAGAAACCCAAAGGTTTACACGTGCACTATACACAAAATGAAGAATCACAGATTAAACAAACACGTGCACTGGGTTATACCAAGCGACGGGGACACATGGCCAAAATCTCATAACCCACCACTGGACTACGACCGGTGAGATCTTCAGTAGGACCGGCACCGCCGGGCCCCCCATAGGGGATGGTCCCTAATTCTTCACCCTAGTACCCCTTCGCCTACCTCACTACCCCCATGTTGTTTGTTTACTCTGCAATTATCCAGAGAGTTAATTTCCCTCTTTAATTCTAATTTTAATGCATATTTTTAATGCATTCTTTAACCCTCAAAACCCTAATTTTCCCTATAAATACCACACCATATTTCACCCCTCCTCACTTAGAATTTCATTACAAAAACTCTCAAAAATTTCTAAGTCCTAAGTTGTACAAGTGGAGTTAGCAAGAGGCGAAGTTCCGACGAAGTTTCGAGGAAATTCCGGCGACAAAACGACACTCCGACGGTTCCTAAAGTTTCCTACTCCTATCTTCCTTCTTAATAGATTGTAAGTCCACTCTCCCCTTCTCTTTTTCTATTCTAAAACTCCTCTTTTTCAAAACTCGTCGGAAGCGGAGTTATTCCGACTTCCGATTCGTTTTTCTTTAAAAACTACACTTTTCTTAAACAATAAAATACCATATTCTAATATAATGTTTAACAAAAATAAATAAATATATTAGAACAAGTTTCATCTCAAAATAATTCATGTTGCAATTTTTATTTCACTTTTACAGTAAAATATCATCATGTTACATACAACCTGTAAATATTCAATTTAACAGTATTACTTTTAAATAACTCACGAGATAATGACCTACCTCATCACAACACACATTTTTGACATAGCACGATGAATTTTAGGATTTTAGGTTATGGGAAAATACGCTTTTACGAATAAATAGCTTAAACAATTAAAAACAGTTTTCTTTAAAAAGGGTGTTAATTAAATTCCTTGCAATTGTGCCTCTACAACCCATTTTGGGGAACCCCGATCGAGATGGTGTGGATTATCGCACGTCCTTGGGCCTAGTAGCGCAAGATGCAGATCTCCGGAATGAGCATTCGATCTCGATGGAATTTTTAATGCAATTTTTAAGAAAATGAGATTTCTACAAAATAAATAAAATTTATTTTTATTAAATATATTAATATATATATGAATATTATCAAAATATATATTTTAAATATATTATACAAATATTCCATGTTTTCTAAATCAAAGAAATCACCATTATATGAAACTACCATTTCAATACAGTACAAATTCCAATTTTTCATTAAAATACCATATACAATGAAAATTAGGTTCTACTCACTAGAAAATTTTACTTTTATAAAATATACATCTATGAAAACCTTAAAGACGATAATTAAATACTTCAGGTGTATTTTGAAATTATATCAAAACTATTTTTACGTAAAACCCTCTCAAGTTATATCAATTTACAACAAGGATCCTAGTAAATGTAGGTTTAAGCGGGACCGATTCTCTTAAGCCTCCGAGAGCCGGAGAAAGTGGGTGCTTGCCTATCTAAGGTAGATAATCTAACAACGGTGTTATCAACACGGTAATTGTCTTGGAAAAAGACACAAATCCTGCCGTCCATTTGCAGCAGTTACCAATAACATTAAAACTAATTCAGGACTTTAATTTCTTTTCAAAGTGTCTGACTCAGACAGAGTCTCAATCTAATCAATCTGACTTGAATATGATTCAAGTATAAACTACAATTCAATATGAATCCGTCTATTCAATCTATAACAATCTGTCTTGACCGAACCGAACTATGGATATACTCTGTTTACATGACTATCCATTTACATCCATTCCGTTTACTGATATCATGGTTTTGGCAAGTTATCAATCTATTATACAAATAATACAATTCAATACGAAAAACATTACGGGATTTTAAAGGGGTAGACTGGTACAGAATTTGTTAGAAGTGGCACGAGACGGTCACTTTAATACACCTAACCTGAATATCCATTGCCGCTGTACCGTGGCTGAACGGTTCCTTATGCTCCATATACCTTAGTCTCCAGATAATGGGACTCCTCTCGTATACACTGGCATATTCTGTACCAAGCTACAAACAACTGCGTTAATATTATAATCAAACATTACTAGTTATACTCTCTTTGTGTTTATTCTATCTCTACCCATCTTTAGGACTTATCGAGCGATTGTTCGCCGATGACATTCATTTCTTCTTTCTTTGGAATGTTATCAGGTGGATCGGACTCACTGGAGATCGAGCCCAGTACTGAAGACTTGGAGCAGTTAGCATTTGACCCCGAGTTTTAGATACTTGTATATACTTTTCATTTCAGTTGTGCTATTGTCTAGGCATTGCTTTCTATTCATGTATTTACATTTCCAATTGTACTTGTAAAGAAATGTTAAATAAATAAAAGTTGCTGTTCATTTATATTCCTGTCTCTTGTGTATATTTTACTTTATATTTCTTGGATACACTTAGCGTGTTTACTTCTGAGTAAATACGTCGTGTGACCCGTCGTGCCTCCTTGCCCGTACACTGGGAAGCGGGGCGTGACAATTATTCTTTCACCGTAGGAGCATGGATGGTCTAGTCACTTTCGTATTCCGTATTTTGGTAGCGGGGCGTGACATAAGGTATCTCTCACGTCTTGATATCTTTTGAGACATCATCTAAGTGGAGCGCTGTGAGGCCACGATTATGAGATTTAGGCAAATCTATAGTTGCTCCATGAGAATCAAGATTCTGCGCATGGGCATTAATGTGTGTGCGACATACAAATGACCGGCGAAAATGAGTAGTTTTCAAGGTCTAACTGATGACTACTATTATTCTTCGGTCAGTCGTAGTCAACACTAAAATACTTGTTCAAGTCTTGACATACCTGCATTTATACACAATATATGTTTATTTATTTATTTATTTATTTATTTATTGTTTTGATTGATTATTTGTTTTATTTTGATTGAAAATTTTGAAATAAACTTATATTATAATTTTGAACTTTTTGTGGCTGTGGGCTGTTGGGGAATGTTAGATTATTTAGATTTAATTTTTTCTTTTTCAAATATTTTATTTATTTTGTTTGAAGTTTGGTGGTTCAAAAATAAATTAATTAAATCTAATAAAAGGGAAAAGGTTTTATAATGTAACTGTTGAAGCTTATTGTGCTTTGCTCAAGTCATGCTCAAGTCATGGTTACATTACTGGCTAAATGGCCCATTAAAGGCCCATGATGGCTTATACTCCACTTGGACTGCTGTACAAGTTGAATTCAAAACCCGTGAGACCCATTCGTTAATTATTCAAATGGGTTTCAACCGGTTCAATCAAAGAAAAGTCATGACCCATTCTTATAACTCTTGGTCGTGTCTTTTTGTGTCCATTTAAAGATTCCAGAGAACAGAAGGATAACAGAAAACAAACTTTTCCATACTGTAATATCATTCTCAAAAACAGTAAACCACAAAATCTTTTATAGCATTCTCATTTCAACACTGATTTCGGTGATTCCTTTTACGTCGCTTTTGTTTTCACAGGCTTTAAAAGACTACGAGATCAAAACCAAAGCTTCATCTGTGATTCGTACTCAACGGAGGAATTGGACGGGCCGAGAAGTATTGTAACTTGGGAACGTCTTTGTCTATACAATCCGTACGATGAGTGACAATACGTTCTTAAGGCAGCGCGGCTATTTGTGTCTCTCTTCGTCAGGCTCGATTTTCTAACTTTTATTTTATTTCCTATATTGTTCATGTGATCATAGTTTTGAAACAAATATTTTATAAAATCATATTCTATTTTAAATTATTATTTAGAAATTATTTCCCTATTTTATCCAACAGTTAGGTTGCTCAAATCATATCACATAGATCGCATTTATAGATATATAATACTTGCAAACAGAGAACAATATAAGAAATAGAAATATTTCATTGTATTTCACTTGTTTTTGCGTACAATTTGAATGTAAATTAAATTGGTATTGCAAAATATACAAAGTTATGAGAAAACTCTAATTTAAGAGTTTGATTCTATATTTTGGAGTATTTTAATGTCAAGTTTTGACGTATTTAGATGGACACTACTCTATGTAAGGGTCACATCATACCTAAGTGGAGTCGCTCTAAATGGAACCCACACTCTTGTCGGGAAGTTTGTTATTGGGCTTTTCGACCCGTCGGGAAGGAAGGTCTTGACTGCCGGAGGCATACTCTTGAGGCCTCCCGACAATTGTTTTAAGCAGCTTATTTTAGAGCTTCCCGTCGTCGGGAGGTTCATTTTGGGGCCTCCGGCTTTAGTGACTAACGGATACTTATTTTAGTATCATCATTACTCTTTTCCCTCTTTTAATTTCATTAGAATGATGGGTAAAGCTTGTTTGACTAAGAGCATGGGGATTTTGATTCATGTTTCTATTATATTTTGTTTAGAGAAATGGGGTATCATCCTATTTCGTTGTTATGCAGAATATGGGATGACCCATGATCTAGGTTTTGTTTTCTTTGTAACGAACACATGGATTTATGTTCTAAGTATGGAGAACATGTGAATCATGTTTTGGATCCGTCCTTGATAGAATATGAAAATTTCATATCCTCTTCATCTTGCTGAAAGCTATGACCATGGCTATTAAAACTCCTTCAATGGAGATAAAAACTTATAGAAGCTTTCCATGGATCAGAAATGCAGAGAGAGAGAGAGAGAGAGAGAGAGAGAGAGGGGGCATGAGAAGAAGAGAGAGGAACGTGGATTCCATTCCTAAAATTCTCACCTCCTTCTTTTTCTTCCTCTTCTTCCTTTGAAAAAACTGTTGAGCTTTTAATAAAATTTTCTGAACCTTCCATTTTTCTTCCTCCTTTTTTTTGAGAGAGAGGAATACATATATCCCTCCGTGGGTAACCATATTCCCAGGATGTTTGGGAGATATCGGGGGATTTGAATCTCTTATCCACTTTTAAAAATAGATACAACCATCTATTTTCATAGGGGTCTCGACACCGTTTCATGGATCGGGACACCCCATTTGGGGACCTTCGGATAGTGAGAGGGGCATCCCGACAGCGGGATGCCTCATAAACAATTCATTTTTGAATTGTTGAAGAAGGAACTGCCCATTTCTGGGTCCCGTGGTGAATAAGTTCTTAGCTTTTTCCTTGTGTGCTTTACACATGTTTTGATCATGTTCTTGATCAAACTCTTGATCACTTGATCTGAATTTTGACTAAATACTAAATGTGAGTACTTAGATTTATTGGAAGTTCAATTTTTAACTCCAATACAAGCAATCCAAATCGAGTCCAAACTTAACCCAGAATTGTTGTGTCCATATTATAGTTGAGATGGGATTTATTTATTTATATTATTATTATTTTTTGATACCAAATCACTTCTTTATGACCTTATATAGAAACGATCGTCACAGTCACTGTGTACTAAGTGCAATAAAATTTATGGAAGTGCCATCCGATCATATGACAACAGACTCCAGGCTCCAATGCTCCAGCATTAGCCAAATAAATGGTCCGGTATTTCCTTCACGGTATACATGAGACTCTCGAGATGGGTTTGCATTCATGTCATTGGTCAGGTTTAGAATAGTTCCCGCTGCTAGGAAACACCATAGTATCATAGAACTTGTTGCCAAATTGCTGCTATACACAAGACTTTGATTTTTCTATGCAACATTAAATCGAGCAGTTAGCAGGATTGGTATAATTGATGGGAATTTGGGATGCTGTTGTGATATGAGGAGATGATGGTAGAGTAGAGGACTGGTATGAATGAAGCTGCTTTGAATTACCCAATCACTCTTGTAAGAGTTTCGAAGGGACTCCATTCTGGAATGTGATCCCTTCACGAATCGAACCTACGTGTGATGCACGTATAATATAAGACAGAAAATGTTAGATCTATTGTTTTTTTTTTAAAAAGAATATTGTTACTCTTTTCTTTTTATGTGTCGGTTACATTTCTGAACTAATGTATTTTTAAATTTCATGAAAGTAGGGGTTAAAATTGATATGAGAAAATTTTAATGACATGGACAAATAATATGATAAAATAGGGTGCTATATGTAAGGTTTTGTATTTTTAGCTTTGAGAGAGAGAGAGAGAGTGAATGATGTGGATACCCTTATAAATGGAGACATTTTTATTTCTATTTTAAAAAAAAGAATATGGGGTTATGTGTACCCTTTGAGTTTAGGTTATACTAGTAACATGCACGTGCTCTCTGCCTGCACATCTGTAGAAAAAATTTATTGCATGTCATGAATTTTTTATGTTCTTCTTGATGGTCACAAGTTCTAGGACTTTTTGACCAAATTTGTTCATTTCCGAAAGAAAGAATATTTTGTAGTGAAAATTGTTGAATGGTATGTGTTCAGTCGAAAATACCGCACATTTGATATAACATGTTCCTTACTTTTTTTTAAATATTTAAAGTGTTTATTATAAATATGTATATGCATATAATATTTATATAATATTTTAATAATTTAAATATGCATATCATATCAAATATCCCTAATCAATGTTCTTAAAATATAATACATATAAAATGGTCAGGATAATATCTCAAAAATATCAAATACTACCAACACTTTGATTGGAGATAATGTGCAGATATTAGTTCAGGTCTGGAATCAAGGAGATCCAGGTTAAATCAAGAAATAGGAATCGAATCTGCCAAAATATTGAAGCAAATCATGAGATCTAACAACTGCAGAGACCCAGAGCATTATTTTCAGAATCTAGACATCTAGGAGATCTCCAAATATCAACACAAAATACCAGAAAAAATCCCAAACCCTAACTCCACCAAACCGCTGCGGAAGGACGGCTAAATAGGGGTAAACGCGGCTGATCCGCGGCGGTTTGGTGGCCGTACGATGTGAGATTTCAGGATCATGATCTTAATAGCATATCTTAACCTATGGAATCTAGGGTTTCTGGTTTCGGGACTATATAAAGGACCGAGAGTCTCACTTGGAAAATCATCAAATCGAAGAGATCACGAAGTCCAAGACGTCCAAGTTGATCAATCAGCTGTTCATCTACCTTCTTCAAGATAGATCGAGAAGCAAACTAGGGTTTTGTACTCTAGTTTCTAAAGGAACAAAAAGTTTAATTGATTAAGTTGATTAATAAAGATAGTTATTTTATTCTTATCTCATTTATTTTCTATATTTACATTATGATCTCTATCAATTCTTTTTCTATCTCCATTATGCGCGAGTAATTCTCCGCTTGATAGGGTTTTCTTTTAAGTCTTATGAAGTTTATAGACTTTAGCAAAAGAATTGTTAATATCCTAATCGGGCACGCTATCAATTTATTGATAGTTTTGACTGCGATTTGAGATCAGATTAACAATTGTTTTGTTAGTGGGGAAATCCTAGTTTCTTCCAACAACCTTAATCCTCATTCATCACTATCAATCTAGTTTTAAATCTATCAAAAGATATAATGAGTAATCTTTATTAGTCATTCATGACTACTAAATCCTAACGAACCCTACAAGCCTCTTCTTTATTCTACATACGTATTTAAACCAGATCTTAAAACTATACATATTCTATATCCGTGTTTAATATAGATCTAAAATATATTCTCCCTATTCTTCTAATCAACTCGTCTAAAGCAAGATTAAAGTTCCACGCATCCCTGCGGATGACCCGTACTCATCTCGGCTAGCTACACGCGACACCGTTATTGATTGCGGTTAACTACAAACACTTTCACATAGAATCAAAATGGCGTCGTTGCCGGGGATACGTGCGTAATTTTTTTTCTTGCTATTCGGGTTGAATTCTTATTCAATCCATATCATAAAAATAAAACAAAACCGCAACTTGCATATTTAATGATTAGTGTGCGATTTTTGCGAGAGAATCTGTTGACACTATAGTGAGAAAATCATGATTTAGAGACCTTCAGAGAGGACTAGAGAAGTAAAGAAAGCCACTGTGAAAAAAATAGCAAAAGAACCTTACTTTTCGCGGCGGAACCGCGACCTAAGCTTGGTTTTGGTGGCGGAACCGCGGCGGAGTTGGTGAGTTGGAGCCCTAAAGTTCTCTGGTATATTCCTCAACTCTTTCTCTCTCTTCTGAAATCCAATTATATATTTTTCTACAGGATTCTTTGCGAAATATTTCCGCTTAAAAATCTTTTGCGTGTTTTGTAATTGGTTTATTTGTGCATATTTTTAATACGGACTTTAAGGGGCAAGACCAAAATTCAGATTAGGTGAGGATTTCATCACCCTTCCTAAGCCCCACAAATCACAAAACGAGCATCCGCATAACCCTATGTTAATTAAAAAATATCTATACCAAGACTCTAAGGACCATCGCGCTCAATTAGGACAGAGAAAATTCGTGGGTAATCTATCGCTTATCCGCATTTCTTTTTGTGGTGTCTAGGTAAGCGTGTCTAGGAAAGTGGTTACTTAATTAAGCCCGCTATTTTCAGTGATTCGTATAGCGGATACCTCCCACTTACCTGGCCACAAGAGCGATAAAGAGGTGGTAGAGAATTGATCCTACGACTTGTCCTTTGGAAGTCTAGGAGCGGTCTAGAGACTTAACCTAGGTGACCTTAGTTCTAGTGTTGTTTGTGCATTTTTTGTGTGATTTGTCTCACGTCCAACACTTTTCAAAACAAACCATTTTTAAATCGTTTTTACACGCTACCACTTGCGCTAAACCTGCTTAGTGCATGCTCGGCTGGAGAAGGGATTTTAGTGTCCGTCTTGTCCGCGTTTCTGCTATCGACTCCGAAATCGGTACTTCTTCATTTTTTTCCCTTCACCCACCACATCGACCGAGATGGACGGTTCTCCATCAGATTATAACACTACGCTGCCACTACCCGTAGGTACGCAGAATCCACCGTGCTTCTCTCTCCAAGAGAGATATTACCCTATACGCGGTCCCCTTCCTACTTGTCTATCTATTCCACCAGCCAATGGGGATAATTTTGAAATTAAACCCCACTTCATCAACCTGTTGCCCAAATTTCACGGGCTTGAGTCAGAAAACGCATATGTTTTTATCACCAAATTCGAAGACGTATGCGCAATGATGGGTACGTCATAACTTTCTGTGGATGCTATGCACTTACGTCTTCTCCCTTTTACTTTGTGCGATCTAGCAGAAAAATAGTTTTATAACACTGCCGCACATTCTATTGCCAATTGGGATGAATTCGTTATATCATTCCTTAAGAAATTTTATCCCGATCATAAGACCACCCGTGTTCGAAGCAAGATTAACCAGTTTACCCAGCTTTCCAACGAACCATTTTGGAAATGCTTTGAAAGGTTTAAAAATCTGCTAGTCCAATGCCCTCATCATGGAATTAATAGATGGGACCTTTGTCGAATTATATATGAGGGTGTTACTCCAGCGACAAAGCAGATGCTTGAAACCATTTGTCAATGCCATTTCATGTCTAAAGACGATGGGGAAGCTTGGCAATTCCTGAAAGATCTCGCTGAACAAACTTTGCAGTGGGAAAGCGTTAGACCAATATCATCTAGGGGAGATATCCATCAGCTCGATATTTCCATCGTAGTGAAAGCCAAAATGGCCGCGATACAAAGGAAACTTGACGCTATAGAAAACAAAGTCTCTTCTGCCTCTCTAAACCAGGTTACGCTCCCCAAAACCGTGTGTGGTTGCTGTTCCGACCCATAACATCTAACGGAAGAATGTCCTTTGAGTGCACCGTTTCAAGGTCAAGAACAAATTAATACTACTTTTCAGCAACGACCTAGAAACGACCCTTATTCTTCCACATACAATCAGGATGGAGGAATCATCCTAATTATGCTTGGAACCAAAACCAAACTCAAAATCAAAACCAGTTCTCAAGCAACTATCAAAGACCTCCCCCACAGCAACAATAACCACCCCCACAGAGTCAGCACTCCTTTCAATCGCAAACTTTTCAAAATCCAGCCAACAATTCTGCACCGATTAATGATTCTTTCCAAACGGCTTGTACCGAAAAACTCTCCGCACTCGAATGAAGTGTGGATATGTTTATTAAACATTCCATGCAAACGACGGATGATTTAAAGTCTTCTATCCAAACGTTAACGCAGAACACCGCTTCCCATGGTGAAAGTATATAATCGATAGATGCATAACTTGCACAGTTAAATGCCGCAATGAGTGAGAGAGAGAAAGGGAAACATTCATCTCAACCTATACCGAATCCTGGCCACTCACAAACTTATAATGTGAGTGTCGTTACCACGTTGAGATCAGGAAGAGTGTTGAACAACCAAGTAGGTGAACATGTTGATGACGTTGATGATATTAATGATACCTCGGCCTCTTCTACTTCTAATCCTATTTCGTCTAGTCCACCTTCTTCCGAGTCTATTCTCCGATTTCCCCCTAGGCTCGAACCCGCAGCCTTCGAGTCTACCTAAAATGATCCCAACTCCAATTCTGGGATTCATTCTATCCTCACAATCTTCTCCAATGTTGGACCCAACCTTTATTGATAAAGCTCCTTATCCACATAGGTTAAAAGGCAACAGACCAAGTCCACAAATGGAGAAAATTGTGGAAATTTTTAAGCAAGTTAAAATAAATATTCCTCTTCTAGATATTATTCAACAAGTTCCGTCTTATGCGAATATTCTAAAGGACTTATGCACCAGGAAGAAAAAAATTCAAGTACCTAAAAAAGTTTTCTTAGCCAGTAATGTGAGCATTGCATTTACCCAACAATTACCCAAGAAACGAACGGACCCCGGAAGTCCTACCATATCTATTTCTATTGGGGGTAAAACTATCAATCGTGCTCTACTCGATTTAGGTGCTAGTGTTAACTTGCTTCCGTATTCTGTGTATGAGCAATTAGGGATCGGAGAGTTAAAACCGGAGCACTGCATTCTCCAGATGGAAGATCGATCTATCACTCAACCTAGGGATGAGTTAGAGAATGTGTTAATCAAAGTCAGGGAATTTATATTTCCTGTGGACTTATCGTTATAGATACACAGCCTGTAGCAAACCCCCGAAACCAAATCCCAGTGATTCTAGGTCGACCTTTTCTTGCGACTTCCAACGCAATAATCAATTATAGAAACGGATCTATGCCCTCTCCTTCAGGAAGATGTCAATTGAGCTTAACATTTACAAGTTGGGAAGTAAACCCTCCGAATCATATACTCAAATATTTTCTGTTGAAACGATAATTTCCGATAGCAGCGAATTTGAACAGTTTCACGATACTTATCTCGACTCCGCTAGTACGTTATTGTTTGACCCTGCTATTTGTTATACATATACGGACCCTTCTATCGAGCTGTCCGGGTCAACATCTAACGCTAAATATGAACCTTTTATAGAGTCCGGGTATCATCCCGTTCTTTCCGATGAAATTATTATTCGGGATATCGATGAAAGGTTTGAAGAAATCTTCATTGAAGAACTCGCATTCTTAGAAAATATCATCTCTATAAACCGAGACGTAAACCCGTTCTATTCCACCTGTTATCCCCTCCCCACTTCTTCACGTCGATGGGTGACATGATCTTCTGCCAACCAGTGTGCTACATTAATAAATTTTTTGAATGGTTGGTGTTGATTTTTGGTCTTTGTAAACCTTTATATTGACTAATAACTTTAACTTCCCCTCATAATTTTAAATACTTAATACGATTTTACTCAAGTTTGGGGGGAGAAAAATATATTTTGACTCTTGAAAGAAAATAATTTTTTACATATGATCCAAAAATAAGTTTGGGGGAGGATTTCACTGTCATTTATTCATGTCCCCATTACTAACATTTCCCTCTAAGTCTACAATTTTTTTAAGCTTAACAGATGACATCAGTGATGACACTGCTACAAACAGGTTTGGGAGAGGTTTGTGCTTATTCACGCATTATTTTGCATTATCATATATATATAACCAAAAAAAAATTTTGATAACGAAAGTTTGAAAGTGGAAATTTTACATATGAAAGATAGGAATAGTTTGAGAAATGCAAGAAAATTAGATATTTTCTTAAATGAAACTAGTAATAAGTAGTTATGAGTTGTTGTCCTAAGGGATAGTAAGATGAAGGAAATTACTAATCTGAGAATAAAAATAAATCTGAAAAATAGTCTCTATTCTTAAGTCCAAACTTTTGAACGTTGATACCGTACTATATGCACTGTCACATATCTTGAAACTTAGGATAATAAAGAATACCTTGAAATGCTCTTGTCTAAAACCCTTAGTATGAAATAAAAAAAAGTATAAGTGGTGATGAAAAAAATGAACACTGGTTTTGTAATTGTTTAAGGCAGCATAAAAAAAATATAGCGATGGTGCTTTATCACATAGTGCTTTAGACCAACTGGTTTGGGAGCCACTGCTAAGCCTTAGGTGTTGCAAGACGAGAAATTACGCCTAAATGAGCGAGCACATTTAGTAATCGGTCGGTTAGTACCTCAAGAAGTATTAACGGTCATATGAAGAATGTGTGAGCAATTCCATCTAAAATATTCACCAACTAAAAAGTACTAAAAAAGATGGACAAGAGTATGATAGTTTGAATTGAATTCTCTAAGTGTAGGGATGTCTTTTCCACACACGTAGGGGTATATGATCGATATTTAGAAGAAAGGTAGGGAGGAAAAGTAAAGGCGATGCTTTATTGAGAGATGATGTGATTTCTAACACTTTTTCACGACCATTAAGATAGGGCTCATAACAACTGAAAAGCAAGTATAGTTAGAAATTCTTATTTTCAAGTTTTTTCTTTTATAGTTCTTACGTAACTTTCATCTTCTTTCTTTTATTATAGGATTTTGTGGGTGTAATCCGCTGAAAACCCTCAGGAGACAACATTGCTCTTACTAGGGACACCTAGAGGTTTAACGGATTATTGCACGTGCTTAGTGCAATCGTGTTGCCTACGAAAGTGTGCTACTTAGGTTTTTCTTTTTTCCTTTTTCTTCCTCTTTTTAATAACTAGTTTACTTGGGACGACCAAAATTAAGTTTGGGGGTATTTGTTCAGTCGAAAATATCGCACATTTGATATAACATTTTCCTTACTTTTCTTAAATATTTAAAAGTGTTTATTATAAATATGAAACATATGAGAGTTTATCTGTAAAATATCTATTGTCATATGTTTATATATTATAATTAACATTATAAAGGAAAATATATGTATATAATATTTTAGTAATTTAAATATGCATGTCATATCAAATATCCCTAATCAATATTCTTAAAATATAATATCATATAAAATGGTTAGGATAATATCTTAAAAATATCAAATATTACTAACACTTTGATTTGAGATATTGTGCAGATATTAGCTCAGGTCTGGAATCAAGGAGATCCAGGTTAAATCATGATGTCGGAATCGAATCTGCCAAAATATTGAAGCAAATCACGAGATTTAGCAACGGCAGAGACCCAGAGTATTATTTTCAGAATCGAGACATCTAGGGGATCTCCAAATATCAACACAAAATACGAGAAAAAATCCCAAACCCTAACTCCACCAAACCGCGGCGGAAGGACGGCCAAATAGAGGTAAACACGGTACGTGTGAGATTTCAGGATCATGATCTTAACTGCATATCTTAATCTATGGAATTTAGGGTTTCTGGTTTTGGGAATATATAAAGAACCGAGAGCCTCACTTGGAAAATCATCAAACCGAAGAGATCACGAAATCCAAGCCGACTCACGCATCCAGGTTGATCAATCAGCTATTCATCTACCTCCTTCAAGATAGATCGAGAAGCAAATTAGGATTTTGTATTCCACTTTCTAAAGGAACAAAAAGTGTAATTGATCAAGTTAATTAATAAAGATTGTTGTTTTATTCTTATCGCATTTATTTTCTATATTTACATTATGATCTCTATCCGTTCTTCTTCTATCTCCATCATACGCTAGCAATTCTTCGCTTGATAGGGTTCGTTGGATTAGGGAAAAACAATAGATGAGAAAATATTTTAATTTCTTTTAAGTCTTATGAAGTTTATAAATATTAGCAAAAGAATCGTTAACATCCTAATCGGGCGCGCTATCAATTTATTGATAGTCTTGACCGCGATTTGATATCAGATTAACAATTGTTTTGTTAAAGGTTAGACATGAATAGAGATCAATGAAAGGACAAGGGTCAATAGTGGGGAAATCCTAGTTTCTTTCAAGAATCCTAATGCTTATTCATCACTATCAATCTAGTTTTAAATTTATCAAAAGATAAAAGGAGTAATCTTTATTAGTCATCCATGACTACTAAATCCTAACGAACCCTACAAGTCTCTTCTTTATTCTACATCCGTATTTAAACCAGATCTTAAAACCATATATATTCTACGTCCGTGTTTAATATATATCTAAAATCCATTCTCCTTATTCTTCTAAACAACTCGTCTAAAACAAGATTAAAAGTTCCACGCATCCCTGCGGATGACCCGTACTCATCTCGGCTAGCTACACGCGACACTGTTATTGATTGAGGTTAACTACAGACACTTTCACATAGAATCAATCAGTATGAAAGTAATTACATACATACGAGAGAATGACATTGCATCTTCTTACTCCAGAAAACTCATATGGATTTTTCTCCTTTTTTTGCATTTTTTAAATGAAAAAATGGTATAATTTTTGGTATGCCCTCATAAATTCTAGTTATAATAGTAAGGATTACTTGAGATGTACGATTAATGTGTTGATTTCAGTAAACTCCTTGAAGTATTAACTGCTTTTATATATTACTCATAAATTTTCTAATTTTTATTGAAAAGAACCACTCTGTTAATGTTAGCATCTGCGTATTTCATCTTGGAATCTTTGAACTTATCTTGGTCTTACCCAACAGTAACCTCGGAACACGTTGACAATGGGTATGGTTTATGCCGTTTATTATAAAAATAAAAATAAAAAAAACTCGTTGACAATGACAGGCGAAGGATTCTCCTTCAAAATAGCTCACTCTCAGCATTATATGTTAAGCGTGATTTAACTTAAGCAACACATGTTATTGCACGAGTGAGTTTACATTCCGACACCTTTGATTTTGGTCGTTGAATTTTCCGTCCAGTTTTACTAATTGTATATCTTTGAATGCAAACTTGAAATACCATTTTATAATGATAGTGTAAGGTCTGATTTTCGCATGGCCGGGGGAATAGCATAAATTTGGCCATTTTAGTTAATACCATGGATTTATGAATTAACTTTAAATACCATGAATTAACTTCTTTCATCTGTGCATGTCTCCATATACCTTGAAGCAATCAATCAATTTTTATTCAAAAAGAGAAGAATTTAGGAGAAACGATAGATAGAGATGAGTTCCTAAGAAAGATGTAAGGTTAAAAACAGAATATCTACAAAGAGTTTTTTCTATGGATAACCGAAATAAACAGACTAATTTAATCAAATCGGATATAGATACCAAAGTTCAGGTTACAACTAGTTTTGATGTGGTGACATTGAATTTAAGACGGCATCTTTGATTTTGGATTTCTCTCTCTTCTCTCCTCTCTATAATCAGAAAGATTTCTCTGGGACAGTAAAGAGCTAATTATTAGTAAATGTTAATAGTATAAATCATTACATTTCCAATGAAAATTAATTGAGAACTTATTTTTATTCCCAACGGCACGCTAGCATGATCAGCAAACTGCCAAGCTCAATGTAACAGTTACCTTGAATCAACGAAGTACTCAAATTTTCAGATAAAAATACTAATTTCCCCAATAGATGAGACAATTAAGAACAAAAACATTGGTTTTATTTCTTTGCAGGGATGTTGTCGTTGTTATTATGTTAGGAGATGATGGTGAAGGACCGACATGAAACTGAATTACTTTGAATCACCCAAATGATTACTGCAGTAAAAAATTCAAAGGAACTTTCTTAGAAACATGGAACTATGTGCACGCAAAGTTACTTAATTTCTGAATGACCCGACGAGCTCACATCCATATCTGAAATCTTTGCATTTTAGAGTGAAGTCAATATGGAATGTTCTATTATAGCAGGTTCATTTCTTTTGCAATGGGATAATTTCACTAATGACTGCTTTGAACTCTCCACAAGGTTGCACTTGGTACTTGAAATGAAATATTACCGGGAATCCTCAAATTCCGGTTGCGCTTCGTAAACGGAATGAAAGATTACCACGAATCTTCAAATTCGGAGGAATGTGATGACCAGTCATCTAATTTCAAGAAATCTTGTATTAACGCGCTTGGTATATTCATTCCCGATAATATATGTACGTGCAACCGGTGACCGGCGGTGAATGGCCGATCGACGGGCCGGCCGGCGATAAACGGCAGATAGCCGGTGACGGGACTGGCCGATCGGCATTGAGCCGGTCGGCGAAAAACGGCAAATGGCCGGTGACGGGACCGGCCGATCGGCGGTGGGCCGGCGGACAACCGGCGAGCTACGGCAGATGGCCGGCGGGGCTGGTCGGAGGCGGTGAACGGCTGATCGGGGGCAGGTTGGCTGGCGCACAGAAGGCGGGGTTGTTCGGCCGGCGGATGGCAAGGAAGACCGGCGGTGGGTGGCGGATGGACATTGCTCATATCATATTTGATAGAAATATTTCGTAGTAATTTAGGATAACCTTCTGTTTTGGAGGAAATAGGGTTCCCATGAAAATCTGGTCATTCGATTACTATACAACAACAACAACTGAGCCTTTTATCCTAAGCATATGGGGTAGGCTACATAAACCAACATGAGAATCACGCCGGGTCCAGCACATGAATCCTCCGCCTCCACTCACTCCTATCGAACAATATACTTTCATCAAGTCCTTTGGCAACCATATCGTTTCGTATCACCTCCATCCATGTTTTCTTCGGTCTTCCTTTTGCCTTTTTGCCATTGCCCATATCTAGAGTATCTATTCGTCGAACCGGTGCTTCAATAGGTCTGCGTCGCACATGACCAAACCATCTTAGCCGGTTTTTCCGCATCTTCTCCTTCACAGGTGCTACACCAACTTTTGCACGAATATCCTCATTTCGCATCTTATTTTTTCTAGTGTTACCGCACATCCAACGAAGCATGCGCATCTCCGCTACGTGCATCTTCTGTGTATGACGCTTCTTAAGAGCCCAGCATTATGTACCATATAATAAGGCAGGCCGAATAGCGCTCCGATAAAATTTCCCTTTTAATTTTAACGGAAAGTTACGATCACACAAAATCCCTGTTGCACTCCTCCATTTCAACCAACCAGCTTGGATTTTTTGATTAACATCACTATCGATCTCCCCATTCTTTTGGATGATGGAACCTAGATATCTAAACTGGTTGCTCGGTGATATCTCTTGCCCTTCCAATATTATACCAATATGGTTTTGACTTCTCTGGTTACTAAATTTGCAATGCATATATGCTGTCTTGGACCTGCTCAATCTGAATCCTCGAGATTCCAATGTTTGCCTCCATAATTCCAATTTGGCATTAACCCCTGCTTTCGTCGCATTTACTAGAACAATATCACCAGCGAATAGCATACACCAAGGTACCTCATCTTGGATAGTTCTAGTAAGTTCATCCATCACGATGGTAAACAGGAATTGACTTAATGCAGATCCTTGATGTAAGCTAATTGTAATCGGAAAATCACTCGTTAAGCCGCTGCAGGTTCTGACATTTGCCACTACACCATCGTACATTTCCTTAATTATGTCAATATACTTGACGGGGACCCCCTTCTTCATCATTGCCCCCATAATACCTCTCTAGGTACCTTGTCGTACACTTTTTCTAAATCAATAAATATCATATGTAAATCTTTTCTCCTCTCTCGAAAACGCTCGACAAGTTGACGAAGCAAATTAATAGTCTCTGTCGTCGATCGTCCAGACATGAACCCAAACTGGTTCTCTGTTATCTTAATATCCTTCCTTAGCCTGTGTTCAATCACTCTCTCCCAAAGTTTCATGGTGTGACACATATGTTTTATTCCACGGTAGTTTGAGCAACTTTGAATGTCACCCTTGTTCTTTTAAATAGATACAAGGATACTTTTCCTCCATTCATTTGGTATCTTTTTTGTCTGCCAAATCTTATTAAACAGATCTGTCAGCCATTTAACGCCTATTTCTCCTAAGCATCTCCAAATCTCGATAGGAATCCCGTCAGGACCAACCGCTTTTCTTAAACTCATTCTGTTCAAAGCTTCTTTAACCTCAGGTAGTTTTATTTTACGCATGAAATCACGGTTTATATCTTGAGATTGAATGACAAGTCCATCTAAATTCTTAGTAAAGCTCTCATTGAACAATTTGTCAAAATAATCTCACCATCTTTCCTTGATATCCTCATCTCGAACTAAAACTTTCTGATTTTCATTTTTGACACACTTCACCGCACATAAGTCTCTAGTCTTCCTTTCCCGCATCCGAGCAATCCGGTATATATCATTTTCAGCCTCTTTAGTGTCTAATTTCTCGTACACCTCCTTATAGACCTTAGATTTAGCTTACCGAACAGCTTTCTTAACTTCCTTTTTAGCCATTTTATACTTCTCAAATCTCTCCATATCTCTACTTTTCTTCAAATCTTTATAAGAATCCCTTTTAATTTTAATAGCAGTCTTTACTTCTTCATTCCACCATGATGTGTCCTTAGATGGTGGAGCACCACCTCTTGACTCACCAAGTAGATCTCTAGCTACTTTCTTGATAAAACTAGCCATTTTGTTCCATGTTCTGTCTGAATCATCTTCCGACTGCCAATCCGCTTCTTAGACTACACGATCTATAAAAGCTTTTTGGTTACCTTCTTTCAATCGCCACCATTTAATTTTAGACTCTACCTTACGTCTAATCTTCCTAAGTCCTCTTCTAAATCGAAAGTCTAGAACTAAAAGTCTATATTAAGTGGTTACACTCTCACCTGGCACTACCTTACAGTCGATACAACAATCTCTATCTATTCTTCTCGTCGGAAAAAAGTCTATTTGACTAGCACTTGATCCGCTCCTAAAAGTGATAAGGCGGGACTCTCTTTTCCTAAACCAGGTGTTTGCTAAGATCAAGTCATAAGATAAGGCAAAATCTAGAATCGAGTCACCTACTTCATTCCTTTGTCCAAAACCAAAACCTCCATGGATAGTATCAAACCTACTATGACCAGTACCTACATGTCCATTAAGATCACCACCAATAATTAACTTCTCTCCACTAGGTATATTTTGCACCATCTCGTCTAAATCCTTCTAGAATAGATGCTTACTAGCATCATCAAGACCTATCTGTGGTGCATAAGCACTAATAACATTAAGGATCTCTCCACCTAGAATAAGCTTAACCAGTAAAATTCTATCACCTTTTCTCCTAATCTCAACTACATCCTCAAGCAACCGTCTATTTATGATTATGCCTACCCCATTACGATTTTTATTTCTACCCGTATACCAAAGCTTATAACCCTAAGGCTCTATGACTCTACTCTTTTCACCTACCCACTTAGTTTCTTGCAAACACATAATACCAACTCTCCTCCTAATCATCACCTCCACTAATTCTATTAGTCTACCTGTAAGGGAACCTATGTTCCAGGAAGCTAGACGGATCCTATGAAACCCTTGCTTATTTGTCACTACACCCGGGGTCCGGTGTAGCGCGCCGTTTCTGGTCGACGACCCTTGCTTATTTGTCACTACACCCGGGGTCATTTGATTACTATGGTAATTCTATATTTATTTCCGAGAATATATTTTACACCTAAACAAGCGTGGTAATATTTCATGGTAATATAGGATTATCATCTAGATTACTGGACCAACTAGTGTTTTGTATATCACTCCCTATATTATTTCTTATTTGGTTGGATAAAAATTATCTGCAGCTTTAACTATATGACTGAATTTCAATCAATGATATCTATTCTTTACTGCAGCGATAATAGAAACGTTACATTTTCGCATTCTCTCTTTTGTATACCAGATGTATGGAAGAGCAATATCTTTGTATATTTTGTTCTCGTGACTGATATAACTGTAATTAGAATTCTCAAAAAAAAAAATTTGCTAAATCCCACATAGCATAGACCTTATTCCCTATTTTTGGAATTTTCACTTTTACCCTTCCCTTATCCATATTTATATCCATATCATTTTGCCTTCTTCATTTCCAAAAGGCCCATGAAGCCCTAAAACAAGAAAAAATTATTTGTGCCCTATCTCCTTTTTTTAATTATTTGGTTTTTATTTTATTTCATTTCATTAGGCTCAAAAGTTATTTTTCAGAATTTCCCATAATTAAAACTAATCAAGTAAAATTTTTCTTATTTTTTGATTCTAATATTTAAAATGTTCATGTGTTCGAGTTTATATTTATGAATTTTAAATCACAATAACACCAAAACATGGTATTTATATGGTTGTCATGATTGTTCTTGGTATATACTAACAAATCACAAAATATACAATACTTATGTTAAAAAATACCAAAAGCTTTTGTGCAATCGTTAAATGCTATTAAGATCTAAGTTGCAATATAATATTTCTTATAAAAAAAATAGTTATATGCTTTTTTTTAATCTTGCATTGCTAAAATGTTAAGTTGTAGTAATTGTGTATAGATTTGTTTATAGAAAAATAATATTTGTATCTAAATAACAAAAAATAACTAATAATCATATATCATTTTTCAAACATAAATGAAAACATATCTTAAAAGTCAATATTTGTATCTTTTTCTCAAACGTAACAAAAAATAATATTCGATATTCAATCATTTTTTATCCTACGCGTTACTCGTGGGGTCAAAATCTAAGTATTCTAAACAAAGTTGAGTAGGTCAAGGAATATTTTGCAAGTCAAAACACTATTTTTAGTATTTTCTCTTTTGCCCTTACCTTTATTCATGTTTATATCTACAGTAAAACCTCCGTATAGGAATACTCTATATAGGAATAACCTCCCTATAGTGATAAAAAGTCCCGGTCCCGACTCGGGACCAGTTATAAATAAGAATAACCTCCACAGTGTGATATTCCATACTTTTTCCAAGTCCCGCCTGTACTAATTTACCTCTATATAGTAATAAATTGGCATTAAATTTTAAATAATTTTTTATATATATAAAAAATACATAAAATTACTTGGCTATTACAATTGAACTTAAGATGACATAAATTACTTAACTACACAATTGAACTTAAGATGACATAAAGTACTTTGACTTGTTAATAAGTTTGAAGGTCTATATGAATTTTGAAGGTCTAAGAATTTTGACTTGTTAATAAGTTTGAAGGTCTATATGAATTTTGAAGGTCTAAGAATTTTGACTACTATTTTTTCAAAAAAAAATCTAATTTTTATATATAAAACTCTACTTAAGAATAACCCCCCTATAGTAATATTTTTCCCCGGTCCCAAGGATATTACTGTATAGAGGTTTTACTGTATATCCATTTCTAATGGCCATTCATATAAGGCCCAAAATGGAAAAAAAATATTTACTGCTATTTTTAGTTATTTTTTATTTCTATTTTATTTTATTTGGCTAAAAGCTTTCTACAAAGGGTTTCCATAATTAAGAAAAATAAAGTAAATACCTTTTGTCCTTAGTTTTCAATGTTAATCTTAAAAAATATTCATGATTTAATCTTCGAAAAGTATTTAGTTTTGGAATGACCTCAATACTAAATTATTACTTTATATGGAGTTTTCGCAAACGTTTGTTAATTTTTTTTATCTTATTTTTTTGTAATTGTTATTTCTTCTTATTTTTCATTGCCCTTCTTTTTATCTACATATATTTCCATATCCTTTATCCAAGAAAAAATGAATAATTAGTAGATGGTTGTTTGAGTTGGCCCATTAATTTTTTTTATCAATTATCATAATTAGTTATGTGCTAATATGTTTTTAGTTATTATAATTAGTTTATGTGCTAATATATTGTTAGTCATTAATAATGGGTTGCTGATGGACAATTATTCATATCTATAAAATGATAAAAAGATGAATTGTGTAAGAAGATTCACTGGAAATCTATTATTTGGATATTCACAAACATGTTTGATTTTTTTAGTTTAAATCATATTAGATTATTTAGTATAAAGTATATAATTTTTTTAAATTACATTCAATAATTATTTTTCTATCAAAAACTAATAACGTACTTATAATTTATACAAAGCTATAAATAAATGTCGACTTTATCAATTTTTTCAAAGATACGGTGCTTATGAAGAAATATCACAATCCATAAAAAACTTTAATTTGAGTTGGAAAAAACTGGATCTATACATTCTTTTTTTCCTCATATTGCTTACATGTTAAATTGTAACGATTATATATAATATACAGATTCACCTATAAATAATTTTGATCGTATTTAGTCCCATGCGTTAAGGGGTTAAAGTCTAGTGTTAGTGATAGAAAGCACAAGTATATCTTATAGACTTATGCTATAGTTGTTGAAACAGTGGCAATAGACTATACTACATGGGTGGATCAGGGAGGGGGGAGGGCACTTGCCCTTGCTGGAAAAAAAGAGACTAATATCGATTCAAACATGAGTTGTGATATTTTGGACGTGTCTATATATGTGTGTGATAATGAAGAAAAAAGGTCATAGGAGGCTTTTTCCTTAGGAGATGTCAAAATAATTACACCCTCCACGATTTTTTCGATGATCGACATTCATCATCATCTTTATCATGTAAAATATGGATACACCAAATTTCATATGATTTCACCACATTTTCACCGTTAAATTAACAATGTAAAAAGTTCTATTGTCGGTAAACTGTTAATTTTACACCCACTAAATCAATGGTGAAAAGGTGATGGAATCACATGAAATTTGATGTATTCACACCTTACATGATAAAGATGATAATGATTGGTGCTGATTGTCGAAAAAAATCATAGAGAGTGTATTTTTTCGACGCCATAAAAAGAATTTCCGTACTATGACACATTTCCTCTCTCTCTCTCTCTCTCTCTCTATCTATATATCTATATGGCTTTAGCTCAGTTTGTGATACATTTTGCTTCCAGAGAAAAGGTCTTGGGTTCAATTCCCACTGCCCACCATTACTATTTGAATTACTTTGGATTTTATTAAAAAGGCTATGGATTTCATTAAGCTTTATCTTCAGAATGAATTCTCCTCCCTAGGTTATGATTAAATTATTTGAACTTTTGTTACTACTTTGCAACTTATTCGGCAATTTTAGATAATATTTATTTTTATTTCTTAATGTAAGCTTAATTTGTTTGGTGTCCTCTAGCGAAATTCCTGCGTCCGCTCCTGCTATAAAATTGCACAGATTTTTCAGTTTCTTGCAATTTCTTTGCATTTTATCTTATCTTGATGATTAATTACTCTGTTCAAATTACTAAGTGATGATGCTCGATATCGGCGATCTCCCAGATCATGACACGTGGCAGATGACGTGTCCCAGAGCATGCAAGAAAGGGCCTACAGCAGCCGACCAAACCACCCCTATGCTCGTCCTACCGAGCAGACGCTGGCTCGCCTCCGAGCCCCAGCACGATGAGCCTCCTCGGCCTCACAGCTCGTTCCCGAGCTACCGCAGAAACTAGATACCTCGGCTCCTTTCGCTCGTCCGCGAGCTCTCCCGCCGAGGTCATCTTCCTCGGTCTCATCGACCGACCAATAGCACCGCTTGCAGGCGTAACCGCCATCCCGCGAATCTCGCCATGCGTGAGATCACCGCCAGCCACATCCCACGTTCCACGCCACCACGATCCCCCATTAACGAGCTTGTCTCGCCATTAATGGGAGGTCCCGCTCTTCACGCGGGCGTGATGTCGGGAGCGTAACGGCCGGTGTGATTCTCGCGCCTGCTGCCACCGCTGCCACCGCTACGTAAACCCCTCTTTTAGACGGTCAAGGTAGGCCAATTCTACTCCACTAAGCCGTTACTCTGCTCGGATCTCTAGACTAACTTGATCGTCGGAGGGTCCTCGGTGGTACAACCACCCCAGGACCTCCTTGCAGGTAACTCGGAAACCACAACCTCAACCCATTGAGATCCACACACTTCAAGAGCGAAAGCCTCCAGATCCAATCTCAGCCACACATCGCAGCCATCCGCAGATCAACGGGAAGCAACATCTGAAGGAGATTCCACCCTCTATCAGCTGGCGCCGTCTGTGGGAAACTATATTCCACAAAAAGAAAAGTTCGCCTCCCGATCTCACTCCAATGGCGAGCGATCATCAAGACGGTCCGAGCGCCAACCGCCGCCTCCCTCTTAACGGTGGCACAGACGAGCCTCCTCCGCCGAATGCCATCAACGCCCTCGCCGGCCGGATAGACCGACTCGCATCCTTCGTGGAGGCGCTCGTCCGCGTCCAAACGGCGGGGAAAAATCCCCAGGTCGCCGCTCCCCCGCCTCGGGACCAGGACCTTTATGTGGGAAGAGAAGACTCAGCCCGCGTCGGCATAGCCAACCATCGCCTCGCTGCCTCCCACGGCCGCAGATCCTCCGGGCCAGTACGTTCTGCGACCATCGCGTCGGCACAGCCAACCATCACCTCACTGCTTCCCACGGCCGCGGATCCTCCGGGCCAGTACGTTCTGCGACCCGCTGGGCGCCCAACAGCTCGACACCGCAGTCCGTCGCTAGAGCGCCCTGCCCCAAGATCTTTTGCGTGCCTGTCTCTCCTGAGGAAGCGTCGGTCAGCTCGCCTATCACCAGGCACGACCGACACACCTTCCCTCGACGGGGCCGCGCAGACGGGGCTCGTCAAGGCAGCTCAAGGGCCACCTCACCCGGGGATTTGAGGAACCTCATTGAGAGAAACCGCGGCCGAGGCCAGACGCAGGCCACCAACAGCAGGGGCCTGGAGTCAGAATGCACCGAGTCGTCGGGGTACCATGGCCGACTCGACGCCCTCGAGAAGAAGATCGAGAGTCTGCATCGGGAAGGTCACCGTTCGAGCGATGGGGCTAAGTATGCCACCGACTCGCTCACAAAACCGTTCACCGAGGAGCTGCTCACCGTCCACGTCTCCTCCCGCAACAAGCCCCCAAAGGTCTCCCTCTTCGACGACAAATCTGACCCGAAGGACCACTTGGATGCGTTCACCGCGGGAATGAGCTTCTAAGACCACTCCGATGCCGTCCAGTGTCGAGCTTTCCCGGCCACTCTCATCCGTGCCGGGCGAGACTGGTTCCGAGGACTCGAGCCGCGCTCAATCTCAACCTTTGATGAGATGGCCACACAATTCCTCGGCCACTTCGTCGGGAACAGGCGGCAGAAGCGCACAGTCGACCACCTCTTCACGATCAAGTGCGGGGACAGGGAGACGTTCATGGCCTACGTCACCCGTTTCCACAATGCCCTTCTTGAGGTCCCAGAGCACCGGGACGAAACGGTCATCACAGCTCTAAGGTCTGGTCTTAGGCACAAGGAGTGGTTACGCTCCTTTGCACTGGCGCAATCTAAGACCATGGCCGAGGTAAAGGCCTGGATCGAGCACGAGGTCCAACTCGAGTCCGAGGTGAACGCAAACCTCCCCCGAACAGAGCAAGCCGACCAGAAAAAGAGGGCCAGGGACGAGAGAAGAGGACCGGAACGGCAAAAGCCCTATCCCCCAAAATTCCAGGAGTACACGCCACTTAATGTCTCCTAGACAGTGCTACTTGAGGAGGCCAAGGGTTCTTAAAGTTCCCCCAATCCCACGCTCGGCTTCAAAGTGAACCTGAGGCCCCTACTGCGGCTTTCATAGATCGCTGGGTCACTCAATGGAGAGCTGCAAACAACTCCGAGATTACATCGAGGAGCTGATCCATTCGGGATACCTCGCGGCGTACTTGAGGGGCAAGCGGAAAGTTGACCGCGAGCAGGAGCAGCGTCCCCCTCCAGCCGAGCAGACCATCGGCCAGATCATGGTAGTGTGAGCAGAGCATGCGACTGGTACCCCCGAAGCACGGTACCCCGTGCCGAGCGCAGATACCAGCAGACGTATGGGGGGCTCAAGCCGCATGAATAAAGGCATCTACTAGTATGTATTTTCTTTTCAAAGCAATGTACTATCTTCCTAAGATCTTTTGTTTATACAATAAAAGGATCAATAGAGCATTGCAGAAAATAAAAAAGAATCTTATTCATTCAAAAGGGACTATCGGCTCTTCAGCCGTGCACAAAGAAGAAATTTTTTTTTACAACGGCGGGGGAATGGGGTGCAGAGAACACTGCTCGTGGTACTCTGAGCATATCTCCTCCAGCCGAGCACTCGCAGCACCTAACCTCTGCCTCCGATCCCCCCCCGCGAGCTTCGGCGTCAAGCCTCAACTGGTAGCACTCACGGACGAGCGCTTCCGAGCGGTTTAGCCGGCCCGCGGAGATCAGGCCCAAGCGCCTCAGAGACCTTAGCTTGCCTACGGCCTCATCGAACAGCATTTCGGATAAGGGGTTGTAAAGCCCCGGCGATGCCCTCCAGACGGAATACGTCAACAGCTGCAGGAGGGAGGACCGCCGGGGAAGCAATCGGCCGAAGTGGTCCTCGATCCTGCCAATTACCAATTGCACCGTGTCCTCAGTGCAGTACGGGTCATAGAGGTAGACATCCTCGAAGCCTACGATGTCTTCAATGGCGAAGGGGAAGTCCTGCATTTTTGCGTTTCGGTTGCTAGGAAAAGAGTAATCAACAATCCCAAACGATTCCACCTTATAGCCAACGACGCTTGGGAATCCAACAGTCGCCCGTTTCATACGCAACGCAGGCGCCACGCGGCAAGCGTCGCGCCTCCCCATGCGAAACTGAAACGATGAGACTCCGTCGCTTCTCCTTCACAGCGCCCTCACGACACGTGTCTTCGATGCCATCCTACTCCTCGGTGCTCACACGGGAAGGTCGGACGGAGCCTCGCCAAGAGGCAACCGAGCAGCTTCACTGCTCGGTCCTTCTTCATGGAGCAAAGCCCTCGCCAAGAGGCAGCCCTGCAGCTACCCTGCTCGGCTATCCCTGGCTGGTAGCTTCCCTAACCACGACGCCAGGATCAAAGCCCTCACAAAGAGGCAGCCCTGCAGCTACCCTGCTCGGCTATCCCTGGCTGGTAGCTTCCCTACCCCACGACGCCAGGGATCAAAGCCCTCACAAAGAGGCAGCTCAGTAGCTACCCTGCTCGGCTATCCCTGGCTGGTAGCTTCCCTACCCACGACGCCAGGGATCAAAGCCCTCACAAAGAGGCAGCCATGCAGCTACCCTGCTCGGCTATCCCTGGCTGGTAGCTTCTCTACCCCATGACGCCAGGGATCAAAGCCCTCACAAAGAGGCATCCCTGCAGCTACCCTACTCGGCTATCCCTGGCTGGTAGCTTCCCTACCCCACGACGCCAGGGATCAAAGCCCTCACCAAGAGGCATCCCTGCAGCTACCCTGCTCGGCTATCCCTGGTTGGTAGCTTCCCTACTCCACGATGCCATGGATCAAAGCCTTCGCCAAGAGGCACCGGGCAGCAACCCTGATCGGCCATCCTTAAGGACCCATAAGCCCTCGAAAGAGGCAACCGCTTAGCACAACCATGCTCGGTTATCCCTGGCACACCACCAGGGATCAAAGCCCTCGCTAAGAGGCACCGGGGGGTAACCCCGCTCAGACATCCTTAGTAGGCTTCCCACGCCCCTCCCGCGCTAAGGATGAAAAGCCCTCGAAAGAGGCAACCGCTTAGCACGACCCGTGCTCAGTTTTTCCTGGCAAAACCAGGGATCAAAGCCCTCGCCAAGAGGCACCGGGCGGCAACCCCTCTCGGGCATCCTTAAGGATCAAAGCCCTCGCCAAGAGGTACCGAGCAGCTACCCTGCTCGGCCATCCTCAGCAGGCCTCTCACGGTCCCTCTCGCTCTGAGGATCAAAGCCCTCGTCAAGAGGCACCGAGCAGCTACCCTGATCGGCCATCCTCAGCAGGCCTCTCACGGCCCCTCGCACGCTGAGGATCAAAGCCCTCGCCAAGAGTTACCGAGCAGCTACCCTGCTCGGCCATCCTCAGCAGGCCTCTCACGGCCCCTCTCGCGCTGAGGATCAAAGCCCTCGCCAAGAGTCACCGAGCAACTACCCTGCTCGGCCATCCTCAGCAGGCCTCTCATGGCCCCTCTCGCGCTAAGGATCGCCAAGAGGCACCGAGCAGCTACCCTGCTCGGCCATCCTCAGCAGGCCTCTCACGGCCCCTCTCGCGCTGAGGATCAAAGCCCTCGCCAAGAGGCACCGAGCAGCTACCCTGCTCGGCCATCCTCAGCAGGCCTCTCACGGCCCCTCCCGCTGAGGATCAAAGCCCTCGCCAAGAGGCACTGAGCAGCTACCATGCTCGGGCATCCTCAGCAGGCCTCTCACGGCCCCTCTCACGCTGAGGATCAAAGCCCTCACCAGGAGGCACCGAGCAGCTACCCTGCTCGGCCATCCTCAGCAGGCCTCTCACGGCCCCTCTCATGCTGAGGATTAAAACCCTTGCCAGGAGACACCGAGCAGCTACCCTGCTCGGCCGTCCTCAGCAGGCCTCTCACAGCCACTCTGACGCTGAGGATCAAAGCCATCGCCAAGAGGCATCGAGCAGCCCTGCTCGGCCGACCTCAGCAGGCCTCTCACGGCCCCTCCAGCGCTAAGGATCAAAGCCCTCGCCAAGAGGCACCGAGCAGCTACCCTGCTCGGCAATATCCTCAGTTGGCTAATTATGGCCCCTCCAACAACTAAGGAACGTGAACTCAACAAGAGGCATCCAATCTATCAACGTCTTAGCGATCTACACTTCAACTTCGGGGCCATGGAGATACCGTCTTACCGCCTGCCTTGGAACACTGGGCAAGAGAGCAGACTCAAATCGATGTGTAATCGCCAGACAAAGAGATGACACAACAGAAAGGCAGTCCCACTCAGATACAAGTGTTCACACAACAACAAGAAAAATACGCGTGCAAACAAGACTGCAAGAAAAATACCTTTATTCGCAAAAGTTAAAGCTTCTATAAGGTATTGTGGGCTCCCCAGCCTTACAAAAAGCCCGGAGGCCTACCAAACTCCCGAGGAAACAAATAAAAAGGAAAAAGGAAAGCAAAAGACGACGGGTCTCAAGCCTCAAGGCCGGGCGCATCCCCGGGAAGCTCAGCGACCGCGGCAGGGGCCTCGGCGTTACCCCTTGCCCGTCGTCCCCGCGAGGATATTCATCTCGGAGATCCTGGTCGGCGAACCTCGGCAGCCGAGCCTTGACGGCATCAAGGGCCTCATTCCAGATGGCGGTAGTGGCCGAGGCTAAGACGGTGTAAAATTCTTCCGATTTGTGGAAGTTCTCCACCGCCTTCGCCGCCAAGAGGTCGGCCCGTTTCGCTGCCTCTACTGCCACCCCCAGCTCCTTCCGGAGGGTGCTCACCGACTTCCTCATAGTGCCGACAAGAGTCGTGGAGTCCTGAAGCATGGCCTCGGCAGCCTGGGCGGCTTCGCGGAGCCTGGCAGCCTCTTGCTTCGCCGCCGACACTTCCTGCTTCATGGCGGCCGCCTCCTGCTTCGCGGCCGCTAGCTACTGCTTCCCGGCCACCACCTTGGCCTCGAGAGCGATGACCCTCGCCGTCGTCGCTTCCAGCACCCTCCTCGACCTCTCCCTCAGCGAGGAGGACTCGCCCGAAGCTCGGATCGCCGGGTCTATCTCCTCCTCCTCCATCCGGATGGCAAGAGCGACGTGGTAGAGGACGTGGGGAAACAAAAAAAAGGGTCAGAAAGAAGAAGGATCGCCAAGTCTCACGAAAGATGAAATGAGCAAAGTACGAGCACTAACCTGCACGGCCTCTTGGGCGATGGACGCCAGTTGCCCCTTCAGGTTTCCTCCGGGGACCCTGCCCCCGGCCGACCTCTCCATGTCGTGCAGAAGGCTGTTGGCGACAGAGAGCCCCGATGGCACCTCAAAGCGGAGCTCCCCATAGTCCACCAAGATCAGGGAGGCCGGGGCCTGCAGGGCTGCGTGAGAGGACCTCTTGAGAGCCGGCGGCGGCAGACTGGTCTCCGCCTCCGAGACCGGGGCTTGCTGCCCTCAAGCCCTCTTTCGGGTCGTCGCCCTGCTGGAATCCGAGGCTCGATCCGCGCTCGAGCGCTGGTGCTGGGCGGCTGCCGGAGGAGCCGGGGTCGGCGCCTGACGGGAAGAGCTGGCCCCTCCAGCCCTCGACCCCTTCTTCGGCTTGCGCATAGCCGCTCGAAGGTAGCTCAAATCCATGGGTTCTACACAAGACGAGATAAAATGGGGTCAGCGACTCAAGCAAAAATCAGAATAAATACAAGCTTAACTTACCGACGAACCGGGCAGGGCTGAGCCCGGGCCAACTAAGGGCCCGCTCAGAAAGCAACACATCGGCTCGAGGAATGGGCTCCCACGCCGCCACTCCCACTGCGTCGGGGTCATTGGATGGGTTTCCCTGCTAGCACTTATTCCCAGACCACTGGACGGGTACGGGCCAGTCCTCACCTTCTGGCAGCCCGACGAAGAAAAACTTCTTCTTTCAGACGCGGATGGAAGAAGGCAGGACGATGACTCCCGACCTGGGTGCACTTCCCCGATGTTTCCTAAAGGAGAGAGAGACCTACTTCGGGTCGCCAGCGTGAGAGCCGGGGTGACTTTTGTAGATCAGAAATGAGGCAAGGATGGACAGACCGATGGGGACCATCTGTAATTTCAAGCGGACTAGAAACCCAAGGAGAATCCTCCAGGAGTTCGGCACTAACTGGCCCGGGGCTAACCCGAAGTAAGACAACGCTGCAGCGACCTCGGGAGAGAAGGGCAAGCGCATTCCGGCCCAAAAGGATTCCAGGTACAGAGCAATCTCTTAACCCCGCACCTGATTTGCCCTCTCTCCTTCCTCGATCAAGCGCAGAGTATAGCCAGAAGGGATATGGAAGCGGGCCCGAGAGGTGGCAAGATCTCCCTCGTACCTCACCAAGGAAGGCACGCCGGGGCTTCCGCCACCTCCCCTCGGGGATCCGCTCCTGA
The DNA here is from genome assembly GCA_030015575.1 of Agapanthus africanus. Lineage (NCBI taxonomy): Eukaryota > Viridiplantae > Streptophyta > Magnoliopsida > Asparagales > Amaryllidaceae > Agapanthus > Agapanthus africanus. The sequence goes on along the minus strand of CM057338.1, from coordinate 944,825,992 downwards.
CACGCGACCACGGGGAGAGGATTGTTCCCCTCCGAAAGGCGGCGCACAAGACTGCGACGTCCTGACGCTGAGATTCGGGGCAGATGCTATTTGGTTTTATCCGTCTACCTCTCCGAAGATGCCAAGTTGATTTATGGCACCGTGTATCGGAGGTTTAGACGGATGCGGCCGATGTAGCAGACTTTGTCAGATTCCCCCTCGCTTGAGGGGTTTTTGATTGTGGGGACGCTCTTCCCTGCAGGCGCAAGCCCCTGCAGTTAATTACGCTACTGCATCGCGGTAACAACTTTCTCCTTCTCCAGAATTTCACTTCGTGTCGTGTGTGTTTGTTTTGTTTGTGGTTGCCCGTGGATTGTATACGGAGACTGAGTAATGCCGTCGCCCGTAGGACGTGGATTAGTCCAAATCCGTATTTACTTAGATTTGGGTTTGGTGTTTTTAGTTTAAGGATGCATTAGTCGCGTTGCGGCTAAGATCAACTTAAACGTCCGTCAAGGATACGTTAGTCCTGTTTGAGACTAAGATCAACTTAACGGGGTGATCCATTTAATATATGGCCGTCGGGACTCGTCGCCTCTCTGACGTCGTTGAAGGATTACAACGACAGTTGTCAGAGGAGTTCGGAGATGTACCCTTGAACCAAGGTTGATTTGGAATTTTATCGTTCATTTGAGTGTTTAAGGATACGTTAGCCGCGTTTGAGGCTAAGATCAACTTAACGGGACCGTTTAGATCCGATAAAAGAGCATTTGGGCTCTATTGTTCCAGTTTGGGAGATTCATAGTCCAATTTGGGACTAAAGTCTGTTTGGAGGATACGTTAGCTATTTTTGAGGCTAAGATCGACTCAAACGTTTGTTAAGGATACGTTAGTCCAGTTTGAGACTAAGATCAACTTAACGGGACCGTTTAGATCCGACAAAAGAGTATTTGGGCTCTATTGTGCCAGTTTAGAGACGTGGTGGTCCATATTCCAGTTTAGGGACGTGGTGGTCCGATATTAGTTTAGGGACGTTTCGGTCCATCATTAGTTTAAGGACGTCTCGGTCCGATATTAGTTTAAGGACGTCTCGGTCCAATATTAGTTTAGGGACGTTTCGGTCCAATATTAGTTTAAGGACGTTTCGGTCCACGAGTTTAAGGACCCCGCAGTCCGTAGCGATGTGTGGTCGTTGGGACCCGTCACCTCTTTGACGTCGTTGAGGAATTACAACGATGGATGTCAAAGGAGTTCGGAGATGTACCCTCGAACCGGATGTAGATTGATTTAGGAGAGCCATTTTGCTCAGTCAATTTAATTTAAGGACTTATGGCCACGATTGGGCTAAGTCTAGTTGAAAATGTCCAACATTTTATTTGCTTTTGCATTGCATTTCTTTTTATTTTTATTTGGGCTTTGCCCAGAAAGGATGCAAAGCATCAATTTGTTTTGGGCTCTGCCCCTTTTTATTGTATTGCAATTTAATTTGGCCTACTAGGCCCCTCTGATTTGGGCCTGGCCCTTCAGTAAAATGCATTGCATTCGTCAGGCGCTTTGCGCCAATCACTGAGCGCAAGCGCTTGTGGTGAGGACACGTGTCACGCTCTGGTGAGCGCAAGCGCAACAGCGCAGTGCGCTGCGCTAGTGCGCTGTGCTGTTGCGCTGCTGACACGTGGCGCGCTCTGATGAGTTGCGCCCGTTCCAGAGAGCGAAGCTCTATTTCAAGGCGCGTAGCGCAAGTTGTTCTGCAGCTGACACGTGGCGCGCTCTGGTGAGTTGCGCCAGTTCCAGAGAGCAAAGCTCTATTTCAAGGCGCGTAGCGCAAGTTGTTCTGCAGCTAACACGTGGCGTTCTCTCAGGAGCGCAACAGCGCAGTTTGGAAGTGCAAAGCATTAAGAATCTTTTTAGATTCCAGAACAGAAGTGCAAAGCACTATTTGTTTTCTTTGATCTAATTAGGATCAAAGAAAAAATGAGTTTTTCTCTTTATTTCAAGAACCAGAGGTTCATAAAAGTGCAAAGCATTATTTTTTTTATTTTTATTTTTTGTTTTAAAGAACCAGTGGTTCATACGAGTGCAAAGCACTATTTTTAATTATTTTTATTTTCTTTTTTGTTTTAAAGAACCAGTGGTTCATACGAGTGCAAAGCACTATTTATTATGTGAAGATCATTGATCAATGATTTATCAAAAGAGATTTCTTTTCTCTCGTGAAGGTTTTTACCTTCTTTTTTGAAATTTTTCTCAGAGTTCTCTCTGTTTGAAGCTCTTGATTTTATTTTTTTTTCAAGAAATGTTGATGCCTTCTCTTCTCTTCTTGGCTCCTATTTATAGGAGAAGGAAAAGAATCAATTTGTTTAGCAAATCTCTCATTGAAAGATTTGATTTGATCGTTGAGAGATTTGATTTATATTTATCATTAATCTGGGCCTTTAGATCATTCAGTGAATTTTATTCACCGTGGATTTTAAATCCAAAAGATATTCTATTTGTTATTCTGGTGAGATTTTCAGGGAAATCTTTCCTTGTCCAAGATTTTTCCATAAATTGATGATTTTTAATCATCTTTGGATCTTTAATCCAACGGTTCCCATAATCCTTTTCCATTTGGAAAGATTTAGAAGCTTTTAGAATTTTAATTCTATTTCGAAAGATTTTTAGAGAAATTTAGAATTTTAATTCTACTAATCTGTAAGGCTTTCAAAGCCTGTCACGTGCTGGCACGTGACCCTTGGTCACTTATGAGCACGTAACCCCGAAATTGGTTCCCTTAACAGTCGCTTGTTCATATTGTTGTTTTAACCATCACGTGTCAACACGTGACCATTGGTCACGTGTGAGCACGTGATATTTCATTGAGATAACTTCTGATTTTTAATCAGGGAACAGATTTTAGAATTTAATTCTATTCATTATTTTAGAGGCCTTAAGAGCCCATCACGTGTCTGCACGTGGCCCATGGTCACGTGTGAGCACGTGATGCCCCATTGGGGTCTTTTCTAAGTTTTTATTATATTTTCTAACTCCTCCAGCGGATTCTTAAAAGCCCATCACGTGTGAACACATAATGCCTCATAACTTTTGATCCCGGATGAATTATGAAGCCCATAATATATCAAATCGAAGGGTTTTTCGAGACACTTTCAATACAATCAGAATTTATCCGTTTCTCCTTCGGGAGTTTGTCAAAAAACAGCCCGGAAGATACTGGTTCGTATTTCCTTAAGCGTATCGCTGCCATTTGATACCTTGGACTCTTTTGCGCAGAAATTTTTGGCGGGAACAAATGCCCCCCACTACTTTGCCCACGTAAGTATGTACGTGGGTGAAGTAGTGCAGAGTTATGCAGAGGTATGCATGGCTTATGACCAGTTTTGGGTTGATGTATCACTTTCAAAATCTTGATCTGAGAAGATAACGAGCGGACACAAGCGTCGTCATTTATCATTGACTCAAATCTCAACTCTTAAGAGATATAGTTCCAACCCTTAACTCCATGAGCCGCATCCTTCTATTTCTTTTTTTGTCTCGCTCTGGCGTGGAGTAGTTCATACGCTTATGAATAAGTTCTCCATTTCAGTGGCATGTAGCTTTGGCAAGTGTGGCCCATAGATGGTCGGCCCATCTTGACTTCTTTGCAGGGCAGTGATGGCTTAGGAGACAGGGGTAGGATCTGCCACCTAAGGCTTTTCAACTTTACGAGCCGTGAGGGTCTCATAAAGACTTTTCTCCCTACGAGTCGTGAGGATCTCGTAGGTGTATTTTCTCCTTGGGAATCGTGAGGATTCCTAAGTGTGTTTTCTCTTATAAGTCGTAAGGATCCTATAAGAGAGTTTTCCCCCTTACGAGTCGAGAGGACCCGTAAGCGGTTGTTTCCCTCCTTATCGAGATTCGACTTTGGAGAGTGTGACCCGTGGATAGTATGCAAGAGACCGTTTTGGGCCGATTTGCAGGGTCCCAGTGCTTAGGAAACAGGTTTTTTAATCCCTACTGCCTAAGGCTTTATCTCATGAGTCGAGACGAATCGAGAAAATCTCGCAAAGACATCAATTTCCTCACGAGTCGAAACGGATCGAGCAGATCTCGCAAGAACATCTTAACGTCGCATTTAACCTCTGCTCTTTACGACAGAAGCCCGTTAAGGTTGGTGGTACTTAGGGTTTTGGCCATCGTACCGTCGCATAAGCTGATATAGTCCTCGATAGGCAATCGTGCTGTTCGAGTAGCCCTGCGACTGCCGTGTCTCTGATCCCTTCGGGGGCTGGACAAGACGTCTTCAAGCAATCCTCCTTGGCAGTTTGACCGTCAGAAGAGCAAGCGCTAGGAATTTGCCATGCCGCTTTTTACTTGAGGTTAGGCTCATTTTGGAGAGCCCCGATGAGTCATAACCACTCCGCGCTGGTGTGGGGATGATCTCCGATAGTCTTTCGGGCTTTATATGAGTTGCCGTTAAGACCCTGAAGCTAGGAATTTGGCCTTTGCTTCGTTTGCTGGCATTGCGTCTGCTGTATCGAGACGAATGTTGCGGTGGGAACTAGGGATTTTGCCGTGGCTCCGTTTGTTTGATGACGTTACGTCTGCTGTGTCGAGACGAACGTTGGGGTGACATCTCGTCTGCTGTATCGAGACGGACGTCGAAGTGGTGACCACTCCACACTGGTGCGAGATGATCTCCGATTGTCTTTCCGGTTTTATATGACTTGCCGTTAAGACCCTGAAGCCAGGAATTTAGCCTTCGCTTCGTTTGCTGGCATTGCGTCCTCTGTATCGAGACGAATGTCGTGGTTGTCTCTAGGTTACTGGTGAACCGCCGAGGTTTGGAACTAGGGATTTTGCCGTGGCTCCATTTGTTTAATGACGTTGCGTCTGTTGTATCGAGACGAACATTGGGGTGACATCTCGTCTGCTGTATCAAGACGGACGTCTAGGTGGTGACCATTCTGTGCTGGTGCGAGATGATCTCCGATTGTCTTTCCGGTTTTATATAACTTTGCCGTCAAGACCCTGAAGCTAGGAATTTGGCCTTCGCTTCGTTTTCTTTGGTGTGTCCGGATCCTGTTGGAGGAAGGATGCTGTAGTGACATTTCGTCTGCTGTATCGAGACGAATGTCGTGGTGGTGAGCACTCCAAGTGGGATGATCTTTGTTTGTCTTTCCGGCTTTATGTGAGTTACGTAAAGACGTTGAAGCTAGGAATGTGGCCTTCGCTTCATTTGCTTACACTGCGTCTGGTGTATTGAGACGAATGCTGAGGTGGAGCTGGGATTTTGCCATCACTCCGCTTTGTTTCGACCATGGGGTTGTTTGTTAACTTTGCATGTACACCCCGCTGGGCTGCGAAGGAACGTCGTTGTTGACATTGCGTCTGTTGTAACGAGACGAATGCTAAGGTGGAGTTGGGATTTTGCCGTTACTCCGCTTTATTTCGACCGTGAGGTCTCTTGTTGACGTTGCATCTGCCTCCAGCTGGACTGCGGAGGAATGCTGTTGTTGACATTGCGTCTACTGTATCGAGACGAATGTTGAGACGAAGCTGGGATTTTGCCATCGCTCCGCTTGATGGTGTAACATCTGTGTCCTATTGGAATGAGGAGGCACATCGTTGTTGGTCTCCAGGCTGTAGACGTGGCCATTGAGATTTGGAACTAGGGACTTTGTCATGGTTCCGTTTCGTTGCGATTCTGAGGTCAGTTGTTGACGTCATGTCCGCATCTAGTTGGAGTGAGGAGAAACGCCGTTGGTGATCTTTAAGTTGTCGATATTGACGTCGAGACCCTGAAGTTAGGGACCTTCCTTTGCTTCATTTGTTGACATCGTGTCTGTAATATTGCGACGAATGTCGAGATGGTCTCTAGGTTATCTATGAACCGTCGAGATTTGGCTTCGCTTTCTGGCGGAGCCTGTTGGGAAGGTATTGTTCCCTTTTTATCTGTGCCCCTGGATTGTATACAGGGATCGATGTGATTTCACCTGTAGGGCAAAAAGTTTCATTTTTTCATTTTTTCATTTTTTTTTTCCGCGATGCTTTATCATTTCAGCTTTTTATATCGTGAAAATCGCGATTGCCCAATCATTTCGGCTATTTTTCGCGGTGCCCAATCATTTCGGCTATTTTTCTTTTTACTCGCTGCTTTTTATTGCGAGTTGCCCAACCATTTCGGCTATTTTGCATGCATACATTTTTACTTGCTGATTTTGTTTGCAAGCTGCCCCATCATTTCGGCTATTTCGTATGCATATATATATATATATATATATTTTGTTTTTTTTTAGCTCGCTGATTTTTTTTTTTTTTTTGCGAGTAGGGGATTTGGGATCTGATACCAATCTTGGCATCAGCATCGCTGCGACTGGGATATTGCCAGGAGCGAATCATCATCTGCCGTGAAAGGACTTGGAATTTGATACTGGTCTAGGCATCAGCATCGCTGCAACTGGGATATTGCCAGGAGCGAATCATCATCTGCCATGAAAGGACTTGGAATTTGATACCGATTTAGGCATCAGCATCGCTACAACTGGAATATTCCCAGGAGCGAATCATCATCTGCCTCTGTCGATCCCGAACAAAGGTGGCTTAGTAAACAGGATTAAGGGTCCTGTCGGCTAAGGCTTTTGACTTCATGAGCCGTAAGGGTCTCACAAAGGTATTTCTCCCTACAAGTCGTGAGGATCTTGTAGGTGTGTTTTCTCCTTGGGAATCGTGAGGATTCCTAAGTGCATGTTCTCTTGTAAGTCGTAAGGATCTTACAAAAGGGTTTTCTCCTTATAAGTCGAGAGGACTTACAAGTGTTGTTTGCTGTACAAGCATATCCCTAGTCACGGATGGGACTTTGTTAGGGAAATATTTATTCGTGCCCGTGGATTGTATACAAGGGTCATTATGAGCCGCTTGTAGGGCAATATCGAAGGTTGTGGGGGCTGCTTAAGAATAGGTTAAGGTTTCTGCAACTTAAGACTTTCAAATCTTATGAGCCGTAAGGGTCCCACAAGAGAGTTCTCCTTACGAGTCGTGAGGATCTCGCAAGTGTATTTCTCCTTCAGAATCGTGGGGATCCCTAAGTGTGTTGTTCCTTTGTGAGTCGTAAGGATCTCACGCAGGTGGTTTCTCCTTACAGGGTCGAGAGGACCCTATAAGTGTTTCTTAACGAGGTTGCGCCCTTTCAGGTTTTCACAAACACTCGCCGGTAGCCCTGCTGTTTTTACTCACGGAGCCCTTTCGGGTTTTCATCCGTGCCCATTTTGCTTATGGACATACCGTTTTTTTTTATTCTTTTTTTTTTATTTACGAGGTCGCGCCCTTTCGGGTTTTCACGAACACTCGCCGGTAGCCCTGCTGTTTTTACTCACGGAGCCCTTTCGGGTTTTCCTCCATGCCCGTTTTGCTTATGGACATACCGTTTTTTTTTCTTTATTTTCTTCTTCTCCTTTTTTTTTTTTATTAACGAGGTCGCGCCCTTTCGGGTTTTCACGAACACTCGCCGGTAGTCCTGCTGTTTTTACTCACGGAGCCCTTTCGGGTTTTCATCCGTGCCCATTTTGCTTATGGACATACCGTTTTTTTTTTTTTTTTTTTTTATATTCTCGTCAGCCTGAGAATGCTGCGGTAGTAGTTTAAAAACATTTCGGTCATTTGCAAGTTTTAGGACATTGCGGTCCATCATTAGTTTAAGGACATCTCGGTCCGTTGTTAGTTTAAGGACGTTTCGGTCCGTTGTCGCCGTATTTGAGGCGAATATCTGGTTTATTGACTTTTCGGTCTATGAGTCCTTCTCCATGAATGAACATGATGCCCCCGGCGTATCCATCTTTTTCGGAGCGTGCGGTTGTGGCGGACTTACCTTCCAGTTCTCAGACAGCGCAAACTTGCCATGTTGGTATTGGTCTTCAACCCAGTTTTTGAAGACGTAGCAATTCTCGATCAGATGACCTACCGTTTGGTGGTAAGGGCAATAATTAGGATTATTAATATCGCCCGGCCGCAACGGACGTTTTGGACTCGGCAGATTGATGAGTCTGTCGCACACTGCCAACTCGAACAGTCCCCTTGTTTTATCTTGCGGAAACGAGTAAGGACGTTTCAACTTTTCCTGAAGGGATTGCCGCTTGTTGCTTTGGCGAGCAACCGGTCTAGGGTCACCTGATTGTTGTTGAGCGCTGGCGACGAGGGCCGTTTTTCCTTTTCCTTTGTTCTTCTTGTTCGGTCCCTTGTTTACGGGGCCGAGATTTTTTTCGAATAGCGTGCGATTACATGGCTGAACGTTCTCGCAGCTTCTCAATTCCTTTATTTTCGAAATAGATTCCCCGAGGGAAAAGTTGGGGATAGGTTCTTCGTCAGAGTCGCTTCCAAAGGTGACAATTTGTGATCCCTTGAAGTCGGCTATATGACAGTTTGCGGCGGCTCCTTTGCGCTCATATATCGTATTTTTCCGATGTCCATGAGATTCACACTTTGTCTTGTCGAAGTGTTGCTTTTGAGCGACATATCCTTGCCACCAACAGTTAAAGGACTCGCAGTCTTCGGTAGGATGTATGATCTTCTGATGATATAAACAGAAGTTAGGGTGCATCTCTACCTCAGAGAAAGAATTTTCTTCAGAGGGCGGTAGCTTCATTCCTACTGATAGAGCTTTGGCGAACCGTTTCCTCGTCTTGAATTTGTTTTTACCCGCAGTGTATGGCTTTTGATTTGACGGGAATACCTTGGTTCTTTCTAGTATGGCCATTTCACGTTCTTGATTGGCTTTTGCTTTCAGACGAATTTCACTTAGGAAGACATCGATCAACTCGTCTGATGGCTGTAGAATCTCCGGCTCAGGATTCGTCATTGGTTTCTCAGCGCAAGGAGCCTCTTTATCATCCGTCAGTGAATGAGAAATCATATGACAAGTCGCTGCGTAGTCTTCGGATTCATCCGATGAGTTTTCTCCATTGTTTTCATCCTTGACTAAAGAACAAGCTGCCCCCGGCGTGTCCGTTTTCTTTGGAGAGTGCGGCTGTGGTGGGTTTACCTTCCAGCTTTCAGACAGCGCGAACTTGCCTTGCAGGTATTGATCCTCGATCCATCCCTTAAAGACGAAACAATCCTCAATCGGGTGACTTACCGTTTGGTGGTAAGGGTAATAATTGGGATTATTAAGATCGCCTGGCTGCGACAGACGCTTTGGACTCGGCAGATTGATGAGTCTGTTACGCACTGCCAGCTCAAACAGTCTTCTCGTTTTATTCTGAGGAAACGAGTAAGGACGTCCTAGCCTCTCTTCGAGGGATGGGCGTGGACGCACGTTGTTTTGGCGAACGACCGGCTTTGAGTTGTTCGACTGTCGTTGAGCATTGGCGACGACGATCGCTTTCCCTTTTCCTTTCTCATCTCGGGAATCTGATTTTGGAGGAGACGGTCTATGGCCCATCTGGTCCATTTGGGCTAATTTGTCAATCAAGGCCTGAAAGGTGGTCGGCCTGAAGAACATCATGAATTGTGAGATGGTCGCCTGCGGATCGAGAGTGCCCACAAACATGCCTACCGCAGGTGCCTCTTCTATGCGTTGTTCGCATTTCGACCATAGGTTCCGCCATCGTGTTGCGTATTGGACCCACGTTTCGCCGGGCCTTATCCTGGCATTTATCAGTGCTGTAATCGGGGTGCGTTCACTAGCACTTGCGAATCTTTGTGTAAACAGCAGTTCCATCTCTGCAAATGTTTTGACAGAGTCGTTAGGTAGCTCCGAATACCATTCAAAGGCTGTTTCTGCTAAGCTGCCGACGAATTGACGCAGCAACAATTTGTCATCGCCTCCAGTATTGCCGCATAAGGCCCTGAATTGAGCGACATGCTGATGCGGATTCCCTGTCCCTTTATATACGTGGAATTTAAGGATCGTATATCCTGGCGGGTAATTGATTTGGTCATACCAGCTCGGATACGGTCGTCCGGTTCTAACAATTTGCCCAGCCGCTTCATTCGCCTGATGAACCCGGATCTGCTGAGCTATATATTCGTCTAGGTCAACTTTGGAGATTGCCTCCTCCTTGGCTATTGACAGAGCCGGCGGAGGATTTGACGTTTCTCCCCTGTCGTCTTCAAGGACGATCGGAGGATCTTCAGCAGGAGGGTCCGACTGTAACATCATCCCTACCATATCTTGGAAGAGGAGCGCCATCTGTTTTATGTTAGCCGCTTGCTCTGCAGCTTCTTTGTCCCTCTTTTCGAGGACTCTGCGTAAAAAGTCAGCGTCGGTTTCTTGTTCTTGACGCTCATCCGAAGACGTTTCAGAGCTTTCTTTTGGCTCAGTGAGTGCAGCCATTGTAGTCATCATTTCCTGAACCTTTTGTTGTTGCTCCTAGGCTTTCGTCACGGATCGGGTGAGCGGTCGGTGGCCCGTAGAAGTGCGGCTTTCCTCTTTTCCAGAAGCCATATAAATAGTGTGCACCACCATGCCCCCAGATTTGGGGCGTTTGTGTTCAGCGCTTTTATGCTTCGCCATGTTCACAGTGGCTTTTTGTGACCTCCTTTTTTGAGTGATTGGAGTTAAGGGAGCCGTTGTAGTGGGCACCCAAGTAGCTTTTGCTTTTTGTGGTTTGACAGAGCAATCCTTCCCCTGTCGAACCTTCATCTTTTTCTGTCGTCGGAAGCAGTCTTGATCGATCACCGACTCTTGGACCCGTCGCCAGACTTTGTAAATTTTAGAGGACAGCCGTTGAGGGGGCTGCTCTAGCTTCTTCTCTGGAGTATTCTCCACAGGTGAAGGAGTTCGTTTCAACATCACAGTAGGAGAGTTTCTGCGCACCTTGTTGAGCAGTTCAAAGCTATTCTTGGTTGGAACAGCAGCATCGATCCTCACCATCGGAGCTGACGGAGTTATCCCGGAGGGGGAGTTGCCCCCAGCCTTCCTTACTCGACGCCAGTGGCGACGTCGAGCGTGTCTTACGGATGGAGTTGTTTCAGCTATAGGGGCGACCTCCTCATGCCCCCTGTATTGGTCAGAATATACTGGTACCAGCTTTTTAAAGATCGACGTCCGTTGAACGGGGACGGCCAACTTGTCAGAAGCGGACCTCTGAACATGGGAAGCAACCTTGGTGATTTTGCCAGGAACGGGAGTTGGAATGGCTATCCGCTTCGGGATAACGGCTTCTGGTATGGCAGGCTTCTTCATGAGCCTGTTAGAGCTCTGGCCTAGTCCGTTAAAAACTGAAGCAGTGGAGTTGGACGACCCGTTGAGAGGGGTCGCGGCAGTGGTAAGTCGATCGAAGACCGACTTCTTTGGAGCTTCTTGCAATGTCATTGGGGCGTTGAAGCTCATTGGTGGGAGCATGGTCCCAAAGAATAGTCCAGTGGTGGCTTGAGCCATCTGCTTCACCGGCATTTTGAAAAGGGAGGCCGCTTGGGGCCCATAAGTCACTCCTCCAGCAATGACGGAGCGAGAGTTATCGCTGCGGGCGGTGCAGTTCGAAGCCATCGATTTTCTGTTTTCTGCATAAAGAAAGACACCAAATCTTAGTACCTTGAATCCACAGGCAATCACAGCAAACCGCGATTTGTTCGCGAACACGACACACGAAGTGTGGAGTGGAAAGAGGAAGAGGTCCCACCGGGCGTGCCAGAATCTGTTCCCCTCCGAAAGGCGGCGCACAAGACTGCGACGTCCTGACGCTGAGATTCGGGGCAGATGCTATTTGGTTTTATCCGTCTACCTCTCCGAAGATGCCAAGTTGATTTATGGCACCGTGTATCGGAGGTTTAGACGGATGCGGCCGATGTAGCAGACTTTGTCAGATTCCCTCTCGCTTGAGGGGTTTTTGATTGTGGGGACGCTCTTCCCTGCAGGCGCAAGCCCCTGCAGTTAATTACGCTACCGCATCGCGGTAACAACTTTCTCCTTCTCCAGAATTTCACTTCGTGTCGTGTGTGTTTGTTTTGTTTGTGGTTGCCCGTGGATTGTATACGGAGACTGAGTAATGCCGTCGCCCGTAGGACGTGGATTAGTCCAAATCCGTATTTACTTAGATTTGGGTTTGGTGTTTTTAGTTTAAGGATGCATTAGTCGCGTTGCGGCTAAGATCAACTTAAACGTCCGTCAAGGATACGTTAGTCCTGTTTGAGACTAAGATCAACTTAACGGGGTGATCCATTTAATATATGGCCGTCGGGACTCGTCGCCTCTCTGACGTCGTTGAAGGATTACAACGACAGTTGTCAGAGGAGTTCGGAGATGTACCCTTGAACCAAGGTTGATTTGGAATTTTATCGTTCATTTGAGTGTTTAAGGATACGTTAGCCGCGTTTGAGGCTAAGATCAACTTAACGGGATCGTTTAGATCCGATAAAAGAGCATTTGGGCTCTATTGTTCCAGTTTGGGAGATTCATAGTCCAATTTGGGACTAAAGTCTGTTTGGAGGATACGTTAGCCATTTTTGAGGCTAAGATCGACTCAAACGTTTGTTAAGGATACGTTAGTCCAGTTTGAGACTAAGATCAACTTAACGGGACCGTTTAGATCCGACAAAAGAGCATTTGGGCTCTATTGTGCCAGTTTAGAGACGTGGTGGTCCATATTCCAGTTTAGGGACGTGGTGGTCCGATATTAGTTTAGGGACGTTTCGGTCCATCATTAGTTTAAGGACGTCTCGGTCCGATATTAGTTTAAGGACGTCTCGGTCCAATATTAGTTTAGGGACGTTTCGGTCCAATATTAGTTTAAGGACGTTTCGGTCCACGAGTTTAAGGACCCCGCAGTCCGTAGCGATGTGTGGTCGTTGGGACCCGTCACCTCTTTGACGTCGTTGAGGAATTACAACGATGGATGTCAAAGGAGTTCGGAGATGTACCCTCGAACCGGATGTAGATTGATTTAGGAGAGCCATTTTGCTCAGTCAATTTAATTTAAGGACTTATGGCCACGATTGGGCTAAGTCTAGTTGAAAATGTCCAACATTTTATTTGCTTTTGCATTGCATTTATTTTTATTTTTATTTGGGCTTTGCCCAGAAAGGATGCAAAGCATCAATTTGTTTTGGGCTCTGCCCCTTTTTATTGTATTGCAATTTAATTTGGCCTACTAGGCCCCTCTGATTTGGGCCTGGCCCTTCAGTAAAATGCATTGCATTCGTCAGGCGCTTTGCGCCAATCACTGAGCGCAAGCGCTTGTGGTGAGGACACGTGTCACGCTCTGGTGAGCGCAAGCGCAACAGCGCAGTGCGCTGCGCTAGTGCGCTGTGCTGTTGCGCTGCTGACACGTGGCGCGCTCTGATGAGTTGCGCCCGTTCCAGAGAGCGAAGCTCTATTTCAAGGCGCGTAGCGCAAGTTGTTCTGCAGCTGACACGTGGCGCGCTCTGGTGAGTTGCGCCAGTTCCAGAGAGCAAAGCTCTATTTCAAGGCGCGTAGCGCAAGTTGTTCTGCAGCTAACACGTGGCGTTCTCTCAGGAGCACAACAGCGCAGTTTGGAAGTGCAAAGCATTAAGAATCTTTTTAGATTCCAGAACAGAAGTGCAAAGCACTATTTGTTTTCTTTGATCTAATTAGGATCAAAGAAAAAATGAGTTTTTCTCTTTATTTCAAGAACCAGAGGTTCATAAAAGTGCAAAGCATTATTTTTTTTATTTTTATTTTTTGTTTTAAAGAACCAGTGGTTCATACGAGTGCAAAGCACTATTTTTATTTATTTTTATTTTCTTTTTTGTTTTAAAGAACCAGTGGTTCATACGAGTGCAAAGCACTATTTATTATGTGAAGATCATTGATCAATGATTTATCAAAAGAGATTTCTTTTCTCTCGTGAAGGTTTTTACCTTCTTTTTTGAAATTTTTCTCAGAGTTCTTTCTGTTTGAAGCTCTTGATTTTTTTTTTTTTTTCAAGAAATGTTGATGCCTTCTCTTCTCTTCTTGGCTCCTATTTATAGGAGAAGGAAAAGAATCAATTTGTTTAGCAAATCTCTCATTGAAAGATTTGATTTGATCGTTGAGAGATTTGATTTATATTTATCATTAATCTGGGCCTTTAGATCATTCAGTGAATTTTATTCACCGTGGATTTTAAATCCAAAAGATATTCTATTTGTTATTCTGGTGAGATTTTCAGGGAAATCTTTCCTTGTCCAAGATTTTTCCATAAATTGATGATTTTTAATCATCTTTGGATCTTTAATCCAACGGTTCCCATAATCCTTTTCCATTTGGAAAGATTTAGAAGCTTTTAGAATTTTAATTCTATTTCGAAAGATTTTTAGAGAAATTTAGAATTTTAATTCTACTAATCTGTAAGGCTTTCAAAGCCTGTCACGTGCTGGCACGTGACCCTTGGTCACTTATGAGCACATAACCCCGAAATTGGTTCCCTTAACAGTCGCTTGTTCATATTGTTGTTTTAACCATCACGTGTCAACACGTGACCATTGGTCACGTGCGAGCACGTGATATTTCATTGAGATAACTTCTGATTTTTAATCAGGGAACAGATTTTAGAATTTAATTCTATTCATTATTTTAGAGGCCTTAAGAGCCCATCACGTGTCTGCACGTGGCCCATGGTCACGTGTGAGCACGTGATGCCCCATTGGGGTCTTTTCTAAGTTTTTATTATATCTTCTAACTCCTCCAGCGGATTCTTAAAAGCCCATCACGTGTGAACACATAATGCCTCATAACTTTTGATCCCGGATGAATTATGAAGCCCATAATATATCAAATCGAAGGGTTTTTCGAGACGCTTTCAATACAATCAGAATTTATCCGTTTCTCCTTCGGGAGTTTGTCAAAAAACAGCCCGGAAGATACTGGTTCGTATTTCCTTAAGCGTATCGCTGCCATTTGATACCTTGGACTCTTTTGCGCAGAAATTTTTGGCGGGAACAAGGATCTGACCCCATCTCCCCGGGAAGACCCCGACTTAGCAGAAGAATCCCTAGAATCTACCCCTGTGATATTTACAGACTCCCCAGAAGAAGACATCTAACCTGATTGAGAAGCCCTCGGGAAAGCAGAAGACCCGACCTAAGATGAGAGCGCCGAGCTTACGAGATGAAAGATGAGGGAAATATGAAGAGAGATGGGCCCTGAAGAGGTCCCCACCTCTACCTATAGCCTCCGGCACCCCCATCCAATGGCGACCGTCGACTCCCGCCAAAAACAACCCTCACATACGACGACCCAGATCGCTCCATCTGGCGCACGCGCATTGGACATCATCCCATCAGATGCCGCAGGTCTGCAACACGTCGCGTTGCCCAACCGACGCTCGACACGTGGACCGTCGCTTCAGTGACGGAGCGCACGAACCGGCGCACCCTCTCTAATGCAGAAGGTCTCGCCCTGATTCGCCTGCGTCACCCAGAAAAAGACAACGGATTGCTCGGGGACACGCCCGACGATATCTTTGGAAGAGAGCTCACCTCGGGTGACCCAGAAGACCACTCTCGACCCGACCCGTCAGCTGGTCGTGACGAGAGTGGAGGGACACGTGGCAGATGACCCGACCCGACCCATGATGATGCTCGATATCGGCGATCTCCTAGATCATGACACGTGGCAGATGACGTGTCCGAGAGCATGCAAGAAAGGGCCTACAGCAGCCGACCAAACCACCCCTATGCTCGTCCTACCGAGCAGACACTGGCTCACCTCCGAGCCCCAGCACGATGGGCCTCCTCGGCCTCACAGCTCATTCCCGAGCTACCGCAGAAACTAGATACCTCGGCTCCTTTCGCTCGTCCGCGAGCTCTCCCGCCGAGGTCATCTTCCTCGGTCTCATCGACCGACCAATAGCACCGCCTGCAGGCATAACCGCCATCCCGTGAATCTCGCCATGCCCGAGATCTCCGCCGGCCACATCCCACGTTCCACGCCACCACGATCCCCCATTAACGAACCTGTCTCGCCATTAATGGGAGGTCCCTCTCTTCACGCGGGCATGACGTCGGGAGCGTAACGGCCGACATGATTCTCGCGCCTGCTGCACCTGCTGCCACCGCTACTTAAACCCCTCTTTCAGACAGTCAAGGTAGGCCAATTCTACCCCACTAAGCCGTTACTCTGCTCGGATCTCTAGACTAACTTGATTGTTGGAGGGTCCTCGGTGGTACAACCACCCCAGGATTTCCTTGCAGGTAACTCGGCAACCACAACCTCAATCCATTGAGATCCACACGCTTCAGGAGCGACAGCCTCCAGATCCAATCTCAGCCACACATCGCAGCCATCCGCAGATCAACAGGAAGCAACATCTAAAGGAGATTCCACCCTCCATCACTAAGAGAAGCTAGTCTTACAATATGGATAATCATACCAAGAAAAAGAGGAAACTATCTTCTCTATTTAATTTCGGAATGATGTACCTTCAATCCCAGCCTGGCAGTCTCGCATACCAGCCCTCCTGCCATTGTGGGGGTGTGTATGGGGGTGGGGGGGGGGAACAAAGCTCAGAATCGCCAACCTTCGTCTCCAATTCTGCAACTAAATTGATAGGAAGAATTAAACACAATCCGCTAACATAAGCCAATCATTTAGCATAAATTAGATGATGTATCTGACTAAAAATGTACTAAAAGTATGTAAAAAATTCTCCCCTTGGAAAAGGAGTTTGAAGACCTAAAACTAAAATGCTGAAGCGATGCCTCAGGAAGCAAATTTTGTCAACAATTTTAACACTCACCGATGATGATCGTAAATGGGAATTCCCAAGATTACGACACGTAGCAGGTGACGTGTCATCCGCGTAAACCTGCCAGATTCCTGGGGCTGCGGAGATGGAACATGTACGATGCATTGGAGACATTCCTCGGCGCATCGACTCGAGCTTGCATCCGACCTTTTGGAGACCTCCCCGGAGTACCTCCCCTATTCGCCTAGCAACTAGCCAACAGCTTGCCTCTGAGCCATCCTACAGCCAAACTTTCTCGACCTCCTCGCTCGTCATCGAGCTATTGCAGAGCTGAGCTTCCTCAGCCCTCTCGCTCGTCACCGAGCTATCCGCCGAGCCGAGCTTCCTCGGTTACCCTGTCTGGCCGAGAGCACGGAGCCCAAGAGACCCCGTAACGGCTCCATAAATCTTGCCACGACGAGATATTTGCCACTCCATGTCCCACATCCCCCACCAGCGTATCTCGTCATTAATGGACGTATCCCGCCATCAATGCAAACGTGATGCAGAGGCGTAACAGATGGCGAGAATCTTGCAGCGGCTCTCTCTAATGCGACCCTTATATAAACCCCTCCTTCAGATGACTTAGTTACGGGACTCACTTCCAAGATACCGCTACTCTGCCCAATTACTCCTCGGTACTTACTTGATCGTCGGAGGGTCCTACGGTGGTTTCCAACCTCGGGACTTCCCTTACAGGTAACTCGGTATTAGCAACAACCAACAACCCATTGAGACCCACATATTCAATCCTCACACCGACTCTCAACCGTTCAGCCCCGCTGACAGCAAAATCAACGGAGGACAACATCCGAGGAGATCCCGGCCTCCATCAGTTGGCGCCGTCTGTAGGAAACAAGAAGCTTTTCCACCCAAAAAGTTGATCTTCCGCTTTCGATTCAATAGCTAATGATAATCGCAACGATCCCAGCACAAGCCATCCCGTCCTCCACAATGGAGGCGGGGGTGGTTCTACTCCACCTCCCAACATCGTCGATGTCTTATCGGCGCGGATCGACAGGCTCACGGCGATAGTGGACGCGCTCGCTCGTATTCAAACGGCCTGCCATGCCCACCAAACCGCTGTCCCCACACTCCGGAACGACGGCGTGCACAGGGCGACGGAGGGGCACATCACGACCTCGCTCACACCCATCTCGATGTCACCGAACACCGGCGTGCCGATTTTGGCAGTCACGACCCCCATACAAGGAATGATTTCATGACTCGTTGGGTGCCGATTAGTTCGACACCGAGATCCCAGGAGAGACTAGGCTATCGCTTCAACGCTCACCGCTCTCTCTCGCCACCTGAAGAGACATCAGTTTAGTCGCTTGATTCCATGCAAGACTGCGTCACCACACTCATTGAGAACGCGCACATGGTGAACGTCGAGGCCAGCCACGAAAGGTATGCCCTGAGGATATGAGGAACGTGATAGAGCGAAACCGAAACCGCTCCATCGAGCAAGCCCGGAGCCGAGATAGCAGGCACTCCGACTGTGGAGAATCCTCAGGATACCAACAATGAATCGAGATCCTCGAGAAGAAGATTGAAGACATGCGGCTCGCCGCCCGTTCGGTCGGAGGAGTGGCAAAGTACTCTGCAGATTCGCTCATGAGGCCATTCACGGAGCAGTTACTTGATGAGCGGGTCTCCTCTTGGAACAAACCGCCTAAGGTGACCCTCTTCGATAGGAAGTCTGACCCGAAGGACTACTTGGATGCATTTACGGCAGGCATGAGCTTCCAAGACAACTCAGACGCGGCTCAGTGCCGAACCTTCCCCACCACCCTCATCCGAACCAGCCGAGATTGGTTCTACGGCCTTGCGCCATGCTCAATCTCGACCTTTGATGAACTGGCGACTCAGTTCCTCGGTCATTTCGTCGGTAACCGACAACAGAAAAGGACGGTCGACTACCTATTTACGATCAAGAGCGAAGACAGGGAATCTTTCAAGGGTTACATCACCTGCTTCAATAATGCTCTTCTGGAAGTCCCCGAGCACCGCGATGAAACAGTTATCACCGTCTTGAAGGCGGGTCTTAAGCACAAAGAGTAGCTTCGCTCTTTCGCATTAGCGCAGCTTAAGACTATGGCCGAAGTAAAAATCTAGACCGAGCGGTAAATACAACTCGAATCGAAAGTAAACGCCAACCTACCCCGCAATGAACGAACAGACCAAAAAAATGGGACAGGGAAGATAAGAAAAAAGCCGACCGTCCGAAACCTTACTCTCTGAGGTTTCATGAGTACACTCCTTTGAACGTCTCTCAGGCCGAGCTGCTGGAGGAGGATAAGGACGAGGGAATTTTCAAACTCCCGCCAATGACTCAGAGGCCAGACAAGCGACTCCGCAGTCCGTACTGCGCCTTCCATCGATCACAGGGGCACCCGACCGAGAACTGCAAACAACTCCGTGACTATATCGAGGAGCCGATCCACTTCGGTCACCTGACAAAGTACCTACGAGACAAACAGCAAGCAGTTCGGGAGCAAGCGAACCAATCTCCTCTCAGAGAATTGACGGTTGGGCAGATCATGGTCATCTCTGTTGGCTCAACTTTGAACAAAGAGGACGCCTGCCGTTTCCGGCCGGTCATGACCTTAAGTGATCCCTCTATAAGGCAATCACCTTCACCGATGAGGAACTTCACGGCATATCACTCCCACACAATGATCCACTTGTGATAACGGCCCGGGTAAACTGATACGAAGTCTGGAGAATCCTAGTCGGCTCGGGGAGCTCGGGGGATCACCTGTTTTACGACTGTTTCCAGCGTATGGGATTAAACCTGCCCAACCTCCAACCGACCTCCCACGTCCTCTCCGGGTTTACAAACCATTCCGTCTTGGCTAAAGGATCGATCACCCTCCCTCTCAACATTAGGGAAACATGAAGAACGCGAACCATATCGGTAAATTTCCTCGTCGCCAGGATTCTTTTGTTCTATAACATCCTCTTGGGTCGCCCCACCCTAAACACCCTCCAGGCTCAGATCTCGACCTATCACCTCGCGCTTAAATTCTCTCTAGACAGTGGAGGGATATGTCGGGCCTACGGAGACCAGCAAACTGGTAGGGTCTGTCTCGCCTCGACGTTCCCCGAGGACAAAGAAGTTGTCAGTTTTGTAACGACCCTGAATTTTCTGTACAATTTTTTTCTTAAAGTACAGAAAGGAGTTTGCAAGTCTGAATACAATTTAAAAGTTATTCTTGTTTAAGAACAGCAAGAAATAACTTGTAGCTCATTGGTAAAGCCTTGCTCTGCTGTGACGTAGCCCCTGTGTTCGAATCCTATCAGCCACATATTATTTTTACTGATTTTTCTTTTAAACTTTTTAGAAGCCCAAAAGTTTACACGTGCAATACAAGTAAAAATGAAAAGTCTGAGAAAATAAACATGTGTAAAATGTAGTGTACACAGAAGAGGACACGTTGCCAAGATCCATCAGTTTTCCCTCTTCCTTTGGCCAGCGAGATGAGCTTTGAGGCTGGCACCGACGGGCCCCCCCGTTGGGAATGGCCCCTATTCTCTGGACACCAGTCTCTTGGCTTAGCCCATTGCCCCCATACTGTTTATTTTTCTTGCAATTATCCAGAGAATAGATTTTCATCATAAATCTCATTTTTAATGCTTTTTAATTCAATCTTTCAATTCCTAAACCCTATTTTACCCTATGAATACAACCCCATACCCTAATCCTCTTCATTATGAAATCTCTTGTCAAAATTCTTAAAATTTTCTAAGTCAAAGAAAAGTACAAGTGGAGTTAGCCCAAGGTCGCCTTCCGGCGAGGATTCGAGACGTTTCCGGCGACCCTGCGACTCCACGAAGATACCAATTTCTTCCTATATCTCTCCTCTAATCTTCTAGCAAGTAAGTCCTATCTCTTTTAATCTCTTCCTACCATAAAATGATCTCTTTTCAAAACATGTCGGTAAGTAGAGTTATACCGGTTTTTGTTTCTAAAACTTTGAAAACTACAATTTTTTCTTAATAACCACTCATCCATATCACTATACTTTGCTTGTTAATCATTAACTAATGTTTTGAAATAAGTTTCACTTTAAAACTCCATGTAAAACAATTTTATTTAAGCTTTTTTGTTTAAATACCATGAAGTTTACATACAACATTTTTTAATACTTTTGTTTAGCATACTTTTAGAAAACCTCACGAGGTAATGACCTATCTCTCACATACACATATCTTGACATAGCACGATTCTCTTGAAACCAATATCTTGTGGCAAAATACGACCTTTCAATAAATTACCCCAAACTATAAAAACCCGTTTTATTGTAAATAGTGTTATTTAAATTCCTTACGATTATACCTCTACAACCCATTTCGGGGAACCCGATCGGGATGGTGCGTATTATCGCACATCCTCGGGACTAGTAGAGCGAGCTGCAGACCTCCTCACTGAGCATACGATCTCGATGGAATTTTTAATACAATTTTCAAGAAAAACGAGAATTTCTACTTAATAAATAAAATTAATTTTTAATAATTATATAAATATTATTAAACCACATATTTTTAAGATATTATTAAATTCCACGTTTTCTAAACAAAATAATAGAATCACAAGTTTCATGAAAATACCATCAAGAATCAATACAAGTCAAACTTTACATTAAAATACCTTGAACTATTCAAGTTATATATATATATATTCACTAACATATCTCGTTCTATAAAATTTACATCCAGGAAAACCCTAAATAACATAAATAAATACTTGAGATTTATTTTGAAAGTATATTTAAAATATTTTTCATAAAAGCCCCTCAAGTTATATTAAATTTACATTAAGGACCCTAGTAAATATAGGTTTAAGCGGGACCAATTCTCTTGAGCCTTAGGGAGCCGGAGAAAGTGGGTGATTGCCTATTTAAGGTAGAAAACTAAAACGGGGTTATCAATGGTAATTGTCTTAGAAAAAGACACAAATTCTGCCGTCCATGTGCAACAGTTACCGATAATATCAGAACCTAATTCAGGATCCAAATCTGTTTAAAGCGTTTGACTCAAGTCTGAGTCTAAATCAATCTGTGTCTAACTCAATCTGAATCTAAGCAGAATCCAATCCAAACATGAATCAAATTCAAACATGAATCAAATTAAACATGAATCCAATATACCAAACATGAACACTTGAACCTGAATACCAGAACAAAATCAAATCGAAGAAAAAGACTATACTATTTTTCATTAAATCGAAGAAAAAGAGAAGAAGGAGAACTTTTGGGGTGAAAGCCAATAATTGTCACCCCAAGAAAGCATCATGGATGAAAAAAACCATGGTGAAACCCTATCAAAACGCATAACATCGATGACTTTAGGGTGGACTCTTTTGGCACCAGATCTTCCATAAAAGCCATGGAAACATGGGTCACAACCCATATTCCTCTTCACAACTTTGAACATGGGATGCATCAAAGTTCAGCCCCGGAACCCCCAAACCCACCAAAGGGGGTTCCCGCTTCGGGACCCCCCTGAACCCCTCCGCCCCCCCGCCGCCGCCCCCTCCCCCCCCCCCTTCCCGCCCCGCCAACAAAAGATGAGTCTCCCGTTATCAGGACCACACCAAAAGGGGCTCCAGCGGTCAAGACCCCTCCAAAAGGGGTCCATCGTCTTTAAGATTCCCCCAAAGGGGTCTCCTGATTCTTCCTCTTCATTTCTCGCCTTATCTCTCTTCTTTTCCTTTCTTGGAGCTTTCCGACATACTCAAAACATTCTCCCTTGAAAAAAATTCTTTTTCGGGACGCTGTCTCAAGCCCCGCAAGAGGGCTGCTTGCCCCCTTCACTCATAGCCCGCTAACCGGACAGCGAAACCCCCATGTGATGGTTTCTGATATGTTCAAGAAGGTCTAAAATGGTTTTTAAACACAATGCACGTATCACAGAATGAGTTTGCATAATACATATGACTCATTAATCGGAGGTTCCCTCATGTCAAAAGCGAGGGTAATTAACGGTAGTTTTGTCCGCGGTTGCTAGAGATTAAAATCCCGACGATCAATAAACCCCCTGTCTGCCATGGGGGCAGGAGAAATCTGTACACGCCTGAAGCACGTACGCATCCATCCTCATTTGGTGACGAAAAACACTCAACATTCATCATAACAACGCTTAGACATAAAAAGACTGTTTAACTTGAGCAAAAAATCTCCGTCTTGGTTTGTACCTGGTCGAGTCCAACCAAAGGTATATGGAACTAGCATATCCTGTCAAGCTTTCACACACCAATATCGCGGAATGTTAATGTTAATGTACCAACGAGAGCATATGGAAGTTGCTACCCCGAACCAAATTTCGAACCACAAACTCTAATACTAGTTTGCAGGAGTGCCAGCCTAACATAAGAAACGAGTCTAAAAAATGCACTATGTAGAATCCATATGCTTCCCCACACCCCAAAAAACAAAAAGAAAAAGATGGCCTCCTTTTAAAATATTTGGATACAAACTTACTTTGTTAACTACTTGATTATACAGATATTATTTTACTGAAACATATAATATCCTGTAATAAAAAGTATATTAAAGAAATAAAATCACGCATCTGATAATAATATAATATTGTCATTTTTTACCGAGAGCAATAGATCCCTCAACGGCACGCTGGGCTCAACAAATTGCCCAAGTATTCAACATGTTGTCAACAGAATCGTTTCCATGTCGAAATCAATGCCGAGACAAAAATCCCTTCCCATTTAGAGATTCTCCCATATCATGCTATAAATACCCCTCAAAACTCCCCCAAATCATTCACAGCAGAAACCAAAACAAGAATCTACATAAACAATACTCACAGCGCGCATCAATGGCCTCCTTCAATGGCTCCACGTCTTTTCTCACGTGCCTTGCTCTCGTTGCCTTGTTCGTCGCACAAGATGCCCTAGCGATCACATGCGAGGATTTGGATCACACCTCATGCGCCTTCGCGGTCTCGTCGTCAGGCACTCGATGCGTGCTCGAGAAGATTGTGCGAAGGGGAGGCCAGATTGAGTTCTCATGCCGCACGTCGACTATCGAGGCTGACAAGAATCTCAAGGATTGGATTGAAGCTGATGAGTGCATTAAGGAATGTGGGCTTGACCGCAACACTATTGGGATCTCGTCGGACTCTCTCTTGGATGGTCATTTCACTCAGCAGCTCTGCTCGCCTCGGTGCTACAAGGGATGCCCCAACATTGTTGATCTCTACTTTAATCTCGCTGCCGGTGAAGGTGTCTTTCTTCCGAAACTATGTGAAGAACAGATTACGAGTGCTCGTAGAGGCATGGCAGAGATCAAAAGTTCTGGAATAGTTGCTGCTGTGGCAGGGCCGATGTCAGCAGCAGCGCCAGAGTCAGGGTTTGAAGGCAAGGTGGCATGTGGTCCTGCTGAATCTGAGAGTAACGAGATGGATGTTGCATTGAGCCCTGTGATGCCAACATCCATTGAAAATTAGGTTGTCATATTTTTCATAGTTGAACAACATTGTATTCTGAAAGTAAAAGACTTTCTCATGTATCCTTGTATACAATACTATAGTTCCAAAGTCCTCTGAAGAAAATGAAAACCATGATTACAAAAGTTTTTTCTGCAATCCTACTTGTCGCAGTTATGGCCGGCTTCTCTGCTGAAAAGTTTGCATCACAATATTAGCCTAACTGCATTGAAGTTGCATGATAGCTATCAAGGATGAGGTACATATATTTATGTACAAATACAGTCGACACGGGGCATAATGAATCTAATATTATGATTCTTAGGCTATCTTCGGTATGAAATATAAAGTAACTAGGAGATTAAAAAGAAAAATGAGAGGCCAAGTGTATCAACTAGCCCTACTTCCACCCTTAAATACTAAGGGCTTTTTACTAAAATGCTCCATCATACTTTGCTAATTACTAAAAAAAACCTTCATACTTCATATTTACTTAAAAGACCCCGCATACATTTAAATCGCACTGAAAAGCCCCGTAACAGACCAAATATAGAATCTTTTTGGTATCTTCCATTACTCCGTTAGGAGGCTAACGGTGAGTATTGGGTTAGGGTTTTAAAACCTTCACAACCCCTCTTTTTTCCCAAAAATTCATAAATTTTCCTCCAAATTGGCTTTAGGATTAGGGATTTGATCAAAGATCTCTCAAATTAATCATGAAAACCGGCTCATCTTTCTCAACCTTATCCAACAACGAGCTTGTCGAGTATCGTTGTCCCTTCAATTGCAAGTTTCAAGTCCATGGGCAACCTCATTTGAAAAAAGAGCGATTCTTTAGTTGTGCTAGATCCCAATCTTCAACTAAGCGATAAGATTGGGTTTTTTTATGCGAGAAAGACCTACCTAAATATCTAGAAGGTAAGGACATCTCAAACATAAGTTCCAGCTTCATCTTCCTAAGGGAATGCTAACTTTTGATGGAAAACCAGTGAGGTTTTGTTTAGTGCAATTTAAATGCATGAGGGACCGTTTAAGTAAATATGAAGTGGAAGGGGGCTTTTTAGTAATTAGCGAAGTGGGAGGGGGCTTTTTAGCAAAAAGCCCAAATATTAAATAACCTACACTTTCCCATCTGTTTAAAGCAGGATATGAATTCACATACAAACACGTCAAGAATGTCATGCCCCTGCAATGGATATATCCCTAAATTAAGAAATGATATGCATATGACCCACATAGTATATAGCAATTATATCACCCAGTATTTTCTCCTCGAAACTTCAAGGAAAAAGAAAAACACATTCCCCACAGGCAGAGAGACAAGCTAAAGCAAGCAAGCAATTCACATGGTTCCGAATATACAATCCTTAAAACTAATAGTGTTCCTAGAATAAGCCTAGAATATATCATACCATAAGGGTAAACCTAAAGTCTTTTGTTCCAAACTTATATACTGCTTCCTGGTGCTTGCTATACATTAATATACATTGACAAACCAATAACATGATCATATATACTTAATATAGCATTCTCCACCAAACATGAGAAAATCAAAACATATGCCCCACAAGAGCAAAGAACAGTTGAGCCAAGCTAGCCTTACAATTAATGCATAAAGTTCCAATTGATTATATTTGTAATCCCTAAGAAAAACTATTTTGGATTAGTAGTTTCAAAAGTAGATGCGTAGTAACAAAAGGCATGCAGCAGATGCATTAGTGTGCCTGGCACTTCCTGTCATTCTTGTGGCATATCATTGGACAAACTTGTATAAATTAAAGATAAAAGTAGTAAACCGTGCGTCGACAAAATACCAATTAGAGATCACTCTACTAGATAGCATTGAGGCCACATCAAAAGAGCTTTAGTCAATTTGGTATAACAAGGCCTATTTGTATTTGATTCCTCACAACACCCCATTAGAAAGATTAATGACAAGTACATGACTCAAATACAATCATGGAGCTCCATGCATTGATGTTATTTGTTTTAAGATTGGAATTTTTTTTTAAAAATTTGATTAAAGTTAATTTAATTAAATTCAAAGTTTATTTTTGGATGGTGAATTTATAAATCGTTGAAGTTACATGAATCCATGCCATATAAGGAAACTCTACTAGATAGTTTCAAGTCCACATCGAAAGAGCTTTCAGTCATTTTGGTATTTTAGGTTTGGTTGATCAAAAAGTGCAGCGGTATTCCTTTGATAGAGGCATTCCCCTAAAGAAACCATTTAAAGTGAATGTTGGTGCATATCCTCCTTGCATTTTACAGAGGTTTAACAGTTGAGATGAAGTATTGGCCCATTCAGTAGTTAACATATGGGAGAGGAATCGGGCGCTTCTCTTTCTCTTCTCTTTACTATCATTCGGTATCACTTAAGCCTTTCAGCCTAGCTAATTATTGAGATACAAATACAATCAGTTTATGTTTACAAAAAATTACATAAATTCATTTCAAAATCTTTCTGGTAATTGTCCTTGGCCTATCGTAGTTCATTCTAGAATATCTGCATGCTCTTGAGGTGTTTATTATGGTTGTTCATATGACATTTGTGGATTGAAGTATTTTGTGTTTGCATATCTGTTTTTTGTGTCGGTTGTGTGATAGGTGTTTTACTAAACATTATGTTTCTTTTTATGTATTGTTTTATATTGCTAATTAGTAATTAATCATCTTCTTTTATGAAATATATACGTGTATGCTGAATTGCTTAGATATTGTACAAGCGAACAGCATATTTCACATGATACGTTATATAAGTAAATCGATATACAATACATATCACGATTTGACAACTTTGGTCACAACCGTATAACCAAATCACAATTAATAAGGTTTGGTTTTCTGTAAACTTCATATCTAAACAAAACACTTAACAACCTATAGACAATGCCTGGAGATTTTGAGAGCACCCTCTTATAGTTCTTCTAGCATCCACCCCACCTTATCAAATGGAAAGCAACTCAAACGGTATTATTCAAGGCAAGACGGATCAAGAAGAATAAACTTCAAGTTTGTTTATAAAGGTGAGATAATCCCAGAAGCTCATTGTTAGAAAACAATTACTAGGACATATAATTTCAATATTCAGATCAAGCTAGTTAAAAACAAATAGATGCACACAACCAGCTTTGCATTATAGACCAGGGAGAGAAACCTACAAATGCAAGGAAATATACGGAAAAAGGAGAGATTTGCATGTTGTGAGTTCTTCTTAGCATAGGTTGGGAGTAAACCTAACAGGCTATGCTAAATGTGTGACCATCATATATCAACAATCTCAAATGACAATTACTAGGTTATTGACACTAAACTGTTTTCAGAACAAGCTGCTTAAAATGAGCACAAATAGCATAACATTGTAAAGGAGATTTATGATGGTCATAAGTGGTGTCCCCCCAGATTACGACACGTGGCAGTTGACGTGTCCCGGATTCCACGGGGGTGGAATAAGTGAGCCGCATCGGGGACATTCTCCGGGGCCCCTTCTCGGGGGAGTTCCCCGACCTTCGGGAGACCCCCTGAAAGATGTTCCACTTTCGTCTAAGAGAGTACCAACAGCTCGTCTCCGAACTTCCTCAGTCTCCTCGCCTCCGAGCCTTCTCTCGTGCCGAGCTTTCTCGGCCTCCCGCTCGTTTCCGGGCCCCTGATGTGCCGAGCTTCCTTGGCCTTCCCCGATCAACCGAGATTGCGGAGCCACGGCGTCTCCGCAACGGCTCCGCGTATCTCGCCAAAGTGAGATAACCGCCATCCTACGTCCTACGCTGGCATGTCCTCCCATTAATGAGTGTATCCCGCCATTAATGAAGGGATCCCGCCGTTCACGCACGCGTAACGTCGGGGACGTAACCGAAGACGAAGATCTCACGCCTGCTCGTTCCATGCGACCACTATAAAAAACCTCTCCTAGACGACCCAAGTAAGGCAACCGGCACCCAATAGGCTGCTACTCTGCTTAAATTCCTCGGTTAACTTAATCGTCGGAGGGTCCTACGGTGGTCACCCACCCGGAGACTTCTTCGCAGGTAGCTCGGCTTCCACCTTAAACTCAACCCATTGAAATCCACACACTCAAGAAGGCAACCTCTGAATCCAATCTTAACCATCCAACAATGCTCGCGACGGATCGACAGAGGACAGCATCTGAAGGAGATCAAGACCCCCATCAGCGGGCACCGTCTATGGGAACTTAAGACTTATCTTGTTCCACCAACAAAAGTTGATCCTCCGCTCTCGATCCAAATGGCGAGCGATGACCGCAATGATCCGAATACGAGCCGCCACAGAGGAAGCGGGAGCGGCTCACCTCCCCCTCTTAATGCCATCCACGCCTTGTCCGTCCGGATAGACCGGTCTACGACGTTGGTAGATGCCCTCGTCCGTGTTCAAGCGGCGGACCCTAACCACCAAAGCATGGCTCCACCTACCCGGGATAACGACTTCCGCCGAAAGACGGACGGGCACACTCAAGCCCTCAATTCAACTCACGCTCATCCCAGCGCCACTGAGCGTCGGCAGGCCGACTCCGGCCACCTTAACCCACACGCGGCGACTGATTCCATGATCCGATGGGCGCTGGACAGCTCCATGCGGCGGTCCCAGGAAAGACTGGGCCGTCGTTCCAATGCCCACCGCGCGTTCTTGTCCCCCGAGGAGGTATCGGTCAGCTCGCCTGCTTCCAGGCAGGACCGACACCTCCCTTCCTGCCGAGGTCGCACGATCGACGAACACCGGGGCCACTCGAGAAGGACCTCGCCCGAGAATTTGCGAAATCTGATAGAGCGGAATTGAAGCCGCACACTGGCGCAGACTGGGGCGGGGATAGTCACCACTCCGATTGTGCAGAATTCTCGGGTTACCACCACCGACTCGAGGCCCTTGAAAAGTAGATCGAGGGCATACGGCGAGACGGCTATCTGTCCGGTGAAGGGGCTAGGTATTCTGCGGATTCTCTCACGAAGCCCTTCACCGAGGAATTGCTGGCCGAACGTGTCTCGTCCAGGAACAAGCCGTCCAAGGTGGCGCTCTTTGACGGAAAGTCCGACCCAAAAGATCATTTGGACGCGTTTACAGCGGGCATGAACTTCTAAGATAACTCGGAGGCGGCCCAATGCCGCGCTTTCCCTGCCACCCTCATCTGGGTTGGATGGGACTGGTTCTGAGGACTTACGCCAAGCTCCATCTCGACCTTTGATGAGCTGGCCATCCAATTTCTCGGTCATTTCGTCGGGAATCGACGGCAGAAGAGGACGGTCGACTATCTGTTCACTATTAAGAGCGGAGACAAAGAATCCTTCAAAGGATATATCACCCGATTCTACAGCACGCTCCTCGAGGTCCCCGAGCACCGGGATGAAACTGTCATCACCGCACTAAGGTCGGGTATTAGGCACAAAGAGTGGCTCCGCTCTTTTGGATTAGCGCAGCCTAAGACCATGGACGAGGTAAAAGCCTGGACCGAGCAGGAAATCCAACTCGAGTCCGAGGTGAACTCGAATCTGCCCAGAGGCGACCAAACCGACCAAAAGAAGCGGGGCAGAGAAGAAAAATAGAGAGTCGATCGACCAAAACCTTACTCTCTAAAGTTCCAGGAGTAAACTCCCCTTAACATCTTACAGACCGAGCTGCTAGAGGAGGTAAAGAGCTAGAGGTTCTTCAGGCTCCCGCCGGCTACCCGAAGCATGGGCAAGCGGCTCTAAGGCCCGTATTGTGCCTATCACCGGACGCAAGGATATCCACCAAGGATTGTAAACAGCTGCACGATTATATCGAGGAGCTGATCTGCTTTGGTCACTTGGCAAAATACCTACGAGATAAACGTCAAGCCGATCAAATTAAAGACGGAGAGCTGACAATCGGACAGATCATGGTCATCGCCGACTGACCCAAATCCGAGCAACAAGGACACCTACCAAAATTTATATTCAATACAGGAGAATTTAAATTGAATCACATAATCTATAATTTATTCAATAATAAATATTCTCGCTTCCCTGCAGTTTAAACTGTTGGATATATTGCCCTCAGAGTCAATTATTGGATCACAGGCACGTGATTGCAATGATTGAGGGAGGACCTATACCGGTAGGACAGTCTTACTCGAGAGGTTTGTATACTATCTGGTTTGTCTTTATCATCGTGTACATACTTTAGGTGACATTGTAGTTCACTATTATACATTGATGGAGAATATTATGCTACCATGGTTTATCTTTATCATCGTGTACTGCTTTAGGTGACCTTACAGGTCACTATTGCACGTTGATAGAGCCCATAGGATTCTTGCTTGACTACCAGCAGTATGATGGGGATCATATACGTGGGAGTTGGGTAGTCTATAAGCACATCTTTAAAGTAGTCCCTAGTCATGGGAGTTTCGAGACTGGGCATCGATACTCCATTAGTAGACTAGTATATACAGTCGAGATCCCGACAGGGGGCGATAGCCGGTCTTACAAGCCATTGGTGTCAGTTGGTTCATCTAAGATGTATACAGGTGCTCATTGGGTTATGAGTACACCGGACAGGACTCGCCGGGAACATGCTAGTTGGTATTATACCTGACGTCAGATAGCAGTTTCCCGGTGACATGTGTATAGGTTAGTTCATCGACCTGAGATCGTCATTTGTCTCGTGTGAGTTCCCACTGTACTTTGATTACTACCCTACCACGGCTTAAAGGAGTCGTGCAAACATATTTTAGTTGGGTACAGTCCCGAGCCATATGGAGGCAGTGAGCGGATCGGCAGGGGTTTCGTCTCTCCCGGTATTGGGGGTGAGATCGCGCTGTGTCTAGGAGAGCCATTACATGAAGTCTTTGGCCAAGACAGGAGATTTACTGGTAGGTATTCCAGTAGTATCTCAGGGTGTTCTGGGCTACACTCCGACACGACTTGTACCGATATTGGGGGTCTAACTTTTACCAACCCCCTAGGCCCGTCATGCGATGCTCATAGACGAACGGACCGGACTGTACGGATATTGTCACTGACAGGCTCAGTAGGGTGTCAGGATGAGTTCGCTCATCGACCTCCCTTTTGGTCAATACCTGGTAGCCCGTTACGTATGGCTAATACCTCTGACGTGCTAGTGGTTAAATCCACAGCTAAAGTATTGACGAGTCTTTAGAGTCCCCCACAGACAGTTTCTCAAGTTTTGGGCAAAACGTTGTAGAGGCCGTATGATATATAGCAGGGTCCGATCATATACGTGCAGTAGTGCACGGATCATGATCGGACGGATCATACTGGTGGGCTTTGGTTTAAGCCGGATCCTAGTATTAGATTTGTTGAATTACTTTAGTCTCATCGCATTCTCATTCAGTCGGAATGCGGATGCAGGTATATATATACAAGTGAGGGGTATCCTTGTGATCCGTCACGAGTTTACTTTAGATGTTGCCGTATCTTTTTATTGTTGCAAATATTTGGATTAATGTTTGCATATAGAAATTGTGAGCTAGAAGCCATCATTTTGTGCATTAAATGATGCATGTACTTCATAGGTGACTCATGGTATCATTTCTTGTGCATATGTCACATTATTTGATAGATTTGTGATGATATGATAAGAAGAAAGAGAGAGAGAGGGGCTGCCATATAGGAGTTTTGGTCTTGTATTTTTTATGCAAGAGCTCTCTCTCATTTTTATCATTCCAGCACAAGAAAAGAAAAGAAGAGAAAGTTTCTCCTCCTTCTTCTTCCTCTAGCTCATAGCCTCCATTAATGGCAACACCTTCAATTTCCATCCAAGTAATGGATGAAAGAGACAAAGTGATCACAAACATTCTCTACAATACCTTGGACATGTCGGCTAGCACACTTTGTGCCCGAGTTGCTTCGGATGAAGCGGGAGCCCGTAAAAAGAATCGATAATGTGGTGCCCTTTCCGATGAGGAGATCGAGACCGGAGATGCCGCGAGGAGCTTGGGATGGTGGCCAAAGACCGAAGGACACGGATCGATCAGTATAGCCTTTCCAACCCTTCTCTTATTAGCTAGTTGTAGGTTAATGGTTCGATCCGGGTTTTAAGCATACGATAGCGCCGGTTTCTAGTTTTGAAAAAGTTTCGTTTCCGCATTTTGGACTTGGAAAGACGGCCGGGGTGCTACCGTAGACTTACATAAACTACTTATCTTTGTTTCCGTGCTAAAGCCTTCCCTTTGAGGCTACCGAGCAGCTTCCCTGCCTGGTCCATCCGCAGTGGGTAGCTTCCTGCCCAACTATGATGTGGATTGAAGCCCTCCTCGTGAGGCGACCAAGTAGCTTCCTGCTTGGTCATCCCTAGCGGATAGCTTCCTACCCAACAACGCTAAGTATCAAAAGCCCTCCTCTCGATGCCACCGAGTAGCTTCACTGTCCGGTCCATCCACAGCGGGTAGCTTCCTACCCAACTACGCTGTGGATCGAAGCCTTCCTCGTGAGGCGACCGAGTAGCTTCCTGCTTGGCCATCCCTAGCGGGTAGATTCCTATCTATCTACGCTAAGGATCAAATCCCTCCTCTCGAGGCCACCGAGCAGCTTCCCTGTCCGGTCCATCCGCAGCGGGTAGCTTCCTGCCCAAGTACGCAATGGATCGAAGCCCTCCTGACGAGACAACCGAGTAACTTCCTACTCGGTCATCCCTAGCGGGTAGCTTCCTACCTAACAACGCTAAAGATCAAAAGCCCTCCTCTCGAGGCCACCGAGCAGCTTTCCTGCCTGGTTCATTCGCAGCTGGTAGCTTCCTGCCCAACTACACTGAGATCAAAGCCCTCCTTGTGAGGCGATCGAGTAGCTTCCTGCTCGGCCATCCCAAGTGGGTAGATTCCTACCCATCTATGCTAAGGATCAAAGCCCTCCACTCGAAGCCACTGATCAGCTTCCCTTCCCGGTCCATCCCTAGCGGGTAGATTCCTACCCATCTACGCTAGGGATCGAAGCCCTCCTCGCGAGGCGACCGAGTAGCTTCCTGCTCGGTCATCCCTACCGAGTAGCTTCCTACCCAACAACGCTAAGGATCAAAAGCCCTTCTCTCGAGGCCATCGAGCAGCTTCCCTGCCCGGTCCATCCGCAGAGGGTAGCTTCCTGTCCAACTATGCTGTGGATCGAAGCCCTTCTCGCGAGGCGACCAAGTAGCTTCCTGCCCAACTATGTTGTTGATCAAAGCCCTTCTCGCGAGGCGACCGAGTAGCTTCCTTCCCAGTCATCCCTAGCGGGTAGCTTCCTACTCAACAATGCTAAGAATCAAAAGCCCTCCTCTCGAGGCCACCGAGCAGCTTCCCTGCCTGGTCCATCCGTAGCGGGTAGCTTCCTGTCCAACTATGTTGTGGATCGAAGCCCTCCTCGTGAGGCGATCAAGTATCTTCCTGCTCGGTCCATCCCTAACGGGTAGATTTCTATCCATCTACGCTAAGGATCAAAGTCCTCCTCTCGAGGTCACCGAGCAGCTTCCCTGCCTGGTCCATCCCTAACGGGTAGATTCCTACCCATCTACGCTAAGGATCAAAGCCTTCCTCACGAGGCCACCGAGCAGCTTCCCTATCCGGTCTATCCCGAGCGGGTAGCTTCCTACCCATCAACGCTCAGGAGCTAAAGCCCTCCTAACGAGCCCACCGTGCAGATTCCTGCTCGGCTAGTCTCCGAGGGGTAGGTTCCTATACTATGAAGACACGAGTCTGGGAACCACATCAGGGAGGAATCAGTCGATGCCGATCTATTCTATGTTTTTCAACTCATTCTAAAAGACGTGGCTGTCAACCAAACTCTGAGGAATGGACTGATATCGACCTACCTACACTTGGATATCTTTCGGTTCATCCTAAATGAACGAGCGCCACCTCGACTCCGGGGAGCTGGAGGACACCGACCTTCCTACACTTGATAATTAATTGACTTATATTCGACGCGCGATCGTCATCTAAAAGCTAGGCATCGACCTACGGCCTACCACTCGAGTCAAGGAAAAGATAGACGAACTGAAGTGCTCATGCAGAAAGCACACAGTCATGCAGAGGAAAATAAGCTCAGCTTTATTTATATTCCAGAAATTTTTATAAGGTATTCTAGGCTCCTCATCCTTGCAATACGCCCGGAGGCTTACAAAACTAAAAAAAAGGAAAAAAGGGAAAGGCAAGAAAGCTCAGGCTGTAGGCCTGGAGAGGATCTCGCCCTGCTCGACGCCAATGTCGGGAACCAAAACGGCGACCTCTAGGTCGGCGCTTCCACCGGCAGCCTCACCCCGGCGCTTCCACCAGCAGCCTCACCCCCGACTGCATCCCCGGCAGCTTCTACTCACGGCCCATCCTCGGAGAGAGGGTACTGAACCCGGAGCTCGCTATCGGCGAACCTCGGCATCAACGCCTTAACAGCGTCGAGAGCCTGATGCCAAACAATGGCCGAGGCGTCGGCGAGGTCGGTGTAGAACTGGTCCGACACCTTATACCTCTCCACGGACTTCGAAGCTCGGAGATCGGCAAGCTTCACCGAGCGCCGCCTGGGTGTCCCTCCTACTGGCATCTCTCGACTTCTTCATCGCGGCGTAGAGCTTACTGACCTTCTCCAACATAGCCTGGATGGCCTTGTTGGATTCACTAAGAAGTCGGTGAGACTCCTTACACTTGGAATTCGTCAACTCCTCGGCGGCCACCCGGGTTTCAAGAACGGTTATCCTCTCCTTTGCTTGCTGCAGCTCCAGACGTAGATCTTCCTCCCACGAGGACGATTCGTCCGCCTTTCTCATGGACGGGGCAATCTTTTCAGATTCCATATTAACGATGAGGGCGCGGTGTTGGAGAACATGAGGAAAGCAGCAAAAGGAGTTAGAAATGATCAAACTGAGGAAATACTTAGCAAAATTCTTAAAGGAAAACGGATACTGACTTGGACCGCCTCCTGAGTGATGGCGGCCACTTGGGCTTTTAGGGTCCCCCGAGGAATATTGCTCCCGGCCGATCGCTACATGTCCAAGAGTAGGCTATCGGCAGAGGAAAGCCCCAAAGGCACCTTAAAACAGACATCCCCCTCCTGCACGGGGATCCCGGAGGGTGGCGAGCGAGAGATTGTCCTTTTGTGCCTCTTAAGGGGAACATCGATGAGGTTGGCCTTATCCTCCGCCCCCTCGCCCGGGTCTCTGGTCCCCGTGCATGCTTCTGGCTCTCCCCGTGGCTGACTTCCGGGGCTCAGGGCGCAGCGAAAGGCTTCGCCGGTGCAGTTGGTTTCGGGGCCGAGCTCGAACCGAGACGGGACGAGCTAGCATCCCCGGCCTTCTTTCCTGCTTTCAGGCCATGGTAGCTAAGAATTTGATTGGTCCATTTGCTCTGCAGAAAGGAGAATACACAAAGAGAGTTAGTGACGCTGAAAAGGGCAAAAAAATTCATCCAAGTCTAAATAGATCATCTACGACGGTCCTAACTTACCGAGAAAGCGCACAGGGCTGAGACCAGCCCAGCTTAGGGCCTGCTCAGAAAACAGAACATTGGCCCGCTGGATCGGCTCCCATATGAATATCGGCCTCGCCTCAAGTGAGGACGACTGCCTCACCCTCGGGAAGTCGGCCCTGTGCCACTGTGTAGGCATAGGCCAATTCTCACCCTCGGGTGGCCCGACGAATATGAACTTCTCCTTCCATTCGTAAATGGAAGAAGGGACGACTACTACCCCTGACCCGGCCATCCCACCCTTGCGTTTTTTGAAAGAAAAATACACCCAGCTCGGCTCATCCTTGCTGGTTCTGGGATGATTCTTATAATAAAGAAATGAGACTATAAGGGTCAAACTAAAAGGAATATTTTCAAGTTTCAACCGGACTAGAGATCCGAGAAGGATTCTCCATGAGTTCGGCGCTAGCTGGCTCGGGGCAAGATGGAAGCAACGAAGCACCCCACATACCTCGGTTGGGAAGAACAGACGCATTCCCACCCGGAATGCTTCTAAATACAGGGCAATCTCCTTGCCCTGCACCTGGTCCGCCCGCTCACCCTCTCTGGATAAACGGAGAGAATAGTTAAGGGGATATGGAACCGAGCCCGGATCTCGGCAAACTCGTCCACATTCCTCAAAACGGAGAGCGTATCGCTGGCATTCCCGACGCGCATCTTGGGAGCCCTTGTTGCCGCCCGACGGCGGGTGACGGGGGTGGCCCTGACTCTTGGATGCGATCCCGACACAGAGGACGAAGAAGAAGAAGACGAACCCTCTTGGCTATCTGAAGCCGAAGAGAAAGAAGACCCTTTGGACTCGGCTCCAACAACTAGAACCTCATCGTCCGACTCTAACCTAACTACCTATGCAGACTCTTCAGATGAAGACATCTAACCTGACTCAAAGGAAGGGGCTGGTCGAGGAAAAAATACGGGCGATTCGATCTAAAAGGAAAGAGCGCCGGGAAATCTCTGACAATGAGGGTAAATTATGGTGGAAGCATCGGCCCTAGGGAGGCCCCTCCTATTTATATACCCCAAAGAAGAACATCCAATGGCCCAGAATGATTCCCCCCAAAACAAAACGTCGCGTCCGATGACCGACGGGGCGCCACGTGGCGATCATCCATTAGGGACGTCCCTTCGGTTGCAGGTGGCAGCGACAGCCTGTCTCTTCCACCAACCCACGTCGGACATGTGGCCTACAGCCCAATAGACGTATGAGTGAAGTGACGCGCCCCCTCTAAAAGTGCAATCATTTCATTGATCCGCTGACGTCTTCGGGGATACGCACGAAGATTCAGGCGAACGACGAGGCGGCACGTGGACGCAAGGATCGAAATGACGTAACCGCCAAACGCCAGGCCGTTCCCGGACGATCCACATTACGATTCCATGACGCCAAATTGAGCAGAAGAAAGACTGAGAGGACCACTCTCGACCCAACCCTTGGATAGGTAGGACCGAGAGTGGGGGCTAATGATGATGCTCATAAGTGGTGTCCCCCAAGATTACGACACGCGACAGATGACGTGCTCCGGATTCTACGGGGGTGGAATAAGTGAGCCGCATCGGGAACATTCCTCGGGGCCCCTTCTCGGGGGAGTTTCCCGACCTTTCGGGAGACCTCCTGAAAGACATTCCACTTTCGTCTAAGAGACTACCAACAGCTCGTCTCCGAGCTTCCTCGGTCTCCTCGCCTCCGAACCTTCTCTCGTGCCGAGCTTCCTCGTCCTCCCGCTCGTCTCCGAGCTCCAAGCACGCCGAGCTTCCTCGGCCTCCCGCTCGTCTCTGAGTCCCTGATGTGCCGAGCTTTCTCGGCCTCCTCCGATCAACCAAGATTGCGGAGCCCTAGCGCCTCCGCAATGGCTCCACGTATCTCGCCAAAGCGAGATAACCGCCGCCCCACGTCCCGCGTCCCACGCTGGCACGTCCCCTCATTAATGAGCGTATCCCGCCATTAATGAAGGGATCCCGTCGTTTACGCACGCGTAACGCCACGGGGCGTAACCGAAGGCGAAGACCTCACGCCTGCTCGCTCCATGTGACCACTATAAAAGCCCTTTTCCAGATGACTCAGGTAAGACAACTGGCACCCAATAGGCCGCTACTTTGCTCAAATTCCTCGGCTAAGTTGATCGTCAGAGGGTCCTATGGTGGTCACCTACCCCGGGACTTCTTTGCGGGTAGCTCGGCTTCCACCTCAAACTCAACCCATTGAGATCCACACGCTCAAGGAGGCAACCTCCGAATCCAATCTCAACCTTCTAGCAACACTCATAATGGATCGACGGAGGACGGCATCTGAAGGAGATCAAGGCCTCCATCAGAGACGGAAAGGAACACAAACGCACAAGTATAAGGAAATCTAAAGGAGTTGGAAAGATTTACATGTCATGGTTTCTTTTTAGCATAGGCTGGGATTGAACCATACAGCCGTTCCCCTCCGAATGACGGCGCAGACTTCGCGTCTTGCCTGTGATTCGGGGCAGATGCTATTTGGTTTTATCCGTCTACCTCTCCGAAGATGCCAAGTTGATTTATGGCACCGTGTATCGGAGGTTTAGACAGATGCGGCCGATATAACAGACTTCGTCAGATTCCCCCTCAGGGTGAGGGGTTTTTGATTGTGGGGACGCTCTTCCCTGCAGGCGCAAGCCCCTGCAGTTAATTATGCTACCGCATCGCGGTAACAACTTTCTCCTTCTCCAGAATTTCACTTCGTATCGTGTGTGTTTGTTTTGTTTGTGGTTGCCCGTGGATTGTATACGGAGACTGAGTAATGCCGTCGCCCGTAGGACTTGGATTAGTCCAAATCCGTATTTACTTAGATTTGGGTTTGGTGTTTTTAGTTTAAGGATGCATTAGTCGCGTTGCGGCTAAGATCAACTTAAACGTTCGTCAAGGATACGTTAGTCCTGTTTTGGACTAAAATCAACTTGACGTGATGATCGATTTAATATCTGGCCGTCGGGACTCGTCACCTCTCTGACATCGTTGAAGGATTACAACGAGAGGTGTCAGAGGAGTTCAGAGATGTACCCTTGAACCAAAGTTGATTTGGGGTTTTATCATTCATTTAAATGTCTAAGGATACGTTAGCCGTATCTGGGGCTAAGATCAACTTAAACGGGACCGTTTAGATCCGGCAAAAGAGCATTTGGAGGCTCTATTGTTCCAGTTTAGGGACGTAGTGGCCCATTTTCCAGTTTAGGGACGTGGTGGTCCATCGCCAGTTTAGGGACGTGGTGGTCCATATTCCAGTTCAGGGACGTCGTGGTCAGATATTAGTTTAAGAACGTCTCGGTCCGATATTAGTTTAAGGACGTCTCGGTCCGATATTAGTTTAAGGACGTTTCGGTCCACCATTAGTTTAAGGACGTTTCGGTCCAATATTATTTTAGGGACGTCCCGGTCCAATATACGTGTGTGGTCGTCGGGACCCGTCACCTCTCTGACGTCGTTGAAGGATTACAACGACGAGTGTCAGAGGAGTTCGGAGATGTACCCTCGAACCGGATATAAATTGATTTAAGGGAGCAATATCGCTCAGTCAATTTAATTTGAAGACTTACGGCCATGATTGGGCTAAGTCCAAAGTATTCAACGCTTTTTATTTGTTCTTGGTCTGTTAGACCTGTGTTGAGGCTTGGCCCATTTTTAAATAATGCATTGCATTATTTTCTTTTTTTTTGTTTGGGCTCTGCCCATAAAAGATGCAGAGCATCGATTTATTTTGGACTCTGCAAGGCATCTGCATAGCATTTTATTATTTTGTTTGGGCTCTGCCCATTTATAAATGATGCAGAGCATCAATTTAATTAGGCCTGTTTGGTCTTTTAATTGGGCCTGGCCCTTCAGGAAAAGAAATGCATTGCATTTGTCAGGCGCTTTGCGCCAATTACTGAGCGCAAGCGCTTGTGGTTAGGACACGTGTCATGCTCTGGTGAGCGCAAGCGCAACAGCGCAGTGCGCTGCGCTAGTGCGCTGTGCTGTTGCGCTGCTGACACGTGGCGCGCTCTGGTGAGTTGCGCCAATTCCAGAGAGCAAAGCTCTATTTCAAGAGCGCGTAGCGCAAGTGGTTGTATAGCTGACACGTGGCGCTCTCTTAAGAGCGCAACAGCGCAGTTTGTAAGTGCAGAGCACTAAGAATCTTTTAGATTCAAGAACAGAAGTGCAAAGCACTGTTTAATTTCTTGATCTAAATTTAAATCAAAGAAATTTTTTTTCTTTTTTGTTTTAAGAACCAGAGGTTCATAAAAGTGCAAAGCACTATTTATTTTTATTTTATTGTTTTCTTGTTTTAAAGAACCAAAGGTTCATAAGAAGTGCAAAGCACTGTTTTTTATGTAAAGATCATTGGTCTTGTTTTTAGATCAATAATTTATTAGAAGGAATTTCTTCTTCTATTTTATGAAGGTTCTTTACCTTTTTCTTGGAATTTTCTCAGAGTTCTCCCTATTTGAAGCTCTTGACCTTTTTTTACGAAATGTTGATGCCTTTGAATTGAGGCCTAGGGTCCTTCTTATAGTGCCCATAAATTAGTTAAATTTGTTAGAAAGATCCTTCTCTGAGTGATTTGGGGGAATTTTCCCTACCGTTGGATCTTTGATCCAAAGGGCTTCTGCTTTGCAGAAGAAAATCTTTTTGTTTTAACAAGAACAGAAAAGATTTCTTAGAATTTTAATTATGTTTGGCGCAGATGCCCCAGCGCGTGACACGTGTTGCGCAGCGCACAGCGCAGCGCAACTGCACTAGCGCATCTGCGCTGACACGTGTCGCGCAGCGCAGCGTAACTGCGCTAGCGCATCTGCGCTGACACGTGTCGCACAGCGCAGAGCGCAGCGCAACTGCGCTAGCGCATCTGCGCTGACACGTGTCGCGCAGCGCAGTGCTTGCGCAGCTGAAGCGTTGCTTCATTAAAATAGAGCTTTGCTCTGATTGGGCGCGCTGCCTTGGGCGCTGCGCTGATGCATCTGCGCCTGACACGTGGCGTGTTGCGCAGCGCAAATAATCTGAAGCGTTGCTTTATTTATTACATTTTAAATTTTCAAAGCAGAGTTTTGCTCTGATTGGGGGAAGATGAAGCGTTGCTTCATCTCCCTCCTCGGAATTTGAACAGAGCTTTGCTCTGATTGGGGTAAACAAATGCCCCCCCACCGTTGCGCTTACGTGGCCCCAAACATGAGCGCAATGGTGGCGGAATTCCAACCGCCGTGACAACTTTGGAAGTCGAAGAGGCACTTGAGGCCTATAAATAGGACCTCTGGTCCCCCACAGATGCTTATCATTTTTCAGATTTTTATTTTCAAAAACTTCAGAGCTTTGCTCTTGCCTTCAAGAACTCTAGAGCTTTGCTCTTCTTTCCAAAGTTTTTAGAAAAAACTTTAAGTAAAATTGAATCTTAGATTAAATTAATTTTAATTAATCTTAAACAGCAGAGCTTTGCTCTCATAGATCTTTTGATCTAAAGAGATCCCCATTGAGGTTTCACTAGCAGAGCTTTGCTCATTTTCAAAATTAGAAACTTTAGGTAAAATTAATGTAAATCAAATTAATTTAAATTAATCTCAGTCAAAGAGCTTTGCTCTCACAGATCTTTTGATCTAAAGAGATCCCCATTAG
This sequence comes from Agapanthus africanus, assembly GCA_030015575.1. Lineage (NCBI taxonomy): Eukaryota > Viridiplantae > Streptophyta > Magnoliopsida > Asparagales > Amaryllidaceae > Agapanthus > Agapanthus africanus. The sequence goes on along the minus strand of CM057338.1, from coordinate 944,784,907 downwards.
GGTTTCACTAGCAGAGCTTTGCTCATTTTCAAAATTAGAAACTTTAGGTAAAATTAATGTAAATCAAATTAATTTAAATTAATCTCAGTCAAAGTGCTTTGCTCTCACAGATCTTTTGATATAAAGAGATCCCCATTGGGGTTTCATTAAGGTTTTGTTCATGGGCTTTAATCCCTAAACAGAGCTTTGCTCTCTAGGAATTTAGCCCTCTATGTATATTATTTTTCTTTTATCACTAATCTTCCTATGGTATTTCCTCCAGGCATAATGGCGGTGCATCTATACAGTTTGCACGAGTTCATCACCTATGACGATATCCGCGTACAGGGTCGTCAACAAAACCAGGAGTTTACAGACGCTCAATGTGCAGAGGTCATGGGTTGGCTGCTACCCCGTCGTTCGGCTCTTTTGAAAGTCGTGCTGGGAGCAATATGGAGAGCACTTCCGGGTCTTCACGAGGCCCTACCGCTCAATGCGCTGGATGATGCCGAGGACAAGGTGCATTCAGTGTACCTGACGGGGCTGATCTCGAAGAAACGGCGAGACAGCCTCATTGACATCCTACATCAAATCTTCCAGCAGACGACGATAGTTGCTGCTTATCGAAGGCGGGAGGGCTTGCCGATGATCTTGACACAGAGGAGCGCGAGAGGCTGCGCATAAGAATAATCAGAAAGGCCAGAAGAACTCTGGAGGGCCTTACTTTTGACTTTCTCAATCCGTGCCCTGGATCTGAAGTTATTCCATTGTAATGATATTTTTCGTTCACTGCTTTTTATGATTGTAAGAATTTTTGGCAATATGAATGGAAACTTTTTATTTCAGCTTGTCTTATTTCTCGTCCTGAGTCTTCTTCCCATGCATGAATGAGTGTGTCTCGAATGCTTGATTAAATGTAAATCGGATGTTCTTTCTGTCATTTTCTCCGTCTTTTCTTTTTTTTACTATCAGCATGCCACCTTAGTAACCATGTTTGACGGATGATTAGAACGAGTATCCTGACTTTCTCAAGAAATAGCGATGGCTTAGGTCGCAGGTTCAGATCTGCTGCCTAAGACTTTTCAACTCTATAAGCCGTGAGGGTCTCATAGAGACTTTTCTCCCTACGGATCGAGAGGATCTCGTAGGTGGGTTTTCTCCATAGGAATCGTGAGGATTCCTAAGTGTGGTTTTCTCTTATAAGTCGTAAGGATCCTATAAGAGAATTTTTCCCTCTTACGGGTCGAGAGGACCCACAAGCGGTTGTTTCCCTCCTCGTTGAAATTCGACTTTGGAGAGTGAGACCCGTGAATAGTATGCAAGAGACCATTTTGGATTGACTTGCAGGGTCCCATTGTTCAGGAAGCAAGTTTTTTAGTCCCTGCTGCCTGAGGCTTCATTTGCAAGTTGAGACGAATCGGGAGTTTCCCGCGGAGACAATGGTTTCTGTGCGAGCCGACGCGAATCAGGAGGCTCTCGTCAAGGAGTGTTTGTATCCGTGAGTCAAGGAGTTTGCTAGGGATTATTTGTTTCCCAAGCGCCAAGGATTATTTGTTTCCTTGGGGTTTGAAACGAGTCGAGGATTCCCACGGAGGCACTGGTGGCTCTGCGAGTCGACGCGGATCAGGAGGCTCTCGTCAAGGAGTGTTTGTATCCGTGAGTCGAGGAGTTTGCTAGGGATTATTTGTTTCCCAAGCGCCAAGGATTATTTGTTTTCTTAGGGTTTGAAACGAGTCGAGGATTCCCAAGGAGGCACTGGTGGCTCTGCGAGTCGACGCGGATCAGGAGGCTCTCGTCAAGGAGTGTTTGTATCCGTGAGTCGAGGAGTTTGCTAGGGATTTTTTGTTTCCCAAGCGCCAAGGATTATTTGTTTCCTTGGGGTTTGAAACGAGTAGAAGATTCCCACGGAGGCACTGGTGGCTCTGCGAGTCGACGCGGATCAGGAGGCTCTCGTCAAGGAGTGTTTGTATCCGTGAGTTGAGGAATTTGCTAGGGATTATTTGTTTCCCAAGCGCCAAGGATTATTTGTTTCCTTGGGATTTGAAACGAGTCGAGGATTCCTACGGAGACGCTGGTGGCTCCGCGAGTCGACGCGGATCAGGAGGCTCTCGTCAAGGAGTGTTTGTATCCGTGAGTCGAGGAATTTGATGAAGATACTGGTTTCTTCGGAGTTAGACTGAACCGTCGAGATTTGGCTTCGTCTTCTGGCGGAGCCTGTTAGGAAAGTATGGTTCCCTCTTTGTTTACGCCCTTGGATTGTATACAGGGATCGATGTGATCTTAACTGTAGGGCCAAAGTTTTATCATTTCTTCGTTTTATTTTATTTTATTTCTGCGATGCTCTATCATTTCAGCTTTTATATCGCGAAGGTCGCGACTGCCCAATCATTTCGGCTATTTTTTTTCGCGGTGCCTAATCATTTCGGCTATTTATTTTATTCTTACTCGCTGCTTTTTATTGCGAGTTGCCCAATCATTTCGGCCATTTATTTTATTTTTACTCGCTGCTTTTTATTGCGAGTTGCCCAATCATTTCGGCTATTTTCCATGCATACATTTTTTTTTACTTGCTGTTTTTTTATTGCAAGTTGCCCTATCATTTCGGCTATTTCGTATGCATGTGCGGCCTATTGGCTTTTTTTTTGTAGACCAATTTCGGCATCAGCACCGCTACAACTGGGATATTACCAGGAGCGAATCATCATCTGCCTCTGTCAATATCGAACAAAGGTGGCTTAGCGACCAAGGTTAGGGTCCTGTCAACTAAGGCTTTTGACTTCATGAGCCGTAAGGGTCTCACGAAGTTATTTCTCCCTACAAGTTTTGAGGATCTTGTAGGTGTATTTTCTCCTTAGGACTCGTGAGGATTCCTAAGTATTCGTTTCCTCTGTAAGTCGTAAGGATCCTACATGAGGGTTTTCTCCTCATAAATCGAGAGGATTTACAAGGGTTGTTTTCCATGCGAACATATCCCCAGTCACGGATGAGACTTGGTTAGGGAAATGTTTATTCGCGCCCGTGGATTGTATACAAGGGTCAGTATTGAGCCACTTGTAGGGCAATATTGGAAGTTGTGGGGGTTGCTTAAGCACAGGTTAAGGTCTCTGTAACTTAAGACTTTCAACTCTTATGAGCCGTGAGGGTCCCATAAGAGAGTTTTCCTTACGAGTCGTGAGGATCTCGCAAGTGTATTTTCTCCCTAGAAATCGTGAGGATCCCTAAGTGTGTTGCTCCCTTGTGAGTCGTAAGGATCTCACGCGGGTGGTTTCTCCTTACAAGGTCGAGAGGACCCTATAAGTGTCCTTTAACGAGGTTGCGCCCTTTCAGGTTTTTACAAACACTCGCCGGTAGCCCTGCTGTTTTTACTCACGGAGCCCTTTCGGGTTTTCATCCGCGCCCATTTTGCTTATGGACATACCGTTTTTTTATTCTTTTTATTTTTATATATTTTTTCTCTCTCTCTTTTTTTTATGAGGTCGCGCCCTTTCGGGTTTTCACGAACACTCGCCGATAGCCCTGCTGTTTTTACTCACGGAGCCCTTTCGGGTTTTCATCCGTGCCCTTTTTGCTTATGGACATACCGTTTTTTTATATGTTTTTTTTATCTCGTCAGCCTAAAGATGCTGCGGTAGTAGTTTAAAGACGTTTCGGTCTGCTATTAGTTTAAGGACATCTCGGTCCGTCGTTAGTTTAAGGACGTTTCGGTCCGCTATTAGTTTAAGGACGTTTCGGTCCGCTATTAGTTTAAGGACAGCTCGGTTCGTCGTTAGTTTAAGGACGTTTCGGTCCGTCGTTGAGAAGGCCGGCTACTTTTTATAAAGCTTGAGCTTAGGAAGATAGCGAGCGGACATAGTCGTCGTCATCTATCATTGACCTAGGCTGTGGCTCATTAAGCATAATATTTCTTTAGGAAGCGACCGTTTATTGGCCTGAAAGGCCTTTCACCATGCATGTCCATGAGTAGATAGGCCCCACCTTTGTAAACTTTATCTATGATGTACGGGCCTTCATAGTTTGGCTCGAATTTTCCCCGCTTGGCGCGATTGGGGATCATAGACCTTTTGACCACTAGCACAAGTTCACCTTGGCGGAATATCTTCGGTCGGGTCAACCTTTCATATGAGCGCGTCATCTTTGCTTTATAAGCTTCCAGATTTTGCTGTGCTATGAGCCGGGTTTCATCAAGGGCATCAAGCTCCTCAAGCCGAAGGTGAGCATTTTCTTCGTCCGTTAGCTCGTGGTGAACTGCCACTCGTAGAGAGGGTAACTCTACCTCGAGGGGGAGTACTGCTTCCGTCCCAAATACTAACGCATACGGCGTTGTGTTTGTGGCCGTCTTGAATGTAGTTCGATATGCCCAAAGAGTCTCTTGCAGTCTTTCGTGCCAATCTTTCTTATTACGGGACACCGTTTTCTTTATGATTTTTGTCAATGTCTTGTTGAAGGCTTCAGCTAGTCCATTGGCTCGCGGGTTATAAACCGAGGAATATCTCCAGTCTATATTATGCTGTTGCGCGAAGCGACTGATCTTGTGGCTTCTGTAAGCTGGCCCGTTATCGGAGATGATCCGTCTTGGCGTTCCAAACCGATATATGACGTGCGTCTTGAAGAAATGGAGGATATTCTCCGTCTTCACTTCCCTTAGTGGTACCGCTTCTGCCCATTTGGAGAAGTAGTCAGTCGTCGCTAGGATGAAACGATGTCCTCTAGACGATGCTGGTTTGATGGGGCCGACTATATCAGTCCCCCACATTTCGAATGGCCAGCTAGCCACCGTTGGATGTAGTGGATTTGGGTGTTGGTGGATGAAGTCCACATGAATCTGGCATGAGTGGCATTGCTTCGTATATTCGATGCAGTCCTGAATCATCGTGGGCCAGTAGTAGCCCATCCGTTTTATCTTCAACTTCATCTTCGGGCCTGCTTGGTGAGAACCGCAGAGTCCGTCGTGAACTTCCTGAACGACTCTTTTCGCTTCGTCAGGTCCTAAGCATCTCAGCCACAGAGAATCAAATGACCTCTTGTATAGAGTATCGTTGACGAAGGCGAATGACAGAGCTCGTTTCATGAGCTGGTGTCTTGCGGACGCTTCTTCAGGCATTCGGTGGGATTTAAAGTAATCTACGAAGACTTCCCTCCAATCCTCGGTATTTTCCCAATCTTTTACTTGCAGGGTTGTCTCCTCGTTCTCTCCATTTTCTCTGGATGATTCTGGAGATTTTTCTGCTGGGACAAGCACTCGACGGTTTTATACCACTATTCTAACGTCATCAAGATTCTCGTCAGCCATTTCTTTAGCAAGTTTGGCCAATGCGTCTGCTTTGTTGTTTTCTGCGCGCGGTATGTTCTCCAAAGTATAGGAGGGAATTCGGGTCAACAGTTGTTGCACCTTTTCGCCGTACTTCACCAATTCTGGTTTGCATGTTTGGTAGTCGCCGTTTACTTGACTAACGACCAGTTGAGAATCCCCGTATATGAGGAGGTCTTTAATTTCCATGCCAATGGCGATATCGAGGCCTGCTATCAAAGCTTCGTATTCGGCTTCATTGTTTGTCCTCGGCTCTGTTAAGGAGAAGGCGAAGCGCATAATCCCTCCTTGTGGAGTTACGAAGATGAGTCCTACCCCCGATTTAATTATAGGGGTACTTTGTTTGCGCTTTTTCATGGAAGATGCTCCATCGAAATAAAGTTCCCATTGGGTATCACCACCGTGGATCGCGTCAAACGCATGTTCGTCTGGAAGATCGCAATTTAGAGGAGAATCGGCGTGTATGGGATGCTCAGCGAGGAAGTCGGCGATGGCCTGGCCTTTCACTGCCTTGAGAGGTTGATATGTTATTGAAAACTCCATCAAGAGTAGGGCCCATTTAGCGAGTCGTCCCGTCAATATGGCATTTGACATCAAGTATTTAAGGGGGTCTACCTTTGAAATGAGACGGACTTCATGCGCCAACGCATAGTGCCTAAGCTTTGTTATCGCGAAGATCAACGCCAGGCAGTGTTTTTCAATGGGGGAGTAGTTGCTTTCTGCCCCCAGTAGAACTCGACTTAAGTAGTAGAGTGCTCTTTCTTTCCCTTGATCATTCTCTTGTGCCCATAATGCGCCTAAAGAACCTTCGAGGGCGGTTGTATAAAGAATGAGAGGGTTTCTCTTAACCGGAGCAGTCAACACCGGCGGGTTCTGCAGGTATTGCTTGATCTCGTCTAGCGCGCTTTGGCATTTTTGATCCCAGACGAATGGGGTTCCCTTCTTCATCAGGTGACTATAGGGACGGCACTTGCCTGAAAGATTGGCTATAAATCGCTGTATGTATGCGAGCTTCCCTTGGAGGGACCGCGGCTGTTTGAGAGTTCTCGGCGGAGGCATTTCCATGATCGCTTTGATCTTTGACGGATCTATTTCAATACCTCGATGTCGAACAATGAATCCCAGGAATTTGCCTGAGGAAACTCTGAACGCACACTTAAGAGGGTTCATCTTCAAGTTGTATTGTCGAAGGCGTTGAAATACGGTCTTCAGATGCTCGAGATGTTCCTCGTATGATTTGCTTTTAACCACGAGATCATCGATATAGCATTCGACGATTTCGTGTATAAGTTCGTCGAAGATCTTCGTCATGGCCCTTTGGTAGGTGGCACCGGCGTTCTTTAAACCGAAGGGCATCACCTTGTAACAGAATATTCCCAAAGGAGTCCGGAAAGCCGTATGTTTCTGGTCTTCAGGATGCATTTTTATTTGATTATATCCTGATGAGCCGTCCATGAAGGAGAAAACCTCATGAGTGGATGTATTGTCTATCATCAATTCGGTGACTGGCACTGGAAAATCGTCCTTCGGACAAGCTTTATTAAGATCCCGAAAGTCCACGCATATACGCACTGTCCCATTTTTCTTCATCACCGGGACGATGTTGGCGATCCACTCCGGATACTGAACCTCGTGGATGAAGCCAGAGTTGATCAGCTTTTTTACTTCAGCATTGATACTCATCTCAAGCTCGAGCCGCATTCTTCTCGGCACCTGTTTGACTGGCTTGACGTCTGGGGATATCGCCAATCTATGCTTAGTGATTTCTGGATCTAGTCCCGGCATTTCGGAATAGTTCCACGCGAAGCAATCTCTATGCTGCAAAAGCACATCCTTTAACGCAGCCACCCTTTCTTCAGATAGCAGCTCGCTGATGAATGTTGGTCACGGGTCATTTGCCGTTCCCAACTCAATTTTCTTGAGATTATCTGCAGTGGTATGGATTCCATCTTCCAACTCTTTTGGCGCTGATGGGAATTCTGAGATTATCTCGTCGCTACTGTTTTCGAAGCACCAAGGGAGCTCATCTATGTCCTCGGGCTCTTCTTTTAATATTGTGATCATGTGACAGGTGCGAATTCGCTTCCAATCCCAATGTGGAACTGGTTTTTCTTCCGTGGCCTTGGGCTCATGCTTTTGTGGTGACGTTACCCTCCAGTTGTCGGACAGAGCGAATTTGCCAAGCTGGTACTGATCTTCGACCCAATTCTTGAAGGTGAAGCAATCTTCGAGAGGATGCCCTATTACTCGGTGATAAGAGCAATAGTCTGGGTGTGAGACTTCGCCTGTTCGTTCGGGGTGTTTGGACTCCGTCAGTGTAAGCATTTGATGTTTTAGAGCGAGGTCAAGTATCTTCTTCGTTTTGTCCCGAGGAAACGAGTACGCTCGACCCATTTTCTTCATAAGGGATAGATCAATAGCGTTCGACTCCCGTTTGCGTGGCTTCTTAGCCCTGCTTTGTTGTTGTTGAGCGCCTTTTTGGCCTTTCGACTTATTTCTGCTTTTGCGCCGAGCCTTCTTTATAACATGTTGATAGGGAGCAGCCTTTTCATCTTTCACGGCTTGTTGGAGAAGGCGTTGCGTTCTGGCTTTCTCGTAGATGACCATTTCACGGTTATGGTCGTCTCGGACCTTTTGACCCGCTTCTCTTATAAGCTTGTCCATTTGTTCTTCGAACGATGGACTGGGTTCCTTTGCATCTAGCACTTTTATTAGCTCAGGATTAGCGTCCTCCCATTGAGCATCCGCTTCTTCATCGAAGTCATATATGACATAGCAGCTGTTTAATAGCTCTCGTTTCTTTGACCGGATGTATCCGAGCCCGATCGTTTCCATCCTCCCATTAGGTAGCTTGTGTTGAGTTCCGGGGACGTTCCAAACCCTGTCATAGAATTTGGCCTTCCTAACAGTCTGTTCGAAGGGTATCCCTTGGCGCTTTAACAGTCGTTTCAAGCCTTCTGTATAATATCTGGGTAGACGAATAGGTTGAAGCCTGTCCAGCGTTGGATCCGCTCCATACCAGATCTCTTTCTCTACTTTATTTTCTTCAGAGCGGTAAAGCAAAATTACTCTCTCTCTCTCTTTCTCCTGGGAGGGATATAGAATGTCCGCAACTCTTCTACACTATAGATATTAAGTGCATCCAGTTCTTTATGGTGTCTAGGCGGCACCATGGCTATCTGTAGACTTCGCTCTTCATCAGCAGAAGTTCGGATTGACAGCCGAGCATGGAATACAGCATGAACTTCATCCTTCGAATCATTACCGAAGATCAATGAATGAACAGATGGTCCCAGCTTGGTGTATTGGGGCGGACCCGAATAAGTTATATCCTCTTCCTCCTCGGTATCGCTGCCGAAGATAGGGGTGGTGGCGTTAGTTTTGTTCTCAGGCTTGTGACATCTTTCTGTGTCCTCGAAACTCAGCAAGAAGTATTTGGCATCTTCATACTTACAAACTTCATTCACGGAAAACGGATTCAATTCTCCTGCCACAGTGTACTCGAGACCATCCTTACAATATTTCATACACTGATGCTGTGTAGAAGGGATAATATTATACTCGTGTAACCATGGTCATCCGAGCAGAGCATTGTAGCATGTCTTGGCGTCTATGACATGGAATTTAATATCTGTGACGAGCAACCCGAAGCGTAACGTCAATATCACAGATCCAAGAGTCTTTGACGATTGGGAGTCGAACCCGGAGATGGTGATCTTGTCCCGCGCAAGGTGCTGGACGCTCATGCAGATTTCCTTCAACACTCGCACGTTGAGGAGATTAACAGACGATCCATTATCGATCAGGATTTTGCCTATCTTTATATCATGGCAGTATCCTGAGACATAGAGAGGGCGATTTTGTTCGCACGTCCCAAGGAGAAGGTCTTCATCGCCAAAAGCAACGTCGGCCGTGTGCACCTCTTCCAACTCATTCTTCATTTTTTCTTCGGCCAGGAAGGCTTGGAACTGGTCCGGATCTTGTAGCGCTTTAATCAAAGAATCTCTCGCCTCTTTTGATAGTAACAGAGCATCAAGAATGCTGAGTTGTGAGGGCTGCTTCCTCAGATGCGCCAAGACATTGTAATCCACCTTATTTCTTTTCGGCGGATTCTTGGCGGTTAGCTCTTCCGCAACTTGGTCATCTAGAGTAATATCCTCAGAGACCTTTTCTTTCCCTTTATCTTTCTTGTTTAAGGGTCCGAGATTCTTTTCAGGTAACGTCCGATTGCGTAGCTGGATATTTTCGCAAACATTTGGCTCTTCTTCTTTTCCCGAAGTTGACTCTTTAAAGAGAGGGGCGAGTTCCAGCTCTTCATCAGAATCGCTTCCGAATGTAGGCACTTGTGACCCGGCAGTGTTAACCATGCGACAATCGCCGGTAGTTTTTTTAAGCTCTTCGGTCGTATTTCTTTGCTCTCGACGAGTTTTACGCTTTTCCCGCTTGAAGCGTTGTTGACGAGCAACATATCCTTACTACCATTTATCGAAAGCTTTGCATTCTTGAGTGGGGTGCGAAACCCTCTGATGATATAAGCAAAAGGAGGGGTGCATTTCTATTTCACCAGTAATTTTTCCTTCAGAGGATGGTAGCTTCATGCCCATTGATGTGGCCTTAGCAAACCTTTTGTTTATCTTGAATTGGCTTTTGTCGTTAGCAAAGGTGTTTTGCTCCAGCGGGATCGTCTCAGCTCTTTCATCAAGTCGCTGGCGCTTAGCCCTTTCAAATATAGCCATCTCGCGTTCTCGATCAGCTTTACTTTTCAGTCGAGCTTCGTTAAGGAACGCGTCAATCATTTCGACTGATAGCTCCGGAATTCTTGATTCGGTATCTGCCCCCAGCGTTTTAGTGCCAGAAGTCTCTTCATCGTTCGTGATCAAATGGGAGATCATATGACAGCTCGCTACATATTCCTCGGATTCATCCGATGAACTTTCTCCCTCATCTTCTTCTTGAAAGACGTGATTGAGGAACTCTTGGAGCGTAATGGGAGTCCGTGTCTTTTGGTTGTATTCATCCAGAGCGTCAATTTGCTTTTGTAAGTCCGTGCGCTTGTTGCCAGGCTTCACGGGCTTCTTAGATTTCTTCTTCTTCTTTTTCGAAGATTTTGACGGCTGGCTGCAAGTGCTTGAACCACCACCATCGGTCTTTGGGACCTGCGGTTCCAACGGGTTCTTCCACTTGATTGCTGGACATGCCTGAAGATCGTTTAGCATTCTCTTTGTCTTGGTTGATAATACAACCTCCCAAGGAGCTTCTTCAATGACGGAGCATGTTGCCCCCGGCGTATTCGTCCCCTTAGAGGTGTGGGGCTGCGAGGGATTCACCTTCCATTTGTCAGATAACGCGAACTTGCCCTGTCGGTACTGGTTTTCAAGCCAATTCTTGAAAACGTAGCAATCTTCGATCGGATGTCCTAGTACTCGATGATAAGGACAGTAGTTGGGCTCGTTGACGTCACTTGGTTGTAACGGACGTTTTGGATCCGGCAGATTTATGAGTCTGTTGCGCAATGCCAGCTCGAATAACCTCCTCGTTTTATCGCGGGGAAAGGAATAAGGACGTCCCATCCTATTCTCAAGGGGTACGTACGGGCGCATATTATTTTGACGAGCAACCGGCTTCGAGTCGCTCGGTTGTTGTTGAGCATTAGCGACGACGATCGCTTTTCCCTTCCCTTTATCATTTCGGGAGTCCGGCCTTGGAAGAGGGGGTTTATGGCCCATTTGATCCATTTGCGCTAGTTTGTCAATCAACACCTGGAAGGTAGTTGGCTTGAAAAACATCATAAATTATGAGATGGTTGCTTGTGGATCGAGGGTTCCCACAAACATACCAACTGCGGGAGCTTCTTCAATGCGCTGCTCACACTTTGACCATAAATACCGCCATCGTATAGCGTACTGAACCCACGTCTCGCCGGGTTTTACCCTGGCGTTAATCAGTGCCGTCATCGGGGTACGTTCACTGGCACTTGCAAAACGTTGAGTAAACAGCAGCTCCATCTCCGCGAAGGTTTTAATAGAGTCGTTTGGGAGTTTAGAATACCACTCGAACGCCGTATCTGATAAGCTTCCAACAAACTGGCGAAGCAACAGCTTGTCGTCACCGCCGGTGTTGCCGTAGAGTGCCCTGAACTGGGCAACATGCTGATGAGGATTGCTCGTTCCCTTGTAGACATGGAACTTAGGAATTGTATAACCTGGCGGGTACTTAATCTGATCGTACCAACCCGGATATGGCCGCCCCGTTTTTACGACCTGACCGGCTGCTTCAGTCGCCTAATGCACCCGTATTTGCTGGGCGATGTATTCATCCAAATTAGCTTTTGATATGGTATCCTCTTTAGCTGTGGATAGAGCCGGTGGAGGATTCGATGTCTCTCCCCTATTATCTTCAAGAATGATCGGGGGATCTTTAGCAGGTGGATCTTGTTGAATCATCATACCCACCATATCCTGGAACAGAAGGGCCATTTTCTTTATGTTGGATGCCTGCTCCGCAGCTTATTTGTCTTTCTTCTCTAGTACGCGCCGAAGGAATTCGGCGTCCGTTTCTTGTTCTTAACGCTCGTCTGAGGATGTTTCCGGGTTTTCTTTTGGCCCTGTAAGTGCGGCCATAGCGTTCATCATTTCTTGGAACTTCTGCTGCTGCTCCTGAGCCTTGGTCACCGACCTCGTGTGCGGTCTATGACCTGTTGATATGCGGCTATCTTACTTTCCCGATGCCACATAAACTGTATGAACTATCATGCCCCCGGACTTAGGGCGTTTAGGCTCACCACCTTTGGCATTTGCCGCGGGCGTGGGGGTTTTCTCCAGCCTTCTTCTTTTGTGGGCCGTCGAAGTGGAGGGGGTCGTTGCAGTGGGCATCTTGGTGATTGTTGTCCTCTGTTGTTTAATAGGACGGTCCTTTTCTTTTTGCACCTTCTCCTTCTTCTGTTGACGAGAATAACCTGGGTCAATCACGGAGTCTTGAACCCTACGCCAAACCATGTATATTTTTGAGGACAGCCGTTGAGGGGGCTGTTCTTGCTTTGTTTCTGGAACTCTCTCTGCAGGCGGAGGAGATCTTTTCAATGTAGCGGTTGGAGAGTTCTTTCGTACCCTTCTCAGCAGTTCAAAGCTGTTCCCGGTTGGAACAGCAACGTTGACTTCCACCACTGGAGCCGGTGGAGTTAGCCCTGAGGGGGAGTTGCCCCCTGCCTTCCTCACTCGTTGCCAATGGCGACGTCGAGCACGACGAGCCGTTGGGCCTGGCTCAGAGATAGAGATAGCTTCTTTTTGCCCCCTGTCTGAATGAGGCACCGCTGGTGTTAACCTTTTAAAAACTGAGGTTGTTCCTTATGGGGTAATATCCAATCTGTCAAAGACAGATCTTCGTGTAGGGGCAGGAACGGGAATCGTCAGTCTTGAAAAGACTGACTCTTTGACGGGAGAAGCCGCCTTAACGTCTTCCGGAGCAGCGGCCGTTGCCCTCCTTGGGACAGCCATTTTAGAGTTCCTGGGCTTCTTAGTGGGCCCTTCAGAGTTTTGATCCAGCCTCACAAAGACAGAGGCTGTTGGCTTGGTGGTGGGCGACCCGTTGGCAGGGGTCGTGGTAGCAGTGAGCCGGTCGAACACCGACTTCTTGTTCACTTCCGGTGCAGGTATTGGCATAGAGAAGCTTGTAGGTGGGATCATGGTCCCGAAAAACAGGCCAGTGGTGGCTTGGGTCACCTGGTCTACCGGCAGAGCGAGGAAGGAGCCCGCTTGGGGCCCATATGCTACACCTCCCGGTGAGGTGGAGCGTCCGTTGCAGTGGCATTTCGAGCAGTTGGTGCAGTTAAAGGCCATTGAATCTTGAGTTCTGCGCCAGGCAAAAGACCAAATCTTAGTAACTTGAAATTCGAAGGCAACCATTTAACAAACCGCGATTGGTTCGCGAGGACGACACACGAAGTGTGGAGTGGAAAGAGGAAAAGGTCCCACCGGGCGTGCCAGAATCTGTTCCCCTCCGAATGACGGCGCAGACTTTGCGTCTTGCCTGTGATCGGGGCAGATGCTATTTGGTTTTATCCGTCTACCTCTCCGAAGATGCCAAGTTGATTTATGGCACCGTGTATCGGAGGTTTAGACGGATGCGGCCGATGTAGCAGACTTCGTCAGATTCCCCCTCAGGGTGAGGGGTTTTTGATTGTGGGGACGCTCTTCCCTGCAGGCGCAAGCCCCTGCAGTTAATTACGCTACCGCATCGCGGTAACAACTTTCTCCTTCTCCAGAATTTCACTTCGTATCGTGTGTGTTTGTTTTTTTTGTGGTTGCCCGTGGATTGTATACGGAGACTGAGTAATGCCGTCGCCCGTAGGACGTGGATTAGTCCAAATCCGTATTTACTTAGATTTGGGTTTGGTGTTTTTAGTTTAAGGATGCATTAGTCGCGTTGCAGCTAAGATCAACTTAAACGTTCGTCAAGGATACGTTAGTCCTGTTTTGGACTAAGATTAACTTGACGTGATGATCGATTTAATATCTGGCCGTCGGGACTCGTCACCTCTCTGACATCGTTGAAGGATTACAACGAGAGGTGTCAGAGGAGTTCAGAGATGTACCCTTGAACCAAAGTTGATTTGGGGTTTTATCATTCATTTAAATGTCTAAGGATACGTTAGCCATATCTGGGGCTAAGATCAACTTAAACGGGACCGTTTAGATCCGGCAAAAGAGCATTTGGAGGCTCTATTGTTCCAGTTTAAGGACGTAGTGGTCCATTTTCCAGTTTAGGGACGTGGTGGTCCATCGCCAGTTTAGGGACGTGGTGGTCCATATTCCAGTTCAGGGACGTGGTGGTCCGATATTAGTTTAAGGACGTCTCGGTCCGATATTAGTTTAATGACGTCTCGGTCCGATATTAGTTTAAGGACGTTTCGGTCCACCATTAGTTTAAGGACGTTTCGGTCCAATATTATTTTAGGGACGTCTCGGTCCAATATACGTGTGTGGTCGTCGGGACCCGTCACCTCTCTGACGTCGTTGAAGGATTACAACGACGAGTGTCAGAGGAGTTCGGAGATGTACCCTCGAACCGGATATAAATTGATTTAAGGGAGCAATATCGCTCAGTCAATTTAATTTGAGGACTTACGGCCATGATTGGGCCAAGTCCAAAGTATTCAACGCTTTTTATTTGTTCTTGGTCTGTTAGACCTGTGTTGAGGCTTGGCCCATTTTAAAATAATGCATTGCATTATTTTCTTTTTTTTTTGTTTGGGCTCTGCCCATAAAAGATGCAGAGCATCGATTTATTTTGGACTCTGCAAGGCATCTGCATAGCATTTTATTATTTTGTTTGGGCTCTACCCATTTATAAATGATGCAGAGCATCAATTTAATTAGGCCTGTTTGGTCTTTTAATTGGGCCTGGCCCTTCAGGAAAAGAAATGCATTGCATTTGTCAGGCGCTTTGCGCCAATTACTGAGCGCAAGCGCTTGTGGTTAGGACCCGTGTCATGCTCTGGTGAGCGCAAGCGCAACAGCGCAGTGCGCTGCGCTGTTGCACTGCTGACACGTGGCGCGCTCTGGTGAGTTGCGCCAATTCCAGAGAGCAAAGCACTATTTCAAGAGCGCGTAGCGTAAGTGGTTCTATAGCTGACACGTGGCGCCCTCTTAAGAGCGCAACAGCGCAGTTTGCAAGTGCAGAGCACTAAGAATCTTTTAGATTCAAGAACAGAAGTGCAAAGCACTGTTTAATTTCTTGATCTAAATTTAAATCAAAGAATTTTTTTTCTTTTTTGTTTCAAGAACCCGAGGTTCATAAAAGTGCAAAGCACTATTTTTTTTTTTATTGTTTTCTTGTTTTAAAGAACCAAAGGTTCATAAGAAGTGCAAAGCACTGTTTTTTATGTAAAGATCATTGATCTTGTTTTTAGATCAATGATCTATTAGAAGGAATTTCTTTTTCTATTTTATGAAGGTTCTTTACCTTTTTCTTGGAATTTTCTCAGAGTTCTCCCTGTTTGAAGCTCTTGATCTTTTTTTTTAAGAAATGTTGATGCCTTTGAATTGAGATCTAGGGTCCTTCTTATAGTGCCCATAAATTAGTTAAATTTGTTAGAGAGATCGTTCTCTGAGTGATTTGGGGAATTTTCCCTACCGTTGGATTTTTGATCCAAAGGGCTTCTGTTTTGCAGAAGAAAATCTTCTTGTTTTAACAAGAACAGAAAAGATTTCTTAAAATTTTAATTCTGTTTGGCGCAGATGCCCCAGCGCGTGACACGTGTCGCGCAGCGCACAGCGCAGCGCAACTGCGCTAGCGCAAATGCGCTGACACGTGTCGCACAGCGCAGAGCGCAGCGCAACTGCGCTAGCGCATCTGCACTGACACGTGTCGCGCAGCGCAGTGCTTGCGCAGCTGAAACGTTGCTTCATTAAAATAGAGCTTTGCTCTGATTGGGCGCGCTGCCTTGGACGCTGCGCTGATGCATCTACGCCTGACACGTGGCGTATTGCGCAGCGCAAATAATCTGAAGCGTTGCTTCATTTATTACATTTTAAATTTTCAAAGCAGAGTTTTGCTCTGATTGGGGGAAGATGAAGCGTTGTTTCATCTCCCTCCTCGGAATTTGAACAGAGCTTTGCTCTGATTGGGGTAAACAACAGCCTGCCCACTCTCAAATAACACTCCATCATCAAAGTGATACGGTAAAATTTTAGACCTATTATCTCTTGTATCAAACACCCGGAGGTTGCCAAAACTCCATTTTTCACGAAAATATATGCAATTCCTTCTAAAACCAGGGCACTCGTCCTCCAACATCACAACCGCTATGCTCAATCTAAGAAAACATCACTCTATCCTCCAAGCTCTTCAACTCGACCTTACCCAACATCCCATCATCGAAACAATTTCTCATCTCCAACCTAAAAACCTGAAACCCTTCTTCTATCACACCGTTCAGACCGAGGCCGACGAAACTGAGGAGACGCCAGGCCACTAGGAGCAAATCACTCTCATACTCAACCAAATATAAACTTGCAATGGTCATAGGAACTCTGATACGGAAGGCCTTCGTGAGGGAGCCATTAACATGGTAAACCGACATTCTTCCCTGGGGAATTGAGGGCATGGAAATGCACATTAAAGAAGACCGCGTCGTGAAAGTTAAGGCCATGTCTTCCTTCCATCACGGTCCATGAAACATCGCCAGGGCGAGAGAGGAGGAGATGGTTGGTGTGGTGCTCGTTATTGACGATCTCCAAGATCACACGTGGCAGGTGACGTGTCCCGGAACTCAAAGGAAGAGGCCCACAGTGGCCACCCGGGCCACCCTGTACTCGACCTGTGGACGCAAGCCGGCCCTCCTCGGGACCCTCTGCAAATCGACCTCCTCGGCCCCGTAGCCCGTGCCGAGCGGCCATAAGACCTGGATTCCTCGGCCTCCTCGCTCGTCCCGTGCTCCAGGCCGAGGCCGTCTTCCTCGGCCCTCTAACCAAGGTCATCACTCACAGGCGAAACCGCCATTCCATGAACCTCGCTGAAGCTGCGGCACTACTTCCAAGCACACACCATCATCGTCCTCACCGAACGCCCGTTGGGAGCTATCCAGGCATCACCGGAATCTTCAGTCCATCTAGAGAAATGGAGATGGGAGCTATCTCAATTCGACATAAGGTATCGCCCGAGGTAAGCCATCAAGGCGCAGGCCCTGGCCGATTTCATTGTTGAATGCACCATACCAAGAAGGAAGCCGGATTCCGCGCCGACCATCACAACCCGGTATCCCGTCCCGAGAGGCCCTAGCTCAGCTCCAGAGTGGATCATCTACGTTGACGGGTCTTCTACCGAGGAAGGCTGTGGTGCCGACCTCATCATCCGGGGCCCAAACGAAGCTGAGATGGAGTATTCCTTGAGGCTCGGTTTCAAAGCGTCGAACAACGCGGCAGAATACGAGGCCCTCCTGGCCGGTCTGTGCATGGCCGTCGGGCTGGGGCTGAAGATAATTCGAATCCGCAGCGACTCGGCCCTAGTTGTCGGCCAAGTGACCGGCCGCTTCGAAGCTCGAGAGCCTCTAATGATGAAGTACCTGGACGAAGTGAGAAAGCTCCGAAAAAACTTCGACGAAGTCCAGGTAGAACAAATACCCAGGCAACTGAATGCTCAAGCAGACGCCCTGAGCAAGCTAGCTTCGTCGTACTCGGCCAACAATAGACGGTCAATACTCTTCGAAACCTTGACCCGACCCAGCGTGGGAGATGAGGCGACGACACTCCACGTGTACACAGCGCAGGAGAGCGACCAGGATTGGAGGTAGCCCCTCATGGAATTCCTGAAGGACGGCACACTCCCGGAGGACAGGGCGGCCGCCTGCCGCCTCCGGGCCAAAGCCACCCAATTCGTTTGGAGCAACGGGAACCTCTACAAGAAGGCCTTCACCCAGCCCCTGCTCCTGTGCGTTGACTCCCACGAAGACGACTACGTCTTTCGGGAAATCCATGAAGGGTGGGCGGCGCACACCAGGGGGCTCGAACCTAGGTCCAAAAGGCGTTACTCCAAGGGTACTACTGGCCCACCATGCATGAGGACGCCCTGAAGCTGGTCAGGAGGTGCAAGAGCTACCAACTCCACGGCAGTATTCCCCGCCTCCCGGCTACCAACTGCCCTGACATCCCCATGGCCGTTCGCCCAGTGGGGATTGGATATGATCGTCCAGTTCCCTACCGGAACTGGCGGGCACAAATACGTCCTCGTCGCGGTGGACTACTTCACCAAGTGGATCGAGGCCATCCCCATCAGAAAATCGGACGCCGCCACAACCATCAAGTTCCTGCAAAACAACTTGATACTCTGGTTCGGTATCCCGAGGTGCATCATCACCGACCACAGGACGAACTTCGAGAACGAGAAAGTGAAGGATTTCTGCAGAGAATACCATATCCTCATGAAGTTCGCCGCGGTCGCGCATCCCCAATGTAACGGGCAGGCCGAGGTCGCTAACCGAGACGTTCTTCGAGGTCTCCAAACCCGCCTGGAAGGGAGACAAGGCAGTTGGGTCGAAGAGCTACCCCGGGTCTTATGGGCCCTGCGCACGTCAAAAAAGACTCCCACCGGGAAGACCCCTTTCAGCTCTGCTACGGGACTGAAGCAATGGTCCCAGCGGAGATCGGGCTACCGAGTCACCGGGTTGAGCATTTCGACGATGAAGCAAACACAATGGCGCTACGGACCAATCTCGACATACTGTTGGAGAAAAGGGATCGGGCCCAGATCAGAGCCGCCGCCTATCAACAGCAGACAGCCTGATACTACAACGCTCGGGTGAAACACCGCTCCTTTAAGACCGGGGACCTGGTCCTGTGGCGGAACGAATTCATCGACCAAGGCAGGCTTCACAAGTTCTCCCCGAAGTGGGAGGGTCCTTTCCTCGTCTCTGAAGCGCTCCCCGGCGGAGCCTACCGCCTACAGGACATGGACGGACGGAAGCTCCCGCGGCGTTACAACGCCGAAAAGCTCAAGCTATGCCAATAAGGTCAAAGCCAGCGAAGTGTTTCACCCCAGCCGCTGCCCCCCTCGAGGTTTCCCTTTCACAAAGATGGTGTAAAGCATTCTCTGAAATTCCTGTCCATACGAATAAAGAAATGACGAATCTTTTCTCCCCAGTAGAGTTCCTCCTTTACAACGAAGAGGCCCTCGCCACGGAGCAGCCGAGCAACCCATGGGCCCTCGCCACGGTGCGACCGCGCACCCCGCTACATGGATAAAAAGAAAAAAAAACCCTCCCAGAGGTGGTCGAGCCCGAGGATCCCTCGCTCGGCTATCCCCTGCGGGCAGCTTCCCTGCCGCAACGCCGGGGATCAAAAAGCCCTCCCAGAGGCAGTCGAGCCCAAGGATCCCTCGCTCGGCTATCCTTCAGGACAAAAGCCCTCGCCAAGAGGCACCGGGCAATAACCCTGCCCGGCCAAGGGTCCTTGGTAGGCTTCTACAGCCCCTCCCGCACTAAGGACCAAAGTCCTCCCAGAGGCAATCGAGTCCTTGCTCGGCTATCCTCGGCTGGTAGCTTCCTACCACAACCGACAGGGATCAAAGTCCTCGCCAATAGGCACTGGGCAGTAACCCTGCTCGGTCCCCATCCTGAAGGATCAAAGCCCTCGCAAGAGGCAACCGAGCAGCTACCCTGCTCGGTATATCCCGGCTGGTAGCTCCCTACCCTCGACGTCAGGGATCAAAGGCCTTCACAAGAGGCACCAGAGCGGCTACCCTGCTCATTCATCCAAGGATGGTAGTTGCATACCCACGACGCCAGAGGTCAAAGCCCTCGCCAAGAGGCAACCACGCAGCTTCCTGCCCGATCATCCTTAATAGCCTTCTGCAGCCCTTCCCGCGCTAATGGCCATAGTCCTCCCAGAGGCGATCGAGTCCTTGCTCGGCTATCCCCGGCTGGTAGCTTCCTACCACAACCGACAGGGATCAAAGCCCTCGCAAGAGGCAACCGAGCAGCCACCCTGCTCGGTCAACCCCGGGGATCGGTAAACCCTTGCAAGAGGCACCTGCATAGCTACCCTGCCCAAACCCCAACGATGGGGACTGATGCTCGAAGTCAAAGATGCCATGTGACCAGCGGAGGATCCGAGACACCAGGGAGGGAGGTCAGGTTTATCCAAGTCTGGACGATCTCCCATCGATCCTGGGGCCCATAGGGATACCTCCGCGGCAGCGCTTGACATGCTCGTCGGCTAGTCATTGAAGTCAACTCGACGGGAGATCACCAGAAAGATGGCCAACCTGACATGAAAACACAAGACATGAAAACACAACAATACAAATAAAGATATCCTTCGAACGTCCTTCATACACAGAAGATGAAATGCAAATCGACGAAACAAAGGTTTTCTTTAATCACCAAAAGCAAAGTTTTTACAAAGGGTATTCTGGGCCTCCCCAGCCCTACAAACTGCCCGGAGACTTACTCTGGTCCTTTCATTGCTGGCATCGCGGCCCACCGGGGGCTCTACCGCCGGAGATCTTGTCACCCGGGACGCGCCCTGCTCCCCTCGCCGTCTCCCACCGGAGGCCTCGCCACCGGAAGCAGAGCCCGAGCGCGGAGCTCGCCATCATCGAACTCAGGAAGCCGTTCCTTCACGGCGTCCAGGGCCTTTTTCCATGCGACGGAATAATACTCCCTGAGCTCGGCGTAAAACTACTCCGACGTCTTATAATCGGCCACAGCTTTCTTAACCCGAACCTCGACAACCCGGGCCTCCATAAGTGTCACCTCAGCATCTCTTCTGCTGGCGTCCCTCTCTTTTTCCAGGGCCGTGAAGCATTTGAACAGATCTGCCAGCTTCCTATCGGCAACCCGGAGAGACGCATTCAGACGATGAAGGGCACCCCGAGTCGCCAAGTTGGCAAGTTCCGCAGCCTCCGCCCGGCCCGCCACGACGTCAGCCCTTGCCCTCTCCTAGCGCAGGTCACGTTGCAAAATCTCGACCTCCGAAGGGAACGCTTCCACTGGCCTTGAAGCGTGGAACGCCCCCTCGGCCTCCATGCGAATGGCGAGGGCGCAGTGTTGAAGAACCTGACGGAAAGCCGATGAGAAACTAGGAGGCCCCCGAGCCAAGGGAAGGTATACCAAGACAAATACACATAAAGGAATTTGTACCTGGACCGCCCCCTGGGCCATGGCCTCCAATTGATCCCTCAAGGAGCCGTAAGGAAGCTTTCCCCCAGCCGACTCCTCCATCCCGGCGAGCAGGCGGGCGGCAACGGAAATTCCAGACGGAACCATGAAAACGACGCCCCCCTCCTGCACAGGAATTCCCTTAGGGACCTTAGACGATGGCGTGCGAGAAACCGTCCTCTTCCTCTTTAGAAGGGGCCTGCCCTCGCCCTTTCCTCTGTCCCCCGTCTGGGGCTCAGGTAACTGTGGACGACTCTGGCTGCCGCTAAAGAAACCACCAGATGTCGTCGACGAAGCGGACGGCCCTGCCGCTGGCAGAGAATCCGGCGGAAGGCATGAGCTAGCCGGGGGCTCGACCGCGCCATAAGCCTCCTTCTGACGTGGGCAGCCCGAAGAGTGGGAGCGAACCATGTATTCCGAAGGAAGAAGAACGCCGAACAGCCGCAACTCAAAGAAGGAGGAAAAATGAAGGATTGGGGGACCTGGGGCGGACCCCACCCCTGTTTTATCGCTGCGTACGGCCTCATCCGACGGCGCCCGTCATCTCCCGCCGAAACGACTCCTCGTGCCCAGCGGCTCCGATCGCTCCACGTGGCGATCCTGCGCTGAACCGCGTCCCATCAGGCGCCACAGGCCTGCATACGTCGTGTCAACCAATCGACACTGGGCACGTGGACCGTCGCTTCAGTTGCAGAGTGCGCGAACCGACACACCTTTTTTAGATGCGGAGATCTCGCCTTGACTCGCTAGCGAAAAAAACAACCGGCGGCCCGAGGACTCGCCCCGACAAGCCCCTAGAAAGGAGCTCACCTCGGTAGGCTCGGCAGTTCACTCCTGACCCGACCCGCTAGCTGGTCGGGATAAAAGTGAGGGGCTAATGATGGTGCTCGATATTGATGATCTCCAAGATCATGACACGTGGCAGGTGACATGTCCCGAAACTCAGAGGAAGAGGCCCACAGTGGCCACCCGGGCCACCCTGTACCCGACCTGCGGACACAAGCCGGCCCTCCTCGGGACCCTCTGCAAATCGACCTCCTCGGCCCCGTAGCCCGTGTCGAGCGGCCACAAGACCTGGATTCCTCGGCCTCCTCGCTCGTCCCGTGCTCCAGGCCTGGGTCGTCTTTCTCGGCCCTCCAACCAAGGTCACCATTCACAGGCGAAACCGCCGCTCCGCGAATCTCGCCATGCGCGGATTCTACGCCAACAACATCCCACGTTCCATGCTATCAATCCCCATTAATGGGCGATCCGCTTTCTACACGGGCGTGACGTCGGGGGCATAACTGCCGGCGAGATCCTCGCACCTGCTGCTACGTGCCACCACCGCTATATAAACCCCCACCACAGAGGGGTCAAGTAAGCCATCTTTTACTCTTTTAAGCCGCTACTCTGCTCGGATCTCATCACTAACTTGATCGTCGGAGGGTCCTTGGCGGTACCAAACCACCCCGGGACTTCTTTGCAGGCACTCGGCACCAAACTCCTCACCCCACTTCTTCCTCCAAAACCCATTGAGACCCACACGCAACAGGAGATAATCAACAAAGTCCACCGCGAGATTGACAGAAGACAACATCTGACGGAGACTCCAAAAAAAGCTCCATCAGTTAGCAATGGCGAGAATGGGGGAATCAGGAGGAGGGGAGATGACGACCTTGCGGATGAAGACGGGGCCGAAAGGGGGGAGATTGGTGTGGGAGCGAGTGAGGGGGTGGTGACTCCGCTGCGTTCTTGGAATATGAGGGATCCATGGGAGGAGCCCAAGAATCGGCAGCGGGAGTTGGGGAGGGAGAAGGTGTGGAGCTTGGAGCTGGGGTGAGGGAAGAAGCCGAAGCCAAAGCCAAAGGAACTAGGTAAGCAGGGCCATAGGGGTTGGCGGGGGGAGGGGGAGGGGGAGCGGGAGGGGGAGGACGGTGCGGAAGCGGAGGTAGTCGGAGATGGTGGTGATGGATCTCGAGATGTTGATGATGAGTTCCGAAGGAAGATCGGACCGGCTTGCCAATGGGGAATTTCATTCACCTCACTTCTAGGGTTTAGAGAAGATCCATTCTTCTTGCACCCACCAGTATTATGGCCAGCCTCGGTGTTTTCCAGTGTTTAGAGGGGGAAAAAACTCCTATATGGATTCAGGGCCTGTTTGGGGATGGAGTTGAGTTTTGTGGTGAACTGTGGTTTCATGAAGTTATCAAAGGTTCACACCGAAATGCTAACTTTGGCTTATTTGGTAATCATTTTGGAGTTAAGATAACCGTAAATTTTCTGCCTTAAACTTTAGTTTGATCAATATTTACTATACTTCATAAAATGGAGTTTGGGACTTGCAAACCATTTTTTTATGACATTTAATTTAAGCAACAAAACTCCACATTGGTTTGCACCTGGTCAAGTCCAACCATAGGCATATGGAACTAGCATATCCAGTCAGAGTTTGCACACCAATATCACGGAAGGTTAATGTTCCAAGGAGAGCATATGGACGTTGCAACCACCAATCAAAGGCCCGAACTCTAATACTAGTTTGCAGGAGTGCCAGGACAAGCATAAGAAATATGTCCCTACTGATAATCCACACACACACACACCCCACCCACACCCCCGACCCCCAAAAAAAAACCCACCAAAATAAATCTTTGGACAGAAACTTACTGTTAACTACTTGATCATACGTATATTGTTATAGATCGTGGACTAAATTTCTATCCATTCGGTCATAACTTATTCAGAAAAAATTCTCCCTACGAAGCACGCCCCACGCCCTACCCCAAACCGAACATATAATTTCCTATAATAAAATGCATGTTAAAGAAATAAAATCAAGCATCTGATAATAATAATAATATTGTCATTTTTACTTTGTGCTAACATCCCTTAACGGCACGCTGGGCTCAACAAATTATGGCCCAAGTATTCAACTTGTTGTCAACAGAATCGTTACAATGACGAAATCATGTTGAGACAAAAATCCCTTTTCTGATTATACTCTCCCACATCAGCATATAAATACCTCTCAAACTCCCCCAAATCCTTCACAGCAGAAACCAAAACAAGAGTCCACACTACCAGTACTCACAGCATCAATGGCTTCCTTCAATGGCTCCAAGACTTTTCTCATATGCCTTTTCGCCACCCTGTTCCTCGCACAAGATGCATTTGCAATCACATGCGAGGATTTGGATCACGCCTCATGCGCCTTCGCGGTCTCGTCGTCTGGCGCTCGATGCGTGCTCGAGAAGAGAGTGCGAAGAGGAGGCCAGATCGAGTTCTCGTGTCGCACGTCGAGTATCGAAGCTGGCATGAATCTCAAGGACATGATCGAAACTGATGAGTGCGTTGCGGCATGTGGGCTTGACCACAACACTGTTGGGATCTCGTCAGACTCGCTCCTGGATGGCCATTTTGCTCAGCAGCTCTGCTCGCCTCGGTGCTACAAGGGATGCCCCAACATTGTTGATCTTTACTTTAATATCGCTGCTGGTGAAGGCGTGTTTCTTCCAAAACTATGTGACCAACAAATTATGAGTTCTCGCAGAGGCATGGCAGAGATCAAAAGTTCTGGAATAGTTGCTGCTGCGGCAGGGCCGATGTCAGCAGCAGCAGCGCCAGAGTCAGGTGTCGAAGGCAAGGTGGCATGTGGTCCTGCTGAATCTGAGAGGAAGGAGATGGAAGTTGCATTCAGCCCTGCAATGTCACCATCCTACAAAAACTAAGTAGTCGTGTTTTTTAATATGTTGAAAAACATTGTATCTGAATGTAAAAAACTATCTCATGTATCCTTGTATACAATACTAAAGTTCCAAAGTCCACCGAAGACATGAATACTATGATTACAAAGTCGTTCTGAAACCCTACTTGCCGCGGATATGGCCAGCTTCTCTACTGAAAATTTTTGATTCTCAATATTGGCATAACTGCATTAAAGTTCCATGATAGTTTGGAAGGACGAGGTATATATATTTGTCCAAATACAACCGCGTCCCGACCAACTTAAAAGGCAAGACCCATCCAAACAGTAAAATATGAATGAACTTCACAGCTAACTTTGCTGTGAAGTTCAAAGCCGCATTTTTCTCATTTAAAAAATGATAAAGCATATGAGCCACATGGTATATAGCCACTATATCATCCAGTATTTTCTTCTTGAAACTTTAAGGAAAAAGAAAAACACAATCCCCACAGGCAGAGACAAGCCAAAACAAGCAAGCAATTCACATTAATATACAATCCTTAAAACTATTGGTTTTCCTAGAATTATCTACAATCCTTAAAACTATTGGTGTTCCTAGAATATATCTACAATCCTCAAAACTAGTAGTGTTCCTAGAATAAACCTAGAATATATCATACCATATATAAGGGCAAACCTTCAGCCTTTTATTCCAAAGAATCCAAACTTATATATGAAGTATTCTGATTGGACAGCATTAAGACAGACACACTTATTTGAGAATAGGAGGTGTAATTCTCATAATTTGGGGTTGTGTTATCATTATTAAAACTATAAAACCTTTTAACCCAAATCATTTAGGGTTTTCTTCCCATGAGAGCATGCCCCAAATCATCTGTCTTGCTCGCTCACAAGAGCCAGTCGCCACCGAGGGCACAAGCAACCTTAAATCCTTCTCTTTGAGGGTCGACTTGCAACACGATCAACGAGTCGATCACCAACCATCACCAATCAACGATATCGATCTGCCACTGTCGTTGAGGTCCAACCATCACCACCATCAACCATAAATCCCTCTCCGCCATCGCCGGCAATCTAAACTCCAGATCCTTCTCAATTCTCATCCCCTTCAACAACGAAGTATTTTTTTTGTTTCTTTTCTCTGTGGACTATGATGTTTATTTAAGATCGATTAAATGTTAATTGACGTGTGTAGTGTGAATGGTTACTATTACTTACTCCTGTTAGGATCTTCACAACTTTATGTTCGGTCTACGATGTAGCCGAATGTGTTTGGAGGAGAGAATGGATAGAGAATGGAGAAAGTATCAATAAACTATTCTTATATTTTCCTTGCTCTTTAAAAACTTTACAAAACATCTCCTTATATAGGAGTTTACATGCCCCTTCATTATGACTCTTCATAATACCAATTGATTACAATAACCGTTACATATCCTTTCATTAAACCTATTCATGAATTGGTATCCCTTCCTTTTATAACCGATGTCTTTTCAATTCTTTGTAACCGAAAACAAGTTTAATTTCTAACATGCTCCCTTAAACTTGTTTTACCATGCCGATCTTTCCTCGCAATTTTGCGAACACTTCAAATTTTAGAGGCTTTGTAAAAATGTCGGCCAGTTGATCTTGTGATTTGACATGAACGAGTTCGACCTCTTTCTTTCTCACATGTTCTCTGATAGAGTGATACCGAGTATCAATGTGCTTGCTTCGTTCATGAAACACTGGATTTTTCGCCAGTGCTATAGTAGATTGGTTGTCCACATACATCTTCGTAGGTCCTTCCTGTTCAACCTTTAGATCTTTCAGCAGATTTCTTAGCCATATAGCATGGCAAACTCCAGCCGATATAGCAACATATTCGGCTTCACAAGTTGATAGTGTCATTATCGGTTGCTTCTTGGAACGCCAAGTAAATGCTGATTCACCGATGAAGAAAATGTACCCTGTCGTACTTTTCCGGTCATCTATATCTCCTCCCCAATCGCTATCGGTATATGCATATAATTCAAAATTGTTAGATTTCGAATAGAACAAACCGAAATTTGGTGTACCTTTGATATATCTCAATATCCTTTTCGCCGCTGATAAATGTGTCAATTTCGGTTCTTCCATGTATCGGCTGATCAAGCCGACTCCATATAGAATATCCGGTCTTGTGCATGTAAGATACCGAAGACTGCCTACCAAGCTTTTAAAATGCGTCGAGTCCACATTGCTCCCTTCATCGAACTTTAATAATTTTGTTCCGCAGTCTACTGGGGTATTGACCGAATTGCTTTGCTCCATATTGAATTTTCTCAAAATGGACCGAGCATATCCTTCTTGGGATAAGAAAATCCCATTCGGTCTTTGCTTTACCTCTATTCCCAAATAATATGCCATCTGACCGATGCCGGTCATTTCAAATTCTTTAACCATCGAGCTTTTGAAGTCATCGAACATACGTGGATTGTTTCCTGTGAAGATGAGATCATCCACATATAAACATACTATAAAAATATCACCTTTTTCGGACTTCTTTATGTATAATGCATGCTCATAAGGACACTTCATGAAACCGTGTGCTTGGAAGTATATGTCGATTCGACTATTCCATGCTCTCGGTGCCTGCTTGAGGCCATATAAAGCCTTCTTTAGCTTCAGTACTTTCGACTTATGTCCTTTCTTCTCATAACCGAGTGGTTGCTCGATGTAGACTTCTTCTTCAAGATATCCAATGAGGAATGCCGATTTAACATCCAATTGATATATCTTCCAACTGAATTGAGCCGCCATAGCAATGATCAGTCGAATTGTCTCGAGTCGCGCTACTGGTGAGAAAACTTCATCATAATCAATGCCAGCTTGTTGTTTGTAGCCTTTGACCACTAACCTTGCTTTGTATCGCTCGATTTCTCCCTTAGCGTTCTTTTTCTCCTTGTACACCCATTTCACTCCTATGGGTTTCTTGCCTTTGGGAAGTTCGGTGATCTCCCAAGTTCCATTTCTCTCAATAGCACTGATTTCTTCGTCCATTGCTTCTTTCCACCTTCGGTCTTTGACCGCTTCTTCAAAATTCATTGGCTCGCATTCGGCAAACAAACAAAATAATGTTAGATTATTTTGCATTTCGGTTACCTCATATAACTCGGTCATAGTCCTCGTCCTTGGATTTCTTGGTGGAGTTGAACTTGACGACGCTTCGGTTTGTGGAGAACCGACTTGAGGCGAATTGAACCGAGGTGTTGTTGCAGGCGATGGAACATCAACTTCGACTTCATTTCTTTTCTTTTCTTCTTGACCGAGTACTTCATTCGGTCTGCTGCTTTCGGCTTCATCGCTCCAACTCCATGAGCTTTCTTCATCAAATTCGATATCTCGGCTAACAATGACCTTCTTATTGACTGGATCAAACAGCTTGTAGCCTTTGGTTCTTAGATCATAACCGATAAAAATCAACCGAGAACTTCGGTCATCAAGTTTTACTCTCTTTTGTTCGGGGACATGAGCATATGCTATGCTCCCGAAAATTTTAAAGTGACTTACATTCGGCTTATAACCATGCCACATCTCCTGCGGTGTTACATTTTGTAGACTCTGGGTTGGGCATCGGTTTAGAATGTACACAGCACATGCAACCGCTTCTGCCCAAAATTCCTTCGGCATATTTTTACTACTCAACATACATCTCACCATGTCTAATATGGTTCTATTTTTTTATTCGGCCACTCCATTTTGTTGTGGTGAATAGGAGGCCGTTAAGAAATGCGGAATCCCATTTTCTTTGCAAAAATTTTCAAACTCATTTGAAGTGAATTCTCCACCTCGGTCTGACCTGACCGATTTCAAATAAAACCCACTTTCTTTTTCCACATTCATTTTGAATCTTTTAAAATTTTCAAAAAATTCCGATTTATTTTTTAGAAAATATGCCTATGTTTTCCTTGTGAAATCATCAATAAATGTTAGAATGTACCTTTTTCCACCAAATAAATTTGGAGTAATTGGTCCACATACATCGGTGTGGACAAGTTGTAATGGCTCCTTGGCTTTAAACTCGGCTTCTTTTGGAAAACTTGCTCGGTGATGTTTACCAAGTAAACACCCTTCACATAACTCTTTCGGTTCATTCATAATCGGCAAACCTTTGACCATGTTCTTCCTCGCCAACAAGTTTAGTCCGCCGAAATTGAGATGTCCATACCTCATATGCCATAACCGAGCCGAATCTTTCACCGATGATTTTAGACACTTTGCTTCACCATATTTGATATCCAATAGAAATAGCCGATTCTTCGTCATCTGCACTTTTGCTATCAACTTCATTCGGTTATCTCTTAAGAAAAGAGTTCGATCCTTTAAATGAAAATCGAAATTCTTTTCTACGAGTTGTCCCAAACTCAAGATGTTGTTTTTCATATTTGGCACATAATACACATTTTCGATATATTTTTGTGATCCATCTTTCAGTCGAATTAAAATTTTACCTTTGCCTTTTACTGGTACCTTCGAACAATCACCGAATGTGACTTGGCCACTCACCGATTCGTCCAAGTCTACGAACATGTTTCGCTTGCCACACATATGATTACTTGCACCAGTATCGAGATACCAAGTGTCGGCACTTTCTTCGTCACCTTTAAAAGCCAGCAGAAGTACATCGTCATTGTAATCTTCTTTCTCCACAAAGTTTGATTTTTCCTCGACTGTTTTTCCCCAACAGTCTGCTGCGTAGTGACCGAATTTCTTGCAATTATAGCATTGAACATTCGGTCTCCCTCTTCCACCAGTCGATCGACCTCGGCTTCGACCTCGGCCGAAATTTTGGCTTTGGCTTCTATCGTCATTGTTTTGACCTCCTCGACCACCTTGTCCTCGACCGAATTGACCTCGGCCACGGCCTCTTCCTCGGCCGCGTGCATTTCCTCGATTTCGGTCATTTTGACCATTTTCAACCGAATCACCTTTCAAATTAACTTGTGTTTGTAGTAATTTTTCAATCGGTTCTTGCTTTTTCACGAACTGTTCTTCGTGGGCTTTTAGTGAACCCATCAACTCATCTATCGTCATTTCTTCAAGATTCTTTGACTTTTCAATTGAACACACAATGAAGTCAAACTTCGGTGGTAGTGACCGAAGAATTTTCTCTATCACCCTTACATCCTCCATTTTTTCTCCGTTCCTCTTCATTTGGTTGACCACCGTAAGCACTCGGGCATTATAGTCAGTCACCGATTCATTCTCCTCCATTTTTAACAATTCAAACTCCCTCCTTAGTGATTGTAAGCGTACCTTTTTAACCTTCTCGACTCCTTGGAAGGTTTTCTCAAGTATCTCCCACTGTTGCTTTGCATTAGTGGCAGCCGAAATTTTCTCGAAAGTCGAATCATCGACACCTTGCTCGATAAAGTATCTTGCGGTACAATCTTTCTCGAATAATTTTTCGTGGGTCGTTCTCTGAGCTGCCGTCAGTGCAGCTTCATCTTGAGGCCGATCATAGCCTCGGACCACCACATCCCAAGCGCCTACTGCTCCCAAAACAGTCTTCATTTTGATGCTCCAATTTTCATAGTTATCTTTGGTGAGGCGTGGGGCGTTGTACGAGAGTGTTGTCTTCGACATTTTCTTCGAACCTTGCTCTGATACCACTTTGTTAGGATCTTCACAACTTTATGTTCGGTCTACGATGTAGCCGAATGTGTTTGGAAGAGAGAATGGATAGAGAATGGAGAAAGTATCAATAAACTATTCTTATATTTTCCTTGCTCTTTAAAAACTTTACAAAACATCTTCTTATATAGGAGTTTACATGCCCCTTCATTATGACTCTTCATAATACCAATTGATTACAATAACCGTTACATATCCTTTCATTAAACCTATTCATGAATTGGTATCCCTTCCTTTTATAACCGATGTCTCTTCAATTCTTTGTAACCGAAAACAAATTTAATTTCTAACAACTCCTGTAATTGTAATTGTATTTGTGTTATTTTCTTATTGTTATTATTATAATTGTTGTTTCAATTATTTTTCATAATAAATAATATTTCGATGAATTCTAGAACTTGCTTTATTATCGGCTGCTCGGTTTACATTTAATAGTTTGCTTCCACCTTAAAAAATGCTTACCGAGGCCTCTGCAAATGAAAAAGAAACCAATATAGTTAAATGCCAGAAGTGTTAATTTACAGAGGCAAAGATTACTTCGAGTATGAGTGTATCCTACGATTTAGATTGTACGATTCAATATGATATGATATGAAAGCTACGATTAGCGATACAGAATTGGGTCAGGTTTGCACTTGATCAGATCGGGTTTTAAAGGTTAATAGCTAATAATATGTGAAGATGCACGAGACTTCATTCTAAAAGTCCACCTTCTACGCCTCCATATTGTGTGAATTCCCCTTCTACGCCTCCATTGCAAGATTTCGTTTTCGACGCCTCCCTCATATAGGGAGGATCTCTTTCGATGTCTTGTCTTCCCTTGCTACAAGATCTCCTCCATGAGATCTATTGCCCTCCATGAGAACTTCTCCAGGAAGCTCCTCCATGAGATGCGTTGCATGCTGATGGATCTCTGGATCTCCTTCAAATGTTACCTTCCGTTGATCTGCGGCGAGCGTGTTTCCTGATTTAAAATCAGGAAAGCTTCTGTGGAAAGCTTCTATGGAAAGCTTCAAAAGGGGGTCACGTGCTCACACGTGACTAGTGGTCACGTGTTGGCACGTGACACCTAAAAACGTCGTTAAGGCAAGTTCAATTCCCTGACTGCGAAGAAGGAAAAGAAAAGCTTCAAGGAGAGTCGCGTGCTCCCACGTGACCAGGGTCACGTGTTGGCACGTGACGTTTAAATACAAGCGTCAAAGGCACGTCGGGTAACTGACCAAGTCAAGAAAAAGGCTTCAGAAGAAGTCACGTGCTCCCACGTGACCAGGGTCACGTGTCGGCACGTGACGTTCAAGGCAGCAAGCGCGTCTCCAGAACAACCAAGGAAAGAGAGCTCAAACAAAGGGTCACGTGCTCACACGTGACCAGGGGTCACGTGGTAGCACGTGATGTTTAAGCAGCAATCAGAAGACACAGCGCAGAAAGCTCGTTCCAAAGGGGGTCACGTGCTCACACGTGACCATGGGTCACGTGGTCACACGTGACCGACTTTCAAAGCCCATTTTTGACGACAGAATTAAATTCTGAAGGAAATTCGAATCTTTCCAAAGGAAAGTAATTATTTGGGGACTAATCAAATTAAAGATTCAGAGATGATTAAAGATCATCTATCTATGGAAAATCTCGGCTTTGGGAAAGATTTCCCCCTTAAATCTAACCAAAATATCAAAGGAGAATCTCTGAATTCAAGATCCAATGGTGAATAAAATTCACCTAATAATCCAAAGGCCCAAAATGAATTATGGATGCAAATCAAATCTCCCAATGAAGATTCGTCAAAAAACTGATTGATGCGGCTGCCTCTCCTATAAATAGGAGCCAAGAGACAAAAAAAAAGAGAGATACATGCGCAGAGAAGAAAAGAGAAAAGGAGAAGAGCTTTGATACTTCGAAAAGACTCAGATCTTCTGCAAAAAACCCTAGGTAAGAAAGGGAAGGCATTTTGAAAGAAGCAGAATTTAATTCTCAACAGAGTTTAACTCTGATAATATAAAAGCAGAAGAACTTATTTCTTCTCTCTTTGATAGAGGATCTGCAAAGTGCACATCTCCCCTTAAGGTTGAGAATTTAATTCTCAATGGGTTGAGATCCTGCCATGCAGATCCAAAACATAGAGAAGGAGTGCAAACTTGAGAATTTAATTCTCGCAGAACTATAGGAATTTAATTCCTCCAAAATAAAGTGGGGCTAGACCCTATATCATGGGAATTTAATTCCTTCAAAACAAAAAAAAGAGAAACAGGGTTTAACCCTAATTAAAGAACTTAGTTCTGTTGAAACAACGATCATCATTTCCTCAAAAATTTTATTAGGGTTCAACCCTATTCAGCCCTTCACATAAACGGGGAATTTAACTCCCGCAGAAAATTCAGAGTTAAACTCTATTCCAGAATACAAGTCTTCAAAAGAAAGAAGGATTTAATTCCGCTGAAATTAAAAAGTCTCCGGAATTTAATTCCTGAAAAAAGGAGTAACAAATCCTCTGAAAAAACCACATTAAGGCAGGGTCACGTGTCACCACGTGACCCCCCCTCAAAAGCCCTACAGAAAACCCCTTTGAGGCAGCACCCCACGTGACCCACGTGACTTTCAGCAGAAGCCTTAACGCATAGGCATTTGAATGCCCATCACGTGCTGACACGTGATGCTATCAAAAGATGCAGTAATTTCAGCAGAACAAATGGAGGAAGGGCGCTCTCACGTGCTGCCACGTGACCCCTCTTGTCTTAGTGTTTAACACTAAATTGAAACTCTCGCACTCAGTGTTAAAATATTGTTGGGCCTTAGTGTTCAACACTAATTAAAAAGCTTTATCTGCAGTGTTCAACACTGATTACCTTAGTGTTTAAATACTAATCTGAGATCTTCATTTGCAGTGTTCAACACTGATCTGTTTTAGTGTTTAACACTAATTTGAGAAGCCTTATTGCTGGTGTTTAACACCAATTATTTCTTAGTGTTAAACACTAACTTGTTAACCGCATTCCCAGTGTTCAACACTGATTGCTCTATAGTGTTTAACACTAGGCTTTGGCCCAATTGGCTAAATGGATAGAGGCAAAGCCTCTCCTTCAATGGATCAGCAAAAAGTCAATGTTTCAGACCCGACTGGACTTAGCCCAAGCTGGCCATAAGTCCTCAATTTGTGATTAACTGGGCTAATGGGCTCATAACATAATTAATCAGTCTCGACCCCAAATTGGGTCAGGGACTATTAAATCCATTCCGGTTCTAGGGTACATCTCTTCACTCCTTTGAAACTTGGCATTGTAATCCCTCAATGTCTTCAAAGAGGTGACGGGTCCCGACGGCCACTCATGATATGGACTGTGGGGTCCTTAAACCCATGCCTAATGCAAAATTCCTGGTTACGTGGAACACGGATAATGTCACTCTTTGACCCCGTGGGAAACGTCCAGAGCGGATCCTGGTCCTCGCAGAGCACGGCAGTGAACCCGTGTGAAGCATCCAGAGCGGAGCCTGGTCCTCGCCAAGCACGGCAGTGAACCCGTGTGAAGCATCCAGAGCAAATACCGGACTGTGGGGTCCTTAAACCCATGCCTAATGCAAAATTCCTGGTTACGTGGAACACGGATAATGTCACTCTTTGACCCCGTGGGAAACGTCCAGAGCGGATCCTGGTCCTCGCAGAGCACGGCAGTGAACCCGTGTGAAGCATCCAGAGCGGAGCCTGGTCCTCGCCAAGCACGGCAGTGAACCCGTGTGAAGCATCCAGAGCAAATACCGGACTGTGGGGTCCTTAAACCCATGGACTACGACGTCCTTAACCTTGACCGAGATGTCTTAAAACTAACAACGGACCGCAATGTCCTTAAACTACCCATGGACCGAAATGTCCCTAAACTACCCACGGACCGCAACGTCCTTAAACTACCCATGGACCGCAACGTCCCTAAACTAGAACAATAGGGCCCTCCATATGCTCTTTTGTCGGATCTAAACGGTCCCGTTTAAGTTGATCTTAG
The DNA here is from genome assembly GCA_030015575.1 of Agapanthus africanus. Taxonomy (NCBI): domain Eukaryota; kingdom Viridiplantae; phylum Streptophyta; class Magnoliopsida; order Asparagales; family Amaryllidaceae; genus Agapanthus; species Agapanthus africanus. The sequence goes on along the minus strand of CM057338.1, from coordinate 944,750,636 downwards.
CCTCCAAAAATGGCTAACGCGTCCTTAAACCTTCAAACAGATTGGACTACGAATCCCCTAAATTAACTCCGGCTCGAGGGTACATCTCTGAACTCCTCTGACATCCGTCGTTGTAATCTTTCAACGTCGTCAGAGAGGTGATGAGTCCCGATGGCCATACATACGATGGACCACTACGTCCCTAAACTGGAACATTAGAGTCCAAACACTCTTCTGTCGGATCTAAACGATCCCGTTAAGTTGATCTTAGTCACAAAGTTAGACTAACGTATCCTTAACAAACGTTTGAGTTGATCTTAGCCTCAAGTATGGCTGACGTATCCTCAAACCAAACCCCCCAAACCCAAATCTAAGATAATACGGATTTGGACTAGTCCACGCCCTACGGGCGACGACATAACTCAGTCTCCGTAAACAATCCACGGGCAACAAAACAAACACCCACGACACGAAGTGACCATCTGGAGAAGGAGAAAGTTGTTACCGCAACGCGGTAGCGTAATTAACTGCAGGGGCTTGCGCCTGCAGGGAAGAGCGTCCCCACAATCAAAAACCCCTCAAATGAGGGGGAATCTGACGAAGTCTGCTACATCGGACGCATCCGTCTAAACCTTCGATACATGGTGCCATAAATCAACTTGGCATCTTCGGAGAGGTGGACGGATAGCACCAATTAGCATCTGCCCCGAATCTCAGGCAAGACGCGGTGTCGCGCCGTCTTTCGGAGGGGAACAGATTCTGGCACGCCCGGTGGGACCTTTTCCTCTTTCCACTCCACACTTCGTGTGTCGTGATTCGCGAACCAATCGCGGTTCGCTAATAGTTGCCCTTGGGTCTCAAGGTACTGAGAATTGGCATCTTGCTTATTGCAGAAAGCAAAGGATCGATGGCTTTCATCCCTGCGAAATCCTCCAACTGCTCAGACGGCAACTGCAGCCGACGCTCTGCCTCGCCAGGAGGTATAGCCTATGGACCCCAAGCTGCTTCGCTGTTCACAATGCCGATGGAACAGGTCACCCGCGCCACCACAGGATTGTTTTTTGGGACCATGATCCCGCCGACAAACTTTACCGTTCCAGTGCTGGCGAAGGAAACTCTCAAGAAGTCGGTCTTTGATCGTCTTACCCCTACCGCGGCTCCTCTCAACGAGTCGCCCAACGTCAACGCCTCGGTCTTCTCTAGACTGGGCCAGAAATCATGCGAGCTCATTACGGGGCCTACAATCTCAAAGAAGACTGCTTCTAAGAAAGTGAACGCTCCCATACCCGAAATCGCCAAGGCAACCTCTCCAGCCAAAAAGTCGGTCTTTACAAGATTGACGGCTCCGGCCTTTGCTCCCGCTTCCCAGAAGACATCGGTCTTCGATAGGTTAACGCCAACAACAACCCCCCATCCACACAGGGGGCATGAAGAAACCATTCTTACCGCTGACCCTGCACCGTCCGCTCGACACTCTCGACGTCGCCATTGGCGCCGAGTGAGGAAGGCTGGGGGCAACTCTCCCTCCGGATTGACCCCACCAGCCCCGGTGGCCGAAGTTAATGCCGCTGTTCCGACTGGGAACAGTTTTGAAATGCTAAATAAGGTGCGAAGGAATTCCCCTACGGCAGTACTGAAGAAATCTCCTCCCTTACTAAAAAAGGTGGTGGAAACAAAACCCGAACAGCCTCGATCTCCTCAACGGCTGTCTTCCAAAATTTATAAGGTTTGGCGACAAGCCCGAGATTCGATCATCGATCCAAACTTCTCCCGCCAGCACAAGAAACTGAAAATCCAACCTGAAGCTGGTCACCAGGCTAAACCCCAAAAGGCTGTTGATCAACTGACTCATAAAAGGAGGAGGCCAGAGAGGACCCCACAGCATGCAACGACGGCTAAAAACACTAGGCCTAGACGCCCTAAGTCTGGGGGCATGATGGTCCACACTGTATACATGGCCTCTGGAAAGGAGGAGAGCCGCACTTCTACAGGCCATCGACCACTAACCCGATCCGTAACAAAATCCCAGGAGCAGCAACAAAAGCTCCAAGAAATGATGAATGCTATGGCCGCGCTCACCGGGCCAAAGGAAAGCCCAGAAGCGTCCTCAGACGCACGCCGGGAGGAAGAAACCGACGCTGAATTCCTTCGCCGAACACTGGAGAAAAGGGACAAAGAGGCGGCTGAACAAGCGGCCAACATACAACGGATGGGCCTTCTCTTTCAAGATGTGATAGGAATGATGATCCAGCAAGACTTACCAGCTGAAGATCCTCCGATTATTCTGGAGGACGACCGAGGAGAGACGTCAAATCCACCTCCAGCCCTCTCGACGGCCAAGGAAGAGACGATCTCTAAGGCTGACTTGGCTGACTACATAGCCCAGCAAATCCGAGTTCATCGCGCAACTGAGGCAGCTGGTCAGACCGTGAAAACCGGGCGGCCGTATCCGAGCTGGTACGATCAAATCAAATACCCGCAAGGCTATACGATACCGAAATTCCATGTGTATAAGGGGACCGGCAATCCCCATCAACATGTCGCCCAGTTTCGGGCCCTATGCGGTAACACCGGCGGTGACGATAAATTGTTGCTTCGCCAATTCGTGGGCAGCTTGTCAGAAACAGCGTTCGAATGGTATTCAGAACTCCCGAACGATTCCATCAAAACGTTCGCTGAAATGGAGTTGTTGTTCACTCAGCGATTTGCAAGTGCCAGCGAACGCACTCCAATAACTGCACTTATTAACGCCAGGGTAAAACCGGGTGAAACCTGGGTCCAGTACGCTATACGCTGGCGGAACTTGTGGTCGAGATGTGAGCAGCGCATCGAGGAAGCACCTGCGGTGGGCATGTTCGTGGGAACTCTAGACCCTCACGCAACTATCTCCCAGTTTATGATGTTCTTTAAGCCAACCACATTCCAGGCTCTGATCGACAAGTTAGCTCAGATGGACCAGATGGGTCATAGACCACCTACACCGAAGTCGGAACCTCGGAATGACAAGGGTAAAGGAAGGGCAACCTTTGTCGCGAATGCCCAACAGCAACCTAACGCCCCGAAATCGACGGATCAACTGGAGGAAAGACGCCGGTACTATAATGAGAAAATGAAGCGTCCCTACTCGTTCCCACAAGACAAGACGAAGCGGTTATTCGAGTTGGCAATACGCAACAGACTTATAAACCTACCAAATCCAAGGCGACCACCACACCCCACCGAGGTGAATAACTCCAACTACTGCCCTTATCATCAGACGGTAAGTCATCCGATTGAAGATTGCTTTGTCTTCAAAGGATGGATCGAAGATCAATACCTCCAGGGGAAATTTGTACTGTCCGAAAAGTGGAAGGTGAACCCACCACAACCACATACTCCTAAGAAGGCCGATACACCGGGGGCAACCTGCTCCTTTATCGAAGAAGCTCCATGGGAGGTCGTGCTATCAACGAAGACCAAAAGAATGCTGAGAGACCTCCATGCATGCCCTGCGATCGAATGGAAGGACCCTCTTGAACCTCAAATTATCGAAGGGATGTTGAAGCCCCGCCCAATTATAAAGACTAACGATAAGAGCCGAAATACTCACGTCCAACCGTCAAAATCTTCGAAGAAAAAGAAGAAGAAATCCAAGAAGTCCGTGAAGCTTGGAAACGAGCACACGAACTTACAGAAGCAAATAGACGCGCTGGAAGAATACAATCAAAAGGCGCGAACTCCTGTCACACTGCAAGAGTTCCTCAACCATATCTTTCAAGAGGAAGATGAGGGGGAGAGCTCGTCGGATGAATCCGAAGGATATGTGGCGAGTTGTAACGTAATCTCCCACTCGTTTACCGATGATGGGAAAACTCCCGGCACTAAGAAGATGGAGGCAGAGCCTGTACCAGAGTGTCCATGGCCAACGGACGAAATGATCGACGCTTTTCTAGACAAGATTCGTCTAAAATGTAAAGCGGACCAGGAGCGTGAAATGACCACGCCGGAAAGAGCCAAATACGGACGACTGAACGGAAGAGTTGAACTACCTCCTCCAGAGCGAAAAGTATCCGAGGTAGACAAGAAGATATTCAAGACGAGAAAAAGGTTTGCCAAAGCCGTGTCAATGGGGATGAAGCTACCACCCTCGGAAGGAAACACACACGATGGGGTAGAGACGCACCCTGACTATTGCACATATCATCGGAAAATCTCACATCCCACGGAGGAGTGCGACGCCTTTAAGATATGGTGGCAAGGATATGTTGCTCATCGGCAACATTTTAAGCGCATGAAACGCGAGACCCGTCGAGAGCGAAGAAGTACCGTCGATGGGCAAAACAGAACGACTGGCAACTGTTGCATGGTTAACGCCAGGGGGTCACAAGTTCTCACCTTTGGGAGCGACTCTGATGAAGAAATGGCTCTGGGCCCTCTCTTTACAGAATCCGTTCTAGGAAAAAAGGAGGAATCAGAGGCCTGCGAGAACATCCAGCTGCGCAACCGCACGCTCCCGGAGAAGAATCTCGGTCCCGTCGGCCGAAAAGATAAGGGAAAGGAAAAGGTCATTGAAGATATCACTTTAGATGACCGGGTCATAAAAGAGCTAACTAACAAAGACCCTCCCAAAAAGGGTAAGGTGGACTATAACATCCTCGCGCACTTAAGGAAACTACCCTCTCAGCTTAGCATTCTTGATGCCCTTCTATTATCAAAAGAAGCGCGAGTCTCACTCATTAAAGCGTTGCAAGAACCTGAACAATTCCAGGCCGTTCTCGCCACTGAAAGGATGAAGGATGAACTGGAGGAAGTGCATACAGCCGATGTCACTTTCGGTGATGAAGACCTTCTCCTCGGGACGTGCGACCACAACCGTCCCCTATATGTCTCTGGATACTGCCATGACATCAAGATAGGTAAGATCTTAGTGGATAATGGATCCTCCGTCAACCTCCTTAATGTTCGGGTGTTGAAGGAAATCTGCATGAGTGTGCAACACCTCGCTCGTGACAAAATTACTATCTCCGGTTTCGACTCTCAATCGTCACGGACTCTCGGATCTGTAATACTGACGTTACGCTTCGGACTTCTCGTCACAGACATCAAATTCCATGTCATTGACGCCAAGACCTGCTACAACGCCTTGCTCGGCCGTCCCTGGCTACACGAGTACAACATCATCCCTTCTACACAACATCAGTGTATGAAATACTTCAAGGATGGTTTCGAGTACACTGTAACAGGCGAGTTAAACCCATTTTCTGTGAACGAAGTCCGCAAATACGAAGATGCGAAATACTTTTTGCCAGATTTCGAGGATACAGAAAGGTGTCGCGACCCGAAGAACAAAACCGCCGCCACCATTCCCGTTTTTGGGAGCGATACCGAAGAAGAGGAGGAAATAGTGTATACGGGGCCATCCCAACGCAACAACCTGGGGGCACCCACCCCCGTACCGGTCTTCGGGAGTGATTCGGAGGACGAGGTTAACGTCGTGTTCTCCAATCGGCTGTCAATACAGGCACCCCTTTGCGATGACCATAGTCTGCAAATCACCATGGTACCGCAAGAACACTATAAGGATCTCGACGCGCTTCAAACCCACAGCGTGCAGGACCTGCAAACATTTTACGTCCCTCCCAAGCGAAGGGGTGAAAAGGTGATCCTATTCTATCAATCCTCAGAGTCGAAGGTGGAGAAAGAGATCTGGCACGGCGTGGATGTTACACTTGACAGGCTCCAACCCATTCGTCTGCCTAGATACTATACAAATGGATTGAAGAAGTTATTGAAGCGCCAAGGAGTACCCTTAAAACAGACTGTGCGGCAGGCTCGGTTCTACAACAGGATTTGGGATGTCCCTGGGACCCAACGCAAATTGCCCAACGGAAAAATAGAAACACTTGGGCTTGGGTACGCGAGAACGGGAAAACAGGAGCGAGCCCACGGCAGCTACGCCATATATACCTTTGATGAAGAAGAAGGCGCCACGTCAGGAGAGACCAATCCCTCATCAAAACTAAACCCCGCGATCGAAGAGCCAAACCCGTTGTTTAAAAGACGAATGGGCAAGCCTACCACGAAAGCGGATCAGAAAATTCGGGAAGATCACAACCACGAAGTGGCCATCTATGAGAAAGCCAGGACGCAACGTCTATTCCAACAAACTGCACAGGCTGCAAAAGATAAAGATGTTCACCATCGTCAACCCGTCATACGAAAGGCTCGACGCAGGGACGGGAATAAATTAAGAAGCGAAAAAAGAAGCCGACAACAACGACGCAGGATTAGAGGGTTACGGGAATTGCGCGGCTCGGACTCGTCCCTCATGGAAAAGATGAGTCGAGCATACTCCTTCCCTCGAGACAAGACGGAACGGTTACTCAAGCTCGCCCTAAAACATCAGATGATCACGCTTCTAGAGTCTAGGCATCCTGAGCAGGCTAGCAAGGTCTCTCATCCGGGTTATTGCTCTTATCACCGAGCCATAGGACATCCGACCGAAGATTGCTTCACCTTCAAGAACTGGGTCGAGGACCAGTACCGACGGGGCAGATTCGCTTTATCCGACGGTTGGAAAGTAACGCCGCCGCAAAGGCACGAGCCTAAAGCCACAAGAGCAGAACCGGATCCGCCTCAGTCTTGGGAGCGAGTTCGCACCTGTTATATGATTACGATATTAAAAGAAGAGCCCGAGAACGAAGATGACCTTCCCCGGTGCTTCGAGAACAGCGATGACGAGTTGATCTCGGAATTTCCGCCCGCTCCGAAAGAACTGGAAGACGGTATACATACTACCGCAGATAACCTCAAGAAGATCGAGCTGGGATCGGCAGACGACCCGCGGCCGACATTTGTCAGCGAGCTGTTATCCGAGGAAAAGGTGGCCGCGTTAAAGAACGTGCTCCTACGGCATAAAGACTGCTTCGCGTGGAACTACTCCGAGATGCCAGGATTGGATCCGGAGATTGCAGTGCATAGATTAGCAATATCCCCGGATATCAAGCCAGTCAAGCAGGCGCCAAGGAGGATGCGACTTGAGCTGGAGATGAGCATCAACGCCGAAGTCAAGAAGTTGATCGATTCCGGATTTATCCAAGAAGTCCAATACCCCGATTGGATCGCCAATATCGTCCCGGTAATGAAGAAGAATGGAACGGTGCGCATATGCGTGGATTTCAGGGATCTCAATAAAGCATGCCCAAAGGACGATTTCCCGGTGCCGGTAACCGAGCTAATGATTGATAACACGTCTACTCACGAGATCTTCTCCTTTATGGATGGTTCTTCAGGATACAATCAGATAAAAATGCATCCCGAAGACCAGAAGCACACCGCTTTCCGGACCCCTTTGGGTGTATTCTGCTACAGGGTTATGCCCTTTGGCCTAAAGAACGCTGGCGCCACCTACCAAAGGGCCATGACAAAAATCTTCGACGATCTCATACACGACATCGTCGAATGCTATATCGATGACCTCGTAGTGAAGAGCATGTCATACGAAGAGCATTTAAAGCATCTCGAAACCGTATTTCAACGCCTTCGGCAATACAATTTGAAAATGAATCCCCTCAAATGCGCGTTTGGAGTCTCCTCGGGTAAATTCCTGGGATTCATCGTTCGACACCGAGGTATTGAAATAGATCCGTCAAAGATTAAAGCGATTATGGAAATGCCCCCGCCAAGAACCCTCAAACAGTTGCGGTCTCTCCAAGGGAAGCTCGCATACATCCGGCGATTTATCGCAAATCTTTCAGGCAAATGCCGCCCCTACAGTCACCTGATGAAGAAGGGAACCCCATTCGTCTGGGATCAAAAATGCCAAGGCGCACTAGACGAGATCAAGCAGTACCTGCAGAACCCGCCGGTATTAGCTGCGCCGGTCAAGGGAAAACCCCTCATTCTTTATACAACCGCCCTCGAAGGTTCCTTGGGCGCATTATGGGCACAAGAGAATGACCAGGGGAAAGAAAGAGCACTTTACTACTTAAGTCGAGTGCTACTGGGGGCAGAAAGCAATTACTCGCCCATTGAAAAGCATTGCTTGGCATTAATCTTTGCAGTAACGAAGCTCAGGCACTATGCGTTGGCGCATGAAGTCCGTCTCATTTCAAAGGTGGATCCCCTTAAATACCTGATGTCAAAGGCTATATTGACGGGACGACTCGCTAAATGGGCCCTACTCTTGATGGAGTTTTCGATAACATATCAACCCCTCAAGGCAGTAAAGGGCCAGGCCATTGCCGACTTCCTCGCTGAGCACCCGATACCGGCCGACTCTCCTCTAAACTGTGATTTGCCGGACGAGCATGCATTTGATGCAATTGGCGGTGGAAGCACACGATGGGAACTCTATTTCGATGGGGCGTCCTCCACAAAGAAACAGAAACAGGGTAACCCGATCATCAAATCGGGGATAGGCCTTATCTTTGTAACTCCACAAGGAGGGATAATGCGCTTCGCCTTCTCCTTAACAGAGTCAAGGACAAACAATGAAGCCGAATACGAAGCTCTGATAGCAGGCCTCGAAATCGCCATCAACATGGGAATTGAAGACCTCCACATATACGGGGATTCTCAGCTGGTCGTCAGCCAAATAAATGGTGACTACCAAACATGCAAACCAGAATTGGTGAAATACGGCGTAAAGGTGCGACAACTGTTGGCCCAGATCCCCTCCTATATTCTAGAGAACATACCGCGCGCGGAAAACAGCAAAGCAGACGCGTTGGCCAAACTCGCTAAAGAACTGGCTGACGAGAACCTCGATGACGTCAGAATCGTGGTACAAAGCCGTCGAGTGCTCGCCCCGGCAGAAATACCTCCGGAATTATATAAAGAAAAGGGAGCGATTCAGCAAGCGACCCTACAAATAAAAGACCGTGAGAAGGCTGAGGACTGGAGGGAAGTCTTCATAGACTACTTTAAGTCCCACCGAATGCCCGAAGAGGCGTCCTCAAGGCATCAGCTTATGAAACGAGCTCTATCCTTCGCTTTCGTCAACGATACCCTGTACAAGAGATCGTTTGATTTTCTATGGCTGAGATGCTTGGGACCTGACGAAGCGGAACGAGTCGTTCGAGAAGTTCACGACGGACTTTGCGGTTCTCACCAAGCAGGCCCAAAGATGAAGTTAAAAATTAAACGGATGGGTTACTACTGGCCCACGATGATCCAGGACTGCCTCGAGTATGCAAAGCAATGCCACTCATGCCAGATCCATGGAGACTTCATCCACCAACATCCGAATCCACTACACCCAACGGTGGCCAGCTGGCCATTCGAAATGTGGGGGACTGACATAGTCGGCCCCATAGAGCCGGCATCAGCCCGGGGACATCGTTTTATCCTGGCGACAACTGATTACTTCTCCAAATGGGCAGAAGCGGTACCACTGAGGGAAGTGAGGACGGAGAACATTCTCCATTTCTTCAAAACACACGTCATCTATCGGTTCGGAACCCCGCGACGGATTATCTCCGATAATGGGCCGGCCTACCGAAGCCATAAGATTAGCCGCTTCGCACAGCAGCACAATATAGACTGGAGATATTCTTCAGTTTACAACCCACGAGCTAACGGTCTGGCCGAGGCTTTCAATAAGACCTTGACGAAGATCATGAAAAAGACCGTCTCCAGGAATAAGAGAGACTGGCACGAAAGGCTGCAAGAAGCCCTCTGGGCTTATCGAACTACATTCAAGACGGCCACGAACACAACGCCGTACACGTTGGTATTTGGGACGGAAGCAGTTCTCCCCCTCGAGATAGAGTTACCCTCTCTACGAGTAGCAGTCCACCACGAGCTGACGAACGAAGAAAATGCTCACCTTCGGCTTGAGGAGCTTGACGCCCTCGATGAAACCCGGCTCATAGCGCAACAATATCTAGAAGCCTACAAAGCAAAGATGACGCGCTCGTACGAAAGATTGACCAGGCCGAGGACATTCCGCCAAGGCGAACTCGTGCTAGTGGTCAAAAGACCGATGATCCCCAATCGTGCCAAGCGGGGAAAATTTGAGCCAAACTATGAAGGCCCGTACATCATAGACAAGGTCTACCAGGGTGGAGCCTACCTACTCATGGACATGCACGGTGAAAGGCCTTTCAGGCCAGTAAACGGCCGCTTCTTGAAGAAATACCATGCTTAATAAGCTGCAGCCTAGGTCAATGATGGATGACGACGACTATGTCCGCTCGCTATCTTCCTAAAGCTCAGACTTTACAAGCAGCAGCCGGCCTTCCTATATCGACGGACCGAAACGTCCTTAAACTATCGTCGGACCGAAACGTCCTTAAACTACCGTCGGACCGAAACGTCCTTAAACTAACAGCGGACCGAAACGTCCCTAAACTAATGCCGGACCGAAACGTCCTTAAACTAACAACGGACCGAAACGTCCTTAAACTAACAGCGGACCGAAACGTCCTTAAACTATCGACGGACCGAAACGTCCCTAAACTACCACCGCAACGTCCTTAGGTTGACGAGATGGATAAATAAAAAAAAATGATGATAAAAAAAAAAAAAAAAAAAAAAAAAAAAAAACGGTATGTCCATAAGCAAAATGGGCACGGATGAAAACCCGAAAAGGGCTCCGTGAGTAAAAACAGCAGGGCTGCCGGCAAGTGTTCGTGAAAACCCGAAAGGGCGCGACCTTGTAAAAAAAAAGAGAAGAGTAAAAATGATATAAATAAAAAAAAAACGGTATGTCCATAAGCAAAATGGGCACGGATGAAAACCCGAAAGGGCTCCGTGAGTAAAAACAGCAGGACTACCGGCGAGTGTTTGTGAAAACCCGAAAGGGCGCAACCTCGTTAAAGGACACTTACAGAGTCCTCTCGACCCTGTAAGGAGAAACCACCTGCGTGAGATCCTTACGACTCACAAAGGAGCAGCACACTTAGGGATCCTCACGATTCCTGAGGAGAAAATACACTTACGAGATCCTCACGACTCGTAAGGAGAATTCTCTTATGGGACCCTCACGGCTCATGAGATTTGAAAGTCTTAAGTTACAGAAACCTGAACCTGTTCTTAAGCAAATCCCCCACAACCTCCGATATTGCCCTACAAGAGGCTCAATACTGACCCTTGTATACAATCCACGGGCGCGAATAAACATTTCCCCAGCAAAGTCCAACCCTTGTAGGTCCTCTCGACCCATAAGGAGAAAACCCTCTTGTAGGATCCTTACGACTTACAGAGGAACATACACTTAGGAATCCTCACGACCCCTAAGGAGAAAAGACACCTGCAAGATCCTCACGACTTGTAGGGAGAAATACCTTTGTGAGACCTCTACGGCTCATGAAGTCAAAAGCCTTGGTTAACTGGACCCTTAACCCTGTTTGCTGAGCCACCTTTGTTCATTATCGACAAAGGCAAATGATGATTCGCTCCTGGCAACATTCCAGTTGTAGCGGTACTGATGCCGAGATCAGTGCTTAAAATCCAGGCTTGTAACGAAAAGCTAGCAAGCCACACATGCCTACAAAATAGCCGAAATGATGGGGCAACTTGCAATAAAAAGCAGCAAGTAGAAATGAAGGCATGAAAAATAGCCGAAATGATGGGGCAACTCGCAATAAAGAGCAGCGAGCAGAAAATAAATAAATAGCCGAAATGATCGGGCACCGCGAAAAATAGCCGAAATGATTGGGCAATCGCACTTTCGCGATATAAAAGCTGAAATGATAGAGCATCGCGGAAAAAGAAATAAAATAAAAATAAAATTTATGCCCTACAGGTGATATTCCATCGCACCCTGTACACAATCCAAGGGCGTAAACAAAGAAGGGATCATACTTCTCCCCCAGGGTTCATCAGAAGAAGAAGCCAAGTCTCGACGGGTCACAAGCGACAACCCACAGTTCCATGACTCGGTGATGTACACGTCACCAGGAGTCAAACCTCCATCCCGTGAAATGCGGATACAATCAACAAAATTCCTGGTCACGTGGAACGCGGATAACGTCACTCTTTGACCCCGTGGAAAACGTCCAGAGCGGATCCTGGTCCTCGCAGAGCATGGCAGTGAACCCGTGCGAAGCATCCAGAGCGGAGCCTAGTCCTCGCCTAACGCGGCAGTGAACCCGTGTGAAGCATCTAGTGCAAACTTCCTGGTTACGTGGAACGCGGATAACGTCACTCTTTGACCCCGTGGAAAACGTCCAGAGCGGATCCTGGTCCTCGCAGAGCATGGCAGTGAACCCGTGCGAAGCATCCAGAGCGGAGCCTAGTCCTCGCCTAACGCGGCAGTGAACCCGTGTGAAGCATCTAGTGCAAACTTCCTGGTTACGTGGAACGCGGATAACGTCACTCTTTGACCCCGTGGAAAACGTCCAGAGCGGATCCTGGTCCTCGCAGAGCATGGCAGTGAACCCGTGCGAAGCATCCAGAGCGGAGCCTAGTCCTCGCCTAACGCGGCAGTGAACCCGTGTGAAGCATCTAGTGCAAACTTCCTGGTTACGTGGAACGCGGATAACGTCACTCTTTGACCCCGTGGAAAACGTCCAGAGCGGATCCTGGTCCTCGCAGAGCATGGCAGTGAACCCGTGCGAAGCATCCAGAGCGGAGCCTAGTCCTCGCCTAACGCGGCAGTGAACCCGTGTGAAGCATCTAGTGCAAACTTCCTGGTTACGTGGAACGCGGATAACGTCACTCTTTGACCCCGTGGAAAACGTCCAGAGCGGATCCTGGTCCTCGCAGAGCATGGCAGTGAACCCGTGCGAAGCATCCAGAGCGGAGCCTAGTCCTCGCCTAACGCGGCAGTGAACCCGTGTGAAGCATCTAGTGCAAACTTCCTGGTTACGTGGAACGTGGATAACGTCACTCTTTGACCCCGTGGAAAACGTCCAGAGCGGATCCTGGTCCTCGCAGAGCATGGCAGTGAACCCGTGCGAAGCATCCAGAGCGGAGCCTAGTCCTCGCCTAACGCGGCAGTGAACCCGTGTGAAGCATCTAGTGCAAACTTCCTGGTTACGTGGAACGCGGATAACGTCACTCTTTGACCCCGTGGAAAACGTCCAGAGCGGATCCTGGTCCTCGCAGAGCATGGCAGTGAACCCGTGCGAAGCATCCAGAGCGGAGCCTAGTCCTCGCCTAACGCGGCAGTGAACCCGTGTGAAGCATCTAGTGCAAACTTCCTGGTTACGTGGAACGCGGATAACGTCACTCTTTGACCCCGTGGAAAACGTCCAGAGCGGATCCTGGTCCTCGCAGAGCATGGCAGTGAACCCGTGCGAAGCATCCAGAGCGGAGCCTAGTCCTCGCCTAACGCGGCAGTGAACCCGTGTGAAGCATCTAGTGCAAACTTCCTGGTTACGTGGAACGCGGATAACGTCACTCTTTGACCCCGTGGAAAACGTCCAGAGCGGATCCTGGTCCTCGCAGAGCATGGCAGTGAACCCGTGCGAAGCATCCAGAGCGGAGCCTAGTCCTCGCCTAACGCGGCAGTGAACCCGTGTGAAGCATCTAGTGCAAACTTCCTGGTTACGTGGAACGCGGATAACGTCACTCTTTGACCCCGTGGAAAACGTCCAGAGCGGATCCTGGTCCTCGCAGAGCATGGCAGTGAACCCGTGCGAAGCATCCAGAGCGGAGCCTAGTCCTCGCCTAACGCGGCAGTGAACCCGTGTGAAGCATCTAGTGCAAACTTCCTGGTTATGTGGAACGCGGATAACGTCACTCTTTGACCCCGTGGAAAACGTCCAGAGCGGATCCTGGTCCTCGCAGAGCATGGCAGTGAACCCGTGCGAAGCATCCAGAGCGGAGCCTAGTCCTCGCCTAACGCGGCAGTGAACCCGTGTGAAGCATCTAGTGCAAACTTCCTGGTCACGTGGAACGCGGATAACGTCATTCTTTGACCCCGTGGAAAACGTCCAGAGCGGAGCCTGGTCCTCGCCAAGCACGGCAGTGAACCCGTGTGAAGCATCCAGAGCAAACACCGGACTGTGGAGTCCTTAAAATCCACGGACTATGACGTCCTTAACCTCGACCGTGATGTCTTAAAACTAACGATCAACCACCACGATTCCCTACGGATTTTGCCTTGGTTTAAGGGTACATCTCTTCACTCCTTTGATACCCGGCGTTGTAATTCTTCAACGTCTTCAAAGAGGTGACGGGTCCCTGTAACCAAACATCGGACTGTGGAATCCCTAAATCCACGGACTATGAGGTCCTTAACCTTGACCGTGATGTCTTAAAACTAACATCGGACTGTGGAGTCCCTAAATCCACGGACTATGAGGTCCTTAACCTTGACCGTGATGTCTTAAAACTAACATCGGACTGTGGAGTCCCTAAATCCACGGACTATGAGGTCCTTAACCTTGACCGTGATGTCTTAAAACTAACATCGGACTGTGGAGTCCTTAAACCCACGGACTATGAGGTCCTTAACCTTGACCGTGACGTCTTTAAACTACGATACCTGGAGAGATCCCTAACCCCGTGAAATACGGAAAAAGGTGATCACACCCGACACTTGCAGGCCCTCACGACCTGTAAGGAAGAAAAACTCTCTTGTGGGATCCTTACGACTCTCAAGGGAAAACCCTTTTAAGAATCCTCACGATTCTTAAGAAGAACTCACACCTATGGGATCCTCTCGACCTGTAGGGAGAAAAACTCTTTATGAGACCCTTGTGGCTCGTAAAAAGCAAAAGCCTTAGGAAACAGATCCTAACCCTGAATCCTAAGCCACGGCCGTCCTGCAAGAAGATTAAGATAGAATATCCGCAGAATGCATTCAATGAAAAGGAGACACATCATTAGCAAGAAAAATGTATCTTTTATTCATAAACCAAAACGGGTACAAAGTACAATTTATGGAAGGAACAAAAAGAAAATACTCTCATCCATGAGTATGTACAAAAAGGAAGAAAAAGATACAAATGTTTCAGGCCGGCGGGCGATTCAGCAACTTGGTCAGCTCATCCTGCTTTTGCTGAGCCACGGCTTCATGACGCAAGATCTCCAGAAGACGAGCCTCCGCCTGAGCTTGCTGGGCCTGATATGAAGCGAGCCGGGCTTCAAGCTCTTTTTCAGTAACCTTATGAGCCTCAACCCTCTCGCGAGTAAACGTGACGGCTTTGTCAAGAGCCACCACCTCTTTGATGGACTCCTGTAGCACCCGCCACAGTTCATACGCTTTATTGGCCCTGGCTGTGAGATTGGCTTGAAGCTCGCCCAGCGCCTTAGAGGCTAGCTCCCTCTCCGAGAATTTGCGGCCAAGCCTCTTTTCACATGACGTCATATTTGCCGCACATCGTGCTATCAGACCTCGCAACTCCGCTTTTGCAACCACGGCTTCTGAGGAAAGGCGAGAACATTCAAGAGCATACAAACAAGCCTCCACCTTCCTGCAGAACTCCACCCAGACCCGCACCACCTCCTCGCTATGATAGGTGGCAAGAAAAGGAAGAGAGCCGTTGGCTTCAGCGGCAAATGCTTCGGCCGTGGTCGTACTACCAGCACGGAGTTCCTCGATGAAAGAAGATAGGGAGACAAGGCTCAATTGGGCCAATCGCTCTGAAGCCCGCAAGGCATAGGGGCCGGACGGCATCACAATGCGCGATTCTAGAGCCATGGAAACTGGCAGGGCTGTTCAAGTTTGGCAAGTGTTAGTAAAACTCTTAAACGCGGAACGAATGAGATTATAATAAAAATGTCACTCACCGATAGTCATGCAAGTAGGAGCCGAAGGTTCCCCTGGCCCTTCGACGACCTCGACCTCATCGTCGGCTTCCAAAACTATAAGAGACATCAATGTCATTTCGCAAAATAGTAACAATACTATGGTAAAAAAAATGGCGAATGACACCAACCTTGCCCAGACGAGAGGACAATGCATTGAGGGGAGATCGCCTGCGGAGCTGCCATCTCCAATAAACGCTGAAATGACTGTCGGGGCGATAGATCCGCGATCGTGGCTGCCAAACCGCGCAATTCTGGGAAAAGATAAAAGGATTCAGACTATGAAAGGGTTGCTAAATTAAAACACAGAGGAATACCTTCAACAGTCCTCCCATTCTGAGCCGGGGGGATAGCAGCTTCAACGTTCTCCGTCATGACCTCAGGCTCCAACAAAGGGAGAGTAGTCCCGACTACCTCGCCCCCAGCCTTTGGGCCGCTCGCAGTAGGAGTCATTGGGGCGTAGGCCTCCAAAGGAGCCTCCTCCAAAGGGACAAGCACGCCCTGGCCAAGAACCGCCGCTGGAAATTCCACCGCGAGAGGAGCTTCGGCGGGCTTTAGCTTTAATAGGCCCGTAGGAAGCTCCCCCAGCGTCGAAGATTCTGCATAATCCAAATAAGAATAATGATGTATATGCACAGGCATAAATAGTCGGAGAGACTACAAAGGAAGCACAACGTACCTATACGCAAAGAAGCCCTCAATATGGCTTCTTCAAGCCGCTGCTCCTTCTCAAGGAGGTGGGCTCGCCGGGGTTCAAGCGTAGATTCATGACCGCCAGTCCACAAAGAGAGTGCAACAGCCGCGTCTTCTGAAGCGGCCTGCTTCAAAGCCCTTTCCCCCCATTCCTCTAAAGGGCCGATAAATCGCCGCCGAATCCACCAAGGGTCTTCGTAAAAAATTACAGCGGGATAAGACTTCTTCGGAACCTTGGCATTATGGGACGGGTCTTTCGAACGCCGTAAGGCCTCAGCCAGTTGTGCAGCCTCCTCGTCAGCCGAACTCGGGAAGAGAAGTCCCGTGTCTGACCCTTGCAAGGCCAAGGGTTCGTCTTCAACGACAGGCTCAGATTCCACCACAGAATCAAGCGGGGGAGTAGCCACTTTCCTCCGTCGTTTAGACCCAGAGCCGGCCGCTGAAGATAACCGCTTCCTCCCTCGCGAAGCCTTAGGGCGGCACTGACCCACATCGCCTTCGGCACTCTCGTCCCTGTTACTTTCGCTCGGCGCCACAACCGAGGACAACGCCGCCGGTATCGACGCCACGGGGGACGGTACCGCTGCCGGCAGAGGTGCTACTACTGGAGCCCGTCTACCCCGCGATCGGGAACCCAAGGGCATACCAGCTGTTGGAGTAAGGTCCACCCCTGACTCTCCCGGAATGAGGGCGACGCCAATCTCCCTCAAAGGGAAGCGGACTGGAACCCTCGGTCGCAGTTTAGCTCTCGAAACCTGAGGAGGGGAGTCGTGACCAAGGAGAACCCTTCTTTCTTCAGCAATGATTGGGGTGATTCGATGAAGATACCAGCCCGTAAATGCACCTACGCATCGAGGCATATACTCGGCTTCAGGGACCATGAAATGAGAGCCGGTGTTCAACCGCATGAAATGATGGGCGGCATCGCGAACAGCGTCGAGCGAAGGGATCGGAGCGACTATAAAAGCCTCAAAAGGAACGCCTTGGTCGTATCCAAGCTGCCGGGCAAATCGGTGCGGATTGTACCGCATAAAAAGAGCTGCACTATCCTGGCGAAACACCAAGTAGCCTGGTCTAATTGAATACAAATGTATGGCCTCTCGGGGCTTCAGAGAAGGCGCGTCGTCCTTCGACTGATCCCAAAGTTGCTGAATGGGACCCGAAGGAGTAGACAGAACCCGATCATTAAAAACCAACCCGCCGGCAGTAGCGTGAGGGGAAATCAGCACCCGAATAGCCCCAAATTGAGTTGGATCGGCAGCAGAAGCACCCACCAGTCGCATGAGTCGCGGGAAGGTATAGGCGTCGTAAAAAGCGGGCCTCTGATGCATAGCAAAAGACCCCAGCACATGCATTTCGATCCACGACGTGAAATAATGAAGCGAAAAGTTCACTACGTCCACGCCAGGCGTAGAAGTATTAGCTGCGGTGCCTAATCCGTTATAGAGGTGCGCCAAGGCCGGGATGCCGATAGCCAACCTCGTCCCCTCAGCAATACGATGAGCCGGGTAGATGACCGAGGCTCTCATGAAGCGGCGATGCATGGGGATAACGAACCAACTAAGCCAGACGCTAACAAACCCCACAAAAAACGTCTCCTCGTCCATGCCTGGGGCAGCAATGGATTCAAAAGAGATCGGCGATATAATAGGGATGTAATACTGAGGTAGATCTGATTCGTTGGTCGGCAACCTCTTCGGGCCAAACCCAAAAGGGTCCCCGATGTTGGCAAACTTCGGGGCTGTCTTCGATAAGGCGTCCTCACGAAGGAAACGATCAATGAAGCTCTTGAAAGTAACGCCCTGCTCTTCGGACTCGGTGAACAATCGGTCGAAGATACCTAGGGCCTTGATCAAACTGGGGCGCTTATGGCGAATGGCATTCTCAGCAGACAGACCGTCAACTGGGGCAGACTCGGGCTCAAAAACGTACTTGTCAGGAGGCAACAACTCCTCGTACAGATTACCCCTTATCGGCAACCCCGAGATATCATAGAATTCGGCCAAAGAAATCGAAACCTCTCGATCTCCCAGAATGAAAGTATTGGTAGGAAGATTCCACTGGTTCAAAAACGCCTTGACCCACCAGGCATGTGGGGACTTGTAATGGAATAGCGACGCGTATACGGCCTGATAAAGCCCAACTTTCTGCAATCGCGCCCGATGGGCAGAAAGGATGTAGCGAGCCCAAAGAAGGTAGCCCGTAGGATGCCTGGGAGTGAGCCCTATCTTATAAATCTGCCCCCACGGATGGGCCTCACCCTGGCAAATGCGCCGTCCCAAGATGTCTATAGCCGGGATCGGATGGTTCGGAATGCCGGTCGTCGAAGGCTCCAGTCTCCCCGTTGGAGTCCAATTGGGCATTTCCACGGCGAAAGCTGTCCTTGGAGGGTCCATCGGTAAAAATGGGAAAGTAGGCTCCGTTGGCACCGCGCAAAGAAAACTCCTGCGACCCTGAATAATCTGACTGTACCAAGGTCCCCATTGAAGAAGGTTGGCGCAGTTCGGGTCATGGGCTCTAATCATCGCCATCGCCTCTTCATCAGACGGTGACTGAGGAAAGGCCGCCTCCGAGCGAGAGAAAGGAAAACGTGGAGCAGAAGTCATCGCACCTGAAGACCAATAAAGGAAGACCGTTAGAAGAAAAGTCGGCAACGTGCATTCATGCATGAACATGAAGACTAGGTAAAGAAAGCAAAAAACAAAGATTCCTGGGACCATTGGCTACAAAACACATGGGCCCCGCAGAATCCAGATGACGGCACATCAATAATAAGGCCAAAACGCTACAATAAGACAAAGGGAATGTCCGCATTTAATAAAAGGTGGTAACCATGCATATTCCCCTCAAACAAGATCTGGCTAGGGCGCTGCAGCGAACCCAACAAAATCAAGGGAATTAAATTCCCACAGAAGGCATCATTACAAAATCCCCATTGCATTAATGGCAGAAGAATCGCCTCGAGCCGAGAGACCCCAGAGATGCTCTGTGTGAAGAAATCGAGTTCTTCATTGGAATTTAATTCCTTATTAAGGAAAGGGAATTAAATTCCCAGAAACATTTTGAATGGAATTAAATTCCATGGGTTTGAACCACCATCACCGTCTCCTTAAGGGATCATCTGAACCCTAAGTGATCTACTACGGGAAGTCAAGTGGTCTCATATTTTGGTTAAATTACTTGGAGAAAAATGAGTTCTTCGAGAAACCCTCGATCTGGATTTTAAATCCAGAGAGGTCTGTCAAAACAAAGGTGCTTCGACTACCATTACCTGAGGAAAAAGGGCCCTTTTCGAACAGAGTTAAACTCTGGAAAATCTTAAAACAGAGAACTAAGCTCTGGAAGAAGAGGATTAAATTCTCAAGGAAAAGTTCTCAGGAGAAGAAGATGAGCAGAGTGAAGGCTCCTATGAAGAGACAGCGGTATTTATAGAAAACAGTGGAAACGCTTCGTCTCCCCAGATCCCTAGATGAATCCAACGGTCGCAAGAGATGACAGCGTTGCACTCACGTGCTGACACGTGAGACCAACGCTGTGGGGGCATTTGTTTCCTGATTTAAAATCAGGAAAGCTTCTGTGGAAAGCTTCTATGGAAAGCTTCAAAAGGGGGTCACGTGCTCACACGTGACTAGTGGTCACGTGTTGGCACGTGACACCTAAAAACGTCGTTAAGGCAAGTTCAATTCCCTGACTGCGAAGAAGGAAAAGAAAAGCTTCAAGGAGAGTCGCGTGCTCCCACGTGACCAGGGTCACGTGTTGGCACGTGACGTTTAAATACAAGCGTCAAAGGCACGTCGGGTAACTGACCAAGTCAAGAAAAAGGCTTCAGAAGAAGTCACGTGCTCCCACGTGACCAGGGTCACGTGTCGGCACGTGACGTTCAAGGCAGCAAGCGCGTCTCCAGAACAACCAAGGAAAGAGAGCTCAAACAAAGGGTCACGTGCTCACACGTGACCAGGGGTCACGTGGTAGCACGTGATGTTTAAGCAGCAATCAGAAGACACAGCGCAGAAAGCTCGTTCCAAAGGGGGTCACGTGCTCACACGTGACCATGGGTCACGTGGTCACACGTGACCGACTTTCAAAGCCCATTTTTGACGACAGAATTAAATTCTGAAGGAAATTCGAATCTTTCCAAAGGAAAGTAATTATTTGGGGACTAATCAAATTAAAGATTCAGAGATGATTAAAGATCATCTATCTATGGAAAATCTCGGCTTTGGGAAAGATTTCCCCCTTAAATCTAACCAAAATATCAAAGGAGAATCTCTGAATTCAAGATCCAATGGTGAATAAAATTCACCTAATAATCCAAAGGCCCAAAATGAATTATGGATGCAAATCAAATCTCCCAATGAAGATTCGTCAAAAAACTGATTGATGCGGCTGCCTCTCCTATAAATAGGAGCCAAGAGACAAAAAAAAGAGAGATACATGCGCAGAGAAGAAAAGAGAAAAGGAGAAGAGCTTTGATACTTCGAAAAGACTCAGATCTTCTGCAAAAAACCCTAGGTAAGAAAGGGAAGGCATTTTGAAAGAAGCAGAATTTAATTCTCAACAGAGTTTAACTCTGATAATATAAAAGCAGAAGAACTTATTTCTTCTCTCTTTGATAGAGGATCTGCAAAGTGCACATCTCCCCTTAAGGTTGAGAATTTAATTCTCAATGGGTTGAGATCCTGCCATGCAGATCCAAAACATAGAGAAGGAGTGCAAACTTGAGAATTTAATTCTCGCAGAACTATAGGAATTTAATTCCTCCAAAATAAAGTGGGGCTAGACCCTATATCATGGGAATTTAATTCCTTCAAAACAAAAAAAAGAGAAACAGGGTTTAACCCTAATTAAAGAACTTAGTTCTGTTGAAACAACGATCATCATTTCCTCAAAAATTTTATTAGGGTTCAACCCTATTCAGCCCTTCACATAAACGGGGAATTTAACTCCCGCAGAAAATTCAGAGTTAAACTCTATTCCAGAATACAAGTCTTCAAAAGAAAGAAGGATTTAATTCCGCTGAAATTAAAAAGTCTCCGGAATTTAATTCCTGAAAAAAGGAGTAACAAATCCTCTGAAAAAACCACATTAAGGCAGGGTCACGTGTCACCACGTGACCCCCCCTCAAAAGCCCTACAGAAAACCCCTTTGAGGCAGCACCCCACGTGACCCACGTGACTTTCAGCAGAAGCCTTAACGCATAGGCATTTGAATGCCCATCACGTGCTGACACGTGATGCTATCAAAAGATGCAGTAATTTCAGCAGAACAAATGGAGGAAGGGCGCTCTCACGTGCTGCCACGTGACCCCTCTTGTCTTAGTGTTTAACACTAAATTGAAACTCTCGCACTCAGTGTTAAAATATTGTTGGGCCTTAGTGTTCAACACTAATTAAAAAGCTTTATCTGCAGTGTTCAACACTGATTACCTTAGTGTTTAAATACTAATCTGAGATCTTCATTTGCAGTGTTCAACACTGATCTGTTTTAGTGTTTAACACTAATTTGAGAAGCCTTATTGCTGGTGTTTAACACCAATTATTTCTTAGTGTTAAACACTAACTTGTTAACCGCATTCCCAGTGTTCAACACTGATTGCTCTATAGTGTTTAACACTAGGCTTTGGCCCAATTGGCTAAATGGATAGAGGCAAAGCCTCTCCTTCAATGGATCAGCAAAAAGTCAATGTTTCAGACCCGACTGGACTTAGCCCAAGCTGGCCATAAGTCCTCAATTTGTGATTAACTGGGCTAATGGGCTCATAACATAATTAATCAGTCTCGACCCCAAATTGGGTCAGGGACTATTAAATCCATTCCGGTTCTAGGGTACATCTCTTCACTCCTTTGAAACTTGGCATTGTAATCCCTCAATGTCTTCAAAGAGGTGACGGGTCCCGACGGCCACTCATGATATGGACTGTGGGGTCCTTAAACCCATGCCTAATGCAAAATTCCTGGTTACGTGGAACACGGATAATGTCACTCTTTGACCCCGTGGGAAACGTCCAGAGCGGATCCTGGTCCTCGCAGAGCACGGCAGTGAACCCGTGTGAAGCATCCAGAGCGGAGCCTGGTCCTCGCCAAGCACGGCAGTGAACCCGTGTGAAGCATCCAGAGCAAATACCGGACTGTGGGGTCCTTAAACCCATGCCTAATGCAAAATTCCTGGTTACGTGGAACACGGATAATGTCACTCTTTGACCCCGTGGGAAACGTCCAGAGCGGATCCTGGTCCTCGCAGAGCACGGCAGTGAACCCGTGTGAAGCATCCAGAGCGGAGCCTGGTCCTCGCCAAGCACGGCAGTGAACCCGTGTGAAGCATCCAGAGCAAATACCGGACTGTGGGGTCCTTAAACCCATGGACTACGACGTCCTTAACCTTGACCGAGATGTCTTAAAACTAACAACGGACCGCAATGTCCTTAAACTACCCATGGACCGAAATGTCCCTAAACTACCCACGGACCGCAACGTCCTTAAACTACCCATGGACCGCAACGTCCCTAAACTAGAACAATAGGGCCCTCCATATGCTCTTTTGTCGGATCTAAACGGTCCCGTTTAAGTTGATCTTAGCCTCCAAAAATGGCTAACGCGTCCTTAAACCTTCAAACAGATTGGACTACGAATCCCCTAAATTAACTCCGGCTCGAGGGTACATCTCTGAACTCCTCTGACATCCGTCGTTGTAATCTTTCAACGTCGTCAGAGAGGTGATGAGTCCCGATGGCCATACATACGATGGACCACTACGTCCCTAAACTGGAACATTAGAGTCCAAACACTCTTCTGTCGGATCTAAACGATCCCGTTAAGTTGATCTTAGTCACAAAGTTAGACTAACGTATCCTTAACAAACGTTTGAGTTGATCTTAGCCTCAAGTATGGCTGACGTATCCTCAAACCAAACCCCCCAAACCCAAATCTAAGATAATACGGATTTGGACTAGTCCACGCCCTACGGGCGACGACATAACTCAGTCTCCGTAAACAATCCACGGGCAACAAAACAAACACCCACGACACGAAGTGACCATCTGGAGAAGGAGAAAGTTGTTACCGCAACGCGGTAGCGTAATTAACTGCAGGGGCTTGCGCCTGCAGGGAAGAGCGTCCCCACAATCAAAAACCCCTCAAATGAGGGGGAATCTGACGAAGTCTGCTACATCGGACGCATCCGTCTAAACCTTCGATACATGGTGCCATAAATCAACTTGGCATCTTCGGAGAGGTGGACGGATAGCACCAATTAGCATCTGCCCCGAATCTCAGGCAAGACGCGGTGTCGCGCCGTCTTTCGGAGGGGAACAGAGCGCTGATGGATGGCTGAAATTGAGTTGGAGGGTTGCCTTCTGGAGAGTGTGGATCTCAATGGGTTTTATGCGGTTGAGGCCGAGCTACCTGCAAGGAAGTCCCAGGGTGGTTGTACCACCAAGGACCCTCCGATGATCAAGTTAGACGGGGTATTTTGGCAGAGTAACGACCTATTGGGGTCAAAATAGCTTACCTGAATCGTCTGAGAAAGGGGTTTCTATAGTGGCAGCCATGGACAGACGGGCACGAGATTCACGCTAGCCGTTATGCCCCTGGCATTACGCCCGCGTATTAGGCGGGATTCCCTATTAATGACGAGATATGCTCGTTAATGGGGGATCGTGATGGCGTGGAATGTGGGATCATGGGCAGCGGATATCTCGTGTCTGGCGAGATTCGCGGAGCCGTGGCGGAGGCGCCTATGATCGGTGTCGTAGGTCGGTCGGTGAAACTGAGGAAGCTACGCTCGGCGGGAGGTTCGGGAACGAGCGGGAGGCCGAGGTATCTTGGATATGCGATAGCTTGGAGGCGAGCTGGAGGGCCGAGAGAACTCAGCATGCGAGAGGGCTCCGAGGCAAGCCGATGGTCGTTTGTAAGGTGATCGTAGGGGTGGTCTGGAAGGCCACCGAAGGTCGGGAACATCCTCGGGTCGAAGGCCCACGGTATGCTTTCAACGTACCGATCTTGATCCTTTCTCATAATTTCTGGGACACGTCACTTGCCACGTGTCATGATCTGGGGAAATACCACTTCTGAGCATCATCATTAGCCCCTCACTCTCGTTCCGACCTATTTATGGGTCGGGTCGAGAGTGGACTTTACAGAGAATCTTATGCTTGGTTTGGCACTGAGAATCACGATGTCGATTGCCCAGGAACGAATGGAGGCGTCATTTCGTCTGTTAGGGCTGGCTATCGACCAACTTGAGCTCTCCTATTTTTTGCTTATTTGAGCCACGTTAGGAGCTTGCCTTCTTCGGGTGCATGCACCAGGTAGAGGCTTGCTAGCTGGTTCAATGTGAGGCTCGGAGATCCACCATTGAGACCGAGCATGAAGATGTCTGGTGGCTTCGTGACGAGGGCCTTGATCCATCTCTTTGTAGGACAGGAAGCTGCCTAGAGTGGACGGACCGAGAAGGAGAATGCCCGGTCGCCTCTTGAGGAGGGCTTTCGATCCTTGGCATCAAGGGGCAGGTAGCTGCCCGCCAGGATGAATCGGCCACGAGGATGCCCGGTCGCCTCGCGATGAGGGCTTCGATCCTCAGCGTCGTGGGGCAGGAAGCTGCCCGCCAGGATGAACCGAGCAGGGTAGCTGCTCGGTTGCTTCTTGGTGAGGGCTTTGGTCCTTGGCGTCGGTGGGTAATGAACTACCAGCCATGCATGGACCAAGCAGGGTAGCTGCTCGGTTGCCTCTTGGTGAGGGCTTTGATCCTTGGCATCGTTCGATAAGAGATTACCAGCCAAGGATGGACCGAGCAGGGAAGCTGCTCGGTGGCTTCTTGATGAGGGCTTTGATCCTTGGCGTTGTAGGATAAGAGATTACCATCCAAGGATGGACCGAGTAGGATAGCTGCCCGATGGCCTCTTGATGAGGGTTTTGATCCTTGGTGTCGTGGGGTAAGAGATTACCAGCCAAGGATAGACCGAGCAGGATAGCTGCTCGGTGGCCTCTTGATGAGGGCTTTGATCCTTGGCGTCGTGGGGTAAGAGATTACCAGCCAAGGATGGATCGAGCAGGGTAGCTTCCCGGTGGCCTCTTCATGAGGGCTTTGATCCATGGCGTCATAGGGTAAGAGATTACCAGCCAAGGATGGACCGAGCAGGGTAGCTGCTCGGTGGCCTCTTGATGAGGGCTTTGATCCTTGGCGTCGTGGGGTAAGAGATTACCAGCCAAGGATGGACCGAGCAGGGTAGCTGCCCGGTGGCCTCTTGATGAGGGCTTTGATACTTGGCGTCGTGGGGTAAGAGATTACCAGCCAAGGATGGACCGAGCAGGGTAGCTGCTCGGTGGCTTCTTGATGAGGGCTTTGATCCTTAGCACGGGAGGGCATGGAGTGGCCAGCTAAGGATGGACCGAGCAGGGTAGCTGCTCGGTGGCCTCTTGATGAGGGCTTTGATCCTTAGCGTCGTTGGGTAAGAGATTACCAGCCAAGGATTGACCGAGCAGGGTAGCTGATCGGTGGCTCTTGATGAGGGCTCTGATCCTTAGCGCGGGAGGGCATTGAGTGGACTGCTAAGGATGGACCAAGCAGGGTTACTGCCCGGTGGCCTGTTGATGAGGGCTTTGATCCTTAGCGTCATGGGGTAAGAGATTACCAGTTAAGAATGGACCGAGTAGGGTAGCTTCCCGGTGGCCACTTGATGAGGGCTTTGATCATTGGCGTCATGGAGTAAGAGATTACCAGCTAAGGATAGACCGAGCAGGGTAGCTGCTCGGTGGCCTCTTGATGAGGGCTTTGATCCTTGACGTCGTAGGGTAAAAGATTACTATCCAAGGATGGACCTAGCAGGGTTGCTACTCGGTGACCTCTTGATGAGGGCTTTGATCCTTGGCGTCGTTGGGTAAGAGATTACCAGCCAATGATAGACCGAGCAGGGTAGCTGCTCGGTAGCCTCTTGATGAGGGCTTTGATCCTTAGTGCGGGAGGTCATGGAGTAGCCTGCTAAGGATGGACCGAGCAGGATAGCTGCTCGGTGGCTTCTTATTGAGGGCTTTGATCCTTAGTGCGGGAAGGCATGGAGTGGCCTGCTAAGGATGGACCGAGCAGGGTTGCTGCCTGGTGGCCTCTTGATGAGGGCTTTAATCCTTGGCGTCATAGGGTAAGAGATTACCAGCCAAGGATGGACCGAGCAAGGTAGCTGCCCGGTGGCCTCTTGATGAGGGCTTTGATCCTTGGCGTCGTGGGGTAAGAGATTACCGGCTAAGGATGGACTGAGCAGGGTAGCTGCTCGGTGGCCTCTTGATGAGGGCTTTGATCCTTGGCGTCGTGGGGTAAGAGATTACTAGCCAAGGATGGACCGAGTAGGGTAGCTGCTCGGTGGCCTCTTGATAAAGGGCTTTGATCCTTAACGCGGAAGGGCATGGAGTGGCCTGCTAAGGATGGACTGAGCAGGGTTGCTGCTTGGTGGCCTCTTGATAAGGGCTTTGATTCTTAGCACGAGAGGGCATGGAGTGGCCTACTATGGATGGACCGAGCAGGGTAGCTATTCGGTGGCTTCTTGATGAGGGCTTTGATCCTTAGCGTCATGGGGTAAGAGATTACCAGCCAAGGATGGACCGAGCAGGGTAGATGCTCGGTGGCCTCTTGATGAGGGCTTTAATCCTTGGCATCATGGGGCAAGAGATTACCAGCCAAGGATGGACCGAGCAGGGTAGCTACTCGGTGGCCTCTTGATGAGGGCTTTGATCCTTGGCGTCGTAGGGTAAGAGATTACCAGCCAAGGATGGACCGAGCAGGATAGCTGCTTGGTTGCCTCTTGATGAAGGCTTTGATCCTTGGCGTCGTTGTGTAAAAGATTACCAGCCAAGGATGGACCGAGAAGGGAAGCTGCTCGGTGGCCTGGCTCTTTTCTTCTGATCGGCTTGCTCTGTCCGAAGCAGGTTGGCGTTCACCTCGGACTCAAGCTGGATCTCACGTTCGGTCCAGGCCTTTATCTCGGCCATGGTCTTAAGTTGCGCTAATGCAAAGGAGCATAGCCACTCCTTGTGCCTAAGACCCGACCTAAGGGCCGTAATGACCGTCCCGTCCCGATGTCCGGGGACCTCAAGTAGGGTATTGTAGAAGCGGGTGATGTATCCTTTGAAGGATTCTTTGTCCCCGCTCTTTATGGTGAAGAGATGATCAACGGTCCGCTTTTGCCGTATGTTCCCGACGAAATGACCGAGGAAATGGGTGGCCAGCTCATCGAAGGTATAGATTGAGCATGGCGCGAGTCCTCGGAACCAGTCTCGTCCTGAGCGGATGAGAGTGGCGGGGAAGAACGGCATTGTGCGGCGTCGGAATTGTCCTGGAAACTCATCCCGGCCGTGAACGCGTCCAAATGGTCTTTCGGGTCGGACTTCCCATCGAGGATGGAAACCTTCGGGGGCTTGTTCCGGGAGGAGACGTGAACGGCGAGTAGCTCTTTGGTGAAAGGCTTCATGAGCGAGTCGGCGGCATATCTAGTCCCATCGCTTGAAGGATGATTTTCCCGATGTATGCCCTCGATCTTCTTTTCGAGGGCGTCGAGTCGGCCGTGGTATCCCAACAATTCGGCATACTCTGATTTATGGCATCTGCTGCTAGCGATCTGCGCCTGACCGCGGCTCCGGTTCCGTTCGATGAGGTCCTGAGGTCCCCTGGCGATGTCGTTTTTGAGCTACCGAAGTGAGTCCCGTCCGTGCGAACTCGTCGAGGGAGGGGGTGCCGGTCATGCCTGAGAGCAGGCGAGCTGACCGACACCTCCTCGAGAGGGACAGGTGTTCGATGGGTTTCAGGGCGGGGTGCTCTTGCGAGAGACCTCGGTGTTGAGCTGTGAGGCACTTAGCGGGTCATTGAATTGGTCGCCACAAGGGATCTGCGTCCGCCGGAGACAGCGAGGCGGTGCTCGTTCGTGCCGACATGGGCAGCGTCTTCTCTCTCTCTGTAGGGGTCCCGGTCCTGAGGTGGGGGAGCGGTGACCTGTGGAGTTTGCCCGGCCGTTTGGACACGGACGAGCGCATCCATAAAGGACGCGAGTCGATCTATCCGAGCAGATATGGCGTGAATGGCATTCGGGGGAGGAGGGGATTCTCCCTCGTCTCCATTGTGAGGAGGGCGACGACTGGTGCTTGGATCATCACGGTAATTGCTCGCCATGAGGTTGAGATTGTAAGGTGAACTTTCGTTGAGTGGAACTAGAAGCTCCCACAGACGGCGCCAACTGATGGATCTCTGGGTCTCCTTCAGATGTTACCTTCCGTTGATCTGCCGCGAGCGCTGATGGATGGCTGAGATTGAGTTGAAGGGTTGCCTCCTGGAGAGTGTGGATCTTAATGGGTTTTATGCGGTTGAGGCCGAGCTACCTGCAAGGAAGTCCCGGGATGGTTGTGCCACCGATGACCCTCCGATGATCAAGTTAGATGGGGTATTTTTTCAGAGTAACGACCTATTGGGGTCAAAATGGCTTACCTGAGTCGTCTGAAAGAGGGGTTTATATAGTGGTAGCTATGGGCAAGCGGGCGCGAGATTCACGCCGGCCATTATGCCCCTGGCGTTATGCCCGCGTGATAGGCGGGATTCCCCATTAATGACGAGATATGCTCGTTAATGGGGGATCGTGATGAGGTGGGCTCGATCTCCAGTGAGTCCGAAACACCTGACGAATATTGTAAGTCGATGTCGCGCACCACACTTGTTCGCGAGGAGGCAGAATTTGCAAAAACTGATTTTTACGGGCTTCGCAACACCGACTAGAACCAAGGATCGTCCATAAACCTTAGCTAGCAAACTACTTAAGATTTAACTACTCGGATACAAAGTTATACCTCACGATACATGCCCTTCGGGTCTTCATCGATGTCTTCCTCATCGTCGTAGGCTCTAAGGATCGATCCGAATCGTAGCTTCTTCGACGGCCTTCTCGAGTCAAAGACGATCCACCCGAGAGACTATAGTCCGAGCTCCACCTCAAAACCGAGGTAACTAGGGCAACAAGCTTGTTAAACTTGATGGCCTAGGTGATGTAGAGTATGAAGATGGATTTATTTGTCTCTTGAAACCCTAGAATTCTCAACACATGAGAGTTTTTAGGGTTTTTATGTGAGAAAGAAGAAGAGAGCTAGCTTGAGAGCTCACTTGAGGAAAAAGAAATGATTTTGATAAATGATAATCATAAATGAAAATGAGATGGCTAGCTTGACATGACCACAAGTATGGCATGAAAAATATCTCATCAAAATATCTATGTCACAAAATATCTCACAAAAATATCTAAGTCAAATAGTCAAACCAAGTTAAGTGGTCAAGCCAAGTCAAAAGGTCAAATAAAGTCAAGTAGTCAATACTAGTAGCCATGCCTCAATTATTATTTACAAAAATAACAAATACTTTCCTCCACCTTATAATTGTTTTAATCAAGTAAATGGTCAAAACCCTAATGAGGTGTCTCTTTCTGTGCTCCTCTTAACCGTATATACATACCCGCATTCGTGTTCTGAGAAACACGAATACAAAGAGACGAAACTGATCCATCAATATAATACTAGATCTGGCTTAAACCAAAGCCCACTAGTATTACCCGCTCGAACATTATACGCGCACAAGTGTACGTAAGTGATCGAAACCCTGCCGTAAAACCATACGACCTCTACACCTTTTGCCCGGTGCAGGGAAACTCTCTATGTGGGACTCTAAACACTCGACACTACATTGGCAGTGGGTTTAACCATAGGCCACAAGCGGTACTAGCTGTATGTAACGGTCCCTAGGTATATGTCGATAAGAAGGCCGATAAGGAAAATCCATCCGAACACCTACTGAGCCTGAATGTGACAATCTCTGTACAGTTCGGTTTGTTCGTAAAAGAGTATCGTATATTGGGCCTAGGGGGCGGTAATCGTCAGACCCCTAATAGCGCAATAAGTCATGTCAGAGAGTAGCCTAATACACCCTGAGAAACTACTGGAATACCTACCAGTAAATTTCGCTTGCCTTGGCCAAGGACTTTGTGTAATGGCCTTCCGAACACAACGCGATATCAACCCCCAATACCGGGAGAGACGAATCATATCTAACTGCCGCTGCTTCCAAGTGCTTCGGGACTGAACCCTACTACTACCTGTTTGCACGACTCCTTTGAGCCGTGGTAGGGTAGTAATCAAAGTACGGTGGGAACACACTCGAGGCGAAGTAGCAGTGTCAAGTTGACGGACTAAGCTGTACTCATGTCACCTGAGAACTGCTACCCGACGACAGGTATAATACCTACCAACAGTTCCCGACGAGTCCTTGCATAGTATCTCCAGTACGACGTACTGATGGCTGTGGGACATACCATCTCCCCTGCTCGGATGAGAAGCGTATACACTAGTCTACTATAGAGTATCGATACCCCGTCTCGATAATCCTACGACTAGGGACCTGTATATGATGTGCTTATAAATTACCCAGCCCCCACTAGTGTGAATGCCATCACAACGCTGGTAATCAAGCAAGATCCTAAGGGCTCTACTAATATGTATAAGCGATATGCTAAAAGAAACACATGCACATATTGAGGTACAAACAAACCAGGTAGCATACTACCATTTCGAGCAAGACTGTTAGTATATCCGTGTATATCCCAAGCTTCTATTAAGTAATATACAATCCAGTATTATACAATAATGGCCTCTAGGGCATATATCACTAACAATCTCCCACTTGCACTAAGGCCATATACTGGCATATCGTAGACCGAAGATCTCGAATAGCCTCTCAAATACCGTCTGAGGGATGGCCTCTGTGAGTGGATCTGCAGTGTTGTTCCCCATATCTACACTCCCCACCTCGATCCCCTGGGGATCAATGATCTCCCTGATCAGGTGGTACCACCTCAAGATATGTCTGGATCTCTGATGGGACCTGGGTTCCTTCCCTAAAGATATAGCGTTGTATGTTGTCACAATACTAAAGTATTGGACCAACAAATTGAAGGAACCGCCTGAAGTTCAGTTAAGAACTTCCATATCCAGACTGTCTCTTTTGCGGCGTCTTATGCAGCGAACTACTGCGTTTCCAACGTGGAGTTTGCAACGGTGTCCTGATTGGAGTTCTTCCAATAGACCGCACCTCCACTGATGGTAAAGCCATAACCTGATATGGACTTAGAGTCATTCTTATCACTCTGGAAGCTGGAGTTAGCAAAGGTCTCGATCTGGAGGTACTTTTCTGCCATACACCAAGAACATCTCCTTAGTCCTTTTTAGGTACTTAAGAATGTTCTTTACTTCTTTCCAGTGCTTCTCCCATGGGTTTGACTGATACCGGCTTACCACGCTAAGTGCGTAAGCTACATCTGGTCTGGTACATAACATCGCATACATTATAGAGCCTACCACAGAAGCGTAGGGTATAATCGATATTCGAGCCCTTTCCAAATCAGTCTTGGAAGACATCTCTTTGGAGAGGGTGATTTCGTGATAAGCCGGTAGACCACCGCGCTTAGAATCGTCCATACTAAATATTTTCAGTATGGTGTTGTTGTACCTTGACTGTAAAAGTCCCACCATCCTCTTTGATTTATCACGATAGATCTGGATCCCCAGAATGTTAGTTGGTATCACCCAGGTTTTTCATGGAGAACCTCTGTGACAAGAATCCTTTGACTGATTGTAGCATAGGAATGTCATTTCCTATCAAGAGAATATCATCCACGCACTCAACGAGGAATTCCACAGTTCTTGCTACAATCTTACTATAAATGTATGCTTCATCTGGATTTTCGATAAAGTCAAATTCTTTGACTATCTCAATAAGAACAGATGTTCCAACTCCACAATGCCTGCTTTAGTCCATAAATGGACTTAAGCAACTTGCACATTGTCCCGTTGCTCCCACTCTGATTGAAACCCTCTGGCTGATCTATATGGACGCACTCTTCCAAATTATCATTTAGAAAAGTCGTCTTTACGTCCATCTGCCAGATCTCACAATCTTGGAAGGCAGCAATGATAAGAAGGATCTGAATATATTTGAGCATAGACACCGGAGAAAAGGTTTCATCATGGCCCAAACCAGGTCTCTGACGAAAACCTTTTGCAACAAGTCTAGCTTTGTAGATTTCAACCTATCCATCTACACTAATCTTCTCTCTGAAGATCCATTACCAGCCTGCGGGTTTTACCCTTTCTGGAGCAATGTTCAAAGTGCATACTTTGTTGGTATACATGGACTCCATTTCGGTCCGTATTGCATCCAGCCATTTTACCGAGTCGCCGCTCTGAATGGTTTACTGGAAGCTAGTTGGCTCATCATTGTAAATGATGCAATCCTCTCGATCCCCGTCTATGAGAAAACCGTAGTATCTCTCGGGCGGATGAGACTGCCTACTAGTCCTGCGGATTGACGTAGGGATGTCCGGTTCTTTTGAAACCTCTGGTTCTACCATACTTTCAGTAATAGTTTATGGTTCTGGAATTTCTTCTAATTCTATAGCGCTTCCACTATTTCCGTTTAAAAAATTGATTTCTAAAAAATGGGCATGATGAGGAACAAAAACCTTTTGGTCCTCTGCGTAATAGGAATGATATCCCCTGGAGTTCTTTGGGTATCACACAAACTTACATAGTACCGAGTGTGTCTCGAGCTTGTCCGCATACTGCTTTTCAACAAAAGCTGGACATCCCTATATCTTCAGATACTGAAGATAGGGTTTCTTTCCACTCCATATCTGATATGATGTGGTAGGCACAGTCTTGGTAGGAACCTTTTTCAAAAGATATGCAGCTGATTCTAGTGCATAACTTCAGAAGGATTGCGACAACTCAGCATTACTCATCATAGAACGAACAATATCCAATAGGGTTCTGTTCCACCTTTCCTATACACCGTTGTGTTGTGGTGTGTATGGAGGAGTAAGCTGAGAGAGAATTCTATTCTCTTTTAGGTAATTCAGGATCTCGGCAATTTAAGTATTCACCACGTCTATCAGATCTCAGTGTCTTGATACTTTTGCCTATTTGTTTTTCCACTTCATTCTTATATTTCCCGAATTTTTCAAAGGGTTCGGATTTATGCTTCATCAAGAAGACATGTTCATACCTAGAGAAATCATCCGTAAAAGTAATGAAATAGGAATAACCACTTCATGCATCCATCGATATTGGACTACACACGTCGCTATGTATGAGTCCCAAGAGCTTGCTCACTCTTACTTCGTGTCCAGTGAACGGAGTTTTTGTCATCTTTCCTATAAGACAAGATCTACAAGTTGCATAAGACTGATATTCGAACAGATCCAAATATCCCTCTCTATGTAACTTCGACAACCGTGTTTCATTGATGTGACCCTGTTTACAATGCCATAAGAAAATTTTATTTAATTCTGGAGACTTTCTTTTAAGTGTGTTCTTAACGTTTGAAAACCTGAGCTTGATTCAATATATACTGTCCTCTAGTGTACCTGACCCAATCAAACTTTGATTTAGGTGGATGTGAACCACATCGCTTACAAACTAGACTTGGTACACACAAACAGTTACATAGAATCAATATCTGCCCACTTGCCAATTCTAGGTGATATACCCTACGGATACAGCTTCCATGCTCATTCCGTTAGCAGCCCTGAGAGTCATATCACCTGCCGTGATAACTCTAAGGTTTCTCAAAATCTGTAATGAATTACAGATATGAGATCCTGATCTGGTATCTTGTACCCAGGAAGTAGAGTTAATTGACAGACTGTTTTCAATCACAAACACACCCGAAGTCGAAGTCACAACATACTTCGGATCCTTGATTCTGGCTTTCTAAGCCCTGCATCCCTTCTGCCAATGCCCTTTCCCGTAAAAATAGGAACATCCCTCCTTCTCTACTGTTAACCCCGAAACTTTTTCCCTTCCCTTTTCTTCTACCTTATCGACACCGCCTATCGGCTTTGTGAAGGTCTTCTTCTTCTCACCCTTGGCATCCGCCTTAGATCCAGAAGAGGAAGATTCCCCAATAGGCAGAACGGGTGTCTCCCTGGTTTCCTTCAGGGTACCCTCAACTGGAAGTATAACTTTCTTCCCCTAGGCGTAAGTAGGAGGTAGGGACTGTAGAATCAACTCAGCATATGACTCGTTCTCCAATATGGTCTTCAGGTTCGTAAGCTTTTTAATATAGCTAATCATTGTAGGGATGTGGTCCCCTACAGATGATCTGACAGCCAACCTCGCTTGAAGCAATTCCTTCGAGATATCATATCTTGCGATACGAGATTGCTCTCCATATAAAACATTGTTATGGAGGAAGATGGAAACTAAGTCCATCTTCTCATGCTGCCTCTGGTATACACCATCAACTGAGGCCAACACGAGACACTTGGCATTCGCACTGTCCTTTTCCTTTGTCTTACGGATATCCTTATCCGCGACGGTGGAAACTGGACCTGAGACGGCGGGGCTTGAGTAGTAATGAGGTGATCCAGCTTGTCGTAGGTAATGGACATCTGGACAAACATTTGCCAGTCATTATAGTATAACTCAATCATTTTATTATCTATCTATAACCTAATATGGTCACCTGGTAGCTATAATAAGGAGAGAGAGAAGAAAACACTCAGCATGATACTCTTGCAAGTTTAGATTGGTTTTTATTCAGTTGATAAAACTGCACATTTGTAGTACATTTTTCCTACCATTTTCATATTAAAAAAGGACTTTAATATAATATATTATACATATGAGGGTTTATATGTTAAAACACCATTTTCCATGTGTTAATATATTTTAATTAGCATTTGGTAGGAAAATGTATGCAAATCAATCTATTGACCAAATCCTAGTAGAAACAAGCCTACTAAATATTATTTGAGATTATGGTGCAGAATTTTCCAAGTTGTTATGCAGAATTTATCAAACAAATCAAGTTGTTGAAGAAAACTTGCCAAATTAAGAAGCAAAACTTGGAGACCAAGTCTGGAAGCAACCGAGAGAAGATTTCTGAATTCTAAAGGTGCCTAGGATTGCCACATGTCACAAGAAGCAAGCCCAAGAATTTTGATGAAGAGATCCTCACCATTGAGCGTGGATCCACGGCCAAACCCCCCTTGGACCGCGGATCCGCCGCAATCTTAAGGAGTTGGAAGACAAGATTTTGTGGGGTGAATCAAAGCTATATTTTACCAAGTTTTCAACAAGAAGATTCTGGCTTTGCACTATAAAAGGGCACTGAGAGCCTCTTGGAAAAGCTATCAAGCCGAAGAGATCACGAAGCCCCAGACGCTCACGCATCCAGGCTGATCATCGACTGTTCGACTACCTCCTTAGGAAAGATCGAGAAGCAACTAGTTTTAATCATTTTCTATGGAATAAAAGTGTAGTTTGTTCAAATTGATTAATAAAGGTAGTTATTTTATTTAATTCTTTTTTTCATTTTACATTATGTTTTCTCTCTTTGTCTTTTCATCTTCTTTTCCCAACATGCACGAGTAATTCTCCGCTTGTTAAGGTTCGTAGGATTAGGGTAGGCTAATGGACGATGAAAATAATTAAACCCTTTTTAAGTACTATAAATTTTAGGAACTTTATCAAAAGAATCATTAACATCCTAATCAGGCACGCTAGCAATTCTTTGCTAGTTCCGACCGCGCTTAGAGATTAGATTAATGATTGTTTTGGTAAAGGCTAGATATGAACGGAGTTCCGTGTCGAGATAAGGGTTAAGAGTGGGATTCCTTTTCCCTCCAGAAACCCTAATCTACACGCATCACCGTCGTTCTAGTTCTAAATCTATTAATGGATAAAAAGGGTAACTTTTAATTAATCGTTCATAACTAATAAATCCTAACGAACCCTACAAGCCCTCTTATTATATTAACTACATTTTAAAAATAATCTAGATCTATATTTTACATTCTTGTTTAACGTAGATCTAGAAACCATTCTATAAAATTCTTTATCTCTCCTCTCTTTCTCAACACATCTAAAGTAAAAGTAAAAGGTTCCACGTTTCCCAGAGAACGACCCGTACTCATCTCGGTCTAGCTACGTGCGACACCGTTATTGATTGCGGTTAAACTACAAACACAAATTTTCGAACTAATCAAATGGCGCCGTTGCCGGGGATACGTGCGTAATTTTTTATCTTTACTATTTGTGTTGAATTCTTAGACGAGTCATATCATTATTAAAACAAAACTGCAAATTGTATATTTAACGATTATTGTGTGATTTTTTTTGCGAGGAAATCTGGAGTCATGGACTTGAGAAAACAGGAGAGCTAGGGTTTCACATTTCTCTGGTATCTTTCTTAACTCCTTCTCTCTCCTCTCAAATCCAATAAAATCTATTTTCTGCAGGATTCTTTACAAAATATTGCCGCTCAAAAATCTTTTTGCAAAGTTTTGTTTTGCGGTTTGTTTTTGCATATTTTAATACGGATTTTTAAGGGGCAAAGACCAAATCAAGATTAGGTGGGGATTTCATCACTCTTCCTAAGCCCCACAAATCACAAACCGAGCATCTGCATCAACCCTACATTAATTTAAAAAATATCTAGACCAGACTCTAAGGACTGTCGCGCTCAATAAGGACAGAGGAAGGTCGTGGGTAATCTATCGCTTATCCGCATTACTTTTGTAGTGTCTAGGCAAGTGTGTCAAAGGCTAGTGGTTTTTAATTAGGCCTACCACTGTAGCTCCTTCCCACTTACCTGGCACTTACCTGGCTACAAGGGTAGTACAGAGGCAGTAGAGGATTGATCCTGCGGCTTGTCCTTTGGAAGTCTAGGAGCGGTCTAGAGACTGGACCTAGGTAACCATAGTTCTAGGGTTGTGCATTTTTGTGTGATTTGTATAAATCCGTCATTTTTCAAAACAAACCAATTATTTTCTCTCCTTTTTACCCCTTCCCCCTTCTTCTCTTCTTATAATGGGTGACCTAAACAGAAGAACACTTGCCGAGCTTTGCTGTCCACAACCAGATATCTCTTGATTTCGTAATCCCTTCGGTATACCGTCCGGCTGTTCCATGTCCTTAAGAGATCATATAGAACACGCAGGAAGGAACAGTTGGCCACCTCAGTCTAGGTCTTATCAACCGTATCCTAATCCTACACCTGTTTCAGTTGATACCCAGAGTGAGGAAGCTCCTAGGAGAATATCCATTGCTGAGCACATAGCTAGGTCTAGAGGCCAAAGTTTCAACACGGACCAATATCAACCATCACCACCACTGTCCGGAGAAGAGTTTGATATGCGGTTTGTATATAGCCAACCAACCAACCCATATCAATATTCTTCTTATCATAATATTGATCCTACTCCTACCCAAGTTCAGCAACCATTATGTTCCTATCAATCCAATCCGACTTTTCCACCTACTCTAGACAGTTCTTCTAATCAGTCATTTGGGAGTTTTAATTATCCACAGGAATTTCAATCTTATACTGAAACCCCTTATCAACCCAAGACTAGTCTGGAGCAGACATTAGAAAAATTTATGGAACTGACGAATCAAATTATGAAGGATTTGAGTAGTAAGACAGAACTATACACCCTTCCTAATCAAACCTCCCCATTCCAAACTGAAATCCACAACTCCAGTCTTATAGATTCATCAAGTACAATGTCTGATAAGTTGTGTGACTTTGTAGTGTTTGATATACCCAACTGTGAAGGGTCCATTTCAAGTGAAACCACACCCAACCCTTGTGATCTCTACACCTCCACTCTTGAACCAAAACTTATTGAAAACCATACTTTTGATGAGGAGTTTGAGAATTTTAACCTTCACTTGAATGAGGTGATTGACGTTGGGGATATTTTGATTGATGAACCCGAAATATTGGATGATTTTGTCCCACCAATTTATCAAATCCTTTCACTTCCTTGTGGTCATCATCTTGAGCCTTTAATTCTTCCCGAACCCCAAATATGTCTTGAAGTTGATGATAAAGGTATACCCGAAGATCAGACCGAAATACAGCCTCCATCTTCCACATCTGGTACAGCAACACTCGACACACCAATTTGTTTACTCATTTCACCTTCTATTCTCTCCGGTTCTTCTTCTGTTCCTATAGTTCCAGTGAGTTTTGTTGAATCACAATCCGCTAATTCAAGTTCAATAATACCAGAAATTCAACTTGATTTAGATATTTTTGAAAATGAGGTAGATGAGTTTTTCGAGTCCTCTACCTCAATGATTTTTGATGAATCAAGTAGAATAAATTCTGGCACAAAACTCTTTGAGAGCAAAATGTTCAATCACACCATCGATAAAAGTTTTGACGAACTTTTTGCTGAAGAACTTGAATTTTTAAACAATACGGATTTTGTGATTGATCAATCTCCACCTATAGAGGTTGAACCGTCACCATTCCTTCTTTCTAATCATTCACATTCATCCTCATTCTTTTTTTTTCTCTAATTTCAAACCCTTTCCAGACCACCTTTTATCCCTTCCCCATTTTTTCTTGACTCGATACAACACATTCTTCCACCAGCCTATATGCTATACTGATAAAATCTTTGAATGGTTGGTGTTAACTTTTGGTCTTTGTAAAGTCTTACTTTGACCAAATGACTCACCCCCTCTTAAAATGTTTCGTATTGTCTAACTCATGTTTGAGGGGGGTATATTTTTGGCTCTTGAACATAACTTTTGTCCTCAAATTTGTGAGCCAAAAATAAGTTTGGTAGAGGATTTTTACTTTCATATATTTTTGCCCCTATTAATAATTTCCTCCCAAGTCTACAGGTTTTTGTGATCCAGCGGATAGCAACAGTGATGACACTGTTGAAAACAAGTTTGGGGGAGGTTTGTGCTTATTTACGCATCAAGTTGCATCATATTTTACATAAGCACAACATTTTCAAAAATTTCAAAATTTTTTTCTTTTATAACAAAAGAGTAGAAAGTGAAAAATTACATCCAAAAGATAAGAATAGTTTAAGAAAACCAAGAAAATTAGAAGTTTTCTTAAACGAACTAGTAATAAGTAGTTATGAGCTGTTGTCCCAAGGGTTAGTAAAATGAAGGAAGTCACTAATCTGAGAATAAAAATAAGTCTGAAAAATAGTTTCTATTCTGGAAGCCGAACATTTGAATGTCGATACCCTACTATATGCACTTACACACGTCTTGAAACTTGGGATAGTAGAGAATACCTTGAAATGCTCTTGTCTAAAATCCAAAGTATGAAGGAAATGAAAAAAAAGAAATGAAGAAAATATAAAAATGGTGAAAAGAAAAAAATGAACACCGGTTTTGTTATCGCCAAGGCAGCAATAAAAAAATACAGCGAGGGTGTCTCTTCACCTAGTGCCCTAAGGCCAACTGGTCTGGGAGTCACTGCTAAGCCTTAGGTGGTGCAAGACGAGGAAAACATTATCACCTAATCAGCGAGCACACGAGTAATCGGTTGGTTAGTACCTCAAGAAGTATTAACGGTCGCATGAAAATGTGTAAGCAAATCTAAATATTCATCAAGTTAAAAAGTACTGAGGTAGATGGACAAGAGTATGATAGCTTGAATTGAATTCTCCGAGTGTAGGGATGTTCTTTACACACAAGTGGGGTTATATGATCAGTGTTTGGATGAAAGGTAGGAATGAAGAATAAAGACGATGTTTTATTGAGAGATGATGTGATTTCTAACATTTTTTCATGACTATTAAGATAGGGCTCATGACAACTGAAAAGCTAGTATAGTTGGAAACTCTTCTTTTCAAGGCCTTTCTTTTATGGTTCTTATCTTTATATGTAAATTTCACCATCTTTCTTTTGTTATAGGATTTTGTGGGTGTAATCCGCTGAAAACCCTCAGGAGACAACACTCCTCCTACTAGGGACACCTAGAGATTTAACGGCTTGTTGCACGTGCTCAGTGCAATCGTGTCTGCCTACGAAAGTGTGCTTAGTTTTCTCCTTTCTTTTTCTCCTCTTGAATAAACTAGTTTGCTCGGGACGATCAAAAATAAGTTTGGGGGTATTTGTTCAGTTGATAAAACTGCACATTTGTATTACATTTTCCTACCATTTTCATATTAAAAAAGGACTTTAATATAATATATTATACATATGAGGGTTTATGTGTTAAAACACCATTTTCCATGTGTTGATATATTTTAATTAGCATTTGGTAGGAAAATGTATGCAAATAAATCTATTGACCAAATCCTAGTAGAAATAAGCCTACTAAATATTATTTGAGATTATGGTGCAGAATTTTCCAAGTTGTTATGCAGAATTTATCAAACAAATCAAGTTGTTGAAGAAAACTTATCAAATTAAGAAGCAAAACTTGGAGACCAAGTCTGGAAGCAACCGAAAGAAGATTTCTGAATTCTAAAGGTGCCTAGAATTGCCACATGTCACAAGAAGCAAGCCCAAGAATTTTGATGAAGAGATCCTCACCATTGAGCGCGGATCCGCGGCCAAACCCCCCTTGGACCGCGGATCCGCCGCAATCTTAAGGAGTTGGAAGACAAGATTTTGTGGGGTGAATCAAAGCTATATTTTACCAAGTTTTCAACAAGAAGATTCTGGCTTTGCACTATAAAAGGGCACCGAGAGCCTCTTGGAAAGCTATCAAGCCGAAGAGATCACGAAGCCCCAGACGCTCACGCATCCAGGATGATCATCGACTGTTCGACTACCTCCTTAGGAAAGATCGAGAAGCAACTAGTTGTAATCATTTTCTATGGAATAAAAGTGTAGTTTGTTCAAGTTGATTAATAAAGGTAGTTATTTTATTTAATTCTTTTTTTTCATTTTACATTATGTTTTCCCTCTTTGTCTTTTCATCTTCTTTTCCCAATATGCACGAGTAATTCTCCACTTGTTAGGGTTCGTAGGATTAGGGTAGGCTAATGGACGATGAAAATAATTAAACCCTTTTTAAGTCCTATAAATTTTAGGAACTTTATCAAAAGAATCATTAACATCCTAATCAGGCACGCTAGCAATTCTTTGCTAGTTCCGACCGCGCTTAGAGATTAGATTAATGATTGTTTTGGTAAAGGCTAGATATGAACGGAGTTCCGTGTCAAGATAAGGGTTAAGAGTGGGATTCCTTTTCCCTCCAGAAACCCTAATCTACACGCATCACCGTCGTTCTAATTCTAAATCTATTAATGGATAAAAAGGGTAACTTTTAATTAATCGTCCATAACTAATAAATCCTAACGAACCCTACAAGCCCTCTTATTATATTAAATACATTTTTAAAATAATCTAGATCTATATTTTACATTCTTGTTAAACGTA
This sequence comes from Agapanthus africanus, assembly GCA_030015575.1. Taxonomy (NCBI): domain Eukaryota; kingdom Viridiplantae; phylum Streptophyta; class Magnoliopsida; order Asparagales; family Amaryllidaceae; genus Agapanthus; species Agapanthus africanus. The sequence continues at coordinate 944,709,060 of CM057338.1, read as the reverse complement.
GATCTAGAAACCATTCTATAAAATTCTTTATCCCTCCTCTCTTTCTCAGCACATCTAAAGTAAAATTAAAAGGTTCCACGTTTCCCAGAGGACGACCCGTACTCATCTCGGTCTAGCTACGTGCGACACCGTTATTGATTGCGGTTAAACTACAAACACAAATTTCGAACTAATCAGTTTTTAATTTATCTAAACAGGATGGCTCCCACTGTTTCTCGAATCCTTCCTCAAACCATAAAAGAAGAATTACTCAGGATTAATCTCACCATATAATACTTGCTTAACCGTTCAGCCAGGCTAGTGTCGGTACTTCGAGAGAGGTTTTACGACGTTTTCGCGAAATTCATTAATTACAAAACCTTTTTTTCCTGGAGGCGTAGCCCCGCTAACACTGTTCTAGATACCTACTTGGTTTATAGCATTGATCGTTAAGTAAAGAATCTCCCGAGGCGTTGCGGATACTCACAGTAGGATCGGGATCCAAATATCATTGTGTGATAATCCTGAAGGAATCCTACCAACATTATCACACTCCAAATGGTATGCAGCACTAGCAAGTTTCAGTTTCTTTAGAAACTCCCGATGTGGATTTTTGCCCTATGCTCTTATGACCTTGACGAAGGCCAACATATCATAAGTCACATGTTAAGTTATACCCGTCATAGTCCAAGTTAATTTGAACCCGCCCGTACATACCCTTGACGAAGGACAAAATAGTAGTACGACTGTCCCAAACCAACGTATCTATCTATGCTACAGATGAATTTCCAGCAGCTACCAAACACTATACCTTGGCGAAGGTCAAAATACATAGCTTGAATACTACCGAATATTCAACTGAAATGACGGAGGGCTACGAATGGTTTTAGCGAAACCGTGAACATAGGGAACTTAATATAATCGAAGGAACCTGATAGCTTTTAAAAGGAGTGGTTTAAGCTCCGCATTTAAAAGTCTGCTGTTTTAAAATAACCGAGTGGTTTTAAAATTTGTTCGAATGATTCAGCTTTGGTTTGTTTGCTCTGCATTAATATAATGCAGTCCCATCAATTAACCTACCATTGCAGAAAACAACGAAAATACAAATACGCTTATGCCATCCGCATTCGTTACGGGGCCCTGTCATCACCCGTTAGGTTATTTAACTAACGACAGAGCGGGGGCTGGACTAGCGCGGATGCAAAACATAAGCAACGTCTATTATATAATACATATATAATAATATCCATTCGCTAGACGCAATGATAAATATTCCAGATCACAGATGAACACATTGGATATACTAGGAATTCCGCGTTTCGTTTGAGCCTATAACGAAAGACAGATTCCATGGACGTGATGAATAGCCAAACCCCACCCTAGACCCCTACGGGTGCAGAAAACTACCCGCCAAATACCCGAACTGAAGTAACATCACTCAACAAAGTGAGTAGGCCACTCGGCACTTCAAAGTACCCGGTAGTTTGTTCACCCCATCTTGGGTCTATCTTAGGAGCAAAAACAGTAAAAGAAATAATACAACGGTGGCTACAATCACAACCTGGATGTGCCCCGCAAAAGTAATATTACATCACTTTACAAATTTTACATCGAATGAAAAAATGAAAACTATCATCTCACATCCACGGCTATTCATCCACGATGATCCAACAAGTTCATATACACAAACCATCACAACAACATCACAGATATGTGCAACCCCGACTAATCGACGTATAGCAATTAGTCGACGTTTCTAAATACATATATACAACACAAAACTTGTAAAGTAACTACGACATTAGAATTCCGCGCGCAATTAGCAAACTTAAACAATTTTCCAAGACTTGAAAATCCAGTGAGCTAAAGTTCCAAAACCGATAGTTTTGAGCCAATCCAGGAGTCAAAACGAACTCGAAACCCGCCCGAACCTTCGCGGGAAGTTAGATCACGAAATTAACATCGATTCGGGGGTCTATAGAGGGTACCCCACCCTCGAGACCACCACGAGGTGGCCAAGGGGTGAGGCAAACCCGAAACTGCCCAAGGTGGGGCAGTTTCAGGTCCCCACCGCCAAAACCACCTTGTGGTGGTCTTGGGGAGTAGGCCCAGCCGTTTGGGCCCCCTGAAAGGTCCTCGGGGTGCGCACGCTCCACCCCGCGGCTTCTCGGTTCAAACCGTGAGCCCGCGGGGTGTGCAAACAACTCAAAACATCAATTTTGGAAACTGTTTTTTTCGGCAGTTTTTGCGTGACAAAAACGGCGGATTTATAACGTCGCTATAAGCTATCTAAGGTTTATGAAAGGCTCTGATACCATTTTAAGTCGATGTCGCACACCCCACGTGTTCGCGGGGAGGCGAAATTTGCAAAAATGATTTTTACGGGCTTCGCAACACCGACTAGAACCAAGGATCGTCCATAAACCCTAGCTAGCAAACTACTTAAGGTTTAACTACTCAGGTACGAAGTTATACCTCACGATACAGGTCTTTCGGGTCTTCATTGATGTCCTCCTCATCGTCGTAGGCTCCGACGATCGATCCGGATCGTAGCTTCTTCGAAAGTCTCCTCGAGTCAAAGACGATCTACCCGAGAGTCTATAGTCCGAGCTCCACCTCAAAACTGAGGTAACTAAGGCAACAAGCTTGCAAAACTTGATGGCCTAGGTGATGTAGAGTATGAAGACGGATTTATTTGTCTCTTGAAACCCTAGAATTCTCAACACATGAGAGTTTTTAGGGTTTTTATGTGAGGAAGAAGAAGAGAGTTAGCTTGAGAGCTCACTTGAGGAAAAAGAAATAATTTTGATAAATGATAATCATAAATGAAAATGAGATGGCTAACCTAACATGACCACAAGTATGGCTTGAAAAATATCTCATCAAAATATCTATGTTACAAAATATCTCACAAAAATATCTAAGTCAAATAGTCAAACCAAGTTAAGTGATCAAGCCAAGTCAAAAGGTCAAACAAAGTCAAGTAGTCAAAACTAGTAGCCATGCCTCAATTATCATTTATAGAAATAACAAAGACCTTCCTCTACCTCATAATTTTTTTAATCAAGTAAATGGTCAAAACCCTAATGAGGTGTCTCCTTCTGTGCTTCTCTCATCTGTATATACATACCCGCATTCGTGTTCCGAGACACACGAATACAAAGAGACGAAACTGATCCATCAATATAATACTAGGATTTGGCTTAAATCAAAACCCACTAGTATTATCCGCCCAAATATCATACGCACACAAGTGTACGTAAGTGATCGAAGCTCTGCCGTAAAACCATACGGCCTCTACACCTTTTGCCCGGTGCAGGGAAAACCTTTATGTGGGACTCTAAAGACCCGACACTATACTGCCAGTGGGTTTAACAACCGGCCGCAAGCGGTACTAGCTGCATGTAACGGTCCCCTGATAGATGTCGATAAGAAGGCCGATGAGGAAAGCCCATCCGAACTCCTACTGAGCCTGAATGTTACAATCTCTGTACAGTCTGGTCTGTTCGTCTAAGAGTATCGCATATCGGGCCTAGGGGGCGGTAATCGTCAGACCCCTAATAGTGCAATAAGTCATGTCGGAGAGTATCCCAATACACCCTGAGAAACTACTGGAATACCTACCAGTAAATCTCGCTTGCCTTGGCTAAGGACTTTGTATAATGGCCTTCCGAACACAGCGCGATATCAACCCCCAATACCGGGAGAGACGAATCCTATCTAACCGCCACTGCTTCCAAGTGCTTCGGGACTGCACCCTACTACTACCTGTTTGCATGACTCGTTTGAGCCGTGGTAGGGTAGTAATCAAAGTACAGTGGGAACACACTCGAGGCGAACTAGCAGTGTCAAGTTGACGGACTAAGCTGTACTCATGTCACCTGGGAACTGCTACCCGATGACAGGTATAATACCCACCAACAGTTCCCGACGAGTCCTGTCCAGTGTACTCATAACCTAATGAGCACCTGCATACTATTTTCAGTATGACGTACTGATGGCTGTGGGACATACCATCTCCCCTGCTCGGATGAGAAGCGTATACACTAGTCTACTGTGGAGTATCGATACCCCGTCTCGATAATCCTACGACTAGGGACCTGTATAGGATGTGCTTATAGATTACCCAGTCCCCACTAGTGTGAAAGTCATCACAACGCTAGTAATCAAGCAAAGATCCTAAGGGCTCTACCAATATGTATAAGCGATATGCTAAAAGAAACACATGCACATATTGAGGTACAAACAAACAAGGTAGCATACTACCATTTCGAGCAAGACTGTTACTATATCCGTGTATATCCCAAGCTCCCATTAAATAATATACAATCCAATATGATACAATAATGGCCTCTAGGGCATATATCACTAACAGATATCTCGCGTCTAGCGAGATTCGCGGAGCCGTGGCGGAGGCGCCTGTGATCGGTGCTGTGTGTCGGTCGGTGAGACCGAGGAAGCTACGCTCGGCGGGAGGCTCGGGAATGAGCGGGAGGCCGAAGCATCTTGGATATGCGATAGCTCGGAGGCGAGCTGGAGGGCCGAGAGAACTCAGTGTGCGGGAGGGCTCCGAGGCGAGCCGATGGTCGTTTGTAAGGTGATCATAGGGATGGTCTGGAAGGCCACCGATGGTCGAGAACATTCTCGGGTCGAAGACCCGGAGTATACTTCCAACGTACCGATCTTGATCCTTTCTCATAATTTCTGGAACACGTTACTTACCACGTATCATGATCTGGGGAAATACCACTTCTGAGCATCATCACATACCCTCGGCTTATCTACAAAATAATTACATATGATCGTCTCAAAATCTTTCTGGTCGATGTCCTTGGCCCATTATGGTTCATTCTAGAATATTGCATCCTCTTGAGGCATTTATTACTTTGTTATGACTGTTCACATAACATTTGTTGATTCAAATATCTTGTGTTTGCATATCTGTGTATTGTATCAGTTGTGTGACGGGTGCTTTATTAAACATTTATATGTATTGTTTTATATTGCTAGTTAGTCATATTCTTTATGAAATATATACTTGCATGCTCAACCGATTAGATATTTCATAAGCGTAGATATATACGTAAAACGATATACAATACATATCACCATTTGGAAACTTTGGTCACAACCGTATAACCAAATCACAATTAATAAGGTTTGGTTTTATGTAAACTTCATATCTAAACAAAACTCCTAACAACCTATAGACAATGCCTGGAGATTTTGAGAGCACCCTCTTATAGTTCTTTTAGCATCCACCTCACCGTATCTAATGGAAAGCAACTCAAATGGTATTATTCAAGGCAAGACAGATCAATAAGAATAAGGTTCAAGTTTGTTTATAAAGGTGCGATAGTCCCAGAAGTTCAGTGTTAGATAACAATTACTAGGACATATAATTTCAATATTCAGATCAAGCTAGTTGAAAACAAATATACACACAACTAGCATTGCATTATAGACTAGGGAGAGAGAAACCTACAAATACAAGGAAATCTACGGAAATAGTAGAAATTTGCATGTTGCGTTTTCTCTTTAGAATAGGTTGGGAATAACCAAAACAGCCTATGCCAAATGTGTGACCATCATATAACTACAATCTCAAATGAAAATTACTAGGTTATTGACACCAACTGTTCAGAACAAGCTACTTAAAATGAGCACAAATAGCACGACATTATAAAGGAGATGGAAAGGAACACAAACATACAAGTATAAGGAAATGTAGAGGAGGAGAAATTTACATGCCGCTGTTTCTTTTTCAGAATAGGCTGGGAGTGAACCATACAGCCCGTCCACTCTCATAGGACACTCCATAATAATACTCATAAGTGGAAATTACCCAGATCACGACAAGTAATAGATGACGTGTCGTCCACGTAAACCCACTAGATTTCTGGAGGCTACGGAGCTGGAATAAGTATGATGCATTGGGGACATTTCTCGACGCCTCACCTCCGAGATTACACCCGGCCTTTTAGAAGGCCTTTCCGGAGTACGTTCCCTCTTCGCTTGACCACCAGCCATTGCCCGTCTCCGAGCAATCATGGAGTTGAGCTTCCTTAGCTCCCTATCTCGTCTTCGAGATATCCTATAGCTGAGCTTCCTTAGCCTCCTTGTTCGTTTCCGAGCTGTCACGAGCTTCCTTAGCTCCCTATCTCGTCTTCGAGATATCCTATAGCTGAGCTTCCTTAGCCTCCCTGTTCGTTTCCGAGCTGTCACAGAGCTAACCTTCCGCAGTCTCCTCACTCGTCTCCGAGCTAATAGAGCCGAGCTTCCTCAGCCTCCTCGTTCGTCTCCGAGCTGTCACAGAGCTGAGCTTCCTCAGCCTCCCTGTTTAGCCGGGAGCATGGAGCATGGGCGTCCCCGTAACGGCTCCGTGCATCTCGTCACGACGAGATCTCCGCCGCTTCACGTCCCGCATCTCACACTAGCGTATCTTCTTGTTGGGGTCAAAAATTACACTCGGTTGACCAAGTCAAAGTCAAGCAACCCCAGCCAAGTGGGCCCAAGCCCAAGTCAACACTGAGCATGGAGGGGGCCGGCTCCATGCCAAAAAGGAGACGATAAATTAGTTTAAATGCATTTTTGTAGAAATAAATGTATAAAAAATGGGCAAAACCCAAAAATTTTGTAAACCACATGGCTTATGAGCAAAAAAAATAAGCATATAAGGCATGGGGTGGCACAAGTGCCATTTTGAAAAGCCCAAAGGACTATATGTAAAATGTATAGTTTATAAAAGACAAATATGATGAGAAAATAAAGAACAACTTTTCATTCTCTCAAAAAATATCTAAGGTTTGTGCCTCCATCTCCTTTTTCTCAAGTTCTCCATTTTCTTTTCATTTCCAATTAAATCAAGAGTTTAACTCTTTTTTTCCAAAAATAAATAGTTTTTCACCATAAAACCCTCAAAGGGGGTTCAGATCTCCCATCAAATCCCTAAAAGGAAGATTTTTAATCTCGCCTCCCTTTTTCTCCAAGATCCAGCAAAAGGGGAGGAGGAGGAAAAGGACCCACCTCAAAAAATCCAACTTTAGGAAGATCCGAGGCTCCAAGAAGAAGAAATGGGTCTCCTTTGATTATCTCCGAAGATCTTCGAGGAGTTCAACTCCAAAATCCAAATCCTCAAAGAAGTTTAACTCCACATCCAGACCTTTTAGAGTTTAACTACAAATCCAAATTTTTTGGGAGTTTAACTCTAAATCTATACATAATTCCTGTTTAGGAGTTCAACTCCAAAACCCCTCGAGAGTTCAACTCCCAGCCCATGGGCTAAGCCCTTTTCTCTGCTGGTGTTTCCAGGTGTTGCGTGCCGCGCACGTGACCCGCTGGTGCTCAGCACCCACGCGTCTGGCACGTGACCCGCGAGCGCCCAGCAACCACGCTCCACTCACGCATCCTTAGGACACTCCTTACCCCTCTTTTTCTATCACGCTCCATACTCAAAACTCGCGGGCCCCCGTAAACTCTGTGAGGCCCCCAATACGTCTAAGTCCCCTTCAAAACACAATACATGCATATTGTGTATTGAGTTCGCATGACCAGTTTTACCCGTCAATCAAAGGTTCTCTCGCTCCAAAAGCGATGGGGCAATTAACGGCAGTTTAGTCCGCGGTTGTCGGAGATTCGGATCCCCATAATCAATAAACCCGAGCCTACCCCAGGCAGGAGGAATCTGTAAGCAACGCATATTTCCTATCTTAATGGGGTGACGAAAAACACCCTATAGATTCTGACACGCCCGGTGGGACCTTTTCTCTCCTCCTATATTTCGGGTTAAACGTTCATGCGAACTCAATCAACATATATATCGATTTCCTGTACTGAAGTCATATTTTTTTTGTGCAGGTTAATATCTTTCAGTCACAATCTCGAACTCAACAATCATGTCTCCCAAGACAAGCTTCATTTCTGACACGACTCTGATTCCCAACGTGGTCAAGATCAATGCCCGCGTAGTTCTCTGTGCAAGTCTCAGCCGGCAATGGGAGGAGCTATCCCGTCAATTTGGTTCCGTCATTATCTACCCTACCGGAAGCGCTTATCTGGCGGAGGTCCCGGCAAACCAAGCGGCCAAACCAACCTCAAAGAGCAAGAGGCTGAACGTTGTGGTCGCCAAAGCATCCTACCCCAAATGCAAATTTGTATTCAAACGGCTCTCTACTGTTCCGACTGGGGGCAAGCCTGTCAACACCAATGGAGCCACAAAGCATCTCCAGCAAGCTCAGATGGCGCCCTTGACAATCGCGTGAGCAGGCGTCTTCTCTGGACTCTCTGTCAATCAGTCTCCGCCTTCTTCCCGAATGGCCGAAACCTTCCAAGTGCTCAAATCGGAAAAGCTGAGGCAGAAACGGCTCAGATATAGAACCAACAAGAGGGCCAGGACTCCAGCCAAGTGGCAAGAGCAGGGTTACCCCGTGAGAACAGCCGGGTCGGCCGTAAAAGTCAGCAACTCCTTCGAATCTCTAAAGTGGGTTCATAAAAATGCCATGACTGCCAGAATCAAGAAGACAACAATTTGAATGATGCTACAAAAAGACGTGTTCCAGCCCCAACAGAGAAGGCATAACACTGTCTCTTCAAGAGTCTATCAGGTGCTCTATGCGGCACGAAGACAGCGGGGCAAAGCCAGAAAAGAAGCGCCAGCTCCACTCAAGGACCCGATTAGGCCAGCCGTCTTCAATCGATTGTCCGTTACCGAAACAGAAGGGATACGACAGCGGTCCACGAAATCAGCTGCCAATGATGAAAAGACGACCGGATATGTTATCCACAAAGTCTGCATGGCAGGCACGCGTCCCAGCGACAACCCGCGCAGCAAAAATAAGGATGGGGCCACCACATCTCAAGCCCAATCTGGCTTGAATATGGCCGGCACTCCCCAAGATCAGCCTCCGCTTGACGATGAAAACCCTTTTGATGAGGACGATAGGCAGAAAGGCCCCTCAGTCCATGTAGAGTCAAGCTTGGATAGAAAAAAAGAGCCGACTTTCCGCCCTAGGACCATAGAGCAAGAGTTGCTTCAAGAGCTCCGAAAACAGCTCAGGAGCAAGGATAAAGAGATGGCCAAACTTTATTCAAAAATTGATGATCTGACGAACGTCATGATGCAGGTCACGGCTTAAGTTGCTCGGGCGCCTTCCAATCAAGCGCAAGCCTCTACTCATAAGCCGAGTGATAACAAGCCGAAAAAATCGATACTTGTCCTTGGGTCCAAGTTTAGGCGATCCACTCGAAAATCGACCACATTCCACTTCTGGGGACGCCTTGGCCCCAGATGGAATTATCTCGCTAACACAAGATCGGATAATAGATTTGGTCACCAGCAAGGTTAAAACATTGGTGGCCGAAGTCGAAGCTCAGAAAGAAATTAGCAGTAGTGGGCGGTTATATCCCACACAGTACGATCTGATTATGTTCCCCAGCGGCTACGTCATTTCTAAGTTCGGAAGATTTGACAGGACGGGAAACGCAAATCAGCATGTCGCCCACTTTAAAACGTCCTGCGGAAATATAGGGGGCAATGATGTGATTCTTCTCCGCTAGTTTATCAACAGCTGACTAGTGTCGCTTTCGACTGGTATGCAGGCATACCAGATGGGTCCGTCACAACTTTCGCCCAAATGGAGTCTCTGTTTCGGCAAAGGCTCATGAGTGTCAGTGATAAAATCTCCATTACTGACCTTGTGAGGACCGAGCCGGGGAAGAACGAAAACAACACGGACTTTATCGCCCGGTGGCGTAATTTCACGGTCAAATGCAAACCAGCGCTGGAGCAGGACCAGTCCGTCAACCTTCTTATTGAGAACCTCAGCAATTGGATGGTCCCATTCTTATATACAGAAGGCCTCAACACGTTTCAAGAGTTGACCAAGAAAGTACAAATGTTGGAACACTCGAAACAAGAGTCTACCCTGGACTCTCAGGGAGAAAAGTCTTGGAAGAGCGGAAAAGAAGACAACCGTAAAAATGGGAGCTCTAACAAGACCAACGCCTTTAATACGTCTAACAACGAAGACAAGCGAAAGGCGAGCGGATCAAAAACAGACCAGTCCCAAAAGCCAGTGCTAAGAGGAGAAGGGATTTCCCTGGAGAAGAAGGGCCTTCCTTGGTGAAGAAGAAGAACAAGGTTTATTCTTTTAGATGGAACAAGATCTGTAAGATATTCAAGGATGCCCTGAACAACAGTCTATAATTGCCAGAGTCGAAAAGACCTCATGATGCAAAAATGACTGACAATCTCCTGTATTGCCCAAACCACAAAGTAGTGAGCCATGCGATCGAAGATTACTATATTTTCAAAGACTGGATCGAGAAGCAATACAAGACTGGAGAGATCGAACTGTCCAAGAGTGTGTTAGTGAATAATCAAGTTTCAACCACCAAGTTTATACAGACAGAAGCTGAAGCCTTCTGGGATCAGATGGCTGCATCCGCTGCCCCGAGAGATGAATCCGACTTGCCACAGCCTCCATGGAGAATGCATATATCTAAAAAGATGAAGAAGATACTAAAGCTACTTTAGAAAGAGCCCGGAACGGAATGGGAAGGGAAGAAGGAGCCTACCATTCCAGTTACCAATTCGGCTCGATCAGGCTCAAAATATAAAAAAACTCAAGAAGAAGAAAAGTGCAGCTCAACGCGAAAAAGAGTCTACAGGGAAATCGACCATTCAAAAATATATCGATTCCCTCGAAGGCTATGAATAAAAGGAAAGAACTCTAATTCAGTTAAAGGGGTTCTTCCCCGTAAAAGCGGCTGAGATTCTGGAGGAGCTAGAAGAAGACTCCAATGACGAGATCCCTATAGTGACCTGCTACGTTGTCCATCTTGGTAGCGACTCTAAAGAACTCTATTTTCCCAAAGAGGATGAGGAGCTCGCCACAAAGGCCAACCAAATCCAGCTCAGAAGCGGCAGGACTCTACTGTCAAATCAGGGCAACGCCCCAAAAGGAAAGAAAAAACAAGTCGCTAATGAAGAAGATAGCTGTTCACCGCCAAAAGACAGAGACCGAGACATTAGGACGCCTAGCCTGAATTTTAGGGGCAGACGCTATTTGGACACTTCCACCCACCTCTCTGAAGATACCAAATTGATTTATGGCACCATATATCAGAGGTTTTGACAGATGCGACTGTTGTAGCAGATTTTATCATATTCACCCTCATTTATGAGGGGTTTTTGACCGTGGGGACGCTTTTCCCTGCAGGCGCAAGACCCTGCAGTTAATTACATTATCGGGTTGAGATAATCATTTTCTCCTGCTCCAGCAGTTCACTTCGTGTCGTGTGTATTTTTGTTTATTTTAGTTGCCCGTGGATTGTATACGGAGACTAGTTTATGTCGTCACCCGTAGGGAGCGGATTAGTCCAAATCCGTACATTCAAAATTATTTTGTTTTATTCAAGGACCGTTAATCTAGTTTGATATTAAGATCAACTTAAATATATGAGCATTTGGGATCAATTTATTTTTAACTAAGGATACGTCAATCCTATTTGAGACTAAGATCAACTTAACAATGTTTTAAGGATCATTAAATTTTATTAACATCTAGCAACAGAGCATTTTGGCTTAGCTACAAGAAAACTTCAAAGACTTAGCCAATTTAGGCTTAGTCTGCTCAGTCTTTTTTTGTTGTTCAAAAGTGATAAGCACTTATTTTGGCTCTGTTTGTTCAGCCCCTTTTTTTGTGAAAAAGTGCTGATCATTTTTTTGAAGATCTGGCGCTCATATGGGTATCATGTGAAGCCTTCAGTTATGGGCGGTGTCCAATCAGTGCTAAGCACTTAGTTATTTTGGCTGAATATTTTATATGGCATCCACGTTAGGAGTATGTGCGACGCTGTCCCATTTATTTTGTTGAATGCCCACGCGTGTTTCATGTGAGGCGCTGGGTACTGCCCAATCAGTGCTAAGCACTTAGCCTTTTTGGCTATATATGAAGTGCTAAGCACTTTTCATTTAGCGCTCACGTGTATTTCACGTGAAGCGCTGGCCTTCTGCTTTGGGCGCCTACATGTTTTTCACGTGAGGCGCTGGGCACTGTTGGAAGGGCGCCAATGTGAGGCGCTAAGTTATTTTCTTTTTCATAGATTGAATCTCTGTTAATAGTATTTTGACCATTAATGATCACCAAGATCTTTGTTTTGAAGATCTGCGATCAGGTTTTCTTTAAGAACTAAGTTCTTATGGGTTTTTTTTCTTTTTTCTCTTTTATGAGAACTAAGTTTCTTTTTGGGTTAAACCCTATTTTCCGAGGAATTAAATTCTTCTTTTTAACCTAGTTCTTTTCTGAATCTTTAATTCTCAAGAACAAGAACTTCCCGATGAGAATTAAATTCTCAACTTGTGGGAGACTTATCTTGTGGATCTATGATCCAGAAAAAGAACTAAGTTCTTGAGAAGGGTTAAACCCTTAGATATGCTATGATAGGTAAAGGAGATAATTTGCTCTCTGTGGTTTCTTTATCTAGGATTTGATAGGAAAAAGATCTTCTTCTCTATTGAGAAGTAAATTCTATGTTGAGAGTCTTCTATATTTTTGTAGAAGCTTATGGGAGGGTTTTCTTTATATAAGACTTGAAGTCTCGGGTTCTTTAAATAGGAGACAAATTGTTAATTAGTTTTGAGAAAATCTCTTATTGACAGTTTCCAATTGATTTAATTGGTCTCAAAATTTGTTTGGAGAATTTTACCCACCGTTGGATCTTTCATCAAAGAATTTCTGTTTTATAGAAAATGTTTTCTTGTTTTTAACAAAAGTGGGAAAATATTTTTCCCATATACAGAATTTTATTCTGTCTAACGGTGATTTTTAATCACCATTGGATTTTTGATCCAAGGGCTCTCTATTTTACAGAGAGTAATCCTTCTTTATTTAGAAAGATTGAGAAAATATATTCGCCAAAATAGAATTTAATTCTATTATTGGATTTTTGATCCAACTGAGAATATTTTTCTCTCTTAGAAAGAATTGGGAGATATTTTCTCCTGATAGAATTTAATTATATTGTTTGATAATTTATCATCACCATTGGATGTTTGATCCAACAGCTCTGTTTAATAGAGAGTATCCTAATTCTTTAGGGAAATATCCTCATGTAGAGTTTAATTTTACTGATTTAAACATGGGTGCCGGCGCTCACGTGTTGTGCACGTGGGCGCTACTTAAGAATTTAATTCTTATATATGATAGACGCTCCTGTGCTTTGCACATTAGCACCTACGTGAGCTTCACGTGCGGCGTCATCATAGGATTCAACCCTAAGGGGTTGGCGCTGGCTGTAATGATCCCAAAATCTTTATACATTTGTATTATCCCTCTTCAATAATATACCGTATTTATTTGTACTTGGTATTTTCCTTTTTCTATTAAATTTATTATTATTTTATTCCTTAATCTATTATGTATTTTTTTCTAGGTACAATTTCATTTTCTTATATTTAAGTTTTTAACTTCTCATTCTTATTTTTCCTTTCATAAATATTTAACCAAAATCCATTATTCTAATTCTCTACAGCCCATCTAAAAAGCCCATTTTCTTTTTAAGCAACATCATATATTTAATTCTAATTAAATATATGTATGAACAACCTTATAGCTTATTGGTTAAGTCCTTGCATTGTTATTCCATAAGTCACATGTTCAAATCCCCATTCTTGCAATTATTTTTATCATTTTTTATTCTTCCCATAACCTACAAATGAGACCTTTCATTTCCAAAATGAATGGTGACCTTTCATTTCTCTTTTAATCCTCATGTTAAATGCATATATTATTATTCACCATTACAACATCCTTATTTGTCCTCCTCCATCTTTTCCTTCCTCATATTTTTGTATCTCTCACTTCTTCCTCTTCACCAAGATGACAAGAAGAAGAACATGAAGAAGTCTTCAAGAAGGTCTCGCTAGTAACGCGAGGCTATCGGCGGATAGACAAGCCCGGTGACAATACCGGCTTGTGCATGTAAGTCCCTTCTCTCTTTCCCTCCCTCCATCTCTTTCTTTTTCTCTTTAGATTTCTCTTATTTTATATTGCCATGAATAACTTCTCTTGACATATCATAGTTCCTAAATAATTAATTAAATGTATACATATATAAATAATGAACACACAAACATATACACATATATAGTTTGTAAAGTCTTTTTCATTACTCTCAATTCACATGTTAAGATTTCATAGTGACCAATTAGGATTGCATGTTTATTGTTTTATTTTAAATCACTTTATTTAAAGTTTGTAAAAAAAAAAAATGAAGTTACGAATAAATACCATGGTTTTCTCATTTCTCACATATAACATATCAATACCTTTAGTTTTAAAATAATTTTTATAAATTAATTTTTAATTCTGAAAATTTCAGGAAATTTACATATGATAGAATATATTATTTTGTACACGCTGTAAAAATTTTAGATCGAACCGCATAACGGTTTAGGAATTTCATCATTTTTATTCACTGGTCGTAAAACAGAAAATTGTAGTTATCGGTCAACTTCTAGGATACATAACTTGGTCTAAAGATATCCAAATTGAGAAAACTCAGGTTTTTTTGATATCTACATCGAATGATATAGATTTTCTTAGTTTTATAGTTTTACTGAAAACCCATCTAAGATAAAGAAAACTGCGTCACAATATTAAGTGACGGATTTGGACACCGATTCGCACACTGTTTTTAAATTGGACATAACTCGAACACCCGATGTCCGTTTGTGACAAAATTTAGATGTGTAGATGCACAATTGATAGAACTATAATTTATGTATATTATATTACTTAGGAATGCATGAAACAACCTGATATAGGCTTTGCAATACAATATATAGTTGCTGTCCAGAAATCTGAATTTCTGTTTTAAACGCTGATATTAAAATGATCATAACTAGAGCTTCCGAAATCCAAATCATGTGAATCTTGGTGTTTTCGATAAGTTCATCGAAATACCTAAAATTTTCTAATACTTTTCATAACCTGAAAACTGATGGAAATTAACTCAAACTGCATTTTAAAAAATATGTGACGGTGCCGAATAGATTCTGATCTGTTTTGCGCGACGATACGAAAACATATATATCTCTCAAACCGGTAGTCATATTTAGGTAAAACTGAAACTCACGCATGCAAAACATTTAGAGCCATATTTCTGTTTATATTTCGCATTCGTTCAACTTGATTAATTAGTCATACATAATATTTCTTTACAGCATTGTTTATGGTAGTTACTCGAATAATATACTTGACTCATTTCATGTTATTCGAACATGTATACATATTTAGCTTGATCATTAAATTGTTGTATGTACATAAAGACGATAATTAAATACTTGAGTTGTATTTTGAAAAATATACAATAGTATTTTTACAATAAACCCCCTCAAGTTTTATAAATTACAATAAGGTCCCTAACAATTATTGAACATCAAATTACCTTCTTGTAGTCTGACTCGGGTTAGAGTATGACTATTTCTGACTTGAATGTGATTCAAGTCAATCTATATTCTTTTATATTCCAACTCAAGATGAATACATGAATTCCAGATTCCAGTTAACAATCTATATAACTTGACCGAACCGAACCATAGATATTCCTTTTACATGATTCCCAGTATTCCATTTACATGACTCTATGGTTATAACCGTTTCCTGATATCATGGTTTCGGTCAGTCAATCAGTCAATCAGTCAATCAGTCAATCAAAGTCAATCAAGCAATCATTACAAGTTTACAAGATAACAATACAAACATGACATCGCGGGGTTTAAAGGGGTAGATTAGTACGGAAGATGTTAAAAGTGGAATGAGGTGGTCAGATTAAGACACCTAACCTATATTCCGTTGCTGTTGTACCGTGGCATAAACGGTTCCTTGTACTATACGTGCCCTTAGTCTCTGGCATATAGAGACTCCCCTCGTATACACTGGCATCCTCCTGTACCAAGCTACAAACAATTACGTTAAACAATATTTCATAATATTCTACACTACAATACTTTAGAAAATACTATACTCTGTCACTCTTATTCTTCATTATCCTTTGGGACTTACCGAGTGACCTGTTCGCTGACGACATTCTATTTCTCTCTTCTTGGAATGTCGTCAGGTGCGTTGGACCAAGTTGAGACCGAGCCAACAACTGAAGATTTGGAGCAGTTCCAAGAAGATCCAGAGCTCTAGACTTTGTACTTGTTCTTTCCAGCATTTCCTTTTATTATTATGCCACTGTTTAGGCATTGCTTTCTTTTTTCATTCCAGTTGTATTTTCATTTCATGCATTGTATAAAGAATGTTATTAGTAAAAGTTGATGTTATCTCAATCTCATTTGTCTCTTGTGATTATTTTATATTGCTTAGTTACGCTTAGCGTATGTACTTCTGAGTACATACGTAGCGGGCCTCGTCACGACCACTTCGCCGTACATTGGGAAGCGGGGCGTGACACTGGCGCTCTCATGGGGATCACGTTAGGCGCTGCCTCATTAAATTTTAACAGAGCTTAGCTCTTTAGCTATGTTAAAATATTGGGGGAACAAAGATCTTTGTCATGGCCCTCTGGTAGATAGCGCTAGCGTTTTTCAAACCGAAGGGCATCACTTTATAGCAGTATATGCCCAATGGGGTTTGGAAGACAGTTTGCTTTTGGTCTTCAGGATGCATTTTTATTTGATTGTATCCTGAAGATCGATCCATGAAGGAGAAGACCTCATGGGTAGACATGCTATCGATCATCAGCTCGGTAACAGGTACTGGGAAATCATCCTTTGGACAAGCTTTATTGATGTCCTGAAAGTCCACGCTGATACGCACCGTCCTATTTTTCTTCATCACCGGAACGATGTTAGCAATCCAGTCGAGATATTGAATTTCTTGGATGAAGCCGAAGTCGATTAGTTTCTTGACTTCAGTGACGATACTCATCTCAAGTTTGAGTCGCATCTTTCTTGGCGCCTGTTTGACTGGCTTTATGTCCGGTGATATAGCCAGTTTCTATACTACCACTTTTGGATCTAGACCCGGCATTTCAGAATAGTTCCAGGTGAAGCAATCTTTATAATGCATAAGCACATCTTTTAACATGGCCACCTTTTTTCAGATAGCAATTCACTGACGAACGTTGGTCTCAAATCATTTTCCGTCCCTAAGTCAATTTTTCTTAGATTATCCGCCGTGGTGTGTATCCCATCTTCCAGCTCTTTTGGCGCTGTGGAAACTCTGAGATCATCTCGTCCTTGCCTTCATTTGCGAAGCACCTGTAGAAGTTATTCATAGTCTCGTGTCCTTCCTCTTTAGAGAGTGTTATCATATTGCAGGTACGAGTTCGCTTTCATTCTTGATGTTGAGTTAGTCCTATCCTAATGGTATAAGTCCTTTTTGGCTCGTACTTTTGCAGTGGGGTTACCCTCCAGCTGTTGGATAACATAAACCTATCTTGTCGATACTGGTCTTCTACCCAGTCTTTGAAGGTGAAGCAGTTTTCAAGGGGATGACCAATTACTCGGTGATAAGAGCAATAACCCGGGTGATAGACCTCACTTATTTGTTCGGAGTGCCGAGACTCCGGAAGTATCATCATTTGGTGCTTCATGAAAAGGTTGAATATTTTCCTTGTCTTGTCTTAAGGGAAAGAGTATTCCCGACGTATTTTCTTTATAAAAGACGGGCTCCAATCGAGTTTTTCTCGATTGCAAGGCATCTTGGATCCACTTTTTTGTTTTTGAATGTTGTTTGCGCTCTTTGCCTTGTTTTTGCTTCTATTTCGGGATTTTCCCCTTTCGCGAGAACATACAGTGGCCGGGGATGGATAGCATTATAGTCTACCTTCTTCGCAGATTGCTGACTGAGACGTTGCGTCCTGACTTTTTCATAAATAGCCATTTCGCGGCTATGATTGTCCCGGCTTGTTTGATAAGCTTCTTTTATTAACCTGTCAATTTGTTCTTCCAGCAACGGACTTAACGTTTTTAGAGCGGGATCTCGCTACGATTTGACGTCACGGCTATTTAGAAGAGCGTCTTTCGCTTCACTGGAGCTGTTTACGACACGGTAACTGTGGATCTGCTCCCGTTTCTTGGACCGAACGTATCCGATCCCGGTTGTCTCCATCTTCCCATTGGGCATCTTTCGCTGAGTCCCGTGAATATCCTAAATTTTTTTATAAAATTGGGCTTATCGAACAGTTTGTTCGAGGGGTATACCTTGGCATCTTAACAGCCTTTTCAATCCTTCCGCGTAGTATTTTAGCAGATGGATTGGTTGAAGCCTGTTCAATGCAAAATCGGCACCATACCAGACTTCTTTTTCTACTTTGGTCTTCGTAGATTGGTAGAAGATGATCGCCTTTTCACCTCTTCGCCTAAGAGGCATGTAGAAAGTTTGTAGCTCTTGTACATTGTATGTATCGAGTGCATCAAGTTCCTTATAATACTGAGGCGGAGCCATTGTAATTTGTAGACTCTGATCTGTTCCGGAAAAAGTTTGCATTAACGGGCGGACGGAGAACACTGCATTGGCCTCGTTCTCAGAGTCGCTGCCAAAGAGCAAGATAGGAGTAGATGGTCTAGACTTATTGTTTTCTTTTTGAAGCTGCCCCGAGTAGACTATTTCTTCATCTTCCTCGGTATCGCTCCCAAAGATTAGGATAGTGGCGATGGACTTCTGTTTATTCTCTGGCTTGTGACACCTTTCAGTATCCTCAAAGTCTGGTAGGAAGTACTTTGCGTCTTCGTATCTCCGGACTTCGTTTACGGAGAATGGGTTTAGTTCTCCCGTGATGGTGTACTTCGAGCCATCCTTGAAATACTTCATGCACTGATGTTGTGTAGAAGAGATGACGTTGTACTCGTGTAACCAAAGCATACCGAGCAAGGCGTTATAGCAAGTTTTGGCGTCAATGGCATGAAATTTGATGTCGGTGATGAGCATCCTGAAGCATAGCGTCAGTATTACGGACCCAAGGGTCCATGATGACTGTGATTCGAACCCAGAAATGGTAATTTTATCTCGGGTAAGGTGTTGAACGTTCATGCACATCTCTTTTATCACTCTCACGTTGAGAAGGTTAATGGAGGATCCATTGTCGACAAGAATTTTCCCTATTTTGATGTCGTGGCAATACCCGGTGGCGTATAATGGGCGATTATGCTCGCATGTACCGAGGAGGAGATCCTCATCACTGAATGTAATGTCAGCCATGTGGACCTCTGCCAGTTCATCTTTCATCTTCTCCTCTGCGAGGAAAGCTTGGAACTGATCGGGCTCTTATAATGCCTTGATCAGGAAATCTCATACCTCTTTGGATAGAAAGAGAGCATCCAATATGCTCAGTTGAAAGGGTATTTTCCTCAGATGTGTTAGGACATTGTAATCCACCTTGTTTTTCCTAGGTGGGTCCCTTGCTGCGAGCTCATTGACTGCTTCTTCATCGAGGCTCAGGGATTTTCCCTTTCCTTTTGTCTGTTTTATTCGAACCTTTGTTTGTAGGTTCGAGATTCTTCTCAGGCAGCATGCGGTTACGCAGCTAAATATTCTTCCAGTTCTTCTCTTCTTCTTCTTTTTCGGAGGTGGAGTCTTTGAAAAGAGGGTTGAGGGGTATTTCGTCCTCAGAATCGCTCCTAAAGGTAAGAACTTGGGGTTTTCTCCTTCCGAACTGGTACCAACCATATGACAGTTGCCAGTCGTTTCTTCATGCGCGTTTGTGGCACTATTTTGCCATCGACGAGCATAAATTTCGCGCTTCATTCTCTTGAATTATTTTTTATGGGTAACGTATCCTTACCACTACTTTTTGAAGGCACCGCATTCCTCGGTGGGATGAGTGACCTTCTGATGATACAGGCAGTAGTCCGGATATGATCCTTCTTTATCGAGATTTATGATCCCGGGAGTGTTCCTTATGAGAGGTGGCAGCTTCATCCCCATTGATAGGGCTTTGGCGAACGGTTTCTTTGTTTTGATCCTGCTCTTATTCGTAGCAGGTGTGCTTTGGTTTGGTTGGAGTACTTTATGACTTGTCCTTGCCACAGCTTCTTTGTCCTGATGCTAACGCTTAGCCTTTTCGTATATGGCCGTCCGCGTTCTTGATCAGCTTTTCTTTTTTGAAAGGCTTCATTTAACAGCCTCTCGATCGGGTCTTCTGGCAGTTCCGGGGATTTTAGCGCCGATTCTTCCCCCAGTTCATCTGTGTTGTTTTCTGACGCTGAGAGAGCCTCTTCATGATATAACGACGAATAGGAGACCATGTGGCAACTTTCTACACGGTCTTCGGTATCTTCTGACGAGCCATTTTCCTCATCATTATCACTGTCTTCGTCCTCAAGAATATGCTTGAGGAATTCTTCGAACGTGACCGGTGTCCGTGCCTTCTGTTTGTACTCCTCCAGCGCGTCAATGTATTTTTGTAGATCTGTGCGCTTGTCATCATACTCGATAGGCTGCACAGGCTTCTTAGTTTTCTTCTTTTTCTTTGAAAACTTTGAAGGCTTGACTTGGGTTTTTTCCTTCATCAACAATTTTAGGTACGGGACGAGGTTTCAACATCCCTCCAATTATTTCGGGTTCAAGTGGGCTTTTCCACCTGACTGCTGGACATGCCTGTAGATCCTCCAGCATTCTTTTAGTTTTTGCTGAAAGAACGATTTCCCGTGGAGTTTCTTCCACGAGTGAACATGATGCCCCCTGCGTATCCACCTTTTTGGGAGTATGCTTCTAGAGTGGGTTTACCCTCCAGTTATCAGACAACGCGAATTCACCTATTGATACTGGTCCTCGACCCAGTTTTTGAAGACGTGGCAATCTTCAATTGGGTGGCTCACCATTTTGTGGTAGGAGCAGTAATTAGGGTTGTTGACGTCGCCGGATTGCAGTGGACGCCGCGGGTCTGAAAATGTGATTAGTTTATTACGCATTACTAATTCGTACAGTCTCTTCGTCTTGTCACGGGAAAACGAGTAAGCGCGCCCTAGTCTTTCCTTCAAGGATGGGCACGGACGTGCGTTGTTTTGGCGAGCAGCTGGTTTTGGGCCACTCGGTTGTTGCTGCGTATTGGCAACGAAGGTTTTTTTCTCTTTACCCTTGCTATTTCGAAGGTCCTTATTTGAAAAGAAAGGCACGTGGCCCGTCTGGTCCATTTGAGCCAGTTTATCTATCAGAGCCTGAAAAGTTGTTGGTTTGAAGAATGTCATGAACCGGGACACGGTCGTTTGAGGATCAAGAGTCCCGATGAACACGCCTACGGCAGAGGATTCTTTAATGCGCGGTTCGTATTTAGACCACAGGTTCCGCCACCGGATCGCGTATTGGACTCGGGTTTCTCTCGGCTTTACCCTGGCAATGATTAATGTCGTGATCGGAGTACGTTCGCTATCGCTGGTGAAATGTTGTGTGAACAGCACTTCCATCTCTGGGAATATTTTCAGGGAGTCATTTGGGAGCTCCGAGTACCATTTGAAGGCCGTTTTTGACAGGCTGCCAAGAAACTGGCGAAGCAACAATTTATCGCTTCCTCCAGTATTGCCGCACAGAGCTTTGAATTGCGCGACGTGTTGATGAGGGTTGCATGTTCCTTTGTAAACATGGAACTTGGGTATCGTATATCCCGGCGGGTATTTGATTTAATCATACTAGCCTGGATGCGGTCATCCGGTTCTGACAATTTTGCCAGCGGCCTTATTAGCTTGATGAGCTCTTATTTGTTGAGCAATATAATCATCATGGGAGGCTTTGGAGATCGTTTCTTCTTTGTCCGCTGATAAGGCCGGAGGGGGGGTTTGATGTTTCCCCTTTGTCATCGTCGATGATTATCGGCGGCTCTTCGGCCGGGGGTTCTGGCTGGATCATCATTCTAACCATGTCTTAGAACAAGAGAGCCATCTGCTTTATGTTAGCAGCTTGCTCAGTGGCTTCCTTGTCCTTTCTCTCGAGCACCCTTCGTAGAAATTCTGTATCGGTATCCTGCTATTGGCGCTGTTCAGCTTCCTTGTCCGGACTTTCTTTCTGGTAAGTGCTGCCATTTTGGTCAGCATTTCCTGGAGCTTCTATTGTTGCTCCTGAGCTTTGATCAGCGATCGAGTTTGCGATCGGTGACTCACCGAAGCACGGCTTTCTTCTTTTCCCGAAGCCATGTAGACCGTATATATTGTTATGCCCCCAGCCTTGGGGTAGTTAGGTCTATCGCCTTTGGAGTTTGCTACAAGCGGTAGGGTTTTCTCCAGTCTCGTTCTTTTATGAGAGATTGGAGTTGAATGAGCCGTTGTGACAGGCACCTGTGTAGGAGAAGTCTCCCGTCGCATGGTGGAATAGTGATTTTTTTCTTGTCTAACCTTTAATTTCTTTGGTCGACGATTGTAGTTTTGGTCAATCACAGAGTCCTGGACTTTTCACCAGACCCTATGAATTTAAGAGGAGAGCCGCTGATGAGGCCGCTCCGGCTTTGCCTGCACAGGGACTTCTACCGGCAGAGGTGATTTCTTCAGCACCGCCGTCGGGGAGTTCTTACTTACCCTCCTGAGCAGATCAAAGTTTTTTCCGATTGGAACAACAGCGTCGACTTCCACCATTGGAGCTAGTGGGGTGAGTCCAGAGGGGGAGTTGCCCCCAGCTTCTCTCACTCGGCGCTAGTAGCGACGTCGAGCGTGCCTCGCAGAAGGGACCGTCTTAATTTTGGAAGCGGCTTCTTCATGTCCCTGGTTTTGCTGAGGAGCATCAATCGGTGTCAGCCTGTTGAAGACCAACATCCTTGTTAAAGTTTGAGAAGGAGCAGCCAGCCTTTCGAAAACGGACCGTCTGGTTGGGGGAGCGCCTTTGATGGCTTTGCCTATAGGAGGAGTTAGGAGGGCTATCCATTTTGGGGTAGCCCCTTCAGGCATCACGATCTTCTTTACGGGCCCGTTCGTTCTTTTACTCAGCCTGTTGAAGACTGAGATGCCAGATTTGGACGGCCCGTTGAGAGGGGACGTTGTGGTTATTAGTCGATTAAAGACCGACCTTTTAGGAGCTTCTTCTTGCGGCGCTAAGGCACCGAAACTCACAGGTGGGAGTATGGTCCCAAAGAACATCTAGTAGTGGCTTGTGTAACTTGGCCCACTGGCATTGAGAAAATAGAGGCCGCGTTGGGCCCATAGGTCACTCCTCCAATTGAGATGGAGCGGGAGTTGCTGTTGCATGTAGTGCATTGAGAAGCCAGTGATTTTCTGCACAGGAAAAAGACACCAAGTTTTAGTATCTCGAATCCAAGGGCAACCATAGCGAACCGCGATTTTGTTCGCGAAACACGACACACGAAGTATGGAGTGGAAAGAGAAAAAGGTCCCACCGGGCGTGCTAGATCTGTTCACTGCAGAAAAACAGAGACCGAGACGTTGTGACATCTAACCTGAATTTTGGGACATACGCTATTTGGACTTCTCCATCCACCTCTCCGAAAATACCAAGTTGATTTATGGCACCATATATCGGAGGTTTGGACAGATGTGACCGTTGTAGCAGACTTTATCAGATTCCCCCTCATTTGTGAGGGTTTTTTTTATTGTGGAGACGCTCTTCCCTACAGGCGTAAGCCCCTATAGTTAATTACGTTATCGCATTGTGATAACCATTTTCTTCTGCTCCAGCAGTTCACTTCGTGTCATGTGTATTTTTGTTTATTTTGGTTGCCCGTGAATTATATACGGAGACTAGTTTATATCGTCGCCCGTAGAGCGCGGATTAGTCCAAATCCATATATTCAAAAATATTTTTTTTTATTCAAGGACCATTAATCTAGTTTGAGATTAAGATCAACTTAAATATATGAGCATTTGGGCTCAATTTATTTTCAACTAAGGATACGTAAGTCCTATTTGAGACTAAGATCAACTTAACAATATTTTAAGGATCATTAAATTTTATTAATATCTAACAACAGAGCATTTGGGCTCAGCTGCAAGAAAACTTCAGAGATTTAACCAATTTGGGCTTAGTCTGCTCAGTCTATTTTTGTTAAAAAGTGCTGAGCACTTATTTTGGCTATGTTTTTTCAGCCCCGCTTTTTTGTGCAAAAGTGCTAAGCACTTATTTGAAGCTTTGGCGCTCACATGGGTATCATGTGAAGCCTTCAGTTATGGGCGTTGCCCAATCAGTGCTAAACACTTAGTTATTTTGACTGAATATATATAGTGCTAAGTACTTTTTTATATGGTGTCCACGTGAGGAGCACATGCGACGCTATCCCATTTATTTTGTTGAGCACCCATGCGTGTTTCATATGAGGTGCTAGGAACTGCCCAATCAGTGCTAAGCACTTAGCTTTTTTGGCTGTATATGAAGTGCTAAGCACTTTTTATTCAGTGCTCATGTGTATTTCACATGAGGCGCTGGCCTTTTGCTTTGGGCGCCCGCGTGTTTTCACGTTAGGCGCTGGGCACTGTTGGGAGGGCGCCCACGTGAGGCGGTAAGTTCTTTTCTTTTTCAGAGATTGAATCTCTGTTAATGGCATTTTGACCATTAATGATCACTAAGATCTTTATTTTGAAGATCTGGGATCAGGTTTTTTTAAGAACTAAGTTCTTATGGTTTTTTTTTCTTTTTTTCTTTAATGAGAACTAAATTTCTTTTAGGGTTAAACCCTATTTTCCGAGGAATTAAATTCCCATAGGATAGATTCTTTTTCTTTTTTCTTTTTTTTTAACCTAGTTTTTTTTTCTGAATCTTTGATTCTCATGAACAAGATCTTCCCGATGAGAATTAAATTCTCAACTTGTGGGATATTTATCTTGGGGATCTATGATCCAGAGAAAGATCTAAGTTCTTGAGAAGGGTTAAACCCTTAGATATGCTATGATAGGTAAAGGAGATGTTTTGCTCTCTGTGGTTTCTTTATCTAGGATTTGAGAGGAAAAAGATCTTCTTCTTTATTGTGAATTAAATTCTCTGTTGTTTTTTAGAGCTTTCTGTATTTTTGCAGAAGCTTATTGGGGGGTTTCTTCTATATGAGACAAGAAGTCTCAGGTCCTTTATATAGGAGGCAAATTGTCTATTAGTTTTGATAAAATCTCTTATTGAGAGATTCCAATTGATTAAATTGGTCTCAAAATTTGTTTGGGGAATTTTACTCACCATTGGATCTTTGATCCAAAGATTTCTGTTTTACAAAAAAAGTTTTCTTGTTTTTAACAAGATTGGGAAAATATTTTCTCATATACAGAATTTTATTCTGTCAAACAGTGATTTTTAATCACCATTGGATTTTTGATCCAAGAGCTCTCTGTTTTACAGAGAGCAATCCTTCTTTATTTAGAAAGATTGAGGAAATATATTCCCCAAATTAGAATTTAATTCTATTATTTGATTTTTGATCCAACCGAGAGTATTTTTCTCACTTAGAAAGAATTAGGAGATATTTTCTTCAGATAGAATTTAATTCTATTGTTTGATGATTTATCATCACCATTCGATGTTTGATCCAACGGCTCTGTTTAACAGAGAGTATCCCAATTTTTTAGGGAAATATACTCATGTAGAATTTAATTGTATTGATTTAAATTTGGGCTCCGGCGCTTACGTGTTGTGCACGTAGGCACCATTTAAGAATTTAATTCTTATATATGATAGGCGCTCTTGTGATTTGCACATTGGCGTCCATGTGAGCTTCACGTGCGGCGCCATCATAGGATTTAACCCTATGGGGTTGGCGCTGGCGCCCTCGTGGGGAGTACGTGAGGTGCTTCCTCATTAAATTTTAGCAGAGTTTAGCTCTTCAGTTACGTTCAAATATTGGGGGAACAATAGCAGAGAGCCAGCTCATGAAAACTCGAGTCCTTCCTCAGTGGATTATAATGTCTTGGCCATCTCCGGAAGCTTCTGTCTCTCCTGACCATTTAATATGCTGTGGTCCTATCTAAGGAACTTAGAGATGTGCTCATTCGCGCTCTACAAAACTCCGAGCGGTACCAGTCTCGCTTTGCGGAAATTAATATGAAAGAAGCCCAGTACACTTTGCATGTTGCCGCGGTCTCGTTTAAGGATGAAGATCTGCTACTGGGAACAGCTGAGCATAATCGGCCGCTTTACATGACCGGTTACAGCGACAGAGAATAAATTAATCGCACATTGATTGATCCAAGATCCAGTGAACATCATGAACTTGCGGAATCTGAAGAGTTTGTCAATGGACGTCCGACACCTATAGGGAAAGGATTGTCATTCAAGACTTCAATCAAAATTGCCAGCAAGTTCTGGGATCCATAACTCTATCGATCGGGTTCGGGCCTACAAACCAAAGCCAAGATATACGTGATCGACACCGGCACGTGTTATAAAATTCTCTTGGGACGGCTGTGGCTCCACAATTACGGTATCGTTCCATCAACTTTCCATCAATGCATGAAGTATACCAAAAATGATGAAGAAAAACGTATTGACAGAGACATCCAGCCGTTCGGTGTGCATGAAGTCCGATATGAAGATTCTCGGTACTTTGTGAACCCCCAAAATACTGAGCCACGACTGATCAAAGATAAAACGGCTCCAAAACATAAAAGAAAATATGAGCCGACTGTCACTTTCAAAAGCAAAAAGCCCTAAGTGCATCCGCATTTCGGCAGTGACACTGATGAATCCGATGCTGGACGTCCATCCTTCCGTAAAACTCGCCCTTATTTCGGTAGCGATACAAACAAGTCTAATACTGAATGCCCATCCGGCAGTAAAATTCACCTTCATTTCGGCAGCAACACTGAAGGGTTGGAGGAAGAGGACCTACCTTGCAACAGCTATGCAGATTGGGCCCTCATGCAAAAAGCGAAGCTAAGAGAAACCTTCGAGATTACAAAAGGGTCCCTAGCTATCATAAGGGCGCCGGAACAGATGTGCAAGGAGATAAATGCTTTTTCGGTCTCTACCGTGAAGCAACTGCCAACTTTCTACCTTCCCGAAAGGAAAAGTGGACAAAAGGGCATTCTGTTTTATGGGTCAAATCATGTCATGCACTCGGACGATTTTTCTGTCATGTGTATTCCTTATGATAGAGGCATACGATCCGTCCTCAATCTCAGATATTATGCGCCCGAGATGCGGGAATATTTTAAAAAGTGTGGATGTCGTTTATATCAAACGGAATCAGAAACGAAGTTTTATGAGGGGCTGTGGCATCCGCTTTAGGTCCGAGCACTCATCGATGGACGAATCTCAGATAAACGGGGCATAGGTTTCATTCACCCTGACGTAAAAGTATGCTATATGATTCATGTTGATGAAGCTAGAGGGAAATCAAATGATGAAGACGAGCTAGCTGAGCTAGAAGAAGCCCTTCAAGAGCTCGAAGATGACGGACAAGCAACCTTCAATGAGCTAACCGAAATTGATTTGGGAACGCTCGATAATCCAAGGCCGATCTACATCAGCTCACTCTTATCAGAGGAAATGAAAGAACAAATAATCTCCCTGCTACATGAGTTCGTTGTCACGCACCGCTTCCCAAAATACGGAATACGGGAGGCGAGTAGGTCAGCCATGCTCCTACGGATAGGGAAACAATCCTGCCATAGTCACACTTCGGCTTCTAGTATTATAGGGTAATCAATAAACATAGCGCAGAAATAAAGGAAACATATCGCTAGTTTATTACATCAAATTTCATTATTCACGGTTATAATAGTTCAAAAGAAAAAGAAACTACTAACCAAGTGCGAGTACAAGGTTGATTTATGGAAAGCAATAAAAATACTGATGGTATGACCGTCTAGATCTCCGCGAGCTCGAATAGTAGGTCTGACTCCTGAACTGGGTTCTCTCCAAGCTCTGAGCATGCATACTCAGGTCGTCAGGACGACGCAATAGCAATATTATGATAATAATAATAAGGCAAGAAGTAAAAGTAATAACTGTGGAGATAATAAATGCAGGTAATCGATATGTCAATAATCAACGCAATGTATGACCTGTGTTCCTACAGGTCTCTAAGTCAATTTTGAAATTGAGTTTGCGGAAAAGAGTGATCATTTTTAACGAGGATCTCGTGCATACCTGAAACTACGACATATTGTTGCCCGGGACATAACCCTGTCAGCCGGACCGCTAGGTCCAAACCTAATATATATAAGAGTTGTTTTTCGAATGATCATCCTCTAAATCGCTAATCTCGCTAAATAAAAGTTTCTTTCCACTTCGATTTTTCCTTTTTCCTCAGGTTTCACTATCCATAAGTATGGGCTAGTTGTGTACAAGTATGCACTAATAACGCTACTTTATTTACTATTCACTGTGTTGTTCACTATCATGAATCGTTCATTTTTTACGGGTCCACTTGACACCACTAAACCGATACCATTCACGTTCGACAATGCATTATACACTGCAAATTTATAAGGGCGCTCACTATCGCTAAAGGTATCACAGTAGGGTAAATATATGAATCATGTCGCTAAGCAAATCATATGCAATACAAGTCATTACGCGTCTTAGGAATTTAGAAAAAAATCACATTAAATCGTACGATCAGAATTTAGCAAAAAGATACAAAAAGGGTCAAAATTAAACTTAATTCTTAATTCAACAAAATTGGTTTCAAATCAATTGGGTTTCAAGTTTGCGAATTACGGTCATTTCTTTTTAAGTGTCCTCGGCTGGAAATTCATTTTCTGAACTAAAAGTCAGTTTCGTAACACTGTTTTCACCCTGTTGGGTTCATATTTAGGCAACACTTCAGTTGGGTAATATTTAGGTATATTAATTAGGTTTCCAGCGCATTATACGTATTGACAATATCCATTGTGTACTGGAAGATATACAATGTTTGAAATCAGGGTATACATTCTGTTCCTGCTTGGGACTGCAGCATGTATTGATAATTTAAAATATAATTAAAATAGCAGACGACAGTAAAAACGTATGAAACCATATCCAATAGTTAGCTAACAGAATAATCTTCGCAACGGTATAGGATTCAATATAATTTTCACAAAGAGTTGTAAAAACCTTTTAATCCAGGTGTCGACAAGCAGTGTTGCTCTGGACTGCAGTCCAGATCCGCACTCCCAAAATAGTTTTCGTCATCACTTTTAAACAAGAATGAAATATAAATTATAGAGGGTTCTAGGGTGTCAAGTCGGCTTGGATACGAGCCTTCAAACACACCGTTCCAGTATGTATCCAAATTACTATGATTTTCACAAGTTAGGTGTACGGAAAAATTCCAGATTTGGTGAAACTAATTAGGATTGACATTTCATGGCATTGGGGTCCTTATTTTCATTCTAACTTTTTACATATTATCCATTATAACTAAAGAAATCTAGTAGACCTATTTTATACCATATTCGATTTAGTTTTCACATCGAGTACTTAGCCGGTGTACGCTAGTAACGAGCGAACCCGATTACTCCATAAAAAGACCCAAAAGATATTCACATGATCACTATACCTAATATGAGTTCGACCCAGTATGAACAAACACGATGGCTCAACTATGTGTGTACAATTAAACTCATTGCTACCCAACAACGATACTTCTACATGCGATAACCCATATGCATTCATAACGATATCAAATAATATTATAATCTACGATAGCATGATTAGCAAGGGAAATGGGGTTTCCATTTGCCTTTTGACAAGACGACAATGATGGTCGCGGATATGGGTCGCACGGGCATGACACGACACATGCACGGCTAAGCACGACATGGCAAACTCGACCTCGGCTCAAGCTTTTGGGTTAGAATGGGCCACCAAGTTGTGTTATGTATCCGTCATGTGTGGGCTCCATCCCCAACTGCCACATTTCTTTTTGAATTCCCCACTTTAACTCCCTTCAACACACAAATCAACCCCATTTAAATCCTAAATAAATCCTATTAACTATCTAATTATTTCAAAATCTTTTAAAATCCCACGTTCTCTCTCTCTCTCTTCCCCCCTCTCTCACTCCTTAAGCTCTCTCTCTCTCTCTTTCGCTCTCCAGCTCACTCTCTCTCTCTCCCTATCCCTTACAAACTCTCTCTTCTCGATTTCTCTCTTCCTCTCTCCCGCTCACTCACGACGAACCCACGACCCCCTCGTCGACTGCTTTGCGTGGACTTACAAAGAAATGCCTGACCTCTCTCTTAAAGTGGCCGTACATAAGCTGGCTATATCTCCCAATACCAAGGAAGTCAAAGAAGTCCCTCGAAAAATGAGAAGGGAGCTAGAAGAAGAAAAGATCATCGAGAAAACTAAGAAACTTATCAATGCTGGCTTCATCAGAGAAGAGAAATACTCGCGTGCATCGTCCCTGTGAAAAAGAAGAATGGACAGATACGAGTTTGCATCGATTTCAGGGATCTCAATAAGGCATGCCCTAAAGATGATTTCTCGCTTCCGTTCATGAAAATGATGGTCGACGACACCTCGAATTATGAGCTGTTCACTTTCATGGATGGTTCATCTGGGTACAATCAGATAAAAATGTCGCCTAAGGATGAGAAGCATACAACATTTCAAACGCCGATCGACATATACTGTTACAAGGTGATGCTATTTGGACTAAAGAATGAAGGTGCCACATATCATAGGGAAATGAACAAGATCTTTGACGATTTAATCCATAAATTCGTCGAATGTTATGTTGATGATTTGGTCGTCAAGGCTAAAACCAAGGCCGATCACATCCAAGACCTCAGGACCGTTTTCACCAGACTGAGAGAATGCGATCTAAAGATGAATCCTCTGAAGTGCGCTTTTGGCGTGTCGTCAGGAAAATTCTTAGGTTTCATAGTCCGACATTGGGAGATCGAAGTTGACCCGTTGAAGATAAAGGCCATCATAGAGATACCTCCTCCGAAGAATCTGACGTGGCTAAGATCCTATCAAGGCAAAGCCGCTTACATACAAAGGTTCATTTCGAACCTATCGGGAAGATGTAGGCCCTTCTTAAAGCTCATAAAGAAAGGAGCTCCCTTTGTCTGGGACACCAAATGTCAGGAGGCGTTCGAAAGTATCAAACAGTAGTTGCTACACCCTCCAGTACTTGCTGCTCCCATTCTAAATAAACCGTTGATCCTATATACTGCCATGCTAGATGAGTCACTTGGCGCGCTCCTTGTCCAGAATAACGAGGAGGGAAAAGAAAATGCTCTCTACTAACTCAGTCGAACATTAGTCGGGGCAGAACATAACTATTCCCCGATCGAAAAGCAATGCCTGGCTCTGATCTTCGCCATGAAGAAGCTAAGGCACTATCTGCTCGCTCATCGGGTTATGCTGATCTCCAAATTAGACCCGCTCAAACACTTAGTGACCAGAGCAAGCCTAGCCGGTAGAATGGCAAGATAGGCTATCATGCTTCTTGAATTTGACATAATCTATACTCCTCATAACGTAGTAAAGGGCAAGTCCTCGCCGACTTCCTTGTTACTCATCTCATACCAGAAGGGTCACCGCTAAATTGTGAGTTACCCGACGAACAGGTGCCGCACCTCGAGAATAACGAGCCATGTTGGGAGCTTTACTTCGTTGGAGCCTCGTCAATAAGGACCTCCAGCATATCGAGCGTCCCGGAGATAAAAGCAGGGATAGGATTAGTGTTCATCACGCCATCGATGGGAACCCTATGACGTTCTTTCGCTCGTACCGAGCCTCTCACAAACAACAAAGCTGAGTACGAAGCTCTGATAGCTGGTCTGGAGCTTGCTATAGAAATGGAAATACTTCAGCTACAGGTGTACGATGACTACCAGCTTGTTGTCAACCAAGTGAGAGGCGACCACAAGATATTTAAGCCCGAGTTAGCTCGATATACGAGCTGGGTGGTGGAACTCATGAAACAGTTTACCCACATTGCACTGATGAGAGTTCCTAGGGCGTTGAACGGAAAAGACGATGTACTCGCTCGCTTAACCAAGGAGCTAGATGATCTTGATATGGATGAAATTCTGATAATAGTCAGAAGCTGGAAAATTCTGCCTCTAGTCTATTTGCGTGAAGAAGAAAGCGTAGAACAAGAGAACAATCCTTCCGAAAAAGCTTTGATCATTCAAGACGAGCCCGATTGGAGAGAACTCTTCATAGAATACCTCCGATACGACAAGCTGTCCGAAGAAAAATCTGTAAGGGTTCAGCTGAAAAAGAGAGCTCTTCGATACGTGTTGTAAATAATACGCTATACCGCAGATCATATGACCAACTCTGGCTCAGGTGTCTGTCATCGGACGAAACCCAAAAAGCCATGAAAGAAGTTCACTCGGGCGTCTGCGGAGCTCAGCAGTCCGACCCCAAAATGCGGCTTCAAATTAAACGGCTAGGATATTATTGGCCTACCGTGTTAAGGGATTGCGAAGTGCATGCGAAGAAATTTCATCTCTACCAAATTCACGGTGACTTCATTCATAAGCATTATAATCCATTGCATCCTACGGTGGCGTCATGGCCCTTCGAAGTTTGAAGCACCGACATAGTTGGCTCGATCGATCCTCCGTCATCTAAAGGCCACCGGTTCATATTGGCCGCAACTGACTACTTCTCCAGATGGGATGAAGCTGTCCCGCTAAAAGAAGTCAAGACAGAATCTATTCTAATGTTCTTCCGGTACAATACTCTATATCGCTTCAGTACACCTAGAAGAATCATTTCTAACAACGGGGATTCTTTCAAGAGCTTCAAAGTCTCAAGGTTCGCTACTCAGCACAAGATAGACTGGAGATATTCCTCCATCTATAATCCAAGAGCCAATAGGCTAGCTGAAGCCTTCAATAAAACTCTATGCAAGCTCCTGAGAAAAAATACTTTAGCTAAGAAAAGAGACTGGAATCTCAAGCTCCACGAGGCATTGTGGGCATATCGTACTACGCATCGCGCTCTAACTCAGTCCACTCCATACTCATTACTCTTCGGAGTGGAGGTGAACCTCCCCCTCGAAGTTGAAATTCTAAGCCTAAGGATGGCTGTCCAGCATGATTTGACAAACGAGGAAAAAGTCCTCCTTTGGCTCAAAGAGCTCGACGCCCTCGAAGAAAAGAGGCTCGTGGTACAACAAAATCTGAAGATGTATCGAGCCCAAATGTCATGGGTCTATGATAAGATGACTTGTCTCCGTGCTTTCAAGAAAGGCGAATTGGTGTTGGTCCTCAAAAGTGTTAGTTATATGTATGACCTAGAAGCCATTACTGTCACGCCCCGCTTCCCAGTGTACGGCGAAGTGGACGCGACGAGGCCCGCTACGTATGTACTCAGAAGTACATACGCTAAGCGTAACTAAGCAATATAAAATGAATCACAAGAGACAAATAATAGAAATAACAGCAACTTTTATTAATAACATTCTTTATACAATCCATGAAATGAAAATACATCTGAAATGAAAAAGCAATGCCTAAACAGTGGCATAACAATAAAAGGAAATACTGGAAAGAACAAGATACAATGTTTAGAGTTCTGGGTCTTCCTGGAACTGCTCTAAATCTTCAGTTGTAGGCTCGGTCTCAACTTGGTCCAACGCACCTGACGACATTCCAAGAAGAGAGAAATAGAATGTCGTCAGCGAACAGGTCGCTCGGTAAGTCCCAAAGAAGAATGAAGAATAAGAGTGACAGAGTATAGTATTTTCTAAAGTATTGTATTGTAGTAAATTATGGAATATTGTTTAACGATGTTGTTTGTAGCTTGGTACAGAAAGATGCCAGTGTATACGAGGGGAGTCTCTATATGCCAGAGACTAAGGGCACGTATAGTACAAGGAACCGTTTATGCCACGGTACAACAGCAACTGAATATAGGTTAGGTGTCTTAATCTGACCACCTCATTCCACTTTTAACATCTTCCGTACCAATCTACCCCTTTAAACCCCGCGATGTCATATTTGTATTGTTATCTTGTAAACTTGTAATGATTGCTTGATTGACTTGATTAACTGATTGACTTACCGAAACCATGATATCAGGAAACGGTTATAACCATAGAGTCATGTAAATGGAATACTGGGAATCATGTAAAAGGAATATCCATGGTTCGGTTCATTCAAACAGATTGTTAACTGGATTCTGGGATTCATGTATTCAAGTTGTATTGGAATATAATTGAAATATAGATTGACTTGAATTATATTCAAGTCAGAATTAGTCAGACTCTAACCCGAGTCAGACTAAAAGAAAGATAATTTGTAGTTCTTTATTTGTTAGGGGCCTTATTGTAATTTATAAAACTTGAGGGGGTTTATTGTAAAAAGTAATATTGTATAGTTTGCAAAATACACCTCAAGTATTTAATTATCGTCTTTATGTACATACAACAATTTAATGATCAAGATAAATATGTATACATGTTCGAATAACATGAAATGAGTCAAGTATATTATTCGAGTAACTACCATAAACAATGCTGTAAAGAAATATTATGTACGACTAATTAATCAAGTTGAAAGAATACGAGAACATAAACAAAAATATGGCTCTAAGTGTTTTGCATGCGTGAGTTACAGTTTCACCTAAATACGACTACCGGTTTGAGAGATATATATGTTTTCGTATCGTCACGCAAAACGGATCAGAATCTATTCGGCACCGTCACATATTTTTAAAAAGCAGTTTGAGTTAATTTCTATCAGGTTTCAGGTTATGAAGATTATTAGAAACTTTTAGGGCTTTCGATGTACTTATCTAAAATACCAAGATTCATAAGATTTGGATTTCTGAAGCTCTAGTTATGATCATTTTAATATCAGCGTTTAAAACAGAAATTCAGATTTCTGGACAGCAACTATATATTCTATTGCAAAGCCTATATCAGATTGTTTCATGCATTCCTAAGTAATATAATATACAGAAAATTATATTTCTATCAATGGTGCATCTACACATCTAAATTTTGTCACAAACGGACATCGGGTGTTCGAGTTATGTCCAATTTAAAAACAGTGTGCGAATCGGAACAGATTCTGTCCAGATCCGTCAGTTAATATTGTAACGCAGTTTTCTTTATCTTAGATGGGTTTTCAGTAAAACTATAAAACTAAGAAAATCTAGATCATTCGATGTAGATATCAAAAACACCTGAGTTTTCTCAATTTGGATACCGGTATACCAAGTTATATGTCCTAGAAATTGACCGATAACTGCAGTTTTCTGTTTTACGATCAGTGAATAAATACGATGTAATTCCTAAACCGTTATGCGGATCGATCTAAAATTTTTACAGCGTGTACAAAATAATATATTCTATCATATGTAAATTTCCTGAAATTTTCAGAGTTAAAAATTAATTTATAAAAATTATTTTAAAACTAAAGGTATTGATGTGTATACTAAAATCGGCAAAAAGATTAACTAGTATTTTTATGCAAGCTTTATCCTTTCTTTTAATAACCAAACCGATTCCATGAGATATCGTAGATATATTATGGATTGAAATCTATGTTCTCACAACTTGTAATAAACATTCATAATCATGAAGAAAGAATTAAAAATACTTTAATTTGAACAAGAGATAATAAGATATTATTAAACCATATAGAATCATATATATCTAAACTTATGTATATGTATATGTATATGTTTATGTGTATCTTCTCTTATGGATTATGATATGAAAAGAATAAGGGGTTCACGATGCATGACAAGAGGAAAAAAAAAAGAGATGGGGGGAAAGGAGAGAGAAGGGACTTACATGCACAAGCCGGTATTGTCACCGGGCTTGTCTATCCGCCGATAGCCTCGCGTTAGTAGCGAGACCTTCTTGAATACTTCTTCATGTTCTTCTTCTTGGACTCTAGGTGAAGAGGAAGAAGTGAGAGATAGGAAAATGTGAGGAAGGAAAAGATATAGGAGGACAATAAAGATGGTGTAATGGTGAATTATGTATAATAATATATGCATTCAACATGAGAATTAAAAGAGAAATGAAAGGTCACCATTCAATTTGGAAATGAAAGGTCTCATTTGTAGGTTATGAGAAGAATAAAAAATGATAAAAATAATTGCAAGAATGGGGATTTGAACATGTGACTTATGGAATAACAATGCAAGGGCTTAACCAATGAGCTATAAGGTTGTTCATGCACATATTTAATTAGAATTAAATATATGATGTTGCTTAAAAAGAAAATGGGCTTTTTAGATGGGCTGTAGAAAATAAGAATAATGGATTTGGGTTAAATATTTATTAAAGGAAAAATAAGAATGAGAAGTTAAAAACTTAAATATAAGAAAAAGAAATTGTACCTAGAAAAATACATAATAGATTGAGAAATAAAATAATAATAAATTTAATAGAAAAAGGAAAATACCAAGTACAAATAAATACGGTATATTATTGAAGAGGGATAATACAAATGTATAAAGATTTTGGGGTCATTACATTCTACCCTCCTTAAAAATAATTTCGTCCTCGAAATTTGTAAAAGGAAAGTGTAACAGTTTCAAAACAATTTGGTGATTGTGAGTGAAAGAATAGGGTTAGGATAGATTCAACGGATGATAAGATTCAAGGAATATGAAATGGTAAGATTCAAGGAACATGATTGTAAAGAATGTTTTAGTTGCTGTTTCTTGTGTTATATTGCTTAGGTTGTTCACGCAGACCAGAACTGCATGACAGGGATTCATACAGCTCTGACCTGCATGGGCCACCAACAAAACCTGTCACGCCCCGCTTCCCAGTATACGGCGAAGTGGACGCGACGAGGCCCGCTACGTATGTACTCAGAAGTACATACGCTAAGCGTAACTAAGCAATATAAAATGAATCACAAGAGACAAATAATAGAAATAACAGCAACTTTTATTAATAACATTCTTTATACAATGCATGAAATAAAAATACATCTGAAATGAAAAAGCAATGCCTAAACAGTGGCATAACAATAAAAGGAAATACTGGAAAGAACAAGATACAATGTCTAGAGTTCTGGGTCTTCCTGGAACTGCTCTAAATCTTCAGTTGTAGGCTCGGTCTCAACTTGGTCCAACGCACCTGACGACATTCCAAGAAAAGAGAAATAGAATGTCGTCAGCGAACAGGTCGCTCGGTAAGTCCCAAAGAAGAATGAAGAATAAGAGTGACAGAGTATAGTATTTTCTAAAGTATTGTATTGTAGTAAATTGCGGAATATTGTTTAACGATGTTGTTTGTAGCTTGGTACAGAAAGATGCCAGTGTATACGAGGGGAGTCTCTATATGCCAGAGACTAAGGGCACGTATAGTACAAGGAACCGTTTATGCCACGGTACAACAGCAACTGAATATAGGTTAGGTGTCTTAATCTGACCACCTCATTCCACTTTTAACATCTTCCGTACCAATCTACCCCTTTAAACCCCGCGATGTCATATTTGTATTGTTATCTTGTAAACTTGTAATGATTGCTTGATTGACTTGATTAACTGATTGACTTACCGAAACCATGATATCAGGAAACGGTTATAACCATAGAGTCATGTAAATGGAATACTGGGAATCATGTAAAAGGAATATCCATGGTTCGGTTCATTCAAACAGATTGTTAACTGGATTCTGGGATTCATGTATTCAAGTTGTATTGGAATATAATTGAAATATAGATTGACTTGAATTATATTCAAGTCAGAATTAGTCAGACTCTAACCCGAGTCAGACTAAAAGAAAGATAATTTGTAGTTCTTTATTTGTTAGGGGCCTTATTGTAATTTATAAAACTTGAGGGGGTTTATTGTAAAAAGTAATATTGTATAGTTTGCAAAATACACCTCAAGTATTTAATTATCGTCTTTATGTACATACAACAATTTAATGATCAAGATAAATATGTATACATGTTCGAATAACATGAAATGAGTCAAGTATATTATTCGAGTAACTACCATAAACAATGCTGTAAAGAAATATTATGTACGACTAATTAATCAAGTTGAAAGAATACGAGAACATAAACAAAAATATGGCTCTAAGTGTTTTGCATGCGTGAGTTACAGTTTCACCTAAATACGACTACCGGTTTGAGAGATATATATGTTTTCGTATCGTCGCGCAAAACGGATCAGAATCTATTCGGCACCGTCACATATTTTTAAAACGTAGTTTGAGTTAATTTCTATCGGGTTTCAGGTTACGAAGATTATTAGAAACTTTTAGGTCTTTCGATGTACTTATCTAAAACACCAAGATTCATAAGATTTGGATTTCTGAAGCTCTAGTTATGATCATTTTAATATCAACGTTTAAAACAGAAATTCAGATTTCTGGACAGCAACTATATATTCTATTGCAAAGCCTATATCAGGTTGTTTCATGCATTACTAAGTAATATAATATATAGAAAATTATAGTTCTATCAATGGTGCATCTACACATCTAAATTTTGTCACAAACGGACATCGGGTGTTCGAGTTATGTCCAATTTAAAAACAGTGTGCGAATCGGAACAGAATCTGTCCAGATCCGTCAGTTAATATTGTAACGCAGTTTTCTTTATCTTAGATGGGTTTTCAGTAAAACTATAAAACTAAGAAAATCTAGATCATTCGATGTAGATATCAAAAACATCTGAGTTTGCTCAATTTGGATACCGGTATACCAAGTTATATGTCCTAGAAATTGACCGATAACTGCAGTTTTCTGTTTTACGATCAGTGAATAAATACGATGTAATTCCTAAACCGTTATGCGGATCGATCTAAAATTTTTACAGCGTGTACAAAATAATATATTCTATCATATGTAAATTTCCTGAAATTTTCAGAGTTAAAAATTAATTTATAAAAATTATTTTAAAACTAAAGGTATTGATGTGTATACTAAAATCGGCAAAAAGATTAACTAGTATTTTTATGCAAGCTTTATCCTTTCTTTTAATAACCAAACCGATTCCATGAGATATCGTAGATATATTATGGATTGAAATCTATGTTCTCACAACTTGTAATAAACATTCATAATCATGAAGAAAGAATTAAAAATACTTTAATTTGAACAAGAGATAATAAGATATTATTAAACCATATAGAATCATATATATCTAAACTTATGTATATGTATATGTATATGTTTATGTGTATCTTCTCTTATGGATTATGATATGAAAAGAATAAGGGGTTCACGATGCTTGACAAGAGGAAAAAAAAAAGAGATGGGGGGAAAGGAGAGAGAAGGGACTTACATGCACAAGCCGGTATTGTCACCGGACTTGTCTATCCGCCGATAGCCTCGCGTTAGTAGCGAGACCTTCTTGAATACTTCTTCATGTTCTTCTTCTTGGACTCTAGGTGAAGAGGAAGAAGTGAGAGATAGGAAAATGTGAGGAAGGAAAAGATATAGGAGGACAATAAAGATGGTGTAATGGTGAATTATGTATAATAATATATGCATTCAACATGAGAATTAAAAGAGAAATGAAAGGTCACCATTCAATTTGGAAATGAAAGGTCTCATTTGTAGGTTATGAGAAGAATAAAAAATGATAAAAATAATTGCAAGAATGGGGATTTGAACATGTGACTTATGGAATAACAATGCAAGGGCTTAACCAATGAGCTATAAGATTGTTCATGCACATATTTAATTAGAATTAAATATATGATGTTGCTTAAAAAGAAAATGGGCTTTTTAGATGGGCTGTAGAAAATAAGAATAATGGATTTGGGTTAAATATTTATTAAAGGAAAAATAAGAATGAGAAGTTAAAAACTTAAATATAAGAAAAAGAAATTGTACCTAGAAAAATACATAATAGATTGAGAAATAAAATAATAATAAATTTAATAGAAAAAGGAAAATACCAAGTACAAATAAATACGGTATATTATTGAAGAGGGATAATACAAATGTATAAAGATTTTGGGGTCATTACATTCTACCCTCCTTAAAAATAATTTCGTCCTCGAAATTTGTAAAAGGAAAGTGTAACAGTTTCAAAACAATTTGGTGATTGTGAGTGAAAGAATAGGGTTAGGATAGATTCAACGGATGATAAGATTCAAGGAATATGAAATGGTAAGATTCAAGGAACATGATTGTAAAGAATGTTTTAGTTGCTGTTTCTTGTGTTATATTGCTTAGGTTGTTCACGCAGACCAGAACTGCATGACAGGGATTCATACAGCTCTGACCTGTATGGGCCACCAACAAAACCTGTCACGCCCCGTTTCCCAGTGTATGGCGAAGTGGACGCGACGAGGCCAGCTACGTATGTACTCAGAAGTACATACGCTAAGCGTAACTAAGCAATATAAAATGAATCACAAGAGACAAATAATAGAAATAACAGCAACTTTTATTAATAACATTCTTTATACAATGCATGAAATGAAAATACATCTGAAATGAAAAAGCAATGCCTAAACAGTGGCATAACAATAAAAGGAAATACTGGAAAGAACAAGATACAATGTCTAGAGTTCTGGGTCTTCCTGGAACTGCTCTAAATCTTCAGTTGTAGGCTCGGTCTCAACTTGGTCCAACGCACCTGACGACATTCCAAGAAGAGAGAAATAGATTGTCGTCAGCGAACAGGTCGCTCGGTAAGTCCCAAAGAAGAATGAAGAATAAGAGTGACAGAGTATAGTATTTTCTAAAGTATTGTATTGTAGTAAATTGTGGAATATTGTTTAACGATGTTGTTTGTAGCTTGGTACAGAAAGATGCCAGTGTATACGAGGGGAGTCTCTATATGTCAGAGACTAAGGGCACGTATAGTACAAGGAACCGTTTATACCACGGTACAACAGCAACTGAATATAGGTTAGGTGTCTTAATCTGACCACCTCATTCTACTTTTAACATCTTCCGTACCAATCTACCCCTTTAAACCCCGCGATGTCATATTTGTATTGTTATCTTGTAAACTTGTAATGATTGCTTGATTGACTTGATTAACTGATTGACTTACCGAAACTATGATATCAGGAAATGGTTATAACCATAGAGTCATGTAAATGGAATACTGGGAATCATGTAAAAGGAATATCCATGGTTCGGTTCATTCAAACAGATTGTTAACTGGATTCTGAGATTCATGTATTCAAGTTGTATTGGAATATAATTGAAATATAGATTGACTTGAATTATATTCAAGTCAGAATTAGTCAGACTCTAACCCGAGTCAGACTAAAAGAAAGATAATTTGTAGTTCTTTATTTGTTAGGGGCCTTATTGTAATTTATAAAACTTGAGGGGGTTTATTGTAAAAAGTAATATTGTATAGTTTGCAAAATACACCTCAAGTATTTAATTATCGTCTTTATGTACATACAACAATTTAATGATCAAGATAAATATGTATACATGTTCGAATAACATGAAATGAGTCAAATATATTATTCGAGTAACTACCATAAACAATGCTGTAAAGAAATATTATGTACGACTAATTAATCAAGTTGAAAGAATACGAGAACATAAACAAAAATATGGCTCTAAGTGTTTTGCATGCGTGAGTTACAGTTTCACCTAAATACGACTACCGGTTTGAGAGATATATATGTTTTCGTATCGTCGCGCAAAACGGATCAGAATCTATTCGGCACCGTCATATATTTTTAAAACGCAGTTTGAGTTAATTTCTATCGGGTTTCAGGTTACGAAGATTATTAGAAACTTTTAGGGATTTCGATGTACTTATCTAAAACACCAAGATTCATAAGATTTGGATTTCTGAAGCTCTAGTTATGATCATTTTAATATCAACGTTTAAAACAGAAATTCAGATTTCTGGACAGCAACTATATATTCTATTGCAAAGCCTATATCAGGTTGTTTCATGCATTCCTAAGTAATATAATATATATAAAATTATAGTTCTATCAATGTTGAATCTACACATCTAAATTTTGTCACAAACGGACATCGGGTGTTCGAGTTATGTCCAATTTAAAAACAGTGTGCGAATCGGAACAGATTCTGTCCAGATCCGTCAGTTAATATTGTAACGCAGTTTTCTTTATCTTAGATGGGTTTTCAGTAAAACTATAAAACTAAGAAAATCTAGATCATTCGATGTAGATATCAAAAACATCTGAGTTTGCTCAATTTGGATACCGGTATACCAAGTTATATGTCCTAGAAATTGACCGATAACTGCAGTTTTCTGTTTTACGATCAGTGAATAAATACGATGTAATTCCTAAACCGTTATGCGGATCGATCTAAAATTTTTACAGCGTGTACAAAATAATATATTCTATCATATGTAAATTTCCTGAAATTTTCAGAGTTAAAAATTAATTTATAAAAATTATTTTAAAACTAAAGGTATTGATGTGTATACTAAAATCGGCAAAAAGATTAACTAGTATTTTTATGCAAGCTTTATCCTTTCTTTTAATAACCAAACCGATTCCATGAGATATCGTAGATATATTATGGATTGAAATCTATGTTCTCACAACTTGTAATAAACATTCATAATCATGAAGAAAGAATTAAAAATACTTTAATTTGAACAAGAGATAATAAGATATTATTAAACCATATAGAATCATATATATCTAAACTTATGTATATGTATATGTATATGTTTATGTGTATCTTCTCTTATGGATTATGATATGAAAAGAATAAGGGGTTCACGATGCATGACAAGAGGAAAAAAAAAAGAGATGGGGGGAAAGGAGAGAGAAGGGACTTACATGCACAAGCCGGTATTGTCACCGGGCTTGTCTATCCGCCGATAGCCTCGCGTTAGTAGCGAGACCTTCTTGAATACTTCTTCATGTTCTTCTTCTTGGACTCTAGGTGAAGAGGAAGAAGTGAGAGATAGGAAAATGTGAGGAAGGAAAAGATATAGGAGGACAATAAAGATGGTGTAATGGTGAATTATGTATAATAATATATGCATTCAACATGAGAATTAAAAGAGAAATGAAAGGTCACCATTCAATTTGGAAATGAAAGGTCTCATTTGTAGGTTATGAGAAGAATAAAAAATGATAAAAATAATTGCAAGAATGGGGATTTGAACATGTGACTTATGGAATAACAATGCAAGGGCTTAACCAATGAGCTATAAGGTTGTTCATGCACATATTTAATTAGAATTAAATATATGATGTTGCTTAAAAAGAAAATGGGCTTTTTAGATGGGCTGTAGAAAATAAGAATAATGGATTTGGGTTAAATATTTATTAAAGGAAAAATAAGAATGAGAAGTTAAAAACTTAAATATAAGAAAAAGAAATTGTACCTAGAAAAATACATAATAGATTGAGAAATAAAATAATAATAAATTTAATAGAAAAAGGAAAATACCAAGTACAAATAAATACGGTATATTATTGAAGAGGGATAATACAAATGTATAAAGATTTTGGGGTCATTACACTGTACATGTGATGTATATTGCAGTGGATTCTTGGACATATTTAGGGAGTACTTTCTTGCTCGACATGATAGTATGCTATCTGGTTGCACTTTATCTTAACATGTACACTTATTGTCTCTCTATTACGTATTGATAAAGCCCTTAGAATGAGTACTTGACTACCAGGATTATGATGCAGATCATACTAGTGGGGATAGGATAGTCGATAAGTACATCCTTCAAATGTTCCTAGTCGTGGGAGTATCGAAACAGGGCATCGATACTCCAGAGTAGACTAGCGTATGTGCTTCTTGAACCATATGATGGGTGATGGATGATCCCACATCCATTGGTGTTTGACATCAGAGAAGGTATACGGGTGCTCAGTGGAGACTGGGTACACTGGACGGACTCGCCGAGAACTCCTAGATGGTATTACACCTATCGTCAGATAGCAGTTCTCTGGTGACACTGGTACAGGTTAGTCTGTCGACCAGAGATCGTCATAGAGTCTTGTGTAATTCCCACTGTGCTTTGATTTCCACCTTACCACGTTCAAGAGATCGTGCAAAATGGTGGTTTTTGGGTACAGTCCCGAGTCACATAGAGGCAATGAGCGATAGGAGGGGATTCGTCTCTCCCGATATTGGGGGTTGACGTTGCGCCATGCTTGATTGGCCATAATAGGAAATCCCTGGCCAGGATTGCTGAGATCTACTGGTAAGTGTTATCAGTAGTTTCTCGAACAGTTATGAGCCTCACATCGGCATGACTTATCAGGGCTATTAGGGTCTGACGTTTACCACCCCCCAGGCTATGATATGCGACATATCTGACGAAGAGACCGGACTGTACGGTAGTGTTACTGATTGGATTCACAGGAGTATGAGCAGGCTTGCTTTTTGATCTTCTGATCGCTCAATATCCGGGTGGCTTTTAGGTTTAGCAGACCGCTTGCGGCTTGTGGGTGTTTGATATGATCATCACCTACTGCCGGCATATTGACGAGTCTTTAGAATCCTACACAGAGGTTTCCTGGTTCATGCGAAACAAAGTGGGAGCATATATGTGATATGTGCGGGACCGGGATTAATGCGCGTATGTGATACCGCATTCTATTCTCGCGATACGTGACATCGGTCGGTTATATGTGA
The DNA here is from genome assembly GCA_030015575.1 of Agapanthus africanus. Taxonomy (NCBI): domain Eukaryota; kingdom Viridiplantae; phylum Streptophyta; class Magnoliopsida; order Asparagales; family Amaryllidaceae; genus Agapanthus; species Agapanthus africanus. Next base: position 944,664,699 of record CM057338.1, on the reverse strand, counting down.
TATAGCCGGATTATCGGATCAAGTGTTGATTCGATAGGATGCTACATTTGATATTAGCCAGTTGTATGTGATATAGCCGAATTATTAAATTAAGTGTTGATTTAATAATTTAATGTATAATTATATATTTGATATATTAACTTGCATTAACTAATATTAGCTCACGTAACATTTCTTTTTCTCACTTGTGTGCATATAATATATATGTGATATATATTAATGTACATTTATTTGTGTCATGCTTGATGCCACATGCTATATGGGTGTATGAGACTCACACAATGCTTATGTTAATGTTAGGATTTATTTATTTAAAGTTAATCAAAATTTGTTGGAAAATAGTCACATGGTTCAAGCTTGTAGAAGTTTGTGGAACCATTGACCAAGTCCACTAATTTTGTTTTACATATAGATATTTGTTAACCTAACCATTAATATTAGCCATGGTTTATTCTCTACATGAGTTAGTGTATGAAACTAACTCACCCATGGTTGCAATTCTCACCTTATGAGTTTCATTCTCATCTCCACTTTATCTTCTTCTTCCTCATGAGAAAGCTCACCAGCTTTTCAAATGGTGAAAAAATAATATGAGAAAAATTAATTTAAAGTGAGCCCAATTCCTACTTCATCATCCTCTACTATATTAGCCATTTAGTTTAGGGTGTTTGCTTCACTAATCTATCATTAGTGAAGAGGTAGCATGAGCTTGAGTCTCCTCGACATAGATCATCTTCGGCCTCGAAAACTTCGAGCAAACTTGTTCATTTCTTTATGTGAACCCTTACTAGAGTTCGGGTGTTCACTACTTGGAGCGAAAGGACTACTACATGGAGCTTTAGAAGTGAAGGACCGGTCTATAAAGGTTATATTTCTCATTCACTTAGATGTAAAGTTGTTTTCATTGTTAGTTAGTCTAAATCTTTAGCTAAGATTCTAAGTTAGGTATCTTTAGAATGACAATTTTTTAAAAACGGTATGGACGATGCCACCCGATACCCCAGCGGCCGCCTAGGGAACCCTACAAAAAGACCGATCATCCCCAACCAGCATGCCAAGGGAAAATTCAAGCCAAACTGGGAAGGACCATACGTCATCGAGAAAGTGTTTGATGGAGGATCCTACCAGCTGATAAATACCGAGGGAGAAAGGCCCATACCACTCATCAATGGCCGGTATCTCAAGAAATACCATGCGTGAATGCTCCAAGTCGCAGGCGAATTGAGCACACCGGCCTTACGGTCTGGATCAAACATCCTGTAAAATCGTATACAATCCACGGGCACAAATGAACCCTATCACTCCCAAGTCCTACCGACAAGAACACATCTGAAGTCTTACCAGTGATAAAGCCAAAAAACGGTATGTCCACAAGCAAAACGGGCACGGGTGAAAACACGAAAGGGTTCTGTGAGTAAAAACAGCAGGACTACCGGCAAGTTTGTGAAAACCCGAAAGGACGCAAACTCGTGAAAAGAGATCAAATACACTCGCAAAGTCCTCTCGACCTTGTAAGGAGAAAATCCCCGCGTGAGATCCTTACGACTCACGAAGGAGCAACACTTAGGAATCCTTACGATTCCTAAGGAGAACATACACCTGCGAGATCTTCTCGACTCGTAGGGAGAAAATGATTTTATGAGACCCTTACGGCTCATAAAATTAAAAATCCTTAGGTAATAGAGATCTAAACCTGTCTCCTAAGCCATCGCTCCCCCCAACGGGCAACGGCAAATGATGAGTCGCTCCTGGCACTACGCTTCAGTGTTAGCGATGTTGATGCTGACCCAAAGCTCAAACCCTAAGTTTTCCCAAAGGCAAATGATGGGTCACTCCTGGCACTACGCTTCAGTGTTAGCAGTGCCGATGCCAACCCAAAAACCAAATCCCAAGTCCTCCCGGAGCAAATGATGAGTTGCTCCTGGCATTATTCCAGTACAGCAATGCTGATGCAAAACAAAATCCAAATTCTAAGTTCCTATCAAATTCAAAAGTCCCGCCAAACAAAACAGAAATCAAACATATCAAATCAACGTCCCACCCGGCAGCACTTCTAAGCTCAAAAGTCCCGCTGGACGGGTAGGGAACCCTCAAAACAAATCAAACTAATCAAATCAACCAATTCAACACCACCGACCTCCTCGGTAGAATCAAGCTCCACCTCAAAAACAAATCAACCCTGACACCGCAAGAAGCGGAGCCAGTCAAATCAAACCCCGACACCGCAGAAAGCGGAGCAAGTCAAATCCAAACCCTGACACCGCAAGAAGTGGAGCAAATCAAATCCAGCATCGACCGTCCACGTCGTAAAACCGGCAGTATCAACCGTCCATGTCGTAAAACCGGCAGCATCGACCATCCACGTCATAAAAGGGCAGCATCGACCGTCCAAGTCACAAAAAGGCAGCATCGACCGTCCAAGTCACAAAAAAGGCAGGACCGACCGTCCAAGTCGTAAAAAGGGGCAGTACCGACCGTCCAAATCGCAAAAATGGTAGCACCGACCGTCCACGTCGCTAAAGGGCAGTATCGACTCTCCATAGGGAACCAAACTGAATCGATCTCCATATGGAACAAGATCCATCAATTTCATGCACACAACCCATTCACGCGGTGTGCCTTTATTGATGGAGGGTATTTTGTTGAAGTCAAAAATTACACCCCGGTTGACCAAGTCAAAATTAAGCAACCCCTAGCCAAGCAGGTCCAAGCCCAAATCAAGACTAAGCATGGAGGGGGCCGGCTCCATGCTAAAAAGGAGACGATAAATTAGTTTAAATGCATTTTTTAAGAAATAAATGTATGAAAAATAGGCAAAAACCAAAAATTTTGTAAACCCCATGACTTATGAGCAAAAATAAATAAGCACATAAGGTATAAGGTGGCACAAGTGCCTTTTTGAAAATCCCAAGGGGCTATATGTAAAGTATATAGCCTATAAAAGGCAAACATGATGAGAAAATAAAGAACAACTTTTTATTCTCTCAAAAAAATTCTAGGGTTTGTGCCTCCATCTCTTTTATCTCAAGTTCTTCCTTTTCTTTTCATTTCCAATTAAATTAAGGGTTTAACTCTTTCTTTCCAAAAAGAAATAGTTTTTCATCATAAACCCTCAAAGGGGAGTTCAGATCTCCCATAAAATCCCTAAAAGGGAGATTTTTAATCTCACATCCCTTTTTCTTCAAGATCCAGCAAAAGCAGAGGAGGAGGAAGAAGACCCACCTCCAAAATTCCCATTTTTGGAAGATCCGAGACTCCAGGGAGAAGAAATGGATCCCCTTTGATCATCTCCGAAGATCTTCGAGGAGTTCAACTCCAAGATCCAAATCCTCAAAGGAATTTAACTCCACATCCATACCTTTTCGGAGTTTAACTCCAAATCCAAATTTTTTAGGAGTTTAACTCCAAATCTATACCTAATTCCTGTTTAGGAGTTCAACTCCAAAGCCTTTTGGGAGTTCAACTCCCACCTCAGGGGCTAAGCCCCTTTCTCCGCTGGTGTTTCCAGCAGTCGCATGCCGCTCACGTGACCCGCTGACGCCCAGCGCCTACACGCAGGGTACGTGGCATACTGGTACCCGGTGCCCATACGCCTGGCATATAACTACGGGCACCCAGCGCCCATGCTCCAATCATGCATCCTTAAGACACTCCTCACCCCTCTTTTTCTCTTACACTCCACACTCAAAACCCGCGGGTCCCCCGTAAACTCTGTGAGGCCCCCAATACGTCTGAGTCCCCTTCAAAACACAACGCACGCACACTGCACATTGAGTTTGCATGACCAGTTTTACCTGTCAATCGGAGGTTCTCTCGCTCCAAAAGCGATGAATAATTAACGGCAGTTTAGTCCGCGGCTGTCAGAGATTTGGATCTCCACAATCAATAAACCCCAGCCTACCCCAGGCAGGGTGAATCTATAATATGCTTGACAAGCGACGTGTATTTCCCATCTTAATGGGGTGACGAAAAACACCCTACACTCGCCATTAATGAGTGTATCTCGCCATTAATGGGTGTATCTCGCCATCAACACGAAGGTGACGCATGGGCGTAACGGACGGCAAGAATCTCACATCGGCTCGCTCCATGTGACCGCTATATAAACCCCTCCTCCAGACGATTCAGGTAACTCTAACTCAATCCAATACGCCGCTACCCTGCCTCATTATCACTCGGTACTTACTTGATCGTCGGAGGGTCCTACGGTGGTTTCCCACCCCGGGACTTCCCTTGCAGGTAACTTGGCATCAACAACAACCTATTGAGATCCACACGCTCAACCCTCATATCAAATCTCAACCGTTCAGCCCTGCTAGCAACAAGATCGACGGAGGACGACATCTGTGGGAAATTCCGACCTCCATCAGTTGGCGCCGTCTGTGGGAAATGAAAATCTTTTCCACCCAAAAAAGTTTATCTTCCACCTTTGATTCGATGGCCAACGATCATCGCAACGAAGATCCCAACACAAGCCACCCCGTCATCCGCAACGGAAGCGGGGGCAGTTCTACTCCGCCTCCCAACATCATCGAAGCCTTATCTGCACGGATCAACAGACTCACGGTGATGGTGGACGCGCTCGCTCGTGTCCAAACGACCGGCTGTACCCACCAAACCACTGCCCCTGCTCCCCGGAACGATGGCATGCATGAGGTAGCAGAGGGGCGTGTTCAAGGCCTCGGCCTCGCTCGTGCTAATCTTGACGTCACGAAACACCGGCATGCCAATTCCGGCAGTCACGACCCCCATACGAGGAGTGATTCCATGACTCATTGGGCGCCGAATAGTTCAACACTGAGGTATAAGTTCATCGCTCACAGGGCTTCCTTGCCCTCCGAGGCGATGTCGGTTAGAACACCTGATTCCAGGAACGACCGACGTCACCATGATCACCGAGGCCTTGCAAATGGCGCTCGCTGGGAAGAACAGCGAAAGGTCCAATCCGAGGATTTGAGGAACGTAATAGAGCGGAGCCGAAGCCGTTCTGTCGCTCAAGCCCCGAAGCGGATAGTGAGGACTCCGAACAGGGAGAATCCTTGGATACCAGCAATGACTCGGTCGAGAAGAAGATCGAGGACATGCGGCTAGCTACCCATTCACCCAGTAGATCGGCAAAATACTCCGCAGATTCTCTCACGAAGCCCTTCACCGAGCATATACTAAGAGAGAGAGTCTCTTTTCAGAACAAGCTGCCCAAACTTGCTCTTTTCGATGGGAAGTCTGACCAAAAGATCACTTGGACGCGTTCACTGAGGGCATGAGCTATCAGGATAACTCGAACGCTGCTCAGTGCCGAGGATTCCCCACCACCCTCACCCAAGCAGGACGAGACTGGTTCCGTGGCCTGACTCCGCACTCGATCTAGACCTTTGAAGAATTAGTCACGCAGTTCCTCAGCCATTTCTTCAGCAACCGGCAACAGAAGAAATCGGTTGACTGCCTGTTCACCATCAAATGCAAGGACATAGTGTCTTTCAAAGACTATATTATCCGTTTCTACAATATCATTCTGGAGGTACACGAGCACCGAGATGAGACAGTCATAACCACCTTGAGGTCTGGTCTTAGGCATAAAGAGTGGCTCCGCTCTTTTACATTAGCACGACCTAAGACCTTGGCCAAGGTAAAATTCTGGACCGAACGGGAAATCTAACTCGAATTCGAGATTAACGCTCACCTTTCCCGAGGATACCGGACAGACCAAAAAAAGGGACCTGGAAGAAGATAAGAAGAAGGATGATCGGTCGAAACCTTATACGCTGAGGTTTCGTGCGTACACGCCTTTCAATGTCTTGCAGGCCGAGCTGCTAAAGGAGGCAAAGAGCGAAAGATTCTTTAAGCTGCCACCGATGACACGAAAGCTGGGTAAACGACTCCGCGGCCCGTATTATGCCTATCATCGGACGCAAGGGTACCCGACCAAGGATTGTAAACAGCTATGTGATTATATCGAGGAGCTGATGTACCTCTGTCACTTGGCAAAATACCCGCGAGACAAACATCAAGCAGATAGGGGGCAAGCCAACCAACTTAAAGCCGGAGAGCTGACAATCAGGAAGATCATGGTCATCACCGACTGACCCAAGTCCGAGCAACAAAGACGCCCACCGAATCCGGTCAATTAATGCAAGAGAGTTTAAACTGGCCGGCGAGATCTAAATCCCTCATAACGAGACCGCCGGGAAGCTTCCTGCTCGCCCTATTCGTAGCGGGTAGCTTCCTATACAACATCGCCGTGGATCCAAAGCCCTCATCACGAGGCCACCGGGAAGCTTCCTACTTGGCCCATCCGCAACAGGTATCTTCCTGCTCAACAACGCTTTGGACCCAAAGCCCTTATCACAAGGTCACCGGGCAGTATCCTGCTTGACCCATCCGCAGTGGGTAGCTTCCTTCCTAACAATACTGTGGATCCAAAGCCCTCATCATGAGGCTGTCGGGAAGCTTCTTGCTCGGCCCATCCACAATGGGTAGTTTTCTCCCCAACGAAGATGTGGCTCTAAAGCCCTCATCACGAGGCCGCCGGGCAACTCTCTGCTCGGACCATCCGCAGCGGGTAGCTTCCTACCCAACAGTGATGTGGATCTAAAGCTCTCATCATGAGGCGGCCAACTTCCTGCTCGGCCCATCCACAATGTGTAGCTTCTTGCCCAACGAAGACATGGATTTAAAGCCCTCATCATGAGGCCGCCGAGCAGCTTCCTGGTCAGTCCATCCGCATCGAGTAGCTTCCTACCCAACAACGCTGTGGATCTAAAACTCTCATCACGAGGCGACTGGATAGCTTCCTGCTCGGCCCATCCACAATGGGTAGCTTCCTGCCTAACAACGCTGTGGATCCAAAGCCCTCATCACGAGGCAGTGATTCGTATGTCAAAAACTATCTATTACCGCAATCAAGAACGGCGTCGCATGAAGCTAGCCGGTGAGTACGGGTCGGTCCACAGGGATGTTGTGAATCTCCTAGTCGCGCTAACGAGTTAATTCCGAAGGGTGTTCGGATTGGTTATTAAATCTAAAAACCTAAATTATTCTATCTAGATCTATTCTTGCTAGGGCTAGGTTTAGGGATGGTTTGGAAATGCAGGTAAATGTCAACGCTTTCTATACCCGAATGAAGATCTATGAGGAGTTATGGTAATTATCAATAAAGGGGATTAGATCCATTCGGGAAGGTGTTCCTTCCTCTAGGTTCTTGTCCTTCCTTTAGAGATCCTTACCTTAACCTCCATGGAAAACGCGCGCAACCGGGCTTTTACACTACGGTATCACCGCTACCTCGAGGGATAGGGTGCCGTAGGGCGTGGTGTGTGCGTGTATGCATGGAGTCCTATTGAAAATATATTATGGGTAAGAAATGGATGAGAGATCTCATCTCTCAGAATCCTTCCCCAAAGCTAACTCTAAGCAATTTCCTAGGGCAAGAAATTAAATATACCTAGGGCAAAGAATTGAAATCTAAACTAGGACAAGGAAATAAATCTACTTACAGATGCATTTCTCCAATCATCAATGCAGGGTTGTCAGATCTGAATTTCTAAATTGAAGAGAGGCACCGATGCTCTCCATAAAGAATTTCTGAATTTATTATTAAAAGGAGGCATAAGAAATTGCAATCTTTAGAGTTCCTATTTATAGAGAATAGGAAACCCTAGGTTACATTTTGATCCGCATGTCTACAATTACAAAACTACCCTTAGGTCAACTTTCCTGCGCCGCCACAACATTATGGTAAATTTTCCTCGAAGTACGGGCTTATTATGGCCGTGGAACCGCGACAATGGCGGGCTTGGGCCGCGGTTCCGCGGCCCTTTGGTGAGATCAGATGCTTAAATTTTTGGGTTATGTTCTTGATCATCTTGGGTCTCTGGTTCTTTGGTTCTTCTATCAATTGGGCTTCTACATTGGTTCCAGATCTTCAGTGAACAATTTGCAATGGATTTTTAACCGTTCGCTTTGAATTCTTGGATCTTGCATTGCCTTGTTCATTGTGAACTTTATCTTTGATGTAGGCTTGATCAAGAGTCTTCTGTTTGTTGGTCAAAGTCCACTTTTTGCATCGTCTTTTTATCATTTCACTGTTTTCTGTCCAAGAACCTGTAACCTGTAATATATAGCAGACATGCGTCAAAAGTACCTGTTTATTTATAAAAAGAATAAGAATGGGGAATATAATAATGCAATATTATGGTGTGAACAAATACCCCCAAACTTATCTTTTGCTCGTCCTCGAGCAAACTTATTTTTATTCACTAAAATCCTAACTGCACTTTCGCAGGGAAACGCGATTGCACTGAGCACGTGCAACAAGCTGTTAAATCTCTAGGTGTCCCTAGTAGGAGGAGTGTTGTCTCCTGAGGGTTTTGAGCGGATACTACCCACAAAATCCTATCAATTCGGCTCATTAATTTTAATTCTCCAATTAGGTTTTCTAACAAGGAATTCTATTATCTTCGACTCATAAATCATCCACCCATATTCTCCAAACTTCCTCATCATCTAACTTAAGATTATATATGTTTCATAGACTTACCTAGCTTTCGGCATTTCTTAAGTTTTCCTTCTAGGGTCCCATCTCCACTTAGGAATTTCTATCAACTCTACTAAAGATACAAGTTCTATTCTTCATTCCTTTCTCTCATCTAAACTCCAATCACATATCCCCACGTGTGTGTATAAATCACCCATACACTTGGAAATTCAAATCAAGCAATCATACTCTCGTCCGTTGTCCAAAGTACTTATTAGTAGGTGAATTTTTAATTGAATTTTGCTTACACATCTTTCATGCGACCATTAATATTTCTTGAGGTACCAACGACCGATTACAAAATATGTTTGCACATTAAAGCGTAATTCCTAGTCTTGCAACACCCAAGGCTTTTACCAGTGACTCCCAAACCAGTTGGTCTAAGGCACTAGGTGATGAAGCACCCTCGCTAAATATTTTTCTATTTTTTACAGCCTTAAGTAATCACAAAAACCAGTGTCCATTTTTTTATTCTTTATTCACACTTGTATTTTTTTTCTTCGTATTAAGGACTTCAAACTAGAGCATTTCAAGGTCTCCTCTACTATTCCAAGTTTCAAGGTGCGTGATTGTGCAAATTGTAGGGTATACATTTTCAGAATCTAGACTTAAGCTAGGAACTATTTTTCAAACTTATACTCTAATAAAAGTATCAATACTTTTCCTTTGTTTTAACTTAGGCCAAGAAGTGAACTCAAAATTTGCCTATTTCTAAATAAACTACAAAGACATATACTCTCTACCGTTAAACTTTAAGGAATGTTATTTTTAGGGTTTTTAATTTACTAAGTCTAAGATCTAGTTGTTCCTAGCCAGTTAACCTATTTGTCAAACTCAAGTCTATTAGCCAAAATTGAATACAATAATTTTTATAATTTTTGAATCTTTTCAATTTTTTATGGGTTTTCAAATAAGTATGCAAATGCAAAAATATATACAAATGAATGCGAAGGAAGAAGACGTACCGAGCATACCCCCAAATGTGAACTTGACAGTGTCCTCACTGTCATGCTAAACCAAGAGGGTCAAAATACCGGCACTTCCCTGTTTATTTATTTATAATTTTTTATATTTTTTAATGTTTTGAATTTTTTTTTATTTTTTATAGAAAAAGAAAACAAAAAAATATATGTACATATATACAACAAGGTTCCCCCCAAACTTAAGCTTGGCCTTACATAAGCCAAAGGTTAGCACCAACCATTCAAAAATCTTATCGTGGTAATAGTATAGTTGGTGCAAGAATGGGGTGTGGAGGAAAGAAATGAGAAACACGCGAGACCGTATAGAAAGAAGAATGGTAGAATACGGTCTCGGTGGGGGAGAAGAAGGGCGGAAAGGAGAAAGAAGGGTCGCGCGATCTTGAGGGTGTAAATCGAGTGAATAAATTAGCGCAATATGTGATGACCAATATGTTATAAGCGATTGTGCTAATCTATCAACCCGTCGGGAAATGGGGTCAAATCCCTCATGATTCGCAAGAAAACATGGGTACGCCGAACTAGGTATTGGGGATGAGAGCGTAACAGTCTTTTGTCCGGTCGGAATGATAGGAAGGACGAAAAGAAGTGAATTAGGGATAGTCTCATTCTCACCGTAGTAAACTGTCTCGAACTTAAAAGATTCCATCAATGGTTCGAAACTACTGTAATCAACCGAGTCTGATGGTTCAACTAACTCATCTGAAAATGTAAAGGACTCAAACTCGGGCGGTGAGTCATCAACATCGTCCGAAAAAGTGAAACACTCGTAAGTGTTATCATCTGTGAGAACAGCATCGGATGCAAAGGAAAATTTTTCAAGCTCACAGTCTTCAAGTGTGATCGTGGTCGGAACGATGGAAAGGAGGGAGGGTGATATAACAGTTAAAGGTTCGGGAGGATGAATTGGAAAATCCGACACATCAAACAAAAATGATTCAACCTCAATATTATCCTCAAAACTCTCCTCAATACTTTCCTTATAATTCTCCTCAAAATTCAACTCATCCATGCCAGTATCATCAACATCAAGACGCATATGAGATTCGGGAGAAACATTTAATAACTCAGGATGATGATTTGAACATAAAATCTCAATTAAATTGACAGGTTCATCATCCGAAATATTCCCGGCGTCTATATCCTCAATCAAGTGAAAATCAATTTTCTTAGACACCTCATCAAAAGCATGGATATTTATCAATTTGGGTTCTAGAGTGGAGGTGTAAAGATCGAAAGGATTAAGTGCGATTTCACTCGAAAGGGGTTCTTCACAATTTGGCAAATCAAGCACTACAAAATCACACAACTTATTTTTATTTTCAACTGGTGAATCATTTCGGACAATCGATGAAAAACCGGAGTTGTGGGCTTCAATTGGGTATGGGTAGGTTTGATTTGGAAATCCTCTCACATTCTCACTCTGTCCAACCTCCTCCTTATATATTGAAAAATTTGAAGCTAGTGGGAAACTAGCTACCGGTTCACTAGATTGCATAAGGGCGGCCACGGACGCTTCCACATTCCTAGTCATTTTGTCTGTTGCTAAGATATAAGCCTCCAACGACTCTTCCAAACTAGACTTGGGTGGTAAGGGGGTTTCGGTAAAAGATTCAAAATTGGTTAGATATGTGAAACTCCCTAATGGCTGTGTAGAAACAGTGTCTAGTGAAGGTGGGAAAGTCGGGTAGGACTGGTAGGAAGTAGTTGGTAGGACAGGGGTAGGGTCAACATGTGGATAAAAAGGTGAATAGTCGTGTGGATCCCTAGAACTAGATGAGTGGAGAGGGGTGAAAGATCGGCTGCGAGATTGAGCAATATGCTCAGCAATGGATATCGGCTTAGGAGAGACAGAAGGACTTGAAAAAGTAGTATCAACATGTGGAGGTGGTAAAGGTTGACTTGGTTGACACAAAGTGGGTTGAAAAGTCAAACTGTTTCTCCTAGACGCCTCTATTTGATCTTTCAACGATATTTTAGGTAAGGAAGGATCGTCTTTAAATTGACCGAACAAATTGACGTACGACGCAAAATTAGGTTCGGGATACTAAAGTTCGGCAAGTGATTTATTATGTGGGGTATTCATGTTGTAAGAAGAAAGGGTGAAAGAAAGAAAGATGGGTGGTGGTGGTGCAAGGATTTATTTGCGGCAAAAAAAATTTGCAAGTTTTCTAATACTAATTTTCCTTTTTCTTTTTCTTTATTTGAAAATTGTTGCAAAAAGATTTTTAATTAAAGATATGCAACCGAAAAATATTACTTGCAATCAGTTATTATTTTAAGTATATCACAAAGAATCTTTATTTGGAAAAAATTGTTGCAAAAAGATATTCGAGAAAAGATATGCAACAAAAAAGATTACTTGCAATCACTTTCTATTTTAAACGAGGCGCACAAATCCTGCACAAGATTGTTATATGGAAGGGAATATATTTTTAAAGCTCACGGAATCCTGCAGGAATTTCCAGAAAAGATATATGGGGATTTGCAGAGGGGAGAATGAGAAATCAAACCGTGCAAAGATTTTGCGTTGAACAGTCAAAAAAGCCGCGGTTCCGCGGTTTTAGGTGCGTCAAGGCCGCGGTTCCGCGGTTGTTCTGCGGGATCGAGTCCTGAAAAAAATTGTACGGCTCTGTGGTGGCAATCTACCTCTATTCTGATGTGTTGTTTTCTGTTTTGCTTTCTGGAAATTTCCAGAAAATAACAATTGATATATTTTTATAATTTTTTGTGATTTTTCAGATTTTTATGATTTTTTTTAATTAAGATTAACCCGAAATTGCAAAAAGGAAATGACACGCCATCCCCGGCAACGGCGCCATTTGATTCGTATGTCAAAAACTATCTATTACCGCAATCAAGAACGGTGTCGCATGATGCTAGCCGGTGAGTACGGGTCGGTCCACAGGGATGTTGTGAATCTCCTAGTCACGCTAACGAGTTAATTCCGAATGGTGTTCGGATTGGTTATTAAATCTAAAAACCTAAATTATTCTATCTAGATCTATTCTTGCTAGGGCTAGGTCTAGGGATGGTTTGGAAATGCAGGTAAATCTCAACGCTTTCTATACCCGAATGAAGATCTATGAGGTGTTATGGTAATTATCAATAAAGTAGATTAGATCCATTCGGGAAGGTGTTCCTTCCTCTAGGTTCTTGTCCTTCCTTTAGAGATCCTTACCCTAACCTCCATGGAAAACGCGCGCAACCGGGCTTTTACACTACGGTATCACCGCTACCTCGAGGGATAGGGTGCCGTAGGGCGCGGTGTGTGCGTGTATGCATGGAGTCCTATTGAAAATATATTATGGGTAAGAAAGGGATGAGAGATCTCATCTCTCAAAATCCTTCCCCAAAGCTAACTCTAAGCAATTTCCTAGGGTAAGAAATTAAATCTACCTAGGGCAAAGAATTGAAATCTAAACTAGGGCAAGGAAATAAATCTACTTACAGATGCATTTCTCCAATCATCAATGCAGGATTGTCAGATCTGAATTTCTGAATTGAAGAGAGGCACCGATGCTCTCCATAGAGAATTTCTGAATTTATTATTAAAATGAGGCATAAGAAATTACAATCTTTAGAGTTCCTATTTATAGAGAATAGGAAACCCTAGGTTACATTTTGATCCGCATGTCTACAATTACAAAACTACCCTTAGGTCAACTTTCCTGCGCCGCCACAACATTATGGTAAATTTTCCTCGAAGTACGGGCTTATTATGGCCGCGGAACCGCGGCAATGGCGGGCTTGGGCCGCGGTTCCGCGGCCCTTTGGTGAGATCAGATGCTTAAATTTTTGGGTTATGTTCTTGGTCATCTTGGGCCTCTGGTTCTTTAGTTCTTTTATCAATTGGGCTTCTACATTGGTTCCAGATCTTCAGTGAACAATTTGCAATGGATTTTTAACTGTTCGCTTTGTATTCTTGGACCTTGCATTGCCTTGTTCATTGTGAACTTTATCTTTGATGTAGTCTTGATCAAGAGTCTTCTGTTTGTTAGTCAAAGTCCACTTTTTGCATCGTCTTTTCATCATTTTCACTGTTTTCTGTCCAAGAACCTGTAACATGTAATATGTAGCAGACATGCGTCAAAAGCACCTGTTTATTTATAAAAAGAATAAGAATGGGGAATATAATAATGCAATATTATGGTGTGAACAGGCAGCCGGTTAGCATCCTACTCAGCCCATCCATAATGGGTAGCTTCCTGCCCAATGAAGACGTGGATCTAAAGCCCTCATCACAAGGCCACTGGGCAGCTTCCTACTCTGCCCATCCGTAGCGGGTAGCTTCCTGCCTAACAGCGCTGTGGATCTAAAGCCCTCATCACGAGACGGCCGGTTAGCTTCCTGCTCGGCACATCCATAATGGGTAGCTTCCTACCCAACGAAAACTTGGATCTAAAGCCCTCATCACGAGGGCGCCAGCAGCTTCCTACCCGGCCCATCCGCAGCGGGTAGCTTCCTACCCAACAACGCTGTAGATCTAAAGCCCTCATTATGAGGCCGTCGGACAGTTTCCTGCTCGGTCAATCAACAGCGGGTAGCTTCCTTCCCAGCAATGCTGTGGATCTAAAGCCCTCATCACGAGGCCATCGGGCATCATCCTACTCGGCCCATCCGCAGCGGGTAGCTTTCTGTCTAACAACGCTATGGTTCCAAATCCCTCATCACGAGGCGGTCGGGTAGCTTCCTGCTCGGCCCATCCACCGTGGGTAGCTTCCTGCACAACAAAGACGTAGATTTAAAGCCCTCATCACGAAACCGCCGGGTAGCTTCCTGCTCGGCCTCAACGGTGGATCCTAAGGCCTCACATTAAACTAACAGGCAGACCTCTACCTAGCACGCATACTCGAAGTAGGAAGACTCATGCATGGCCTAAGTAAAGAAAGCTCACCTTTGGTCGATAACCAGCCTAAATCTAAATCCACCGCAAAGAATTCTCGGCACCAAGCTAAACGGAGAAAATTGAGCAAACCGCTCTTGTAACGACTCTAAAATCCCTGTACAAAATTATTTGGTTATTGTATAGAAAGAGTATTTCAGCCTGTTGTGGAGTTATAAGTTAAATTTGTTTAATAAAAGCAAGAAGCAACTTGTAGCTCACTGGTAAAGCCTCTAAATTGTTGTGTCATAGCCTATGTGTTTGAATCCTCTCAGTCCCGGTTATTTTAAAGATTTTTTCTTTTTAATTTTTCGGAAGCCCAAGAATTACACGTGTAATTCATGGAGAATCTAAAGGTTTCAAAAAAATATTGATGATGTGCAATGAGGAGTAAACACAAATTAATGTACGTGGCACAAATCTCGAGGCATTTGGCAAAAATCTAACCGCCCATTTCCTCTAAATGCCCGCCGCCGCCGGTCCACCTTGCACCGATCGTCTCCATGCTTTGCACACTCGTCTCTTTAAGTCCCCTGCACTGTTTGATTTCCCTGCAATTAAACAAAGACTATTCAATTCACCATTTAACATCAATTTTTAATTTTTTTAATCTAATTTTTAATTCCCAAACCCTAAATTCTTCACTATAAATAGCACTCCATCCTCTAGCTCTCCTCCATTCTGAAATTTCGATTAAAAATTCTCTCAAACACTCTAAGTATCAAGTGGTGTTAAGCAACCAAGTGGAGTAACAAGTCAATCTCGATGACCGGAACATCTCCGACGAGACCACGCCCCCCGAAGGATTCCCCCTCCCTTGTTAATAACCTAAACCCGTAAGTTCCTTTCTCTCTCTATTTCTTTCATCTCAAATCGCCTTATAAAAGCATATCGATAAAGTGGAGTTAGCTCCGATATAATTTTCTTTTTAACATTTGTAATCCACTTGATAAGCAAATTAGGTCAAACTAATATTCCAACACCACTCTTAACCTTATTTACAATTATTTAGCTTTTAGTTTAATAAAAAATTTCATGTGAAATAATCATAAAACAAAGTTTTCATAAAAATACCATGAACTTTAAAATAACGGTATTTTCAATAACTAGAGTATATACCTTTAGATCATTCATGGGGTAACGACTTACCCAACAAGCACACTATAGTTTCATAGCACGATATTCTAAATATATGGTTAATTCAAAATATTTGGACGAGACCGCCGGGAAGCTTCCTGCTCGCCCCATTCGCAGCGGGTAGCTTCCTACACAACATCGCTGTGGATCCAAAGCCCTCATCACGAGGCCACCGGGAAGCTTCCTGCTTGGCCCATCCGCAACAGGTATCTTCCTGCCTAACAACGCTTTGGACCCAAAGCCCTTATCATAAGGCCACCGGGCAGTATCCTGCTTGGCCCATCCGCAGTGGGTAGCTTCCTGCCTAACAATATTGTGGATCCAAAGCCCTCATCATGAGGCCGTCGGGAAGCTTCTTGCTCGGCCCATCCACAATGGGTAGTTTCCTCCCCAACGAAGATGTAGCTCTAAAGCCCTCATCACGAGGCCTCCGGGCAACTCTCTGCTCGAACCATCCGCAGCGGGTAGCTTCCTACCCAACAGTGTTGTGGATTTAAAGCTCTTATCATGAGGCGGCCAGCTTCCTGCTCGGCCCATCCACAATGTGTAGCTTCCTGCCCAACGAAGACATGGATTTAAAGCCCTCATCATGAGGCCGCCGAGCAGCTTCCTGCTCAGTCCATCCGCAGCGGGTAGCTTCCTACCCAACAACGCTGTGGATCTAAAACTCTCATCACGAGGCGACTGGATAGCTTCCTGCTCGGCCCATCCACAATGGGTAGCTTCCTGCCTAACAACGCTGTGGATCCAAAGCCCTCATCACGAGGCAGCCGGTTAGCTTCCTACTCAGCCCATCCATAATGGGTAGCTTCCTGCCCAATGAAGACGTAGATCTAAAGCCCTCATCACAAGGCCACTGGGCAGCTTCCTACTCTGCCCATCCGTAGCGGGTAGCTTCCTGCCTAACAGCGCTGTGGATCTAAAGCCCTCATCACGAGACGGCCGGTTAGCTTCCTGCTCGGCACATCCATAATGGGTAGCTTCCTATCCTACGAAAACATGGATCTAAAGCCCTCATCACGAGGGCGCCAGCAGCTTCCTACCCGGCCCATCCGCAGCGGGTAGCTTCCTACCCAACAACGCTGTAGATCTAAAGCCCTCATCATGAGGCCGCCGGACAGTTTCCTGCTCGGTCAATCAACAGCGGGTAGCTTCCTTCCCAGCAATGCTATGGATCTAAAGCCCTCATCACGAGGCCATCGGGCATCATCCTACTCGGCCCATCCGCAGCGGGTAGCTTTCTGTCTAACAACGCTATGGTTCCAAAGCCCTCATCACGAGGCGGCCGGGTAGCTTCCCGCTCGGCCCATCCACCGCGGGTAGCTTCCTGCATAACAAAGACGTGGATTTAAAGCCCTCATCATGAGACCGCCGGGTAGCTTCCTGCTCGGCCTCAATGGTGGATCCTAAGGCCTCACATTAAACTAACAGGCAGACCTCTACCTGGTACGCATACTCGAAGTAGGCAGACTCATGCATGGCCTAAGTAAAGAAAGCTCACCTTTGATCGATAACCGGCCTAAATCTAAATCCACCGCAAAGAATTCTCGGCACCAAGCTAAACGGAGAAAATCGAGCAAACCGCTCTTGTAACGACTCTAAAATCCCTGTACAAAATTATTTGGTTATTGTATAGAAAGAGTATTTCAGCCTGTTGTGGAGTTATAAGTTAAATTTGTTTAATAAAAGCAAGAAGCAACTTGTAGCTCACTGGTAAAGCCTCTAAATTGTTGTGTCATAGCCTATGTGTTTGAATCCTCTCAGTCCCGGTTATTTTAAAGATTTTTTCTTTTTAATTTTTCGGAAGCCCAAGAATTACACGTGCAATTCATGGAGAATCTAAAGGTTTCAAAAAAATATTGATGATGTGCAATGAGGAGTAAACACAAATTAATGTACGTGGCACGAATCTCGAGGCATTTGGCAAAAATCTAACAGCCCATTTCCTCTAAATGCCCGCCGCCACTGGTCCACCTTGCACCGATCGTCTCCATGCTTTGCACACTCGTCTCTTTAGCTCCCCTGCACTGTTTTATTTCCCTACAATTAAACAGAGACTATTCAATTCACCATTTAACATCAATTTTAATTTTTTAATCCAGTTTTTAATTCCCAAACCTTAAATTCTTCACTATAAATAGCACCCCATCCTCTAGCTCTCCTCCATTCTGAAATTTCGATTAAAAATTCTCTCAAACTCTCTAAGTATCAAGTGGAGTTAAGCAACCAAGTGGAGTAACAAGTCAATCTCGATGACCGGAGCATCTCCGACGAGACCACGACTCCCGAAAGCTTCCCCCTCCCTTGTTAATAACCTAAACCCGTAAGTTCCTTTCTCTCTCTATTTCTTTCATCTCAAATCGCCTTATAAAAGCACATCGATAAAGTGGAGTTAGCTCCGATATAATTTTCTTTTTAACATTTGTAATCCACTTGATAAGCAAATTAGGTCAAACTAATATTCCAACACCACTCTTAACCTTATTTACAATTATTTAGCTTTTAGTTTAATAAAAAATTTCATGTGAAATAATCATAAAACAAAGTTTTCATAAAAATACCATGAACTTTAAAATAAAAGTATTTTCAATAACTAGAGTATATACCTTTATATCATTCATGGGGTAACGACTTACCCAACAAGCACACTATAGTTTCATAGCACGATATTCTAAATATATGGTTAATTCAAAATATTTGGACGAGACCACCGGGAAGCTTCCTGCTCGCCCCATTCGCAGCGGGTAGCTTCCTACACAACATCGCTGCGGATCTAAAGCCCTCATCACGAGGCCACCGGGAAGCTTCCTGCTTGGCCCATCCGTAACAAGTATCTTCCTGCCCAACAACGCTTTGGACCCAAAGCCCTTATCACAAGGCCACCGGGCAGTATCGTGCTTGGCCTATCCGCAGTGGGTAGCTTCCTGCCTAACAATATTGTGGATCCAAAGCCCTCATCATGAAGCCGTCGGGAAGCTTCTTGCTCGGCCCATCCACAATGGGTAGTTTCCTCCCCAACGAAGATGTGGCTCTAAAGCCCTCATCACGAGGCCGCCGGGCAACTCTCTGCTCGGACCATCCGCAGCGGGTAGCTTCCTACCCAACAGTGCTACGGATCTAAAGCTCTCATCATGAGGCGGCCAGCTTCCTGCTCGGCCCATCCACAATGTGTAGCTTCCTGCCTAACGAAGACATGGATTTAAAGCCCTCATCATGAGACCGCCGAGCAGCTTCCTGCTCAGTCCGTCCGCAGCGGGTAGCTTCCTACCCAACAACGCCGTGGATCTAAAACTCTCATCATGAGGCGACTGGATAGCTTCCTGCTCAGCCCATCCAGAATGGATAGCTTCCTGCCTAACAACGCTGTGGATCCAAAGCCCTCATCATGAGGCAGCCGGTTAGCTTCCTACTCAGCCCATCAATAATGGGTAGCTTCCTGCCCAATGAAGACGTGGATCTAAAGCCCTCATCACAAGGCCACTGGGCAGCTTCCTACTCTGCCCATCCGTAGTGGGTTGCTTCCTGCCTAACAGCGCTGTGGATCTAAAGCCCTCATCACGAGACGGCCGGTTAGCTTCCTGCTCGGCACATCCATAATGGGTAGCTTCCTACCCAACGAAAACATGGATCTAAAGCCCTCATCACGAGGCCGCCAGCAGCTTCCTACCCGGCCCATCCGCAGCGGGTAGCTTCCTACTCAACATTGTTGTAGATCTAAAGCCCTCATCATGAGGTCGCCGGACAGTTTCCTGCTCGGTCAATCAACAGTGGGTAGCTTCCTTCCCAGCAATGCTGTGGATCTAAAGCTCTCATTACGAGGCCATCAGGCATCATCCTACTCGGCCCATCCGCAGCGGGTAGCTTTCTGTCTAACAACGCTATGGTTCCAAAGCCCTCATCACGAGGCGGCCGGGTAGCTTCCCGCTCGGCCCATCCACCGCGGGTAGCTTCCTGCACAACAAAGACGTGGATTTAAAGCCTTCATCACGAGACCGCCGGGTAGCTTCCTGCTCGGCCTCAACGGTGGATCCTAAGGCCTCACATTAAACTAACAGGCAGACCTCTACATGGCACGCATACTCGAAGTAGGCAGACTCATGCATAGCCTAAGTAAAGAAAGCTCACCTTTGGTCGATAACCGGCCTAAATCTAAATCCACCGCAAAGAATTCTCGGCACCAAGCTAAACGGAGAAAATCGAGCAAACCGCTCTTGTAACGACTCTAAAATCCCTGTACAAAATTATTTGGTTATTGTATAGAAAGAGTATTTCAGCCTGTTGTGGAGTTATAAGTTAAATTTGTTTAATAAAAGCAAGAAGCAACTTGTAGCTCACTGGTAAAGCCTCTAAATTGTTGTGTCATAGCCTATGTGTTTGAATCCTCTCAGTCCCAGTTATTTTAAAGATTTTTTCTTTTTAATTTTTCGGAAGCCCAAGAATTACACGTGCAATTCATGGAGAATCTAAGGTTTCAAAAAAATATTGATGATGTGCAATGAGGAGTAAACACAAATTAATGTACGTGGCACAAATCTCGAGGCATTTGGCAAAAATCTAATTGCCCATTTCCTTTAAATGCCCGCCGCCGCCGGTCCACCTTGCACCGATCGTCCCCATGCTTTGCACACTCGTCTCTTTAGCTCCCCTGCACTGTTTGATTTCTCTGTAATTAAACAGAGGCTATTCAATTCACCACTTAACATCAATTTAAATTTTTGTAATCCAATTTTTAATTCCCAAACCCTAAATTCTTCACTATAAATAGCACCCCATCCTCTAGCTCTCCTCCATTCTGAAATTTCGATTAAAAATTCTCTCAAACTCTCTAAGTATCAAGTGGAGTTAAGCAACCAAGTGGAGTAACAAGTCAATCTCGATGACCGGAGTATCTCCGACGAGACCACGACCCCCGAAGGCTTCCCCCTCCCTTGTTAATAACCTAAACCCGTAAGTTCCCTTCTCTCTCTATTTCTTTCATCTCAAATCGCCTTATAAAAGCACATCGATAAAGTGGAGTTAGCTCCGATATAATTTTCTTTTTAACATTTGTAATCCACTTGATAAGCAAATTAGGTCAAACTAATATTCCAACACCACTCTTAACCTTATTTACAATTATTTAGCTTTTAGTTTAATAAAAAATTTCTTGTGAAATAATCATAAAATAAAGTTTTCATAAAAATACCATGAACTTTAAAATAACAGTATTTTCAATAACTAGATTATATACCTTTAGATCATTCATGGGGTAACGACTTACCCAACAAGCACACTATAGTTTCATAGCACGATATTCTAAATATATGGTTAATTCAAAAAATAAGTTTTATATTAAAATACCACATTTTTTAAAATAAAGGTTTCTTTTAAACGATATTTTAATTCCTTGGCAATTGCAACTCTACAACTCTCGTTAGAGGACCCGCTAATGGATGGTGTGGATTATCGCATATCTTTGGGATAGTAGAACGAGATGCAGAACTCTTCACGGAGTATTCGGTCTCGAAAAGAAATAAAAATACATTTTTTAAAGAAATACGACCTTTATAAACAAAACTAAAGTTTGGAAAATTATATAAAAGTATGAAACCGTATTTTCACTAAAAACAAATTTTGAAACTATATTTTTAAAATGAAAAATTAAAATTTTAATAAAATACCACCAAGTTTACAAAAGAGGTGGTTTTCATTAAAATACCATAAATTTTTAAAAGCTAGGTTTTATCACTAAAATACCACAACAATTAAAATATATATTCATAAAAATCCTAAATATTATAAATCACCCTCAAGGTTTAATTTTAAAACCATATTAAAGTAATTTTCACAAAATCCCCTCGAGAAATGCAAATAATATAAATACAAAGTAAATAACAATAATAAATATTAAGGACTCTAAATTAATATAGACTTAAGCGGTATTATTTCTCTTGAGCCCCGGGAAGCCGGAGAAAGTGAGTGCTTGCCTATTCAGGTTAGACAACTTAACGGAGTTATTAATGGCAATTGTCTTGGAAAAATACACAAATCCCGCCGTCCATATGCAGCAGTTGCCAATTTCTTCCGAACATAAGATCTTTAATAGTTAAATCAATTCATATGAACAAGACTTGAACTCGAATCCAAAATCCGAATCTAAAACTTGAACTCGAATCCAAACTCGAATCTAAACTTGAACATGAACTCGAACCCAGCCAACTCGAACTAACTTGACTCGAACCAAGATTGCAATTGACATGACTCGCATTTTACTCAATTCACTCAATTTCATTCTACACCTTTTGCAATCTACGGTTTCGATCAAGACATGTTATAACCAATCAATTAATTTAATTAAGTATACTATACAGTTATAAACTATTTTATACTCGAGGTATTCGGGATAGTTTCTTGTATGAATCGAACGGAACATCAGGAGTCCCGTATTAATCTCTTTTTTATTTTACTCGAATATCAGTCGAGTCGACTCATCCACAGCCTAGAGCCCTGATGCTAACACATGAAATGGGCCCGTGTTTCCTTACTCCTGGGGCCCCACTCTTGATCTCATGAATATTTCTACGGCTGCGTTGATATTCACACTTGGAACTTAATGTTAACATAGTGACTATATAGAGACCTGTAGTATATATTTACTCATGAACATATATTTTTACTAGTCATATATATATTCTACACTTGTCATTTTTACTCTTATTTTAACCTTAGGACTTACTAAGCACTAGTTCGCTGACAGGCATTCCACCCACTTTTGTTTTCTTGGAATGTTCATCAGATACGATCAAGACGGAGGAAATGGAGGTCACAGAGAAGGACTACAACTAGATTGCTACTCATGATTAGCTTAACTTTACTTGTTATTCAGCTTATGTATGCCACATGTTTAGGTATTTTCTTTTATTGTATTTACTTTCCAACTAAAACTCATGTACTTGTAAATATTTGAAGTTGAATATAAATAAAAATGTTTGTTGAAAATTTTACAGTCTCCATTTATTCATGCATTGTGTATTATTGTTTCAATATGCTTAATATATTTATTTAGAGAATGACCTTGTTTGGATAAATATGTCGCGGGCTTGCCGCGTCATCGTTTCCATCTACTGGGAAGCGGGACGTGACAGGTTTTATTGGTGGCTCATACAGGTCAGTTCTGCATGAAGTCGTAAACAATATACCACAAGAATTAATGAATTTAAAAAACATTTACATTTCTTACATTTCAAATTTCTTGAATCTACCTAATCTATCTTTTATATCAAGGTGATGGACTCTCCGAACAATACCAGCACAAACGTCAATGGCAATACTCTACCGCGTACATTACCACCACCACCTACCATTACAGCCCTTATCAATGAGCAAACGGTATTTCTTGAGACTATCAAGAGACTATTGGAGGGTCAGCAGCAGCATATTGCTATCTTTATGAACCGTCCCGAAGCCGAAGCACCCAGAGTTAAGCAGTTTCGGGCACTGCGTCCAAAGAACTTCTCGAGTAAGGAGAGCCCGCTTGAAACAGAAGAATGGTCTCAAGCGATCAAGGATGATCTGGCAGCACCTCAAGTGCCAGATATAGCTTGGGTAAGAGTTGCCAAGTTGCAACTGACCGATAACGCCAGAGTTTGGTGGAAGGGTGAGGAGAGCCGTTTCGCACTATCGATAGAATGGAGAATATTCTGAGACCTCTTCGATACCAAGTACTTCTCAGAGACCGCCTGCTTTGACATGGAGCAACAATTCATCCATTTACAGTAAGGCTCGATGTGGGTCAAGTCGGTGGATGAATATGATGCTGAGTTTACTATGCTCGGCAGGTAAGATATAGTCTCAAATTCAATTTTCTTATCTCACTTACAACACTGCTAACACAAGGTCGTAGCAGGTTCGCTGCACACCTTATTCCCACTGTTGAGATCCGGGCACGACAATTTCAGCAAAGGTTGGACCCTGAAATCCAAGCTGTACTCGCTACAGGGGATTTCCCAACCCATGAGCTTGCTTTGAAGGCTGCTTGACGGTATGAGACTGTTATAAAGAAGAAGGGTAAGCTGCAGACTGTCGGTGTGAAACATCCTGTGCACCAGATCACAGGAGGGGTCTCTTCCAGGCCATCTTTTAACGGACCATCTCGGGGGCCATATAGGAAGACTCCAACCATATTTCTACTCAGGATTAGCTTAGCTTTACTTGTTATTCAGCTTATGTAGCCACATGTTTAGGTATTTTCCTTTATTATATTTACTTTCCAGCTGAAACTCATGTACTTATAAATATTTGAAGTTGAATGTAAATAAAGATGTATGTTGAAAATTTTACAGTCTCCATTTATTCTTGCATTGTGTATTATTGTTTCAATACGTTTAGTATATTTATTTAGGGGTTGATCTTCTCTGTATAAATATGTTGACGGCTTGCCACGTCATCGTTTCCGTATACTGGGAAGCGGGGCGTGACAACTCTCAACCCGACCCATAAATAGGTCGGAACGAGAGTAGGGGGCAAATGATGATACTCATAAGTAGGGATTCCCCAGATCATGACACATAATAGATGACGTGTCGTCCACGTAAGGCCACTAGTTTCCTGGGGGTTATGGAGCTGAAATAAGTATGATGCATTAGGGACATTCCTTGGCGCCTTGCCTCCGAGGTTGCACCCGACCTTTTAGAAGACCTTCCCGGAGTATGTTCCCTATTCGCCTGACCACCAGCCATTGCCCTTCTCTGAGTAATCATAGAGTTGAGCTTCCTCAGCTCCCTAGCTCGTCTCCGAGCTATCCTATAGTTGAGCTTCCTCAGCCTCCCCATTCGTCTCCGAGCTGTCACAGAGCTGAGCTTTCTCAGCCTCCTCGCTCGTCTCCGAGCTGTCACAGAGCTGAGCTTCCTCAGCCTCCTCGTTCATCTTCGAGCTGTCACAGAGCTGAGCTTCCTCGGCTTCCCTGTCTGGCTAGGAGCATGGAGCATGGGCGCTCCCGTAACGGCTCCGTGCATCTCGTCACGACGAAATCTCCACTGCTCTACGTCCCTCATCCCATGCTAGCGTATCTCGCCATTAATGGACGTATCTCGCTGTCATGCCCCGCTTCTCAGTAGACAGAAATGGTGACGTGACAAGCCCACAGCATATTTATCCAGAGAAAGTCATTCCCTAAATAAATATACTAAGCGTATTGAAATAACAATACACAATGAAAGAATAAATGGAGACTGTAAAAATTTTCAACAAACACTTCTATTTACATTCAACTTCCAATATTTATAAGTACACGAGTTTCAGCTGGAAAGTAAATACAATAAAAGAAAATGCATAAACATGTGGCATACATAAACTAAAGGAAAGTGAAGCTGAGCTAGTCCTGAGTAGCGATCCTATTGTAGTCCTCCTCTGTGACTTTCACCTCCTCCGTCTCGACCGTATCTGACGAACATTCCAAGAGAATAAAAGTGGTGAAATGCCCGTCAGCGAACTAGCGCTCGGTAAGTCCCAAGGATAAAGTAAGAGTAAACAAAATGACAAATGTAGAATATATAGATGACGAGTAAGAGTATATATTCATAGGTGAAAATGTACTGTAGGTCTCTATATAGTCACTATGTTAACGTTAAGTTTCAAGTGTGAATGTTAATACAGCCGTAGAAGTATTCACGAGCTCAAGAGTAGGGCCCCAGGAGCAAAGAAACACGGGCCCATTTCATGTATTAGCATTGGGGCTCTAGGCTGTGGATGAGTCAACCCGACTGATATTCGAGTAAAATAAAAAAAAGAGGTTAATACAGGACTTCTGAAGCTCCGTTGGATTCGTACAAGAAACTATCCCAAGCATCCCGAGTATAATATATATTATAAGTGTAAGATAGTCTTAGTTGATTTGATTGGTTGATTATAATATGTCTTGATCGAAACCATAGATTGCAAAAGGTGTAGAATGAAGTCGAGTGAATCGAGTAATATGCGAGTCATGACAATTGCAATCTTTGTTCGAGTCAAGTTTGTTCCTGTAGATTGGGTTCGAGTTCATGTTCTAGTTTAGGTTCGAGTTGGGTTAGAGTTCGAGTTCGATTTCGAGTTCAAGTTTGAATTCGGGTCTTTTTTATATGAATTGATTTAAACTGTTAAAAATCTTATGTTCGGGAGAAATCAGCAACTGCTGCACATGAATGGCAGGATTTGTGTCTTTTTCGAAGACAATTGCCATTGATAATTTCGTTAAGTTGTCTAACCTGAATAGACAAACACTCGCATTATTCGACTCCCCGGGGCTCAAGAGAAATGATACCGCTTAAACCTATATTAATCTAGAGTCCTTAAAATATTGTTTGCATATCTCGATGGGGGTTTATGAAAAATATTTTAATATAGTTTAAAAATAAACCTCGAGGGTGATTTATCATATTTAAGGATTTCATGAACATGTATTTTAATTGTTGTGGTATTTTAGTCGTAAAACCTAGCTTTTTGAAAGTTTATGATTTTTTTTAAAAATACTACCTTTGGAAACTTGGTGGTATTTTATTAAAAGTTCTAATCTTTCATTTTAAGAATATAGTTTCATAATATGTTTTTGTTGAAAAAACGGATTCATAGTTTTGAATAATTTTCCAAAATTTATTTTTGTTTAAAAAGTCGTATTTCTTAAAAACCGTATTTTTATTTTCTTTCGAGATCGAATACTCCATGAGGAGTTATGCATCTCACTCTACTGTCCCAAGGATGTGCGATAATTCACACCATCTATTAGCGGGTCCCCTAACAAGGGTTGTAGAGACGTAATTGCCAAGGATTCCAAAAATACCGATTAAAAGAAACCGATTTTGAAAAATATGGTATTTTAATGTAAAACTTATTTTTTAAATTAGCCATATGTTTAGAATACCGTGCTATGAAACCATAGTGTGCGTGTAGGGTAGGTCATTACCATGTGAAGTTTTCTAAAGGTATTTTTAACAATTATCGAAGTAAGGGTTATACTAAAGTTCATGGTATTTTAATTAAAAAGTTCGTTATTTGATTATTTCTCATGAAAACTTCATTAAACTAAAATCTAAATGATTGCAAATACGGTTACGAATGGTGTGAGAAACTTAGTTTGACATATATTGCTTAATGAGGGGAGTACAAGAGGTTAAAATAACATGTATCGGAGTTAACTCTAATTTACCGATATGTTTTTAGAAGATGATTTGAGATGAAAGAAAAAGAGAGAAGAGCAACTTACTCATTGTGTAGAGTTGGGAAGAGATTAAAGAAGAGGGAGGGGGTTCCGTGGCGTCACGAAAACTCCGGAAATGACTTTGATATTTGACGGAAAGAGCTTGGTTGCTAACTCCACTTGAATCCACTTGCACTTAGAAACTTCTGAGATAATTTTGATAGAAATTTTCAGAATAGGGCATGAGATGGTATTTATAGTGAAGAATTTAGGGTTTGGGAATTAAAAATTGGATTACAAGAATTAAAATGGGTGTTAAATGGTGAATTGAATAGTCTCTGTTTGATTACAGGAAAATCAAACAGTACATGAGAGTTGAGGGGAGTCGAAGGGACGAGTGTGCAAAGCATAGAGTCATTTGGACTCATCAGGACCGTCGACGGCGGCTATATTGGCAAAATGAACGATCAGATCTGGCCCAGCTTTAATCACTATTTACTCCTCTTTGCACCTGTTTGATTTTTATGAAACTTTTCGTTTCTCCGTGAATTGCTCGTGCAACTCTTGGGCATCCGAAAACTTAAAAAGAAAAACCTAAAAAAATATAATTGGGTCTAATGGGATTCGAATACATAGGTTATGTCGCAGCAGTGTAGAGGATTTATCAGTAATATATAATTTTCTTCTTGCTTTTATTTAACAAAAATAACTTATAACTCTTACACAGGCTGTAATACCCTTTTCTGTACAATAGCAGGAAATTTTTTGTACGGGAATTTCAGAGTCATTACATCTACCCTACTTATAAAAATTTCGTCCTCAAAATTTACATTTACATAGATACTAATTTTCAAAGAGGTAAGGGTATAGTGTACGCATATCTTCTTCCCTTTCCCAAGTTGATTCTCCTGGCGAATTCTTTCTCCACATCACTCGGACTAAGTTTACCTCCTTGTTCCATAATGTCGTCATCTTTCGGTCTAGAATCTCAACTAGTTGTTGCTCGCAGGTTAGGTCGGTCTGTACCGTGGGCTTTGAGTGATCAAGTATATGGCTGTGGTCGCTCACATATCGTCGTAACTGGGACGTGTAGAACACGTTATGCACTTCTTCCAATGAGGGTGGTAGTGCTAAACGGTATGCCACTTCTCCAACTCGTTCGAGTATGTCGAACGGTCATATGTATCTTGGACTTAATTTATCCCTCTTGACAAAACGTATCACTCCTCTGTTTGGAGAGATCTTCAAGAATACATGCTCTCCGGGTTGAAACTCCAAGTGTCGACGCTTTGCATCTGCCCAATATTACTGTCGGTCTTGGGCTATGCGCATCCTTTCCCTTATCATGCGAACCACATCTATAGTTGTCACGATCATCTCTAGTCCAAGGAGTTCACGATCTCCAATGTCGTCCCAACTCAACGGGGAACGAAATTTCCATTCGTAAAGTGCTGCAAATGGCGCCATCCCAATGCTTTCCTAATAGCTGTTGTTATATAAGAACTCCACAAGGTGTAGGTGATCTTCACACGAACCTCCGAAATCTAACATACAGGTTCCTATCATATCTTCCAGAATTCGAATTGTTCACTCAGACTGTCCATCCGTTTATGGATGGTACGCCGTGCTAAAATTCAGACTCGTTCCCAGGCTAGCTTACAGACTCTGCCAAAACTGTGATCGGAATCTTGTATTACGATCAGAGGCGATGCAAACTGGTACTCCATGTAATCTCACGATCTCTTGCATGAGTTTATGGGTATCAAGACAATTATGGTACATCTTGAAGGTTTAAATCTTACTTTAGATTTATACTCACCTCCATGTACTTCCTTGCCAACGTATCGGTTGGCTGGCCAACGTATCGGTTGGCTGGCCAACTCGGAATGGAATAAAGTGAGCCGACTTGATAAGTTGATCCATAGTAACCTAAATTGCATCGTTACCCTTCATGCTGCGAGGGAGAGCGATCACGAAGTCCATGGTAATGTGATGTCATTTCCATTCCGGGATTGGTAACGGCTGAAGTAGACCAGTATTTCTGTGATGTTCAGCCTTCACTGTTGACACACCAAACACTTGGCTACGCTCCTTGCTACTTCGCGCTTCATTCCATACCACCGGTAGTGTTGTCGTAGATCCTTATATATTTTCATGCCACCGGGATGTACAGAATAAGGAGAGCTGTGAGTTTCTTTCATCAACTCTTCTCGAACAGGTCCGACTGGCACGCATAAACGGCTTCCATATCGCAAGGATCCATCTTCATGGATGATGAAGTCAGTTCGAAGTCACTTTCTAATTGTTCTCGGATCCTTTATAGCTTGGCATCATTTGCTTGAGATGCCTTGATCTGATTTATAAGAGTGGATTGCATTTGTAAGTTCATCAAATATGAAGCGTTGTCTGGTATAACTATTTCAACTCCAATCCATGCAATTCTTGTTGTAGTCTCCACTGAGCGGTGAGGTTCATTGCTAATGGCTGGCGACTAAGTGCATCGGGAACTACATTCACCATCCCAGGATGATGCTATAGGTTGATGTCGAAATCCGCTATTGGTTCTAGCCATTTTCTCTACCATATATTGAGTTCCTTCTGAGTAAATACATACTTAAGACTTTTATGTCAGTGTATATATCCACTCGTTCTCCTAAAAGGTAGTGGCGCCAAATCTTGAGTGCGAAAGCTACTGCTGCCAGATCCAGATCATGTGTTGGATAGTCGCATTCATGAACTTTTAATTGCCTTGATGCAAAATCCATAACTTTTCCATGCTGCTGTAGAACACATCCTAATTTTTTACCGGACGCATCACAATGCACATCGAATCCGCCAGATTGATCCAATATTACGAGGATAGAAGTAGAGGTTAACCTCGTGTCACGCCCCGCTTCCCAGAGTGCGCAAACTACGGCACGTGACAGGGCCAACCATGCTACCTGTGGTTAGGAAACATCCCTCAACAGTCACATTACGGCTGTCTATAGGATATTGAGAACAGAAAATATATAAAACTAGCTAGTACATTTGCCACAGTAAAAAGTGTCAAGAAAAATGCATAAGCGGAAACGAATTAAATCAAATAAATAACATCTAAAAACTTGTCCTAATATGGGCTCACATCAAGAAAATAAAACTGCGTAATTAAACTAAATTAAACATCTCTAAATAACATATGTTCAATTCCTCACCGCTTGGCTTGATAGATAAAGTATTCATGTTCAGCCTGTGATAAAAGTAAAGGAACTGGGACACGCAAAACCCAGACGTCAGTGCGTTATAATACCAAAACAACAATAATAACCAGGATGTAACAATATAGGTAAATATGAGTACAAATAAATAATATAGACATAAGCAGTGAGGTATGTGTATGTATGTGATGTGTGATGTGTAACCTAAAACTGTGCTTCTAGGTTATTTATTCTAAAAGTCTTCGAAATCAATTAATGTAATCCTCATCGTAACTCAACAGTCTATGTCTCGTTCATTCCCCATGGGACCACGGTAACAGAATTTATTCTGTAATGCCCGGAAAAATGGCAAACAAATAATTATTCCGTAACGCCCGAAAAAACGGCAAACATGTAATTATTCCGTAACGCCCGAAAAACGGCATACAGGTAATTATTCCATAACGCCTGGAAAAACGGCAAACATGTAATTATTCCGTAACGCCCGGAAAAACGGTAAACAAGTAATTATAGCCTTTTGAGTTACGTTTCGGTTACCTTCTTGATTTTCCTTTTACCTCCAGATTTGTGTTCAAGTCAGGTATTGCCAATATAGATCTAATGCCAACATAGGATCAAACGGGTACTGTTCTCGTTTATGCAGACAACAAGTTGCGTCTGTCAGGACAACACGTCAATATCGTTGGCATTATTAACAAGATCCATGTAAAAAGTCAAGTAGTGTATCGTGGACATGTCATGTGATGCATATGTATCAATAGATACCCAAATGTGAAACTGTAACGAATATCAGAACACAGTTAATACACAGATGCACATGTATCTATCTGCAATAACTATTTATACGTCCATGACTGCGTATGATGTACACTAGATAGCACGTTGTACTAATGTAATAGTTTAATGATATCATGATGCCCCGACATGCAATTAAATATGTTATAATCAGTACGGATACGAACGGATATCGTAAAACGGTAAAACTATAATATTTGCTGCATAATGAAACACATGTACTATTTTTATTCATATATAAATAGATATATTAACATAGCATGTTGCAAGTTAAACTTGCTTGATCGGATCTTTTGACGGGGTACGTACGTCCATTCAACATCGGATAAACGTCGCGATGCAACTCACGCGCGCGCAGGACTGGACCTGGCTGATCAAAGACATGACTACGCTGGACGACAACGATGACTAGGTCGTCCGGATCGTCGGCGACGTGTGCGGCTCCGGCGAGACGGTCAAGAACCGATAAAGAAAGGAAAGGAAAGAAAGAAGAAGAAGGAAGTAAGAATGGGCTGCTGTGGTATCGGCTCTGGTTATGGGGAAAGAGGACAAAGGAGGTGACGACGGCAATGATCGGCAGCCGTCAATGGCGAAAGGCAGAAGGATTCTTGGGTTCTGTCGGGGTTGCTGTTGGGGGTTGCAGTGGCAGCCAATGGTAATAGTGGTGGTGGTTTATGGTGTAGGGAAGAGGAGAGAGGGGTGAGGAGATGACAGCGATGACGACGACGAGATCTCCGGTGAGGGTAACGGAGATGAAGGATCGGGTTTCTTGAGTTGCTGCAGTTGGGTCACGGGTCTGGGGTGCAGGGATGGTCGAGAAATGAAAGGGAGGAGGAAGTGGTGAGGGTGAGGAGGTGGTGACGGCGAGGGAACGAGAGCAAGGTCGGTGGTGAGGTGATCGGCGGTGAGAGGTGCAGGTTCTTTGGTTGAGTTCTTGTGTTCGTGGGTTCTCGGGGTTGCAGATGGCGTCGAGGATAGAGAGGGGAGAGGAGGTGAAGGTGGGGATGAGGTGGTGACGAGGTTGTGGAGAGGTGATGAGGGGAGATCGGCGACGAGGTGAGGGGCTAGGGTTTGGGTTAGGTTTTCATCGTAGGAGGCAGGTAAGAAGAAAATAAAAGAGAAGAGAGAGAGGTGTTAATAATAATTAGGTTATAAAATATATATAGGGGGGAGAGAGAGACAGAGGGGTAGAGGGAGAGAGTGGATATGAGAGGAGAGAGAAAGATGGGGAATATATTTAGTTTGAATATTAATATATATTATATATTTGATTATATACCGTTAGTATTAGTTTAGGTTTAAAAATTATTATAATATATTTTCTGGATTTGAACAGCTAATACAAATATACTCTGAAAAATATCCGGGTCTCTTCTAAAAATCTTGTTTTAAAATATGGATAATATACGTATAAACCAAAACCATAATGCGATATCCGGTTAAATAAAATGCATATCCCCAAGAACGTATACACGTAAATATATGTAGCGATCCAAACGAGTCTGTTTTATCAATCTGGATTGAAACACGATATATAGATGCAAACATATGATATGGGGTATGATTACATGTCACGCTAGATATTTAAAAATATTATTTGGCTATTATTTGTATTATTTAAAGATATGCAGATATTAATTATATCATACAAGTATATAGAACCTAGATGTGCATGGATCCTCTGTACTAGCGAATATGTGACGTAATCTAGAACCATAATGGGTTTCAAGCATGCGGGTCGGGTCGGATACTAACCACAGATACTGAATGCACTATCTGCACCCAAAAACGATAATAATCAAGAAGTTGTCTCAATATTAGGAAAATGCTCAAATAAATACCGTATAAATGCACTAGGGTATTACACCTCGACTTGAGTTCTACAAAACCCTTCTCATATGCTTCTGACCATACGAATACTTCGTCTTTACGTATGAGCTTGGTCAAGGGTGCTGCGATCTTTGAGAATCCTTCAATGAATTGTCTATAGTATCTTGCTAAGCCCAAGAAACATCTTATATCTTTCATCGTCTTTGATGTCGGCCACTCACTGACAGCTGACATCTTAGCTGGATCTACAGAGATTCCTTCGCCCGAAACGATATGTCCGAGAAATCCGACTTAATCTAGCCAAAATTCACACTTATTATACTTGGCATAGAGCTGATGTTGTCATAATGTCTCCAGAGCAATCCGTAAGTGCTCGGCATGCGCTTTCCGATTCTTTGAATACACCAGGATGTCGTCAATGAAGATAACAACAAACATGTCTAAGTACTCTCGGAAAATTTGGTTCATCACATTCATAAAGATGGCAGGTGCATTGGTCAAACCAAATGGCATTACGATATATTCATAATCACCATAACGAGTCCTAAATGCCTTCTTCAGAATGTCGGACTCCTTGACCTTTACCTGATGATATCCTGAACGAAGATCTAACTTTGAAAAGATATAAGATCCACTTAACTGATCGAAAAGGTCATCGATACGAGGTAGTGGGTACTTGTTCTTAATTATCATCTCGTTCAGAGCTCGATAGTCCACGCACATCCGGTAGGTACCTTCCTTCTTCTTTACCAGCAGCACCGGAGATCCCCAACTTGAAGTACTGGGACGGATCCATCCTTTCTTCAGAAGTTCGTCCAACTGAATGTGGATCTCCTTCAATTCCTCCAGATTTAATCGGTACGGAGCTTTTATTACTGGTTGTGCGCCGGGTTGTAAAATCGATACTGAATTCAAGTGCTCGATCGGAAGGCAAACCTATATCTTCTGAGAATACATCCTCGAACTCTTGAACTACCTCTGGCTTCGATTCTTCCGCTTGCAATGCTGCAACCTTTGCCTTCTTTGGTTTTGCTCTATAGATGCTAGGTTCTAAAGTTCGATCTCCACTTTTGAAGTAAAACACTGGGTGATCTGGTATTTTGAACACTACCCTCCTTTGGCGACAATCGATGGTAGCGAAGAAAGTTCCCAGCAAGTCCATTCCCAAGACTACGTCGAAGTCCGGTATGTCCAGCACCTTGAAGTCCGCATAGAATTCTCAACTACAGACGACCACTGGACACAGATCGTATCCTAAAGTTGCTTTTAGAACGCCGTTCACCGAACTAACATTCCAGCTGGATACGAGCGGTTTAACTGGGATTGCATGAGTTCGGACGAACCGCTGCGACATAAAGCAATGTGATGCTCCAGGGTCGAAGAGCGCGAGTGCAGGTAGGGAGACTACTAAGATTGTACCTAAGTCGCGTAGGATATGTTTAGGTATATCAGATATAAGATGACTATGAATTGAAAGGATTTGAAAGAGAATAGGGAAGAGATTTACCAGTAATAACCTGGCCCGTAGTTTCGGCCTCTTCGACCGACATGGTGAATGCTTGGCGTCGCGGCACTTTCCTCTGTGCCTGGTTAAACACTCGGCGTTGGGGTTGAGCAGTCTGGGTGCGGCGAGCTGGAGCTGGTAGAGCTAACCGGGTAGGAGGAACTTGGATCGCCAGTCTAGCTGGAGGGTTGTTAGGCTCTCGGTTCTGGGGGCATGCTCCGATGGCGTGAGTACAAGAACCACAGATCAGGCATAAGTTGTTCGCCCTACGACAGTTTTTCATAAGGTGCCATGTTCTTTTGCAGTAGATGCAAAAGTCTGGCCTGTTGTTGGAAAACGAACCTACCGGCCTCCTAGATGGTCCGTTGGAAGCTGGTCTGGAAGAGGCCCCTCTTGTGATCTGGTCCATAGGGCATTTCATACCGGCAGTCTGCGGTCTGCCCTTCTTCTTTGCAACTGCCTCATAGCGTCGGACAGCCTTCAAAGAAAGCTCATAGGTCGGGAAATCCCCTGTAGCGAGTGCAGATTGGATTTCAGGGTCCAACCCTTACTGAAATCGTCGTACCCGGATCTCAGCAGTGGGAATAAGGTGTGTGGCAAACTTGTTATGATCTTGTGTTAGCAGTGTGGTGAGTGAGATTAGAAAATTGAATTTGAGACAATATCTTACCTGCTGAGCTTGGTAAACTCAGCATCATAATCATTCACTGACTTGACCCACATCGAGCCTTGTTTTAAATGGATGAATTGCTGCTCTATGTCAAAGCGGGAAGTCTCTGGGAAGTACTTGGCATCGAAGAGGTCTCGGAATGTTCTCCATTCTATCGGTTGCGCGAGACGGCTCTCCTTAGCCTTCCACCATACCCTGACTTTATCGGTCAGTTGCAACTTAGCAACTCTCATCCAGGCAATATCTGGCATTTGAGAAGCGGCCAGATCATTCTTGATTGCTTGAGCCCATTCTTCTGCCTCAAGTAGGCTCTCCTTACCCGAAAAGTTCTTTAGGTGCAGTACCCGAAACTGCTTAACTCCGGATGTCTCGGCTTCGGGGCGGTGTATAAGGATAGCAGTCTGCTGCTGCTGATCCTCCAATAGGCTCTTGATAGCTTCAAGAAGTACCGTTTGTTCATTGATAGAAGATGGAATGGTAGGTCGTGGTGGTAGTGTAGGCGGTGGAGTATAGTCGTTGACATTTGTGCTGGTATTGTTATGAAATTCTTTCACCTTAATATAAAGGATAGGTTAGGATAGATTCAAGAAATTTAAAATGTAAGAAATGTAAATGTTTGTTGAATTCATTAATTTTTATGGTATATTGTTTACGACTTTATCCAGAACTGACATGCATGAGCCACCAACAAAACATGTCATTGCCTGCTTCCCAGTAGATGGAAACGGTGACGTGACAAGCCCGCGGTATATTTATCCAGAGAAGGTCATTCCCTAAATAAATATACTAAGCATATTGAAATAATAATACACAATGCAAGAATAAATGGAGACTGTAAAATTTTTCAACAAACACTTTTATTTACATTCAACTTCCAATATTTATAAGTATATGAGTTTCAGCTGGAAAGTAAATACAATAAAAGAAAATGCATAAACATGTGGCATACATAAACTGAAGGAAAGTGAAGCTGAGCTAGTCCTAAGTAGTGATCCTATTGTTATCCTCCTCTGTAGCTTCCACCTCCTCCATCTCGACCGTATCTGATGAACATTCCAAGAGAAGAAAAGTGGGTGGAATGCCCGTCAGCGAACTAGCGCTCGGTAAGTCCCAAGGATAAAGTAAGAGTAAAGAAAATGACAAATATAGAATATAGATGACGAGTAAGAGTATATGTTCATGGATGAAAATGTACTATAGGTCTCTATATGGTCACTATGTTAACGTTAAGTTCCAAGGGTGAATGTCAATACAGCCGTAAAAGTATTCACGAGCTCAAGAGTGGGGTTCCAGGAGCAAAGGAACGAGGGCCCATTTCATGTGTTAGTATCGGGGCTCTAGACTGTGGATGAGTCAACCCGACTGATATTCTAGTAAAATAAAAAAAAGAGGTTAATACGGGACTCCTGAAACTCCGTTGGATTCATACAAGAAACTATGCCAAGCACCCCGAGTATAATATATATTATAATTGTAAGATAACCTTAGTTGATTTGATTGGTTGATTATGACATGTATTGATCGAAACTATAGATTGCAAAAGGTGTAGAATGAAGTCGAGTGAATCGAGTAATATGCGAGTCATGGCAATTGCAATCTTGGTTCGAGTTAAGTTTGTTCATGTAGATTGGGTTCGAGTTCATGTTCGAGTTTAGGTTCGAGTTGAGTTAGAGTTCGAGTTCGAGTTCGAGTTCAAATTTGAGTTTAGGTCTTTTCATATGAATTGATTTAAACGGTTAAAAATCTTATGTTCGGAAGAAATTAGCAACTGCTGCACATGAACGGCAGGATTTGTGTCTTTTTCCAAGACAATTGCTATTGATAACTCCGTTAAGTTGTCTAATCTGAATAGACAAGCACTTACTTTCTCTAGCTCTCCGGGGCTCAAGAGAAATGATACCGCTTAAACCCATATTAATCTAGAGTCCTTAAAATATTGTTTGCATATCTCGAGAGGGTTTTATAAAAAATACTTTAATATAGTTTAAAAATAAATCTCGAGAGTGATTTATTATATTTAAGGTTTTCATGAATATGCATTTTAATTGTTGTGGTATTTTAGTGGTTAAACCTAGCTTTTTAAAAGTTTATGGTATTTCTATGAAAAATACTATCTTTGGAAACTTGGTGGTATTTTATTAAAAATTCTAATCTTTCATTTTAAGAATATAGTTTCATAATATGTTTTTGTTGAAAATACGGATTCATAGTTTTGTATAATTTTTCAAAGTTTAGTTTTGTTTAAAAAGTTGTATTCTTAAAAACCGTATTTTTATTTCCTCTCGAGACCGAATACTCCGTGAGGAGTTCTGCATCTCGCTCTACTGTCCTAAGAATGTGCAATAATCTGCACCATCCATTAGCGGGTCCCCTAACAAGGGTTGTAGAGACGTAATTGCCAAGGATTCCAAAAATACCTATTAAAAGAAACCTGTTTTAAAAAATATGGTATTTTAATATAAAACTTATTCTTTAAATTAGCCATATGTTTAGAATACCGTGCTATGGAACCATAGTGTGCGTGTAGGGTAGGTAGTTACCCTGTGAAGTTTTCCTAAAGGTATTTTTAACAATTATCGAAGTAAGGGTTATACTAAAATTCATGGTAATTTAATGAAAAAGTTAGTTATTTGATTATTTCTCATGAAAGCTTCATTAAACTAAAATCTAAATGATTGCAAATACGGTTACGAATGGTGTGAGAAACTTAGTATGACATATATTGCTTAATGAGGGGAGTACAAGAGGTTAAAATAACATGTATCGGAATTAACTCCACTTTACCGATATGTTTTTAGAAGATGATTTGAGATGAAAGAAAAAGAGAGAAGAGCAACTTACTCATTGTGTAGCATTGGGAAGAGATTAAAGAAGTGGGAGGGGGTTCCGTGGCGTCGTAAAAACTCCGGAAACGACTTCGATCTTTGACGGAAAGAGCTTGGTTGCTAACTCCACTTGACTCCACTTGCACTTAGAAACTTTTGGGATAATTTTGATAGAAATTTTCGGAATAGAGGGGAGATAGGGAACGTGATGGTATTTATAGTGAAGAATTTAGGGTTTGAGAATTAAAAATTGGATTAAAAAAATTAAAATGGGTGTTAAATGGTGAATTGAATAGTCTCTATTTGATTGCAGGAAAATCAAACAGTGCAGGGGTGTTGAGGGGAGTCGAAGGGACGAGTGTGCAAAGCACGGAGTTATTTGGACTCATCAAGACCGTCGACGGCGGCCATATTGGCAAAACGGGCTGTCGGATCTGGCCTAATTGCCTCGAGATTCGTGCCACCAGTTTTAATCACTGCTTACTTCTCTTTACGCCTGTTTGATTTTTCTGAAACTTTTTGTTTCATCGTGATTGCACGTGCAACTCTTGGGTTTTCGAAAATTTAAAAAGAAAAATCCAAAAATAAATAATTGGATCTGATGGGATTCGAACACACAGATTATGTCGCAGGAGTGTAGAGACTTTACCAGTAAGCTACAAATTGCTTCTTTCTGTTATTTAACAAAAATAACATATACCTCTTATACAGGCTGTAATACTCTTTTTTGTACAATAAGAAAAAAAAAATTGTACGGGAATTTCAGAGTTGTTACACTTGCCATCAACGCGAACGTGACGCAGGGGCGTAACGGATAGCAAGAATCTCGCATCGGCTCGCTCCATGCAACCGCTATATAAACCTCTCCTCCAGACGATTCAGGTTGCTCGAACTCAATTCAATACGCCGCTACCCTGCCTCATTATTTCCTGGTATCTACTTGATCGTCGGAGGGTCCTACGCTGGTTTCTCATCCTGGGACTTCCCTTGCAGGTAGGTCGGCATCAACAACAACCCATTGAGATCTACACGCTTAACCCTCATATTAAATCTTAACCGTTCAGCCCGCTGGCAATAAGATCGACGGAGGACAATATCTGACTAAGATTCCGACCTCCAACGCTCCAACCTTCTCAAAACCCTATCCCTGAAGAAAATAGATGTGATTCCTTTTAAAACCAGGGCAGCACTCCTCCAGAAATCACAACCGCTTTACTCAATCCAAGAAACATGACTCTGTCCCCCAAGCTCTTCAGCTCG
Organism: Agapanthus africanus; assembly: GCA_030015575.1. NCBI lineage: Eukaryota > Viridiplantae > Streptophyta > Magnoliopsida > Asparagales > Amaryllidaceae > Agapanthus > Agapanthus africanus. The sequence continues at coordinate 944,625,931 of CM057338.1, read as the reverse complement.
ACCGCACCCAACTTCCAATCCAATCATCAGAGGAATCTCTCATCTCCAATTTAAAAACCTGAAGCCCTTTATCTATCACATCCTTCATCTCAGGATGGCCACCGGCCACTAGGAGCAAATCACTCTCATGCTCGACCAAATGAAACTTTGCCAACCTCACAGGGATTCTGATACTGAAGACCTTGGAAATGCGCTGGAAATCGATGACATGGAAATGCCCGATGAAGAAGATGGCGCCATGAAAGCTGAAGATGTTGCTTTCTCCGGTCCATGAGACATCGCCCGGGTTCCTAATTAACAATCCTTAAAACTGGAGGTGATGTTGAAATAAACATTTGGACGCCGACAAACCAAATATATAATTAAAGAAATACAATCACGCAGATGATGATGATGTCATTTTTACTTAATTAGAGCCATATATATGCATTCCTCAACGGCACGCTGGTCTCAGCTGATTGGCCAAGAGTTCAGCAGCTTAAAATACATAATTATCTTGGCCTGTTGTCAACAGAATCGTTACAATGACGAAATCATTTTGAGACAAAATTCCCTTCCCGATTAGAGATTCTCCCATATCAACCTATAAATACCTCTCAAAACCCCTCCAAATCTTTCACAGCAGAAACCAAAACAAGAATCTACATTACAATACGCACAGCATCTATGGCTTCCTTCAATGGCTCCAAGGCTTTTCTCATGTGCCTTGCTCTCACTTCCTTGTTCCTCGCACGAGGCGCCTTAGCGATCACATGCGAGGATTTGGATCACGCCTCATGCGCCTTCGCGGTCTCGTCGTCTGGTACTCGATGCGTGCTCGAGAAGAGAGTGCGAAGGGGAGGCCAGATTGAGTTCTCGTGTAGCACATCAAGTATCAAGGCTGACAAGAATCTCAATGACAGGACCGAATCCGATGAGTGCATCGAGGCTTGTGGGCTTGATCGCAACACTGTTGGAATCTCTTCAGACTCTCTCTTGGATGGGCGTTTTACTCAGCATCTCTGCTCGCCCCGATGCTACAAGGGATGCTCCAATGTTGTTGATCTTTACTTCAATCTCGCTGCTGGTGAAGGCGTGTTTCTTCCGAAACTATGTGCAGAACAGGCAATGAGTTCTCGTAGAGGCATGGCAGAGATCAAAAGTTCTGGAATAGTTTCTACTGCAGCAGGGCCGATGTCAGCAGCAGCGCCAGAGTCAGGGGTCAAAGACAAGGTGGCGTGTGGTCCTGCTGAATCTTCGAGGAATGAGATGGATGTTGTTGCATTCAGAACTAAGTAATCGTGTTTTTCATAGGTTGAACAACATTGTATCTGAATGTAAAAGACTTTCCCATGTATCCTTGTATACAATACTATAGTTCCGAAGTCCTCTGAAGACATGAATACAAAGTCGTTCTGCGATCCTACTTGTCACAGTTATGGCCGGTTGATGTCTAAATACCATCGACACGGGGCATACATGAACCTAATATTATGATACTTAGGCTCTCTTTGGTATGAAATATAAAGCAACTAGGAAACTAAAAGGAACATATGAAAGGCTACATGTATCAATTAGCCTATCTATTCAACGCAAGATATGACTTCAGATATAAACACCTCAAGAATGTTATTTCACTGTGATGGATAAATTCCTGAATCACGAAACGATATGCATTTGAGCCACACAGCATATATATAGCCACTATACCATCCATTATTTTCTCCTTGAAACTTTATATATATATATATATATATATATATATATATATATATATATAGATGAAACAGACAGACACAAGCTGAAACAAGCTTGAAATTCACATGGTTCCTAATTAACAATCCTTAAAACTAGAGGTGTTCATAAAATAAACCTAGAAATATAGTACCAAGAGGCTAAAACCTATATAGTCTTTGGTTCCTAACTTATATATCAATTATTAATTTGGGTGTTGGACTAAATAAAGACAGACACACTTATCTTCGGCTTCCTGGTGCAGCGGCGCTTGGTCATGTGTAGCTGTGTGAGATACAAACAAACCCTAGTCATGAGCACGGTGAGTTTGTAACTTGTGTATTCCTTAATCAAGAGAAGTAAGACACTGAACCATATAGTCACAACCATTGACAAACCAAAGACATTAGCATATATGCTAAATATTACTTTCTCCTCCAAGCATCAGAAAAACAAAACATATGCCCAACAAGAGGAAGAAAAATTAAACCAAGGTAACCTACATAAAATGCTTAAAGTTCCGATTGATTTTATTTGCAATCCCGACAACAAGTATTTTGGATTAGTAGTTTCTAAAGTAGATGCATAGTAACAAAAGGCATGCATCAAATGCATTTATGAGCAAGGCACTCCCGTCATTTTTGTGGCATATAATTGGACAGCCAGCATACATTAAAAAGAAAAGCATTAGACCGTCGACTAAATACCAATTAGAGGAAACTCTACTAGATGGTTTTGAGACCACATCAAAAGAGCGTTTTAATCAATTTGGTATAACAAGTCCTATTGTATTTGATCCTTGACCGCACTACATCAGAAAGATTAAACGACAAGTACGTGACTTATGAAGTACGTACAATAGCGGAGCTCCATAAATTGATGTTATTTGTTTAAAGATTAGTATTTTGATTTAATTTTTCTTTTATGTTTATTTAATAAATATCAATATTTTATTTGGATGATAAATGTAGAAGTCGTCTAAGGGCTTTAGATGGGTCCATGTCATAGAGGAAACTCTATGGTCTCTACTATATAGTTTTGAGTTCACATAAAAAAAAAACTATAGTCATTTCGGTGTTTCAGATTTGGCTTATAAAAAATTTCAGCGGTTTTCTTTTGAAAAAGGCATTCCCCTATATCAACAATTTAAATTGAATTTAGGCGCATGTCCCCACTTGCATTCACCTCTCCATACTTAATTACCCTACGTTGCATTACCATGCCATTGATGTTCTCCCATATCGCAGAGCATGAGTTGAAGATATCTAATCAACTTCAGACTCACCAGCACTCAACTTGATGCAATTATATATATCATCATGCCATCATTCTTTTCACCGTCGCAGTCACTTTTGGGCAGGTCTTGGGATTACATGATGCGACGGTGAAAAGAATGATGGCACAATTTAAGTCCAATTCTTTGCAGGTTTCAGACTCTTCACCCTCCACTGCCTGGTTCCTCACCACTTTCGCAAGTTGAAAGGTGTTCTATGACACTGCATATTTATATTCAAGGTTTAAATTCTCGGCCTCGGCATGGGGCAGTCACTTTTGGGCCATCTCAGCCATATTGGCTTTCTCAAATTGAAATATCGGACTTCATATGGTCTCACGAAAAAGAATTTCTAAAAGTTTACAAAATTTTCAAATAAATAGTAAAGTAAATATGAAGTAGTTGCATTTATACTTGGTAAAAGTATAAACTTTTTGATATATTTTTAGAAATTACTAATGTCAAATAAAACATAATAGATTATAAATAAACCCAATAACCCATTATTTAACTTAATACTAAAACTCCGCTAGTTCAAAGGTAAATCCAATATTACTCAGTAGTAGACAGTATGAGTGACCGAACTCGGGCAGATCGAAATCAGTCATCTTAGATTGGGATCGACTAAGATTCCAAACCACAGTTACATCACAACTCTATGGACACCTATATACTAGCATTGCTACTTTGGTGTTCCGACCTATCACTTACATTATAGTCATATAAAAGAAGCTTGATTAGGCGTTACTTTTATGGTTTAAACTTTGTTTACATTAGTTGAAACAGGAATCATCTTTCTTAATTAGTTAGTTTTCCGTTTGAATAAGATCCACTAAACTAACAATAACTTAGAAAGGTTTCAAGCAGCTAGTGTGACACGGTCCCAACCCTAACCAAATCACAATCGGTAAGTTTTGGTTGTGTAAACTCTAAATCTAAACAAAACTTATAACAACTTTGAGAATGCCAGAAGATTTTGAGAGCACCCTCTCATCATTCTTCTAACATACACCCTCTGCAACTCAGGGGTTATCAAGGCAAAACACAGCAGTAAGAATAAACTTCAAGTTTGTTCATAAAGGCGTGACGATCACAGAAGTTCAACATTAGGTAACAATTGCTAGAATAAACAATTTAAATATTCAGATCAAGCTACTTAAAAAACAAATGTATGCACAACCAGCATTTTGCAAAATGCAAATTTCTCCCTTTTAGGCTAGAGATGGAATTAAAACCTTCAAATACAAGGAATCTACAGAAAACGGAGAAATTTGCATTTTACAATTTCTTGTTAGCATAGGTTGGAGTAAACCAAACAGCTTGTTCTAAATGTGGTACAATCATGAGAGTATAACCGTCAATGACAATTGCTTGACTATGTAAACCAACTATCCAGAAGAAGCTACTTAAAATGAGTAAAAATAGTGTACCATGATAAACGAGATTGAAAGGAATTCACGAGTCCAGAAATATAAGAAAAACTAAAGATAAAGGAGAAATTTATGCAATTCAGAACTCCGATATATGCAATTCCTTTTAAAACCAGGACACCCGTCCTCCACCAGCACAACCGCTTTATTGATGCAGCCCTAACCTACATGGAGTTGGTCGACCGTTCCAAAACAAGTCATGTCTAGTTCAAGCCGAGAACCCGTCCTGTCAAATCTGTCCGATTTACGCGTTTGACCAGCCAAATCGAAGATCTTGCAAAATCATCTGGGTCAATTGATATGTCATAGGCATCATTGACGTATCACGGAATCGCGAAAATCCATCGTTTAGGCTCCCGATATCGCGGTCAAAGATTCGATACGAACTTTGACTTTCGAATTAGGGGATGAAATCAACTTCAGAATCAGTTAAGATTTGACGGGAAACATCGAGAATCAATTTGGGACGCAATCCAATAATTAGTTTCGAGCTTTAGCAACTTTCTATTTTTAGCAGTTTTTTTATTTTATTAGCAAATTAGTTTCGATTTGGATTGTAAGTCTATTAAAGGACCAGTTCTGAATTGTAAGGACAGTTATTGATTAATAAAACCCTAGTTTTGGTGAAATTGCCATTGTTATCGTCTATTTCTTCGACCTCTTCTAAATTCAGTCTAAAAGTGCAGCATCCCAAATCAGGGACCGGACTTGAGAAGGTGCCACTTCCCAGGAGGTCACCCATCCGAGGATTTTCCTAATCCGGGCATGCTTAAACCATGGAGTTCTTCAAACTCCAGCACTCCATAGTGCCGGTTCATCCAAAAGGTGCCTCTGTAATTGAGGGTGGCATTATTACATTTATAATTCAGTTCGGTCCTCTTTCGGAATGTTCTTCAGGGATCCGATCCCATTGTTCTGAAGCGACTCCACACACAGATCATCATGTGTCCGCAACAGACCGTGAGTGTGGATAGAGAAGATCACCATGATGTCCGAAGAGCGCACTGCTTTGGGTATTACAGTGTTTGATATGAGCAATGGGAAATCCGAGGTTTTGCTGTCGCTTTGATGAAGAAGTGGTTTCTGATCCTCAGCCAGCTGTTTCGTTCACCCCCAGCCTATGCTGAGTAGGAATTACATGTTAGGATCTTCACAATTTTATGTTCGGTCTACGATGTAGCCGAATGTGTTTGGAGGAGAGAATGGATAGAGAATGGAGAAAGTATCAATAAACTATTCTTATATTTTCCTTGCTATTACAAAGCTTTACAAAACATCTCCTTATAAAAGAGTTTACACGGCCCTTCATTATGACTCTTCATAATACCAATTGATTACAATAACCGTTACATAACCTTTCATTAAACCTATTCATGAATTGGTATCCCTTCCTTTTATAACCGATGTCTCTTCAATTCTTTGTAACCGAAAACAAGTTTAATTTCTAACATGCTCCCTTAAACTTGTTTTACCATGCCGATCTTTCCTCGCAATTTTGCGAACACTTCAAATTTTAGGGGCTTTGTAAAAATGTCGGCCAGTTGATCTTGTGATTTGACATGAACGAGTTCGACCTCTTTCTTCCTCACATGTTCTCTGATAGAGTGATACCGAGTATCAATGTGCTTGCTTCGTTCATGAAACACTGGATTCTTCGCCAGTGCTATAGCAGATTGGTTGTCCACATACATCTTCGTAGGTCCTTCCTGTTCAACCTTTAGATCTTTCAGCAGATTTCTTAGCCATATAGGATGGCAAACTCCAGCCGATATAGCAACGTATTCGGCTTCACAAGTTGATAGTGTTACTATCGGTTGTTTCTTGGAACACCAAGTAAATGCTGATTCACCGATGAAGAAAATGTACCCTGTCGTACTTTTCCGGTCATCTATATCTCCTCCCCAATCGCTATCGGTATATGCATATAATTCAAAATTGTTAGATTTCGAATAGAACAAACCGAAATTTCGTGTACCTTTGATATATCTCAATATCCTTTTCGCCGCTGATAAATGTGTCAATTTCGGTTCTTCCATGTATCGGCTGATCAAGCTGACTCCATATAGAATATCCGGTCTTGTGCATGTAAGATACCGAAGACTGCCTACCAAGCTTTTGAAATGCGTCGAGTCCACATTGCTCCCTTCATCGAACTTTGATAATTTTGTTCCGCAGTCTACTGGGGTATTGACCGAATTGCTTTGCTCCATATTGAACTTTCTCAAAATCGACCGAGCATATCCTTCTTGGGATAAGAAAATCCCATTCGGTCTTTGCTTTACCTCTATTCCCAAATAATATGCCATCTGACCGATGTCGGTTATTTCAAATTCTTTAACCATCGAGCTTTTGAAGTCATCGAACATACGTGGATTGTTTCCTGTGAAGATGAGATCATCCACATATAAACATACTATAAAAATATCATCTTTTTCGGACTTCTTTATGTATAATGCATGCTCATAAGGACACTTCATGAAACCGTGTGCTTGGAAGTATATGTCGATTCGACTATTCCATGCTCACGGTGCCTGCTTCAGGCCATATAAAGCCTTCTTTAGCTTCAGTACTTTCGACTCATGTCCTTTCTTCTCATAACCGAGTGGTTGCTCGATGTAGACTTCTTCTTCAAGATATCCATTGAGGAATGCCGATTTAACATCCAATTGATATATCTTCCAACTGAATTGAGCCGCCATAGCAATGATCAGTCGAATTGTCTCGAGTCGCGCTACTGGTGAGAAAACTTCATCATAATCAATGCCAGCTTGTTGTTTGTAGCCTTTGACCACTAACCTTGCCTTGTATCGCTCGATTTCTCCCTTAGCGTTCTTTTTCTCCTTGTACACCCATTTCACTCCTATGGGTTTCTTGCCTTTGGGAAGTTCGGTGATCTCCCAAGTTCCATTCCTCTCAATAGCACTGATTTCTTCGTCCATTGCTTCTTTCCACCTTCGGTCTTTGACCGCTTCTTCAAAATTCATTGGCTCGCATTCGGCAAACAAACAAAATAATGTTAGATTATTTTGCATTTCGGTTACCTCATATAACTCGGTCATAGTCCTCGTCCTTGGATTTCTTGGTGGAGTTGAACTTGACGACGCTTCGGTTTGTGGAGAACCGACTTGAGGCGAATTGAACCGAGGTGTTGTTGCAGGCGATGGAACATCAACTTCGACTTCATTTCTTTTCTTTTCTTCTTGACCGAGTACTTCATTCGGTCTGCTGCTTTCGGCTTCATCGCTCCAACTCCATGAGCTTTCTTCATCAAATTCGACATCTCGGCTAACAATGACCTTCTTATTGACTGGATCAAACAGCTTGTAGCCTTTGGTTCTTAGATCATAACCGATAAAAATCAACCGAGAACTTCGGTCATCAAGTTTTACTCTCTTTTGTTCGGAGACATGAGCATATGCTATGCTCCCGAAAATTTTAAAGTGACTTACATTCGGCTTATAACCATGCCATATCTCCTGCGGTGTTACATTTTGTAGACTCTGGGTTGGGCATCGGTTTAGAATGTACACAGCACATGCAACCGCTTCTGCCCAAAATTCCTTCGGCATATTTTTACTACTCAACATACATCTCACCATGTCTAATATGGTTCTATTTTTTCGTTCGGCCACTCCATTTTGTTGTGGTGAATAGGAGGCCGTTAAGAAATGCCGAATCCCATTTTCTTTGCAAAAATTTTCAAACTCATTTGAAGTGAATTCTCCACCTCGGTCTGACCTGCCCGATTTCAAATAAAACCCACTTTCTTTTTCCACATTCATTTTGAATCTTTTAAAATTTTCAAAAACTTCCGATTTATTTTTTAGAAAATATACCCATGTTTTCCTTGTGAAATCATCAATAAATGTTAGAATGTACATTTTTCCACCAAATGAATTTGGAGTAATTGGTCCACATACATCGGTGTGGACAAGTTGTAATGGCTCCTTGGCTTTAAACTCAGCTTCTTTTGGAAAACTTGCTCGGTGATGTTTACCAAGTAAACACCCTTCACATAACTCTTTCGGTTCATTCATAATCGGCAAACCTTTGACCATGTTCTTCTTCGCCAACAAGTTTAGTCCGCCGAAATTGAGATGTCCATACCTCATATGCCATAACCGAGCTGAATCTTTCACCGATGATTTTAGACACTTTGCTTCACCATATTTGATATCCAATAGAAATAGCCGATTCTTCGTCATCTGCACTTTTGCTATCAACTTCATTCGGTTATCTCTTAAGAAAAGAGTTCGATCCTTTAAATGAATATCGAAATTCTTTTCTAAGAGTTGTCCCAAACTCAAGATGTTGTTTTTCATATTCGGCACATAATACACATTTTCGATATATTTTTGTGATCCATCTTTCAGTCGAATTAAAATTTTACCTTTGCCTTTTACTGGTACCTTTGAACAATCACCGAATATGACTTGGCCACTCACCGATTCGTCCAAGTCTACGAACATGTTTCGCATGCCACACATATGATTACTTGCACCAGTATCGAGATACCAAGTGTCGGCACTTTCTTCGTCACCTTTAAAAGCCAGCAGAAGTACATCGTCATTGTAATCTTCTTTCTCCACAAAGTTTGATTTTTCCTCGACTGTTTTTCCCCAACAGTCTGCTGCGTAGTGACCGAATTTCTTGCAATTATAGCATTGAACATTCGGTCTCCCTCTTCCACCAGTCGATCGACCTCGGCCGAAATTTTGGCTTTGGCTTCTATCGTCATTGTTTTGATCTCCTCGACCACCTTGTCCTCGACCGAATTGACCTCGGCCATGGCCTCTTCCTCGGCCGTGTGCATTTCCTCGATTTCGGTCATTTTGACCATTTTCAACCGAATCACCTTTCAAATTAACTTGTGTTTGTAGTAATTTTTCAATTGGTTCTTGCTTTTTCACGAACCGTTCTTCATGGGCTTTTAGTGAACCCATCAACTCATCTATCGTCATTTCTTCAAGATTCTTTGACTCTTCAATTGAACACACAATGAAGTCAAACTTCGGTGGTAGTGACCGAAGAATTTTCTCCATCACCCTTACATCCTCCATTTTTTCTCCGTTCCTCTTCATTTGGTTGACCACCATAAGCACTCGGGCATTATAGTCAGTCACCGATTCATTCTCCTCCATTTTTAACAATTCAAACTCCCTCCTTAGTGATTGTAAGCGTACATTTTTAACCTTCTCGACTCCTTGGAAGGTTTTCTCAAGTATCTCCAACTGTTGCTTTGCATTAGTGGCAGCCGAAATCTTCTCGAAAGTCGAATCATCGACACCTTGCTCGATAAAGTATCTTGCGGTACAATCTTTCTCGAATAATTTTTCATGGGTCGTTCTCTGAGCTGCCGTCAGTGCAGCTTCATCTTGAGGCCGATCATAGCCTCGGACCACCACATCCCAAGCGCCTACTGCTCCCAAAACAGTCTTCATTTTGATGCTCCAATTTTCATAGTTATCTTTGGTGAGGCGTGGGGCGTTGTACGAGAGTGTTGTCTTCGATATTTTCTTCGAACCTGGCTCTGATACCACTTTGTTAGGATCTTCACAACTTTATGTTCGGTCTACGATGTAGCCGAATGTGCTTGGAGGAGAGAATGGATAGAGAATGGAGAAAGTATCAATAAACTATTCTTATATTTTCCTTGCTATTACAAAACTTTACAAAACATCTCCTTATATAGGAGTTTACACGGCCCTTCATTATGACTCTTCATAATACCAATTGATTACAATAACCGTTACATAACCTTTCATTAAACCTATTCATGAATTGGTATCCCTTCCTTTTATAACCGATGTCTCTTCAATTCTTTGTAACCGAAAACAAGTTTAATTTCTAACATTACAATCGGTAAATCTCGCCTTTTTCTTGTTTATTTGAGGTTGCAGTTTTTTATTGTCTCCCATTTATGAACAAACTTATAAGTTTATTCCTCATGCATTGTCATTCCTTGATAATCGTTGTGTTACTATTTTCCATTGTTGTTTCTTTGTGATCTATATCCAAGACACTCATAAGGGGTGCATGTTTGAATAATGACGAGTGGGTGCAATGTAATAAAAGCGGGGAAAACAGCGGGGCGGTTAAGTGGACTGACCGCTTAGGCAGCTGCCTAGGAATCATCTTGTAACTGTTTAGTTGTTCTAATTTCAATCTATTGTTTGATAATCATTAAATCCGATTGCTTTCTACTACATTTATGTTATGTTACCATTATCTTGCATATGGTGCCATATCACTTACTAAATAAGGTAAATGAAGTACCACAACTATCAAAATTTTAGAATTCAAATGGACTCAGGTCCCTAGAGAAGGATACTGATAGCAACCTTAGACTGAAAAGAAAATTTCAAGGAAGAAGAGAAAGTAAAGGAAAAAAAGAATGCCTTAAGATATTCCAGGATTTATGGGTGAAGAAGACGAGAAAACGGATGTTTACAATGCTTAATATTGTAAGTTTGTATAATATATCGGTTTCAATGTAAATAGCATGGCTGAAGAAGGTTAATAAGAGATAATAGAAAAATAAATAAAGAGAAGGTTCTCCATTATCAAACCAAATTCATCCTGCATATTTCCAAAAGCGAAAGTTAGAAGACTAAACTCATTCAAACTGACCAATAGACTTAATGACAGACTCAATTAAACTCTTAAGACGGTTTATTTAAATTAATCCGAAACAAAGTTGAATCGGACTTGTGTTATAACTAACAAGATCAATCTCACAACTTAAAATTCAATATCGGTATTCTGATGGAGCTTCCAAAAACTGCCATTGACTCTTGTGTTGGTCATGCACACATTGTTTCATCTTTATGATGTCATGTAGTCTGGGATTAAATAGGAAGATGTATTTAGCTAGAGCCACATTGCCTCTATTCAGTTCTTTCAAAAGAAAGAGAAAAGGATGATGGAATAATGCAGATCATTGTACTATTCAAATTAAGGTTTAAAATCTTGATATCGATATCGATATCAGATGGTCATTTCTTGGATCGGGATCGGCCATCTCGGCGGTGTCAGACGTCTAGGATTTTATATCTTTTGACAAAACACCCGTTTGAAAATTATGAAATTCTTTTTTTAAAAAAAGCAACTATAAACTATTTAGCAAATTCTTTAGCAATTATTTATGTCTAAAATGGATATCTTAATACTTGGTAAAAAGAAGTATAATTTTTTGATATATTCCTAGCAATTTAATGATGTCAAATAACCATAAGCTAATAGCCTAATCACAACCCTACTAATCAAATAATAAACCCAATATAACTTAATATCGGACGGTATCGGTAGCGGAACTTGGATAGTCATTTTTTTGGATTGGAATCGACCATCTTGAATCGGGATAGGCTGAGATTTCAAACCATGCTTCAAATTTTCTGATATCATTCGGTTAGATGGCAACTGAAGCGAAAAGAATTGTATGGATGAAGCCTGATGTTGTGTTTATAACAACTGAGTGGAAGAGCCGGTTGTGTTGTACAATGGTCCTTATCTCAAGGTCTCCTTTTCAATGTCTTCGTGGTCACAACACACTATAAATCTATGCTTGTATATTACATCTAGAAGGGTAGCATTCATTCTCAATACTTAATTAAGGAAAGATCTCGCAACAATCTACGATGAAATTGAAATGCGATCTTCCGAATTTCTCTTAACCCTAATGCAAATTGTGTGCTTATGATGGTTTTCTGGAAAAAGTGAACGGTATCAGCCATAAGTAAGGGGTAATTTGTATTGTTAGTTCATTACAGTTCTTAGCCATGGTTTCTTCTAGAAGCCAATCAACTCTGGTGCTTGGTGCTTTCCATTTATCATTGTCACCTATGCAAATCATCATTAGCTAAGCTACTTGTTCCCTTATGTTAGGTAAAAAGGCCGTAGGATAATCGAACTAACGAAAATATTGTGTAGATGAAAATTGTAAGATACATAATACCTGAGAAAGCTATAAATGCCTGAACAATGTCGATCTATCATTTCCTTGCTTTTACAATGATGCAAGATGTGGTTCTGCTTAGTGCAGTATTTGTGTTGCCTCCAAGAGCAGGTACCGTGTCACCGAAAAGTTAGAAGATGTCGTAACCTATTAAAAAAAATCATACGAAATATCACAGTTTGCAATCACTTTACCTCTGTGCAACATCATAGTTGATGTCAAACTGTCAACCAAGTAAGCTGTATATTATGTTTTAGATTAATATATCACATATTGTAGAAACAATATTTATTCTGTTCTCAAATGATATTCAATTATACTGAATAGTGTCTTTTCGATTGCAGAACGAAGGTTTTGAAAATTTGGATGGCTAGGTGGCAAACAAAATAGAGAAAGCAGCGTGGACATGTTGAAGAGTGCTTAACTAAAAGATGAGGCGGTGGAAAGATCTTGAATGATTTGCGCAACAAGGATTACAATCAGATTCGAACTGCATCGGTTTTCAGATTAGGGCCTTGAAATTCTTTTATAGGTCATAACTGGACAGCATGCACAAGTTTTTGAAACCATTGAAGCTTTTTTGTTTGTTGGTTTGTGTAACAACCGAGTCCAATTCTACTAATTTCAGTTATCATATGTATGGTGTGTGGTATTTATTTCATCTGTCTTGCTTGACCGTTGCTAATTGTAAATTTACTCCGACAATTCAAATTCTTGCATATTACAATTTAAGTCATCTAAAATAAACTAAAAATAATTGACATGGCCTGCCCGACACCCCTAACCCTGTGGTAGCGTCCTTGCACCGTGTTTTCGTCCCGTTCAGTGAAACGGACGTGTTTGGACGGCTACGCGCACGTACGTGCGTCCATTCTTGGGGTATGCTTTTTAATTGTAAAATCCTTCATTTTAATTTTTGGAATCAACCAATAATTTTCGTTTTTCGAATTCAAATTTTTGGACCCGACCCGAACGCAATTCTGAAATATTTTGTATCTCCCCAGTTTATGATTATTTAATAATTCTTTTACTTAAACCTATTTTTTTTACTGGCCAGAATATTTTTCCAACCTATTAAATCTTTAGCCAACGCTTGAAATTTTTTTTATCACCCCTTAAATCAGTCACAAATCCTTCTCTAAACCAATCAAACTTCACCTTTAACCCCGGGCCCCACCAGCATCTCTCTCTCGCTTTCTCTTTTCTCTTTCTCTCTCTCCTCAGTATTCCCTACGCTAACGTCCAGGATTATCTCTCCTCTCCGCTTTCTCTCTCCTCTCGATCTCTCACTTCCTCTCTATCTCTCTCCTCTTCTCTCTCCTCTCGCAATCTTCCCCTCTCTCCCCGCGTCTTCTCTCTCTCTCTTTCTTTTATAAATCCTTTCCTTTCCTCCTTCGAAAAACCAACAGAACCCAACCCCTGTTAACCCTAGCCGCCTCGTTTTCCCTTACCGTTGCCCCAACGCCGACGCGACCATCGCCGTTCGTCGCAGCTCGTCACCCTCACCTCCTTTCTCACTTCTCCTTCTCCGTTCCCTGCACGCGCATCGAGCGCCGGTGTGCACAGCCGAGGCCTGCACGTCTCCTCACCGCGACGATCACCGGAGTGATCTCGTCGCCGTCCACGGTTCCAGATCGACGTAGCGGTGAGTTTCCACACCCCCTTCCTTCCTTCTTCTTCCTTTCCTTATTATTTTTCTGTGCTTGGCCGATGGTTCCCTGCAGACAGTTCGCCGGAGGCCCATCAACGCAGTTGACGATCTCGACCCATCTACAGAGCAACGTGAGCACCCTTCCTCAATCTTCCTTCTCTTCTTCCTTCTTAATCTTCTCTTCTCTTTTATTCATGCATTCTTGAACATTTTTGATGTCCACTGTTTGTTGGTGGCCGAAAACCGATGGTGCCGACGACATTTCCCGACAACCCATCTACAGATCAACGTACCCCCGACCCGTGTGACTCCACTTTCCGTCGTTTGGGTTCATTCCGTGAACCGTGCGCGCGTCGTGATATTTCCCCACCGACGCGTAACGTTCTGTTTTCCGTTTCGCGACCCGTCGAGGCAAGTGAAACTTTCTACATGCTATTTTAAACTATTCATATGCTAAATTACTTATTTCATGTTTAATCTCTAATTAGAATCGAAAGAAAAGAATTTCAAGTTAACCGTATAAGGTTCCGTTACACATTTTTATGATTCTGAACGTGAAACTGAATCTTGCATCTGATTATTTATATCTAACAATCACCTGTACATGATAGATCACATTTGTTTATTGCTATGATACCCTTTTGCCAGTTTAGCCTATTAGACATCCATGTGCAACTTTAACCGGTCTAATTACAACTGCATTCATTAAACAGATTATACATGTAGTCGCATCCATATTTATTAACCTGTTTTCAGCATTTACATCTATCATACTGTATTCACATTATGCTGACACTGTCTGTTAAACACAATTGATAACTGTACAGCTAAATAAATAAAATCGACTTATTGCTTAACTCATTGCTTAGATCATGTTGTTGATAACCATGCTTGATTATTATAACCCTGATTATGCTAGCTGATTATGATCACACCCATGATATCGCTTACACCTTGACATGACTTGCTACACACATATCGATTGACCCGACATGGTACCGTACACTACTGGACTTGATATGTTGTACTATGGATCGACCCGTTACCTGATCTTATGTCTAATGCCAACAAACCTGACATGTAGTCCTCACGGACCGTTAACCTGCTCTTATGTCTAATGCCAACAAACCTGACATGTAGTCCTCACGGACCGTTAACCTGCTCTTACCTGATCCTGTATTGGCATTAGTTTTAGATTACTGAATACCTGACTTGACATACATAACTTGGGGGTATGGGGAAATCAATGGTGAAACCTGACTTGTAACTCAATAGTTCGATACCTGTTCTGATCAGTCTTACGGGCTAGGCCAGCTCCGGAGTGATGATGCTGACATCACTCGTCTGTACCTGCTACCTTTTACTGCCTAGCGGCATGTTTCGGTTTTAGCCCGAGAGTCTTTAGACCGTGGTCCCGGGCATGCACGGGATACTATTGAGTTATATCGATGATTCATCAAATTGATTTCAAAGACTTTAGAGTAGATAAAACAGAACAGTTTAGATTACTCACTGCACACTATCCTGCACCGCCTGATTTATATTACTGTTACCCCTGCTTTTCATTCCTGTTTACTTTTGCATTGCCTATTACTCTGTTCATATTTTATTACTTGATGACATGATGCGCTGACGTCTGAGTTTTGCATGGCCCAGATTCCGTACCTTTGCTGCAGTCTGAGCAGGAGTACTTCAGCCAGCAGGCTGAGCTGTGAGGTTTCAGTAGTAGCTAGTTCCTTTATTTCCTGCAGTTTATTCCTGATGTGAGCCCGCATTATGAGACATACATTCCAGTTATTTTGTATTGGATCTTTTGCTTCCGCACCTTTATTATTCTTGACTCATGTTATTTGGTTTATGGACATATTTTAGATTGTTATATTTTGTTCTTGATATCTCTACAACCGTAATGCGACTGTGGATGGATACTTTCTACCCACATGTTGCATGGTTGGCTATGTCACGTGCCCAATTTAGTGTACTCTGGGAAGCGGGGTGTGACAGTTTGTTTCGGAGACATACTATTTTGAAAGTTAGTTTAAATTATTAACGCAAATGAAGTCATGCATAGCTTGTTCGGGTGATTTTAAAAGCGTATTTGATCACAGCTTGTTGGGCTGTCTTTTTTAAGCATATTTGATCCACCCCTACTTGTGTTTAGAGTGAAAAACTACAGCATCCCATGATGTTATTTTTGAGCAAGAAGAGACTGAACTTGAGCCAACAAATGGATAGAGATAACTGATGGCTTGTATAGTGAGATGGTTCTTAAATACCCCATCAACTTCTGCAGTTTCTGATCCTCTCTGATTGTGATAATGCATCTGAACATTTGCTCACTTTTGGTCACTGCGAGAAATTATTCCGTATGTCGGATATGGATTCTGATCCATGCTTGCTTTTTGTCTTGCTTGTTACATCTAAGTATATGAGGGTACCTTTTTTTTGTGTGTGTGTGTGGGGTGGGGGGGTTGTGTGTGTGTGTAAAAGGTTTCCTAGAATTATTATTTTTATTTAGAAAAATAGTAGAGAGTGGGAAACTTTTTAAGGTTCTAGAATATTTGAAAATAGAAATATAAATGTTATTGTATCTCAGACTAAAGGATTTTTTGTTTTTATTAAAGGATTTTTACCATAGATAAAACATATTAAGGCATATTAGTCAATTGGGACTTTTAAATAAAATTAGAACTTTTGAAACTAGAACATTTTTGTAGAACTTTTATAGAATTAGTACTTTTTATAGGATTTTAGAACTAAACTAGAATTGAAAATTGAAACTATATTAGATTATTATTTTTTTGATTGGTGCGATCCAAACTAAACCAGAACAAGAGATACCGGTTTATTTTTTTAAAATTCGATGTCAATGAATTGTCGCTAACTAGTATATCGCTATGACCAACTGAGCTATGATCATGGTTATATATGTGAACAAAATCATTATTAGTTTACATCAAATAAAAATAATAGTTGTAATGATATGATTGAAAGATGTATGAATTTTTTTGACCAATAAACTAGAAAATATTTAATTGTTTCTAAATTCTTTGCAAGATCGAAAACTATTTTACTGCTAGAATTACAGAAAATGAGATTTCTATATGCCAATAAAACATAATTAAACCTTCTTTCTTTTAGTTTGATCAAGGGGCATAGATACAAGTTTAAATAATTTTTGTAATTGGGGCTGATTAATTTTTTTTTTGTATTTTCTGATTAATTTTGGGTATCTTTAAATTAATTAGATTTAAAGGAGATCGAGAAACTTTGTGTTAAATCAGTTAGATTTTGTCGATAAAAGGGAGAGACAAAAATGATTTGAAAGCTTGTAGAAAGAAAATGGGGGTGGGGGTGGGGGTGGTGGGTTGGGGTGGGAGGGAGAGAGGGTGGGGTATAGCGAAAGGGGGGGAGAGAGGGGACACTAGGGTTTGTAGTTTTTTTATTTTTTAATTTTGTTCCATTCAAGTAGGTGGGATAATTTTTAGGGTAAATTGTCAAAAAAAAAGAACCAAGCACTTTTTTCGGTTGTCAAACCCCCCTAACCTCGATACTGTAGTCCAAGTCACCCATCCCATTCACGATTCTGTTTTCCACAACGAGCATTTCTACGCCGTAGATGGCTACAGCAATATGTTTATCTATGGTGTTGATGGTTCTTTGATCGAGTCCTCATTACACTGTCTTGCTTTGATGATCATTGAGTCGCTATTTTCATTGTATTTTCTTTCTATTCCATATGCATCGCACTCGTAAGGGGGTATATGTTCGGAAAATTATAAGTGGATGAAAATCTAGAACCATTGTCTTAAAGTTCTTAAATATTTTGTTTAAATATAAAGTTTGAACTAACAGACCAAACACATACTATTTCCCTGGAGGTGTAATGAGGTGACAAAGTATCCGATCATTTCAGTACACACTGAATCTTTAAAGGCATTTTGTTTTAACCCAAACCGAATCTTATAATTGTTAGTTGGTTATAGGGTTCAGAGTCCGTGTCGGACCATTTTCTTGATTGGGCACCTTTCAAGTTATTGAAAATTAATACGAACCTGATTTACGTCAGTTGTTATCCATTTTAGAAGGACAACTTACATCTCCACCGACTTAAACAAAGTTTCACTTACAAAGAAGTGAGAACACAACTAATCAAGTTTCTTCACTTAATTGACAGAGATAATTCACAGCTTGTGTCAACAAAGAAGGTTCATTTTTTGTGCAGAAAATGTCCGAAAGCTAGTCATAATTAAGTAGCTTTGATTTTCTGTTCACCGTTGTTTATCATGGATCCCAAGACCGATTGCAATTGAGCTAAGTCTGGTATCATAATTGTTGTTCTAGTCACGAATGGTGTAAATTGTATTATGTTGAATGCTGCCAAGTGAGTTGGAGGGATGATTAGGTAATCAATGACAGGTAATGCATCTGAGATTGCTAAAGATAGAGAAAGGTATATTTGATTTTATTAAGTTAACCTACATTGACTCATGATTTATGATAAACATCATCAGTTTCACCATTACAAGTTGGACACCGATGTTCCGATGTAGAAACCTACCTCAATTTTGCCTCCTCTTTGTCATTATTGAGCATGCCATTTCATCTTTATGATGTCGTTCGGTCATGGATCAGATTGGCCTTACTCAGCGTTAGAATGAAAATGCTAACCAGTGCTATCAATTGGAGTAAATGTACATGAAGATGCAAAAATCTTGATCTCTGTACTCTTCAGTTTTTCTGATACGATTCAGATAGATGCCTCCTGAAGTGAAGAGAATTGTGTGGATGAAATCTGGTCTCGTGCTTTTAACAAATGAATTGTAAGAGTGGGTTGGTCGTACGATGGTTCTTATGACACCTTATCTCTAGTTATCCTCTCTCGAGTTCTTCATTGTGACCACACACCAGAAATCGCTGCTTTGTATATCATCTTAAGATGGAAGCAGCTCGTTTTCGTTTTCAATATTTGATAAAGGAAAGTTCATTCCACAATCTAGGATGATGTGTGATATCCCTGGATATTCGTTTGGATGATTAACTTGTGGAAGAATTAGACACCGCGAAATAAGCCATACTGCAGGGGTAATGTGTTAGGTTTTACGATGGAAATCTTATAGAATAAAGCCAATCAATAATGAGGTTTGGTGTTTTCAATTTCCATCATCATCAGATTCATCAGCTATTAAATATAATCATTGGCAAATTACTTGTTCCCATACGATGTGTAAAAAAGCCAGAGAATAATCTAACCGACGAAATTACTATGAAAGTGAAAATTGCTAAGGTACAACAAAAACTATAAATGCCTTCACATCCTTGCTTTTACATCTATCTGACGAGTGAAATGAGGTTCGGTTGTGGGCACGATTTTTGTTGCCTTGATCAGGAGGAGATACCGTGTCGCCGAAAAGCTGAAAGATGCTATAACTGCAAAAAACATGGAAGAAATATCTTAGTCTGGCAATCAGTTTAGTTCGTTCGCATCGGTGTAAGTATGTAGTTGATGTCAACTAATCAACCAGTATGATAATATTGTAGATTGATATATCGCATGCTGTAGAAAGAAGAAACAACATTTATTCTATTCTCAAATAACATACCATAATATTGAATAACACCTTTCCGGTTGGAAACAAAATGATGTTTCTTTATCAGTCCTTATTAGAATAATAATGTCTTTGTGACTGCAGGAATGAGTTTCTTGCATGGAAGCCTGTAGAAAGTGAGAGCTGGAACCACTTCGATCGACACATATACGTTAGACAAAACAGAGAAAGCAATGGGAATAATGGCGGCGAGGAACATCTTGCATACTTTTAAACAAGTCATTCTCGTCAAATCAGGAGACTCAGAACTCGCAACATGAACAGATCCCTTATAACTATTTAAGCCTTTTCTGGGCTTCATTCAGGCTACTGTAATTTTTCTTTAGTTAGGTTAAATTTATGTAAATTGCAAATTGAGTTATCATAGCTTCTTCAAGCTTTTCAAGTGTGTATGATCATCTCCTGCATCTCTTCAACCTATTCTGCAATATTTATCCTAAAGTTGTGTGAGACATATACCAAGCTTTTTAAAAGTTTCTATACCAAATTTCAAAAAACAAAAATTTCCGAGCATATTTACCATATTTCTTCCGTTCATTTAACTAGGAGTCAAAAATTTTAAATTTTAGAAGGGTGAAAATATGAATTTAAGTAAACTGGTATTTTGCATATGCAATGTGTATATACAATGTTAGACATTATGAGAAAAGATGGGATTAAGATTTGAAATTTTTGAATCCTTCTCGAGATTTTGGAACAGTAAGCTGTTTTTTTTAAAATGTTAGTCAGCTTAAAATTATAGGAATCCTTTTGCCCCATCACATGCTAAGAACTGAACTATAAATCTCAATTTTATATTCCCTTTTTCGTTTTAATTAAAATATCTGCTCGTTAATGTCCTACAGTTACCTCAGTTATTTTCACTTAACAAGCTACCTTTCTTCCCCCACAATCCCATTAGAACCTTTCCCATCAATCTCTACCCAATCCAATTATTTGACCATCGGCCTTCTTGTTTATACCCATCTCATATTCGGAAAATTCTCCGGTGTGCCGGCCATATATGCCCGGTCATGAGAGAAAAAGAAATAATGACACGAGTCCCACCAAGCTATCCAAAAGATGCCCGAAATTCTCCTTCTCTTTCTCCCTATATTGCACATAATTTCATTCTTCAAGCCCCATAATTAACTTAATTTTTCATAAATTTTGGGTTATGTAGCAGTTATTTGAAAATACATGGATTCAAAAAAATAAGCGGCTTATCAAAATTGGGCCGCAAATAGTTTTCCCTTCAAAATTTTCATACTGGGTCGGTCCTACTTATCCATCTTATATTATTAACAATCCGAAGGAAAAAGGCTCCGTGTCTAAAAATAAACTTATACAAGATTGCTGTTTACAGTTGTTCTCTTGCCCTAAATTCATTAACATGGAATGTATCTAGTTCAGAATTTAGACCACAAACAAGAGAATCATAAATAACCGGCATGCATTGAAACTCAGCTTAAGTTCTTTAATTTTACTTTTTATTTTTGGAAGTGGCACAGTAAGCCTCACCCCAAGTACACACCACACGTATACACAAGCAAATAGCACACGCACTCAGGGACCCATACCCGAAAGCGTTAATTTGTGGCCAATTCCTCTCCTAAGGTTCGAATTTCGCACTCTCCCCAGAAGGGAAAGTGCCCTTTTTGGGCATGCGTCAACCGGTCTTTGCTATACCCTCCACTGGTTAAGTTCTTGATTTTGAAATGCTGAAGTCCAATCTTGTATCCCAAAGCCTTGTTATCTTCCTGCACTTGAGCCCTAAATTCCTTGTATGTGAAGGCCTTGTATTTTGAGCTCTCGATTATAGCATCTTCCATTGGAAATGCGAAGTAGCATAATGAAATCCTCTCTTTCGTCCCGTTGGCTCGCACCCTATGCTCCACACTCTTGTACTCATCATTGCTCAGGGCCTGAAATCATCATCAACATTTGACTCAATTTCAGCACAACTTTCAAATGCCAGAAAACAAAGGGCCACAATTCAGCCAAACTTTCATTTTACCGTTTATTAGCGCGATTACACAAAAATACTCTCAACTATAACTGTGTATAAATAAAATGCCTTAAACTACCGTCGAATTTGTCACTCGATTTAATCAATCAATTTTTTTGGTAATATGACTTTTTCAGGGACAAAATACCCTACTTAAGTGATGAGACTTCTTGCCTCTCCTGTCTGCCTCCTCTCTATCCTCCACCCTCCACTCCGCCGCCTACTTCTCACTCCTCTAGCTCTTCCTTTCCTCCACCTCCACCATTCTCCATGCTTCCTCCATCGCTTCCGCCTCTTCTCCTCCTACGCCGCCGCCTCTCCTACACCTCGTTCGCCTCTCAAATGCTCACCTCCTCCTCTTGCAGCTCTGCTACCTTGTCCTTTCCCTTCAAACTCCTCGATGCCAGCATTTTTGCCAAAGATGACTCCCTCTGCCTCATACCTCTTAGCTCTTCCATCTCATCGAAAGGATGTTTGACATGGCAAAGAACAAAAGGGTAAACCATAAAACTCTGTCGACACCGCCATGGTATCTTAGTGTAACATAATTAGTCTAAGGTATTTTAATGTAATTAAATTTGTTTAAGGTATTTTTGTGGAAAAAACGATAATTGAGGGAATTTTAGTGTAAATGAGGGTATTATTTATCTTTTTCTTGGGACCAATTCTTGTTAAACCTAACTCTTTTCCCTAGTTTTTTTTTGCCCAAAAGATAACTGACATTGTTTTACCATTAAACATAATCATGTCGTTTTGCTCACGATTTTTTTTATTGAAATTCTTCTAACATGCTAAATAATTTCAAACCATGTCATTTTCTTAAATGTATAAGAGATGGAGAAGAAGTGACCAAACGGCCATTTTGGGTGCTTGGGGTATTTCCATCACGAAAAAAAATCATTTTAGAAAGTATTTAATGTTTTTAATCGTTAATTGCGATATCAAACCGCATGTATACCTTAAGTTGCAGCAGCAACCCATCAACTAGCCTATAGCACCAGATATACCAAGTGTCGGTAAGTTGGGGGGTTTATCACTGCCGTTTCAGACCAGATCAAGACTAGCACATGAGTGCCATATCATAATAAGTAAATTTAAGGGTTGTATTGTTGTAAGCTCTAGATGAGGTATAAATGAAGGGACATTATATAATTAACCCTATTTTTAACAGCAAAAAACGATAATTTTCTTTAAAATAAAAACAACTAAAAATTCAGTACAGTTATACACAGTAAACAAGGATACAAAGTTGGACTGAAATCAGTAAAATCAAAAACAAACTAAATTTGGCACGTAAATATTTCACCTGCATTATGTCACCAAGATTCACAACCAATGTATCGGCAATTGGTGCCACATTAAACCACTGATTATTGTGAAGAACTTGCAAACCCCCGACATCATCTTGGTTGAGTATCGACAGCACTGAGCTATCTGTGTGAGACACCATTCCTAAATAGTTTGAGGAATCAGGGCAGCACGGATAGCGATAAACTCGTAAGATGCCATCGGGTTCCGACAGGCAAGAGGCTGAGAGGCTTTTGTTGATGATGAGGTCGGTTGATAAAGCATTGAAGATTGTTCTTGCGATGTGCACCATGTGCTGTCCGTATTGGTTTGTCAGTGACCTTGCAAGTGAACAAGGAAATTCAGTGAAAAGTGTGTAACATCTATATATAGGAAAATAGGATAAAAGAGAATGAGATTGGAAATCAAATCAAAAGGAGCGCCATTGGGGTAATCATATGCAAGAGCATTTTTGTCGTTTTAGCTCTTGCATTCACTTTTAACACTACGGTGACGTTTTTTTGGGTTTATTTAAAACTAATGAAGATAGACAGGGATTTTAAAAATACGAAGATCTTGGGGGTGGAGGTGGAGATAATACAAATTAGGTAAGATTTAAGGGAGGTATACCTAAAAACCCTTTATTAAAAGAACTCTAATAACTAAGCCTAATTTGTTATGTGCAACAAAAGAGAATCAATGAACAGATAGAATTGATTTACCTAAAAGAACAATGGCAATCTAATAATAAATCTTCACTCTCCATCCCTTCGAACTCAATTTGGCCTAATTGAACATGGAGCCCCTCAACCCAGTTAACATCCTTGAGCCTCAACCTAACAGCAGGTGTTCCCCAAAAATACTGAACTGGCTTCACAAACCTTTCCTCTTTCAACTCAAAAGGAAGAGCGAGGATCTTTTTGGCCTCAACATGGAGTTGGGATGACAGTGAGGTGGGAATCCCATGGTTGCTGAGCCTGAAGAGGCCAAAGGTCTTGCAGGCTTGGCCCAGTTGCGTTGGATCCAAGTGGTTAAAGTCTATTAAAGGGAGATCAAGATTTGGGTTTGTGGGAGTTGGATCAAGAGTAGGAGTGGAGTTTCTGAAGAGAGGTGGGTGTGATTCCATTTCAGTCTTGAAGAGAGGTGGGTAAGATCCCATTTTCATTAAAAAGAAAAAGAAAAGGTCTCAAGGAGAGAATGTTCTTATTTCCTTTTTGGATCAAACCTAAAGAGAATGCCTGCAGAGTTGTAAGAAAAGAAAAACCATGTCACCAATTAATTTAAAATACTCAATTCTAGTTAAAATAAAACAAGTAGATACCTTGAGCCGACTATATTAAAATATGATGAAAATACTCTTGTAAGTTTGTTGCACTAAAATGCCATTTTGTTTGTTATCTTCTTAAAACCGTTAGGCTAAATGGCATATAAATACACAAAGTTTCATTCATATAGCACATAAATACCTACCCATCAAAACATGACCAAGGTTCTAAATATCAAATATCGGGTGCGTATTGGACAAGTGTTTTCAATATCGGATAGTGGAAATCAGACGATATCGCGGGGATACGGGTTCATATCGGGTGGTCATATCGGATATCGGACATACCGGACGTAAATATCAAGCATATCGGACGGCAATATTGGGTATATTAGCCTGTAAACATGAAAAATCTTGTCTCGTAAACATGAAATTTGTAATTTGTAAACATGTTGTAATGTATTGTATTTTCATACGATTTGTAATTTCTAAACATGAAATTAGTAAGAGGATAATAGAGAAAAGAGACCCTAGAAGGGAATTTCATTAGGCGGCGTTGAAAAAATACACCTTCCAACATTTTATTCAATGATCGGCATACATCATCATCATTTTTATCATCTAAGATGGGCATACACCAAATTTCACGTGATTCTTCAACTTTTTCACCGTTGAATTAGCAATATAAAAAGTTCTATCGTCGGTAAACCGTTAGTTTCACACCCACTAAATCAACGGTGAAAATGTGGTAGAATCGTATAAAATTTGGTGTATCCACATCTTAGATGATAAAGATGAAGATGATGTATGCCGATCGTTGGAAAAAATGGTGGAGTGTGTATTTTTTCCGACGCCATAGGAGGAAATTTCCTCCTATGGCACCTTTTCAACATTATTCTCAATTAGTAATAAAATACAACATAATTTTATTTAACAAATACAAATACAACATAATAAAAGTTTATTTAACAAATAACAAAAAATAAAAGTAAGGAAAATAAACTTATCTAACGAAGAATTGAAGAGGAAAATGGCATTAAGACTTTAGGGGGGATGATGGCGTCGGTGTCAAGAAGAGGGGGAGACGACGGCACAGTCGTCGAGAGGAGAAGGGGTAGGTAGGGGAGCTGTCAAGAAGAGGGAACTCAGGGCACGCGTCGAGAGGCATCGAGAGAGAGAGAGAGAGGAGGGGAAGGCGAGGGAGGCGTCGAGAGAGGAGGGGAACGGGGGGCTCGTCAAGGCTCGAGAGGAGGGGAGGCCGAAGACTTGAGAGGAGGGAATCGTCGGGACTCAAGAGGAGGAATAGAGCTAGAAACAAGGATTTTTTTTACCGCTCAAGGATTTAGGGGAGAGATTTTTAAGATAAGGTTAAATTTTTAAGGGGTCGGATTCAAACCTTAAATCAAATCATTTTTTTACCATATCGGCATGATATAATAGCGATACGAGGTACCCGATATAACACCCGATATTGCAAAATCTCGGAAGATATTGGCCCAAAACGAGATTTGAAAAAAAATTATGTATCGTATCTTGGCCGCTCCGATACCGAGATCTCGACCGATATTTAGAACAATGAACATGACAGAAATACCTAATTATTTTTTGCATTTTTGAGGCTAATGACATTAACAAAAAATGTGTATAGACATTTTTGCCCTCGATTATAATTGGCTTCACCATCCCATTGACTAATTTTGATCAAAAAATTTAAGAAAAGAATTCAACATAAATATTAAAAACTCACACATACACACACAACCCCTTTTCTCTTTCACCGAAGCACTAGAATTTTTTGATAAAATTATAAAAATTGCTGTGGTAAAATTTGCTCTTGTATGGTGCAAACGACATGTTAAGAGTGCATCAAAGCCGTGATTCATCTTCTATAGTGGATTGAGCTCTTCATTGTTTTTAGCGGTTTAAAGAAATCTTAGAAGAAAAAGAAGCCACGGAAAAGACAAGAGGTGAGGGTTCAAAATATGAAATTAAAGAAGGGCAAAAGAGTCCAAAAAATCACATGAGGGACACATAGGAATCTAAATGGAATATTCTAACTGCAAGGTAATGATGGGTAGTAGAGTGCCAACGGAAAAAAAAACTCGGTATTTATATGACACGTTTTGAAACTTATGTGTTTATCTATTATATGGATGAAACGATAGGTAGTTGTGTGCCATTTAACCGAGCTGTCATTGTATCAGGACCTTTGGACAGTATCACTATTTTTATTCAATTATTTTTATTTTTCATTTAAACTCGTAATCCTTACTCTCTCCTTCAATCGTGTCTTATTCTGAACATTACTACTTACATAAATCATATATACAATTTTTAAAGCTAGAAATGGGTAGTTTTCCAATTAGAAACCATATAGTTAAAATGAGAAGTATGCTAATCTAAATGACTTTACAAGTGAAAAAGGTATCCAAAGTTTGGTAGCCCCTTTTATATTGTAATTTTTTTATTTTTTATTTATATGATGGTTTATAAAAGCTATATTTGTTAGAATAAGAATGTTTTTTAATTAATTTTTGGATAGTAATATCATTGATATATAATCATTAGTCCATTTTATGTTCATTTTTATTTAACGAATGATGTTAAGGGCATGCTTGTATGACAAGAAGTACCATGAATGTATCAAAAAATAGGCCTACTTCCGGTACTTCCAGTGTTTGATTTGATAGTAAAAGGGTTTGGAATACTTCCAAGAGATAATGTAAATCCTATGTGGCATGCCTATTTCCAAATTTTGCTTACCTTCATTCTGGGTTGGAAGAAAGTATCGAGCACAAGAAACACGAAAAAGAAATAAAAGTTTATTGTTCCTAGTTATTACTTCCAAAGAGTAATAATTTATTACTATTAGAAAATAGTTTTTCTTGTTTGTTTTGCTCATATAAAAAGAGCACAAGAAATTACTTCATAATTTTCTTCTTTCAAAGAATTTGCAAACAAACACTAGAAGTTGCTACTAAGACTACTTCCATGATAAATTATTGGAAATAACTTCAAGCATACTTCCGCCTATTTCGGTAAAAGGAGCTTGGCCATTGGAATTTGGAGCTCAAATATCACATCAATCCTTTTAGAAAAAGGCATGCAAATAAATTTGCATCATATGACAATAAATAAATTAAGTCATGGTTCTCTACAACTAATGCCGATCCAAACTTTCAGACAACACATGCATTATCTGCATCTCGCAACCACAATTACCATGTGAAGGAATCCGTTTGGATGATCAAAAGTGCCAGACTTGAAACAACTTCTATAAAATTGTCATGGAAGTAGATTTAGAAGTTACTTCTAGTATTTGTTTGCATATTTTTTGAAGAAAAAATAAATTATGAAGTAACTTCAGGGTGTGCTGCTTCCATGTTTTCGTTCGGTTGATAACGATGATTCATATGAGAAAGATGTATGCATCAAGATGGGATCGCCTCCACTTGCTAACAATATATAACACATCTCTCTTTCATCTCATATGCTTGTCATGTTAGTTCAAAATAATTTATAAAATCATCTCTTTTATATTAATATATTATATTATTACTCTTAAAATATAAGACTTATAATATAAAAAATGGAAAAATACCTATAATGATCTAAGCTATTATAAAAACCAAAATATTATAACTATCTATAGACTTTACCAAGTAAAAATGAGAAACAAGTTATGGTAGTCCCTTCATATTATCACTCTTTTTTTTCTCTCCTATAAGGTTTATAAACTATTTGGTGAAAAATGTTGATTTAATGAAAAATGAGATAACAGTATCATTTTAATTTGATATATAAGTAAAACAAATAAAATGACCTGCTTTAATACGTATTTAAGGGTGAGTTTACTTGAAAAAAATTGTAATTTCGGGTGCAATTTATTAGCTTATGCATTGGTAATAATAATTGTAAGGGAAATTAAAGCAATGCAATAAGAGTTCGCTACTACAAACATGGGCACTCAATTGGGGCAGTTTTAACCGTCCACAAGGAGGGGACCAACTGACAAGGTTGGGCGTGTCCCTATTGCCTTGGGGACGGTTAAACCGTCACCAAATTTTTATAGGGACCATTTAAACCGCCCCCAAGGTGGATTTTTTTATTACCTAGTAGGGACGGTCAAACCCATCTCTAATATTTTTTAAAAAAAAATTGTCTATTATATCTACTGGTCTCTTAAATCTCCTATATTTGAGTTGTCATCCGTTCCATATCCTACTTACATATGATAATTCTGTACTTTAAGATTGTATCAATTGTACTTCAATTAACTCTTATAAGATAACTATTGTATCAATTTTTCTAGCTATAGTACACAATCACCACCTTTTGTAGGATGTTAATTCTGTCATTCTTAAGAGAAACAAATGCTTGAAAGAAATTGAGAGGTAAAGACTTTTATGAGTATGAACATGATGTATGTGCAACATAGTAAGAGACTTGCATATTGAAAGAGGAGCTAATATCATTCTTTTACAAGCGCAATTCCTAAATATTCATCCTCAACATCAACATTTTCTTGGAGATCCATATGGTGTTTGGGTCTTAAGTTATCGTACAAAACCCGGCAACAGATTGAAATTATTACATGGTCTTGAAGGATAAAATGATTAGTTACTCGGGCCATAATTTACTGCTCCTGCCGAGTATGCTGGATCAGATGGAGATGGTCAGTGACTTCGATTGTAACTAACAATCTTTAGAATCTTCTCGAAGCTTTTGTTCAATGTTCACAATGTCTAACAATATCCACATTCGAAGTACATGCAAAACAAATACTAGCGTGGAGAAGTGGAAGAGATAATACCTTTGGTTCCGAGACTACGAGGGGAATTCTACCAAGTGTGCTACTCCATAATCTCTAGAGTGGCAGTTTTAACTGGCCGCTTAGTTTGTCCAAATATAAGTTTTGAAATTGCAAATGCTACACAAAATCAGTCTAATATAGCAAATCTCCTCTTTCTTAAAGAAACAGATTTCAACAGAAAATCATTCATACAAAACAATCTCATAACCCCTGTTCTCCACCAATCCCAGAACCCCAACATCAAAACCCAATCTTTCAACACAAATCCATCAAATTCCCAACAATCCCCAAAGAAACCCTAAATCACTTCAAAAAGAAAGGACAAGACAAAGAAATAATTTTTGATAACGAGAAACTAACCTCCAAGCAATGGAGCGATTATCTCACTCCCGCAGCTCCTCAAACAAAAGAAAGAAGTGCAATAGTTCTCTCAACCCTAACCTACTTCCCAGGCGTCGCAACCAGCGATTGCTTCCTCCATATCAATCAAACGAGCTCCTCCGGCTCCGATGAGCCTCCGGCGTCCTTCCTTTTGGGAGGAGGCGATTTTGATTTGATGGGTCTTTTTGTTGGAGATTTAATGTTAAAACTGCCACTATCGATAGATTTGATAAATTAGAGCTAGACCAAATTTTGGGTTTTTTTTTTCAATTTAGAGATTTTTTTTCTCAAAATTGTTGGGAAGGGCACAGGGTTAAATATCTTTGTGAAAAATCCTCAAGTCCTCATGCTTTTGTTCAACTGCATATTACAGAAGTTTCTTTGATATTATAGACAATTAGTATAAAGCGGTTTTTAATTAGGCCCAGGGTTTTTTAACAAGAGCAAAAAGGTCCGGGATTTAAACAAATTTGAGGAGGACAGGAGGCTCTTTGACAATTTACCTCTTTTTCCTCATTTTTTCTTATTTCTTTTTGGCAAAATAGTTAAATGCCGAAAACCCAATATTTGAAAACTTCCACTTTAACACACACACCCCCAAATTATTAACTACATTAAGTTTTTCATCCAAAAGCTACACAGCAAGACCAAAATGCCCCTGCAAAACCCAGTCTCTAATCCTACCTCACCAAGACCATTGACCCCACTCCGGCGAGCTTTGACCAAATGCCCATGCAAAACCTAATTTCGAATCCTCTCATATTTTTTAATTTATACATATTTTCTTTAATAATTCATTTCTTTTCGCTTTCACATGCCTCACACGTGCATAAATTACAGTAAGGCTGTAGTTTTGTTTTCTCCTTGTCGGATCTGGACTGTAAACCCTAGCCTATACATATAACACACAACACATCCATTGCTGCCTTGTGTTGTGAGTCAAGCCCAAGTCCTAAAGTTAGAAAAGTGGGGCTTGGTTAAAATTAGATGGATTTATGTTAGAAAATCCCTACATAATACCCTGGAAGTGGAAGTTTGAAAACCGTCTCTAAAACCCTAGAAGCAAATCTCAATCTCGAGCTGGTCGGATCTCCCATCAGATCTCATCGTCGCCATCTCAAAGAAATTTAGAGGCATTATCTTTAATATCGTTGTAGGTGCAATGAGGTGAGAAAGCAACTTATCATTTTAATGCATACTTTCTGATCTTTCTAGATATTTGAGTTCTTAGCCTGGAAATTTACTTGCTATGAAATCTCATGGTATCATCTGTTGTAGAAACAACATTTTATTCTTTTCTCAAGTTGCAGATCATAATTTTGAATGTTGTAATTTTCGATTGCGAAAAGCAAGTTTATTAGGGCAGGCCTTAACATATCAGAAACCTTGAGCTATGTGTTTTTGGATCTCAAGATGCTGAACAAAATAGAAAGAGCAATGGGATGATGGGCGAATAGGAAATCCATGAAAAGTTGATGAAGGGAGAAAGACCTTGCATGATTTACACAGTTAAGATTACTGCTAAATTATATCCTTAGAATTATATATTGTGGCCTTCAGGCTCACCATTCATTTGATTTCATGTGAGAAGTTTCCATTACTTCAGGCTATTTTATTAGGACCTTAAATTTTATTTTAACAACTTAATTGGAGGGGGTGAATGAATGTCTTTGAAGCACTTTTTCCTGGCTTAAGTTGATAGCATTTTATATGTTTAAATTAGTATTCGAAATTTTTGTCATTTAAATTGCATGCATGTTATATCATGCTTCAATTATTGAAGCTTTTTGAAGCGTATTTGAATCTATACTGTTTGTGAATAGTGTGATAATATATCATCTCATGAAGTTCTTTTCGATGATAAATAAAGGGTTGGGACAACTGAATAGATAAATGTTGGCTCATAGAAAAGTTTTGCCAGAGAGGCTAGACAAAGTGCAGTCTGGTGCGAATTCTTAAGTTAATTTCCTTCAGCCCCTACAGATTGTAAAAAACCGCAGTCAGCTTGTGATTTTGAGTGCAAATTAATGATTTTCATCGTCGTAGAAGCTCTTTTTGATTTAGATTGAGATTAAGACAATTAATGAATAGATAATTGATGGCTGGTGATCAAGTTATTGCATATGCTATCGCTATGCAATCTGCGGAAAGGGTTTTACATCAAATTCCAAGCGATTGTATAATCCTTTTCCTTTGATACAGGGTTGGAAATGTTCTAGTATCATTTCTCGATGGACCATTGAAGGTGGCACTATTTGATGCAAGGGCAAAGATGATCAAAATCTCACAATTTTTTGTGTATACATGTTTTAGCCATAGTGATGATGCTCACAAGTGGTATCTCCTCAAGATTACGACACGTGACAGATGACGTGTCCCGAAATCTACGGGGGTGGAATAAATGAGTCGCACTATGAGAATTCCTCGGGACTTCGTCTCGAGGAACGTGTTTGACCTTCCAGGGGACCTCTCTAAATATATTCCACCTTCATCCAGAAAACTGCCAACAACTCATCTCCGAGCTATCTCAGACTCCCGGCTCGTCTCTGAGCCGTTTGGCATGCCAAGCTTCCTCGGCCTCTCTGCTCGTCTCCAAGCCTCCGACGTGCCGAGCTTTCTCGGTCTCTCTCGACCCACCAGGAGCGCAGATCCCATGCATCTCGCAACGGCTCCATATATATCGCCAAGATGAGATATCCGCCGCCCCACGTCTCGCGTCCCATGCTGGCGCATCCCCCATTAATGAGTGTATCCCGTCATTAATGGAGGAATCCCATCATTCACACAGGCGTAACGTCATGGGCGTACCTGACGGCGAAGATCTCGCACCTGCCCGCTCCATACGACCACTATAAAAACCCCTCTCTCAGACGACTCAGGTAACTCAAATTATCTCAACACGCCACTATTCTGCTTCAATTCCTCGGCTCTAACTTGATCGTCGGAGGGTCCTACGGTGGTCACCTATTTCGGAACTTCTTTGCAGGTAGCTCGGCGTCCAACACCAACCCATTGAGATCCACACCCAACAACTCCAAAACCAAATCTCAGCCGTCCAAGATCACCATCGCAGGATCGATGGAGGATGGCATTTGAAGGAGATCCGAAGCTCCATCAGTTGGCGCTGTCTGTGGGAAGGACAATTTCTTCCACTCATCGAAGCCGATCTTCCGCCCTCGACCTGATGGCGAGCGAAAGCCGCGATGATCCCAACACAAGCCACCACACCCCCCACAACAGAGGCTTTAGCGGTTCCTCCCCCCTCCAAACCTCATCCACATCTTTGTAGGGTGTTTTTCGTCACCCCATTGAGATGGGAATACGCGTGCGCTTGTCAGGCGTACTACAGATTCCCCCTGCCTAGGGTAGGCCGGGGTTTATTGATTGTGGAGATCCGAATCTCCGGCAGCCGCGGACTAAGCTGCCGTTAATTACCCCTCGCCTTTGGAGCGAGAGAACCTCCGATTAACGGGTTAAACTGGTCATGCGAACTCAATATGCAGTGTGCGTGTGATGTGTTTTGAAGGGGTTTTGGATATATCGGGGGCCCCGCAGAGTTTTTACGGGGGTCCCGCTACCCGGATAGCGGGCTGGGGGTCAAGGGGGCTAGCAGCCCCCTTGCGGGGTGCGGAGCAGCGTCCCGTTAGAAATTTTTTTCTAACAGAAACAGTGTCATGGGGTACATGTGTGTGTAAATATGTATACATATGTATATATATATGTATGTACATAAAAAGAGTGGGGAAAGCATCCAGGGGATGCGTGGGGCCAGCGCCTTGAGCGCTGTGCGCTAAGGTGCTGTGCGCTCAGGCGCAAGCGCGCCACGTGTCGGCACGTGGGCGCTCTGCGCTCGAGCGCAGTGCGCCTGAGCGCAAGCGCGCCACGTGTCGGCACGTGGGCGCTCTGCGCTCGAGCGCAGTGCGCCTGAGCGCAAGCGCGCCACGTGTCGGCACGTGGGCGCTCTGCGCTCGAGCGCAGTGCACCTGAGCGCAAGTGCGCGCAGTGCACCTGAGCGCAAGTGCGCGCAGTGCACCTGAGCGCAGTGCGCTCGAGCCACGTGTCGGCACGTGGGCGCTTTGCGCTCGGGCGCAGGGCACTGGCGAGATAAGGGGGGGCTTTTAGTCCCAGAACCAGAAGCTATGCTTCGGAAAGGAAATATTTATTATATATATATATATTTAAATATATGGAGTTAAACTCCTGAAATGTTTTGGTTGATGAAAGGGGTTTTTCTTCTTCCTCCTCTGTTGGCTGGATCTTGACGTTCAAGAGATGTGAGATCTAAAAATCTCTCCTTTCTGAGATCTAATGGTAGATCCAAGTTCCCTTTTGTGGGTTTTGTGGTGGAATACTTCTTAGTTTTTGAAAAGAAAGAGTAAAACTCTTGATTTAATTCAAAAGAAAATGAGAAGGTTTAGAACTTTGGAGAAGGAGCAGGAGGCACAAAAGATCTCAGATCTAAAAATTTTGTGGAGAGAATGAAAAGTATTCCTTTATTCATCATCATGTTGCCTTTTATAGGCTTACATATTTACATATAGCCCCTTGGGCTTTACAAAAATGGCATTTTGCCCATCCCATGGCTCATGTGCCATTTCATTTTTGCACATAAGCCATGGGCTTACAAAATATTGGGTTTATGTCCATTTTGCATACATTCATGTATAAAAAATTACATAAAAAATTATTTATTACATGATTTTGTTATTGGCATGGGGAGGCTGGCCGCGGGCTCTACTTGGGCATGGGCCCGCTTGACCTGGGCTTGGGCCCACCTAGCTTGGGGGTTGACCTTGACTTTGACTCGGTCAACCGGGGTGCAAATTTTGACCCCAACAATCTTATCGGCTTAAATCGACAAACTTACATCGATGATGGATGCCCTCGTCCGCATTCAGGCGGCGGGTCCTGCTCATTAGGTCGCGGTCCCCCCTGAGACAACGACGCACGCAGAAAAACCGATGTCCACTCTCCCCTCAGCGTCACCGAGCGCCGGCATGCCACCTCCGGCAACCATGGCCTATGCGCGGGCCATAATTCCATGACCCGCTGGACTCCGGAAGGCTCCACGCCCCGGTCTCGGGAAGGACTGGGCCATCGCTCCGAAGTCCGACGTGCGTCCACACCCTCTGAGGACGTGTCGGTCGGTTTGCCTGTTTCTAGGCTTGACCGACGTCCCCATTCGCGTCAAAACCGCGGAGGTACACGTCGGGACTACTTGAGAAGAACCTCGTCCGAGGATTTGAGAAATCTGATAGAGTTGAATCGAACCCGCACCGCCGCGCAGACCAGGAGCGGGGACAGTCGCCACTCCGACTATTCGGAATCCTCGGGTTACTACCACCGACTCAAGGCCTTCAAAAAGAAGATCGAGGGCATACGGTGAGACGACCATTCGTCCGGCGAAAGGGCTAGGTATTCCGCGGATTCTCTCATGAAGCCCTTCACCGAGGAATTGTTAGCCGAACGTGTCTCATCCAAGAACAAACCGCCCAAGGTGACGCTCTTTGACGGGAAATCCGACCCAAAAAATCACTTGGACGCATTTACAACGGGCATGAGCTTCCAAGATAACTCGGACGCAGCTCAATGCCGCGCTTTTCCCATCACCCTAATCCGGGCAGGTCGGGACCGGTTCTGGGGGCTGGCGCCCTCTCCATCTCGACCTTTGATGGGCTATCCATCCAGTTCCTTGGTCACTTCGTCGGGAACAGACGACAGAAGAGGAAGGTCGGTTACCTCTTCACTATAAAGGGCGAGGACAAAAAAATCCTTTAAGGGATATGTCACTCGTTTCTATAATGCTCTTCTCGAGGTCCCCGAGCACCGCGATGAGATAGTTATCACCGCACTAAGGTCGGGTCTTAGGCACAAAGAGTGGTTCTGCTCTTTTGCATTAGCGCAACCTAAGACCACGGCCGAAGTAAAAACTTGAACCGAGCGGGAGATCCAACTCTAATCGGAGGTGAACTCGAATCTGCCCAGAGGCGACCAAGCCGACCAAAAGAAGAGGGACAGAGAAGAGAAAAATAGGATCGACCGACCAAAACCTTACTCCCCGAAGTTCCAGGAGTACACTCCTCTTAACATCTCCCAGACCGAGGTGTTGGAGGAAGCTAAGAGCGAGAGGTTCTTCAGGCTCTCGCCGGCTCCCCGAAGCACCGGCAAGCGGTTCCGAGGCCCATATTGTGCTTATTACCGGACGCAAGGACAGTCGACCGAGGATTGTAAACAGCCGTGCGATTACATCAAGGAGTTGATCTGTTCCGGTCATTTGGCAAAGTACCTGCGAGATAAACGTCAAGCCGGTCAGATTAAAGACGGAGAGCTGACGATCAGACAGATGATGGTCATCGCCGACTGACCCAAATCCGAGCAACAAGGACACCACCAAAATTTATATTCAATACAGGAGAATTTAAATTGAATCACATAATCTGTAATTTATTCAATAATAAAGATTCTCGCTTCCCTGCAATCTGAACTACTTCTCTTTTGTTTCCATGCTAAAACTCCCTGCAGGGCCGACGAATGTCTTCCTGCTCGGTCATCCACCAACGGGTAGCCTCCTGCCCGACAACGCAGTAGATCCAAAGCCCTCCCCGCGAGGCCACCGAGTAGCTTCTTGCTCGGTCATCCACCAACGGGTAGCCTCCTGCCCAACAACGCTGTGGATCTAAAACCCTCATCAAGAGGCCGCCGAGTAATTTTCTGCTGGCCCATTCCTAGCGGGTAGCTTCCTACCCAACTATGCTAAGAATCTAAAGCCCTCCTCATGAGGCGACCGAGTAGCCTCCTGCTCGATCATCCACCAGCGGGTAGCCTCCTGCCTAACAACATTATGGATCCAAAGCCCTCCTCATGAGGCGACCGAATAGCTTCCTGCTTGGTCATCCATCAGCGGGTAGTCTCCTGCCCAACAACGCTGTGGATCCAAAGTCCTCCTACAGATGCCACCGTGCAACTTACATGCCCGGTCCATCCCTAGCGGGTAGCTTCCTACCCATCAACGCTAAAGATCTAAAGCCCTCCTACAGATACCACCGTGCAGCTTACATGCCCGGTCCATCCTTAGAGGGTAGCTTCCTACCCATCAACGCTAAGGATCTAAAGCCCTCCTACAGAGGCCACTGTGCAGATTCCTGCTTGGCTAAACTCCGAGGGGTAGATTCCTACCCTATGAAGATATGGATCTAGGACCCACATTGAGGAAGAATCGGTTATGGCCGACCTATTCTAACTTGGCTGATTTTCTACTCATGCTAAAATACGTGGTCTTTACCTCGACTTCGAGGTATTGACTGACACCGACCTTCCTGGCCTTGGGATACCTTTTGATTCATCCTAAATGAACGATCGCCATCTCGACTCCGGGGAGCGGGAGGGTACCGACCTTTCTACACTTGGCTATTATTTGACTTACACTCGACGCGCGATCGTCATCTAAAAAGGCGTTCGTCATCTAAAAAGCCGGGCAACGGCCTACGAGCCAACACTTGCAGCAGAATGAAAATTCAAACAAGAAGAAGACCGACGAGCTAAAGTACTTACGCAGTAAACAGACAGTCATGCAGAGGAAAATGAGCTCAATTTTTATTTATATTCCAAAATTTTACAAGGTATTCTGAGCTCCTCAGCCTTACAAAAAACGTCCGAAGGCTTACAAGATTTTGAAAAGAAAAACTAAAGCTCCCAAGGGAAGAAAGCTCAGGCCGTAGGCTCCGTCGGGATCTCGCCCTGCTCGACACCGCCCTCGGGGGCCGGAGCTTCGGTTTCTTAGACAGCGTATCCCCCTGCGGCCACCTCGGCGTTTGCCCCCTGTGGCACATCCTCGGAAATCGGGTACTTAGCGCGGAGCTCACCGTCGGCAAACTCCGGCATTGACACCTTGACGGTGTCGAGAGCTTCGTGCCAAACGATGGCCGAGGCTTCGGAGAGGTCGACGTAGAACTGGTCCGACGCCTTATACCTATCCACGAACTTCACCGCTCGGATCTCGGCGAGCTTCACGACCTCGAGCGCCACCCGGGCGTACTTCTTGCTGACGTCCTTCGACTTCTTCATTGCGTTATAGAGATTACCAACCATCTCCTATTTGGCCTGGATAGCCCGGTTGGAGTCATTCAGAAGTCAGTGAGATTTCTTATATTTGGAGTTCATCAGCTCCTCGGCAACCACCCAGGTTTCGAGGGCGGATATCTTCTCCTCCGCCTGGTGCAGCCGAAGGCGCAGATCCTTCTCCTGGGAGGACGATTCGTCCGCCTTCTTCATGGCCGGGACGATCTTCTCGGATTTTATATTGACAATAAGGGCGCAGTGGTGGAGGACCTAAAGAAGGCAGCAAAAGGAGTTAGAAAAGTTCAAACTAAAAAATAGATACTTAAGAAAATTATTAAAGGAAAACGGATACCGACCTGAACAACTTCCTGAGCAATGGCTGCCACCTGAGCTTTCAGGGTCCTCCGGGGAATCTTGCCCCCAACTGCTTGCTCTATGTCGGAGAGCAGGTTGTCGGCGACGGAGAGCCCCGAGGGCACCCCGAAGCAGAAGTCCCCCTCCTGCACTGAAATTCCGATGGAGGGCGCCCGAGAGACCATTCTTTTTTGCCTTTTAAGGGAAACGACGGTGGGTTCCTCCTCCTCCCTCGCCTGGGACGCCGGGTCATATGCATGCTCCTGGCTCCCCCTGCGGCTGTCTTCCAAGGCTCGGGACGCAGCGGAAGGCCTGCTCGGCGGAGTTGGCCTCGAGGCCGAACTCGAACCGGGTCGGGACGAACTTCCACCCCCGGTTTTCTTCTAGGCCTTTGTGGCCATGGCAGCTAAGAATTTGGATCGATCCATTCGCTCTGCAAAAAGGAGAATACATAAAAGAGAGTTAGTAACGCTAAAAAGGGCAAAAGAAAATTCATCAAAATCTAAATAAATCGTCTACTGTCCTAACTTACCCAGAAAGCGTGCGGGGCTGAGCCCAGCCCTGCTCAGAGCCTGCTCAGAAAGCAGGACGTCAGCCCGCTGGATCGGCTCCCACATAGACACCATCCTCGTCTCGAGTGAGGATAACGGTTTCTCCCTCGGGCAGTCAGCCCTGTGCCACTGTGTAGGCACATGCCAATCCTTGCCCTCGGGTATCCCAACGAATACGAACTTCTCCTTCTATTCATGGATGGAAGAGGGGACGACTACCAGCCATCCTGTCCTTACGTTTTTTGAAGGAAAAATACACCCAGCTTATCCTTGCTGGTGCCAGGGTGATTCTTATAACAGAGGAAGGAAACGAGGAGGGTCAAACTGAAGAGAATGTTTTCAAGTTTCAACCGGACCTGAAACCTGAGGAGGATTCTCCACGAGTTCGGTGCTAGCTGGCCCGGGGCAAGATGGAAGCAACGGAGCACCCCACATACCTCGGTTGAGAAGGGCAGACGCATTCCGGCCCGGAATGCTTCCAAATACAGGGCAATCTTCTTGCCTTGCATCTAGTCCGCACGCTCACCCACTCTAGCTAAACGAAGAGAATAGTTGGAGGGAATATGGAATCGTTCCTGAATCTCTGTAAGCTCGTTTATATTCCTCAAGATAGAGGGCGCATCGTGGACGTTCCTGATGCGCACCTTAGGGGCCCTTGTCGCCGCCCGACGGCTAACGACATGGGCAGTCCTGGCTCTAGGGGCGAGCCCGACATAGATGACGCAGCAGAAGAACCCTCTCGGCTATCTGAAGCCGGAGGGGAGGAAAACCCATCGGACTCGGCTCCAACAACTGGAGCCTCATCGTCCGACTCTAACCTAACTACCTCTACAAACTCCTCAGATGAAGACATCTAACCTGATTCAAGAGAAGGGGCTCGCCAAGGAAAAATCATGGGTGATCCAATCTAAAGGAAAGGAGCGCCGGACAATTTTTGACAACGAGAGTGAATTATGGTGGAAGTGTTAGCCCTAGAGGGGTCCCTTCCTATTTATACACTCCAAAGAAAGCATCCGACGGCCCAAATCGATTCCCACCAAAAAAAAACGTCGCGCCTGCCAGCCGTCAGAGCTCCACATGGCGATCGGCCATTGGGAACGTCCCTTCGGTTGCAGGTGACATCAACAACCTGTCGCGTCCACCAACCGACGTCCGACACGTGGCCGGTATCCAAACTGGCGACCGACTGAAACGGCGCCCCCTCTTTAAAGCGCAATCATTTCATTTGATCCGCTGACACCATCGGGGATACGTGCGAAGATTCAGGCGCACGACGAAATGACACGTAGGCCCAAAAGATCGAAACGACGCAACCACCGGACGCCGTGCCATTCCCAGGAGTTCCGCATTATGATTCTCGGCGCCAAATTGAACAGAAGAAAAACCGAGCAGACCACTCTGCCCCGACCCTTGGATAGGTCAGAATGAGAGTGGGGGGCTAATGATGATGCTCACAAGTGGTATCTCCTCAAGATTACAACACGTGGCAGATGCCGTGTCCCGAAGGCTACGGAGGTGGAATAAATGAGTCGCACTATGAGGATTCCTCGGGACTTCGTCCCGAGGAATGTGTCCGATCTTCCAGGGGGCCTCCCTAAATACATTCCACCTTCACCCAGGAAACTGCCAACAACTCGTCTCCGAGCTATCTCAGACTCTCGGCTCGTTTCCGAGCCATTTGGCGTGCTGAGCTTTCTCGGCCTCCCGGCTCGTCTCCGAGGCTCCGACGTACCGAGCTTCCTCGGCCTCCCCCGACCCACCAGGAGTGCAGATCCCATACTCCCCGCAACGGCACCGTGTATATCGCCCGGGCGAGATATCCGCCGCCCCACATCCCGTGTCCCACGCTGGCGCATCCCCCCATTAATGAGTATATCCCGTCATTAATGGAGGGATCCCATCATTCATGCAGGCATAACGCCAGGAGCGTATCTGACGGCGAAGATCTCGCACCTGTCGCTCCATGCGACCACTATAAAAACCCCTCTCAGACGACTCAGGTAATTCGAATTATCTATATACGCCGCTACTTTGCTCCTATTCTTCGGCTCTAACTTGATCGTCGGAGGGTCCTACGGTGGTCATCTACTCCGGGACTTCTTTGCAGGTAGCTCGGCGTCCAACACCAACCTATTGAGATCTACACCCAACAACTCCAAAACCAAATTTCAGCCGTCCAAGATCACCATCGCAGGATTGACGGAGGACGGCATCTGAAGGAGATATGAAGCTCCATCACATAGAGATGGAGTACCTATCACCCAAAATGGTGGTTTGGGCTTATGCGGAAAATTTCATCATATTCATAAAACCTTTTGGGTATGCGCGCACGCATGCGTGAGATGTTTGGATTTATTCTAAAATGACACATGAACCTCTATAATATCTCGTTGGCTAAATTGCACGTAAATACCCAAGGTTTTGCCGATTTCACGGATAAATACCTAAGTTTCAATGTGTTGCAGATAAATACATATCTTTGCCTCAAGCATTTAAAAAAAACGAAAGTAATGGAAATGGAAAAATAACCGTTATACCATAATTAAGTGGAAACGGAGTAAAAAGTTATGTATTTATCAGCTATTCATATAAACTTAGGTATTTATCAATCAGAACGGTAAAATCTTGGGTTTTTACATGCAATTTGGCATGGCTTATAATATAAACTTGGATGCATGCATATGTTGAATTTTCATCTTTCTAAGTTGGTTTCCTATGGACCAAAAATGTAGGAAATTTGCATTATTGTTTTTGTATTGATACCTGGAGGAATTAAAGGAGCTGAAGGGGCCTCAGCCGTAGGCCTGGCAAATGAGGCGAACCGGGCCAACTCACCTTGCGGCTCGCTTGACTCGTTTGTCAGGCGAGGCGAGGCGGACTCGTCTCGTTTGCC
The DNA here is from genome assembly GCA_030015575.1 of Agapanthus africanus. Taxonomy (NCBI): domain Eukaryota; kingdom Viridiplantae; phylum Streptophyta; class Magnoliopsida; order Asparagales; family Amaryllidaceae; genus Agapanthus; species Agapanthus africanus. The sequence continues at coordinate 944,584,713 of CM057338.1, read as the reverse complement.
AGTCGAGCTGAGGCGGGGCGAAGTAGCAAAGACGAATAGAGGAGCCTACTCGCCTCGCCGACTTACTTAGGTGATTCACAAGGCGAGGCGAGTCGGGTTCGGCGAGTTAGACGAGTTACTCGCCTAACTCTGCATGTTGCTTAAAAGAAAAAATTTAATAAAACGGCAAATAAATTCACTAAAAATGCAAAATATAAGTAAAAATTAACTATTATGAGGCGAGGCGAGGCGTGTTGGCTCCGTCAGATCACGTCTTTATTATCTGTTGAGGGGAAATTCTAAGCAAGACGAGGCAAGTTTGACGTGGGTTCGAGGCGAATCCAACCGTTGGATGAGGGAATGGGACAATGCGATGCGAGGTGACTCGTATTAGCCGTTGAGATTCATAATTGCTAGTTAAACAAGTCTAAACGAGTCAAATCGGCGAGTTGACGAGGTGAGGCAAGTTGAATCACGAGTTATACGAGCCGAATCATAAGAAGGCAACATTTAGTTTTTTGGGAACTGTTCATACCATAATATTGCATTATTATATTCCCCATTCTTATGTATTTTACAAATAAACAGGTGTTTTTGACCCATGTCTGCTACTTAGTACAAGTTACAGGTTCTTGGAGCGAAAACAGTGAAAAAAGACAAAAGATGATACAAAAGAGGGGACTTTTGACCAACAAGTAGAAGGATCCTAGTCAAGCCTAAGACGAAGAACAGTTCACAATTAACAAGGCAACGCAAGGTCCAAGATTACAAAGCGAACGGTTAAAAGTCCACTGTAAATTGTTCACTGGAGATCTGGAACTAACGTAGAAGCTCAATTGATAAAAGAACCAAAGAATACAAAAGCCCAAAACTCTAAGAAGCAGTCCACAAAAATGCAACAGAGGAGCTTACTAAAGGGCCACGGAACCGCGGCCCTACCCCCACCCATGCCGCGGTTCCGCGACCATCTGTTGCACGTGTCGTTGCAGAAAACTTGTGGCGGTGCGTCGGTGCGTTTTTTGGGATTTTTAGAGATATTTTTGTAATAGCAGATGTGCAAGTCATTGTAACCCTAGGGTTTCCTATCCTCTATAAATAGGAACTCTAAATTCTGTATGAGGCTATGCCTCTTTTCAATTCACAAATTCAGATCTGTACTGCATTATTGTTTGGAGAATGCCATCAATAAAAATTAGTAAGTTACTCTTAATTCTTTGCTTTAGTTTAATTTAATTTAGAATGTCTTTTAATCCCCTAATGAGCGAGTAGTCTCCTCGCTTGTTAGGGTTAGCCTTAGGGAAAGGTTTGAGAGATGAGATCTTTCACCCCTTTCTTATCCCTTCACATCTAAGAATTAGAACTCCATGCATACATGCACGCACCGCTCCCTGCGGCACCTTACCCCTCGAGGTAACGGTGATACCGTAGTATAAAGGACCGGTTGCGCATGTTTTCCATGGAGCTTAGGGTAAGGATCGATAAAGGAAGGACAAGAACCTAGAGGAAGAAACATCTTCCCAAAAGATTCTAATCTACTTCATTGATAATTACCATAACATCTAATTGATCTAAAATAGGGTATTGAAAGCGGTGAGGAAACCTTCAATCTCTCAACTTCCCCTAAGCCTAACCCTAGCAAGACTTAAATCTAGATAATTTTAGTATAACTTAATTTGGTAGTTTTTAGATTTAATAAATCAATCCGAACGTCCATCGGACTTAACTCGTTAGCGCGACTAGGAAAACACAAAATCCTTGTGGACCGACCCGTACTCACCGGCTAGCTGCAAAGCGATGCCGTTCTTGATTGCGGTAAATTATTTTTGATCGACAAAATCTCTTTAAATCAAATGGCGCCGTTGCCGGGGATGGCGTAGTTTTTCCTTTTTGCAATTTCGGGTTAATCTAAATTAAAAAAACCATAAAAAATTGAAAAATCAAAAATATAAAAATTCTATCATCTTTTATTGTTTGAAGGGTTTCTCGTGTGAATCTTTGCAAGATTGACGTTCTGGAAAAATCCAGAGTGCAAAACAGAAAAAGGTATATCAGAACAGAAGAGGATTGGAGAATCGGAGCTACAGAATTTTTTACAGAAGTTGATCCCTCCACCAGACCGCGAAACCGCGGCCGAACAGCGCCCCAAACCGCGATTCCGCGGCTCCTTGACGTCTTCAGTGCGCGGAATTTTTGCTCAGTTTGTTTCTCTCTTCCCTCTGCAAATCCCCATATATCTTTTTGCCAAATCTTCTGCAGGATTCTTTGCGCTAAAAATCTTCTTCCCCCTTCTCAATAACAGATTTTCTGCAGGATTCTTTGCGCCGCACAAAATAAAAATCTTTGATTGCAAGTGATTTACTGTTTTGCATATCTTTAATCGGATTTTAGAGGCTTTTGACCAATTCAGATTGAGTGGGGATTTTATCACCCTTCCCAGGACCCCAGAAATCACATAAGGCATATGCATTGACCATCTATTAATTAAAAAATACTAGACTCAGCCCTAAAGACTTCGAGCTCAATAGGACAGAGAACTAGTTATAGACATCAACCGTTTATCCTAAGCTGACTTTGCGGTGTCTAGGCAAGTGTGTCAAGGCAAGTGGTTACTTAATTATGACCGCTACTTGTAGCAGGGAGCCTCCCACTTACCTGGCACTTACCTGGCCGCAATTGGCGGTGAAGAGGCGGTTTGAGGTTCTATCTCTAGCCCTTTGGAACAGTTAGGAGCTGTCTAGCTGACCTAGGTGACCCTAGAGTTAGGCCTGATTGTGCATTTTTGGTTGATCGAAAGTGTGTCTTAGCCCTTTATCAAAAATCTTTTTGCAAACGGTTCCAAATAAAAGAAGGGGGGAAGAAAAAAAAATCTTTTATAAAAACTTGCAACTTGTCGCGTAAAATCCCAGCACTCCACCACCACTCACTTTCTTCTCATTGACGTTATCTTACCTCCACATTCTGTCTTTCATTTTTTTTTAACTACACTACCTCTTTAGTGTATGTCACTTTGGACTAGGGACACTAGCGCCCGATTAGTCCGTGTTTCGTTGGTACCGACCGACGAACCTTTCAACACCGAAGTCGAAATTCCCTCCATTTCCTTACCTCCACCTTCAAATTCTTCTTCCGAAGGTATGTCGGGATATAATCCCAACAACACCTTACCCACGGGACTGATTCCACCTCCGTTAGATGCGAATAACCCGAATCTCCCGCCTGTAGTAGTGCTCCAACGAATCGCGCTCCAGGATCTCTTCTACCCTGTCCGCACCTCTTTACCTACCTGTCTTTCACCCCCACCGGCAAATGGGGACAATTTTGAAATAAAACCCCACTTCATCAATATGCTGCCAAAATTTCATGGATTGGAATCCGAAGATGCTTATATCTTTATCAATAAATTCCAAAACGTTTGCGTCATGATGAAAACAACCCAATTAAGTGATGATGCTATAAGGCTAAGGGTCATTCCTTTCACCTTATGTGACTTAGCCGAGAAGTGGCTATACAGCACAGCATCACATTCAATTAGAAATTGGGACGAGTTTGTTAAAGCTTTTCTTAAAAAGTTTTATCCTCATCACAAGACCGCGAAAATTCGCAATGAGATAATACAATTTTTCCAGCTTCCTTCCGAACCATTTTGGAAGTGTTTTGAAAGATTCAAAGACCTACTTGTTCAATGCCCTCATCATGGGATCGAAAGTTGGCAACTTTGCCAAATATTATACGAGGGATTGAACCCGGCAACGAAGCAGTTGCTAGAAACCATTTGTCAAGGTCACTTTCTAACCAAATCTAGTGAGGAAGCATGGCAGTTTCTCGAGGATCTTAGTGAACAAACAATTCAGTGGGAGAGCACAAAGACCACCTCATCTTCTTCTATTGGTCAATCTAGGGCAGACATACATCAAGTAGATATGTCGATTGCTATGAAGGCCGAGATGGCCGCACTAATGAAAAAGCTTGAAGCCATTGAGACCAAAATCTCATCGTCTTCTCATGCCCCTGCTTTACCCCCACGAACTGTTTATGCTTGTTGTTCGGATCCATCACACCTTACCGAAGAGTGTTCTTACAATCCACCTGTTCAAGGACAAGATCAAGTCAATGCTGCCTTTCAGTAATGACAAAGAAATGATCCTTACTCTTCGACCTAAAATCCGGGTTGGAGGAGCCACCCAAACTTTGCTTGGAATCAAAACCAGCAACTCCAAGGAAACAACAACTTTCAAAGGCCCCCTCCACAACAACAAGCACCCCAACAAACTCAAAACCAGCAACCTTTCCAACCACAACCTTATCCAAATCAAACGGACAATTTGGTTCAACCAAATGATGATAAGGTTATCTCGCTAGAAAAAAGTCTAGATGCGTTTTTTAAGCAATCTACAGAATCCGCAGCAAGATTGGAAAATTGCGTCCAATCTTTAGTGCACAACAATGCTTCACAAGATCAAAGCATCAAATCTATTGAGGCACAAATTGCACAATTAACTGCTGCGTTGAGTGAGAGAGAAAAGGGAAAGCTTCCATCTCAACCACTGCCAAATCCCGGTCACATACAAAACGCATATCACAACCACAATGTATATGCGGTGACCACGTGGAGATCCAGAAGAGTGTTGCAGAATAATGTGGGTACTAGTGATGACATCCCCGCCGGTCCTTCTTCTCCTTCTTCTTCTTCATCCTCATCTCCTCCGCTAGAGCCTATTCTCCATTCTTCAAAAGGCTCTTCTTCTTCTAATTCGAACGGACCCACCTCTCACTTCACGAACACATCCACACCGGGATCCGTTCCAACTCCACATTCTACTCCACAGACTTTAGGCTCAACAGATTTTCAAAATGCTCCATTTCCAAACAGGTTGAGTCCCAATAAACCAACTGCACAAATGGAGAAGATTGTGGAGTTATTTAAGCAGGTTAGTATAAATATACCTCTTTTGGATGCAATCCAACAAGTCCCTTCATACGCGAAAATCTTAAAGGGCTTATGCACCTCAAGGAGAAAGTCGTCTCAAATACCCAAGAAAGTGCTAGTGGCTAGTGCAGTGAGCAATGCTATTAACCAACCTCAACCCTTACCCTAAAAACGAAAGGACCCCGGCTGTCCTACGATTTCAATAACAATTGGGGATAAGAAAATTAATTGAGCACTTTTAGATCTTGGGTTTAGTGTTAACCTGCTTCCCTACTCCGTGTACGAGCAATTAGGGGTTGGAGAGTTGAAACCCACTCGTTGTACTCTCCAAATGGCTGATCGATCAATCACCCATCCTAGGGGTGAGCTAGAGGATGTGTTGATCAAAGTTGGGGATTTCATATTGCCTGTTGATTTTATTGTTATGGACACACAACCTGTTGCTAACTCACGGAACCAAATTCCGGTGATCCTCGGTCGACCATTTTTGGCCACTTCCAATGCCGTAATAAACTGTCGCAATGGCTCCATGACTCTATCATTCGGGAAGACATCTAGTGAGTTCAATATTTACAAGTTAGGAAGTCTGCCCCCCGTACCTAAAACTAGTACACAAGAAGTTTGCTCTATTCACGAAATCACGCAGGATGACTGTGAGCTTGAAAGATTTTTGTTTGATGAGAACATTTTTGACGCCACTAGTGTGTCCTTCCTTGAGCCTACCACAGTTGACACAACCGATATTGACTATGAATGTTTCACTTTTTCGGATGATGACGACTCACAGCACGAATATGAGTCTTTTGAATTTTTGAATGAGTTAGTTGAACCATCCGAATTTTTGAATGTGCTGGACCCGGCGTGATTCTCATGTTGGTTCATGTAGCCTACCCCATATGCTTGGGATAAAAGGCTCAGTTGTTGTTGTTGTGTAGTTGAACCATCCGAATCGGTTGTTTGCAGTGATTTCGAACCTGTGTTGGAGTCCTTTGAGTTCGAGGTGGATTCCCCAATTTTACCTATGATTCTTTCGTCTCCGAAACTCGAACTCATACCCTTGTCGTCTCACCTTAAATATGCTTACATAGGTGAGAATGAGACCTTTCCCATTATCATATCGGCCTCTCTAGCCTTCGAGCAAGAGAACGCTCTTTTAATGGTCTTACAAGAGAGGCGGCAAGTTTTCGGCTGGACTATGGCGGACATCGAGGAGATTAGTTCCCTCATAATTGAATATCATATGCATATGATGGATGATGCCAAGTCGATAAATGATCCACAGAAATGTCTTGGAGATAGTGTGGTTAGTCAACCTCCTCCTTTGGAGGTTGAACCACCTCCATTTCTTTTAATAAGCTACGAGAATGCCAATATTCCACTGATTGCTGATCATTTCCATTCTCGTTTTGATTCATCACCACCTCATATCTATTCACTTCCACACTTTCCATACCACCACTTCTATCTTCCCCAATTCTTTTTGGATCGATACAACATGTTCTTCCACCAACCGATACTCTTTACTGATAAATTTTTCGACTGGTTGGTGTTGACGTTTGGTCTTTACAAAGTTTGGCAATGATGTTTAACATCGTTTCAATAAAGTTTGGGGGGGCCTTTCTGTATATATTTTTGTTTTTCTTCTTATAATAAAAAAAATAAAAAATAAACAGGGAAGTGCCGACATTCCAACCCTCTTGGTGTAGCATGACAGTGAGGACACTATTAAGTTTAAGTTTGGGGGTATGCTCGGTAAGTCTTCTTTCTTCGCATTCATTTGTACATATTTTTGCATACTTATAAAAATTGAAAATTTTCAAAAATTATAAAAATTAATGTATTCAATTTTGGCCGTATTTTACTTGAGTTTGACAAATAGGATAACTGGCTAGGAACAACTAGATCTTAGACTTAGTAAATTAAAAACCCTAAAAATAACCTTCCTTAAAGTTTGACGGTAGAAAGTATATGCCTTTGTAGTTTATTTAGAAATAGACAAATTTTGAGTTCACTTTTTGGGCTAAGTCGAAACGAAGGAAAAGTATTGATATTTTTATTAGAGTATAAGTTTGAAAAATAATTCCTAGCTTAAGTCTAGATTCTGAAAATGTATACCCTACAACTTGCACAATCACGCACCTTGAAACTTGGAATTGTAGAGGAGACCTTGAAATGCTCGTCTAAAGTCCTTAGTACGAAGAAAATGAAGAAAAAAAGTGTGAATAAAGAGATAATAAAAAAATGAACACTGGTTTTTGTGATTACTTAAGGCTCTAAAAATAGAAAAAATATTTAGCGAGGGTGCTTCATCACCTAGTGCCTTAGACCAACTGGTTTGGGAGTCACTGCTAAAGCCTTGGGTGTTGCAAGACTAGGAATTACGCTTTAAGGTGCAAACGCATTTTGTAATCGGCCGTTGGTACCTCAAGAAGTATTAACGGTCGCATGAAGGATGTGTATGCAAAATTCATTTAAAAATTCACCAATTAAGAAGTGCTTTGGACAACGGACAAGAGTATGATTGCTTGATTTGAATTTCCGAGTGTAGGGGTAATATATACACACACGTAAGTGTATGTGATTGGGATTTAGATAAGAGAGGAATGAAGAATAGAACTTATATCTTTAATAGAGTTGATAAAAATTCCTAAGTGGAGATGGAACCCTAGAAGGAAAACTTAAGAAATGCCGAAAGCTAAGTAAGTCTATAGAACATGTATAATCTTAAGTTAGATGATAATGAAATGTGAAGAATATGGGTGGATAATTTACGAGTCAACGATAATAGAATTGCTTGTTAGAAAACCTAGGTGGAGAATTAAAGTCGAGAAGCCGAATTGATAGGATTTTGTGGGTAGTATCCGCTGAAAACCCTCAGGAGACAACACTCCTCCTACTAGGGACACCTAGAGGTTTAACGGCTTGTTGCACGAGCTCAGTGCAATCGCGTTTCCCTGCGAAAGTGCGGTTATGTTTTTGTAGAGAATAAAACTAAGTTTGCTCGAGGACGAGCAAAAGATAAGTTTGGGGGTATTTGTTCATACCATAATATTGCATTATTATATTCCCCATTCTTATGTATTTTACAAATGAACAGGTGCTTTTGACCCATTTCTGCTACTTAGTACAGGTTACAGGTTCTTGGAGCGAAAACAGTGAAAAAAGACAAAAGATGATACAAAAGAGGGGACTTTTGACCAACAAGTAGAAGGATCCTAGTCAAGCCTAAGACGAAGAACAGTTCACAATTAACAAGGCAACGCAAGGTCCAAGATTACAAAGCGAACGGTTAAAAGTCCACTGTAAATTGTTCACTGGAGATCTGGAATTAACGTAGAAGCCCAATTGATAAAAGAACCAAAGAATACAAAAGCCCAAAACTCTAAGAAGCAGTCCACAAAAATGCAACAGAGGAGCTTACCAAAGGGCCACGGAACCGCGGCCCTACCCCCACCCATGCCGCGGTTCCGCGGCCATCTGTTGCACGTGTCGGTGCAGAAAACTTGTGGCGGTGCGTCGGTGCGTTTTTTGGGATTTTTAGAGGGTATTTTTGTAATAGCAGATGTGCGAGTCATTGTAACCCTAGGGTTTCCTATCCTCTATAAATAGGAACTCTAAATTCTGTATGAGGCTATGCCTCTTTTCAATTCACAAATTCAGATCTGTACTGCATTATTGTTTGGAGAGAGCCATCAATAAAAATTAGTAAGTTACTCTTAATTCTTTGTTTTAGTTTAATTTAATTTAGAATGTCTTTTAATCCCCTAATGAGCGAGTAGTCTCCTCGCTTGTTAGGGTTAGCCTTAGAGAAAGGTTTGAGAGATGAGATCTCTCACCCCTTTCTTACCCCTTCACACCTAAGAATTAGAACTCCATGCATACACGCACACACCGCTCCTTGCGGCACCTTACCCCTCGAGGTAACGGTGATACCGTAGTATAAAGGACCGATTGCGCATGTTTTCCATGGAGATTAGGGTAAGGATCGATAAAGGAAGGACAAGAACCTAGAGGAAGAAACATCTTCCCAAAAGATTCTAATCCACTTCATTGATAATTACCATAACATCTAATTGATCTAAAATAGGGTATTGAAAGCGGTGAGGAAACCTTTAATCTCTCAACTTCCCCTAAGCCTAACCCTAGTAAGACTTAGATCTAGATAATTTTCGTATAACTTAATTTGGTAGTTTTTAGATTTAATAAATCAATCCGAACGTCCATCGGACTTAACTTGTTAGCGCGACTAGGAAAACACAAAATCCCTGTGGACCGACCCGTATTTACCGGCTAGCTGCAAAGCGACGCCGTTCTTGATTGCGGTAAATTATTTTTGATCGACAAAATCTCTTTAAATCAGGAACCTGCTCGCCTCGTCAACTCGTCTAGGACGAAACGAGCCAACTCGCCGACTCGTCCACAACACAGAGGCGAGTAAACGAATCCTCACCTCATTTGCCAGGCTTACTCAGCCGTTAGGAATATGATAAATTGAATAAGAAACACAGAAAAGACTTAATGATTAAGAGGGTCGTCGAGAATATCATCGAAACCAAGGGCACGAGAGAATGAATTGCGAAACATATTTGTACTCGGAGTCGAAGCAGGAGTCCCATCTGAAAGGAATAAGAAAAGTTGAAGAGAAAATAAATTGTTACTAAATAAAGTATTAGTTTATGCCCCAAGAAACAAGAGAGGCGGAACCCGTCAGAAATTCTTGTTCTTAAAATTATTAGTTATTTATCAATAACAAGAAGCAATTAATAAATAAAAAGATTAAGTGGTAGACAACATTATCATCTTCTCAAATATGTCACTCATAGTGGAATATAAATACGGAGAATTATGTTACTTGGTATATGTATTTATTGAGTGTGACGTACTGATATAGAATTAAATGGCAAGAAACTCTGATTATATTAAGAGGTGCTAAAAATGGTACGTATCCGATAGGCATCCTCGTCTTCATGAGCTTGTGGTTACGTATTCGATAGGCATCCTCGTCTCTCACGAGCTTGGAAGTAGTTTAGGTGATCATAGTTTAGAGAGTGATTCGAAATTTCAAACTGCTTTAAGAATTAACATTTTGTACAAATATCAAATAACTTGGTAGAGGACAAAAAGATAAGACAACATATAAGCAAGCAATGTATATATATTTATTTGGATCCGATTCAGAATCAGAAGTAAAGAAATGGGGACGAATTGTGGCTGTCCCAGATTTTGAGCCCTGTAACTTGCAAAAGTGGTATTATGTTTGCACTTTTTTGTTTTACAAAACCAGTTAATAATTATAGTTGCAAAATAATATCAAGATTTAATAGATGGCTCTGGGAAAACTTAGGGAGATCAAATAATGAATTCTGGTTTAGCCAGTTAACTAGATTCTATCTGACTTCTCCGGATAATTGACATTAAATATTTTATTTTATTTTCGAAACTAAAGGAAAACAATTTTATGGAGGAAAAGAAGATGTCTAGGTTGCAAGCCTATGAGACGAAGCATTGATAATCATCAAATGAAAATTGTCCTAGAGGGTGGTTGAATAGGAGAGGATACCGATATGCTCAAATAAAAAATCTACAAACTATACTTGCCAATCAAACACAATTGCAAAGCACAAGCAAAAGATATATCAATATAGGTAAGAGGCTAGACAATCTACAATTGTGAACATATGAATATATAGCAAGCAATAGATATAGCAATCATATAAGGAAAGAACATATAGAGCAAAAGATGTTAAGCGTGCAATTTCTATCTAAGCAATTGAAGTCTTAAAGCAAGAAATAGAAATAGCAAGTGCAAACACGAGTCGTTTTAGAAAGGTTCGGGAGATCCCCAGTCCTCTATTTTTAGGCGTACGAGCCCGTTCCACTATAACACGTCTCCACCGAGACAACACGTTGCGCACTCGCAACTTTTTTCACCACGTCTTCACCGAGACCAAGTTCTTCTTCCTTATAAAAGCACCCCTGCACTCAAGAATCCTCACACAAACAAAGAAAAACTTCTCACTCTTCTCTCTTACAAAGGACTCTCTTGCACTCAAGATATCCTCACACAAAAACAAGAAGAGGGTTTACAATTCAGTACAAATACTTTTAAAGCTCACACTAATCTTCAATGAGTATGGAATAATCAAATTAAATTCTTTGATGTTTTGAGTATATGAGAGAAAGAATAATCAAAATCAAGTTTTTGCTTTCATAAGAGTTGAGAAAATGGCTTTAGAAAATCTCAGAATATTTTTGCAAGTGTTGGCTCTCCAAAACTCAAAACAAATCTCAATAAATACCACTCAAGAAAATCTAGCCGTTATAAGTCATCAGTCAAAAAGAGACGTTATCAGACGGCTAAAGTTCAACCAGACGGACATTTGAAGAAGGATTAGCAACGACTAGAAAATAGTTTCAGACATTTGTTTTTAAAATCTTCATACATTTGCCGATAGTTTTTACAAAAAGGCACAAAAGCACAGAAGACAAACAAACGTCTGAAGAAGGAGATATTAATGTCTGAAGAAGAAATGTTTTCAAATAATTTTGAGGTTCAGACGTTTGTCTAAAATACCTTTAGCTGTTTGACGTGGTTTTCAAAACATGACCAATGAAAGTACAGAGAACAAACAGACGTTTGAAGAACAAGTGCCATACGTCTGAAGAAGAAAAGGTTTTTAAAGTTTTAAACCTTTAGACGTATGGTCAAATAAGGTTCAGATGTTTGTTCTCATAAAAAATTTGAAAGCCATGAAAACACAGAGAACAACCAGACGTTTGATGAAGTTTTGACAGACGTTTATTCTATAAAAAAATTTAGGCCAATGAAAATCCAGAGAACAAACAGACGTATGAAGAAGCAACTACAAACGTATGTTCTGTCAAACGTTTTAAACAAAGAAAGATCAGAAAATATCCAGCCGTTTGTTCTGGTAAGCTTCAGACATTTGTTCTGAAGCAAAAAACTGATATTTAAAACTTAGGCATGTTTTTGAAAACAGGACAAACGTCTGACGAGTAGTTGTGCACACGTCTGAAGATAGAATTTTTAGACAAAATTGAACTTGGTTTTTGAAAAAAAATTTAAACAAAAACCAACGCAAGTTTTTCACAAATCATACGAAGAGTGTGCAAGAGCTTAATGTGATATTTTCTATAGACATGAGTACTCACATTGATTTCTATGTTGATATCGTTTGTTTGCCAAATCTTGAATCTTCCGATATTTCGACACGAGCTCTTGAATTATCGATTTCTTGAATTCTTTTGAACTTGGACTTTGGCTCCTTAACTTGATGAAACTTGAATGTGATAATTGAGGAGCTCTAGTCCATTAAACTCCAATAGATTTGTCGTTTAAGCTTAATTTCCTCCATCGTAAACTTGTGTCGGTTGATAATCTAAAATCTTTCTTAAACATGACCAAACTCATATGCAGTATTATAAAGTATGCAATATAAAACACATATATAAATCTATTAATATTGTATAATATCATCAAAACTAAATAGTATGATTATGAACATTCATAAACCATCAATCTCCCCCTTTTTGATGATGTCAAAATATTAATAGAAGATATCAATATATTGAAAATCAAACGTTTGAATAATCTTCAATAATTGATAAAAAAATCAATATACTAAAATTAAACGTTTGAGTAACTTCAATATATTGATACGAACCTATTATCAAATGCATGCATAAATGGTACCTGGAGGAGCAGTAGAAGCTTGAGGAGGCCCAACTTAAAGAAAACATGAAGTAAAAGCACAAAAATTATTAGGTATCAAGACGATAAAATAAGTAGATTTGCCAATGAACATAAAAGCACTTGTAAAAATTATTACGTATCAAGATGATAAAATAAGTGGATTTGCCAATGAACAAAAAAACACGTGTGAAATTGAGTGCAGGAACAAGAAAGATATGTCTATACCTGGAGGAGCCACAGCTGCACGGAAAATAAGAAAGAAAAGGGTTAATACCCATTTCATGATTTCACATAATAATATTATGAAATCAAGTTTAGTAAGTTTACCATGGGATATGGTGCAGGTGGTGTTGGGAGAGAAAGAGGAGGCACCACAATGCTCAAAGAGTCGGGCTATCATGTCGAGGTCAAGCTTGAAGGCTTTGAGGATGTCTTTGCTTTTCAGTATTGAACAGAGGCACAACGGCTGGCTTGTCGCTGCATCATTCAGCGGCCTGCTCTCAAGCACTATAGTTGAGTTCAGGTATGGCCCGCATGTTACTAGTTTTGATGTGCACCGAGGTAAGTTCTGCGTATATCCGGGGATAACCGAACAAGGGCGGGCCCGGTTGCCTCTTGGCGAGGGCTTTGATCCCTGGCGTTGCGGGATAGGGAACTACCAGTCAGGGATAACCGAGCAAGGGGCCCAGTTGCCTCTTGGTGAGGGCTTTGATCCTTAGCGCGGGAGGGGCCGTACGAGGCCTGCTAAGGATGGACCGAGCAGTGAAGCTGCTCAGTTGCCTTTTGGCGAGGGCTTTGATCCCTGGCTTTGCTGGGTAGGGAGCTACCAGCCAGGGATAACCGAAAAAGGGCATGCCCGGTTGCCTCTTGGTGATGGCTTCGATCCTTAGCGCTGGAAGGGCCGTAAGAGGCCTGTTAAGGACGGGCCGAGCAGTGAAGCTGCTGAGTGGCCTCTTGGTGAGGGCTTTGATCCCTGGTGTTGTGGGATAGGGAACTACCAGCTAGGGATAACTGAGCAAGGGCGGGCCTGGCTCCATGGCCAGCGCGGGGTGCCGAGTCTCGTAGGTGCTCGACGGACCCCCCGCTGACATAACCATGATTTTTGATGAGCCTCGGTTCTTTTCGGTGAGGTTCCTTAGGTTTTCTGGCGAGGTCGTTTTTGAGCTGCCGTGGCGAGTCTCGCGTGCACGACCCCGTCGAGGGAGGGGGTGCTGGTCATGCTTGGGAGCAGGCGAGCTGACCGTCACCGCCTCGAAAGGGACAGGGGTGCGACGAGACTCGGGGCGAAGCTCTCTGGCGTAAGACCCCGGAGTCAAGCTAAGCGGTGCCCACCGGGTCATTGAATATATCGGCCCGGGAGACCAGCGGCTGTTGGAGACAACGAGGCGATGATCGGTCGTGCTTGCACCGACGGAGCCTTCTCTCCCTCCGTAAGGGTCTCTGTCCCGCGAAGGGGGACCGGCGGCTTGGGGAGCTTGCCTAGCTATCTGGACACGGATGAGTGCATCCACGACGGATGTGAGTGATCTATCCGGGCAGACAGGGTGTTGTAGACGCTCAGCGGAGGAGGGGATTCGTCCGCGTCTCCGTTGAGGGGGAGACGGCGGCTGGTGCTTGGATCGTCGTGGTAATCGCTGGCCATTGGGTTGAGATCGGAAGATGAAATTTGTTGAGTGGAATCAAGGATTTCCCACAGACGGCGCCAGCTGACGTGTGTCGGATCACTTCAAGATGTTACCTTCCGTAGATCTGCTGTTGGTAACGATGGACGGCTAAGATTAGGTTGGAGGTTGTCTCCTGAAGCGTGTGGATCTCAATGTGTTATAGTTTTGAGGTTGAGCCGAGCTACCTGCAAGGAAGTCCCGGGGTGGTTGAACCACTGAGGACCCTCCGACGATCAAGTTAGTGGTGCAAGTCGAGCAGAGTAGCGGCTTAGTGAGGAAAGAATTGCTTGCTTGAGTCGTCTGAAAGAGGAGTTTATGTAGCGGTGGCAACAGGCAGGCAGGTGCGAGAATCACGCCGGCCGTTACGCCCCCGATGTCACGCCCGCGTGATAGGCGGGATCTCCCATTAATGGCGAGACAGGCTCGTTAATGAAGGATCATGATGGCGTGGAACGTGGGATCGTGGTCGGCGGATATCTCGCGCATGGCAAGATTCGCGGAGGCGAGGCGGAAGCACCTACGAATGATGCCGTCGGTCGGTCGATGGGATCGAGGAAGATGAGCTCGGTGGGAGGCTCGGGACCGAGCGGGAGGCCGACCTATCTTGGTTCTGTAGTAGCCTGTAAGCGAGCCCGGAGGGCGAGGAAGCTCAGCCCGAAGGAAGGCTCGGAGGCGAGCCGGATGGTCAAGAAAGCTTGGGCCTGTGATAGCTCGGAGTAGAGTAAAAGGACAGTTGGCTTGGCTGCTGAAGTGCCCGGGGGCAAGGAGTGGGGTGCAATCTCGGAGACATGGTTTGAGGGAATCCCCCACTGTAGCACACTGGTTCTCCTTCCATGGCCCTCACGGGCCTAACTGGCTTACGCATGTGACACGTCATCCACCACGTGTCATGATATAGGGAATTACCGTTATTGAGCATCATCATTAGCCCCCCATTCTCGTTCCGATCTATTTGTGGGTTGGGTCGAGAGTGGACTGCTTGGTTCTTTCTGTGCGGCTTGGCGCTGGTAATTCCTCATGGTGGATTGTTCGGGGACGACACGACGTTCATATTGTCGCGCATCGAGTATGAGTTTATTCGGCGGGACTTGGATCTATGTCTTTGTAGGGTAGGAAGCCACCCGCTGCGGATGTGCCAAGCAGGAAGCTACTCAGTGGCCTCATGAGAAAGGCTTTGGACCCACCGCGTTGATGGGCAGGAGGATGCCCGTTGGGGATGCGCCCAGCAAGAAGAAACTCAGCGGCATCGCGATGAGGGCTTCAGATCCTCAACGTCTGATGGGCAGGAGGCTGCCCGCTGGGATGCGCCGAGCAGGAAGAAACTCGGCGGTCTCACGACGAGGGCTTCAGATCCTCAGCGTCTGAAGGGTAGGAGGCTGCCCGCTGGGGATGCGCCGAGCAGGAAGAAACTCGGTGGCCTCGCAATGAGGGCTTCAGATCTTCAGCATCTGATGGGCAGGAGGCTGCTCGCTGGGGATGCGCCGAGCAGGAAGAACTCGGAGGCCTCACGATGAAGGCTTCAGATCCTCAGCGTCTGATGGGCAGGAGGCTGCCCACTGGCGATGCGCCGAGCAGGAAGAATCTCGGCGGCCTCACGATGAGGGCTTCAGATCCTCAGCGTCTGATGGGCAGGAGGCTGCCTGCTGGGGATGCGCCGAGCAGGAAGAAACTCGGCGGCCTCGTAAGGAGGGCTTCAAATTCTCAGCGCCTGATGGGCAGGAGGCTGCCCGCTGGGGATGCGTCGAGTAGAAAGAAACTCGGCGGCCTCACGATAAGAGCTTCAGATCCTCAGCGTCTGATGGGCAGGAGGCTTCCCGCTAGGGATGCGCCGAGCAGGAAGAAACCCGGCGGCCTCACGATGAAGGCTTCAGATCCTCAGCGTCTAATGGGCTGGAGGCTGCCCGTTGGGGATGCGCCAAGTAGGAAGAAACTCGACGGTCTCGCAATGAGGGCTTCCGATCCTCAGCGTCTGATGGGCAGGAGACTGCCCGCTGGGGATGCACCAAGCAGGAAGAAACTCGGTGGCCTCATGATGAGGGCTTCAGATCCTCAGCGTCTGATGGGCAGGAGGCTGCCCGTTGGGGATGCGCCGAGCAGGAAGAAACTCGGCGGCCTCACGATGAGGGCTTCAGATCCTCAGCGTCTGATGGACAGGAGGCTGCCCGCTGAGGATGCGCCGAGCAGGAAAAAACTCGGCGGCCTTGTGAGGAGGGCTTCAGATTCTCAGCGCCTGATGGGCAGGAGGCTGCTCGCTGGGGATGCGCCGAGCAGAAAGAAACTCGGCGGCCTCGCGACGAGGGTTTCAGATCCTCAGCGTCTGATGGGCAGGAGGCTGCCCGCTGGGGATACGCCGAGCAGGAAGAAACTCGGCGGCCTCGCGATGAGGGCTTCAGATCCTCAGCGTCTGATGGACAGGAGGCTACCCGCTGGGGATGCGTCGAGCAGGAAGAAACTCGACGGCCTCACGATGAGGGCTTCAGATTCTCAGCGTCTGGAGGGGCCGTAAGAGGTCTGCTAAGGATGGACCGAATAGTGAAGCTGCTCAGTGGCCTCTTGGCGAGGGCTTTGATCCCTGGCATCGTGGGGTAGTGAATTACCAGCCGGGAATAGCCGAGCAGGGTAGCCGCTGGGCTGCCTCTTTGTGAGGGCTTAGATCCCTGGCGTTGCGAGGTAGAGAACTACCAGCCGGGGATAGCCGAGCAGGGTAGCCGCTGGGCTGCCTCTTAGTGAGAGCTTAAATCCCTGGCATTGCGAGGCAGGGAACTACCAGCCAGGGATAACCGAACAAGGGCGGGCCCGGTTGCCTCTTGGTGAGGGCTTTGATCCCTGGCGTTGTGGGGTAGGGAACTACCAGCCAGGGATAACCGAGCAAGGGCGGGCCCAGTTGCCTCTTTGTGATGGCTTTGATCCTTAGCGCGGGAGGGGCCGTACGAGGCCTGCTAAGGATGGACCGAACAGTGAAGCTGCTCAGTTGCCTCTTGGCGAGGGCTTTGATCCCTGGAGTTGCGGGGTAGGGAACTACCAGCCAGGGATAACCGAGCAAGGGCGAGCCCGGTTGCCTCTTGGTGGGGGCTTCGATCCTTAGCGCTGGAGGGGCCGTAAAGAGGCCTGCTAAGGACGGGCTGAGCAGTGAAGCTGCTCAGTGGCCTCTTGGTGAAGGTTTTGATCCCTGGCGTTGCTGGGTAGGGAACTACCGGCCAAGGATAACCGAGCAAGGGCGAGTCGGGTTGCCTCTTGGTGAGGGGTTTGATTCTTAGCGCGGGAGGGGCCGTAAGGGGCCTGCTAAGGACGGACCGAGCAGTGAAGCTGCTCAGTTGCCTCTTGGCGAGGGCTTTGATCTCCGGCGTTGCGGGGTAGGGAACTACCAGCCAGGGATAACCGAGCAAGGACGAGCCCGGTTGCCTCTTGGTGAGGGCTTTGATCCTTAGCGCGGGAAGGGCCGTAAGGGGCCTGCTAAGGATAGACCGAGCAGTGAAGCTACTCAGTTGCCTCTTGGCGAGGGCTTTGATCCCTGGCGTTGCGGGGTAGGGAACTACCAGCCAGGGATAACCGAGCAAGGGCGAGCCTGGTTGCCTCTTGGTGAGGGCTTTGATCCTTAGCGCGGGAGGGGCCATAAGGGGCCTGCTAAGAATGGACCGAGCAATGAAGCTGCTCAGTTGCCTCTTGGCGATGGCTTTGATCTCTGGCGTCGCGGGGTAGGGAACTACCAGCCAGGGATAATCGAGCAAGGGCGGGCCCGGCTCTACGGCCAGCATGGGGTGCCGAGTCTCGTAGGTGCTCGACGGGACCCCCGCTGACATGACCATGATTTTTGATGAGCCTCGGTTCCTTTCGGTGAGGTTCTTTAGGTTTTCTGGCGAGGTCGTTTTTGATCTGCTATGGCGAGTCTCGCGTGCGCGACCCGGTCGAAGGAGGGGGTGCCGGTCATGCCTGGGAGCAAGCGAGCTGACCGTCACCGCCTCGGGAGGGAGAGGGGTGCGACGCGACTCGGGGCGAAGCTCTCTGGCGTAAGACCTCGGTGTCAAGCTAAGCGGTGCCTACCGGGTCATTGAATATGTCGGCCCGGGGGACCTGCAGCTGTTGGAGACAGCGAGACGATGATCGGTCGTGCCTGCACGGGCGGAGCCTTCTCTCCCTCTGTAGGGGTCCCGGTCCCGTGGAGGGGGACCGGCGGCCTCGGGAGCTTGCCTAGCCGTCTGGACGCGGATGAGTGCATCCACGACGGATGTGAGTGATCTATCCGGGCGGATAGGGCGTTGCAGACGCTCGGCGGAGGAGGGATTCGTCCGCGTCTCCGTTGAGGGGGAGGCGGCGGCTGGTGCTTGGATCGTCGTGGTGATTGCTGGCCATTAGGTTGATATCGGAAGATGAACTTTATTGAGTGGAATCAAGGATTTCCCACAGACGGCGCCAGCTGACATGTGTCGGATCACGTCAAGATGTTACCTTCCATAGATCTATTGTTGGCAACGATGGACGACTGAGATTAGGTTGGAGGTTGTCTCCTGAAGCGTATGGATCTCAATGGGTTGTGGTTTTGAGGTTGAGCCGAGCTATCTGCAAGGAAGTCCCGGGGTGGTTGAACCACCGAGGACCCTCCGACGATCAAGTTAGTGGTGCAAGTCGAGCAGAGTAGCGGCTTAGTGAGGAAAGAATTGCTTGTTTGAGTCGTCTGAAAGAGGAGTTTATGTAGCGGTGGCAACAGGCAGGCGGGTGCGAGAATCACGCCGGCCGTTACGCCTCCGGCGTCACGCCCGCGTGATAGACGGGATCTCCCATTAATGGCGAGACATGCTCGTTAATGGAGGATCGTGATGGCGTGGAACGCGGGATCGTAGCCGGCGGATATCTCGCTCATGGCGAGATTCGTGGAGGCGAGGCGGAAGCACCTGCGAATGATGCCGTCGGTCGGTTTATGGGACCGAGGAAGATGAGCTCGGCGGGAGGCTCGGGACCGAGCGGGAGGCCGAGCTATCTTGGTTCTGTGGTAGCCCGGAGGCGAGTCGGGAGGGCGAGGAAGCTCAGCCCGAAGGAAGGCTCGGAGGCGAGCCGGATGGTCGGGGAAGCTCGGGCCTGTGATAGCTTGGAGTAGAGAAAAGGGACAGTTGGCTTGGCTGCTGAAGTACCCGGGGGCAAGGAGTGGGGTGCAATCTCGGAGACAGGGTTTGAGGGAAGCCCCCACTGTAGCATACTGGTTTCCCCTCGACCAAAGAAATTACAATGCCAAGTAAATGTATTATCGGGGTTTTTTAGAGGCCTAACTGGCTTACGCATGTGACACGTCATCTGCCACGTGTCATGATATAAGGAATTACCGTTATTGAGCATCATCAAATCCTCTCTTCTTATATTTATGCACATATATTGACCTTACGAGTTACATCTCTGATATCTAATGATTCACTAATTAGAGTTATATCATCATCAGCTGATAGAGGCTCTAGTTATCTTTAATTATGCAAGCCTCTCTAGAGTCTAAACTTAGAAATTTTTAATCTACATCTATAATTGAATCTCAGCTTTTTTCAATTTACATCAGTACAAGGCTGAAGTTTGTTTTTATATAAGGCATTTGCCTCTCTTAATTGTTTTCATATTCTGCCTGCGATGATTTTAACTTTTATTCTGTTCAGTAATTTGTGCATATAATATGTTGTCAAATGGATTCAGGACATATTTCTTGAAGCTTCATTGTAAGTTGTTTAGGGGTGGTGCATTTAACTCTTTGTTAAGGCAGTTTCTTCCCTTTAGTTTCAGTACTACATCATCGCGATCATGCTTATACGGTTTATTTTCTATTTTCTATTTTTATTGATGAATCATGGTTACACCTATAAGTGATTGAAGATTTTATATTTTATTTTTTGCAATATACATCATCTATACATCATTGACAGTTCAACACAACCCTCAACATTCTTCATCACTTTGATGCATTATAATTTTATAATCCTTCTTGTTTGGTGTTGCTCCATAGTTTTGGATAGTGAAATTTTTATTTGGTTGACCAACTCGACCAAAGAAATTACAATGCCAAGTAAATGTATTATCAGGGTTTTTTAGTTTACTTCCATATTTTCTTTCACACCTTTAATTTACCAATTTTTGTTACCTCCAGTAATAAATCTGTAAACCACTGGGAGCAAACACAAACCCTCGACTCCCTGTGCATCTTATGGGAGCAATTCAATCCTTTTTCATCTTTTTACCATAAATTCTTTTGTCTTGAAGATTTCTTTTAACCAGTTAAAAGAGAGGAACATTTATTATTTATATACATATTTTGACTTGTGAGTTATCAATAAATTCTTGTTATGCAGTACTCATTATTCTAAAGAAATTATGTGGAAACTCTCTCTATATAGTTATTTAACAAGTTTCTAGGAACATAGTAACCAAAAATTAATACTCCCATAAGGACTGGCAAAAATTAATACTCCCTTAAGCCCTTAACAAGTTTCTAGGAACATAGTAACCAAAAATTAAATACCTTAAACATAAGAAATTACAGATAAATACCTTTAACTATTTTCTAGTTAAAAGTATTTATCTGTAATTTCTAAAGTTTAAGGTATTTATTTGAAAAACGCCAATAGTTAAGGGTATACATGTGAAATTTACCCATTTCTTTCTGTTAAAGCAATGGCAAAACATTCAGACCAAGTAATGGATTGGTTAAAGGTCCAATATAACTAATGATGTTTATTTATTAATTTCTAGTAGTAGAGGCTCAGAGATGTCCCTAGTGTTCATTAACTAATCCCCATTGCCCATTGGTGTTCATTTAATCGTCCTTGGCTTGCTTTCAGGAAAGCGGCAAGCATGCAAAATAGAAGGGGCGTGTGTGTGTGTGTGTGTGAGAGAGAGAGAGAGAGAGAGAGAGAGAGAGAGAGAATTGCATTTCTAAATTTGGGATGTGTGATGGCGGAACATGCCTATGATCTTGTAAAGTAAGCAGCAGTTAGTATAATAAAATATTAGCATGGAATTTCAACAAGGGAAATGTGTCAATAACTTACCAACATAAGATGACATGTAGATGTTGATTTTGATTTGGTAATGCTTTCGATTAATCAAGGAATCATGAGGAAGAATGTTATGGTGGTAGAAGACTTGCTCATCGTGATTGATATATATATATATATATATATATATATATATATATATATATATATATATATATATATAGGAAATAGCTCATTGTGATGTAACTGATGTTAATTCCTTATATGGAAAGATAGTTGACATTTTTAGACTTTAGGGAAGCTTCCTGCCAATTTAGGGTGTAGGTCGGAGCTCTTCATGTGTTTTAATTAGGAGAAACTTGAATGAAGCCCATAATTTCTCACATAAAAGGCGATGAGCGCTAACTAGGTGGGTTCAAATAATAAACACTGGATTTAAGCATGTGTGCTGCGCTTGAAGAATAGGAGAAAGAATAGTTAAAAAGAAGGGAAAATTGAAACTCCCTGGACAAAAAAATCTACCAAAAAACTATCTAGATTCAAAAAATTATAGGTTTAAATCTCTATAGTACAATCAACCACTTTTTACCTTTTAATATTCCAATATTATTCTTGTTAAATTCTGACAGATAACTGTTATATTTAGCATGCAAACTGCTAGATCTGATAAATGTAGTAGTTATGTGCTAAGTACAGCAGTCAATGTAAATTGCTACATCAGCTAAGTGTAGCGGTTTAGCAGTTATCCGTCAGAAGTTGACAAGAGTAATATGAGAATATTAAAAGGTAAAAAGTGGTTGGTTGTACTATAGGGACTTAAATCTATAACTTCTAGGATCTAGAGAGTTTTTAACATATGTTTTTTGGCTGGGAAGTTTTTCCTATTGCTTTTTAAGTCTAGGGATTTGGATCCATTTTTCCATAAAAAGAAAGAAGTGGTCAGTCAGAGAGAAAATGAATTTGTTAAATATCACTTGGGATTTTCTTTTTTCTTTTTATTCCTAAATATTTTTTATATTAGTAGAGAAACGAGGACACTCTAAAAACTAAGGAATTTTGTTTATGTTTTTCTATTTCAAATTGGGACTGCCACATGCCCCCTAGGGTTGCGGTTACAATACTAGTGTCTGCAGAGATTTAATTAAGGAAGAGATCATGAAGAAAAATGTTGCATTGTGTTTATGAGAGGCTTAGATTTTTCTAGATCTTTTGGATCAATAAACCATTTTTAATGTGTAGTTACAATTCCTTTACATGTTCATGATAAGCCTACAAATTTGAACTGAACTGCTCAGTATGAAAAGCAGGACCAAATCATGCTAACTTGAACTTTTATAAGCCATCCGCCTTTGATTTCCTTCAAATTAATATGTTGGCATATAGTGGACAATTTATAAAGATTAATTAAATTTGTTATTTGATAATCGATATATCACTTAAAGTATATGAGCTGTTTCTTTTTCTTTCCCTCTCCAGTGAAGGTACATTGGCATGTTGTAGGATCTGCCTACTCATTCACAGCCTTGTGCATATGAAATCTCAGAGGTGTAATTAGTAAGGGGCTGTTTGGTTGAGGGATTTGGGTAGGATTTATGGATTTTAGAGACCAAATCCACATGCATTTGATAGTTTTTAGTTCGGTTGGTGGATTTGGCTTGGGCAAGATTTGTTGCCACCTTAGCAAAAATCTTGGATTTGAGAGAGAAAGAAATAAGAATATGGATCCCACCAAGAGGCCCGAAATTCTCCATCTCTGTCGGGGTGTAATACACCCGGCATGCTAAGGGAAAATTCTACGGCGTGCCGGCCGTATATGCCCGATCATGAGAGAGAGAGAGAAATAAGAACATGGACCCCACCAACCTGTCTGAAGGGTGCCCGAAATTCATCTCTTTCTCTCTCCTGCTCGGGTATATCACACCCGGCATATTAAAAATTTTCTCCTACCTAAGGCTTTTTTGTGAATAAAAAATTAATATGCACACCATTTAAATGCTTCGGAAATTGAATATTTTGTCTTATTACCACTTTAATGTTACCTCCAAATCCAAGTTTTGGAATCCATATCAATTTAGTGCAACCAAACAAAAGATTGAAAACTTTTTTGGTCATAATTTTTAAATTTGGTACAAAACAAACAAAAAATTACTAAATCCAAGTTTTTTTCTATTGCAAGGTTTTGAGGATCCATTTTTATGAATCCCATACCAACGGGCCCTAAGAACAAGTGGTCCAGTGACCTGTGGCTGGACATAGGCCTATACCCAGGCCGGCTTCTAAATCGGTTTAAACCGATGCGATAACCAAACCTGATAACCAAACCTGATAACCAATAACATCATAGATTTTCAGACCAAGGTCCTGTTGGTGGCCTTAGGTACGTGACAGAGCTCTCGGACAAGTAATTATTGTTTTCATGTATCCTTTCTTGCACTATTGTTTCATAAATAGACGGTTGCTTGAGAATTTAGTTAAGATTAGGAGAAAAGGCGATATAATTTTACCGGTTAAGCTTATTCTAGGTGGGGAGATCTTTAATATTATTAGTGCTTATGCACCATAGATAGGTCTTGATGACACTAGCAAGCGTCTGTTCCCTCATAAAAATATCAGGAATAACCCAATAGGACATCACGTGACCACACGTGACCAGAGGTCACGTGCAGACACGTGATGGGTTCCTGTGATCTCTAATTTATAGAGTTAAACTCTAGTTAAACAATCAATCAGTGGAATCACGTGTCCACACGTGATGGGCCCTTTAACCCACTAAAAAGGAATTAAAAAGCATGATAAAACAGCAAGGAAAGATCCCAATGGGGTATCACGTGTCTACATGTGACCAAAGGTCACGTGCTGACACGTGATGGTTCCTTAGTTCTTTAAAACAGTAGAATTAAATTCTGGTTAAAATGTTAATCAAGGGGGTCACGTGTCAACACGTAATGGGTTTCTAAGCTCTTTAATTAATAGAATTAAATTCAAATGATCAAATAACGGGATCACGTGCCAACACGTGATTGACTTTGAAAGCCTTCTGAACTAATAGAATTGAATTCTAATTAAGAAGGAACCGAGAACCCTAATTGAAAAATATCTCTCTAAATCTTTCCAAACAAAAAGAGATTGTGCTCTGTAAATTGGAGCACCGTTGGATTAAAAAATCCAATGGTGATTAAAAATCATCAATTCATAAAAAGATTCTATACAAGAAAAGATTTCCCTGAAATTCACCAAGAATAACAAACAGAATATCTTTTGGATTAAAAATCCAATGGTGAATAAAATTCACTGAGTGATCTAAAAGATCATGTTGGTTACAGAAACAACCAAAATCTTTCAATGAAAGATTGACTAAACAAATTGATTCCTTTCTTTCTCCTATAAATATGAGCCAAGAAGAGGAGAGAAGGATATTTGGGGGATTTTTTTTTAGAAAGATACAATAACAGAAAGAAAAAAGAGAGGAGAATTTAATTCTCAAGAGAGAAAAGGATTTCCTAAGAAGAGAAAGAAACCCTTGGTGAGAAAGGAAAAGAGATCTAAGTTCCATAAAACAAAAAGAGAATTTAATTCTCAATTTAAGAGTTTAACTCTTCTGAATAAGAACTTAGTTCTTCCTTTGGTTGAAGATCTACAGAAGCAGATCTTCCCATAAGTTGAGAATTTAATTCTCATCGGGGAGATTCTGCCATGCAGATTCAAAACTTAGAGGGAGGATTGTGTTTAGAGAATTTAATTCTCCCAAATTCATAAGAATTTAATTCCTCCAAATGAAACCAGGGTTTAACCCTATATGAGAATTTAATTCTCCTAAATTCATAGGAATTCAATTCCCTCAAATAAAACTAGGGTTTAACCCTACATAAGAATTTAATTCTTCCAAACATATAGGAATTTAATTCCTCAAAACATGATTAGGGTTTAACCCTACCAAAGAATTTAATTCTCAAACAAAAGACTTAAATTATCCATGCACGTAAACGTGGTCACGTGGCAACACGTGACCCTTCCTTTAATGATCAGAAAAGAACGAATGAGACATGGTCACGTACACCACGTGACCCTCAAACAGACTACTCAAAATGAGAAAGAAAAAGCATGAAGGCAATGCCTCACGTGCTCACACGTGACTCTCAAAACAAAAGGGAACAAATCCAAAGGCAGAGTCAATTTTGGGTGCCCTCACGTGTCCCCACGTGACCCCTAATAAACACTTTAATAATCAATACATGGATACCCATCACGTGCCAACACGTGATGGCCTGAAG
This sequence comes from Agapanthus africanus, assembly GCA_030015575.1. Lineage (NCBI taxonomy): Eukaryota > Viridiplantae > Streptophyta > Magnoliopsida > Asparagales > Amaryllidaceae > Agapanthus > Agapanthus africanus. Next base: position 944,559,193 of record CM057338.1, on the reverse strand, counting down.
ACCAAAAGTGTTTAACACTTATTTGAATATTCTGAGAACAAAATAAAAGAAGTCTGGCCCCATCTTCAGATGCCTCACATGCTCATATGTGATGGCCTGAAGGCTAAGTGTTTAACACTTATTTGCGGATTTGAGGGTAAAATAAAGGAGGTTTGGCCCAATTCTCAGGCGCCTCACGTGACCCCATGTGACCACCCCACTTTCAGTGTTCAACACTATTTTGAGCATTTTGTCCCCAGTGTTTAACACTGTTTTAAAGCGCATCACGTGGAAACACGTGATCGCCAAATATGTGCTAGTGTTTAACACTATTTTCAAACCAGTTTAGCCCAAATTGACCAAATTTTCCATAGGCAAATCTCCCCTTCTAATGAGCCTTAAAATCTAGAGCTATAATGGTTAGGGTTCAGCTAAAGACAAAATGTTATCAGAGCCCCCCCAAACTTTTGTTTAGCATTGCTAAATAATGAGGGGCTGAACCCAGACAAACGTTCAACAGCCCAAACCAAGGTCTAACATTTTAAACCTTAATTGGACTTAGCCCAAGTTGGTCATAAGTCCTCAATTCAGATTTAACTGAGCCAATGTGCTCATAATCTAATTAATTGATCTTAGTTCCAAATTGGATTACAGATCTCCCCAATCAACTTTGGTTCAAGGGTACATCTCTTCACTCTTTTGATATTTGTCGTTGTAATCCTTCAACGTCTTCATAGAGGCGACGGGTCCCGATAACCAACCATTCCATGGACTGTGGGGTCCTTTTAAACCCATGGACTATGATGTCCTTAACCTGGACTGTAGGGTCCCTTTAAACCCACGGACTATGATGTCCTTAATTTCGGACTGTAGGGTCCCTTTAAACCCATGAACTATGATGTCCTTAACCTCGGACTTAACCTCGGACTGTGGGGTCCTTTTAAACCCATGGACTATGATGTCCTTAACCTTGGACCGTAATGTCTTTAAACTAATCGACCGCAATGTCCCTAAACTAAACAATAGAGTCCAAATGCTCTTTTGTTGGATCTAAACGATCCCGTTAAGTTGATCTTAGTCTAAAATTAGACTAACGTATCCTTAACAAACGTTTAAGTTGATCTTAGTCTCAAATGAGACTAACGTATCCTTAAACCCAACCCAAATCCAAATCTAAGAAAATACGGATTTGGACTAATCCACGCCCTACGGGCGACAACAAATTAGTCTCCGTATACAATCCACGGGCAACCAAAAAACAAAACAAACACACACGACACGAAGTGACCATCTGGAGAAGGAGAAAGTGGTTACCGCGATGCGGTAGCGTAATTAACTGCAGGGGCTTGCGTCTGCAGGAAAGAGCGTCCCCACAATCAAAAATCCCTCAACGAGGGGGAATCTGACGAAATCTGCTACATCGGCCGCATCCGTTTAAATCTTCGATACATGGTATCATAAATCAACTTGACATCTTCGAAGAGGTGGACGGATAGTACCAATTAGCATCCGTCCCGAAATTCAGGCAAGACGGACCTACGCAGTCGCGTCTCTGTGTTTCGGAGGGGAACAACGTCTATTCTGTGAGAATTTAGACGAGATGGTGCAAATGATACATAGTGGAGAGAAGTTATTTATTGGTGGTGATCTCAATGGACATGTAGGTACTAGTCGTAGTGAGTTTGATACTATCTATGGAGTTTTTGGTTTTGGACAAAGGAATGAAACATGTAACTCGATTCTAGATTTTGCCTTGTCTTATGACTTGATCTTATCAAACACTTGGTTTAGGAAAATAGAGTCTCACTTTATCACCTTTAGGAGCGGATCAAGTGCAAATCAAATAAACTTTTTTCTGATGAGAAGGATAGATAGAGATTGTTGTATCGACTGTAAGGTAGTGTCAGGTGAAAGTGTAACAACTCAACATAGATTTTTAGTTCTACATTTTCGAATTAGAAGAGAATCTAGGAAGATTAGATGTAAGATAGAATCTAAAATTAAGGGGGGGCGACTGAAGAAAGGTAACCAAAAGACTTTTATAGATCGTGTAGTTCAAGAGGCGGATTGACAGTCTGAAGACAGAACATGAAACAAGATAACTAGTTGTATCAAGAGAGTAGCTAGAGATCTACTTGGTGAGTCGAGAGGTGGTGCTCCACCATCCAAGGACACATTATGGTGGAACGAAGAAGTAAAGGCTGTTATTAAAATTAAGAGAGGTTCTTATAAAAATTTGAAGAAAAGCAGAGATGCGAAGAGATTTGAGAAATATAAAATGGCTAAAATGAAAGTTAAGAAAGCTGTTCGGGAAGCTAAAACTAAGGTCTATAAGGAGGTGTACGAGAAGTTGGACACTAAGAAGACTGAAAATGATATATACTGGATTGCTCGGATGCGGAAAAGAAGACCAGAGACTTATGTACAGTGAAGTGTGTCAAAGATGAAGATGAGAAGATTTTAGTTCAAGATGAGAATATCAAGAAAAGATAGAGAGATTATTTTGACAAATTGGTCAATAAGAGCTTTACTAAGAATTTGGATGAATTTGTCATTCAATCTCAAGATATAAACCGTGATTTCATGCGTAAAATAAGAATACCAAAGGTTAAAGAGGTTTTGAAGAGAATGGGATCAAGAAAACCGGCTGGTCCAGATATGATTCCTATCGAGCTTTGGAGATGCTCAGGAGAAATAGGTGTTAAATTGCTGACAAATCTATTTAATAAGATTTGGCAGACCAAAAAGATACCAAATGAGTGAAGGAAAAGTACCCTTGTATCTATCTATAAGAATAAGGATGGCATTTAAATTGCTCAAACTACCGTGGAATACAACTTATGTGTCACACCATGAAATTTTGGGAGAGAGTGATTGAACACATGCTAAGAAAGGATGTTAAGATAATAGAAAACCAGTTTGGGTTCATGCCTGGACGATCGACGACAGAGGCTATTCATTTGCTTCGTCAACTTGTCGAGCGTTTTCGAGAGAGAAGAAGAGATTTGCATATGATATTTATTGATTTAGAGAAAGCGTACGATAAGATACCTAGAGAGGTATTATGGGGGACAATGATAAAGAAGGGGATCCCTATCAAGTATACTGATATAATCAAGAATATGTACGATGGAGTAGTGACAAATATCATAACTTGCGGCGGCCTAACGAGTGATTTTCCGATTATAATTGGTTTACATTAAGGATCTGCATTAAGTCCATTCCTGTTTACCATCATGATGGATGAAATTACTAGAACTATTCAAAATGAGATGCCTTGGTGTATGCTATTCGCTGATAATATTGTTATAGTAAATGAGACGAAAGCATGGGTTAATGCCAAATTGGAGTTATGGAAGCAAACGTTAGAATCTTAGGGGTTCAGATTGAGCAGGTCTAAGACAGCATATATGCATTGCAAATTTAGCAAATAGAGAATTCGAGACCACATTGTGATGATGCTCACTATTGGCGATCTCCAAGAGCAGGACACGTGGCAGATGACGTGTCCCATGACTCAGAAGAAAGGGCCCGCCAGTCCACCCTGTATCCGACCTGCAAGCACAAGCTGGACCTCCATCCTCGGGGCCCCTTGCAGATTGGCCTCCTCGGCCCCTCAGCTCGTCCCAAATTGCCACAAGACCGAGACTCCTCGGCTTTCTCGCTCGTCCCCGAGCCCCCTAGCCGAGGCCGTGTTCCTTGGTCCTCCGACCAACTCCACCGCTCACGGGCGTAACCGCCGCTTCGCAAATCTCGCTATGCGCGGATTCTCTGCCAGCAATATCCACGTTCCACGTCATCACGATCCCCATCAATGGGCGATCCGCTCTCTAGCGGGCGTAACGTCGGGAGCGTAACTGCCGGCGAGATTCTTGCGCCTGTTGCTGCGTCCCGCCACCGCTATATAAACCCCCATCACAGAGGGGTCAAGTAAGCAATTCTTTACTCTACTAAGCCGTTACTCTGCTCGGATCTCATCACTAACTTGATCGTCGGAAGGTCTTTGGTGGTACCAAACCAACCCGGGACTTCTTTGCAGGTACTCGGCGCCAAACTCCTCATACCACCTCTTTCACCAAAACCCATTGAGACCCACACGCAACAGAAGATCACCATCAAAATTCACCGGGAGATCAACAGAAGACAACATCTGACGGAGGCCTGAGAAGGACCTCCATCACATTGGTATAACACTGGAAGGACAAGAGATATCACCGAGCGATCAGTTTAGATATCTAGGTTCCATCATCCAAAAGGATGAGAAGATTGATAGCGATGTTAATCAAAGGATCCAAACTGGTTGGTTGAAATGGAAGAGTGCAACAGGGATTTTGTGCGATCGTAACTTTCCGTTAACATTGAAAGGGAAGTTTTATTGGAGCGCTATTCGGCCTACCTTATTATATGGTACAGAATACGGGGCTCCTAAGAAGCATCATACACAGAAGATGCACGTAGCGGAGATGCGAATGTTTCGTTGGATGTGTGGGAACACTAGAAAAGATGAGGTGTGAAATGAGGATATTCGTGCAAAAGTTGGTATAGCACCTGTGGAGAAGAAGATGCGGGAAAACCGGCTAAGATGGTTTGGTCATGTGCGACGCAGACGTATGGAAGCACCGGTTTGACGAATGGATACTATCGATATAGGCAATATCAAAAGGGCAAAAGGGAGACCGAAGAAAATATGGATGGAGGTGATACGAAAAGATATGGTTGCCAAAGGCCCCAATGAAAGTATATTGTTCGATAAGAGTGAATGAAGATGGAGGATTCATGTGCTGGACCCGGCGTGATTCTCATGTTGGTTCATGTAGCCTACCCCATATGCTTGGGATAAAAGGCTCAGTTGTTGTTTATTAAATTGAGAGATGATTTTTAACTCTCTCTCTATATATTTGTATAGACTCTTGTTTAATTAAGCCAATAAGATATTTTCCTCTTGATTATCTTCATGGTATTAGAGTCAATGGCTCGATCCAAACTCGACTCGACAATACTATCAAGTGTTGTACTTTCCACCTGATAACCACACTAAAGAAAAAAGTGATGGTTGATCTTGGGTTTCTTCTTTTCTTCCGACTACACTCTTCTGTGATAACAAGACCGCTATTCACATTACTGAGAATCCAGTTTTTCATGAGCAGACCAAGCATATTGAAATAGATTGCCACTTCATCCGTGACAAGATGACAGATAAGATGGTTGCACTCCAATATGTTTCCTTTTCGACTCAACTAGCAGACATCCTTATCAAATCTCTTTCTCGACCAGTTTTGGCTCGTCTTCTGTCCAAGCTTAGCATGATTGACATCTATGCTCCAGCTTGTGGGGAGTGTTAAGAATATAATTAGTTATATTTTAGTTATGGGTATATTTAGTTTGTAGATATTAGTTATGATTATATTTTGTTATTAAATTGAGAGGTGATCTATAACTCTCGATATATAGATTTGTATGGACTCTTGTTTAATTAAGCCAATAAGATATTTTACTCCTGATTATCTTCAGATCACAATACCAAGAGCGTTACCTTTAGAGGTGGATTACAACAACTACAAATAAAGGAGTTTGAGAGAATATCCCCGAAGTAGAGATGAAATGGAGGTGAAAACCCGATCCGAATTGGTGGATGTGTAGAGCTCGTCGTTGGCTACGAACCCTTATGATTTGAGGTCGATCGGAGAAAGATCCGTTGTTGAATCAACCGGCGAAGAATACCAAAACCTCTCTCTTTCTCTCATTCTTGTCGGAAACTCTCTCTGTGTTTTTTCTCTCTTAGTTATCTTCAAATGATGCATGCAAGTTAATTAAAAAGGAGCTAGTAGTAGTAGTAGTAGTAGTAGTAGTAGGTGAAAATTGCCACGAAAGTCAAGAAATGGATGTAATTTATCACCGACGACTTTATTAGGTGGGCCCTAATCATAAATGAGGATGGACCTACCCAACACTCCCCTCCCCCCTCCTTCTCCTTTCCTTCTTTTATTTAATTAGATGAAAATTCATGGAATAATCGAACTGACCAAATTATTACTATTATGCTAAGTAGTATATATATTTTGCTTAAGAACACAAAACTACTGTCCTGGGGAAATCTAATGACGTGTGTCCAATCCCTTGAGCAGAATAGTGTGTTCTCAGTGAACTACATATAAATCAATCAAGTATGAACGCTAATACCATAATATAACCGAACATTGACTATAGTGATACAATCATTTTCTTGTTGCACATTTAAAGTAGGAATTTTGGTTTAATGATGCTCCTATGCGATGACAGAACACCACAACAAGAACATGCCCACTAAGCCTGTCAATCCAAACCAAGCTGTTCGGTGTGCTGCATTGTTGCCGCCTCCAGGAGTAACTGCAGTATCACAATATAAACACCATAAGCCTTGACAGAAATATTGTAGCTTGCAACACTCTTTCTCTCTCAAGTTTGTAGCTTTTTAGCTATAAATATTGGATCCACACAGGACCCACACTTTTCCTCCTTTGATAAACTGGGCGAGCCCCCTCTCCTCTTTTGTCGTTTGGATGCTTGAACTTGTGGCCACCTTGACCCAATTCTCATGCCTTACAAATTCCCTCACTCCTTCATTTTTTTTTGTTTTTTTGTTTTTTTATTTTAAGTTTGTAGTTGAACCGAGTTAACTGACCTATACAATCTTGTAAATTGCAAGGAGAATAAAATCGCGATTTATAACATGTTGCAGGACAAGGTTACTTCAAAGAAAACATGGGTTATCAAGAACGATCTTACATGATTTGCACAATCAGTATGGCACACGACTTTCAGAGTACTCGTGGTTAATGGATCTTTGGATTTCCCCCAAATTTTAATTAAGAAGTTTTTATTTCTTTAGTATCTAACCAGGGGTTTAAAGTTTCCTATACGAGTTAGGATTTCAAGAGCCGAGTGAATTAAAATTTTCGGTTGGATTTAGATAGGATATAAGCATATCTTATCAAACCGTGAGATGTGTGTCAAGATGACTAGGAAATCAATTCCTGACGCAGTCTTGATGCCAAGATGAATAGGGAGAATTACAATTCTTGGTTCATATGCTGGAGTTCTCTCTCGGTAACATCATATGCTAATTTGGATTGAAGCTGCTAGCTCTCATATCTGGTTTTTCTACAGGAAACTCTAGCCTATTAACCAAGAACATGAACAGTAATCGCTTTCTGCAGATTATATGTTTGTACCTGGAGGAGCAATTGAAGCACCAGGAGCTCCAGCTGCAAGTAATAAGCGGAAGCATTGAACAGTCAGTTAATCTGATTCTACTGAAGGTTAAATGAGAGCATAAATCAGAATATATATATCACCAGTAGTGTTGGCGCATGCATTGTTGTTAGAGAAAGAAGGCATGCCACAATGCTCGGGCAGCTGAAGTGCGGAGTTGAGATCTACTTTGAAGTCCTTGAGGATATCTGGGCTGTTAAAGATCGAGCACAGACACGCCAGATCATTCATCAGTGCGTCCTTCAGGGGATCACAACAACTCGCTGGTGGGCTCGTCGAGTTCAGGTAGGAAGCGCATGGCACAAGCTTCGATGCGCATGTTTCGACCTGCTGTGTCGATCCTGGCACAGCCACGGAGCCTAGTAGCAGCACTGTTATTGCCATAGCTATTTTCATGCTTCTTCCTTCTCTTTTAGGAGCTGTGGCTGGTGTATATTTTTATAGATAGTCTTTGTGTGGAAAGTATTGGTCATCTTATGATATTCTAAGGTTTCAGTTGATTGTCGTTTGCTTAAGGTTGACCTGGGTGTTGCTTTCCAATTTACGTATTCACTCAAACACATTAATTTTAGTATAATTGTTTTCTTTTTAATTTTGCAGTTTGCGACGTATCTCAAGTTGGTGATGGAGTAAAACTAATGCAAATTACTACTACAAATATCGGCAACGACAGGTTTGGAATTATATTTAGGCTTTATTCTTGTGATATTTCTTTTCTGCTGTTCTAACCATTTGCAGCCAACTTCTTGAGATTTGTTTTGTTCTACTAATGTATATTTGTAGTCCAGGGATTGTTAATATTCCTTTTTCCTTTATTTTGCAATTTTTCCCTCCATGTTATATGGGAAACTTTTGAATGTTTTCCTCTTTATATCAGCATTTTTGTTGAATTCTGCTCGGATATGAATTAAACTTAAAATTCTATATCATATGGTTTTGTAATGTAAATTTAATAGCATCGCTAAAAATTAGATATGCAAATAACATTTTATAGGGATGTTTATGAGAAATACTTTCCTCAAGGAGTCAAGGCGTGTAGATTATTAGCTAACCCATTCTTTACGGTGCTTTTGGATGATTGTGTCATTTTTTGGGACCTTATTATATCAGGACTGCTGAAAAGAAGAGAAGACAAATAAAATAGATTTAATAGAAGACTCTAAAGAAGAAAAATCAATATAGTCAGTGATGTTCAGTCACATTGCCATTGGCTGGACTTTGTCAAAGAAAGCGCCATTTATGTAAAGTAGTAGGTCTATTTTTCATATTTTACCAATAGTCAGGATATCAAGATACGATTAGGGGTCTACTGCCAAAGAGTCTTAGCTCGAGCGGCAAAGACACTCCCCCATTAGGTGAGAGGTCCGGGTTTGAATCCCTCCACTTTCAGTGGCAAGGAGAAATTTTCGACTGAATATGTGTAGACCTAGGGGTCCATCCCCTTTTAGTATCCATAGCCCGAAGTATGAAACTGATTTATTTTTATATCTGTAAAGTTTGAAGATTGTTAAAAAAAGCCATCTCTGAGAGAAAAAGATACGTCGCCTTTTGTGTGAGATTTGAGGTGGCATCTTGAATTAGGGTTTGAGAGTTCCTTCAACGTCGTTGAAACATTTTTGAGATTAGTTAATTGCTTCTCCTTTGAATGAAGACGTGGGCCAGATCGGCCGAACCTCGTTGAATCTGTATGTTTTGTTCTCTCTGATTTTGTTCTTCTCTATATCGTTTTCGCATGACTTTGTGGTTTGTCGTAGCGTGCGTTGTTTCGGAAGGAACAAGCCTTCGCTAATAGCTTTTTACTTGCCATCTAACTTTTGCAAATGGCTTAACAATTTTTATTTTCTTAGAATGTAGCACTCGTTATACCCCCTTATTCCTAAAATTTTATATTCAAGTTGATTATGATACTTATAGTAGTTCTATTATAGTCGTTTTATCTTCCCCTTTCTTTACCTAACATCCAAAAACAAAAATAGTCATTAATTACTAGCTAACAGAATCACACTTAAAAAATAAAATTTTTGATTTTGTTTGTCAAAAATAAAAAATGTTGCGGAGACAGGATTTAAACCGTGACCTCAAGGTTATTAGCCTTGCGAGCTCCCAAGCCACTCAACTCCGTGCTGAGTTGAAGAACTAGGAACTGATGGATGAAAAAAGATTGGATATGCCCCTGTACCATATCTATACAAATAGAATAGTCTATTTATACAAAATGGTAAAAGGGCCTCTCTATGATCATAGATCATAGAGATCTATACAAACAAGAAACGAGATTTATATCCTTATCAAATGGATCTTATTGCGAATGGGATAACAGATTATTCATCCGAATCTGTAAAATGCAAATTTCGATCAAATCACACATCGCAATATACTAGGCCTTTTAATTCCTTAAAAGGCTTATCTAAAAGATTCGCGATATAACTAGGTTGACATTTCAAATACCACACATGAGTTATTGGACATGCGAGTTTGATGTTTCCCATTTGATATCTTTGTTTCCGAGAATCGACAAATTCCACCTCACATTCTTCACAAAATTTCGGGTCCTCTTTCTCAGCTCCGATCACTTCCAGAAGCACAAATTCTGCTTTTTATGGATCTAGAGATTCTTTCACGAAGCAATCCATCTTTCCCTGGTTTATTGGTTTTATAATGGAAAGTATAGGGTTTTGTCATCTCTCCAACTATCTCCCCTTTGGGTAAGATTTTGTTGGCCTAAGTCTTTGTTTGGTGAGGAGACACTAGTCCAATTCGAAGTTGTTGATGTTTATACCGGTCAATCATAGAATAGAAATTCTGATTCATTCGGATCAAACTTCTTATTAATTTGGAAGTTCTTCTCAAGTGCAAGGAAATGATTCAATTCCAAAGCCATCTAAATTAATCTATTAGTTTTTAATTATATCAATGTTATAATTTTTTAGAATGAAATATGAAAAGCCTGATGTTTGTTGGAGTAAGGGAGCAAAATGGACAACGAAATTGAAATTTCGATTCAGAAAAAATCTATCTGCAAAGAAACAATTGAATTGTGACGAGCTGTTGTGCGTCCTCGAACACCGAACTTAAAACAAATTCATCTATTCCGGTGTAAGAATCCTAAAGCCGAACTGCTCTTAGGAACAATCTGAGTATTGGTGTGCACTAACTAGCTATTCTGAACTTTTGGGCTGCGGTGATCGGATCTCCTTAATCTTTAACGCACAAACTGAGCTCTATGCATTTTGATTGATTTAATTTCGGTGTATTTCAACCCAATATAATACAATCCAATTACAGTCCAGAAAATGATCTTGGTTGCAACCCCTCTCTCTCGCTCTCTCTTAGTATTTAGAAGATTTTCTTCTTCTTCAATTGCTTTAAACAATGAGATTCAGAGGGATATTTGTAGGTTATAAATCAGTGTGAACACACAAAAAAAATAATTCAAAATACGTCCTGACACTGTAGCAGATACTGTAGCAATTAATGCTGACGGCAGTTACTGCAGGGACTGTAGTAGTTACTGTAACAATTACGGCCACTGTAGCAATCACTGCGCATGCGCATGACCACGATTACTGTATCAATTCAGTCTAGCACTGTAGCAGTATTACTGTACAAAATGTAGCTCAGCCGGATTAATCCGATCCCATTCCAAATTCACACCCAAGTCTACTGGTATTACGTATGGAGAATCAATCAATCAATCAATCAATCTTGCCGGCGGTTAGATTGGAACTGTTGATCTATTAGTTTGAAACTTCACTTGGTGTTTTTATGAAAAATACCAACAATATCCAAATATGTTAAGTGTTGGTTTTGATAAATAAGAAAGAATTCAGGTTAGCTCGTTATGTTATTCCAAACCTGAGTACTTTAGCGTGTAATCTGAACCAGTTGGGTAAATCAAACCAATGCGGCTACATATCATTTCTCCACAATTCAATCAACTGTACCAAGCCTGGCAACTATCATATTCAATGCCCCGTAGAAATAAAACCGATGCCTTTTGTTCTTAATTCACAAATCTTTGGTAATTTGGAGCTAGACCTCCATGAAGTAGCCATGGATTCTTTTCTTATTCTTCTTTTATTTTTTCCAAATTGGAATAATAGGCCGTAATCTGATGCAAGCGGGATTTGAATCCTAGACCTCTCTTGGTCTTTGCAAAGAGACTTTACCAATAGGCTACAGTGGCACTCACAATTGCATGGATACTTAATATCAAATGGATGAAGGTGTGATCCATGACGACGTTGTTCGTTTTTCGGGAGTGATATCTTTGCTCAATTCCCTAGGCCCCCCGACTCTGACATATATGATAATGGTGATTGTATTAATGGCTCATCATGTAATTAGTTTAAAGCCAAACGGGGTCACACCAAAGGAAAAGAAAAGAAAGAGAAAATGGAAGGAAAAAGAATATCAGGTACATTGTGGATACAACAATTTAGGGTTAGATTGGAATTGGATTTGTATTCACTTGCATCTCAAGTATTGAAGGTGCCAAATATTGAAGCCATTAGGCTTGCGCCGAAAGCTGTAGCGCGCCGAAGCCATGAATCCGGTCTTCAAGAAAATGAACCTTAGACTCGAACAATGCACTGCACTACAAATGCATTTTCTTTAGCGTGTCCAGGTTCACTGATGCAATATGACTTGTTTCTCAAGCATTTAGCATTACAGGTATACTGAATCTTGGTGCAATCCGCCCTATAAAATGGTCAGAAACTCTTCAGAGAAATCAAAGCATAAGAAAGAGGAAAAAGAAGAAGAGTGAAAGAGAACTACCGTTGGAGATTTTCAGTAGGCACTTTTCTTTTGATCTCTTCTACAATATTTGTGATTTGGTAGCATTCCGTCCAAAATTGTTACTGCATTTTTTCTGCCAGTAATAAGTAGATCATATATTATGGCGATTGGTTGTATTTTTCAAGGTTTAACATACATTTTATTTAAAGTAGTGTTGACATATTTTGGCTTCCTCCTTTGTATTTCTAGTTCAAATTCCTTCAGCTCAGATAGTGTAAGAGGGCAGATTCATGGCTTGTTAAAATTTTAGATTGAATGGATTCTAGTTGCTCATTAAGGCAGTGTTAACATATTTTTGCTTCCCCTTTTGATTGCGAGTACAGATTTTATTTAAACTCCTATTATTATTATTTTTGAAAATCTAGTATTCTTACTATGGATAAGATTAATTTCATATACCTGTCAAGTTCATAAGATCTCCAGTTATGTATAGAAGTTGGAACAAGATAGATAATTATATGCACCTTTTGTTTTTTTTTCTCTCAGAATTATTTCTGTTTTAAAATGTTTGCATCATACGCTTCAATTTCAATCAAGCACTTAAAAATAAGATGAAAAGATTAACTAATGCTTAGAAATTATATTGGATGTTTTATGCATGAAAGAATCAAGAAAAATGGAAAACAGTGTTGGTTAACGTATTCGTGAAATTGCATTGGTATTTTCTGGCTTCAGGATTGCTATGAAACATAATTCTGTAGTACCTACTGTTGTAGCTTTCATACACATGCTCTGCTAATTGCAACTACCTAAGAAAGCAAGCCGTATAAAAGGATACTTCAAGGATTTTGTGGTAAATATTAAACGCTCTAGTTCTTTTTAGAAACATCCTGTTTACATTTAAATTATTGAGCCGAGGCTTTAATGACCGGAAACATTTGACCGGAAACATTGAGTCATTTGCAATCCTATCGAGAGAGGATGGTGGTACCGTAACCTTTGAAGATGATCGTAAAGGTAGAATTGTCGGTAAAGTTACCATCAAATTTGGTAAGACTATTATAGAAAATATTCATTTTGTTAATGGTTTGAAGCACAACTTACTTAGTATTAATCAGCTTTGTGATAAGGGATACAATGTCTCTTTCAACAAAGATATGTGCACGATTAACGATAAGGAAAGCGGCCACTGTTTATTTTCAGCGCTTAGATTTAACAATATTTATATTATTCGAACTAACGAATTTTGTAGTTAAAAGCTTAAATGTCTAAATGTCATGGAGGAAAATTCTTGGTTTTGGCATCGAAGATTAGGGCACACTTCCATGGGGCACATTTTGGACATTTCTAAAAAAAAGCTTGTAAGAGGATTTCCACAAGTCAAAATTACGAATGATAAAGTGTGTGAAACGTGTCAAAAGGGCAAATAGGTAAAATGTTATTTCAAACCGAAGAATAAGGTATTATGCATGAAGATGCAGATAACATACAATCAAAAGAGGTAGATGGCGCAAAAAAGAAAAACGAGAAAGATGATCAAGTCAACCAAGAAAGTGAAGCATCTCAAAATTTTCCAGAAGACTGGAAATTCGATCCAAATCATTTAAAGAAATTAATCATTAGCGACGTATCATAGAGAGTTTCCACCCGCTCTAATTCTATAGTTATTTAGATAATATTGTTTTTGTTTCTTATGTTGAACCAAAATCTTTTAGTGAGGCTGAAATGCCTGATGATTGGATTATCGCTATGCAAGATGAACTTAACCAATTTGAAAGGAATCGGGTTTGGAAACTAGTTCCTAAACTCGAAAATAGAACTATTATTGGAACCAAATGGGTATTTAGGAATAAGTTAGATGAATTCGGTAATGTTGTTCTTAACAAAGCCCGTTTAGTGGCTCAAGGTTACAATCAACAAGAAGGAATCGATTTTCAAGAAACCTTCGCACCGGTAGTTAGACTCAAAGCCATTCAAATTCTTAGCCTATGCTTGTTTTAAAGATTTTAAATTTATCAAATGGATGTTAAAAGTGCCTTTTTAAATGGTTTTATTGAGGAAGTTTTTGTCAAAGGACCTCCCTGTTTTGAAAATCCAACTCTTCCTGATCACGTTTTAAAACTTGATAAAGTTTTATATGGTTTAAAACAAGCACCGAGGGCATGGTACAATAGGTTAAGTTCATTTGTTATAAATAACGGTTTTGCCAAAGGTAAGGTTGACAAAACGCTATTTATAAAGAACTTGGATAATGATATTCTAATTGTTCAAATTTATGTGGATGATATTATTTTTGGTTCTACTAAAGCCAAAATGAATGATGATTTTTCTAAGTTAATACAGAACGAGTTTGAAATGAGCATAATGGGGAAATTGAACTACTTCCTTAGGCTTCAAATCAAGCAATTAAAAGAAGGCATATTTATTAGTCAAGCAAAATACGCTAAAGAACTCGTCAAAAGGTTTGGGTTGGAAAACGCTAAAGAATGCAGCACACCAATGGCAACCACTACCAAACTCAACGAAGATAGAAATGGTAAATCGGTAGATGTAAAATCATATAGAGGTATGATCTGAAGTTTGTTATACATTATTGCAAGTATACCTGATAGAGCTTGTGATCTCCTTCAGATGTTGTCCTCCATCGATCCTGTGATGGTGGTATTTAACGGCTGAGATTTGATTTGGGAGTTTTTGAGTGTAGATCTCAATGGGTTGGTGTTTGGCGCCAAGCTACCAGCAAAAGAAGTCCCGGGATGGAAGACCATCGTCGGACCCTCCGACGATCAAGTTAGTATCGATATATAAGTGCAGAGTAGCGGTGTATTGGAAAATGAATTCGAGTTACCTGAGTCGTCTGAGAGAGGGGTTTATATAGGGATCGCGTAGAGCGAGCAGGCACGAGATCATCGCCGTCAGTTACGCCCCAGCGTTATCCTCGCCTTGAATGGAGGGGTGCGCCCATTAATAGCGGGATGCATCCATTAATGGGGGATGTGCTAGCGTGTGTCACGCCCCGCTTCCCAATGTATGGCGAAGGAGACGCAACGAGGCCCGCTACGTATATACTCAGAAGTACATACGCTAAGCATATCTAAGCAATATAAAATAAACACAAGAGACAAGAAATAAAAATAACAACAACTTTTATTTATTAACATTCTTTGTACAATACATGAAAGGAAATACAACTGAAGTAAAACGATGCCTAAACAGTGGCATAACAGGAAATGAAAAGTACTGAAAAGAAAAGTGTACAATGATACTACAGTGCAGGATCCTCAATAAACTGCTCTAAGTTTTCTTGCGATGGCTCAACCTCTGCCGGGTCCAAATCACCTGACGACATTCAAAGAAGAGAGAAACAGAATGTCGTCAGCAAACAGGTCGCTCGGTAAGTCCCAAAGGTAAGAGGGAAGTAGAAAAAACAGAATAAGAAGATACATTTTAAAGTGTAAACTATTGTTGTAATGTTATGTCAACGCTGTTGTTTGTAGCTTGGTACAGAAGGATGCCAGTGTATACGAGGGGAGTCTCTATATGCCAGAGACTAAGGGCACGTATAGTACAAGGTATCGTTTATGCCACGGTACAACAGCAACTGGATTCATGTTAGGTGTGTTAAGTCTGACCACCTCGTGCCACCTTTAACACCTTCTGTATCAATCTACCCCTTAAACCCCGCGATATCTTGTTTTTATTGTTATTTTGTAAATTGTTTTGGTTGCATGATTTGATTGACTGACTGACCGAAACTATGATATCAGGAAACGGTTATAACCGTAAAGTCATGTAAATGGAATACTGAGAATCATGTAAAAGGAATATATCCATGGTTCGGTTCAGTCAAGATGTATAGCTTGATATTGGATTCATGGATTCATGTGTTCATATTGACTTGGAATCTTGTAGATTATAGATTGACTTGAATCATATTCAAGTCAGATTAATCAGACTCAAACCCGAGTCAGACAATCAGAACTGTGAATCGAGGTCTTATAATTTTTAGGGACCTTAGGGTAATTTATAAAACTTGAGGGGGTTTTATGTAAAAATAATTTTATATACTTTTCAAAATACACCTCAAGTATTTATTGTTCGTCTTTAGAGTTGTAATGAGAGTGGATTTTATGTTGTGACATTTCTAGTGAAAATATCCTAGTTTTATAAATAAGGTATTTATCTGTAATATTAATTATTTGAAGTTCATGGTATTTTAGGGTAAAATTTATTCTTGTGATTTTTCGAAAAAGGTGGAATATTTATATTATAATAAAATAGTTATTTAAATGATAAATATACGTACATTTATACAAAAATAGTTTTAATAAATATTTTATATTCCAAAAATTTCATTTTCTTAAGATGTCGTATTTTAAACCTTTCGAGGCCGAATGCACCTTGTGGAGGTCTGAATCTCGCACTACTAGCCTGAGGGTGCGCGATAAACCGCACGATCCCGAACGGGTTCCCCAAAGATGGGTTGTAGCGGTGCTTTGCAAAGATTGTAAAATACTAATTCTTTAGAAAACGGTTTTATAAAGTAAAAGGTATTTATTTGAAAAGTATAATTTTCATTATTTTAGATTCTAGGGTTTCCTAAGCCGACTAGCCTATTTCTAAAAGGTCTAAACGACAAGTCGTTAGAAGCCTCAAATCGCCTCTTCACCGCCAATTGTGGCCAGGTAAGTACAAGTGATGAGGGAGGGATCCGCTCACGAATCGTGAGGCGGGCCTTTTAAAGTTACCCAAGCTCACTTGTCTAGCCTAGACACCACAAAGTAAGGTTTAGATAAACGATCGATGTCCACAACTTATCGTATTTTCCTAGTAAGAAGTATTTATTTAAAAGTGTAACAAATCTAAACCTTTAAGAATAGTTTTATTAAGATTATGGTATTTTAATGTAAAGTCCTGTTTTATCGTATTAGGAATTTTTAAGATAGCGTATTATGGTTTCACATGTATGTGTGAGGAGGTAGGTCATTACCTCGTGATCTATTTTAAGATATAACAATGTTTAAAGGGTTAAATGTGAAATTGAAACATGATAGTATTAAAGTGAAAGAATACGGTAAGTTGAAAAGGTTATCATTTCATGTGTGAAAACTTATTCAAATTGACTTTTACAAGTTTAATGGTCAAGATAGAGATGTTTAGGAATGAATGAATTGATTAGAAGAAGAAAAATAAACATTATGGTATTAAAGTGAAAAAGAGTACGATATTGCAAAAGTTATCATTTCATGTGAGAAATTTTGTCCAAATTAGTTGTTATGTGATTAATAGTCAACATGGATAAGTTTAAGTATTATGGAATTGGTGATATAAACATTATGGTATTAAAGTGAAAAAGAGTACGATATTGCAAAAGTTATCATTTCATGTGAGAAACTTTGTCCAAATTAGTTGTTATGTGATTAATAGTCAACATGGATAAGTTTAGGTATTATGGAATTGGTGATAAGTGAGATTTTATAGAAAAACCGAATCGGAAATCGGTTTGTTCCGATTTCCGTCGGGTTTCGTAATTCCGTATTTTTGAGAAGTAGAAGGAAGAAAAGAACGGGACTTACGGGTTCGATCTATACTAAAGAGTATAGAGGAACTAGGGGAGTGGCCGAGGCGTTGTTTCGTCGCCGGTTGTTTCCAAAAAAAAACGTCGCCGGAAATCCGTCAGCGCTTCGCCGTGAACTCAGTTTCAAAGCACACCTTTCTTGTAGAAATTTTGAGAGAGTAAACCTAATGTTTTGGGATGAGAGGGTAGGGGGTAGGGGTCTATTTATAGGGTAGGCTAGGGTAGGGTAGGTGAAAGGTTTTTATTTTTAAAAAAATTGTAAAAATTAAGGAAAAATCATTAAAATTTGTATTAAATTGGGTGTAATTAACATTCGGGAACCGATCCATTAAAATGGAGTATACAGGGGGTTATAGAAGACGAAAAGGCAACTTTTTCTTTTTGGGGGCTCGGCCGTCCGGCCGAGTCCGGCCGGTCTGCCGGCCGACTCGGCCGATCCCGGCCGAGTCCGGTGGTCGTTGCGTGCGGGGTCCTCTGACGTAGCTCATGGTATACTCACTTTTTAGGGTTCAGTTCAACTTTTGGGAGTTATGGCCTGTGGACTGTTGGGCTTCCAAGAAATTTAAAAGAAAAATAATCTAAAAATAATGCAGGATATGGGATTTGAACCCTGGTGGCTTGGTTCAGCAGTGCAAGGTATTACCAATGAGCTACAAGCTCCTTCTTGTAATTATTATGGGAAAATAGATACTTAAAGTAATAACAGCAACATTAAATACTCCAAATATACTTTAAATTTAAATCAAATTTAGGTATACAAAAATTGGAGTTGTTACAATCTACCTTCCTTACAAAAATTTCGTCCTCGAAATTTACAACTTTTATTTGAGGACTAGTTTACAAAGAGGTGAGGATATCTTGCACGCATTTCATCTTCCCTTTCCCACGTGGATTCTCCTGGAGTGTCTTTCTTCCACATTACCCGGACCAAGTTAACTTTCTTGTTCCGAAGTGTCTCCACTTTTCTGTCCAGGATCTCCACAGGTTGTTGCTCACAAGATAGGTCGGGCTGTATAGTGAGCTCGGAATGATCAAGTACATGGCTGGGGTCACTCACATACTTTCTGAGTTGGGATATGTGGAACACGTTATGCACTCCTTCCAATGAGGGTGGAAGCGCTAAGCGGTATGCCACTTCACCGACTCATTCGAGTATGTCGAACGGTCCAATATATCTCGGACTCAATTTACCCCGTCTTCCAAATCGGATCACTCCGCGGTTCGGAGATATCTTCAGGAATACATGGTCTCCTGGCTGGAACTCCAAGTGTCGTCTCTTTGTATCAGCCCAGTGTTTCTGTCGATCTTGGGCTATGCGTATTCTTTCTCTGATAGTACGAACTACATCAACGGTTGCTACTATCATCTCTGGTCCAAGAAGTTCCCTATCTCCGATGTCATCCCAACTTAATGGTGATCGACACTTCCTTCCATATAATGCTGCAAAAGGTGCCATTCCTATGCTTGCTTGGTAGCTGTTATTGTACGCGAACTCCACAAGATGCAGGTGATCTTCCCACGATCCTTTGAAGTCTAGCATACACGCTCTGAGCGTATCTTCTAAGATTTGAATAGTTTGTTCCGACTGACCATCTGTTTGTGGATGATAAGCCGTGCTGAAGTTCAGACTTGTTCCCAAGCTAGCTTGCAGACTCTGCCAAAATTGTGATCGGAACCTGGTGTCACGATCGGAGACAATGCAGACCGTTACTCCATGAAGTCTCACAATTTCCTGGATGAGTTCATAGGTATCAGAGATAGAACATTATGAAGAGTTTAAATCGTGATTAGATTATTACTTCCATGTACTTCTTTGCTAGTGTCTCAGTTGATTGACCAACTCGAAATGAGATGAAGTGAGCCGACTTTGTGAGTCGATCCACAATGACCCAAATAGCATCGTTACCCTTTGTGCTGCGAGGAAGAGTAGTCACAAAGTCCATCGTGATGTGCTGCCACTTCCATTCTGGGATTGGTAACGGTTGAAGTAGTCCAGCTGTCCTGTGATGTTCAGCCTTTACTTGCTGACACACAAAGCATTTTGCGACGCTTCTGGCTACTTCACGCTTCATTCCATGCCACCAATAATTCTGTCGTAGATCTTTGTACATTTTGGTACCTCCAGGATGTACTGAGTAGGGAGAGCTGTGAGCTTCTTTCATTAACTCTTCCCGAACAGGACCTTTTAGTACACACAATCTGCTGCCGTATTTCAAAGATCCGTCTTCATGGATGATGAAGTCTGTTCTGAGTCCATTCTCCACTTGTTCTCTGATCCTTTGCAACTTAGCATCACTTGCTTGAGCAGCTTTGATCTGATTGACAATGGTTGATTGAACTTGTAGATTCATCAAATTTGAAGTATTACCTGGCATGACTACTTCAATCTCCATCTGATGTAAGTCCTGCTGAAGCTTCCACTGAGCGGTGAGATTCATCGATAAGGGTTGCGACTAAGAGCATCAGGTACTACGTTCACCTTCCCTGGGTGATATTGCAAGTTGATGTCAAAGTCCGCCATGAGTTCTAACCATCTTCTCTGCCGCATATTCAACTCCTTTTGAGTAAACACGTACTTCAGACTTTTATGATCTGTGTAGATGTTCACTCGTTCACCAAGTAGGTAGTGGCGCCAAATCTTGAGAGCAAAGATGACGGCTGCCAACTCTAGATCATGCGTCGGATAATTGCGCTCATGAGTCTTCAGTTGTCTTGAAGCATAAGCCACAACCTTACCGTGCTGATGTAGAACACATCTTAATCCCTTACTGGATGCATCACAATGTACTTCGAATCCTTCAGATTGATCCGGTATTACGAGAATAGGTGCAGATGTCAATCTCGACTTGAGTTCTACGAAGGCTTGTTCGCATGCTTCTGACCACACAAATTCTTCATCTTTTCATGTGAGCTTGGTCAGGGGTGTTGCTGTCTTTGAGAATCCTTCAATGAACTTTCTGTAATATCCAGCTAAACCCAAGAAACTCCGAATGTCCTTCATTAACTTTGGTGTAGGCGATTCGCTAACTGCTGAAACTTTGGCTGGATCCACAGAAATTCCTTCTCCTGATACGATATGTCCAAGAAAACCAACTTGATTTAGCCAAAACTCGCACTTGCTGTACTTGGCATAAAGCTTATGTTGTTGAAGAGTTTCCAGGACAATTCGTAGATGCTCTGCATGCTCTTTCCGATTCTTTGAATATACCAGGATGTCGTCGATGAAGATGACAACAAACCTGTCTAAGTACTCCCGGAAAACTTGATTCATTAGGTTCATGAATATTGCTGGTGCATTGGTCACTCCAAATGGCATCGCTAGAAATTCGTAATGTCCATAGCGACTTCTGAAAGCTGTTTTGTGAATATCAGCTTCCTTGACCTTCACCTGATGATAACCTGAACGAAGATCCAATTTAGAGAAAACACAAGATCCACTTAGCTGATTGAATAAATCATCGATGCGCGGGAATGGATACTTGTTCTTTATAGTGACTTCGTTCAAGGCCCTATAATCGATGCACATTCTGTATGAACCTTCCTTCTTCTTCACCAATAGTACATGTGCTCCCCAACTTGAAGTGCTGGGACGAATCCATCCTTTCGCCAATAATTCGTCCAACTGTATTCGGACTTCCTTCAATCCTTCCGGACTTAGTCTATACGGTGCTTTGATCACCGGTTGTGCTCCTGGTACTAAATCAATACTGAATTCAGGAGTTCGATCGGGAGGCAAACCTGATATATCGTCAGGAAATACATCGTCGAACTCTCGAACTACCTCCGGTCTTAATTCTTCTTCTGCTTGAGCTGCTGCAACTACTGCTTCTCTTGGCTTCGCTTTGTAGGTACCTGGCTCCAAGGTACGATCTCCGCTCTTGAAATAGAAAATCGGATGGTCTGGAATCTCGAATACTACCCTCCTTTGACGACAGTCGATGGTAGCATAAAAGGTTCCAAGCCAATCCATTCCTAGAACCACATCGAAGTTCGGTATGTCCAGTACTTTGAAGTCAGCATAAAACTCTCGACTGCAGACGACGACATGACACAAACTGTATCCCATAGTTGCCTTTAGAACGCCATTTCCGGAACTGACATTCCAGCTAGATACAAGCGGTGAGACTGGAATCGCATGGGTTCGGACAAACCGTTGCGACATAAAGCAGTGGGATGCTCCAGTATCAAACAGTGCAAGTGCAGGTAGTGAGGCTACTAGGATTGTACCTAAGGTATATAGGATATGTTTTAGGTATAGGGAAAGTGTGTAGATAAGCAAGACTAAAAGATAAGTTTGAGAAGGAAAGTTTACCAGTAATGACTTGGCCAGTGGCCTCAGCTTCTTCCACAGACATCATGAAAGCCTGGCGCTTTGGCACATTCCTCCTGGCCTGAGGAGCATTCCTCGGAACGTTCCTTTGAGCTTGATGGAACTGTCGAGGAGGTGGTGCAGCTTGCTGTCCTCTGGGTGGTGCAGGCAGTACAAGTCTTGGAGCAGGGGCTTGGATGGCTGGACGCTGTGGATAATTGTTTGCTGGCCTGGGTGCAGCAACTGGGTTTTGTTTATGAGGACAACCCCAATACCATGAGCAGCTGAGCCGCAGATCAAGCAAAGGTTGTTCGCACGTCGGCAATCTCTAGCCAGATGCCCATTTCTCTTGCAGTAGTTACAAAAGGCTGGGCTGGGTCTGCTGATTGGTGCTCCAGGACGTCGTGGCACAAAAGGTGGTCTGGACGAGGCTCCACCTGCCATCTGATTGGCAGGGCGCTTGACTCCTGCAGACTGAGGTCTGCCCCTTGCTTTTATCTCTTCCTCATAACTGCGGGCAGCTTCTAGAGCATCTTCATGAGTCAAAAATTTTCCTGTGGCTAAAGCAGCCTGAATCTCCGTGTCCAGTCCCTGTTGGAAACGACGGGCTTTGATATCGTCCGTCGGTATCAAGTGTGCCGCGAATCTGTTCAAGGATAGTGTTAGCTGTGTGGTATGTGATATTTAAAATTGAACTATTGCGACATATCTTACCGGCTTAACATGGTGAATTCAGCATCGTATTCATCTACCGATTTGTCCCATATAGATCCTTGCTGTAGATGAATGAACTGCTGCTCCAAGGCAAACCTGACAGTCACAGGGAAGTATTTCGCGTCGAACTTCTCGCGAAATGTTTTCCATTCAATGGGCTGCGCAAGACGGCTTTCTTCCGCCTTCCACCAGTTGCGAGCATTGTCCGTGAGTTGTTGTTTCGCTACACGGACCCAAGCGACGTCTGGCACTTGTGCTGCGGCCAGATCATCCTCGATACTTTGAGCCTATTCCTCAGCTTCCAGTGGGCTCCCCTTTCCTGAGAATTGCTTCGGATGTAAAGCCCTGAATTGCTTTACTCCCGGAGCATCAGTCTCGGGATGGTTCAAGAGTTGTTGCTGTCCCTCGAGAAGGCTGCTGATTGCCTCAAGTAACACTGTTTGCTCGGTAGGTAGCGCAGGAACAGCTGGTGTGAGAGGTAGTGCTGGGGGTGTGTTGTTGACGTTGGTGCTGGTGTTGTTCGGAGAATCCACAACCCTGAAGAAAAATTTGGGTTAGGACAGATTCAAGTACATGAAATGATAAGATTCAAGGAATAGAAATTTGTAAGATTCGAGAAACATGAATTGTAAAGAATGTTTTAGTTGCTGGTTCTTGTGTTATATTGCTTAGGTTGTTCACGCAGACCAGAACTGCATGATAGGGATTCATACAGCTCTGACCTGCATGAGCCACCAACAAAACCTGTCACGCCCCGCTTCCCAGTGTACGGCGAAGGAGACGCGACGAGGCCCGCTACGTATATACTCAGAAGTACATACGCTAAGCGTATCTAACCAATATAAAATAAACACAAGAGACAAGAAATAAAAAGAACAGCAACTTTTATTTATTAACATTCTTTGTACAATACATGAAAGGAAATACAACTGAAGTAAAACGATGCCTAAACAGTGGCATAACAGGAAATGAAAAGTACTGAAAAGAAAAGTGTACAATGATAGTACAGTGCAGGGTCCTCAGTAAACTTCTCCAAGTCTTCTTGCGATGGCTCAACCTCTGCCGGATCCAAATCACCTGAAGACATTCAAAGAAGAGAGAAACAGAATGTCGTCAGCGAACAGGTCGCTCGGTAAGTCCCAAAGGTAAGAGGGAACTAGAAAAAACAGAATAAGAAAATACATTTTAAAGTGTAAACTATTGTTGTAATGTTATGTCAACGCTGTTGTTTGTAGCTTGGTACAGAAAGATGCCAGTGTATACGAGAGGAGTCTCTATATGCCAGAGACTAAGGGCACGTATAGTACAAGGTACCGTTTATGCCACGGTACAACAGCAACTGGATTCATGTTAGGTGTGTTAAGTCTGACCACCTCGTGCCACCTTTAACACCTTCCGTATCAATCTACCCCTTAAACCCCGCGATATCTTGTTTTTATTGTTATGTTGTAAATTGTTTTGGTTGCATGATTTGATTGACTGACTGACCGAAACCATGATATCAGGAAACGTTTATAACCGTAAAGTCATGTAAATGGAATACTGAGAATCATGTAAAAGGAATATATCCATGGTTCGGTTCAGTCAAGATGTATAGCTTGATATTGGATTCATGTGTTCATATTGACTTGGAATCTTGTAGATTATAGATTGACTTGAATCATATTCAAGTCAGATTAATCAGACTCAAACCCGAGTCAGACAATCAGAACTGTGAATCGAGGTCTTATAATTTTTAGGGACCTTAGGGTAATTTATAAAACTTGAGGGGGTTTTATGTAAAAATACTTTTATATACTTTTCAAAATACACCTTAAGTATTTATTGTTCGTCTTTAGAGTTGTAATGAGAGTGAATTTTATGTTGTGACATTTCTAGTGAAAATATCCTAGTTTTATAAATAAGGTATTTATCTGTAATATTAATTATTTGAAGTTCATGGTATTTTAGGGTAAAATTTATTCTTGTGATTTTTCGAAAAAGGTGGAATATTTATATTATAATAAAATAGTTATTTAAATGATAAATATACGTACATTTATACAAAAATAGTTTTAATAAATATTTTATATTCCAAAAATTTCATTTTCTTAAGATGTCGTATTTTAAACCTTTCGAGGCCGAATGCACCTTGTGGAGGTCTGAATCTCGCACTACTAGCCTGAGGGTGCGCGATAAACCGCACGATCCCGAACGGGTTCTCCAAAGATGGGTTGTAGCGGCGCTTTGCAAAAATTGTAAAATACTAATTCTTTAGAAAACGGTTTTATAAAGTAAAAGGTATTTATTTGAAAAGTGTAATTTTCATTATTTTAGATTCTAGGGTTTCCTAAGCCGACTAGCCTATTTCTAAAAGGTCTAAACGACAAGTCGTTAGAAGGCTCAAATCGCCTCTTCACCGCCAATTGTGGCCAGGTAAGTACAAGTGAGAAGGGAGGGATCCGCTCACGAATCGTGAGGCGGGCCTTTTAAAGTTACCCAAGCTCACTTGTCTAGCCTAGACACCACAAAGTCAGGTTTAGATAAACGATTGATGTCCACAACTTATCGTATTTTCCTAGTAAGAAGTATTTATTTAAAAGTGTAACAAATCTAAACCTTTAAGAATGGTTTTATTAAGATTATGGTATTTTAATGTAAAGTCCTGTTTTATCGTATTAGGAATTTTTAAGATAGCGTATTGTGGTTTCACATGTAT
This sequence comes from Agapanthus africanus, assembly GCA_030015575.1. Lineage (NCBI taxonomy): Eukaryota > Viridiplantae > Streptophyta > Magnoliopsida > Asparagales > Amaryllidaceae > Agapanthus > Agapanthus africanus. The sequence goes on along the minus strand of CM057338.1, from coordinate 944,533,924 downwards.
GTGTGAGGAGGTAGGTCATTACCTCGTGATCTATTTTAAGATATAACAATGTTTAAAGGGTTAAATTTGAAATTGAAACATGATGGTATTAAAGTGAAAGAATACGGTAAGTTGAAAAGATTATCATTTCATGTGTGAAAACTTATTCAAATTGACTTTTACAAGTTTAATGGTCAAGATAGAGATGTTTAGGAATGAATGAATTGATTAGAAGAAGAAAAATAAACATTATGGTATTAAAGTGAAAAAGAGTACGATATTGCAAAAGTTATCATTTCATGTGAGAAATTTTGTCCAAATTAGTTGTTATGTGATTAATAGTCAACATGGATAAGTTTAAGTATTATGGAATTGGTGATAAGTGAGATTTTATAGAAAAACCGAATCGGAAATCGGTTTGTTCCGATTTCCGTCGGGTTTCGTAATTCCGTATTTTTGAGAAGTAGAAGGAAGAAAAGAACGGGACTTACGGGTTTCGATCTATACTAAAGAGTATAGAGGAACTAGGGGAGTGGCCGAGGCATTGTTTCGTCGCCGGTTGTTTCAAAAAAAAAAAACGTCTCCGGAAATCCGTCAGCGCTTCGCCGTGAACTCGGTTTCAAAGCACACCTTTCTTGTAGAAATTTTGAGAGAGTAAACCTAGTGTTTTGGGATAAGAGGGTAGGGGTAGGGGTCTATTTATAGAGTAGGCTAGGGTAGGGTAGGTGAAAGGTTTTATTTTAAAAAAAATTGTAAAAATTAAAGAAAAATCATTAAAATTTGTATTAAATTGGGTGTAATTAACATTCGGGAACCGATCCATTAAAATGGAGTATACAGAGGGTTATAGAAGACGAAAAGGCAACTTTTTCGTTTTGGGGGCTCGGCCTTCCGGCCGAGTCCGGCCGGCGCCCGGTCGATTCGGCCGGTCTGCCGGCCGACTCAGCTGATCCCGGCCGAGTCCGGTGGTCGTTGCGTGCGGGGTCCTGTGACGTAGCCCATGGTATACTCACTTTTTAGGGTTCAGTTCAACTTTTAGGAGTTATGGCCTGTGGACTGTTGGGCTTCCAAGAAATTTAAAAGAAAAATAATCTAAAAATAATGCAGGATATGGGATTTGAACTCTGCTGGCTTGGTTCAGCAGTGCAAGGTATTACCAATGAGCTACAAGCTCTTTCTTGTAATTATTGTGGGAAAATAGATACTTAAAGTGATAACAGCAATATTAAATACTCCAAGTATACTTTAAATTTAAATCAAATTTAGGTATACAAAAATTGGAGTTGTTACAATCTACCCTCCATACAAAAATTTCGTCCTCGAAATTTACAACTTTTATTTGAGAACTAGTTTACAAAGAGGTGAGAATATCTTGCACGCATTTCATCTTCCCTTTCCCACGTGGATTCTCCTGGAGTGTCTTTCCTCCACATTACCCGGACCAAGTTAACTTCCTTGTTCCGAAGTGTCTTCACTTTTCTGTCCAGGATCTCCACAGGTTGTTGCTCACAAGACAGGTCGGGCAGTATAGTGAGCTCGGAATGATCAAGTACATGGCTGGGGTCACTCACATACTTTCTGAGTTGGGATATGTGGAACACGTTATGCACTCCTTCCAATGAGGGTGGAAGCGCTAAGCGGTATGCAACTTCACCGACTCGTTCGGGTATGTCGAACGGTCCAATATATCTCGGACTCAATTTACCCCGTCTTCCAAATCGGATCACTCTGCGGTTCGGAGATATCTTCAGGAATACATGGTCTCCTGGCTGGAACTCCAAGTGTCGTCTCTTTGCATCAGCCCAGTGTTTCTGTCGATCTTGGGCTATGCGTATTCTTTCCCTGATAGTACGAACTACATCAACAGTCGCTACTATCATCTCTGGTCTAAGAAGTTCCCTATCTCCGATGTCTTCCCAACTTAATGGTGATCGACACTTCCTTCCATACAATGCTGCAAAAGGTGCCATTCCTATGCTTGCTTGGTAGCTGTTATTGTACGCGAACTCCACAAGATGCAGGTGATCTTCCCACGATCCTTTGAAGTCTAGCATACACGCTCTGAGCGTATCTTCTAAGATCTGAATAGTTCGTTCCGACTGACCATCTGTTTGTGGATGATAAGCCGTGCTGAAGTTCAGACTTGTTCCCAAGCCAGCTTGCAGACTCTGCCAAAATTATGATCGGAACCTTGTGTCACGATCGGAGACAATGGAGACCGGTACTCCATGAAGTCTCACAATTTCCTGTATGAGTTCATGGGTATCAGAGATAGTACATTATGAAGAGTTTAAATCGTGATTAGATTATTACCTTCATGTACTTCTTTGCTAGTGTCTCAGTTGATTGACCAACTCGAAATGGGATGAAGTGAGCCGACTTTGTGAGTCGATCCACAATAACCCAAATAGCATCGTTACCTTTTGTGCTGCGAGGAAGAGCAGTCACAAAGTCCATCGTGATGTGCTGCCACTTCCATTCTGGGATTGGTAGCGGTTGAAGTAGTCCAGCTGTCCTGTGATGTTCAGCCTTTACTTGCTGACACACCAAGCATTTTGCGACTCTTCTGGCTACTTCACGCTTTATTCCATGCCACCAATAATTCTGTCGTAGATCTTTGTACATTTTGGTACCTCCAGGATGTACTGAGTAGGGAGAGCTGTGAGCTTCTTTCATTAACTCTTCCCGAACAGGACCTTTTGGTACACACAATCTGCTGCCGTATTTCAAAGATCCGTCTTCATGGATGATGAAGTCTGTTCTGAGTCCATTCTCCACTTGTTTTCTGATCCTTTGCAACTTAGCATCACTTGCTTGAGCTGCTTTGATCTGATTGACAATGGTTGATTGAACTTGTAGATTCATCAAACTTGAAGCATTACCTGGCATGACTACTTCAATCTCCATCTGATGTAAGTCCTGCTGATGCTTCCACTGAGCGGTGAGATTCATCGATAAGGGTTGGCGACTAAAAGCATCAGGTACTACGTTCACCTTCCCTGGATGCTATTGCAAGTTGATGTCAAAGTCCGCCATGAGTTCTAACCATCTTCTCTGCCGCATATTCAACTCCTTTTGAGTAAATACGTACTTCAGACTTTTATGATCTGTGTAGATGTTCACTCGTTCACCTAGTAGGTAGTGACGCCAAATCTTGAGAGCAAAGATGACGGCTGCCAACTCTAGATCATGCGTCGGATAATTGCGCTCATGAGTCTTCAGTTGTCTTGAAGCATAAGCCACAACCTTACCGTGCTGATGTAGAACACATCCTAATTCCTTACCGGATGCATCACAATATACTTCGAATCCTCCAGATTGATCCGGTATTACGAGAATAGGTGCAGATGTCAATCTCGACTTGAGTTCTACGAAAGCTTGTTCGCATGCTTCTGACCACACAAATTCTTCATCTTTTCGTGTGAGCTTGGTCAGGGGTGTTGCTATCTTTGAGAATCCTTCAATGAACCTTCTGTAATATCCAGCTAAACCCAAGAAACTCCGAATGTCCTTCACTGACTTTGGTGTAGGCCATTCGCTAACTGCTGAAACTTTGGCTGGATCCACAGAAATTCCTTCTCCTGATACGATATGTCCAAGAAAACCAACTTGATTTAGCCAAAACTCGCACTTGTTGTACTTAGCATAAAGCTTATGTTGTCGAAGAGTTTCCAGGACAATTCGTAGATGCTCTGCATGCTCTTTCCGATTCTTAGAATATACCAGGATGTCGTCGATGAAGATGACAACAAACCTGCCTAAGTACTCCCGGAAAACTTGATTCATTAGGTTCATGAATATTGCTGGTGCATTGGTCACTCCAAATGGCATCACTAGAAATTCGTAATGTCCATAGCGAGTTCTGAAAGCTGTTTTGTGAATATCAGCTTCCTTGACCTTCACCTGATGATAACCTGAACGAAGATCCAATTTAGAGAAAACACAAGATCCACTTAGCTGATCGAATAAATCATCGATGCGCGGAAGTGGATACTTGTTCTTTATAGTGACTTCGTTCAAGACCCTATAATCGATGCACATTCTGTATGAACCTTCCTTCTTCTTCACCAGTAGTACAGGTGCTCCCCAACTTGAAGTGCTGGGACGAATCCATCCTTTCGCCAATAATTCGTCCAACTGTGTTCGGACTTCCTTCAATCCTTCCGGACTTAGTCTATACGGTGCTTTGATCACCGGTTGTGCTCCTGGTACTAAATCAATACTGAATTCAAGAGCTCGATCGGGAGGCAAACCTGATATATCGTCAGGAAATACATCGTCGAACTCTCGAACTACCTCCGGTCTTAATTCTTCTTCTGCTTGAGCTGCTGCAACTACTGCTTCTCTTGGCTTCGCTTTGTAGGTACCTGGCTCCAAGGTACGATCTCCGCTCTTGAAATAGAAAATCGGATGGTCTGGAATCTCGAATACTACCCTCCTTTGACGATAGTCAATGGTAGCATAAAAGGTTCCAAGCCAATCCATTCCTAGAACCACATCGAAGTTCGGTATGTCCAGTACTTTGAAGTCAGCATAAAACTCTCGACTGCAGACGAGGACTGGACACAAACTGTATCCCATAGTTTCCTTTAGAACGCCATTTCCGGAACTGACATTCCAGCTAGATACAAGCGGTGAGACTGGAATCGCATGGGTTCGGACAAACCGTTGCGACATAAAGCAGTGGGACGCTCCAGTATCAAATAGTGCAAGTGCAGGTAGTGAGGCTACTAGGATTGTACCTAAGGTATATGGGATATGTTTTAGGTATAGGGAAAGTGTGTAGATAAGCAAGACTAAAAGATAAGTTTGAGAAGGAAAGTTTACCAGTAATGACTTGGCCAGTGGCCTCAGCTTCTTCCACAGACATCATGAAAGCCTGGCGCTTTGGCACATTCTTCCTGGCCTGAGGAGCATTCCTCGGAACGTTCCTTTGAGCTTGATGGAACTGTCGAGGAGGTGGTGCAGCTTGCTGTCCTCTGGATGGTGCAGGCAGTGCAAGTCTTGGAGCAGGGGCTTGGATGGCTGGACGCTGTGGATAATTGTTTACTGGCCTGGGTGCAGCAACTGGGTTTTGTTTATGAGGACAACCCCAATACCATGAGCAGCTGAGCCACAGATCAAGCAAAGGTTGTTCGCACGTCGGCAATCTCTAGCCAGATGCCCATTTCTCTTGCAGTAGTTACAAAAGGCTGGGCTGGGTTTGCTGATTGGTGCTCCAGGACGTCGTGGCACAAAAGGTGGTCTGGATGAGGCTCCACCTGCCATCTGATTGGCAGGGCGCTTGACTCTTGCAGACTGAGGTCTGCCCCTTGCTTTTATCATTGCTTCATAACTGCGTGCAGCTTCTAGAGCATCCTCATGAGTCAAAAATTTTCCTGTGGCTAAAGCAGCCTGAATCTCCGTGTCCAGTCCCTGTTGGAAACGACGGGCTCTGATATCGTCCGTCAGTATCAAGTGTGCCGCGAATCTGTTCAAGGATAGTGTTAGCTGTGTGGTATGTGATATTTAAAATTGAACTATTGCGACATATCTTACCGGCTTAACATGGTGAATTCAGCATCGTATTCATCTACCGATTTGTCCCATATAGATCCTTGCTGTAGATGAATGAATTGCTGCTCCAAGGCAAACCTGACAGTCACAGGGAAGTATTTCGCGTCGAACTTCTCGCGAAATGTTTTCCATTCAATGGGCTGCGCAAGACGGCTTTCTTCCGCCTTCCACCAGTTGCGAGCATTGTCCGTGAGTTGTAGTTTCGCTACACGGACCCTAGCGACGTCTGGCACTTGTGCTGCGGCCAGATCATCCTCGATACTTTGAGCCTATTCCTCAGCTTCCAGTGGGCTCCCCTTTCCTGAGAATTGCTTCGGATGTAAAGCCCTGAATTGCTTTACTCCAGGAGCATCAGTCTCGGGATGGTTCAAGAGTTGTTGCTGTCCCTCGAGAAGGCTGCGGATTGCCTCAAGTAACACTGTTTGCTCGGTAGGTGGCGCAGGAACAGCTGGTTTGAGAGATAGTGCTGGGGGTGTGTTGTTGACGTTGGTGCTGGTGTTGTTCGGAGAATCCATAACCCTGAAGAAAAATTTGGGTTAGGACAGATTCAAGTACATGAAATGATAAGATTCAAGGAATAGAAATTTGTAAAATTCGAGAAACATGAATTGTATAGAATGTTTTAGTTGCTGGTTCTTGTGTTATATTGCTTAGGTTGTTCACGCAGACCAGAACTGCATGATAGGGATTCATACAGCTCTGACCTGCATAGGCCACTAACAAAACCTGTCACGCCCCGCTTCCCAGTGTACGGCGAAGGAGACGCGACGAGGCCCGCTACGTATATACTCAGAAGTACATATGCTAAGCGTATCTAAGCAATATAAAATAAACACAAGAGACAAGAAATAAAAAGAACAACAACTTTTATTTTTTAACATTTTTTGTACAATACATGAAAGGAAATACAACTGAAGTAAAACGATGCCTAAACAGTGGCATAACAGGAAATGAAAAGTACTGAAAAGAAAAGTGTACAATGATAGTACAGTGCAGGGTCCTCAGCAAACTTCTCCAAGTCTTCTTGCGATGGCTCAACCTCTGCCGGGTCCAAATCACCTGAAGACATTCAAAGAAGAGAGAAACAGAATGTCGTCGGCGAACAGGTCGCTCGGTAAGTCCCAAAGGTAAGAGGGAAGTAGAAAAAACAGAATAAGAATATACATTTTAAAGTGTAAACTATTGTTGTAATGTTATATCAACACTGTTGTTTGTAGCTTGGTACAGAAGGATGCCAGTGTATACGAGGGGAGTCTCTATATGCCAGAGACTAAGGGCACGTATAGTACAAGATACCGTTTATGCCACGGTACAACAGCAACTGGTTTCATGTTAGGTGTGTTAAGTCTGACCATCTCGTACCACCTTTAACACCTTCCGTACCAATCTACCCCTTAAACCCCGCGATGTCTTGTTTGTATTGTTATCTTATAAATTGTGTTGGTTGCATGATTTGATTGACTGACTGACCGAAACCATGATATCAGGAAACGGTTATAACCGTAAAGTCATGTAAATGGAATACTGAGAATCATGGAAAAGGAATATATCCATGGTTCGGTTCAGTCAAGATGTATAGCTTGATATTGGATTCATGTGTTCATATTGACTTGGAATCTTGTAGATTATAGATTGACTTGAATCATATTCAAGTCAGATTAATCAGACTCAAACCCGAGTCAGACAATCAGAACTGTGAATCGAGATCTTATAATTTCTAGGGACCTTAGGGTAATTTATAAAACTTGAGGGGGTTTTATGTAAAAATACTTTTATATACTTTTCAAAATACACCTCAAGTATTTATTGTTCGTCTTTAGAGTTGTAATGAGAGTGGATTTTATGTTGTGACATTTATAGTGAAAATATCCTAATTTTATAAATAACGTATTTATCTGTAATATTGATTATTTGAGATTCATGGTATTTTAGTGTAAAATTTATTCTTGTGATTTTTCGAAAAAGGTGGAATATTTATATTATAATAAAATAGATATTTAAATGATAAATATACATACATTTATACAAAAATAGTTTTAATAAATATTTTATATTCCAAAAATTTCATTTTCTTAAGATGTCGTATTTTAAACCTTTCGAGACCGAATGCTCCTTGCGGAGATCTGAATCTCGCACTACTAGCCCGAGGGTGCACGATAAACCGCATGATCCCGAACGGGTTCCCCAAAGATGGGTTGTAGCGGCGCTTTGCAAAGATTGTAAAATACTAATCCTTTAGAAAACGGTTTTATAAAGTAAAAGGTATTTATTTGAAAAGTGTAATTTTCCGTATTTTAGATTCTAGGGTTTCCTAAGCCGGCTAGCCTATTTCTAAAAGATCTAAACGACAAGTCGTTAGAAGCCTCAAATCGCCTCTTCATCGCCAATTGTGGCCAGGTAAGTACAAGTGAGGAGAGAGGGATCCGTTCATGAATCGTGAGGCGGGTCTTTTAAAATTACCCAAGCTCACTTGCCTAGCCTAGACACCACAAAATCAGGTTTAGATAAACGATCGATGTCCACAACTTATCGTATTTTCCTAGTAAGAAGTATTTATTTAAAAGTGTAACAAATCTAAACCTTTAAGAATGGTTTTATTAAGATTATGGTATTTTAATGTAAAGTCTTGTTTTATCGTATTAGGAATTTTTAAGATAGCGTATTATGGTTTCATATGTATGTGTGAGGAGGTAGGTCATTACCTCGTGATCTATTTTAAGATATAGCAATGTTTAAAGGGTTAAATGTGAAATTGAAACATGATGGTATTAAAGTGAAAGAATACGGTAAGTTGAAAAGGTTATCATTTCATGTGTGAAAACTTATTCAAATTGACTTTTACAAGTTTAATGGTCAAGATAGAGATGTTTAGGAATGAATGAATTGATTAGAAGAAGAAAAATAAACATTATGGTATTAAAGTGAAAAAGAGTACAATATTGCAAAAGTTATCATTTCATGTGAGAAACTTTGTCAAAATTAGTTGTTATGTGATTAATAGTCAACATGGATAAGTTTAGGTATTATGGAATTGGTGATAAGTGAGATTTTATAGAAAAACCGAATCCGAAATCGGTTTGTTCCGATTTCCGTCGGGTTTCGTAATTCCGTATTTTTGAGAAGTAGAAGGAAGAAAAGAACGGGACTTACGGGTTTCGATCTATACTAAAGAGTATAGAGGAACTAGGGGAGTGACCGAGACGTTGTTTCGTCGCCAGTTGTTTCAAAAAAAAAAAAACGTCGCCGGAAATCCGTCAGCGCTTCGCCGTGAACTCGGTTTCAAAGCACACCTTTCTTGTAGAAATTTTGAGAGAGTAAACCTAGTGTTTTGGGATGAGAGGGTAGGGGGTAGGGGTCTATTTATAGGATAGGCTAGGGTAGGGTAGGTGAAAGGATTTTATTTTTAAAAAAAATGTAAAAATTAAAGAAAAATCATTAAAATTTGTATTAAATTGGGTGTAATTAACATTCGGGAACTGATCCATTAAAATGGAGTATACAGGGGGTTATAGAAGACGAAAAGGCAACTTTTTCGGTTTGGGGGCTTGGCCGTCCGGCCGAGTCCGGCCGGCAGCGTCGGCCGATTCGGCCGGTCTGCCGGCCGACTTGGCCGATCACGGCCGAGTCCGGTGGTCATTGCGTGCGGGGTCCTCTGACGTAGCTCATGGTATACTCACTTTTTAGGGTTCAGTTCAACTTTTGGGAGTTATGGCCTGTGGACTGTTGGGCTTCCAAGAAATTTAAAAGAAAAATAATCTAAAAATAATGCAGGATATGGGATTTGAACTCTGGTGGCTTGGTTCAGCAGTGCAAGATATTACCAATGAGCTAAAAGCTCCTTCTTGTAATTATTGTGGGAAAATAGATACTTAAAGTGATAACAGTAACATTAAATACTCCAAGTATACTTTAAATTTAAATCAAATTTAGGTATACAAAAATTGGAGTTGTTACAGCGTGGGACGCGGATCGTGGGGAGGCGGATATCTCGCCCTGGCGATATATGCAGAGCCGGTGCGGGGCGCATGGGATCCGCGCTCTTGGTTGATCGGGGGAGGCGAGCTCGGAGATGAGCCGGGAGGCCGAGGAAGCTCGCCGTGTCAGGAGCTCGGAGACGAGCCGGGAGGCCGAGGAAGCTCGACGTGTCAGGAGCTCGGAGCCGAGCTGGGAGGCCGAGGAAGCTCGGCATGTCAGGAGCTCGGAGACGAGCAAGGAGACTGAGAAATCTTGGAGACGAGCTGTTGGTAGTTTCCTAGGTGAAGGTGGGATGTATTCAGGGAGGTCTCCTGAAAGGTCGGATACGTTTCTCGAGACGAAGTCCTGGGGAATCCTCCTAATGCAACTCATTTATTCCACCTCCGTAGCCTTCGAGACACGCTACCCCCCACGTGTCGTAATCTGAGAAAATACCACTTGTAAGCATCATCATTAGCCCTCCCCCCCATTCTTGTTCCGACCTATTCATGGGTTGGATCGAGAATGTCCTGCTCGGTTTTTCTTCTTTGTCCAAATGTTTACTCACTGTGCAAGTGCCTTTAGCTCGTATACTTTTGTTCGAATATTCATTCTGCAGGTATTTTTTAGCTTGTAGGTCTACCCTTCCCACACTTGCCGACTGTTCATCGAGTAGAGTCGAACGATTGCCAAGTGTTGGAAGGTCGGTACCCTTTTTTTCCCTGGGGTTGAGGTGGCTATCGCGCGTTGGTGGCCAAGTACAGGAATGTCAGTACCCTCCTTTCCCCTGGAGTTGAGGTGGCTATTGTGCGTCGATGGTCAAGTGTAGGAAGGTCGGTATCTTCCTTTCTACTCCACTGTCTCGTAGTGAGGGTTTTGGTCCACAGTGTTGTTGGGCAGGAAGCTACCCACTATGGATGGACCGAGCAGGAAGCTACTCGGCCACCTCACGAGGAAGGCTTTTGATCCACAGCGTAGTTAAGCAGGAAGTTGCTCATTGCGGATGGACCGAGCAGGAAGCTATTCGTCCGCCTCACGAGGAGGGCATTGATCCACAGTGTAGTTGGGCAGGAGGCTACCCGCTGCAGATGGACCGAGCAGGAAGCTACTCGGTAGCCTCATGAGGAGAGCTTTAATCCACAACATAGTTAGGCAGGAGGCTACCCGTTGCAGATGGACCGAGTGAGAAGCTACTTGGCCTCCTCGCGAGGAGGGCTTTGATCCACAGCATAGTTGGGCAGGAGGCTACCCGCTACGGATAGACCAAGCAGGAAGCCACTCGGCCGCCTCGCGAGGAGGGATTTGATCCACAGCATAGTTGGGCAGTAGGCTACCCGCTGCGGATGGATCGAGCAGGAAGCTACTCAGTCGCCTTGCGAGGAGGGCTTTGATCCACAGTGTAGTTGGAAAGAGGCTACCTGCTGCGGATGGACCAAGCAGAAAGCTACTTGGCCGCCTCGCGAGGAGGGCTTTAATCTACAACGTAGTTGGGCAGGATGCTACTCACTGCAGATGGACCGAGCAGGAAGCTACTCGGCCGGCTCATGAGGAGGGCTTTGATCCACAGCGTAGTTGGGCAGGAGGCTACCCGCTGCGGATAGACCGAGCAAGAAGCTACTCGGCCGCCTCACGAGAAGGGCTTTGATCCATAGCGTAGTTAGGCGGGAGGCTACCCGTTGCGGATGGACCGAGCAGGAAGCTACTTGGCCGCCTCGTGAGGAGGGCTTTGATCCACAGCGTAGTTGGGCAGGAAGCTATCAGCTGCAGATGGACCGAGCAGGAAGCTCACCTCAGACTTGAGTTGGATTTCTCACTCGGTCTTAGCTTTCACTTCGGACATGGTCTTAGGTTGCGCTAATGCAAAAGAGCGGAGCCACTCTTTGTGCCTAAGACCTGACCTCAGCACGGTGATGACCGTTTCATCGCGGTGCTCGGGGACCTCGAGGAGAGCGTTGTAGAAACGGGTGACATATCCTTTGAAGGATTCTTTGTCTCCGCTCTTGATGGTGAACAGGTAGTCGACCATTCTCTTCTGCCATCGATTCCCGACGAAGTGACCGAGAAATTGGGTGGCCAGTTCGTCGAAGGTGGTGATGGAGCATGGCGTAAGTCCTCGAAACTAGTCCCGGCCAGCCCGGATGAGGGTAGTGGGCAAAGCTCGGTATTGAGCCACGTCCGAGTTATCTTGGAAGCTCATACCTGCCGTAAATGCATCTAGGTAGTCCATCGGGTCTGATTTCCCGTCGAAGAGGGCCACCTTGTTCCTGGACGAGACGTGCTCGGCCAGTAGCTCTTCTGTAAAGGGCTTCGTCAGTGAATCGACGAAGTATTTGGCCCTTTCGCCGGACGCATGGCCATCCCCTTCGATTTTCTTCTTGAGGGCATCGAATCGGTGGTAGTATCCCGAGGATTCTGCACAGTCGGAGTGGTGGCTACCCCTGCTCCGGGTCTGCGCCAAGGTGCGGCTTCGATTTCGCTCTATCAAGTTCCTCAAATCCTTAGACGAGCCCCTTCTCGAGTAGTTTCTGTGCTCGTCGTTCGCATGGTCCCAGCGAGAGTGGGGGCGTTGGTCGTGCCTGGAAGTAGGCGAGCTGACCGGCACCTCCTCAGGGGGAGAGAACGCGCGACGGGCATTGGAGCGACGGCCTAGTCTTCCCTGGGATCGTGGCATGGAGCTGTCCGGTGCCCAGCGGGTCATGGAATCAATCGCCGCGTACGGGTTAAGGTGGCCGGAGTCGGCCTGCCGGCGCTCGGTGGCGCTGTGATGAGGGTGAGGGAGATCGAGGGCTTGAGTGTGCCCGTCCGTCCTTCGGCGGACGTCGTTATCCTGAGAAGGGGGAGCCGCGGTCTGGTGGGTAGGACCCGCCGCTTGAACGTGGACGAGGGTATCCACCAGTGATGTGACCCTATCTATCCAGACGGACAATACGTTGATGGCATTGGGAGGGGGAGACGAACCGCTCCCTCCTCCGTTGTGGCGGCTCGTATTTGGACCGTCGCGGTTGTCGCTCGCCATCGGGTCGAGGGCGGAAGATCAACTTATGGGTGAAAGTTTCTGAAACGTTCTTATATATGGTGCCAACTGATGGAGCTTGTGATCTCCTTCAGATGTTGTCCTCCGTCGATCCTGTGATGGCAGTCTTTAACGGCTGGGATTTGATTTGGGAGTTGTTGAGTGTGGATCTCAATGGGTTGGTGTTTGGTACCGAGCTAACTGCAAAAGAAGTCCTGTTGTAGGTGACCACCGTAGGACCTCCGACGATCAAGTTAGTGCCGAGGTATAAGTGCAGAATAGCGGCGTATTGGAAAATGAATTCGAGTTACCTGAGTCGTCTGAGAGAGGGGTTTATATAGAGGTCGCGTGGAGCGAGCAGGCGTGAGATCATCGCCGTCAGTTACGCCCCTGCGTTATTCTCGTCTTGAATGGCGAGATGCGCCCATTAATAGCGGGATGTGCCCATTAATGGGGGGATGCGCTAGCGTAGGACGCAGATCGTGGGGAGGTGGATATCTCGCCCTGGTGATATATGCGGAGCCATTGCGGGATGCATGGGATCCACGCTCTTGGTTGATCGGGGGAGGCTGAGGAAGCTCGGCATGTCAGGAGCTCGGAGACGAGCCGGGAGGCCGAGGAAGCTCGACGTGTCAGGAGCTCGGAGACGAGCCGGGAGGTCGAAGAAGCTCAGCATGTCAGGAGCTCAGAGACGAGTGATTGTTAGAAGTTCTGCGTGTTCAAGTTCTAGTTTAAATACCGCAATCAAGACTGTTTCGCTTGTAGCTAGCCGGTTGAGTACGGGTCGTCCGCAGGGAGATGGGAGTCTTTTTCTATGTGCTTTAACGAGTTAAGTCCGGTTTTTCAGATTTTGTTTGTGATTATCTAAGTGTTAAGTTGATATTTAAAGAGAGCTTGTTAGGGTTAGGATTAGGTTAGTTTGAGTTAGGAGTCTCCACATCTTTCATTGCCCCTCCTAATATCGGTGTTACGGTAATCGGCAACAACGGGGATTAGCACGACTAGGAAGGAACTTGCGAGTATAAGCTAGGCTTTCCAACGCATAAGTTCTTCCTTTTGGTGCTTGTCCGTCCGTTCTTGGCTCTTAGCCATAACCTCCGGTTAATTCAACCACAACCGGTCTCACTACGGAATCACCGCTATCATGTAGGATAGGGTGCCGTAAGGAGCGGATTGTGGTTCAATTAACGGGAGTCGAATTAAGCTGTTGGGTAAGGAAAGAGTGAGAGAGATTTCCTTCTCTCAAACTTCCCTTATCCTACCCCAACAAGTATGAACTACTCACACATCATGATACGGAAAAATAAAACAAAACAAAAGAGGAAAATAGAAAGAAGGAGATTAGAAGAATACGACTAGCTATTTGCGACCTCACCTTGGCGAGGATCGATCGTAAGCATCATTGTCGTATTAAGGATAAAGAAAAAGAGAGAAGAAAGAAACAACAAGAAAATAACAACAACTACTTAACAAATTAAAATTACAACAATTAACAAGATAAAGAGACAAGCATGATAATAAATGGTTCTTCTTTATTCATCACTCTTCACGCATAAGCTCACTACAAGTTTCAATGGAGAAGAGGTGAGAAGAGGAAGAAGAAACACACTAAACTTAGCAAAATGAAAATACAAGCATGGACCCCTTCCTTCTCAAAGTTCTGGGCTATTTATAGGCTGGAGAATGGAAATCTAGGGCAACCACCAGAACACATATACAAAGACAAAAATACCCCTAAAAATGGTCAACTGCCGCCACCATATGGCCGCGGATCCGCGGCCTAGACCCCCTATTGGCCGCGGATCCGCGGCCCTTTGGAGGAGTTGGGCTCTCGTCTTTTTTGGGCTTTCCTGGTTTGATGTCCCCTTTATTCTGGTACATGTATTTTCTGAAAATACTTTCACATTTCTTCCAGAATTTCAGTTGAGGGAAAGGTGGACTTTTGTCAAGATTTTCTTGAGCTCCGCGTAGATTTCTTGGAACTTGTTGTTGCCATTGAGCCTTGTGCATGAAGGTGACAATCGATTTGCCATTTTGTCTTCCTAAACTGGTATCTGGCAACATACGGATGAAGAGCGGAGACCGTGTTTTATCTGTGGTTGGTAGGAACCCGGATTTTTTCGTGTTTTCCATGAATTTCACCGTTTTAGAACCGAGAACCTGTATCCTGCAATTGACTAGCAAACACGGCTCAAGAGTATCTACCGATATGCAATGTGATAAAAATTGGGCGGTATGAAAATGTAAAAATCTGATATGAACAAATACCCCCAAACTTATCATTTGCTCGTCCCGAGCAAAGCCAAGTTATTCACAAAAAATTTCCTAACCTCACTTTCGCAGGGAACGCGATTGCACTGAGCATGTGCAACAAGCCGTTAAACCTCTAGGTGTCCCTAGTAGGAGGAGTGTTGTCTCCTGAGGGTTTTCAGCGGATACTACCCACAAAATCCGGTCAAGTTGGTTTTGTAAAATAACTAAGATTCAAACCCTAAAGTTTTGTTTTAGAAAATAACAATTCTATAATCCTAAGTCTAGACTATCGAACCTTTATTTTTCACACCTCGCTTCTTATTTAACTACAGATTTATATGTCTTTACGTGCAGTGCAAATAGTGTCGTTAAGTTCCAGAAGGATCGATTAAAGTCATCATGTCGCACAATAAAGCCCAGATAACAATTTTAAAAGGATCACATAAATTTTATAAAGAGTTAAGCATTTTTCAAGTTTCGTTTTCCAGTAAGGTTTCAACTTCAGAATTTCTATCTTCCTTAACAGGAAACTAAGTCGTATTTTTCATTCCACCTTTTTCTTGTTTTCATTTCATACACACCTCTGTGAACGTGCAATAGTCTTTATCATAGAGTAAAACCTTCATATCTCCGCTAAATTTTTTTATAAAAGCCTGTCTTTTATCAAGATTATTCTCACACAAAGAACCGTTATGAATTTTAACTCGGAGAGAACACTTGCTTGACTTTGTTTTAAACTGGACTTTCTAGGCTTCTTAGCGAGCTTTGGGCCAATGCACCCAAACCAGTTGGTTTTAGGGCATTAGGTGTAGAAACACCCCGGCGGACTTAATTACTCAAGTTACCTAGGTCCAAAAACAAAAGACAGTTTGGCGTGAAAATCAGATGATTTAATACGAACGGAGATATAACCGGCAGTTCAATTATTTTTTTTGGATAAAAGACGTGTTTAGTGGGTTTTGGTGTGTAATCATTCTAATCAAGTTTCGGATGGGTTATTTTTCAGACTTAGTTCCAATTACGGTATCAATAACATTCCTTCATATTCGCTTTACTTCATAAAAAATTCTTGACATTACTTATTTCAGAACAAACCTATTTGATCCTCAGAAAATCATTTATCTGTTTAAAAGTTTTTCAACATAAAAGACTTGTCATCTAATTCCCAAAAACTCACGACACGTGTAGTGTGATGTAAAGACGTATATCAGCTATAGTTAATTTCAAAGGAGAGTTATCTTTCAGGTTTTCAAAATCTAAACATAAGATTTAGTTATTCTTATTTTTTCAAACAAAACCGTCGAACTGTTGAATCAGAGTTCTTCCACTAGCTAACTTGACAGAAAAGTTTTTATATTTTTAGAAAATTTTCAGATTTTTATGGATTTTATGGATTTTAATATGCAGATGCAAAATATACATATGAATGCGAAGGTAAGAAATGCGTACCGAGCGTACCCCCAAACTTAAACTGGACAGTGTCCTCACTGTCATTGCATGAAGAGATCATTTGAAGGGTCAAAATTGTCGGTTAGTGATAAATTTTTTTTTTTTTTTTTGTTTTTAAAGAAAAGAAAAAGAATATACACACATATATACAAAATGGTTTGTACACACCCCCAAACTTATTTGGAACAGTGTCCACTGTTCTTGGCTGGATAACCGAAGTTTGGAGGTAGGCAGAGGAAGATCATTCAGGGTAAACCGGCTCCTGTAAGAACAGGAGCTCCTCTGTTGGTTCGGCGCTAAGGTACGGTTTGCATCTGTGTCCGTTTACTTTGAAAAGTGAACCGTCCTTTGGATTTTCCAAATCCACAGCGCCCTGCGGATACACATTCCGCACAAAATACGGCCCTTTCCAGCGAGATCTGAGCTTTCCAGGATGGAAGTGAAGTCGGGTGTCGTAAAGCAGTACCTGCTGACCAGGTACGAAGGTTTTGCGCAAAAGGTGTTTATCATGAAACACCTTCGTTCGATTCTTAACGACAACCGCGTTATCGTAAGCCTCATCCCTAAGCTCGCTTAGTTCGTTCAACTGCAGCTTCCGATGGCTGCCCGCATCCTCAAGAGACAGATTCAGCTCCTTTATCGCCCAAAATGCGCGATGCTCTATTTCGACAGGTAGGTGGCAGGCTTTTCCATACACAAGCCGATAGGGAGACATGCCAAGGTCGGTCTTATAAGCGGTTCGAAATGCCCAAAGGGCATCAGTGAGTTTCAGCGACCAATCCTTACGGTTCTTGGAAACCGTCTTCTCCAGTATCTGCTTGATTTGCCGATTTGAAACTTCGGCCTGCCCGCAGGTTTGGGGGTGGTAGGGCGTAGAAAGCTTATGATTAATGGAATATTTCCGCATCAAGGCCTCGAAAGTCCTATTGCAGAAATGACTTCCATTGTCGCTAATGATCGCTCGGGGGTGCCCAAAACGAGAGAAAATGTTTTCTTTAAGGAACCTAACGACAACCTTGTTGTCGTTAGTTCGGCTGGGCACAGCCTCGACCCATTTAGAGACGTAATCAACAGCTAGAAGGATGTACAAGTTCCCAAAAGAGCTGGGAAACGGCCCCATGAAATCTATCCCCCAAACATCGAAAATCTCCACAACCAAGATCGGTTGGAGCGGCATCTCGTTCCTCCGGGATATCCGGCCCATGTGTTGGCACCGGGAGCAAGTCTTGCAATAGTCATGAGCGTCTTTGAAAAGTTGTGGCCAGTAGAAACCACATTGCAAGATCTTCTCAGCTGTCTTTCTGGGGCCAAAATGCCCGCCACATGCTTGGTCGTGGCAAAATGACAGCACACTCTTGAATTCCTCATCAAGGACACACCGACGAATAATCTGGTCGGGACAGTACTTGAACAGATAGGGTTCGTCCCAGTAAAAGTGCTTTACTTGGGATAAGAAGCGAAGTCTGTCCTGACTCGACCATTCAGTCGGTAGTAATCCTGTGGCCAAATAGTTCACAATATCTGCGAACCAGGGTTCGCATGATACTGTCAAGAGCTGTTCATCCGGGAAAACGTCGTTGATCGGAATTGGAAGCGAAGGCGAAGAAGGAAGTCATGAGAGATGGTCGGCAACCACGTTTTCACATCCCCGTTTGTCCTTAATGACAAGGTCAAACTCTTGAAGCAAGAGGATCCAACGTATTAACCGAGATTTTGCATCTTTCTTCGCAAAAAGATGGCGCAGAGCAGAATGGTCAGTGTAGACAATGACTGGAGAGCCGATGAGGTAGGGCCTGAACTTTTCTAAAGCAAATACAACAGCTAAGAATTCCTTCTCAGTTGTTGTATAATTGAGTTGGGCGTCGTTCAGGGTTCGGCTAGCATAATAGATTACGTGCGGCATTTTGTTGATGTGTTGTCCAAGGACAGCACCAATGGCAAAGTCGGATGCATCGCACATAATCTCGAATGGGTGCGTCTAGTCAGGTGAAGAAAGAACGGGAGCAGAAGTGAGTGAGCGTTTCAATGACTCGAATGCAGTCACACAGCTCGAGTTGAAGTCGAAAGGCGTATCCTTAGCCAGCAGAAGAGTCAAGGGCCTAGCAATCTTGCTAAAGTCCTTGATAAACCGTCTATAAAAACCGGCATGGCCAAGGAAGGCTCGGATATCTCTGACGCATCGGGGAGGAGGCAGATTGGAAATGACCTCAATCTTTGCTTTGTCAACCTCTATGCCATTTTGCGAGATGATATGTCCTAAGACAATACCTTCGCGCACCATGAAGTGGCATTTCTCCCAGTTCAAAGTGAGATTCTTGTCCTTACATCGGGTAAGGACAGCGTCAAGATACAGCAAACACTCGTTGAAGGAATCGCCGAAGATGGAGAAGTCATCCATGAAAATCTCCAGAAATTTTTCCACCATGTCTGAGAAAATTCCCATCATACACCGCTGGAAGGTAGCGGGCGCATTGCATAACCCAAAGGGCATGCGACGATATGCAAACGTGCCGAAAGGACAAGTGAAAGTGGTCTTGTCCTGGTCTTTTTCGGCGATGGGGATTTGATTATAGCCGGAGTAGCCATCAAGAAAGCAGTAGTACTCGTGTCCGGCCAATCGTTCAAGCATCTGGTCAATGAAAGGTAGCGGAAAGTGGTCTTTCCGCGTTGCGGCGTTGAGTTTCCTGTAATCAATGCAAACTCGCCACCCAGTTTGGGTGCGAGTAGGGATTAACTCGTTCGCCTCGTTAGTGATGACCGTGATGCCCAACTTCTTGGGGACAATATGAATGGGGCTAACCCACTGGTTATCAGAGATAGGGTAAATGATACCACTATCTAGACATTTTACGATCTCCTTCTTCACAGCCTCTTTCATGACTGGATTGAGACGTCTTTGTGGATCCCGGGCTGGTTTGGCATCATCCATCATATGAATGTGATGCTCAACGATCAGGGGACTAATCCCCTTGATGTCCGCCAGGGACCAGCCAAAAGCTTGCCTGTTGCTGTGCAAGACAGCGAGAAGGGCTTTCTCTTGCTCGGGAGCTAGAGAAGCCGAGATGATGACAGGGAGGGTCTCGTTCTCACCTAAGTAAGCATACTTAAGGTGAGACGGCAACGGCTTGAGTTCGAGCGTTGGAGGTGAAACGATGGAAGGCAAGACTGGTGCAAAGGTCTCGAACTCAAAAGACTCCAGCAAAGGTTCAAAGCGAGTGTAAGCAACCGAGTTGGATGGTTCAGGTAACTCATCCGGAAAGTCGAAGGATTCAAACTCGGGTTGTGCACGGCTAAGATCGTTTGAAAACGTGAAACACTCGTAGTCGTTGTCGGGCGCAGAAACAACAGCAGGTTCGAAGAGAAACGCACTAGTGGCGTCAAGATTATCGTGATCAAACAGAAACTCCTCGAATTCACACTCTTCTGGGGTGATCTCCTGGATCGAGCAGACATCCAGTATATGAGCATTAGGTTCGGCGGGCTGATTCCCCAACCTAAAAATGTTGAGTTCAATCGTCATATTTCCAAAAGAGAGGTTCATAGAACCATTGCGACAATTGATCACAGCATTTGAGGTTGCGAGAAATGGGCGACCGAGTATCACCGGAATTTGATTCCGGGGGTTAGCTACAGGCTGTGTGTCTAATACAATGAAGTCAACGGGGAATATGAAGTCCCCGACTTTGATTAACACATCCTCTAGCTTACCCCTAGGGTGGGTGATCGATCGGTCGGCCATTTGGAGAGTGCGGTGCGTGGGTTTCAGCTCTCCGACGCCTAATTGCTCGTATACTGAATACGGAAGCAGGTTAACACTGGCACCAAGATCTAATAGTGCGCGGTTGATGTTCTTATCCCCAATAGTAATTGAAATCGTAGGACAGCCAGGGTCCTTCCGTTTTTGTGGTAAAGATTGGGTAAGGGCATCACTCACAGCACTAGCCAAGAAAACTTTCTTGGGTACCTGAGACTTCCTCTTTTTCGTGCACAAGTCCTTTAAGATTTTCGCGTAAGACAGGACTTGTTGGACAGCATCTAAAAGAGAAATGTTAATGTTAACCTGCTTGAATAACTCCAGAATCTTCTCTATTTGAGGATTTTGTTTGTTAGACCTCAACCGGTTTGGAAATGGAACGTTTTGAAAATTGGTTGAGTCTAATGCTGGAGGAGGAGATTGTGGAGTTGGAACGGATCCCAGAATAGGTGTCTTCGTGGAGTGAGAAGTGGGTCCGTTCAGAGCAGAAGAAGAGGGAGGGGAGCCTTGTGAAGGACGGAGAATAGGCTCAGAAGTCGAAGAAGAAGAAGAAGAAGAAGAAGAAGCGGCCGGGGTGTCATCGTTGATCCGTTTGCCAATGTTGTTTTGCAGCATCCTCCCCGATCTCAGTGCAGTCACGGCACTCACATTATGGTTTTGTTGTTCAAGAGCAACATGTGCATTATGTGGGTGACCGAGATTTGGAAGTGGCTGGGACGGGAGCTTCCCCTTCTCTCGCTCGCTTAAGGCCGCGTTCAGCTGTGCAATCTGGGCCTCGATGGTCTTGATGCTTTGCCCGTGTGCGGCAGTGTGTTGCACTAAAGATTGAATGGAAGACTGGATGTTGGCGGTGGATTGAGTCGATTGTTTAACAAATGCCTCCAGACTTCGTTCGAGCGAGGAAACCTTATCGTTGTTTGACGGAACAAAGTTGTTTGGTGGAAAAGAATTGTTGGGTGCAAAGTTGTTCGTCTGATTTTGGAAAGGTTGGGGTTGGAAGGGCTGCTGATATTGATGTTGAGTTTGTTGTTGCGCTTGTTGTTGCGGTGGAGGGGCCCTTTGGAAATTGTTGCCCTGGAATTGATTCTGATTCTGATTCCAGGCGAAATTGGGGTGGTTCCTCCAACCGAGATTGTAGGTGGAAGAGTATGGATCATTCCTCGGTCTTTGCTGAAATGCAGCATTGACCTGATCCTGTCCTTGCGAGGGTGGATTGTAAGGACACTCTTCGGTCAAGTGAGAAGGATCGGAACAACAAGCGCAGATGGTATGAAGGGGGAGAACAGGGGCAGGAGCAGGAGCAGAAAATTTGCTCTCTATCGCTTCAAGCTTTCTTGTTATTGCAGCCATTTCAGCTTTCATTGCAATAGAGACATCAAGTTGGTGGATTCCTACCCTAGACTGATCGGTAGAAGTGGAGATAGAAGAAGAAGAAGTCGGTCTGGTGCTCTCCCACTGTAGCGTTTGCTTCGCAAGGTCGTCAAAGAACTGCCACGCTTCCTCGTCAGATTTCGATAGGAAGTGGCCCTGACAGATGGTTTCCAACAACTGCTTCGTTGCTGGGTTCAGTCCCTCGTATAAGGTTTGGCAGAGTTGCCATTTCTCTATACCGTGGTGGGGACACTGAACAAGAAGGTCTTTGTATCGGTCAAAGCACTTCCAGAAGGGTTCAGAAGGAAGCTGGGAGAATTGGTTGATTTCATTTTGAATTCTTGCGGTTTTATGATTCGGATAGAATTTTTTCAGAAACGCTTTAACAAACTCGTCCCAGCTGGTGATTGAGTGGGAAGCGGTGCTATACAGCCATTTTTCAGCAAGATCGCATAAAGTGAACGGAATGACCCGTAGACGTATAGCATCGTCCGACAGTTGGGTGGTTTTCATCATGGCACAGACGTTTTGAAATTTGTTGATGAAGATATAGGCATCTTCAGATTCAAGCCCATGAAAACGTGGAAGCATGTTGATGAAGTGGGGCTTAATTTCAAAGTTGTCCCCATTGGCCGGAGGAAGAGAAAGGCAGGTAGGAAGTGCAGAACGGGTGGGATAGAAACGATCCTGGAGCGCGATTCGCTGCGGCGCTACAACAGGCGGAGGTGGTGGGAGATTGGTCTCCATAGGAGGTGGAGCCAATCCAGCGGTGGTCAAAGAGATGTTCGGATTAAATCCCGACATCGCGGAAGAAGAGGTTGGTGAAGGTGAAGGTGAAGATGTATGAACAGAATTCCGGTCAACGTCGGAGTTGGCCGGAAAAGGAAGGGGTGAAAGAGGAGTGGACGGAGTATCGACTTCGGAGTCGATCGCGTAGTCGGTAGCGACTAACGTAACGCGGACTAGACGGGCGCTAGTGTCCCGAGTCCAAGCGGACATACACTAAACGAGTTTAGTATAGTCAAAGCGGAGAAGGTGAGGGTAAGAAAACGTCAATGGAGAAAGGCGATGGGTGGTGGGTGAAAATGGATTTGGCGACAAAAGGGCAAGTTTTTGTAAAAGTTTTTGATTTTTTTCTTTCTTTTTTTTAGAAAGATTTTTACAGAAATATGTACGGATATACGGCTTAAGCAATCACAAACAAGATATGCACAATCACACCGAGATCTAGGGTAACCTAGGTCTACTAGACCTGCTCCAGAACTTGATTGTCGAAGTTAAACAGTGCCGAGAAACGGGCTTAAAAATACACTGATTACGAGGCCAGGTAAGTGCAGAGATAAGGGGAGGTTGTCCAACGCTTTCGCGAAGTTCCTTAATTAAATAACCCTTTCTCTTTCGGCGGTTGCGCCTTTAACACTTTCCTAGACACCCCGTAAACAATATACCGTTAAGCGAGGTTCTAAACACGGTTTATGTTCTCCTAATGAGCGCGAAGTCCTTAGGGCTGAAGTCTAGTATTTTTTAATTTACAATGGACAATGCATATGCTTTTGTGATTTTTGGGGTCCTGGGAAGGGTGATGAAATCCCCACCCAATCTGAATTGGTTTCAAGCCCCTTAAGTCCGTATTAAAGGAATGCAAAGCAGTAACAAATCAACTGCAAACAATTTTTTTATTTTGCGGCGCAAAGAATCCTGCACAAGAACAGTTTATTGGAAGGGGGAGAAGAATTTGCGCAAAGAAGGCTGCAGAAAACACAGTTCAGTGGAGCTCAGAGGAGTGGGGAGGAGAACAGAGACTTACCCAGAGATTTTGGGGCCCTGAAGCCACTAAATGGCCGCGGTTCCGCGGCCAAACATGTGCTTAGGCCGAGGTTCCGCGGCAATATGGTGGTCTTGGGCCTTGAAATTTTGTGGAGATGCTGGTCTGTGTCTCCTCTGGTTGTCTGGATGTCCTGAAATTGGATTTGCTCACTGCAACTGCTCCAGATTTTGACAGTAGACCGTTTGTTCCGTTTTGGTCCGTCGCGGTGTAGCCGCGAAATGTGGGTCTATCTTCCCACGTCTTTGGCACTGTACTTGAACTCCGTATTTTCAACGTCTTGGCCACTGAACTCGAACCTTGTATTTCCCTGCACACTTGCACAAAAGCTAATCAAAAATAACAAGATGATTTTTTTTTTACAAAGTATATTTTTTTTGTTGTTTTGTTTTTCGGTTATATTCACAAGTTAACCCGAAATTACACAAGGAAATAAACTACCGTCTCCCCGGCAACGGCGCCATTTGATTGTTAGAAGTTCTGCGTGTTCAAGTTCTAGTTTAAATACCGCAATCAAGACGGTTTCGCTTGTAGCTAGCCGGTTGAGTACGGGTCGTCCGCAGGGAGATGGGAGTCTTTTTCTATGTGCTTTAACGAGTTAAGTCCGGTTTTTCAGATTTTGTTTGTGATTATCTAAGTGTTAAGTTGATATTTAAAGAGAGCTTGTTAGGGTTAGGATTAGGTTAGTTTGAGTTAGGAGTCTCCACATCTTTCATTGCCCCTCCTAATATCGGTGTTACGGTAATCGGCAACAACGGGGATTAGCACGACTAGGAAGGAACTTGCGAGTATAAGCTAGGCTTTCTAACGCATAAGTTCTTCCTTTTGGTGCTTGTCCGTCCGTTCTTGACTCTTAGCCATAACCTCCGGTTAATTCAACCACAACCGGTCTCACTACGGAATCACCGCTATCATGTAGGATAGGGTGCCGTAAGGAGTGGATTATGGTTCAATTAACGGGAGTCGAATTAAGCTGTTGGGCAAGGAAAGAGTGAGAGAGATTTCCTTCTCTCAAACTTCCCTTATCCTACCCTAACAAGTATGAACTACTCACACATCATGATACGGAAAAATAAAACAAAACAAAAGATGAAGATAGAAAGAAGGAGATTAGAAGAATACGACTAACTATTTGCGACCTCACCTTGGCGAGGATCGATCGTAAGCATCATTGTCGTATTAAGGATAAAGAAAAAGAGAGAAGAAAGAAACAACAAGAAAATAACAATAACTACTTAACAAATTAAAATTACAACAATTAACAAGATAAAGAGACAAGCATGATAATAAATGGTTCTTCTTTATTCATCACTCTTCACTCATAAGCTCACTACAAGTTTCAATGGAGAAGAGGTGAGAAGAGGAAGAAGAAACACACTAAACTTAGCAAAATGAAAATACAAGCATGGACCCCTTCCTTCTCAAAGTTCTGGGCTATTTATAGGCTGGAGAATGGAAATCTAGGGCAACCACCAGAACACATATACAAAGACAAAAATACCCCTAAAAAATGGTCAACTGCCGCCACCATATGGCCACGGATCCGCGGCCTAGACCCCCTATTGGCCGCGGATCCGCGGCCCTTTGGAGGAGTTGGGCTCTCGTCTTTTTTGGGCTTTCCTGGTTTGATGTCCCCTTTATTCTGGTACATGTATTTTCTGAAAATACTTTCACATTTCTTCCAGAATTTCAGTTGAGGGAAAGGTGGACTTTTGTCAAGATTTTCTTGAGCTCCGCGTAGATTTCTTGGAACTTGTTGTTGCCATTGAGCCTTGTGCATGAAGGTGACAATCGATTTGCCATTTTGTCTTCCTAAACTGGTATCTGGCAACATACGGATGAAGAGCGGAGACCGTGTTTTATCTGTGGTTGGTAGGAACCCGGATTTTTTCGTGTTTTCCATGAATTTCACCGTTTTAGAACCGAGAACCTGTATCCTGCAATTGACTAGCAAACACGGCTCAAGAGTATCTACCGATATGCAATGTGATAAAAATTGGGCGGTATGAAAATGCAAAAATCTGATATGAACAACGAGCAAGGAGACCGAGAAAGCTCGAATACGAGCTGTTGGTAGTTTTTTTGGTGAAGGTGGGATGTATTCAGGGAGGTCTCCTGAAAGGTCGGATACGTTCCTCACGACAAAGTCCTGAGGAATTCTCCTAATACAACTCATTTATTCCACCTCCATAGCCTTCAGGACACGCCACCCCCACATGTCGTAATCTGAGGAAATACCACTTGTAAGCATCATCAATACCCGATATTATGCATTATGTTTGTCTTTGTGCAAGATTTCAATCTAACCTTAAAAAAAGTCATTTGATTGTTGTTAAGCGCATAATTAGATATCTTAAGGGTAAATAAAACCTAGGCTTATGGTATCCTAAAGATGATCACTTTGATCTAACAAGTTATTCAGATGCAAATTGTGCAGGGAGTCAGGTTGATAGACGAAGCACGAATGGGACATGTCAATTTTTAGGATATTGCCTAATGTCATGGTCATCTAAAAAGTAGAACTCTGTAGTTCTATCAACCACTGAAGTGGAATATGTAGCAGCCGGAGTATGTTGCGCTCAAGTATTATAGATGAAAAATACATTACTATATTATAATCTAAAAATTGATCATATTCCTATCATGTGTGACAATACAAGTGTTTCCCCAATCAGAGCAAAGCTCTGTTCAAATTCCAAGGTTTGAAATGAAGCGACGCTTCTACTCCTCCTAATCAGAGTAAAGCTCTGTTCAAGTTCCAAGATATGGAATGAAGAGACGCTTCCTTTCCCCTCAATCCGAGCAAAACTCTGTTTCAAAATTCAAAATTTAAATTGAATCAACGCTTCAGATTCCGCGCGCTGCGCACTGTGCGCCACGTGTCAAACACGGGTGCGCTAGCGCAGTTGCGCCGCGCTCTGCGCTGCGTGTCACGTGTCAAACACAGGTGTGCTAGCGCAGTTGCGCTGCCCTCTGCACTGCGCGCCATGTGTCGAACGTAGGTGCGCTAGCGTAAGGTGCGCCAGTGCTGGGATTAAAAATTCCCCACCGTCAGATCAAATGATGTACTAATAATAAATTATTAATTAATCAGAACTAAAATTCTGTTATGGAAAGATTTTTCAATCTTATTAAAACAAGAAAATTATCTTCTGTAAAACAGAAGCCTTAGAATCAAAGATCAAACGGTGGGAAATATTCCCAAATCAAGCAGAGAAAGATCTTTTAAAACTGATTTAACAAATCATTTGGCCCTATATAAAGGACCTTAGACTTCAAGTCTAAGGAGAGATAGAGATACAGAATACAGAAAAAAAAAGAAAAAACCCTCTGCAAAAAAGAGCAAACTCTTAAGAAAAAGAAGATTTTTTCTTCATCTTAAAGGTAAAGAACTATGTTCTTGAATAACAGAGATGAATCCATTGCATAAAAAAGAAGTACCATCTTCTAAAAAGATCTTAGATCTATAAAAAGACCAAGGTCTTTTGATTTAAAAAGAAAAGATCAAAAGATCTAATCATAAAAAATAATAAACAAAAGAAGTAAAATACTTCACTCGCAGATCTTTTGATTTATAAAGGCAGAGCCTTTTATAAAAAACAAGAACTTTTTGTCCTTGGATCTTGAGGCAAAGCCTCCTTTGAAAAACATAAATTTGTTTTTTGATCTTAAAATTGATCAAATGCGCTTTGCGCTACTGAAAAGTGCCTTGCACTCATGAACTGCGCCTTTGCGCTCCTTGGATCGGCGCTCAGCGCCAAAACATACCACGTGTCAACCATAGACATGACCTGCGCTTTGTGCTCCTGAAAACAGCGCATTGCGCTTTTGGGTTGGCGCTCAGCGCCAAGCGCGCCACGTGTTACTCACTGGCGCACCCATAAACTAGCGCAGCGTGCTTATAAATTAAAAGCCCAATGCGCTAACAAACTAGCGCTTAGCGCTAAACGCGACACGTGTCATCTTCGTGTGCGCTACCTGACAGAAGCGCAATGCGCTCTTTAATTGGCGCAAAGCGCCTGGTGCGCCACGTGGCGTGCTGTCAGAACAAACTTTATTTCTGATAAATGCTATGCATTCAATACAAGACAAAAATGTTAGATCCCAATGCCTAGCATTATTAAAAAGGGCCAAACCCAAGTAAAGGCTCAACAGCTCAGAAAAATAAAATGTTAAAACATTTTAATTGGACTTAGCTCAATTTTGGCCATAAGTCATCAACTTGTTTCGAATTGAGCACATCTGCTCTTTCAACCAACTCACCTCGCTTTAAGGGTACATCTCTTCATTCCTTTAATATTCGTCGTTGTAATTCCTCAACGTTTTCAATGAGGTGACGGGTCCCGACAACCACACATTTCACAGACTATGACGTCTTTAATCGGACTGTGAGGTCCTTAAACTCACGGACTATGATGTCCTTAACCTCGACCGTGACGTCTTAAAACTAACATCGGACTGTGAGGTCCTTAAACTCACGGACTATGATGTCCTTAACCTCGACCATGATGTCTTAAAACTAATATCGGACTGTGAGGTCCTTAAACTCACAGACTATGATGTCCTTAACCTCGACCGTGACGTCTTAAAACTAACATCGGACTGTGAGGTCCTTAAACTCGACCGTGACGTCTTAAAACTAACATCGGACTGTGAGGTCCTTAAACTCACGGACTATGATGTTCTTAACCTCGACCGTGATGTCTTTAAACTAACATCGGACTGTGAAGTCCTTAAGCTCACGGACTATGATGTCCTTAACCTCGACTGTGACGTCTTAAAACTAACATCGGACTGTGGGGTCCTTAAACTCATGGACTATGATGTCCTTAACCTCGACCGTAATGTCTTTAAACTAACATCGGACTGTGGGGTCCTTAAACTTATGGACTATGATGTCCTTAACCTCGACCGTGATGTCTTAAAACTAACAACGGACTGTGAGCTCCTTTAACTCACGGACTATGATGTCCTTAATCTCGACCGTGATATCTTAAAACTAACAACGGACTGTGAGGTTCTTAAATTCATGGACTATGATGTCCTTAACCTCGACCGGGACGTCTTAAAACTAACATCGAACTGTGGAGTCCTTAAATCCACGGACTATAATGTCCTTAACCTCGACCGCGATGTCTTTAAACTAACAATGGACCGTAATGTCCTTAAACTAACAATCGACCGCAATGTCACTAAACTAAACAACAGAGCCCAATTGCTCTCTTGTCGGATCTAAACGATCCTGTTAAGTTGATCTTAGTCTAAAATTAGACTAACGTATTCTTAACAAACGTTTAAGTTGATCTTAGTCTCAAATGAGACTAACGTATCCTTAAACCTAAACCCCCAACCCAAATCTAAGAAAGATACGGATTTGGACTAGTCCACGCCCTACGGGCGACAACATAACTTAGTCTCCGTATACAATCCACGGGCAACCAAACACAAAACAAACATCCACGACACGAAGTGACCATCTGGAGAAGGAGAAAGTTGTTACCGCGATGCGGTAGTATAATTAACTGCAGGGGCTTGCGCCTGCAGGGAAGAGCGTCCCCACAATCAAAAACCCCTCAAATGAGGGGAGAATCTGACGAAGTCTGCTACATCGGCCGCATCCGTTTAAACCTTCGATACATGGTACCATAAATCAATTTGGTATCTTCGGAGAGGTGGACGGATAGCACCAATTAGCATCTGCCCCGAAATTCAGGCGAGACATCCGCTGCGTCTCCGCCGCGTCTTTCGGAGGGGAACAACAAGTACCATCCACATGACTAAGAATACCGATCAACACAGTAGAACTAAGCACATAAATATCCGATATCATTTTATTCGTGAGCATTTCTTATTCGGTGACATTATTCTTGAATGTGTTTCTACTAAGTTTCAATTTGCTCACATTTTCACAAAGCCACTTGATTTACAAAGATTTGAGTTTATTCGTCATGAGTTAAATATTTATGTCATATAATTTTTAATGACCGAAATTTTCTGTATTAAATGTTGTTTTTGATGATTTTTTTATTCAAGGGTTTCTAGAGGGGAAAATGTTTTTCACAAAACTATGCTTTCATTCTCATTCCTCCTCATTCTAAGATACACATTATCTCTCCTCCTCCTCTTCTTCATTTAGCATAGAGCAAAAGCATGAGAGAAAATTATGGTGAGATTGCTACACCTCTTGATTTCATAAACTAGCAAGCTATGAAATCATATGAAATCAAGTTGCTTCATAAGTTGCATTGCATTGGTGGAGTTGGAGCTTAAGTTAGGGTTTTCTCGATGTGGATCATTTTCGGCGAAAAGATTGACTTGCAAGCTCAATTCGAAGGTGACGGAGTTTAGCACAGATCTTCCACGATTAGGTGGACATGCTACAAAAATTGTAGTCCCTTAAACTCCCATCTTGTTTTCGCAATTCTAGTAAATGCTTGAACTTGGTTTTATAGAATTGGTTGCTATGTTATTCAAAATTATTGTTTTACACTTCTGCCGGATCCGCATGTGTCGTGACCCTTGCGTCAATTCCAGCAAGGACCAGATCCGCTAGATACTTGGAGATGGAGCATCTGGACTGAGCCAGCGGTGATTTTTTTAATATTTTTATAGGATGTATGTATTATATTTAAGACGTATTGTATATGATGATATGATCCTGATTTTAGAGTGATTTTGTATTGTGTTTGTTTATTTCATTATATATTATGCGTGGAATGTTATTTATATATATTTTTGTATTTGGGTATATGATGTAATGTGTGATATATTATTGTGTACAGGACGGACAAAAAACAGAGACAGTATTTTTTTAAAAAAAAATTAAATGTTTGCCCCTACGGTTACCACCGCAAGGGCAAATTTATCGAGTTCCACCGTAGAGACAAAATATCAGAAAAAACTGATATTTTGTCCCTACGGTGGAACTCGTATGGGCATAAATTTGCCCTTATGCCCTTATGGTGCTAACCATAAAGGCAAGATATTATTATTTTTAAAAAAAAAGATATTTAAAAAACTGATATTTTGGTCTTATGGTTGAAGTTGTAGAGTCTGTAAGTTGCCCCTACGGTGCTCCCCGTAGGGGCAAGATATTATTATTATTTTTTTAAAATAATTGCCCTTACGTTTGAAACTGTAGGGTCATAGACCCTTATGGATTTCTCCGCACGGGCAAATTTATAACCATAGTGGCAGATATCTTTCCCTACGGATTTTTCCCGGAGCAAGCCATATTCGTAGAAAGGCTTGGATTTAGGATTTAGAAAGTAGAGGCAGTATACTGTTAAGAATGAAACGAAACCAAATATTTCAGAGATGAAGCTTGTCATCCACCTAGCTAGCTCATAGTTTCATTTGGTGTTTGTGTATGTACATCTGATTTGTGTGTATAATACCAGCCTTAACTTATGATACAATAGTATGTCATTGTGTATATGTACGTTTATGCATGATGTCTTGATAAAATAATAGTATTTTCCACGTTTAGAAATATAAGGTCTATTAAAAAATCTGCTTGACATCGAGTAAGAATTGAAGATTTGAAAAATAGTTTGTGTAATGCTAACTCCATGAATGTAGCAAAGGTCATCTATTGATGATCTATCTTTTTAGTTAAATAATTCAAAAAATTAAAGATATCTGCAAATTTGTTCTCTTATCAAGATATCCATATCATCACAATTAACTTTTTAAAATGTTTTTTGATTCAAAATTCAAATCTTCATTCCCCCGCTCTCCCTAAATAATTTGGACACCGATATCTAAGTCTTCCCTTTTAATTTGTAGAAATACCTATAAAATTTCATTTAAAATATATATGTATATTTAAATCTTACCATGTAAATTACACGTGCAAAAAAACCATTTCATTTAAAGGAGGATTTGTAAACACAACCACTTAATTCATGTTAATTTGGATACTATTAGACTGAAGATAAAGTTTAAAATAATAGTAAATTTGTTGAGAATTTAAAATTGAAGAGGAATTAATTTATATATTTCTGAGAATTATACATGATTACATATATTAGGATTATGTCAAAATTTATGTATCTAAATCTTATTAAATTTGATCTAAATATTTGAATATTTGATTTGATTTGATTTGATTTTTAGGAATCAATCGAAATTATAACTTTACTCATAGCTATAAATACAAATATTGTTTCTCAAATATTTAGTTTGAATATTATTAGATTAAAAATTAAAGATGAAGTTTAAAATAATAGTTACTTTATTAAGAACTTTAGTTTGAATATGATTTGATTCATGTATTTACTATTTGCTATATAAAAATCATATGGTTATATTTTATAATTAAAAGATAAAATTATGCATGATTAGAGATGTTAGGATTAGGTCAAAATTTATATAGAATCTTGTTGAATTTGATTTAAATATTTGAATATTTGATTTGATTTTCGGGAATCAATTGAAATTATAACTTTCCACATCTTTATAAATACAAATAATTTTTCTCGAATATTTAATTTGCATATTGTTAGGTTAAAGATCAAAGATAAAATTCAAAATAATAGTTAGATTTTATAATTAAAAGATAAATTATATAAGGATTAGATATATTGAGATTAGGTCAAAATCAAAATAAATAAATTATTATCTATATCATTTCAACAAAAAACAACAGTAATTTTTTCTTGTTGAATTTTGTTCTCTTGTCAAAACTAATATTTATGGTATATTTTTAATTTTTATAAACATATAACAAATCGTTATTAGTCGTTCTGTTGTTTTTCTTTCTTTTTTTAAGGATAAAAGCAGGGCGAGTAGCCTACTCATGAAATCTTTTTTTTAGGATAAAAACCGGGCGAGGTGCCCTACTTTATCTTTCTTAAAGAACAGAAAATAAAATCTTTTCATAACAAGAAGAGAGAGAGAGAGATTGTCTAAAATTTCATTTTGTATAATAATTCCAATACGAAATTAGATTCATTGTTCTATTTATATTTGCCTATTTTCTGATATGAGATCTTTTATTCTGATTCCTTCACTAAATTTTTTGTATGTAATCCATTTTTGCAGGAGGGATGGGTCCATAACTGTGAGTGGCCAAAAGAGTAGGAAGTATAATAGAGTTGATCAAATTTCTTAGCACACAATTAAATCTATTAGAATATAAAGAGTTTATTAATTTTTCAAGCACCACGTGCAAAAAACCAAGTATATGTAAATATATATGTGCACGCTAAAGATTAGGGGTGGTAATTGAACGAGCCAGCTCGGGTTCGATTAAGGTTCGGCTCGGTATCAGCTCGTTCAAATTTGGTTCATTTATTAATGAGCTGGACATGAGCCAGAAAGCCTGGCTCATTTATTAAACGAGCCGGACTCGAGCTCAGCCAGGCTCATTCGGTATTGACTCGGGTTCGGCTGGGTTACACAGTTTGAAAAAAACAGTAATATGTAATATATAACAGATTCTATACAACTCTCAGAACACTTAATTCAATTAAATGACAGTATATAAAGTGTACTGAGATAAATATAAAACCCAGCACTTAGACCCATTCAATGCCCTAGATGTTAATGTTTTTTAATTTTTCCATATCTCAAAACCCTGAGTTTTAAGCATTATTGTTAATTATGTGTTTTTCTTGGAAGATACTATTAATATGAGTAAATGAGCTGAAAACGAGTCGAGCTCACAAACGAGCTCTAAACGAGCTTAGTTGAGCTCGGCTCGTGAACTCGGCTCGTTTAGTTAATGGGCCACAAATGAACCGAACATGAGCTGGGCATGTTTAATCGAGCCGGACTCGAGCCGAGCATCTCTAGCTCGATTAACTAAACGAGCCGGACTTGGGCCGACAAAAAGAACCACGAGCCGAACTCGAGCCGAGCTTGGCTGGCTCGAGTTCGGCTCGTTTACACCCCTACTAAAGATTATAATTTTGCGCAGAAACTATTTGTGATAATTAATTGCACTAGTATTTAGCATGTGCGATGCACGTTTGTATATTTTAACATTGCAAAGATTTCAGATATTTTAAATAGAATTAGTTAAAATAATATGGATTTTAAAGATTTTTCGCTTGATTTTTATTTTTTAAAAATTTAATAAGTTACCTAACTTAAATAATTTTTAAAATCATTATTATCTTAACTAAAAATATTTAAGATATTTTTCAAACAAAAAATAAAGTGATTTAATCTAAAATCTAACAAATTTCTTTTTTCTATATCTTATGAATTTAATTATATGTATTGCATGTGCCATAATAAGTTTGCACGTGCCATAATAAGTTGGCACGTCATCGCTGCTTTAGTGGCAGCTAATTAGAGGGGTTTCTTTTGCACGTGCTCTGTACACCTCTCATTTGGCATTTATATAGTAGAAATTAGACAAGGTTTTTCAATGGGCCGGGTCGAAACCCAGACCTGGCCTGGACCTACTTTTAAAATCCGGGTCCGGTATAAGTTCTTCTCAACCCAGACCCGACTCATACCCAACTACTTAATAAATGGGCCAGTTCTGGATTTGTTTGGATCGTACTCGTTTAGACCCGACTCACAGATCTTATATATAATTAACTAATGTAAACCTAACATATATGAAAATAACGTAGTTCTTAGCTTTTAATTTTCTCTCGGTGTCTCTCATCTGCATCTCTCTTTATTATTTCTCTACCATTGCACCATCCATACCTCTCCATCCTTGTTGTTAGGAATATGTATGCCCTAGAGGCCATTATTGATAATATATTGGATGCTTGGACATATATATAGAGGACTTGAGACTGATTTAGAGAGGGCTCGCATACAAGGGATACCCTATATTTTGGAAGACGGGTCAATTATGTATACGATGTTATGTACCAGACCATATGTAGTTTACTCACTAGGTGTAGTGAATAAGTATCGAAAAGATCTTTGGGAAAACCACTGGATAGGTGAAGAACATTCTTAAGTCCTTGAGAAGGACTAAAGAGATATTCTTGGTGTATGGTAACGGTGAACTCCAAATGGAGTCCTTTACCGATTCATAGTTCCAGAGTGATAAGGACGACTGAAAGTCGGTCTCGAGTTTTGTCTTCACCCTCAGTGGAGGGACGGTATGTTGGAAGTCTTCCAAGCTATATACCGTAGCAGACTCATTGATAGAGGCTAATTACATCGCTACCAACGATGCTGCCAAAAAGTTTGTCTGGATGAGTAGAGTTCATGAGATGAACTAGGTTCACCATTGGGCATCCAATACATGTGTATTGTGATGACAATGGAGCTGTGGCTTTGGCCTGGGAACCTCAGTCCTGTCAGCGATTCAGACATATTGTTAGACAGTATCACCTGATCAGGGAGATAGTTGATCTCTGGAAGATCGAGGTCAGGAGAGTTGACACAGAGGATAACACAGCGGATCCACTCACCGAGGCCATCCCCCAGATGCTATTTGAGAGACTTTTGGGACGTTGGGTATGAGATACTACAACAACTGGCCTTAGTGCAAGTGGGAGATTGTTAGGAATATGTATGCCCTAGAGGCCATTATTGATGATATAGTGGATACTTGGACATATATATAGAGGACTTTCTTGCTCGACATGATAGTATGCTATCAGGTTACTTTTATCTTAACACAAAGACTGGTATTTATATTGTCTATCTCTTACATGTTGATAAAGTCCTTAGAATATGTACCTGACTACCAGGACTATGATGAGATCATACTAGTGAGGCCAGGGTGGTCCAAAAGTACATCTTTTAATCAGTTCCTAGTCGAGGGAATATCGAAACTAGGGCATCGATGTTCCAGAGTAGACTAGTGTGTACGTTTCTTGTCCCTTAGAGGGCGATGGTTGATCCCACAACCATTGGTGTGTGACATCAAAGATTGTACATAGGTGCTCATTGGAGAATGGGTACACCGAACAGGACTCGACGAGGAC
Organism: Agapanthus africanus; assembly: GCA_030015575.1. Taxonomy (NCBI): domain Eukaryota; kingdom Viridiplantae; phylum Streptophyta; class Magnoliopsida; order Asparagales; family Amaryllidaceae; genus Agapanthus; species Agapanthus africanus. Next base: position 944,498,861 of record CM057338.1, on the reverse strand, counting down.
TCCTATGTGGTAGTATACCTATTGTCAGATAGCAGTCCTCTAGTGACACTGGTACAGGTTAGTCTGTAGATCCGAGATCGTCATAGAGTCTTGTGCGGCTCCCACTGTGCTTTGATTTCCTCCCTACCACGCTCAAAGGAGACGTGCAAACAGGTGGATATTGGGTACAGTCCCGAGTCGTATGGAGGCAATGAGCGATAGGAGGGGTTTCGTCTCTCCCGGTATTGGGGGTTGATGTTGCGCTATGCTTGATTGGCTATAACTGGAAGTCCCTGGCAGGGCTGCTGTCGAGATTTACTGATAAGTGTTATCAGTAGTTTCTCGAACCGTTATGGGCCAAATATCGGCATGACTTATCACGTTACTGGGGACTGGCGTTTACCATCCCTAGACATGATATGCGACGTATCAGACGAAGAGACCGGACTGTAGGTAGTGTTACCGATAGGCTTCATGGAGACTAGGGACAAGCTTGCTTGTTGATCTTCATATAGCTCAATACCCGGGTGGCTGTTATGTCCAGCTAGTACCGCTGACGACTTGTAGGTGACTGATGTGATCACCTACTGCTGGCGTATTGACGAGTCTTTAGAGCCCCACACAGAAGTTCCCTGGTTCAAGCGAAACGAAGTAGGACACATATGTGATATATGTGTGGGCCTGAATAAATACGTGTATGTGATACCGTATTGTAATCTAACAATTATCTGTTATCGGTTCGATTATATGTGATATAACCAGATTGTCGAATCAAGTGTTGATTTGATAATGTGATATACAGATAAATGATATTAGTCGGTCATATGTGATATAATCGGATTATTAAATCAAGTGTTGATTTAATAGTGTGATGTAATTATATTTTAACAAATATCATTAGCTCACTAATTATTCTTCATTATGTGTGTGTGTGTGTGTGTGTGTGTGTGTGTAATGAAGCATGGCTTGATTTTTTATTTTTGAGAAAAATAGAAATGAGGTGTAAATTGAGAACATGGTTGCAAGCATGGGAGTTATATTTGTTTATTCATCTTGACTCACTATTCAAGCATGGTTGCAATTTTATATTACAAAATTCTATGCTTGAATGAGTGGGGGTCAAGAGTTGTCATTCATTCTAAGCACATTCTCAACACTTAGCCATTTTTCTTGAGTTGCTCCCATGGTTGCTCTCTAGCTTCTTCTTCTTCCTCAATGTCATGATTCAAGCTTCAACCCTCACATGTGATGTGAACCATGAAGCTTGAACACAAACTTGTGAGCTTTAAACATCCCCTACTTCACCATCCTACACTTGACTAACGATCGAGTGTAGCATGTTTACTACACTAATGAATTTAGTGTAGAGGTAGCTTGAGTTGGAGGGACATCGCGTGGATCATCTTCAGCACGAAGGTCATCGGAGGAACTTGTCCAAAACCTCAAGTGGGGCCTAGTGGAGTCGCGGGACTACTACATGGAGCATATGAAGTGAAGGACTCGATCTACGAGGGTATATACATCTTTCGCTTCTAGTAGTTAGCAAACCCTAATATTCTAGCAAAGATCTTGTATAGTCTAACTTAGCACCAATAAAAATTTGAATTTGGCATGCTTGATGCCACTTGGAAGCTCATGGTGGTGCTAGGATAAACTTTCATGGTATCAGAGCCAAGCTAGAATATTAAGGTAGGTTGTAGCGACGTTAGAAATCCGCCGTTTTTGCCGCGTAAAAACTGCCGATAAAAACAGTTTCCAAAATGATATTTTGAGTTGTTTGCACACCCCGCGGGCTCACGGTTTGAACCGAGAAGCCGCGGGGTGGAGCGTGCACACCCCGGAGATACCCTGGGGGGACCAGAGGCCGGACCCACACCCTAAGACCACCACAAGGTGGCCTTAAGGGTGGGTGACCCTAAAGCACCCCAACTGGGTCTTCTCGGGTCTGCCTTCCCCTAGGGGCCAATTCGAGGTGGCCCCTGAGGGTGGGTACCCTGTTTACCCCAATCAGAGCAAACCTCTGTTCAAATTCCAAGGTTGGAAAAGAAGCAATGCTTCTGTTTTCCTCCAATCAGAGCAAAGCTCTGTCTTGAAAATTAAAGTGAAAATTAAAGTTAAAATAAATGAACCAACACTTCAAATTTCTTGCGCTGAGCGCAACGCGCCACGTGTCAGGCGCTGACACGTCAGCGCAGCGCCCACGAAGGCGCGCCCAATCAGAGCAAAGCTCTATTAAAAAAAAACAAAAGGAAGCAACGCTTCAGTTGCGTAAGCATTGCACTGCGCGACACGTGTCAGTGCAGATGCGCTAGCGCAGTTGCGCTGCGCGACACGTGTCAGCGCAGTTACGCTGCGCTGTGCGCTGCTTGACACGTGTCAGCGCAGATGCGCTAGCGCAGTTGCGCTGCGCGACATGTGTCAGCGCAGTTGTGCTGCGCTTGCGCTGCTTGACACGTGTCACGCGCTGGGGCATTTGTGCCAAACAGAATTAAAATTCTAGTAAGATCTTTCTGTTCTTGTTAAAACAAGAAGATTTTCTTCTGTAAAACAGAAGCCCTTGGATCAAAAGATCCAACGGTGGGGAAAATTCCCCAAATCACTCAGAGAAAGATCTCTTTAACAAATTTAACTAATTTATGGACACTATAAAAAGGACCCTAGACCTCAATTCAAAGGCATCAACATTTGTGAGAAATCAAGAACTTCAAACAGAGAAAACTCTGAAGAAATTTCAAGAAAAAGGTAAAAACCTTCATAAGATAGAAGAAATTTCTTCTAATAGATCATTGATCTAAGAACAAGATCAATGATCTTCACATAATAAACAGTGCTTTGCACTTTTTATGAACCATTGGTTCTTTGAAATAAGAGAAACAAGAAAAACTTGTTTTCTTTGATCTAAATTAGATCAAGAAAACAAACAGTGCTTTGCACTTTTTTATGAACCATTGGTTCTAAAAAAATTCTCAAATTATAGTGCCTTGCACTTGCAAACTGCGCTGTTGCGCTCCTGGATTGGCGCAACCCACCAGAGAGCGCCACGTGTCAACGTCTGAACCATCTGCGCTATGCGCTTTTGAAATAGAGCCTTGCTCTCTGGAATTGGCGCAACTCACCAGAGCGCGCCACGCGTCTGCAGCGCAAGCGCAGCGTATTGGCGCAGCGCACTGCGCTTGCGTGACACGTGTTAACACCATAAGCGCTTGCGCTCAGTGATTGGCACAAAGCGTCTGATAAATGCAATGCATTTCTTTCGCTAAAGGGCCAGGTCCAAATCAAAAAGGCCTAGTAGGCCTAATTAAATTGCAAAGTAATAAATGAGCAAAGCCCAAAACAGATTGATGCTCTGCATCATTTATAAATGGGCAGAGCCCAAGTAAAATACAAATCAGTGCTCTGCATCCTTTATGGGCAGAGCCCAAACAAAAATAAAAAGTAATGCAATGCATTATTTAAATGTGGGCAGGCCTAGTAGGCCGAAGATAAATAAAGGCGTTGAATATTTTTCAACTGGACTTAGCCCAATCATGGCCGTAAGTCCTCAAACTAAATTGACCGAGCACAGCCGCTCTCCTAAATCAATTTACAACCGGTTCAAGGGTACATCTCCGAGCTCCTCTGACACCTATTGTTGTAATCCTTCAACGACGTCAGAGAGGTGACGGGTCCCGACGACCACACATCAATACGGACTGCGGGATCCTTAAACTCGTGGACTGAAACGTTCTTAAACTAATGATGGACCGAAACGTCCTTAAACTAACATTGGACCACCACATCCCTAAACTGGCGATGGACCACCACGTCCCTAAGCTGGAATAATAGAGCCTCTAAACGCTCTTCTGTCGGATCTAAACGATCCCGCTTAAGTAGATCTTATCCCCAAACAAGGCTAATGTATCCTTAAGTATTTCAACAGACTCCATATTCCCTAATCAACTTCGGTTCAAGGGTACATCTCTGAACTCCTCTGACACCTATCGTTGTAATCCTTCAACGACGTCAGAGAGGTGACGAGTCCCGACGGCCATATATTAAATGGATCACCACGTTAAGTAGATCTTAGTCTTAAACAGGACTAACGTATCCTTAACGAACGTTTAAGTTGATCTTAGTCTCAACACGGCTAATGTATCCTTAAACTAAAACACCAAACCCAAATCTAAGTAAATACGGATTTGGACTAATCCACGTCCTACGGCGACGGCATAACTTAGTCTCCGTATACAATCCACGGGCAACCACAAACAAAACAAACACACACGACATGAAGTGAAATTCTGAAGAAGGAGAAAGTGGCTACCGCGACGCGGTAGCGTAATTAACTGCAGGGGCTTGCGCCTGCAGGGAAGAGCGTCCCCATAATCAAAAACCCTTCTAGCGAGGGGGAAACTGATGAAGTCTGCTACATCGGCCGCATCCGTCTAAACCTCCGATACACGGTGCCATAAATCAACTTGGCATCTTCGGAGAGGTAGACGGATAAAACCATATAGCATCTGCCCCGAATCTCAGGCTGAGACGTCCTCAGTCGCCGCCGCCGTCTTTTGGAAGGGAACAGATTCTAGCACGCCTGGTAGGACATTTTCCTCTTTCCACTCCACACTTCGTGTGTCGTCTTCGCGAACGAATCGCGGTTAGTTGATGGTTGCCTTTGGGTTTCAAGTTACTAAGATTTGGTCTTTTGCCTGGCACAGAAATCAAGCATCAATGGCCTCTAACTGCTCGAATTGCTCGAAGTGCCAATGCAACCGATGCTCCACCTCACCTGGAGGTATAGCATATGGGCCTCAAGCGGCCTCCATCCTGGCCATGCCGGTAGAACAGGTGACCCAGGCCACCACTGGCCTGTTTTTCGGGACCATGATCCCGCCGGCAAGCTTCACCATGCCAATGCCCGTACCAGAAGCGAACAAGAAGTCGGTTTTCGATCGGCTCACTGCTATAACGGCCCCTACCAACGGGTCGTCCAATATCAATCAACTGCCTCTGTCTTTGCCAGGCTGGATCAGAACTCTGATGGGTCCGCCAGGAAGCCCATGAACTCTAAAGTAGCTGTCCCGAGGAAGGAAACAACCGCTGCTCCAGAAGTCGTCAAGGCGGCTTCTCCTGTCAAAAAGTCAGTCTTTTCAAGTCAGTCTATTCCGGCTCCTGCCCCTGCTCGAAGATCTGTCTTTGACAGATTGAATATCGACACTCAAAAGACAACATCAGTCTTTAAGAGGCTGACACCGGCAGCACCTCATTCAGACAGGGGGCAAAAAGAAGCTGTCTCTATCGCCGAGCCAGTCCCAACGGCTCGTCATGCTCGACGTCGCCATTGGCGACGAGTAAGGAAGGCCGGGGGCAACTCCCCTTCAGGGCTAACTCCACCTGCTCCAGTGGTGGAAGTTAATGCTGCTGTTCCAACTGGGAACACCTTTGAACCACTAAGGAGAGTGCGCAAGAACTCTCTGACCGCCACACTGAAAAGATCTCCTCCACCTGCGGAGAGAGTTACGGAAATTAAGCTGGAGCAGCCCCCTCAACGGCTGTCCTAAAAAATATACAAGGTTTGGCGGAGGGTTCAAGACTCCGTGATTGACCCAGGTCACTCTCGTCAACAGAAAAAGGTGAAAGTGCAAGAAGAAAAGGATCGTCCTCTTAAACAGCAAAGGACGACAATCACTAGGGTGCCCACTGCAACAGCCCCTTCAACTTCAACGGCCCACAAAAGAAGAAGGCCGGAGAAAACCCCCATGCCCGCGGCAAATGCCAAAGATGGTGAACCTAAATGCCCTAAGTCCGGGGGCATAACAGTTCATACAGTATACACGGCGTCAGGAAAGGAGGACAGCCGTGCATCCACGGGTCATAGACCGCTTACACGGTCAATGACCAAGGCTCAGGAGCAACAGCAAAAGCTCCAGGAGATGATGAACGCAATGGCCGCACTTACTGGGCCAAAAGAAAGCCCTGAAACGTCCTCGGATGAACGCCAGGAGCAAGAAACTGACGCCGAATTCCTTCGACGAATATTGGAGAAGAAGGATAAAGAGGCTGCTGAACAAGCAGCCAACATAAAGCGTATGGGCCTCCTGTTCCAAGACATGGTAGGGATGATGATCCAGCAGGATCCTCCGGCCGAAGATCCCCCTATCGTCCTTGAAGACGATAGGGGAGAAACGTCAAATCCTCCACCGGTACTGTCAACAGCCAAGGAGGAGGCAATCTCCAAAGCTGACCTAGACGAATACATAGCTCAACAGATCCGGGTTCATCAGGCGACTGAAGAAACCGGTCAGCTCGTAAAAACGGGGCGACCGTATCCGAGCTGGTATGACCAGATCAAGTACCCGTCGGGCTATACCATTCCCAAGTTCCATGTCTATAAGGGGACGAGCAATCCCCACCAGCATGTTGCCCAGTTCAGGGAACTCTGCGGCAACACTGGCGGAGATGATAAACTGTTGTTTCGCCAGTTCGTTGGAAGCTTATCAGATACAGCGTTCGAGTGGTACTCTGAGCTCCTGAACGACTCTATCAAGACCTTCGCGGAGATGGAGCTGTTGTTTACCCAGCGTTTTGCAAGCGCCAGTGACCGCACCCCGATGACGGCACTGATTAACGCCAGGGTAAGGCCAGGCGAAACGTGGGTACAATACGCAACGCGATGGCGGAACCTATGGTCAAAATGCGAACAACGCATAGAAGAGGCATCTGCGGTAGGCATGTTCGTGGGCACTCTCGATCCGCAGGCGACCATCTCGCAATTCATGATGTTCTTCAGGCCGACCACCTTCCAGGCCTTGATCGACAAATTAGCCTAAATGGACCAGATGGGCCATGGACCGTCTCCTCCAAAACCCGATTCTCGAAATGAGAAAGGAAAGGGAAAAGCGAACGTCGTCGCCAATGCTCAAAAACAGCCGAGCAACTCAAAACCGGTCGTTCGCCAAAACAACGTGCGTCCACGCCTATCCCTCGAAGAGAAGCTAGGACGTCCTTACTCGTTTCCTCAGAATAAAACGAGAAGACTATTCGAGCTGGCAGTGCACAACAGACTCATCAATCTGCCGAGTCCAAAGCATCTGTCGCAGTCAGGCGATCTTAATAATCCTAATTATTGCCCTTACCACCAAACGGTAAGTCACCCGATCGAGGGTTGTTTCGTCTTTAAGGGATGGGTCGAGGATCAGTACCGACGAGGCAAGTTTGCGCTGTCTGAAAGCTGGAAGGTGAACCCACCACAGCCGCACTCTCTAAAGAAGACAGACATGCCGGGGGCAACTTGTTCTTTTGTCAAGGACGAAAACGATGGAGAAAATTCATTAGATGAATCCAAAGACTACGTAGCGACTTGTCATGTGATTTCTTATTCACTAACGGAGGATGAGGAGGCTCCTTGCGCTGAGAAACCAATGGCGAACCCTGAGCCGGAGATTCTACAGCCATCAGACGAGTTGATCGATATCTTCCTAAATGAAATTCGTCTGAAAGCAAAAGCCAATCAAGAGCGTGAGATGGCCACACTGGAAAAAGCCAAGGCATTCCCGTCAAATCAAAAATCATCCAATGCGGATAAAAACAAATTCAAGACGAGGAAAAGGTTCGCCAAAGCTCTATCAGTAGGAATGAAGCTACTACCCTCCGAAGAAAATACTCTCGCTGAGGTAGAGATGCACCCTAACTTCTGTTTATGTCATCAGAAGATCATACATCCTACCGAAGACTGCGAATCCCTTAACTGTTAGTGGCAAGGGTATGTCGCTCAAAAGCAACACTTTGACAGGACAAAATGTGAAGCTCGTAGACGTCGAAAAAATGCGATAGATGAGCGCAAAAGAGCCGCCGATGATGGTCATATAGCCGACTCCAAGGGATCACAAATTATCACCTTTGGAAGCGACTCTGACGAAGAAGCTACCCCCAACCCCTACCTCAGGGAGTCTATTTCAAAAACGAAGGAATTAAGGAGCTGCGAGAACGTTCAGCCGTGCAATCGCACGCTATTCGAAAAAAATCTCGGCCCCGTAAACAAAAGATCGAGCAGAAAGGATAAAGGGAAGGGGAAAATGACCCTCATCGCCAACACTCAAGAACAATCGAGTGGCCCAAGACCGGTTGTTTGCCGAAACAACAAGCGGCAACCACTCCAGCAAAAGTTGAAACGTCCTTACTCGTTTCCGCAAGATAAAACAAGGGGACTATTCGAGCTGGCGGTACGTGACAGACTCATCAATTTGCCGAGTCCAAAACGTCCGTTACGGCCAGGAGATGTTAACGCTTATTGCCCTTACCACCAAACGGTAGGTCATCTGATCGAGGATTGCTACGTTTTCAAAAATTGGATTGAAGACCAGTACCAACAGGGCAAGCTCGCGCTGTCCGAAAACTGGAAGGTGAGCCCGCCACAACCACATGCTCCGAAAAAGATGGATATGCCGGGGGAATCATGCTCATTCATGAAAAAGGCCCAATGGACCACTACGTCCTAAAACTGGATGATGGACCACTACGTCCTAAAACTGGATGATGGATCACTACGTCCTAAAACTGGATGATGGACCACTACATCTTAAAACTGGATAACGGACCGAAACGTCCTTAAACCAATGACGGACCGAAACGTCCTTAAACTAACAACGGACCGAAACGTCCTTAAACTAATACCGCAACATCCGTAGGCTGACAAAAAAAAGGGTATGTCCATAAGCAAAACGGGCACGGATGAAAACTCGAAAGGGCTCCGTGAGTAAAAACAGCAGGACTACCGGCGAGTGTTTGTGAAAACCCGAAAAGGCGCAACCTCGTTAAATGACACTTATAGGGTCCTCTAGAACTTGTAAGGAGAAACCACCCACGTAAGATCCTTACGACTCATAAGGGAGCAACACACTTAGAGATCCCCACGATTCCTAAGGAGAAAATACACTTGCGAGATCCTCACGACTCGTCAGGAGAACTTTCTTATGGGACCCTCACGGCTCATAAGATTTGAAAGTCTTAAGTTACAGAGACCTAAACCTGTTCTTAAGCAGCCCCACAACCTCCGATACTGCCCTACAAGTGGTCCAATACTGGCCCTTGCATACAATCCACGGGCGGGAATAAACATTTTCCTAACCAAGTCCCATCCGTGATTGGGGGTATGTACGTATGATGAGCAACCCTTGTAGGTCCTCTCGATTTACAAGGAGAAAACCCTCTTGTAGGATCCTTACGACTTACAGAGGAACATACACTTAGGAATCCTCACGATTCCTAAGGAGAAAATACACCTACAAGATCCTCACGACTTGTAGGGAGAAATACCTTTGTGAGACCCTTACGGCTCATGAAGTCAAAAGCCTTAGTCGACAGGACCTTAACCCTGTTCACTAAGCCACCTTTGTTTGACATCGACAGAGGCAAATGATGATTCGCTCCTGGCAATATCCCAGTTGTAGCGATGCTGATGCCTAAACCGGTATCAAATTCCAAGCCCTTCATGGCAAATGATGATTCGCTCCTGGCAATATTCCAGTTGTAGCGATGCTGATGCTGAGATTGGCGTTAGAATCCAAGTTCTACACTCGCGATAAAAAAAAAATCAGCGAGCCATACATGCATACAAAATAGCCGAAATGATTGGGCAGCTCGCAATAAAAAGCAGCGAGTAAAAATAAAATAAACAGCCGAAATGATTGGGCACCACGAAAAATAGACGAAATGATTGGGCAATCACGACCTTCACGATATAAAGCTGAAATGATAGAGCATCGCGGAAAAAAAATGAATGAAACTCATGCCCTACAGGTGAGATCACATTGATCCCTGTATGCAATCCAAGGGCGCAAACAAAGAGGGAACCATATCTTCCCAACAGGCTCCATCAGAAAGCAAAGCCAAATCTCGACGGTTCATAGACAACCTAGAGACAACCTCGACATTTGTCGCGATGTTCCAGACACAATGTCAACAAACGAAGCAAAGGAAGATCCCTAGCTTCAGGGTTTCAACGTCGCTAACTTAGAGATCACCAACGGCGTTTCTCCTCAGCCTCTCGAGATGCGGATACAACGCCAACAAAAGACCTCACAATCAAAATAAACGGAGCCACGACAAAATCTCAGCTCCACCCCGACGCTCGTCTCGATACAGTAGACAAGATGTCACCCCAGCATTCTTCTTCCAGCAAGGATCAGACGCAACAATCAAAGCAAACGGAGCCACGGCAAAATCCCAGCTCCACCCCGACGTTCGTCTCGATACAGTAGACAAGATGTCACCCCAGCATTCTTCTTCCAGCAAGGATCAGACGCAACAATCAAAACAAACGGAGTCACGGCAAAATTCTAGCTCCACCCCGACGTTCGTCTCGATACAGTAGATAAGATGTCACCCCAGCGTTCTTCTTCCAGCAAGGATCAGACGCAACAATCAAAGCAAACGGAGCCACGGCAAAATCCCAGCTCCACCCTGACGTTCGTCTCGATACAGTAGACAAGATGTCACCCCAGCGTTCTTCTTCCAGCAAGGATCAGACACAACAATCAAAACAAACGGAGCCACGGCAAAATCTCAGCTCCACCCCGACGTTCGTCTCGATACAGTAGATAAGATGTCACCCCAGCGTTCTTCTTCCAGCAAGGATCAGACGCAACAATCAAAACAAACGGAGCCACGGCAAAATCCCAGCTCCACCTCGGCATTTCGTTTTGATACAGCAGACGAGATGTCAACCCAGCGTTCTTCCTCCAACCAGGATCAGACACCACAATCAAACAAACGGAGCCACGGCAAAATCCCTAGTTCCAAACCTCAATGGTTCACTGGCAACCTAGATACAACCGCGATATTCCTCTCGATACAGCAGACGTGATGCCAGCAAAATGAAGCAAAGGCCAAATTCCTAACTTCAGGGTCTTGACGGCAACTCACATAAAACCTGAAAGACTATCGGAGATCATCCCACACCAGCACGGAGTGGTTATGACTCATCGGGGCTCGCCAAAATGAGCCTAACCTCAAGTAAAAAGCGGCATGGCAAATTCCTAACACTTGCTCTTCCGACGGTCAAACTGCCTAGGAAGATTCCTTGAAGACGTCTTGTCCAGCCCCCGAAGGGATCAGAGACACGGCAGTCGCATGGCTACTCGAACAGCACAATTTCCTATCGAGGAATATATCAGCTTATGCGACGGTACGATGGACAAAACCCTAAGTACCATAGACCCTAACGGACTTCTGTCGTAAAGAGCAGAGGTTAAATGCGACGTAAGGATATTCTTGCGAGAAACGCTCGATTCGTCTCGACTTGTGAAGAAATTGATGTCTTTGCGAGAAATTCTTGAGGCGGCTCGACTCGTGAGATAAAGCCTTAGGCAGTAGGCATAAAAGAAGCTTGTTTCCTAAGCACTGGGACCCTGCAAGTCAGCCCAAAACGGTCTCTTGCATATTATCCACGGGTCTCACTCTCCAACGTCGAATTTCGACAAGGAGGGAAACAACCGCTTACAAGTCCTCTCGACTCGTAAGAGAGAAAATTCTTTTATAAGATCCTTACGACTTATAAGAGAAAACACACTTAGGAATCCTCACGATTCCTAAGGAGAAAACCCACCCGCGAGATCCTCTCGATCCGTAGGGAGAAAAGTCTCTATGAGACCCTCACCGCTCATAGAGTTGAAAAGTCTTAGGCAGCAGATCTGAACCTGCGACCTAAGCCATCGCTATCTTTTGGAAAAACTAAGTTAATTGCCAATCGTGATTATCAAGTCAACATGCTGATAATAAGAGAAAGGGAGAAAGCGACAAAGAGAACATCTGATTGGCATTGGATTAAGCATTCGAGACACACTCATTCATGCATGTGCAAAAGACTCAGAGCGAGAAATAAGACAAGCTGAAAGGAGAAATTTTCCATTACAAAGGATTCTTACAATCATAAACAAAAACATTATTCAAATTACTACAATGGAATAACCTCAGATCCAGAGCACGGATTGAGGAATTTAAAAGTAAGGCCATCCAGAGTTCTCCTGGCATTTCTAATGATTCTCGTGCGCAGCCTCTCGTGCTCCTGTGTGTCAAGATCTTCGGCAAGGCCCCCCCAGTCTTCGATAAGCAGCGATTATCGTCGTCTGCTGGAAAATTTGATGCAGGATGTCGATAAGGCTATCCCGCCGCTTCTTCGAAATCAGCCCCGACAGGTACACTGAATGCACCTTGTCTTCGGCATCGTCCAGTGCATTGAGCGGTAAGGCCTCATGAAACCCCGGGAGTGCTCTCCAGATTGCTCCCAGCACGACTTTCAAGAGAGCAGAACGGCGAGGGAGCAGCCAGCCGGTGCGTGCGTTCAGACGACCCATGACCTCTGCACATTGGGCGTCTGTAAACTCTTGATTTTGTTGACGGCCCTGTGCACGGATATCCTCGTAAGTAATGAACTCGTGCAGACTGTATAGATGCACCGCCATAATGCCTGAAGGAAGCAACATTGGAAGATTAGCAATAAGGAAAAGGTATAGGGAGTTAAAACTCCTCGAGAGCAATGCTCTATAGACAGGAGTGACACCTGTCAAAAATCAGTTATGAGGAGAATTTAAGGAAAATCCCCTAAGAACATTGAGAGCCTTGCTTTGGGAAAAAAATGATATAATAATAATATTAGTATTAAATGACATGAAGAACTCTTAAGAGTTCTTGTATATGATTTGGAAGGAGCAAAGCTCCATTAATTAAGAAAATCCAAGGAAAACCTTTTAGAGAGCAGAGCTCTATTAATGGAACCCTAATAGGGTTCCCTTTAGTTCTCTTTAGACCCCTTTAGAGCAAAGCTCTGCTAAGTGAAATCCTAAATGGGTCTTCTTTAGATCAGGGATCTATTGAGAGCAAGGCTCTTAAAATTGATTTAATTTAATCAAAATTAATATTTTTACCTAAAATTCTCTAAAGTTTGAACTTTTAAAAGTGTTTAAACAAGAGAGCAGAGCTCTGAGTTCTGAAAGTAAAATTGTGAAGATGAAAATCATCTAAGGGACTAAAGGTCCTATTTATATGCATCAAATGCCCTTTTAACTTCCAAAAGTTGCCGCGACGGTTGGAATTCGGCCACCGCTGCGCTCACGTTTAGGGCCACGTAAGCGCAACGGTGGAGGGGCATTTGTTTACCCCAATCAGAGCAAAGCTCTGTTCAAATTCCAAGGTTGGAAAAGAAGCAATGCTTCTGTTTTCCTCCAATCAGAGCAAAGCTCTGTCTTGAAAATTAAAGTGAAAATTAAAGTTAAAATAAATGAAGCAACGCTTCAAATTCCTTGCGCTGAGCGCAACGCGCCACATGTCAGGCGCTGACACATTAGCGCAGCGCCCAAGAAGGCGCGCCCAATCAGAGCAAAGCTCTATTAAAAAAAACCAAAGGAAGCAACGCTTCAGTTGCACAAGCACTGCGTTGCGCGACACGTGTCAGCGCAGATGCGCTAGCGCAGTTGCGCTGCGCTTTGCGCTCGCGACACGTGTCAGCGCAGATGCGCTAGCGCAGGTGCGCTGCTTGACACGTGTCAGCGCAGATGCGCTGCGCTTTACGCTGCGCGACACGTGTCAACGCAGTTGCGCTGTGCTGTGCGCTGCTTGACACGTGTCACGCGCTGGGGCATTTGCGCCAAACAGAATTAAAATTCTAGTAAGATTTTTCTGTTCTTGTTAAAACAAGAAGATTTTCTTCTGTAAATCAGAAGCCCTTGGATCAAAGATCCAACGGTGGGGAAAATTCCCCAAATCACTCAGAGAAAGATCTCTTTAATAAATTTAACTAATTTATGGGCACTATAAAAAGGACCCTAGACCTCAATTCAAAGGCATCAAAATTTGTGAGAAATCAAGAACTTCAAACAGAGAAAACTCTGAAGAAATTTCAAGAAAAAGGTAAAAACTTTCATAAGATAGAAGAAATTTCTTCTAATAGATCATTGATCTAAGAACAAGATCAATGATCTTCACATAATAAACAGTGCTTTGCATTTTTTATGAACCATTGGTTCTTTAAAATAAGAGAAACAAGAAAAACTTGTTTTCTTTGATCTAAATTAGATCAAGAAAACAAACAGTGCTTTGCACTTTTTCATGAACCATTGGTTCTAAAAAAGATTCTCAAATTATAGTGCCTTGCACTTGCAAACTGCGCTGTTGCGCTCCTGGATTGGCGCAAGTCACCAGAGAGCGCTACGTGTCAACGTCTGAACCATCTGCACTATGCGCTTTTGAAATAGAGCCTTGCTCTCTGGAATTGGCGCAACTCACCAGAGCGCGCCACGTGTCTGCAGCGCAAGCGCAGCGCACTGCGCTTGCGTGACACGTGTCAACACCATAAGCGCTTGCGCTCAGTGATTGGCGCAAAGCGTCTGACAAATGCAATGCATTTCTTTTACTAAAGGGCCAGGCCCAAATCAAAAAAGCCTAGTAGGCCTAATTAAATTGCAAAGTAATAAATGAGCAAAGCCCAAAACAGATTGATGCTCTGCATCATTTATAAATGGGCAGAGCCCAAGTAAAATACAAATCAGTGCTCTGCATCCTTTATGGCAGAGCCCAAACAAAAATAAAATGTAATGCAATGCATTATTTAAATGTGGGCGTTGAATATTTTTCAACTGGACTTAGCCCAATCATGGCCGTAAGTTCTCAAACTAAATTGACCGAGCACAGCCGCTCTCCTAAATCAATTTACAACCGGTTCAAGGGTACATCTCCGAGCTCCTCTGACACCTATCGTTGTAATCCTTCAACGACGTCAGAGAGGTGACGAGTCCCGACGACCACACATCAATACGGACTGCAGGGTCCTTAAACTCGTGGACCGAAACGTCCTTAAACTAATGATGGACCGAAACGTCCTTAAACTAATGTTGGATCGAGACGTCCTTAAACTAATATTGGACCACCATGTCCCTAAACTGGCAATGGACCACCACGTCCCTAAACTGGAATAATAGAGCCTCCAAACGCTCTTCTGTCGGATTTAAACGATCCCGCTTAAGTAGATCCTAGCCCCAAACAAGGCTAACGTATCCTTAAGCATTTCAACAGACTCCATATTCCCTAATCAACTTCGGTTCAAGGGTACAATTCTGAACTCCTCTGACACCTATCGTTGTAATCCTTCAACGACATCAGAGAGATGACGAGTCCCGACGGCCATATATTAAATGGATCACCATGTTAAGTAGATCTTAGTCTTAAACAGGACTAACGTATCCTTAACGAACGTTTAAATTGATCTTAGCCTCAACACGGCTAACGTATCCTTAAACTAAAACACCAAACCCAAATCTAAGTAAATACGGATTTGGACTAATCCACGTCCTACGGGCGACGGCATAACATAGTCTCCGTATACAATCCATGGGCAACCACAAACCAAACAAACACACACGACAGGAAGTGAAATTCTGGAGAAGGAGAAAGTGGTTACCGCGACGCGGTAGCGTAATTAACTGCAGGGGCTTGCGCCTGCAGGAAAGAGCGTCCCCACAATCAAAAACCCTTCTAGCGAGGGGGAATCTGACGAAGTCTGTTACATCGGCCGCATCCGTCTAAACCTCCGATACATGGTGCCATAAATCAACTTGGCATCTTCGGAGAGGTAGACGGATAAAACCATATAGCATCTGCCCCGAATCTCAGGCTGAGACGTCCTCAGTCGTCGCCGCCGTCTTTCGGAAGGGAACATACCCCTCCCCCCCCGAGGCCTCCCATTCGATTGTTAATTTTGGGATCTTTGCTTTCGCGAAGATTCGGGCGGGTTTCGAGTTTGTTTCGACTTCCGGATTGGCTTAAAACGATCGGTTTTGGAACTTTAGCTCACTGGATTTTTCATGTCTTGGAAAAATTGGTTTAGTTTGCTAATTGCTTGCGGAATTCTAATGTCGCGGTTACTTTACAAGTTTTGTGTTGTGTGATACAATTATTAGAATCTGGATTAATTATTTTTATGAAAACTAGTTAGTATATTGTAAATCTAGCCGTTTAGTCTCAATTGATCGATTGCCACGAAGTTTTGATTCGGATCAAAACTCTGTCGCAATTGCGTATTTTACGTGATCACTAAGTCGGAAATCTTGTTGAATTATCCGACAACCAATTGAAAAGAGTTTTCAATTTGAGATTAAAATGCAAGTTTTATAAGTTAGGCATGAAATCCGGAATATGAGATATTCCGGGTTTATGATGTCTAAGGATATTACGGATTCTAATTATTGTAGTTTTTCAATTTCTTTTCTATGACCGTAAGTGTAATATGTGGGGTATCCTGATCTGGTTGCTATATGTCAACGAGTTTCAGGATACGCGTATTTACTTACGTTGATGACATGAGATGTTATGTGTTGCTGGTGATATGATTTATTGGATCGTCGTGAAAGAATAGCCGAGGGGTTTTATGTGAGATAAGAGTTTTTCAATTTTCATTCATATAAAATTTGTATGTAATATTCTTTTATTGGGATACATCTGGTTTGAGGATAATGTCACCACTGTTGTATATTATTTACTTTTCCGCATTAGAATAGACCTAAGGTGGGGAGCACATGTAACTGGATTCTAGGGTCCAGTAGGAGACCATCTCAAGGAGTTGAGACCGGGTCTCCTAACTCTAGAATTTGTAGGGTTACTTGTCGCTCTCGTAGGAGTCTATGGGATGTGGGTTTGGCTATTCATCATGACTGTGGAATCCATATTTTACATTACTGGCTAAATTTAAAACACGGAAATCCTAGTATATCCAATATTTCATATGTTTCTTCTGCTGCTTGATTCTGTGATGTTGATCATATAATTGTGTGAGACGAATATATTATTATATATATGATATATAATAAACGTTGCTTATGTTTTGCACCCGCGCTAGTCCAGCCCCCGCTCTACTGGTAGTTAAGTAACCTAACGGTGCATGACGGGGCTCCATGGTGAATGCGGATGGCATAAACGTATGTTCTATTTTCGTTTCATTTTTATGTAATGTTTAGGAAACATTAATTGATGGGACTTCATTAATGAGATTAATGAAAAGAAAGAAACCAAAAGATATTTTAGAATTAAATTTTCAAAAAGGGTAGCTTTAGTTTTTGTTTGGCATAGTGGTATTCCTTGATGAATATCCAGCACCTCATTCGATGAGGAAAGAGCCGAGATCCCTTCACCGGGAGTGATCTCTTTAGCGAAACTAGCAAATGCTACAACCCATTCGGTTTTGTCTTTTGATTGCTTTTCTAGTTCTTACTTTGCATAGTGGTATTCCTGAATATCCTGCACCTCATTCGATGAGGAAAGAGCCTAAATCCCTTCACCGGGAGTGACCTCTTTAGCGAAACTAGAAAAAGCCTCAAAAACACTCCTTTTCAAAATCACTGGATTCTACAACGATATCAAGTTCATTACGCTCATGGTTTTCTTCAAAACTTGCGTAGCCTTCCGTCATTTCAGACAAGTACTATTTTAGTGTCCGTGCTACGGTTGTTTAGCCTCCGTCATGGCGTAGTGTACGGTAGCTGATTAGTACTTATATGTAGCATGTGATGCGATTGGATTAGGATAGTCGTACGGCGCTGTTTGGCCTCCGTCAAGGGTCGTGCGGGTGGGTCCAATTCAATCAAGAAATGAACGGGTTGAACTTGACTACTGGCCTATGGGTAGTTTGGCCTTCGTCAAGGTCATAGGACGCTAGGTGTAAAAACATTATCGGGAATTTCAAGTGTTGAAATTTGCAATGAGATTGCATACCTTCTATATGATAGTTGGATCCCGATACCCACTGCGAGTAAGAGTTACTCCTGGAAGAGTTTTGCACTTTACAATTAGCTGATCAAGTAGGTGTCTAGAAAGGTGTCAACGGAGTCAAGCCTCTAGAGAAACGAAGTTTATTTTAATTAGGTCCATGCGAAAGCACAGGGAACCTCCCTCGGAATACCGATACCTGCCTGGCCGAACGATTGGAGAACCTGTAGGGTGTAATTAATCCCGGTTAATCTTACCTTTTAGGGTTTGAAGGAAGATTTGATAAAAACAGTGGGGGCCATCCTGATTAGATAAAATAACCAATCTAATCTTGCAAAGAGTGCACGCAAAGTGATTATCCTTCTCTCTCTCCTGGTAGCGACCAATGAAATGCCTTAATCAAGATAATAATATGGATGTATTAACCGAACCTACTTATTATACTGGGCTAGGTTCCGCTCTACCTTATGATTGTCATAAATATAAGCAAGGAATATGGGAATATTCGGATTCCCACGCAACCCAAATGAACAAAAAGCATGTTGATGCATTTTTTTCGGGTGTGTTCGTTACTAAGAACTGTTTCTCAGTTTACTCTACATCCTGGGTATGGGATACCGGATCAGGATCCCACACATGTAATTTGTTACATGGGCTATAGACAGGTGGAGAACTGAGAAAGGGTGATTATCTCTAGTAGTAGAGATGGGGCAATTGTTGCAGCCAAAGCAGTTGGCAAATATCACCAGTGTTACCAACTGGTAATACAGTGATTCTGAGAGACTGTTATTTCATACCAATAATATTGTGAATATTTTCCTAAATTAAGTATTGATTGGGTAAGGTATGTTGTATAACAGTATACACATTCTGAATCAAAGCACAGTTCTAACGTACAGAACACACATAAGAGGAACAGTTCAGAAATGAACGAAGTCTTCTTGTGGCATTATAGACTGGGTCATATCGATGAAACATGACTAGCTAAAGTTCTATAAGGATGCATATTTGAATCCGTTCGAATTTACATCTTATGAAACTTGTCAGTCATGTTTTAAAGACCAAGATGATCGAATCTCTGTTTACTGGAAATGGAGAAAGAGCTACTAAAATCTTGGACAGATACATGATGATGTATATGGTCCTATGTCTACACATACCAGGGATGGTTCTGTGTACTTTATTACATTCACCGATGTTCTCTCAAGATACGGACACGTGTTCTTGTTGAAACACCAAATCTGAATCTTTTGAGAATTTCAAGAAATATAGGTACGAAGTTGAGAACCAGATGGATAAAGATATTCAAATCCATCGATATGATCGGGGAGAAAAATACTGGAGCACGGAATTCTGAGACTATTTAAAAAAGAATGAGATTCTCTCTCAGTTTACTCCTCCGTATACACCACAGCACAACGGTATATCGGGATGGAGGAATCGCACCCAATAAGATATGGTGCACTCTATGATCAGTACTGCTGAGTTACCTATTTCCTTTCAGGGACATGCACTTAAGAAGAGCATACCTATTGAATAGAATTCCGATCAAATCCGTTTCCTACCACTCCATATAGGATATAGAATGGGAAGAGACCATCTCTTAAACGAGTTAAGATATGGGTTGTCCGGCCTATGTTGAAAAGCAAAATCCGGACAAGCTCGAGGCAAGGTCAGTTCTGTGCAAGTTTGTAGGATATCCCAACCATTCACGAGGGAATATCTTCTACTACACCGAGGAACAAAAAGTGTTTTGTTTCTCGATATGCCACCTTTTTAGAAAAAGGAATTTCTTGTGAAAGAAATTAGTGGCAAAGAGGTAGAATTGGAAGAAGTTCCAGCAACACAAACTATAACTGACGATTTGTTGGAACCGGAGGATTCAATAGTCCCTGACGAACCGAAGCCACTCCACAGATCTAGTAGGGTTCCTCATCCACCTGAGAGATACTATGGTTTTCTCTTAGACGGTGGGAGCGAAGATTGCATCATGGAGATGATGACCCAACTAGTTTCGAGCAGGCCATCACAAATGGAGACTATGTGATATGGCTGGATGCTATGCGATCTGAGATGGAATCCATGTACACCAGCAAAGTGTTGGCTTTGCATGTTGCTCCTGAAGGGGTAAAACCCATCGGGGGCAAGAGGATCTTTGAGAAAGATAATTTGGTGTAGATGGAAAAGTTGAGACTTTCAAAGCTAGACTTGTCGCTAAGCTTAAGTCTATCAGAATCCTACTTGCCATTGCTGCATACCATGACTACGATATCTAGCAGACTGCACGTCAAAACCGCTTTTCTAAATGGTGATTTAGAAGAGAGCGTGCATATGACACTGCCAGAGGGCTTCGTAGACAGTGGGAGCAGCGGAAGCATGTGCAAACTGCTTAAATCCATCTATGGATTAAAACAGGCATCGTAGAAATGGAACATATGTTTTAATGATGCTGTCAAAGAATTTAACTTCATCAAAAAGTTAGATGAACCATGTATAAATAAGAAGGTAGTAGAGAGTATGGTTGTCTTCCTCGTATTGTATGACGTACTCTTGATAAGAAAGAGTGTTCCTATGCTACACTCGGTCAAGCACCTCTTATCACACAGGTTCTTCATGAAAGATCTAACTGATGTCTCCTACATCCTGGAGATATAGATCTATAGAGATAGATCTAAACGGATTTGGGATTGTCCCGATCCAGATACATAGACACCATGCTAAAGAGGTTTAGTATGGATGATTTTAAGCGTGGTAATGTACCCGCTTGTTCAGGAATCACTCTCTCCAAAGAAAAGTCTCACTGATTTGGAGAGGGCTTGCATACAAGGGATACCCTATGCTTTGGCAGACGGGTCAATCATGTATGCGATATTATGTACCAGACCAGATGTAGCTTACTCACTAGGTGTAGTGAATAGGTATCGAAAAGATTTTTGGGAAAACTACTGGACAGCTGAAGAACATTCTTAAGTCTTTGAGAAGGACTAAAGAGATGTTCTTGGTGTATGGTAACGGTGAACTCCAAATGGAGTCCTTTACCGATTTGAGCTTCCAGTGTGATAAGGACGACTGAAAGTTAGTCTCGGGTTTTTTCTTCACCCTCAGTGGAGGGACAGTATGTTGGAAGGGTTCCAAGTTATATACCGTAGCAGACTCATTGATAGAGGTTAATTACATCGCTACCAACGATCCTGCCAAAGAGGTTGTCTGGATGAATAGAGTTCATGAGATGAACTAGGTGGGCATCCAATACATATGTATTGTGATGACAATAGAGCTGTGGTTTTGGTCTAGGAACCCCAGTCCCGTCAACGATCCATATATATTCTTAGACAGTATCACCTGATCAGGGAGATAGTTGATCTCTGGAAGATCGAGGTCAGGAGAGTTGACACAGAGGATAACACAGCGGATCCACTCACCGAGGCCATCCTCCAGATGCTATTCGAGAGACTTTTGGGACGTTGGGTATGAGATACTACAACTGGCCTTAGTGCAAGTGGGAGATTGTTAGGAATATGTATGCCCTAGAGGCCATTATTGATGATATAGTGGATACTTGGACATATATATAGAGGACTTTCTTGCTCGACATGATAGTATGCTATCAGGTTACTTTTATCTTAACACAAAGACTGGTATTTATATTGTCTGTCTCTTACATGTTGATAAAGTCCTTAGAATATGTACCTGACTACCAGGACTATGATGAGATCATACTAGTGGGGCCAGGGTGGTCCAAAAGTACATCCTTTAATCAGTTCCTAGTCGAGGGAATATCGAGACTAGGGCATCGATATTCTAGAGTAGACTAGTGTGTACGTTTCTTGTCCCTTAGAAAGCGATGGTTGATCCTACAACCATTGGTGTGTGACATCAAAGATTGTACACAGGTGCTCATTGGAGAATGGGTGCACCGAACAGGACTCGCCGAGGACTCCTATGTGGTAGTATACCTATCGTCAGATAGCAGTCCTCTAGTGACACTGGTACAGGTTAGTTTGTAGACCCAAGATCGTTATAGAGTCTTGTGCGGCTCCCACTGTGCTTTGATTTCCTCCCTACCACGCTCAAAGGAGACGTGCAAACAGGTGGATTTTGGGTACAGTCCCGAGTCGCATGGAAGCAATGAGCGATAGGAAGGGTTTCGTCTCTCCCGGTATTGGGGGTTGATGTTGCGCTATTATTGATTGGCTATAACTGGAAGTCCCTGGCCAGGGTTGTTGCCGAGATTTACAGATAAGTGTTATCAGTAGTTTCTCGAACTGTAATTCCCAGTCCCTATAAATAATTACTGTATTTTAATAAATAACTTCCGAACATTTTCCCCAAATTTTCTACAAATTTTCTATATTTTTCCAATTAATTTAATTATATTTACCTTATCCTAGTTTAACCTAATCCCTTTAATTCTTCCTAAACTATTCCCTTAGCCCAGCCCATTCCTTTCCCCTCTCTTTTAAATTCTTTTTACCTCAGCCCCAAGCCCAGCCTAAGAAACCCCGGCCCAAACCCTTTCCCCCAAACCCGACCCGCTTTCCCTCTTCTCCCCCTCGTCTTCATTTTCCCGCCACTCCATCACGTCACCTCCAACGCCCCCGTTTCTCACGCACCCACGCCCGCTCATAACTTCCTCGCGCCAGCCTCCACTTGACCCGTTCACTCCCCAACGGCGCCCCTACGACTCCCCACTCCTCGCATTCGCTGCGACGACCGCACCCATTCTCCCACGTCCTTGACTCCAACGGCCACGACTCCCTCATCACTCTCTCTTCCCTCACCCTTCTCTGTTTTTCACACTCTCTCGCTACCTCTAACACCCTCTCACCAACTCCCACTGCCACTTCCAACAACCCTCATCGGCGAACGCTTCCCACCACCGAGCACTGCCTACATCGCCACGAGCCTCCTCCTTTGTCGGCGATCGCCCACCGCTTCCACCAACCTCACTGCCTCCATAGCTGATCCCTTCCACTCCTTTAGCCGATCCCTCTGCGCCTACACCACCCGAGCTCCAAGCACCTAAAACCTTCTCTCCTCATACCGACCACCTCCTCTCGTCGGCACTACACAGCCGTCGTCGAGCTCATCCTCGTCCTCAACACCACCACACCTTCACCATCTTTCTCCCCTTCAGCCTCGACTCCCCTACCTCAACGCATCCATCAACCACCGTGACTTACCGCCCGCTACACCCATCACCCCTACACCTACCAACGCCTCCACCGACATCTCGTCGGCTGCCTCCTTCCATCGCCTGCCCCGAGCTCCTTTTGTATCCAACCTCTTGCTTCCCTCCTCTATAATTAATCCCGACCTCCCTCCACCACTACAGCTCCGGCCACCGCAACCCCAAGCCCCGACTCTAAGCTCCGGCCACCTACTTGACCACGGCCCACTGCTTCCAAGCCAACCCCCTCAAGCCCATAGCCGAGGCCGCGCCATGAGCTCGGGCCATAGCCGAGTCCAAGATTGTTGTTGCTGTTGCTGCTGGCGTTGTGTTCGTTGTGCCATGATTGTGCCATTGCTGTCGTCATCGTCATCACGGTTGTGTCTCCGGTCTTTTTCAGGCAAGTGAACCCCTCTCACTTGCTTTACATGCTAAATAAAATTATATCGAGTAAATGGATGGTTTTAATTATAACATATTAATATATATGTCGTATCATGATTTATTATCGAACATATAATAGCGACTACTTTGCATTAACTGTATTGGATGGAAAACACATATGGGTTTACTTATTGTTTAATCAACTAGATGAAACCGATGTTCGATTGATAGCAACCGAAGTGCTCGATGCGAAACCCTAAGCGAAAACCTATTTTAAAATGACGGAATTTATGACCAATAAGTCCCTTTACTGATAACGAATATCACATAGAAATCTGGGTTGAAAGTATTGACGTTTACAATATGAAATGACATCCCCAATAACCGACACGAAATCTGGAATTTACTGCATACACCGCCATATTACATTCATGGTAAATCGTACATAAATTGTATCGTGACGTGCTAGGGCCCATTGCGAAGCAGACTAGATAATCTGTAAACCTCTAATAACTTTTACAGAATATTGTTTTGCTATGATGATGAAAATTGGGGGGAAATACAACTCAGGACTGCAGTCCAGAGTAGTATTTTTCGACGACACCTGATTTTAGATGTATATACATCCCTGTAAAAATCTGAAAATGTGCGGAGCCCCATATGGTCGCATAGATAATTTATTTATCTAACACCTGAATCTAATCCCGTACGGTTTCACCGTCATTTGATATTTAATTTGCATTTTAACGTACTTAGGTATCCTGCAGTTTTCTGCAGTGACAGTTGTACACTTTGATATTAAACTGAACATATCTCCCAGCACACAGTGGATGTTAACAATCCGTCTAATGAGTTGGAAACATAACTGTTAAACCTAAATATTATCCAATTGTAGCGTCACCTAATTATGCTCCCAACTGGGAGTAAAACATGTTACGAAAAGAACTTCCAGTTCAGGAATTGGATTTCCAGCAGTGAACACTTAAAATGAAATGACCATAACTAGAGAACCTGAAGCCCAATTGACGCGAAACCAATTTTGATGGATAGATAATTAAACCTACCACTTATATATTTTATATTGTTTTGCTAAATTCTGCGCGTGTGATTTATAGTAAATTATTCAAGTGGTAGGACACAGGCTGCTGATATTTTATTCCTATCGTAATTAGTTGCATTCTCATCATATCATGTAGTAGTTGTATCCTCAATTGAATAGTGCTCACATATATTGATAATCTAGTGATCGTGCAGATTACCCAGTGATAGATATTAGTGTTTGGATTGTGGCAAGTACATTGTTCCCCGCCGAAACACGGAGACGCGGCCGTGCAGGTCCATCTTGCCTGAATTTCGGGGCAGATGCTAATTGGTATTATCCGTCCACCTCTTCGAAAATACCAAGTTGATTTATGGTATCGTGTATCGAAGATTTAAACGGATGTGGCCAATGTAGCAGACTTCGTCAGATTCCCCCTCATAATGAGGGTTTTTTTGATTATGGGGACGCTCTTCCTTGCAGGCGCAAGCCCCTGCAGTTAATTACGCTACCGCATCGCGGTAACCACTTTCTCTTTCTCCAGATGGTCACTTTGTGTCGTGGGTGTTTGTTTTGTTTTTGGTTGTCCGTGGATTGTAGGGAGACTAATTTATGTTGTCGTCCGTAGGGCGTGGATTAGTCCAAATCCGTATATTCTTAGATTTGGGTTTGGGGTTTGGTTTAAAGATACGTTAGTCTCATTTGAGATTAAAATCAACTTAAACGTTTGTTAAGGATACGTTAGTCTAATATTAGACTAAGATCAACTTAACAGTTTGTTAAGGATACATTAGTCTAATTTTAGACTAAGATGAACTTAACAGTTTGTTAATGATACGTTAGTCTAATTTTAGACTAAGATCTACTTAACAGGATCATTTAGATCCAACAAAAGAGTATTTGAACTCTATTGTTTTAGTTTAGGGACTTTGCGCTCGAAGGTTAAGGACATCATAGTCCATGGGGTTAAGGACCCCACAGTCCGAGGTTAAGAACATCATAGTCCATGGGTTTAAGGACCCCACAGTCCGAGATTAAGGACATCATAGTCCATGGGCTTAAGGACCCCAAAGTCCATGGAATGATTGGTTATCGGGACCCGTCACCTCTCTGAAAACGTTGAAGGATTACAACGACAAATATCAGAGGATTGAAGAGATGTACCCTTAAACCAAAGTTGATTGGGAAATCTATAGTCCAATTTGGAACTAAGATCAATTAATTAGATTATGAGCACATTGGCTCAGTTAAATCTGAATTGAGAACTTATGGCCAACTTGGACCAAGTCCAATTAAGTTTGAAATGTTGACCTTTTGTTAAACTGTTGAACATTTGTCTGGGTTCAGCCCTCCTATTATTTAGCAATGCTAAACAGGGGTTTGGGGGCTCTGACAACATTTTGTCCTTGGCTGAGCACTAACCATTCATTATAGCTCTGGGGTTTTATTTTGAATGTCATATGAAATGATCAAGTTTGGAAGAATGTAGTTGGGGTTCAATCAAAGGGGAGATCTTGTCTCTGGAAAACTTAGCTGATTTGGACTAAGGCTGGTTTGAAAATAGTGTTAAACACTAAAGCATACTTGGCGATCACGTGCTCCCACGTGATGTGCTGAAAATAGTGTTAAACACTAAAGACGAAGCGCTTAAAGTAGTGTTAAACACTAAAATTGAATTGGCCACGTGGGGTCACGTGAGGCATCTGAAGATGGGGTCAGACTTCCTTTATTTTCTTCCCAGAATATTCAAATAAGTATTAAACACTTAAGTCTTCACGACCATCATGTGTGGGCACGTGATGGGTACCCATACACTGATTTATTAAAGTGTTTATTAGGGGTCACGTGGGGACACGTGAGGGAACCCAAAATTGATTCTGCCTTTAGGTTTGTTCCCTTTTATTTTGAGGGTCACGTGTGAGCACTTGAGGCATTGCCTCCAGACTAATTCCTTCTTATTTTTAGGAATTTGTTTAAGGGTCACGTGGAAGCACGTGACCTAGTCTTGTTCGTTCTTTTTTACTCATTGAGGATGAGGGTCACGTGTTACCACGTGATCACGTTAAATTCTTTGATCTTTATGTGCATGGAGAGTTTTAAATCTCTTTTTCTTTTAAGAATTAAATTCCGTTATAGGGTTAAACCCTAATTTCATTTTAGAGGAATTAAATTCCCATGCGTTTTGAAAGAATTAAATTCTTATATAGGGTTAAACCCTAATTTCATTTGGAGGAATTAAATTCCTATGAATTTGGGAGAATTAAATTCTCATATAGGGTTAAACCCTAGTTTCATTTGGAGGAAGTAAATTCCTATAAATTTGGGGGAATTAAATTCCCTAAATTCAATTCTCCCTCTAAGTTTTAGATCTTCATGGCAGGATCTCCCCGATGAGAATTAAATTCTCAACTTGTGAGGAGATCTGCTTCTGCAGATCTTCAACCAAAGGAAGAACTAAGTTCTTATTCAGAACAGTTAAACTCTTAATTTGAGAATTAAATTCTCTTTTTGTTTTATGGAGCTTAGATCTCTTTCCCTTTCTCACCTAGGTTTTTTTTTCTGAAGAGATCTTTTTCTCTCTTGAGAATTAAATTCTCCTATCTTTTTTCTCTCTGTTGTTGTATATTTCCCAAAAAAGTAGATCCCCTTCTCTTCTCTTCTTGGCTCCTATTTATAGGAGAAAGAAAAGAATCAATTTTTTTTGTTAATCTTTCATTGAAAGATTTTAGTTGTTTTTTGTAACCAACATGATCTTTTAGATCATCCAGTGAATTTTATTCACCATTGGATTTTTAATCCAAAAGATATTTTATCTGTTATTCTTGGCAAATTTCAGAGAAATCTTTCCTAGTATAAAATCTTTCCATAAATTGGTGATTTTTAATCACTATTGGATTTTTAATCTAACGGTGCTCCATTTTACAGAGCACCATCTTTTTTGTTTGGAAAGATTTAGAGAAATATTTTTCCAGTTAGGATTTTTGATTCCCTCTTATTTAAAATTTAATTCTATTAATTCATAGATCTTTAGAAACCCATCACGTGTTGGCACGTGACCCCCTGATTAAGCATTTGACCAGAATTTAATTCTATTGTTTTAAAGAACTCAGGAATTATCACGTGTCAGCACGTGACCTTTGGTCACGTGTTGGCACGTGATGCCCCATTGGGATTTTTCCTTGTTATTTTATTATACTTTTAATTCTTTTCAGTGGGTTTAAAGGCCCATCACGTGTTGGCACGTAACCGCACTGATTAATTATTTCCAATTATTTATTTTATTCAGTGTCTATAGGCTTAAATGGTCACGTGTCTGCACGTGATGCCCGGTTACGTGTGGGCACGTGATGCTTCATAACTTTTGATCCTGGATGAATTATGAGGCCCATAATATATCTGTTCCGCGCCGAAAGACGCGACGAAAGACGCGGCGAACGTCTTGCCTGAAATTCGGGGCAGATGCTAATTGGTGCTATCCGTCCACCTCTCCGAAGATGCCAAGTTGATTTATGGCACCATGTATCGAAGGTTTAAACGGATACGGCCTATGTGGCAGACTTCGTCAGATTCCCCTTCGTTTGAGGGTTTTTTTGATTGTGGGGACGCTCTTCCCTGCAGGCGCAAGCCCCTGCAGTTAATTACGCCACGGCATCGTGGTAACAACTTTCTCCTTCTCCAGATGGTCACTTTGTGTCGTGGGTGTTTGTTTTGTTTGTGGTTGCCCGTGGATTGTATACGGAGACTAATTTATGTTGTCGCCTGTAGGGCGTGGATTAGTCCAAATCCGTATCTTCTTAGATTTGGATTTGGGGGTTGGGTTTAAAGATACGTTAGTCTCATTTGAGACTAAGATCAACTTAAACGTTTGTTAAGGATACATTAGTCTCATTTTAGACTAAGATCAACTTAACGGGATCATTTAGATCTAACAAGAGAGCAATTGGGCTCTATTGTTTAGTTTAGGGACATTGCGGTCGATTACCAGTTTAAGGACATAGTGGTCCAATGTTAGTTTAAGAACATCTCGGTCTATTGTTAGTTTAAGGACATCTCGGTCCAGGTTAAGGACATCGTAGTCCGTGGGTTTAAAGGGACCCCACAGTCCGAGATTAGGGACATCGTAGTCATGAGTTTAAGGACCCCACAGTCCGTAGTTTAAAGACGTCATAGTCTATAAAGTTTAAGGACATCATAGTATATGAGTTTAAGGACCCCACTGTCCGTGAAATGTATTGTTGTCGGGACCCGTCACCTCTCTGAAGACGTTGAAGGATTACAACGACAAGTATCAGAGGAGTAAAGAGATGTACCCTTGAACTGGTGCGAATTGGTCGGAAGATCTGTAGTCCAATTTGGGACTAAGATCTGTTAAATATTCGTGAGCAGATAGGCACAATTAAATATAAGTTGAGAACTTATGGCCAATATTGGGCTAAGTCCAATAAATGTTTAACATTTTATTGTTCTGGGTTGTTGAGCCTTTATTTGGGCTTGGCCCTTTTAATAATGCCGAGCATTAGATTTTGACACTTTTTTTTGTCTTGTATTGAATGCAGAGCATTCATCAGAGCTCTGGCTCATTAAAGAACAATTTGTGTTCTGTCAGCGCAACCTATGGTGCGCTAGGCGCTTTGTGCCGATCAAAAAGTGCAGTGCGCTTCTGCCACGTGGCGCACATGTAAGGGACACGTGTCATGTTCTGTGCTAGGCGCCAGATGATGAGCGCAGTGTGCCAGTTTATGAGCGTTGAGCGCTAATTTATGAGCACATTGCGCTAGTTTAGTGGCGCACACGTGAGTGACACGTGGCGCGCTTGGCGCTGAGCGCCAGCCCATAAGCACAGTGCGCTATTTCAGAAGCGCAAAGCCTAAGTTGCATACGTGGTTTACACGTGGCGCATTTTGGTGCTGAGCACCGGTTCAGGGAGCACAGAAGCGCTGTTCAAGAGCGCAATGCGCATTTCAATAGTGCAAAGCGTATTTGATCAATTTTTATGATCTGTGAACAAATTTATGTTCCTTTAGAAGAGACTTTGTCTCAAGATTCAAGAACAACAGTTCTTATTTTGAAAGGCTTTGCCTTTATAGATCAATGATATATGTGAAGAATATGTTCTTCTTTTGTTATGTGATGAGATCTTTTGATCTTTTTCATGAAAGACCTTGGTCTTTGTAGATTTATGATTTTTTAAACAGATAATTCTTCTTTTTAATTATGAGATGAATCCATCTCTTTGTTCATCACCATTTTTTTTATCTTGAAGAAAAAATCTTCTTTTGCTAAGAGCTTGCTCTTCTTTCTTTGAGTTTTCTCAAAGTTTATGGGGGCGGGGGGTTTCTCTATATTTTTTCTTTTTATATTTTTTCTTTTTTTTAATTTTGGAAAGGAGGATCATTGGTCGTTGGGACCCGCCACCTCTCCGACGACACTGAGAGATTACAGTGCCATATATCGAAGGTGTGGAGGGATGTACCCTTTGAACCATGTCCCACTCATCAGGGGGGAGAACATTCATCGGGGGGGAGGGAGAACATGCTGGTGCTTAAGCTTCTCGCTGCTGAAAATGCTTCTTTGCGTTCGCGCACGTGCGTCGCACGAGTTGGGCGCACGTGCGTCGCATGTGTTGGGCGCACATATTTGCACGTAGCGTACATGGAGTTTGCGCATATGCACATTATGGGGAGGAGCAAGCTCCTATGGAGAACGAATCTCCTTTTAATATTATTGAATATTCTCATGTGGTGCGCACGTGCGTTGCACGTGGTGCGCGCATGGCGGGCACACGTGCGTTGCACGTAGTGCACATGGCGCTTGCGCATATGGGAGGAGCAGGCTCGTATGGAGAACGAATCTCTTTTTAATATTATTGAATATTCTCATGTGGTGCGCACGTGCGTTGCACGTAGCGCACATGGTGCTTGCGCATATGCGCATTATGGGGAGGAGCAGGCTCCTATCTTGGAGAACTAAGCTCCTTTGAGAATTGAACTCTACCTTTTCTAAGAGATATCCCTTCTTATTTATATGGAGTGGTAGAGAAGTGATCTCTCCTTTTCCCGATGTAGGACTAAAAATGCATCCCTCATGTAGTAGAGTATTACTTTAGATTACACGTTGCATAGTACATTTGCTCATAACTTTTGATCCCGGATGAATTATGAGGCCTATAATATATCAAATCGAAGGATTTTTCGAGACACTTTCGATACCATCAGAATTTAGTTGTTTCTCATTCCGGAGTTTATCAAAATACAGCTCGGAAAATACTGGTTCGCATCTTCTTCCTTAGATCAAATGTGCTATGCACATTTGCTCATAACTTTTGATCCCGGATGAATTATGAGGCCCATAATATATCAAATCGAAGGTTTTTTCGAGATGCTTTCAATACCATCAGAATTTAGCTGTTTCTCAATTGAAAGTTCGTCAAAATATAGCCCGAAAAATACTGGTTCATATTTTCTTAAGCGTATCGCTGTCATTTGATGCCTTGGGCTCTTTTGCGCAGAAATTTTTGGCAGGAACAAATGCCCCCCACTAATTTGCCCACATAAGTATATACGTGGATGAAGTAGTGCAGAGTAATTCATAGTGTATGACCAGTTTCGGGTTGATATATAATTTTCAGAATCTTGATCTGAGAAGATAACGAGCGAATACAAACGTCGTCATTTATCATTGACTCAAATCTCGAATCTTAAGGGATATAGTCCCAAACCCTCGGCTCCATGATCTGCGCCCTTTTATTTCTTTATGTTTTACTCTGCCGTGAAGTAGTTTATATGCTCATGAGTAACTTCTCCATTTCAGTGGCATGTAGTTTTGGAAAGTATGGCCCATAAATGGCAGATAACAGTTCATCTTGAACTCTTTATAAGGTAGTGATGGCTTAGGAGACAGGGGTAAGATCTGCCACCTAAGACTTTTCAACTTTATGAGCCGTGAGGATCTCATAAAGACTTTTTTTCCTATGAGTCGAGAGGATCTCGCAGGTGTATTTTCTCCTTAGGAATCGTGAGGATTCCTAAGTGTGTTTTCTCTCGAGAGTCGTAAGGATCTCATAAGAGAGTTATCTTCCTTACGGGTCGAGAGGACCTGTAAGTGATTGATGGTGTTGCCATTATCCGCATTTCACGGAGTCAGGAGTTGTTCCGGACGTTTCCCACGGGGTCAAGGTTAACTTTGGCCGTGTTCCACGGAGTCGTTGGATGACGTATTTCCGCGACAAGGTCATGTGGATGACGTCCGAGACGGGTCATGCGGATGACGTGTTTCCACGACGGGGTCATGGGGATAACCTGTTTCCACGACGGGGTCATGTGGATGAAGTTTTTCCGAGACGGGGTCATGTGGATGACGTGTTTCCGTGACGGGGTCATGTGGATGACGTGTTTCCGCGACAGGGTCATGTGGATGACGTATTTCCGCAACGGGTCATATGGATGATGTGTTTCCGAGACGGGGTCATGTGGATGACGTGTTTCCGAGACGGGGTCATGTGGATGACGTGTTTCCATGACGGGGTCATGTGGATGACGTGTTTCCACGACGGGGTCATGTGGATGACGTGTTTCCGAGACGGGGTCATGCGGATGACGTGTTTCCACGATGGGGTCATGGGGATGACGTGTTTCCGCGACGGGGTCATGTGGATGACGTGTTTCCGTGATGACGTGTTTCCGCGACGGGGTCATGTGGATGACGTTTTTCCGAGACGGGGTCATGTGGATGGCGTGTTTCCGCGATGGGGTCATGTGGATGACGTGTTTCCACGACAGGGTCATGTGGATGACATATTTCCGTGACGGGTCATATGGATGACGTCTCTCCGCGATGGGTCATATAGATGATGTGTTTCCGAGACGGGGTCATGTGGATGACGTGTTTCCGCGACGGGGTCATGTGGATGACGTGTTTCCACGACGGGGTCATGTGGATGACGTGTTTCCGCGACGGGGTCATGTGGATGACGTGTTTCCGCGACGGGGTCATGTGGATGACGTGTTTCCGCGACGGGGTCATATGGATGACGTATTTCCGCGACGGGGTCATATGGATGACGTATCGTCTGTTGTAATGAGACGAATATCGAAGTGGTCTCCAGGTTGTCTGTGAACCGTTGAGATTTGGAGTAAGGGCTTTGCCGTAGCACCAGGGCTGATTGTAGCGTCTGAATCTTGCTGGAATGGGGAGGAACGCTGTTGATGATCTCTAGGCTATCCCTGAACTGTAGAGATTTGGCTTCGTTTTCTAATGGAGCCTGGGGAGGGAAGGTGTGATTCCTTCTTTGTTTTCCCCCCTAGATTGTATACAGGGATTGATGTGATATCACCTGTAGGGCATAAATTTCATTTTTTATATTTCTTTCCGCGATGCTCTATCATTTCAGCTTTTATATCGTGAAGGTCACGATTCCCCAATCATTTCGGCTATTTTTCGCGGCGCCCAATCATTTCGGCTATTTATTTTATTTTTACTCACTGCTTTTTATTGCGAGCTGCCCAATCATTTCGGCTATTTTGCATGCATACATTTTTACTTGCTGATTTTGTTGCAAGTTTCCCCATCATTTCGGCTATTTCGTATGCATGTGTGGCTCGCTGGCTTTTTGCTGTAAGCTTGGAATTAGTCATCGATTTCGGCATCAGCACCGCTTCAACTGAATTATTTCCAGGAGCGAATCATCATTTGTCTCTGTCGATGTCGAACAAAGGTGGCTTAGCAAACAGGGTTAAGATCCTGTCGACTAAGGCTTTTGACTTCATGAGCCGTGATTGGTACGAAAAAGTGTTTATAGTAGTTAACCGCAATCAATAACGGTGTCGCGCGTAGCTAGACCGAGATGAGTACGGGCCGTCCTCAGGGAAACGTTGAACCTTTTACTCTTACTTTAGATATGTTGAAAAAGAGAGGAAGGATAAAGAATTTTTTGGAATGGTTTCTAGATCTACGTTAGGCACTAATGCAAAATATAGATCTAGATTATTTATGGATGTAGTTAATATAATAAGGGGGCTTGTAGGGTTCGTTAGGATTTAGTAGTTATGGATGATTAATTAAAAGTTACCCTTTTTATCCTTTAATAGATTTAAAACTAGAACGACGGTGATGCATGTAGATTAGGGTTTTTAGAGGGAAAAGGAATTCCACTCTTAACCCTTATCTCGACACGGAACTCCGTTCATATCTAGCTTTTACCAAAACAATCATTAATCTAATCTCTAATAGCGGTCGGGACTAACAATGAATTGTTAGCGCGCCCGCGCCCGATTAGGATGTTAACGATTCTTTTGATAAAGTTCATAAACTTTATAGGACTTAAAAAGGGTTTAGGGATGTTCATCATCCATTAGCCTACCCTAATCCTACGAACCCTAACAAGCGGAGAATTACTCGCGCATGTTGGGAGAAAAAGAGATGGAGGGAAATTGCATAATTAAACAACTACGAAGAAATAGAATAAGAAAAAGAAAGCTACTTTTATTAATCAACAATATTCATTACACTTTGATTTCTTAGAAAATGATTACAAATACTATTTTCTTCTCGATCTCTTCTAAGGAGGTAAATGAACCGTTGATGATCAGTCTGGATGCGTGAGCCGTCTTGGACTTCGTGATCGCGTCGAGTTGATAATTTTTTCAAGAGGCTCTCGGTCTTTATTTATAGTCCCAAAGCCAGAACCCTTTCTTCCAAATTAGGAAAGTAACAACAAAGATTTTCCCCAGAAAAGCGTAGCCCCTAACTCCCTTACATTGCCGCGGATCCGCGGCCCAAGGGGGGGTATAGCCGTGGATCCGCGGCCATTTGATCTTGGCCTTTGATCAATTTTCTGTGGTGTCCTTTGTGTGACATTTGGCGATCCTTGGAACCTTTGGAACTTGAAAATCTTCTCGTAGTTGCTGCCAGACTTGATTTCTAAGTTTTGGTTTCTTAATTAGGCAGATTTACTTTAACAACTTGATTTCCTTGATTTTAGACCTGCAAATTCTGCACAACAACTCAAATAATATTTAGTAGAGTTAAGATTTGGTCAATGATATTATTTGCATACATTTTCCTACCAAATTCTAATTATAATATATCAACACATGGAAAATAGTATATTTACAAATAAACTCTCATATGTATGATATATTATAATAAAGACCTTTTTAAATATGGAAATAGTAGGAAAAATGTAATAACAAATGTGCAGTTTTATCAACTGAACAAATACCCCTAAACTTATCTTTGATCGTCCCGAGCAAACTAGTTTATTGAAGAGAAGGAGAAAAAAGAAAGGAGAAAACTAAGCACACTTTCGTAGGCAAATACGATTGCACTGAGCACGTGCAACAAGCCGTTAAACCTCTAGGTGTCCCTAGTAGGAGGAGTGTTGTCTCCTGAGGGTTTTCAGCGGATTACACCCACAAATCCTATAATAAAAGAGAGATGGTGAAATTTACATATAAAGATAAGAACCATAAGAGAAAGACTTTGAAAATAAGAGTTTCCAACTAATACTAGCTTTTCAGTTGTCATGAGCCCTATCTTAATAGTCATGAAAAGATGTTAGAAATCACATCATCCCTCAATAAAACATCGTCTTTATTCTTCATTCCTACCTTTCATCCAAACATCGATCATATAACCCTACGTGTGTGTAAATAACATCCCTACACCCGGAGAATTCAATTCAAGCTATCATACTCTTGTCCATCTACCCCAGTACTTTAATTTGATGAATATTTATATGGATTCGCTCACACATTTTCATGCGACCGTTAATATTTCTTGAGGTACTAACCGACCGATTACTTATGTGCTTGCTGATTAGGTGATAGTATTTTTCTCGTCTTGCACCACCTAAGGCTTAGCAGTGACTCCCAAACCAGTTGGTCTAAGGCACTATGTGATGAAGCACCCTCGCTATATTTTTTTTATTGCTGCCTTGGCGATAACAAAACCAGTGTTCATTTTTTTCTTTTCACCATTTTTATATTTTCTTCATTTTTTATTTCCTTCATACTTTGGTTTTTAGACAAGAGCAATTCAAGGTATCCTCTACTATCCCGAGTTTCAAGACGTGTGTAAGTGCATATAGTAGGGTATCAACATTCAAATGTTTGGCTTCCAGAATAGAAACTATTTTTCAGACTTATTTTTATTCTCAGATTAGTGACTTTCTTCATCTTACTAACCCTTGAGACAACAGCTCATAACTACTTATTACTAGTTTGTTTAAGAAAACTTCTAATTTTCTTGGTTTTCTTAAACTATTCCTATCTTTTGGATGTAATTTTTCACTTTCTACTCTTTTGTTATAAAAGAAAGTTTTTAAATTTTTTTTTTGAAAATGTTGTGCTTATACAAAATATGATGCAAGGTGATGCGTAAATAAGCACAAACCTCCCCCAAACTTGTTTTCAACAGTGTCCTCACTGTTGCTATCTGCTGGATCACAAAAACCTGTAAGCTTGGGAGGACATTATTAATGGAGGAAAGAATATATGAAAGTGAAAATTCTCCCCCAAACTTATTTTTGGCTCACAAATTTGAGGACAAAGGTTATGTTCAAGAGCCAAAAATATACCCCCCTCAAACATGAGTTAGACAATACGAATCATTTTAAGAGGGGGTGCGTCTTTTGGTCAAAATAAGACTTTACAAAGACCAAAAGTTAACACCAACCATTCAAAGATTTTATTAGTATAGCGTATAGGTTAGTGGAAGAATGTGTTATATCGAGTCAAGAAAAAATAGGAAAGGGATAAGAGGTGGTCTGGAAAGGGTTTGAAATTAGAGAAAACAAAGAATGAGGATGAATGTGAATGATTAGGAAGAAGGAATGGTGACGGTTCAACCTCTATAGGTGGAGATTGATCAATCACAAAATCCGTATTGTTTAAAAATTCAAGTTCGCCAGCAAAAAGTTCTTCAAAACTTTTATCAATGGTGTGATTGAACATTTTGCTGTCAAAGAGTTTTGTGCCAGAATTTATCCTACTTGATTCATCAAAAATCATTGAGGTAGAGGACTTGAAAAACTCATCTACCTCATTTTCAAAAATATCCAAATCAAGTTGAATTTCTGGTATTATTGAACTTGAATTAATGGATTGTGATTCATCAAAACTCACTGAAACTATAGGAACAGAAGAAGAACCGGAGAAAGTAGAAGGTGAAATGGGTAAACAAATTGGTGTGTCGAGTGTTGCTGAACCAGATGTGGAAGATGGAGGTTGTATTTTGGTCTGATCTTCAGGTATACCATTATCATCAACTTCAAGACATATTTAGGGTTCGGGAAGAATTAAAGGCTCAAGATGATGACTACAAGGAAGTGAAAGGATTTGATGAATTGGTGGGACAAAATCATCCAAAATTTCGGGTTCATCAATCAATATATCCCCAATGTCAATCACCTCATTCAAGTGAAGGTTAAAATTCTTAAACACCTCATCAAAAGTATGGTTTTCAATCAGTTTTGGTTCAAGAGTGGAGGTGTAGAGATCACAAGGGTTGGGTATGGTTTCAATTGAAATGGACAATTCACAGTCGGGTAAATCAAACACTACAAAGTCACACAACTTATCAGACATTCTATTTGGTGTACTTGATGAATCTATGAAACTGGGGTTATGGATTTCAGTTTGGAATGGGGAGTTTTGATTAGGAAGGGTGTACAGTTCTGTCTCACTACCCAAATTCTCATTTTGTCCTATGCCCGAATCATATACTGAAAAATTTTGGGCAGGTTTGAAATTCCTTGCTTGCATCCACTCTGTTGTTTCCTTCCTAATTTGGTTCGACAATTCCAGAAATTTTTCTAATGTCTGCTCCAGACTAGTCTTGGGTTGATAAGGGGTTTCAGTATAAGATTGAAATTCTTGTGGATAATTAAAACTCCCAAATGACTGATTAGAAGAACTGTCTAGAGAAGGTGGAAAAGTCGGATTGGATTGATAGGAATAGAATGGTTGCGAAAATTGGGTGGGAGTAGGGTCAACATTGTAATAAGAAGAATATTGATATGGGTTAGTCGGTTGGCTATCAAACTCTTCTTTGGAAAGTGGAGGTGATGGTTGATATTGGTCCGGGTTGAAACTTTGGCCTCTAGCCCTAGCTATGTGCTCAGCAATGGACATTCGTCTTGGGGCTTCCTCACTCTGGGTATCAACTGAAACAGGTGTAGCATTAGGATACGGTTGATAAGAGCTAGACTGAGGTGGTCAACTGTTTCTTCCTGCTTGTTCTATATGATCTCT
Source organism: Agapanthus africanus (assembly GCA_030015575.1). NCBI lineage: Eukaryota > Viridiplantae > Streptophyta > Magnoliopsida > Asparagales > Amaryllidaceae > Agapanthus > Agapanthus africanus. The sequence goes on along the minus strand of CM057338.1, from coordinate 944,461,309 downwards.
TAAGGACATGGAAGAGCCGGACGGTATACCGAAGGGATTACGAAAACAAGAGATATGTGGTTATGGACAGCAAAGCTCGGCAAGTGTTCTTCTGTTTAGGTCACCTATTATAAGAAGAGAAGAAGGGGGAAGGGGTAAAAAGGGGAGAAAATAATTGGTTTGTTTTGAAAAATGACGGATTTAGACAAATCACACAAAAATGTACAAACAACCCTAGAACTATGGTTACCTAGATCCAGTCTCTAGACCGCTCGTAGACGTCCAAAGGACAAGCCGTAGGATCAATTCTTTACCGCCTCTTTACTACCCTTGTAGTCAGGTAAGTGCTAGGTGAGTGGGAGGCTCCCCACTACGAAAGGAGTGGTCCTAATTAAGTAACCACTCGCCTTAGACACAGTTGCCTAGACACCATAAAAGTAATGCGGATAAGCGATAGATTACCCACGACCTTCCTCTGTCCTTATTGAGCGCGACAGTGCTTAGAGTCTGGTCTAGATATTTTTTAAATTAATGTAGAGTTGATGCAGATGCTCGGTTTGTGATTTGTGGGGCTTAGGAAGGGTGATGAAATCCCCACTTAATCTGGATTTTGGTCTTGCCCCTTAAAAATCCGTATTAAAATATGCAAAAACAAACCGCAAAATAAAACTTTGCAAAAAGATTTTTGAGCGGCGATATTTTGCCAAGAATCCTGCAGAAAAGATATTTTATTGGATTTCATAGGAGAGAGAAAGAGGTTAGAATCTTACCAGAGAAGTGTGGAACCATAGATCTCCTAATTGGCCATGCTTCCGCCGCCGATGTGCACTTCCGGCCGCGGTTCCGCCGCAAGAGGGAGAGAGATCAATTGATGAATTTTTTTCTGTGGCCTTCTCTACTTCTCTGGATCTCAATGAATGTATCTGTCTCCTATTTCCTCAAGTCTGTGACTCCAGATTCCCTCGCAAAATTCACACAATAATCGTTAAATATACAATTTACAGTTTTGTTTTATTTATGATACAGATCGTATAAGAATTCAACACAAATAGTAAGAATAAAAATTACGCACGTATCCCCGGCAACGGCGCCATTTGATTGGTACGAAAAAAGTGTTTGTAGTAGTTAACCGCAATCAATAACGGTGTCGCGCGTAGCTAGACCGTGATGAGTACGGGTCGTCCTCAGGGAAACGTTGAAATTTTTACTCTTACTTTAGATGTGTTGAAAAAGAGAGGAGGGATAAAGAATTTTGTGGAATGGTTTCTAGATCTATATTAGGCACTAATGCAAAATATAGATCTAGATTATTTATGGATGTAGTTAATATAATAAGGGGGCTTGTAGGGTTCGTTAGGATTTAGTAGTTATGGATGATTAATTAAAAGTTACCATTTTTATCCTTTAATAGATTTAAAACTAGAACGATGGTGATGCGTGTAGATTAGGATTTCTGGAGGGAAAAGGAATCCCACTCTTAACCCTTATCTCGATACGGAACTCCGTTCATATCCAGCCTTTACCAAAACAATCATTAATCTAATCTCTAATAGCGGTCAGGACTAACAATGAATTGTTAGCGCGTCCGCGCCCGATTAGGATGTTAATGATTCTTTTGATAAAGTTCATAAACTTTATAGGACTTAAAAAGGGTTTAAGGATGTTCATCATCCATTAGCCTACCCTAATCCTACGAACCCTAACAAGCGGAGAATTACTCGCGCATGTTGGGAGAAAAAGAGATGGAGGGAAATTGCATAATTAAACAACTACGAAGAAATAGAATAAGAAAAAGAAAGCTACCTTTATTAATCAACAATATTCATTACAATTTGATTCCTTAGAAAATGATTACAAATACTAGTTGCTTCTCGATCTCTTCTAAGGAGGTAGATGAACCGTTGATGATCAGTCTGGACGCGTGAGCCGTCTTGGACTTCGTGATCGCGTCGACTTGATAATTTTTTCAAGAGGCTCTCGGTCTTTATTTATAGTCCTAAAGCCAGAACCCTTGCTTCCAAATTAGGAAAATAACAGCAAAGATTTTCCCCAGAAAAGCGCAGCCCCTAACTCCCTTACATTGTCGCGGATCCGCGGCCATTTGATCTTGGCCTTTGATCAATTTTCTGTGGTGTCCTTTGTGTGACATTTGGCGATCCTTGGAACCTTTGGAACTTAGAAATCTTCTCGTAGTTGCTGCCAGACTTGATTTCTAAGTTTTGGTTTCTTAATTAGGCAGATTTACTTTAACAACTTGATTTCCTTGATTTTAGACCTGCAAATTCTGCACAACAACTCAAATAATATTTAGTAGAGTAAAGATTTGGTTAATGATATTATTTGCATACATTTTCCTACCAAATTCTAATTATAATATATCAACATATGGAAAATAGTATTTTTACAAATAAACCCTCATATGTATGATATATTATAATAAAGACCTTTTAAATATGGAAATAGTACGAAAAATGTAATAACAAATGTGCAGTTTTATCAACTGAACAAGCCGTAAGGGTCTCATAAAGGTATTTCTCCCTGCGAGTCGTGAGGATCTCGTAGGTGCGTTTTCTCCTTATGAATCGTGAGGATTCCTAAGTGCATGATCTCTTATAAGTTGTAAGGATCTTACAAGAGTGCTTTCTCCTTATAAGTCAAGAGGACTTACAAGGGTTGTTCCCTGTGTAAATATATCCCTAGTCGCGGATGAGTCTTTGTCAGGGAAATGTTTATTCGCGCCCATGGATTGTATACAAGGGTCAATAATGAGCTGCTTGTAGGGCAGCATTGGAGGTTGTGGTGGCCATTTAAGAACAGGTTCATATCCCTGTAGCTTAAAAATTTTGAATCTTATAAGCTGTGAGGGTCTCATAAGAGGGTTCTCCTTACGAGTCGTGAGGATCTCGTAAGTGTAATTTCTCCTTAGGAATCGTAGGGATCCTTAAGTGTGTTGCTCCCTTGTGAGTCGTAAGGATCTCACGCAGGTGGTTTCTCCTCACAAGATCGAGAGGACCTTGCAAGTGTCTTTTAACGAGAATGCGCCCTTTCGGGTTTTCACAAAACTCGCCGGCAGCCCTGCTGTTTTTACTCACGGAGCCTTCTCGGGTTTTCATCCGTGCCCTTTTCGCTTATGGACATACCGTTTTTTCCTTTTCTTTCTTTTTTTTATTCTTTTCTCTTTTTTTTGTTGTGTCAGCCTTGGGATGCTGCAGTCTACAGTAGTTTATCGACGTCTCGGTCAACAGCTAGTTTTAGGATATAGAGGTCCGTCGTTAGTTTAAGGACGTTTCGGTCCGTCGTTAGTTTAAGGACGTTTCGGTCCGACGTTTGTTTAAGAACGTTTCGGTCCGTAAACCGGCTACTACTTATAGAGTTTAGGCTTAGGAAGATAGCGAGCGGACATAGTCGTCGTCATCTATCATTGACCTAGGCCGTGACTCGTCAGGCGTAGTACTTTTTCAGGAAGCGACCATTTATTAGCCTGAAGGGCCTTTCGCCATGCATGTCCATGAATAGATAGGTCCCACCATGGTAGACCTTGTCTATGATATACGGGCCTTCATAGTTCGGCTCGAATTTCCCCCGTTTGGCATGATTGGGGATCATAGGTCTTTTAACCACTAGCACGAGTTCGTCTTGGCGGAATGTCCTCGGCCTAGTCAATCTCTCATATGAACGTGTCATCTTTTCTTTATAAGCCTCCAGATTTTGTTGCGCTATGAGTCAGGTTTCATCAAGGGCATCGAGCTCCTCAAGCCGAAGGTGAGCATTCTCTTCATCTGTTAGCTCGTAATGAACCGCCACTCGTAGAGAGGGCAACTCTATCTCGAGGGGGAGTACTGCCTCTGTACCAAATACCAATGCGTACGGCGTTGTGTTAGTGGTTATTTTGAACGTAGTTCGATACGCCCAGAGAGCTTCATGCAGTCGTTCATGCCAGTCCTTCTTATTTCTCGACACTGTATTTTTTACGATCTTCGTCAAGGTTTTGTTAAAAGACTCAGCTAAACCATTAGCTCGGAGATTATAGACTGAAGAGTATCTCCAGTCTATGTTATGCTGTTGTGCGAAGCGGCTGATCTTGTGGCTTCTATAGGCTTGCCCGTTATTGGAGATAATCCGTCGTGGAGTTCCAAACCGATAAATGACGTGCGTCTTGAAGAAATGGAGGATATTCTTTGTCTTCACTTCTCTCAGCGGTACTGCTTCTGCCCATTTGGAGAAGTAATCAGTTATCGCCAAAATGAATCGATGTCCTCTGGACGATGCTGGTTCGATGGGGCCGATTACGTCAGTCCCCCACATTTCGAACGACCAGCTAGCCACTATTGGATGTAGTGGATTTGGATGCTGATGGATAAAGTCCCCGTGAATCTGGCACGAGTGGCACTGCTTTGCATATTCGAGGCAGTCCTGGATCATCGTGGGCCAATAATAGCCCATCCTTTTGATCGTTAGCTTCATCTTTGGGCCGGCTTGGTGAGAACCGCAGAGTCCGTCGTGAGTTTCTTAGACGATTCTCTTTGCCTCTTCAGGTCCTAGGCATCTTAGCCACAGAGAATCAAATGACCTTTTATACAGAGTATCATTGACGAAAGCAAAAGACAGAGCTCTTTTCATAAGCTGATGTCTTGAGGACGCATCTTCATGTGTTCGACGGGATTTGAAGTAGTCTATAAAGACTTCCCTCCAATCCTTAGCATTTTCCTGGTCTTTTATTTGTAGAGTTGTTTACTCGGTCGCTCCCTTCTCTTCGGACGATTCCGGAGATATTTCTGCCGGTGCGAGAACCCGACGGCTTTGCACAACAATCCTCACGTCATCGAGGTTCTCGTCAACCAGTTCTTTAGCGAGTTTGGCTAATGCATTCGCTTTGCTATTTTCTGCACGCGGTATGCTTTCTAAGGTGTAGGAAGGAATTTGAGTCAGCAGTCGCTGTACTCTCTCGCCGTATTTCACCAACTCAGGCTTGCATGTCTGATAGTCTCCGTTTACTTGACCAACGATCAGTTGGGAGTCTCCGTATATGAGAAGGTTTTCAATTCCCATGTCGATGGCGATCTCGAGACCTGCTATCAAAGCTTCATACTCGGCTTCGTTGTTCGTCCTCGTCTCTGTTAAGGAGAAGGCAAAGCGCATTATCCCTCCTTGTGGAGTCATGAAGATGAGGCCTACCACGGATTTGATTATAGGGGTGCTTTGTTTGAGCTTCTTCATGGAAGACGCCCCATCAAAATAGAGTTCCCACCGAGTACCACTCTCTCTTCTCTTCTTATCGATCGTGTCAAACGCATGTTCGTCTGGCAATTCACAGATCAAAGGAGAATTAGCGGGTATCGGATGCTCAGCGAGGAAGTCGGCGATGGCCTGGCCTTTCACTGCCTTAAGAGGCCAATAAGTTATCGAGCACTCCATCAAGAGCAAGGCCCACTTAGCGAGTCGTCCTGTTAATATGGCTTTTGATATCAAATATTTGAGGGGATCCACCTTTGATATAAGATGGACCTCATGTGCCAACGCATAGTGTCTGAGCTTCGTTATTGCGAAGATCAACGCCAGGCAGTGTTTTTCGATGGGGGAGTAGTTGCTTTCTGCCCCCAGGAGAACTCGACTTAGATAATAAAGGGCTCTCTCCTTCCCTTGGTCTTTCTCTTATGCCCACAGCGCGCCTAAAGAACCTTTAAGGGCTGTTGTGTATAGGACGAGAGATTTTCCTTTAACAGGAGCGGCCAGTACTGGCGGATTCTGCAGGTATGCTTGATTTCGTCCAGTGCGTTTTGGCATTTGCAACCCCAGACGAAAGGGGTTCCCTTCTTCATCAGGTGACTGTAGGGGTGACACTTGCCGGAAAGATTGGCTATAAATCGCCGGATATACGCAAGCTTCCCTTGGAGAGACCGCAGTTGCTTAAGAGTTCTTGGCGGAGGCATTTCCATGATCGCCTTGATCTTCGACGGATCTATCTCGATACCTCGGTGTCGAACGATGATTCCCAGGAATTTGCCCGAGGAAACTCCGAACGCGCATTTAAGAGGGTTCATCTTCAAATTGTATTGCCGAAGGCGTTGAAATACGATCTTCAGATGCTCTAAATGTTCCTCGTATGATTTGCTTTGCACCACAAGGTCGTCGATATAGCATTCGACGATTTCATGTATGAGGTCATCGAAGATCTTCATCATGGCCCTCTGATAGGTGGCACCGGCATTCTTTAGACCGAAGGGCATCACCTTGTAGCAGAATATGCCCAAAGGGGTCCGGAAAGCAGTTTATTTCTGGTCTTCGGGATGCATCTTTATTTGATTATATCCTGCTGAGCCGTCCATGAAGGAGAAAACTTCGTGAGTGGACGTGTTATCTATCATCAGCTCAGTGACTGGTACTGGCAAGTCGTCCTTCGGGCAGGCTTTATTGAGATTCCGAAAGTCCACACATATGCGCACTGTCCTATTTTTCTTCATCACTGGGACGATGTTGGAGATCCAGTCAGGATATTGAACCTCTTGGATGAAGCCGGAGTCGATTAGCTTCTTGACCTCGGCGTTGATGCTCATCTCAAGCTCGAGCCGCATTCTTCTCGGCGCTTGTTTGATCGGCTTGACGTCCGGAGATATCGCCAATTTATGCACAGTAATCTCTGGATCTAATCCTGGCATCTCAGAATAGTTCCATGCGAAGCAATCTTTATGCTGCATGAGCACGTCTTTTAGCGTAGCCACCCTTTCTTCAGACAACAGCTCACTGACGAACGTCTTTTAGCATCTTCCCACAGAACGTCTCCTTCCTCATCGAAGTCATGTATGACGTAGCAGTCACGGAGTAGTTCCCGTTTCTTGGATTGAACATACCCAAGCCCGGTCGTTTCCATTCTCCCATTGGGCAACTTTCGTTGAGTTCCGGGAATGTTCCAGATCTTGTTATAGAACCGTGCTTGTCGCGCAGTTTGCTTAAAGGGTACACCTTGGCGTCTCAAGAGTCTCTTTAGTCCGTTCGTGTAATATCTGGGCAAACGGATGGGCGGAAGCCTGTCAAGTGTAGAATCCGCGCCATGCTAGATTTCTTTCTCCACTTTGGTTTCCCCGGATCGGTAGAATAGGATCGTCTTTTCACCTTTTCGCGTGGGAGGGACGTAGAATGTCTGCAGTTCTTCTACACCGGAGGTATTAAGCACATCTAGTTCTTTATGATGTTTGGGCGGGACCATAGAAACTTGCAAACTTTTCTCTTCATCAGCGAAGGTTTGTATGGATGGCCGAGCAGGGAATATGGCATTGACCTCATCTTCCGAATCGCTGCCGAAGATCAACATAGGAGTGGACGGTCCTGGCTTGTTGTACCGGGACGGTCCTGAGTAAACTATTTCTTCCTCCTCCTCAGTATCACTCCCGAAAACTGGAATGGTGGTGATAGCTTTGTTCTTCGGTTTGTGACATCGTTCTGTGTCCTCAAAGTCTGGTAAGAAGTATTTTGCATCTTCATACTTGCGGACTTCGTTCACGGAGAATGGGTTTAGCTCTCCTGTCACAGTATACTCGAGACCATCCTTGAAATATTTCATACACTGATATTGTGTAGAGAGGATGATATTGTACTCGTGTAACCAAGGCCGGCCGAGCAAAGCATTGTAGCATGTCTTGGCGTCAATGACGTGGAACTTAATATCGGTAACAAGCAGCCTAAAGCGCGGTGTCAATATTACAGATCCCAGCGTCCGTGATGACTGGGAGTCAAATCCGGAGATGGTGATTTTATCACGAGCGAGGTGTTGAACGCTCATGCAGATTTCCTTTAACACCCTTACGTTAAGGAGATTGACGGAGGACCTATTGTCGACCAGGATTTTACCTATCTTGATGTCATGACAGTATCCGGAGACATATAGGGGACGGTTGTGCTCGCATGTCCCAAGGAGGAGGTCTTCATCGCCGAAGGTGATATCGGCTGTGTGCATTTCTTCCAACTCATCCTTCATCTTTTCTTCGGCGAGAAAAGCTTGGAATTGCTCGGGCTCTTGTAATGCCTTGATCAAAGAGTCTCTTGCTTCTTTTGATAGCAGAAGGGCGTCGAGAATGCTGAGCTGCGAAGGTAGCTTTCTCAAGTGTGCCAAAACGTTGTAGTCCATCTTACTTTTCTTTGGCGGGTCCTTGGCTGTCAGCTTTTCAACGGTTTGGTCATCAAGGATGATATCCTCAGGGACCTTTTCTTTTCCCTTATCTTTTCTATTTGACCCACTGTTCGAGGGCCCAAGATTCTTTTCGGGCAACGTACGATTGCGCAGCTGAATATTTTCACAGGTCTTCGGTTCTTTCTCTTTTCCCAATGTGGACTCTTTAAAGAGAGGACCAAAAGTCATTTCTTCGTCAGAGTCGCTCCCGAAGGTGAGAACTTGTGATCCCCCGACGTTGACCATGCGACAGTTGCCGGTGGTCTTTTTACGCTCCTCGGTCGTGTTTCTTTTCTCCCGACGAGTTTTGCATTTCATCCGCTTGAAATGTTGCCGGTGGGCAACATATCCCTGCCACCATCTTTTAAAAGTGTTGCACTCTTCGGTAGGGTGCGCAATCTTTCGATGATATAAGCAGTAGCTAGGATGTGTTTTTGCTTCATCAAGAACGTTTCTTTCGGAGGGTGGCAGCTTCATTCCTATTGATATGGCTTTGGCGAACCTCTTCCTCGTCTTGAACCTGTTTTTATTTACGACGGATGTACTTTGATCTGGCAGGAGTGTTTCAACCCTTTCGTCCAGTCGCCGGCGTTTGGATTTTACAAATATGGCCATCTCACGCTCCCGATCAGCTTTGCTTTTTGAAAGAGCTTCGTTCAGCAATGCATCAATCATTTCGTCTGATGGCCCTGGAAGTCCCTGTTCAGGATTTGCCCCTAATTTCTTTGTGTAAGGAGCTTCTTCATCGTCTATTGACGAGTGAGAGATCACATGGCAACTTGCCACGTGATCTTCAGATTCATCCAACGAGTCTTCTCCATCATCTCCGTCCTCAACGGCGTGGCTGAGAAACTCTTGAAGTGTGACCGGAGTCCGCGCCTTCTGGTTATACTCTTCCAGCGCGTCAATCTGCTTTTGCAGGTCCGTGCGCTTGTCACCAGGGTTCACGGGCCTTTTGGTCTTCTTCTTCTTCTTCTTAGAAGAATTTGATGGCTGGATGTGAGCACTTTGGCTATCACCACCGATTTTTGGAGTTGGACGCGGTTTTAACATTCCTTTGATGACGTCAGGTTCGAGTGGATTTTTCCACCTGATCGCCGGGCATGTTTGGAGATCCTTCAGCATTCTTTTCGTCTTGGCTGAAAGAGTGACCTCCCATAGAGCTTCTTTTACGAAAGAGCGTGATGCCCCCGGTGTATCCGTCTTCTTGGGAGTGTGTGGCCGAGGCGGGTTCACCTTCCAATTCTCAGATAATACGAATTTGCCCTGCTGGTACTGATCTTCTATCCAGTTTTTGAAGATGTAACAATCCTCGATCGGATGGCCCAACATTCGGTGATAAGGGCAATATTAGGATTGCTAACGTCGCCTAGTTGCGCTGGGCGTCTTGGCTCCGGCAGATTGATGAGCCTGTTGCGCAGTGCAAGCTCGAATAACCTCTTCGCCTTGTCTCGAGGGAACGAGTAAGGGCGTCTCATTTTATCTTCGAGAGATCGAGTTCTATTATTTTGGTAATCAACTGGTCTTAGACCGCTGGACTGCTGTTGAGCATTAGCGACGATGGTCGCTTTCCCCTTTCCCTTCTCGTTCCATGGCTCCGGCTTTGGAGGAGACGGTCTATGACCCATCTGGTCCATTTGGGCCAGTTTTTCGATCAAGGCTTGGAACGTGGTCGGTTTGAAGAACATCATGAATTGGGAAATAGTTGCATGAGGGTACAAAGTGCCCACGAACATGCCCACCGCTGGCGCTTCTTCGATGCGCTGTTCGCATTTCGACCATAGATTCCGCCATCGTATTGCATATTGAACCCACGTTTCACCTGGCTTCACCCTGGCATTGATCAATGCCGTTATCGGGGTACGCTCACTAGCATTCACGAATCGCTGGGTGAATAATAGCTCCATTTCTGCGAAAGTCTTGACGGAGTCGTTCGGGAGTTCAGAGTACCATTCGAAGGCCGTCTCCGATAAGCTGCCGAAGAATTGGCGAAGTAGCAATTTATCATCACCTCCGGTGTTGCCACATAGAGCCCTGAACTGGGCGACATGCTGGTGGGGATTGCCCGTCCCTTTATATACATGAAATTTAGGGATCGTATATCCCGGCGGGTACTTTATTTGATCATACCAGCCTGGGTATGGTCGTCCAGTTTTAACAACCTGGCCGGCTGCTTCATTCGCCTGGTGAGCTCATATTTGCTGAGCAATATAGTCATCCAGAGCGGCCTTAGAAATGGTTTTCTCTTTAGCTGCTGAAAGAGCCGGAAGAGGGTTCGATGTCTCCCCTTTGTCGTCTTCAATGATGATCGGAGGGTCTTCAGCTGGAGGTTCTGGCTGTAACATCATCCTGACCATGTCTTAGAAGAGAAGCGCCATTCGTTTTATATTAGCCGCTTGTTCTGCGGCTTCTCTGTCCTTCTTTCCGAGGACTCTGCGGAGGAAGTCAGCATCGGTTTCTTGTTCATGACGCTGCTCTGAGGTCTCTGGATTTTCTTTTGGCCCAGTGAGTGCGGCCATTGCAGTCAGCATCTCCTGAAGTTTCTGCTGTTGTTGTTCCTGAGCCCTTGTTATTGACCGGGTAAGCGGTCGATGGCCCGTAGAAGCACGGCTTTCCTCTTTTCCGGAAGCCATATAAACGGTATATACCATCATGCCCCCAGACTTGGGGCGTTTAGATTCAGCTCTTTTACGGTTTGCCACGTTTACAGGGGCTTTCTCTGGCCTCCTTCTTTTTTGAGCAGTTGAAGTCGAGGGGGCCATTGCAGCGGACACCCAGGTAGCTGTCGTCTTTTGTGGCTTAACAGGACGGTTCTCTTCTTGCTGAACTTTCACTTTTTTCTGTCGGCGAAGGTAATCTTGATCAACCATCGACTTCTGGACCTGTTGCCAGACTTTGTAAATTTTGGAAGACAGACGCTGAGGGGGCTGCTCCGGCTTCGTTTCTGTAACATTCTCCACGGGCGGAGGAAATCTTTTCAGTACGGCGGTAGGAGAGTTCCTGCGTACCTTGTTCAGCAATTCAAAGCTGTTCCCGGTTGGAACAGCAGTATTGACTTCCACCGTTGGGGCTGGTGGAGTTAGCCCAGAGGGGGAGTTTCCCCCAGCTTTCCTTACTCGGCGCCAGTGGCGACGTCGAGCGTGTCGAGCTGTTGGGATTGTTTCAGCTTAAGGGGTGGCTTCGTCATGCCCCCTGTTCTGATGAGGCACTGCTGGTACCAGCCTCTTGAAGACCGACGTCCGTTGAGCAGCAGTATCCAATCTATCGAAGACAGACCTTTGAGTAGGAACGGGAGCCGGGGTGGCCAACCTCGTAAAGACCGATCCCTTGATGGGAGAAGCTTCTTTAGTGACCTCAAGAGCAGGAATGGCTATCCGTTTCGGGATGGCCGCTTCAGGTATCGTGGGCTTTTTGACAGGCCTATTAGAGTTCAGGCTCAGCCTGTCGAAGACTGACGCTGTTGTCTTGATATCGGATGACCCGTTGAGAGGGGCCATAGTAGTAGTGAGCCGATCAAAGACCGACTTCTTTTGCACTTCTTGCGGCAGCGGGATATTAATGTTCACTGGCGGGAGCATGGTCCCGAAGAACAAATCGGTGGTAGCTTGCGTTACCTGCTCTATCGGCATTGTGAACAGGGAGGCCGCATGGGGCCCGTAAGCTATGCCTCCAAATGAGGCGGAACGCGAGTTGCAATTGTAGCTGGAATACTTCGTGCAAGTAGACACCATTGATTTTGTCGTTTTCTGCACCAAGCAAGACACCAAATCTTAGTACCTCAAACCCAAGGGCAACCATTAGCAAATCGCGATTCGTTCGCGAACATGACATACGAAGTGTGGAGTGGAAAGAGGAAAAGGTCCCACCGGGCATGCCAGAATCTGTTCCCCGCCGAAAGACGCGGCGAACGTCTTGCCTGAAATTCGGGGCAGATGCTAATTGGTGCTATCCGTCCACCTCTCCGAAGATGCCAAGTTGATTTATGGCACAATGTATCGAAGGTTTAAACGAATGCGACCGATATAGCAGACTTCGTCAGATTCCCCCTCATTTGAGGGTTTTTTTGATTGTGGGGACGCTCTTCCCTACAGGCGCAAGCCCCTGCAGTTAATTACGCTACCGCATCGCGGTAACAACTTTCTCCTTCTCTAGATGGTCATTTCGTGTCGTGGGTGTTTGTTTTGTTTGTGGTTGCCCGTGGATTGTATACGGAGACTAATTTATGTTGTCGCCCGTAGGGCGTGGATTAGTCCAAATCCGTATCTTCTTAGATTTGGGTTTGGGGGTTGGGTTTAAGGATACGTTAGCCTCATTTGAGATTAAGATCAACTTAAACGTTTTTTAAGGATACGTTAGTCTCATTTTAGACTAAGATTAACTTAACGGGATCATTGAGATCCAACAAGAGAGCAATTGGGCTCTATTGTTTAGTTTAGGGACATTGCGGTCGATTACCAGTTTAAGGACATAGTGGTCCAATGTTAGTTTAACGACATCTCGGTCCATTGTTAGTTTAAGGACATCTCGGTCCAGGTTAAGGACATCGTAGTCCGTGGGTTTAAAGGGACCCCACAGTCCGAGGTTAGGGACATCGTAGTCCATGAGTTTAAAGACCCCACAGTCCGTAGTTTAAAGACGTCATAGTCTATAAAGTTTAAGGACATCATAGTCTATGAGTTTAAGGACCCCACAGTCCATGAAATGTATGGTTGTCGGGACCCGTCAGCTCTCTGAAGATATTGAAGGATTACAACGATAAGTATCAGAGGAGTAAAAAGATGTACCCTTGAACCGGTGTGAATTGGTCGGAAGATCTGTAGTCCAATTTGGGACTAAGATCTGTTAAATATTCGTGAGCAGATGGGCTCAATTAAATATAAGTTGAGGACTTATGGCCAATATTGGGCTAAGTCCAATAAATGTTTAACATTTTATTGTTCTGGGCTGTTGAGCCTTTATTTAGGCTTGGCCCTTTTAATAATGCTGAGAATTAGATCTTGACACTTTTTTGTCTTGTATTGATTGCAGAGCATTCATCAGAGCTCTAGCTCATTAAAGAACAATTTGTGTTCTGTCAGCGCAACCTATGGTGCGCTAGGCGCTTTGCGCCGATCAAAAAGTGCAGTGTGCTTCTGCCACGTGGCGCGCATATAAGGGACACGTGTCATGTTCTGTGCTAGGCGCCAGATGATGAGCGCAGTGCGCCAGTTTATGAGCGTTGAGCGCTAATTTATGAGCACATTGCGCTAGTTTCGTGGCGCTCACGTGAGTGACACGTGGCACGCTTGGCGCTAAGCGCCAGCCCATAAGCGCAGTGCGCTATTTCAGAAGCGCAAAGCGCAAGTTGCATACGTGGTTGACACGTGGCGCATTTTGGTGCTGAGCACCGGTTCAGAGAGCACATAAGCGCTGTTCAAGAGCGCAAGGCGCATTTCAATAGTGCAAAGCACATTTGATCAATTTTTATGATCTGTGAACAAATTTATGTTCCTTTAGAAGAGACTTTGTCTCAAGATTCAAGAACAATAGTTCTTATTTTGAAAGGCTTTGCTTTTATAGATCAATGATCTATGTGAAGAATATATTCTTCTTTTATTATGTGATGAGATCTTTTGATATTTTTCATGAAAGACCTTGGTCTTTGTAGATCTATGATTTTTTAAGAAGATAATTTTTCTTTTTAATTATGAGATGAATCCATCTCTTTGTTCATCACCATTTTTTTTACCTTGAAGAAAAAAAATCTTCTTTTGCTACGAGCTTGCTCTTCTTTTTTTGAGTTTTCTCAAACTTTATGGGGGGGGTTTCTCTATATTTTTTCTTTTTCTTTTTATTCTTTTTTTTTATTTTGGAAAGGAGGATCATTGGTCGTTGGGACCCACCACCTCTCCGACGACACTTAGAGATTACAGTGCCATATATCGAAGGTGTGGAGGGATGTACCCTTTGAACCAAGTCCCACTCATCAGGGGGGAGAACATTCATCGGGGGGGAGAACATGCTGGTGCTTAAGCTTCTCGCTGCTGAAAAATGCTTCTTTGCGTTCGCGCACGTGCGTCGCACGTGTTGGGCACACATATTTGCACGTAGCGTACATAGAGTTTGCGCATATGCACATTATGGGGAGGAGCAGGCTCCTATGGAGAACGAATCTCCTTTTAATATTATTGAATATTCTCATGTGGTGCGCACGTGCGTTGCACGTGGTGCACGCATGGCGGGCACACGTGCATTGCACGTAATGCACATGGCGCTTGCGCATATGGGGAGGAGCAGGCTCCTATGGAGAACGAATCTCCTTTTAATATTATTGAATATTCTCATGTGGTGCGCACGTGCATTGCACGTGGTGCGCGCATGGCGGGCACACGTGCGTTGCACGTAGCGCACATGACGCTTGCGCATTATGGGGAGGAGCAGGCTCCTATCTTGGAGAACTAGGCTCCTATGGAGAACTAAGCTCCTTTGAGAATTGAATCCTTTGAGAATTGAACTCTACCTTTTCTAAGAGATATCCCCTCTTATTTATATGGGAGTGGTAGAGAAGCGATCTCTCCTTTTCCTAATGTGGGACTAAAAATGCATTCCCCATATAGTAGAGCATTACTTTAGATTACACGTGCATAGCATATTTGCTCATAACTTTTGATCCCGGATGAATTATAAGGCCCATAATATATCAAATCGAAGGATTTTTCAAGCCACTTTCGATACCATCAAAATTTAGCCATTTCTCATTCCGAAGTTTGTCAAAATACAGCTCGGAAAATACTGGTTCGCATCTTCTTCCTTAGATCACATGTGCATAGCACATTTGCTCATAACTTTTGATCCCGGATGAATTATGAGGCCCATAATATATCAAATCGAAGGTTTTTTCGAGATACTTTCAATACCATCAGAATTTATTTGTTTCTCATTCGAAAGTTTATCAAAATACAGCCCGGAAAATACTGGTTCACATTTTCTTAAGCATATCGCTGCCATTTGATGCCTTGGCCTCTTTTGCGCAGAAATATTTTGCGGGAACAAATGCCCCCCACTACTTTTCCCATGTAAGTATATATGTGAGTGAAGTAGTGCAGAGTAATTCATAATGTATGACCAGTTTCGGGTTGATATATAATTTTCAGAATCTTGATCTGAGAAGATAACGAGCGGACACAAGCGTCGTCATTTATCATTGACTCAAATCTCGAATCTTAAGGGATATAGTCCCAAACCCTCGGCTCCATGAGCCGCACCCTTTTATTTCTTTATGTTTTACTCTGCCGTGAAGTAGTTTATATGCTCATGAGTAACTTCTCCATTTCAATGACATGTAGCTTTGGCAAGTGTGGCCCATAGATGGTTGATAACAGTTCATCTTGAACTCTTTATAAGGTAGTGATGGCTTAGGAGACAGGGGTAGTTTCTGCCACCTAAGACTTTTCAACTTTATGAGCCATGAGGGTCTCATAAAGACTTTTTTCCCTACGAGTCGAGAAGATCTCGTAGGTGTATTTTCTCCTTAGGAATCGTGAGGATTCCTAAGTGTGTTTTCTCTCGAGAGTCGTAAGGATCACACAAGAGAGTTTTCTTCCATACGGGGCGAGAGGACCCGTAAGTGATTGATGGTTTTGCCATTATCCGCATTTCACGGAGTCAGGAGTTGTTCCGGACGTTTCCCACGGGGTCAAGGTTAACTTTGGCCGTGTTCCATGGAGTCGTTGGATGACGTATTTCCGCGACGAGGTCATGTGGATGACGTGTTTGTTTCCCCCAATCAGAGCAAAACTCTGTTTGAATTTCAAAAATTCAAAATTAGAAGCAACGCTTCAAATTCCTTGCGCTGCGCGCAACGCGTCACGTCAGCGCAGCGCCCAAGGCAGCACGCCCAATCAGAGCAAGGTTCTATTTAAAACAAAAATTAAAGGAAGCAGCGCTTCAGTTGCGCAAGCGCTGCGCTACGCGACACGTGTCAGCGCAGTGGCGCAAGCGCTGCGCTGCGCGACACGTGTCAGCGCAAGCGCAGTGGCGCAAGCACTGCGCCGCGCGACACGTGTCAGCGCAAGCGCGGTTGCGCTGCGCGACACGTGTCAACGTAGTTGAGCAAGCGCAGTTGCGCTGCGCTCTGCACTGCGTGACACGTGTCACGCGCTGGGGCAATTGCGCCAAACAGAATTAAAATTCTAGTAAGATTCTTCTGTTCTTATTAAAACAAGAAGATTGTCTTCTGTAAAACAGAAGCCCTTGGATCAAAAATCCAACGGCGGGGAAAATTCCCCAAATCTCTCAGAGAATGATCTCTTTAACAAAGCTAACAAATCTATGGGCACTATATAAAGACCCCTAGACCCCAACTCAAAACATCATGATCAAGATCGAGAAAAAAAGAACTCTGAAGAATTTGAGAGAACTCTTCAAAAACAAAAAGAAAAGGTAAAAAAAAAACTTTAGAAAAAGAGAAGATTCTCTTATGAACAGATCATTGATGTAAGAACAAGATCAATGATCTTCAATAAAAAAGAAAAATAAATAAGGACAGTGCCTTGCACTTTTTATGAACCACTGGTTCTTTGAAAACAAGAAAAACCTGTTTTCTTTGATCTAAAATTGATCCAAAGATAAAATAATGCCCTGCACTTGCAAAAACTGCACTGTTGCGCTCCTGTGTTGGCGCAAGCCACCAGAGAGCGCCATGTGTCAGCAGCGTAACAGCACAGCGCACTGACACAGCGCACTGCGCTGCTGCGCTTGCGCTCATCAGAGCGTGATACATGTCAGCAGCGCAAGCGCAACGCACTGGTGCAGCGCACTGCGCTTGCATGACACGTGTCACCTCCACATGTGCTTGCGCTCAATAATTGGCGCAAAGCGCCTGACAAACCACTGTCAAGTAATTAATGCACTGCATTATTTACAGAAGGGCCAAGCCCAATTAAAAAAGGCCTAACAGACCAAATTAAATGCAATGCATTATTTTAAAAAAAGGGCAGAGCCCAAAACAGATGCTCTGCATCATTTACAAAGGGACTGAGCCCAAATCAAAAAGGCCTAGCAGGCCAGAATGAAATGCAGTGCAAACAGGGGCAAAGCCCTAGCATAGGCCTAATAGGCCAAAGTAAATAAAAACGTTGAATATTCTCAACTGGACTTAGCCCAATCATGGCCGTAAGTCTTCAAATTAAATTGACCGAGCAAGACTGCTCTCCTAAATCAATTTACGTCCGGTTCAAGGGTACATCTCTGAGCTCCTCTGACACCTATCGTTGTAATCCTTCAACGACGTCAGAGAGGTGACGGGTCCCGACGGCCACAAATACAATGGACCACCATGTCCCTAAACTGGCAATGGACCACTATGTCCCTAAACTGGAAATTGACCGCAACATCACTAAACTAAACAATAGAGCCACTTGCTCTTTTGTTGGATCTAAACGATCCCGTTAAGTTGATCTTAGTCTGGAGATTAGGCTAACGTATCCTTAACAAAAGTTTAAGTTGATCTTAGCCTCAATATGGCTAACGTATTCTTAAACCAAAACACCAAACCCAAATCTAAGTAAATACGGATTTGGACTAATCCACGTCCTACGGGCAACGGCATAACTTAGTCTCCGTATACAATCCACGGGTAACCACAAATATAACAAACACCTACGATACGAAGTGAAATTCTGGAGAAGAAGAAAGTTGTTACCGCGATGCGGTAGCGTAATTAACTGCAGGGGCTTGCGCCTGCAGGGAAGAGCGTCCCCACAATCAAAAATCCCTCAAGCGAGGGGGAATCTGACGAAGTCTGCTATATCGGCCGCATCCGTCTAAACCTCCGATACACGGTGCCATAAATCAACTTGGAATCTTCGGAGAGGTGGACGGATAAAACCAAATAGCATCTGCCCCGAATTCCAGGCGAAACGTCTTGCGCGTCTCTGTATCCGGAGGGGAACAGATTCTGGCACGCCCGGTGGGACCTTTTCCTCTTTCTACTCCAAACTTCATGTGTCGTGTTTTTCCCCCGATCAAATAATCGCGGTGTGTATGTTTTTGGTTGCCCTTAGCGGAGTGGATATTGAAGCCGGCATTTCGTCTCTATGAAGAATGGCATTTGCTCCCACCCTAGCAACTCAGGCTCTGTCATATCCGGCGGAGTCAAGTATGGGTCACTTGCAGCCTCAAATCTCTGCAATCCGGCTCTTCAAGAAATCAACGGGCTTCTTTTTGGGTCGATGCTCCCACCTCCCACCCTCGGTGCCTCAACGCCGATGGAAGAAGCCCAGAGGATGTCTGTCGTCCACAGGCAGGCTCCCCAAGCAGCAGCCTTGCCGACGGAATCGGTCCTCAAACAACTGGAACATGCCAAAGACCAAGGTCGACGCAGGGGACAGAATATTCGAGCTCTTCAAGAAATCAATGGCTTCAAACTACACTAACTGCAACAGCAACTCTCGCTCTGTCCCATTTGGAGGAGTAACCAACGGGCCCCAAGCGGCCTCCCTTTTCACTATGCCAGTGGAGCAGGTAACTCAAGCCACCACTGGGCTATTCTTCGGGACCATGCTCCCGCCAACGAGCTTCAACGCTCCTGTACCATCGCAAGAAGCTCCCAAGAATTCGTTTTTCAGCGCTCCTGTGCTTATTTACTCCCTACTTTGCATAATACTATATATAAGCACACACAAAAAAAATTGTGATAATAAAAAAGTAGAAAGTGAAAAATTATATTTAAAAGATAGGAATAGTTTAAGAAAAACAAGAAAATTAGATGTTTTCTTAAATGAAACTAGTAATAAGTAGTTATGAGCCGTTGTCCCAAGGGTTAGTAAGATGAAGGAAGTCACTAATCTGAGAATAAAAATAAGTCTGAAAAATAGTTCCTATTCTGGAAGCCAAATATTTGAACGTTGATACCCTACTATACGCACTTACACACGTCTTGAAACTCAGGATAGTAGAGGATACCTTGAAATGTTCTTGTTTCAAAGCCAAAGTATGAAGGAAATAAAAAAATTGAATAAAATATAAAAGGGTGAAGAAAAATGAACACTGGTTTTGTTATCGCCAAGACAGCAATAAAAAAAATATAGCGAGGGTGCTTCATCACCTAGTGCCTTAGACCAACTGGTCCGGGAGTCACTGCTAAGCCTTAGGTGGTGCAAGATGAGGAAATACACCTAATAAGCGATCACATGAGTAATCGGTCGGTTAGTACCTTAAGAAGTATTAACGGTCGCATGAAAATGTGTGAGCAAATCTAAATATCTATTAAAAAGTACTAAGGTAGATAGACAAGAGTATGATTGCTTGAATTGAATTCTCTGAGTGTAGGGATGTCCAGTTCACACACGTAGGGGTATATGATCAATGTTTGGAAGAAAGGTAGGAATGAAAACTAAAGGCGATGTTTTATTGAGGGATAATGTGATTTCTAACATTTTTTCATGACCATTAAGATAGGGCTCATAGCAACTGAAAAGCTGGTATAGTTGAAAACTCTTATTTTCGAGTTCTTTCTTTTATAGTTCTTATTTTCATATAACTTTCGCCATCTCTCTTTTATTATAAGATTTTGTGGGTATAATCCGCTGAAAACCCTCAGGAGACAACACTCCTCCTACTAGGGATATGCCACTGGCGCCGAGTAAGGAAGGCTAGGGGTAACTCTCCTTCTGGACTGACTCCGCCGACTCCAACGGCGGAAATTGATGCTGTTGTTCCAACTGGGAACAGCTTTGAACCACTTAGGAAGGTCCGCAAGAACTTTCCGACCACTGTGTTGAAAAGATCTCCTCCACCTATGGAGAGCACTACAAAGGTAAAGCCGGAACAGCCCCCTCAACGGCTGTCCTCTAAAATCTACAAGGTCCGGCGTCAAGTCCAAGACTCGGTAATTGATCAAGATTATCCCCGCCGACAGAAAAAGGTGAAAGATCAGCGGGAAGAGGACCGTCCTTACAGCCATCTGATGAAGAAGGGAACCCCTTTCGTCTGGGATCGCAAATGCCAAAGCGCGCTAGACGAAATCAAGCAATACCTGCAGAATCCGCCAGTGCTGGCCGCTCCGGTCAAGGGAAAGCCTCTCGTTCTGTATACAACAACCCTCGAAGGTTCCTTAGGCGCATTATGGGCGCAAGAGAACGACAAAGGGAAAGAGAGAGCTGTCTATTACTTAAGTCGAGTTCTACTGGGGGCAGAAAGCAACTATTCCTCTATTGAAAAACACTGCCTGGCGTTGATCATCACAATAACAAAGCTCAGGCACTATGTGTTGGCGCATGAAGTCCGTCTCATTTCGAAGGTGGACCCCCTTAAATATTTAATGTCGAAGGCCATATTGACGGGGCGACTCGCTAAATGGGCCCTACTCTTGATGGAGTTCTCGATAACCTATCAGCCTCTTAAGGCAGTGAAAGGCCAGGCCATCGCCGACTTCCTCGCTGAGCATCCGATACCTGGCGATTCCTCTCTGAATTGCGAACTGCCAGATGAACATGCGTTTGATGCGATCGACGGGTACCCGATGGGAGCTTTATTTTGATGGAGCGTCTTCCATGAAGAAGCGCAAACAAAGTACCTCTATAATCAAATCGGGGGTAGGCCTCATCTTCGTAACTCCACAAGGAGGGATTATGCGCTTTGCTTTCTCCTTAACAGAGCAGAGGACGAACAACGAAGCTGAATACGAAGCTTTGATAGCAGGTCTCGAGATCGCCATCGACATGGGAATTGAAAACCTCCTCATATACGGAGACTCCCAATTGGTCGTTAGTCAAGTAAATGGCGACTACCAGACATGCAAACCAGAGTTGGTGAAGTATGGCGAAAAGGTGCAACAACTATTGACCCAAATTCCTTCATACGCTTTGGAAAACATATCGCGCGCGGAAAACAGCAAAGCGGACGCATTAGCTAAGCTCGCTAAAGAACTGGCCGACGAGAATCTCGATAGCGTAAGAATCGTGGTACAAAGCTGTCGGGTGCTTGCCCCAGCGGAAATATCTCCGGAATCATCCGAAGAAAAGGGAGCGACTGAGCAGACGACCCTGCAAATAAAAGACCGGGAAAAGGCTGAGGATTGGAGAGAAGTCTTTATAGACTACTTCAAATACCGTCGAACGCCCGAAGATGCGTCCTTAAGACACAGCTTATGAAACGAGCTCTATCTTTCGCCTTCGTCAATGATACTCTGTACAAGAGGTCGTTCGATTCTTTGTGGTTGAGATGCCTGGGACCTGACGAAGTGAAAAGAGTCGTTCAGAAAGTTCATGGCGGACTCTGTGGTTCTCACCAAGCAGGCCCGAAGATGAAGTTGAAGATTAAACGGATGGGTTACTACTGGCCCACGATGATCCAGGACTGTCTCGAATATGCGAAGCAATGCCACTCATGCCAAATCCATGGGGACTTCATCCACCAGCATCCAAATCCGCTACACCCGACAGTGGCTAGCTGGCCATTCGAAATGTGGGGAACTGACATAGTCGGCCCCATCGAACCAGCATCGTCCAGAGGACATCGTTTCATCCTGGCAACGACTGACTACTTCTCCAAATGGGCAGAAGCAGTACCGTTAAGAGAAGTGAAGACGGAGAATATCCTCCATTTCTTCAAGACGCGCGTCATATATCGGTTTGGAACTCCGCGACGGATCATATCCGATAATGGGCCAGCTTATAGAAGCCACAAGATCAGTCGCTTCGCGCAACAACATAATATAGACTGGAGATATTCCTCGGTTTATAATCCGCGAGCTAATAGTCTAGCTGAGGCCTTCAATAAAACCTTGACAAAGATCATGAAGAAAACGGTGTCCCGAAATAAGAAGGACTGGCATGAGAGGCTGCAAGAAGCTCTTTGGGCGTATCGAACTACGTTCAAGACAGCCACGAATACAACGCTATATGCGCTGGTATTCGGTATAGAAGCAGTACTCCCCCTCGAGATAGAGTTACCCTCTCTATGAGTAGCAGTCCACTACGAGCTGACGGACGAAGAAAATGCTCACCTTCGGCTTGAGGAGCTTGATGCCCTTGATGAGACCCGGCTCATAGCGCAACAAAACCTGGAAGCCTATAAAGCAAAGATGACGCGCTCGTATGAAAGATTGGCCTGGCCAAGGACATTCCGCCAAGGCGAACTCGTGCTAGTGGTCAAAAGGCCTATGATCCCCAATTGCACCAAGCGGGGAAAATTCGAGCCAAACTATGAAGGCCCGTACATAATAGACAAGGTCTACCAAGGGGGAGCCTATCTACTCATAGATATGCACGGTGAAAGGCCTTACAGGCCAATAAACGGTTGATTCCTAAAGAAATACTATGCTTAGTGAGTTACTGCCTAGGTCAATGATAGATGACGATGACTATGTCCGCTCGCTATCTTCCTAAGCTCAAACCTTATAAGCAATAGCCAGCCTTCTCCTGGACGGACCGAAACGTCCTTAAACTAACGACGGACCGAAACGTTCTTAAACTAACGAAGGACCGAAACGTCTTTAAACTATTACCGCAGCATCTTCAGGCTGACGAGATGAATAAAAAAAAGGGAATATAAAAAATAATAATAATAAAATAATAATAATAAACGGTATGTCCATAAGCAAAATGGGCATGGATGAAAACCCGAAAGGGCTCCGTGAGTAAAAACAGCAGGACTACCGGCGAGTGTTCGTGAAAACCTGAAAGGGCGCGACCTCGTAAAAAAAAAGAATAAAAAGAATAAAAAAGAAACGGTACGTCCATAAGCAAAATGGGCACGGATGAAAACCCGAAAGGGCCCCGTGAGTAAAAATAGCAGGACTACCGGCGAGTGTTTGTGAAAACCCGGAAGGGCGCAACCTCGTTAAAGGACACTTACAGACCTTGTAAGGAGAAATCACCCGCGTGAGATCCTTACGACTCACAAGGGAGCAACACACTTAGGGATCCCCACGATTCCTAAGAAGAAAATACGCTTGCGAAATCCTCACGACTCGTAAGGAAAACTCTCTTAGGGACCCTCACGGCTTATAAGATTTGAAAGTCTTAAGTTACAGAGACCTAAACCTGTGCTTAAGCAAACCCCCCCCCCCCCACAACCTTCGATATTGCCCTACAAGTGGTCCAATACTGACCCTTGTATACAATCCACGGGCACGAATAAACATTTCCCTAACCAAGTCCCATCCATGATTGGGGATATGCACGCACGATGAACAACCCTTATAAGTCCTCTCGACTTATAAGGAGAAAACCCTCTTGTAGGAACCTTACGACTTACAGAGGAACATACACTTAGGAATCCTCACGATTCCTAAGGAGAAAATACATCTACAAGATCCTCACGACTTGTAGGGAGAAATACCTTTGTGAGACCCTTACGGCTCATGAAGTCAAAAGCCTTAGTCGACAGGACCCTAACCCTGTTCGCTAAGCCACCTTTGCTCGACATCGACAGAGGCAAATGATGATTCGCTCCTGGCAATATCCCAGTTGTAGCGGTGCTGATGCCGAAATCGGTGTCTAATTTCAGGTTTACGGCGGAAAGCCAGTAGGCCGCACATGCATACGAAATAGCCGAAATGATGGGGCAACTTGCAATAAAAAGCAGCAAGTAAAGAAAACGTATGCATATAAAACAGCCGAAATGATTGGGCAACTCACAATAAAAAACAACGAGTAAAAATAAAATAAATAACCGAAATGATTGGGCACCGCGGGAAATAGCCAAAATGATTGGGCAATCGCGACCTTCACGATATAAATAGCTGAAATGATAGAGCATCGCGGAAATAAAACAATAAAAAAAATGAATGAAACTTCTGCCCTACAGTTGAGATCACATTGATCCCTGTATACAATCAAAGGGCATAAACAAAGATGGAACCACACCTTCCCAACAGGCTCCGCCATAAAGCTAAGCCAAATCTCGACGGTTCACCAACAGCCTAGAGACAACCGCGACATTCGTCTCAATACAGCAGACGCAGTGCCAGCAAACGAAGCGAAGATCAAATTCCTAGCTTCACGGCCTTGATGGTAACTTATATAAAACCTGAAAGACCACCACAAATCCTTCGATTCAGGGAAATAAGTGTCCTTGATGAACAAAATCCTAATCTGCGTCGACTCGCAGAGAAACCAGTGTCTCCGCGGGAAATTTTCAATTCGTTTCAACACCAGGGAAACAAGTGTCCTTGGCAAATACCTCAATTCAGGGAAACTAGCGTCCTTGATGGGAGTCTCTTGATTCGCGTCAGCCTGCAGAGAAACCAGTGTCTCCACGGGAAATTCCCGATTCGTCTCAACTCCGAAGAAACCAGTGTCTTCGGCAAAATCCTTCAACTCAGGGAAATGAGTGTCCTTGACGAAGAAAATCCTGATCCGCGTCGACTCGCAAAGAAACCAGTGTCTCCGCGGGAAATTCTCGATTCGTTTCAACACCAGGGAAACAAGTGTCCTTGGCAAATACCTCAATTCAGGGAAACTAGCGTCCTTGATGAGAGCTTCCTGATTCGCGTCGGCTCGCAGAGAAACCAGTGTCTCCGCGGGAAATTCCCGATTCGTCTCAACTCCGAAGAAACCAGTGTCTTCGGCAAAATCCTTCGACTCGGGGAAACGAGTGTCCTTGATGAAGAGAATCCTGATTCGCGTCGACTCGCAGAGAAACCAATGTCTCCGCGGGAAATTCTCGATTCGTTTCAACACCAGGGAAACAAGTGTCCTTGGCAAATACCTCAATTCAGGGAAACTAGCGTCCTTGATGAGAGCCTCCTGATTCGCGTCGGCTCGCAGAGAAACCAGTGTATCCGCGGGAAATTCCCGATTCGTCTCAACTCCGAAGAAACCAGTGTCTTCGGCAAAATCCTTCGACTCAGGGAAACGATGTATCCTTGACGAAGAAAATCCTGATTCGCGTCGACTCGTAGAGAAACCAGTGTCTCCGCGGGAAATTCTCGATTCGTTTCAACACCAGGGAAACAAGTGTCCTTGGCAAACTCCTCAACTCAGGGAAACTAGCGTCGTTGATGAGAGCCTCCTGACTCGCGTCGGCTCGCAGAGAAACCAGTGTCTCCACGGGAAATTCCCGATTCGTCTTAACTTGCAAGGTAAAGCCTCAGGCAGCAGGGGTTAAAAACTTGTTTCCTGAGCAATGGGACCCTGCAAGTCAGTCTAAAACGGTCTCTTGCATACTATTCACGTGTCTCACTCTCCGAAGTCGAATCTCGACAAGGAGGGAAACAACCGCTTACGGGTCCTCTCGACTCATAAGAGGGAAAATTCTCTTATAGGATCCTTACGACTTATAAGAGAAAATGCACTTAGGAATCCTCACGATTCCTAAAGAGAAAATCCACCTACGAGATCCTCTCGATCCGTAGGGAGAAAAATCTCTATGAGACCCTCACGGTTCATAGAGTTGAAAAGTCTTAGGCAGCAGATCTGAACCTGCGGTCTAAGCCATCGCTATCTCTTGGAGAAATCTAGATGCTTACTCTATTATCTGTCAATTGTGTTTATCAAGACAGCATGTTGATAGTAAGAGAAGGGAGAAAGCAAAGAAATAGTACAAGACATTGCAAAGAAAAATGTATATCTTTATTTATTAATTTAATCGAGTACAAGGTGAAGCATACAAAAGAATAAAGAATGGATACATATTATTTGGAAAAAAAATTTACAATTGTATTGATACAAGGGGAACTACCGGGAAGGAAGCGTCTTGCATAGCTCTAGCAATTGTTCGCGCACCTCCTTCTACGCTTTCTCCTGATCAGCCACCACCGCCAGTTCTGCCTCCACTTGAACCCGCTGCTGCAAGAAAGATGCAAGCTGCTCCCCAACGGCCTGATGAGCAGCTTCGCGGCCTGGGGTGTCATGCTCGGCGACATCAAGTTTTTGCTTCAAGTTTAGCCCATGAGAGATGCGTTCCAGGAGGCTCTCAAAGATAGCCTTCACTTGGGCAGCATTCGCCTCAACCTCAGCACACAGACGAGCTGTCTCGCTCGAGATCTCTCAGTATTCCCTCAGCCTTAAAGCCGCTTCTTGTTCCAAGTAGTGGACGTAAGAAGCGCTTTGCTCAATCCACGCTGCTCTTTGAGTGCTCACGGCCAGAACCTCAGGGGCAAGACGCCTCGACCCCAGCTGATGCAGGCGAGCCTCGATCTCCCTGCAGTGATTAACCCAAGACACAACGATGCCCTCGTCATGGAAATTTACGAGTATCGCCAGCATCGGGTTAACCGCCGTAGCGAAGTCTGCAGCAGACGTAGGAGTCTCGATGTCAAGTTCCTCGATGTAGTCGCTCAACATACACAGACTGTTCGCGGTGCCTTTCGAGGACGGACGTCTCAGGAAAGGGCCTGCTGGCATTGTGATGCGAGGCTCGAAGGGCACCGAGATCGGAACGACAGCTAAAAAAAAGATGTGATTAGATGACACTTTAAGAAAGACAAAAAAAAGAAGGGGTCATCAATGCAATAGTTTTCTATACCAGCTGCAGCAGGTGGCAAGGCCGGAAGGGCCGGTGGCACGGCCGATCGTTCATCCCTTCCTTCGATCTGTAGCACTGCAACCAGGACGAGAAGAAGTTAGAAATAATTCCATCACTAAAAAAGAAAGACATCAGTTGGAAACTATACTCACCTGCGCCACTCGAGGAAGAAGTGAGTTCAGATGGGAATGAGAAGTGTGGGAGCAACACTTGATAAAGATGATCAAAAAGCACTCCTGGAAAGACACAACAATACGACTTTAGTACATAAATTATGCGGCTGAAAGACGAAACTAATAAGTTGCAAATACATACCTTCCAACATCTTCGATGGTACAAGAGAGGGCTGAGAAGTGACCACCGCCAAGGCAGTAGTTGACGGTGCTCCCTCGAGCAATGGAGCATCGACACTGGCCGCACCTGCATTAAAAAAAAGGATAGACCTGTCAGAAGCGGTTGCAAGATAAAAAAGGGACTGTAACTCGAAATTTACCTGATGAGCCGCCGGCCGAAGCAGAGGCGTCTCCCTCCTCCATCGACATGAGGCCACCGCCCGTGGCCTCATCACCCGACTCAATAGGGGCTGTCGTTGTGCTTGCGTAGCAGGGAGACGGCGGAAGACCATAGGCGGGGAGGGCAATAATCGGAGCATTGCCGAACTCTTGAGAAGGAGCGGCTGGCTCTTCCCCAAGAGTCGTGCCCATCTCACCCGCTACTTCTTCAGGCTCAGCGGTCTCCATTGTCTCATCCGCCATCACCAGAGGGTCACTGGCCTTAAGCACTTCGTCCGCCGCTACCTCGGGCTCAGTTGTAGCGGTCGTCTCATTTGTCGCCATCTCAGGCTCGGCATCAACGACCTTCTCGGGTGCGGCTCCCTCAGCCCCCAACTCAGGCTCAGCAACCCCGGCGACGTTGCCCACCGTCTGCTCGGGTTCGGCCGGCGCCTCTTCCTCTGTCTCCTTGGGATCAACGGTTTCCGCCTCCCCCTCGGTTGGACTTGGCCTTGCAGGACAGAATATATAAGAACCGACAGCTTTATAGTTCTTACAACAAAATTCTGAAAGAAATATTACCTGAGGTGGACTTATCGGTAGCCTCCCTATTGGCGCGCACCGTCTGTCTATGAGCTGTAGACAAGGCGACCGGGGGCTCTTCTGACGGAGTATCAGCACGAGGGACGGTGCTTGGGCCCGCTCCAATGGCTAAGGCAGCCCTGCGTGCCTTCGCTTCGCGCCTCAACCGCTTCCTCTCCTCCCGGGCCGTTGTGATAGACCTCTTCGACGCTTCCTTAATTAAGGTGTCGTCTTCCTCGTTTAGAGTTGCCTCCAGAGCCTTTAAGGCATCTCTCATCGGCTCTTCAAGACGGACTTCTCGTGGTAGCCCTGAGGAAGCAGAAACAGCGGCAGCTGGCCCGGGAAGAGTCTCCGCGTCACCTGGCGGGATCGGCATTGTGGTTCCTGCGATAAAAAGGGGGAGATTAGATCGACCATAACATAAGGAAAATGAAGACTTGATGAATCGAAATTTACCAAGGCCTAAGGACGCTCTAAGGCGTTCCTCCTCTTGGAAAGTCTTGAGGGAAGCAGCAATGGCTTCTTCAGTGGTGATGCCTGTTGAAGAGAAGAGGGAAAAAACGTTAGTCAAGGGAAATAATAAAGATATGATACAATAAAAAATGCGACTAGCGGTTACCTGATTGTGCAAGTTTAGCTAGCCACGCGTCGCACCTCGCCAACCGCTCTGAAGCTACGAGAGCGGCCTCCAAGTCCGTGTCATCCGGCGGCATGACTAACCCCCTATTGGTCCCGTATTCACTCAGGCCCTCACCATAGGGAGCGTGGGGTTCCTGACTGAACGCGACGTCAGCAGCGAAGAGCGACTTCTTTTTCTTCTTCTGTCCACTAGCCCTAGGTGCACCCGGGATCGACTTGCGCTTTGCAGGCACCTTAGGGCGGCGGGTCCCGACGTCCGCACCCACACCAGACTCCGGCGAGGCAACAACCACTGTCTCCACTGGAGCACAGGGCGCTGGTGGTGCATCCGCGATATCGGGAAGCGGCAATCCGCGTGGAGGACTCTGCGCACGCGGTGGTCCGGCTCTAGCATCTTTTAGAGGGGGAACTACCGGGGTCCTTAGCACCAGAGGAGCTTTGCGGTCGCTACCGGGGGCACACCTTTACGGTCGACCAGCAATCGCCTTTCTTCCTTTATAACGGCTCCCGTCCAATGATTGTACCATTCTTTATATACGTTGAGGAGTCGTGGGGCGCAAGCCGGCTCACTGATAAAAAAGTGAGAACCCGTATTCAGACGCATGAAATGATGCAGCGCGTTCTCTATCCCTTCTTCAGTGGCAGCAGGTTCCAGTAGAAAAGCTTCCAATGGTACCCCCTGATCGTAGCTCAGTTGTTGGGCGAAACGATGCGGGTTATATCTCATGAAAATCGCCGCACCGTTCTGCCTAAATACCAGGAAGCCCGGTCTGATGGAATATAGATGGAGGGTCTCCCGGGCCGTCAAAACTGAAGCTCCATCTTTGAAAGTGTCTTGCAATGGCCGCACTGCAGTGGTGGATGCCTTTTCGATAGTCAATACTTTGTCAATTAAAGACATCCCGTCTCCAACTGTGTGGGGGCGAAGGAGCAAACTTCTGGCATTCCATGGCGATGGGGTCACAATGGAGGCGCCGATCAATTGCATGATTCGAGGGAAGCTGCACTTGTCATAGAATGAGGGCCTTTTGTGCATACCAAAGACGCCCCGGGTATGTAGCTCGAGCCATGATATGAAGTAATGCATCGGGAAGATCACGTGCAGCACTCCAGGCTCATTACCATCTGCCACTTGACTAAGGCCGTGATACAAGTGTGCCAAACCGGCGATCCCGACGGCTACTTTTACCCCGATGGTCATCCGGTGAGCTGGGTAAAAGACGGAGGGCCTCATAAGGCGAGAATGCATTGGGAGCGCAAACCAACTCAGCCATAGCCCAAGAAATCCTAAAAAGAACGCTTCCTCATCCATCCCAGGGGCTGCAACTTCCGCAAAAGACACAGTCGGGGAGTTAGGAAGGAAAAAACCCTTTTGGTCTATTTCCTTCACCGGCAGGTTATCCAAACCTAGACCGAAAGGGTCATCAAGGGTGGCAAACTTGGCAGCTTCTGCCAAGAGGACGCTTGGGTGAAGGAACCGAGCGATGAAATCCTCGAAGCTAACTCCGCGACTCCCACGTTCGATGAAAAGGGCCTCATAGATGTTCAACACTTTGATCAAACTTGGGAATTGGTGTTGAACAGCATTCTCCGGAGTGAGGCCCCTTACTGCCGGCTTAGCACCGAAGACATACTCGTCTGTAGGAAACAATTCCTCATAGTGCTCCCCTATAACCGGTAAACCCGAGACCTCTGTGAATTCCTCCAAAGAAATTGACACTTCCTGGTCCATTGCGAGGAAAGTGTGAGTAGGAATGTTCCACTTCTCCAAGAAGGCCTTAAACCACCAGGTGGGAAGCGTAGGATATTGGAAGAGGGAGACGTAAACTGCAGTGTACAACCCTAGCTTTATCAACTGCGACTTCTTCGCCGACAGAATATAGCGAGCCCATGGCAGATAGCCGATCGGATGGCGGGGGATTAGACCTATGTTATATGATTGCCCCCAAGGTCGCGCCTCGCCTTGACAAATACGGCGTCCTAGGATGTCCAAAACCATAGGACGCTGAACCGGTATTGCATCTATAGCAGGATGAAGAAAGCCTTTTGAAGTCCAATCGACCATCTCTACGGCATACTGCACCGGGGGTGGGCTGGCATAGTGGATCGCCGTAATAGGCTCTGACGGTACTGCGCACGAAAAGCTCCGTCGACCCATGATAATTTGGTTATACCACGACCCCCAAAGGTGAAGATCTTATATTCCGGGTCGTGGTCCCTGATCATAGCTAGGACTTCGCGGTCCACGGGCGCTTCGGGAAATCCTTCCTCCGAACGAGCAAATGGGAATGAAGTATCGAAAGACATGTTTCCTGCAGAGGGACAAAAATTAACCGTCAGTGCTGTAATTCCAACGCTTGACATTTTAAAATTTTACACCACACTGCAATGCAGTGGGTAGGGGACCAAATGGGGACCCACAAAATCTGGATGACAGTGCATCATTTAATAAGACAGCCCCATCATTAGATGAGACTGTCAATTAATGAAAAGATCCCCAAGAGAACATTCTCATTAATAATAAAAATCCCTAGAGATAAGGAAAAAATCTCCTCTTTTAGAGCAAAGCACTGTCACAGAGTGACACTTGTCAAACTCTGGTCTCAGGGGAGTAAGATTCCTTAAAAGAGCCTAGCTCTGTGATAATAATGAGAAAATCTAAAAAGAAAAGTTTTCTTTAAACTCCTAAAAGATTAAATTTTTTGGGATCCTAAAAGATCCATGAAGACTCTCAGGAATTCTTCATTTTTTTAAAAGATCCACATTTTGATCCATGAGCAAAGCTCTGTTCATGGGTTAGAACCCATGAACAGGATCTCTTCAGATCTATGGATCTATGAGAGCAAAGATCTGTTGATTAAAATTAATTTAATTTATTTAAGTTAAATTTTACCTAAAAAATGTTCTAAATTCTGAA
This sequence comes from Agapanthus africanus, assembly GCA_030015575.1. Taxonomy (NCBI): domain Eukaryota; kingdom Viridiplantae; phylum Streptophyta; class Magnoliopsida; order Asparagales; family Amaryllidaceae; genus Agapanthus; species Agapanthus africanus. Next base: position 944,430,084 of record CM057338.1, on the reverse strand, counting down.
CTCTGAAGTTCTTGGGAAGAAACAAGAGCAAGGCTCTGAAATTTTTAAGCAAGAGCAAAGCTCTGAAAATCAAGTTCTTGGAAAATGGTAAAAAATTTCTAAGGACCAAGGGTCCTATTTATAGGCGCCTGCGCCTTTTCACCTCACCGGTTGATCCAATGGCCAGGATCTTGCCACGGCTGCACTCACGTGCGCGCCACGTGAGTGCAACGGTGGGGGGGCATTTGTTTCCCCTAATCAGAGCAAAACTCTGTTTGAATTTCAAAAATTCAAAATTAGAAGTAATGCTTCAAATTCCTTGCACTGCGCGCAATGCGCCACGTCAGCGCGGTGCCCAAGACAGCGCGCCCAATCAGAGCAAGGCTCTATTTAAAACAAAAATTAAAGGAAGTAACGCTTTAGTTGCGCTACGCGACACGTGTCAGCGCAGTGGCGCAAGCACTGCGCTGCGCGACACGTGTCTGCGCAAGCGCGGTTGCACTGCGCTCTGCGCTGCGCGACGCGTGTCAGCGTAGTTGCGCAAGCGCAGTTGTGCTGCGCTCTGCGCTGCGTAACACATGTCACGCGCTGGGGAGTTTGCGCCAAACAGAATTAAAATTCTAGTAAGAATCTTCTGTTCTTGTTAAAACAAAAAGATTGCCTCCTGTAAAACAGAAGCCCTTGGATCAAAGATCCAACGGTGGGGAAAATTCCCCAAATCTCTCAGAGAATGATCTCTTTAACAAACCTAACAAATCTATGGGCACTATATAAAAACCCCTAGACCCCAACTCAAAACATCATGATCAAGATCGAGAAAAAAAGAACTCTGAAGAATTTGAGAGAACTCTTCAAAAACAAAAAGAAAAGGTAAAAAAACCTTTAGAAAAAGAGAAGATTCTCTTATGAACAGATCATTGATCTAAGAACAAGATCAATGATCTTCAATAAAAAAGAAAAATAAATAAGGACAGTGCCTTACACTTTTTATGAACCATTAGTTCTTTGAAAACAAGAAAAACTTGTTTTCTTTGATCTAAAATTGATCCAAAGATAAAACAGTGCCCTGCACTTGCAAAAATTGCACTGTTGCGCTCCTGCGTTGGCGCAAGCCACCAGAGAGTGCCACGTGTTAGCAGCGCAACAGCGCAGCGCACTGACACAGCGCACTGCGCTGCTGCGCTTGCGCTCATCAGAGCGCGATACGTGTCAGCAGCGCAAGCGCAGCGCACTGTGCTTGCATGACACGTGTCACCTCCACATGTGCTTGCGCTCAATAATTGGCGCAAAGCGCCTGACAAACCACTGTCAAGTAATTAATACACTGCATTATTTACAGAAGGGCCAAGCCCAATTAAAAAAGGCCTAACAGACCAAATTAAATGCAATGCATTATTTTAGAAAAAGGGCAGAGCCCAAAACAGATGCTCTGCATCATTTACAAAGGGACTGAGCCCAAATCAAAAAGGCCTAGCAGGCCAGAATGAAATGCAGTGCAGACAGGGGCAATGCCCTAGCACAGGCCTAATACGCCAAAGATAAATAAAAACGTTGAATATTCTCAACTGGACTTAGCCCAATCATGGCCGTAAGTCCTCAAATTAAATTGACTAAGCAAGACTGCTCTCCTAAATCAATTTACGTCCGGTTCAAGGGTACATCTCTGAGCTCCTCTGACACCTATCGTTGTAATCCTTCAACGACGTCAGAGACGTGACGGGTCCCGACGGCTACAAATACAATGGACCACCATGTCCCTAAACTGGCAATGGACCACCAAGTCCCTAAACTGGAAATTGACCGCAACGTCACTAAACTAAACAATAGAGCCAATTGCTCTTTTGTTGGATCTAAACGATCCCGTTAAGTTGATCTTAGTCTGGAGATTAGGCTAACGTATCCTTAACAAAAGTTTAAGTCGATCTTAGCCTCAATATGGCTAACGTATCCTTAAACCAAAACACCAAACCCAAATCTAAGTAAATACGGATTTGGACTAATCCACGTCCTACGGGCGACAGCATAACTTAGTCTCCGTATACAATCCACGGGCAACCACAAACAAAACAAACACCCACGACACGGAGTGAAATTCTGGAGAAGAAGAAAGTTGTTACCGCGATGCGGTAGCGTAATTAACTGCAGGGGCTTGCGCCTGTAGGGAAGAGCGTCCCCACAATCAAAAACCCCTCAAGCGAGGGGGAATCTGACGAAGTCTGCTACATCGGCCGCATCCGTCTAAACCTCCGATACACGGTGCCATAAATCAACTTGGCATCTTCGGAGAGGTGGACGGATAAAACCAAATAGCATCTGCCCTGAATTTTAGGCGAGACATCTTGCGCATCTCTGTATTCGGAGATGAACAGTGTTTCCGAGACGGGGTCATGCGGACGACGTGTTTCCAAGATGGGGTCATGCGGATGACGTGTTTCCGCGACGGGGTCATGCGGATGACGTGTTTCCATGACGGGGTCATGTGGATGACGTGTTTCCACGACGGGGTTATATGGATGACGTGTTTCCGAGACGGGGTCATGTGGATGACGTGTTTCCGAGACGGGGTCATGTGGATGACGTGTTTCCGCGACGGGGTCATGTGGATGACGTGTTTCCACGACGGGTCATGTGGATGACGTGTTTCCGAGACGGGGTCATATGGATGACGTGTTTCCACAACGAGGTCATGTGGATGACGTGTTTCCGCGACGGGGTCATATGGATGACGTGTTTCCGAGACGGGGTCATGTGGATGACGTGTTTCCGCGACGGGGTCATGTGGATGACGTGTTTCCGCGACGGGGTCAAGTGGATGACGTATTTCCGCGACGGGGTCATTTGGATGACATATTTCCGTGACGGGGTCATGTGGATGACGTGTTTCCGCGACGGGGTCATGTGGATGACTTATTTCCGCGACGGGGTCATGTGGATGACGTATCGTCTGTTGTAATGTGACGAATATCGAAGTTGTCTACAGGTTGTCTGTGAACCATTGAGATTTGGAGTAGGGGCTTTGCCGTAGCTCCAGGGCTGATTGTTGCGTCTGAATCCTGCTGGAATGGGGAGGAACGCTGTTGATGATCTCTAGGCTATCCCTGAACTGTAGAGATTTGGCTTCGTTTTCTGATGGAGCCTGAGGAGGGAAGGTGTGATTCCTTCTTTGTTTGCGCCCCTGGATTGTATATAGGGATTGATATGATATCACCTGTAGGGCATAAATTTCATTTTTCTTTATTTCTTTCCGCGATGCTCTATCATTTTAGCTTTTATATCGTGAAGGTCGCGATTGCCCAATCATTTCGGCTATTTTTCGCGGCGCCCAATCATTTCGGCTATTTATTTTATTTTTACTCGCTGCTTTTTATTGCGAGCTGCCCAATCATTTCGTCTATTTTACATGCATACATTTTTACTTGCTGATTTTGTTGCAAGTTGCCCCATCATTTCGGCTATTTCGTATGAAAGTGTGGCTCGCTGGCTTTTTGCTGCAATCTTAGAATTAGACATCGATTTCGGCATCAGTACCGCTTCAACTGGAATATTTTCAGGAGCGAATCATCATTTGCCTCTGTCGATGTCGAACAAAGGTGGCTTAGCAAACAGGGTTAAGATCCTGTCGACTAAGGCTTTTGACTTCATAAGCCGTAAAGGTCTCATAAAGGTATTTCTCCCTGCGAGTCGTGAGGATCTCGTAGGTGCGTTTTCTCCTTATGAATCGTGAGGATTCCTAAGTGCATGGTCTCTTATAAGTCGTAAGGATCTTACAAGAGTGCTTTCTCCTTATAAGTCGAGAGGACTTACAAGGGTTGTTCACTGTGCAAACATATCCCTAGTCGCGGATGAGTCTTTGTTAGGGAAATGTTTATTCACGCCCATGGATTGTATGCAAGGGTCAATATTGAGCCGCTTGTAGGGCAGCATTGGAGGTTGTGGTGGCCGTTTAAGAACAGGTTCAGATCCCTGTAGCTTAAGACTTTTGAATGTTATGAGCCGTGAGGGTCTCATAAGAGGGTTCTCCTTACCAGTCGTGAGAATCTCGTAAGTGTAATTTCTCCTTAGGAATCGTGGGGATTCCTAAGTGTGTTGCTCCCTTGTGAGTCGTAAGGATCTCACGCAGGTGGTTTCTCCTCACAAGGTCGAGAGGACCTTACAAGTGTTTTTTAACGAGAATGCACCCTTTCGGGTTTTCACAAAACTCGCCGGTAGCCCTGCTGTTTTTACTTACGGAACCTTCTCGGGTTTTCATCCGTGCCCTTTTCGCTTATGGACATACCGTTTTTTCTTTTTCTTTCTTCTTCTTTTTTTTATTCTTTTCTCTCTTTTTTTTTGTTGTGTCAACCTTGGGATGCTGCAGTCTACAGTAGTTTATCGACGTCTCGGTCAACAGCTAATTTTAGGACATAGAGGTCCAACGTTAGTTTAAGGATGTTTCAGTCCGTTGTTAGTTTAAGGACGTTTCGGTCCGTCGTTAGTTTAAGGACGTTTCGGTCCGACATTAGTTTAAGGACGTTTCGGACCGTAAACCGGCTACTACTTATAGAGTTTGGGCTTAGGAAGATAACGAACGGACATAGTCGTCGTCATCTATCATTGACCTAGGCCATGACTCGTCAGGCGTAGTACTTTTTCAGGAAGCGACCATTTATTGGCCTGAAGGGCCTTTCGCCATGCATGTCCATGAGTAGATAGGCCCCACCCTGGTATACCTTGTCTATGATATACGGGCTTTCATAGTTCGGCTCGAATTTCCCCCGTTTGGTACGATTGGGGATCATAGGTCTTTTGACCACTAGCACGAGTTCGCCTTGGCGGAATGTCCTCGACCTAGTCAATCTCTCATATGAACGTGTCATCTTTACTTTATAAGCTTCCGGATTTTGTTGCGCTATGAGTCGGGTTTCATCAAGGGCATCGAGCTCCTCAAGCCAAAGGTGAGCATTCTCTTCATCTGTTAGCTCGTAATGAACCGACACTCGTAGAGAGGGCAACTCTATCTCGAGCTCCTCAAGCCAAAGGTGAGCATTCTCTTCATCTGTTAGCTCGTAATGAACCGACACTCGTAGAGAGGGCAACTCTATCTCGAGGGGGAGTATTGCCTCTGTACCGAATACCAATGCGTAGGGCGTTGTGTTAGTGGCCGTTTTGAACGTAGTTCGATACGCCCAGAGAGCTTCATGCAGTCGTTCATGCCAGTCCTTCTTATTTCGCGACACTGTCTTTTTACGATCTTCGTCAAGGTTTTGTTAAAAGCCTCAGCTAAACCATTAGCTCGGGGATTATAGACTGAAGAGTATCTCCAGTCTATATTATGCTGTTATGCGATGCGGCTGATCTTGTGGCTTCTATAAGCTGGCCCGTTATCGGAGATAATCCGTCGTGGAGTTCCAAACCGATAAATGACGCGCGTCTTGAAGAAATGGAGGATATTCTCCGTCTTCACTTCCCTCAGCGGTACTGCTTCTGCCCATTTGGAGAAGTAATCAGTTGTCGCCAAAATGAATCGATATCCTCTGGACGATGCTGGTTCGATGGGGCCGATTACGTCAGTCCCCCACATTTTGAACGGCCAGCTAGCCACTGTTGGATGTAGTGGATTTGGATGCTGATGGATAAAGTCCCTGTGAATCTGGCACGAGTGGCACTGCTTCGCGTATTCGAGGCAGTCCTGGATCATCGTGGGCCAATAATAGCCCATCTTTTTTATCTTTAGCTTCATCTTTCCGCAGAGTCCGTCGTGAGTTTCTTCGACGACTCTCTTTGCCTCTTCAGGTCTTAAGCATCTTAGCCACAGAGAATCAAATGACCTTTTATACAGAGTATCATTGACGAAAGCAAAAGACAGAGCTCGTTTCATAAGCTGATGTCTTGAGGATGCATCTTCAGGTGTTCGACGGGATTTGAAGTAGTCTATAAAGACTTCCCTCCAATCCTTAGCCTTTTCCTGGTCTTTTATTTGTAGAGTCGTTTGCTTGGTCGCTCCCTTCTCTTCGGACGACTCCGGAGAAATTTCTGTTGGTGCGAGAACCCGACGGCTTTGCACAACAATCCTCACGTCATCGAGGTTCTCGTCAACCAGTTCTTTAGCGAGTTTGGCTAATGCATCCTCTTTGCTATTTTCCGCAAGCGGTATGCTTTCCATGGTGTAGGAAGGAATTTAAGTCAGCATTCGCTGTACTCTCTCGCCGTATTTCACCAACTCGGGCTTGCATGTCTGATAGTCGCCGTTTACTTGACTAACGACCAGTTGGGAGTCTCCGTATATGAGAAGGTTTTCAATTCCCATGTCGATGGCAATCTCGAGACCTGCTATCAAAGCTTCATACTCGGCTTCGTTGTTCGTCCTCGGCTCTGTTAAGGAGAAGGCAAAGCGCCTTATCCCTCCTTGTGGAGTCACGAAGATGAGGCCTACCACGGATTTGATTATAGGGGTGCTTTGTTTGCGCTTCTTCATGGAAGATGCCCAATCAAAATTGAGTTCCCACTGGGTACTACTCTCTCTTCTCTCCCTATCGATCGTGTCAAACACATGTTCGTCTGGCAACTCGCAGTTTAAAGGAGAATCGGCGAGTATCGGATGCTCAGCGAGGAAGTCGGCGATGGCCTGGCCTTTCACTGCCTTAAGAGGCCGATAAGTTATCGAGAACTTTGTACCCTTTGAACCATGTCCCACTCATCAGGGGGAGAACATTCATCAGGGGGGAGAACATGCTGGTGCTTAAGCTTCCCGCTGCTGAAAAATGCTTCTTTGCGTTCGCGCACGTGCGTCGCACGTGTTGGGCGCACATATTTGCACGTAGCGTACATGGAGTTGCGCATATGCGCATTATGGGGAGGAGTAGACTCCTATGGAGAACGAATCTCGTTTTAATATTATTGAATATTCTCATGTGGTGCGCACGTGTGTTGCACGTGGTGCGCGCATGACGAGCACATGTGCGTTGCACGTAGTGCACATGGCGCTTGCGCATATGCGCATTATGGGGAGGAGCAGGCTACTATGGAGAACGAATATCCTTTTAATATTATTGAATATTCTCATGTGGTGCGTACGTGCGTTGCACGTGGTGCGCGCATGGCGGGCACACGTGCGTTGCACGTAGTGCACATGGCACTTGCGCATATGGGGAGGAGCAGGCTCCTATGGAGAACGAATCTCCTTTTAATATTATTGAATATTCTCATGTGGTGCGCACGTGCGTTGCACTTGGTGCACGCATGGCGGGCACACGTGCGTTGCACGTAGCGCACATGGCGCTTGCGCATATGCGCATTATGGGGAGGAGCAGGCTCCTATCTTGGAGAACTATGCTCCTATGGAGAACTAAGCTCCTTTGAGAATTGAATCCTTTGAGAATTGAACTCTAGCTTTTCTAAGAGATATCCTCTCTTATTTATATAGGAGTGGTAGAGAAACGATCTCTCCTTTTCCCGATGTGAGACTAAAAATGCATTCCCCATGTAGTAGAGCATTACTTTAGATCACACGTGCATAGCACATTTGTTCATAATTTTTTATCCCGGATGAATTATGAGGCCCATAATATATCAAATCGAAGGATTTTTTGAGACACTTTCGATGCCATCAGAATTTAGCTGTTTCTCATTCTGGATTTTGTCAAAATAAAGCCCAGAAAATACTGGTTCACATTTTCTTAAGCGTATCGCTGCCATTTGATGCCTTGGGCTCTTTTGCGCAGAAATTTTTGGCGGGAACAATATCAAATCGAAGGATTTTTCGAGACACTTTCGATACCATCAGAATTTAGCTATTTCTCATTCGGGAATTTGTCGAAATGCAGCCCGGAAAATACTGGTTCGCATTTTCTTCCTTAGATTACACGTGCATAGCATATTTGCTCATAACTTTTGATCCCGGATGAATTATGAAGCCCATAATATATCAAATCGAAGGCTTTTTCGAGACGCTTTCGATACCATCAGAATTTAGCCGTTTCACATTCGGGAGTTTGTCAAAATACAGCCTGGAAAATACTGGTTCACATTTTCTTAAACGTATCGCTGCCATTTGATACCTTGGGCTCTTTTGCGCAGAAATTTTTTGGCGGGAACAAATGCCCCCACTACTTTTCCCACGTAAGTATATACGTAGGTGAAGTAGTGCAGAGTAATTCATAGCGTATGACCGGTTTTGGGTTGGTATATAATCTTCAGGATCTTGATCTGAGAAGATAACGAGCGGACACGAGCGTCGTCATTTATCATTGACTCAAATCTCGACTCTTAAGGGATATAGTTCCAAACCCTGAGGTCCATGAGCTGCACCCTTCTATTTCTTTATGTTTTACTCTGGCGTGAAGTAGTTTATATGCTCATGAGTAACTTCTCCATTTTAGTGGCATATAGCTTTGGTAAGTGTGGCCCATAGATGGTAGATAACAGTTCATCTTGAACTTTTTATAAGGTAGCGATGGCTTAGGAAACAGGGTTATGATCTATTGCCTAAAACTTTCCAACTTTATGAGCCGTGAGGGTTTCACAAAGGTTTTTCTCCCTACGAGTCATGAGGATCTCGTAGATGTCTTTTCTCCTTAGGAGTCGTGAGGACTCCTAAGTGCGTTTTCTCCTGAGAATCGTTAGGATCCCATAAGAGAATTTTCCCGCTTATAAGTCTCGAGGGCTCGTAAGTGGTTGTTTTCCTCCTCGTAGATGTTCGACTTCGGAGAGTGTGGGCCGTGGATAGTCCATGTTAACCTCCTTGCAAGGTAGTGATGGTTTGGGGGATAGGGTTAGGATCTGCCACCCAAGACTTTTCAACTTTATGAGCCGTGAGGGTCTCACAAAGACTTTTCTCCCTACGAGTCGAGAGGATCTTGTAGGTGTATTTTCTCCTTAGGAATCGTGAGGATTCCTAAATGTGCTTTCTCTTGAGAGTCGTAAGGATCTCACAAGAGAATTTTCCCGCTTATAAGTCGAGAGGACTCGTAAGTGGTTGTTTCCCTCCCCGTCGATGTTCGACTCTGGAGAGTGTGGCCCGTGGATAGTCCATGTTGACCTCCTTACAGGGCAGTGATGGCTTGGGGGACAGGGTTAGGATCTGACACCTAAGACTTTTCAACTTTATGAGCCATGAGGGTCTCACAAAGACTTTTCTCCCTACGAGTCGAGAGGATCTCGTAGGTGTATTTTCTCCTTAGGAATCGTGAGGATTCCTAAGTGTGTTTTCTCTTGATAGTCGTAAGGATCTCACAAAAGAGTTTTCTCCCTTACGAGTCGAGAGGACACGAAAGTGATTGATGAGTTGACTTGCTCTCGAATCAAAGAATTGCTTTGACAGGGAAGTCGAAGGTTGACTTTATCCTCATTTCACGGAGTCAGGGGTTGGCTGTGCACCGTCGAGTCATGGAACTGGGAACTTTGCTGCGGCTCCGCTTTGTTGACGTCGTATATTCCTGCAGAGTCACTGATTTCTCTGCGGGTCGGCGCGAATCGAGATGTTCTCCTCAAGGACGCTGATTTCCCTGAATCAAGGTTTTGCCAAGGACACTGATTTCCCTGGAGTCGAAACGGATCGAGGTATTCCTGCAAAGACACTGATTTCTCTGCGGGTCGGCATGAATCAAGATGTTCTCGTCAAGGACGCTAAATTCCCTGAATCGAGGATTTTGCCAAGGACACTGATTTCCCTGGAGTCGAAATGAGTCAAGGTATTCCTGCAAAGATACTAATTTCTCTGCGGGTCGATGCGAATCGAGATGCTCTCGTCAAGGACGCTGATTTCCTCGGAGTTGAAACGAATCGAGCTATTCCTGCAAAGATGCTGATTTCTCTGCGGGGCGATGCGAATCGAGGTGCTCTCGTCAAGGACATCGATTTCCCTGAATCGAGGTTTTTGCCAAGGACACTGATTTCCTCAGAGTTGAAACGAATCGAGGTATTCCTGCAAAGACGCTGATTTCTCTGCGGGTCAATACGAATCAAGGTGCTCTCGTCAAGGACGCTGATTTCCCTGAATCGAGGTTTTTGCCAAGGACACTGATTTCCCTGGGGTTGAGACGAATCGAGGTATTCCTACAAAGACGCTGATTTGTCTGCGGGTCGACGCGAATCGAGATGCTCTCGTTAAAGACGCTGATTTCCCTGAATCAAGGTTTTTGCCAAGGACACTGATTTCCCTGGGATTGAGACGAATTGAGGTATTCCTGCAAAGACGCTGATTTCTCTATGGGTCGACGCGAATCGAGATGCTCTCATCAAGGACGCTGATTTCCCTGAATCGAGGTTTTTGCCAAGGACATTGATTTCCTCGGAGTTGAAACGAATCAAGGTATTCCTGCAAAGACACTGATTTCTCTGCGGGTCGATGCGAATCGAGGTGCTCTCGTCAAGGACGCTGATTTTCCTGAATCGAGGTTTTTGCCAAGAACACTGATTTCCTCGGAGTTGAAACGAATCGAGGTATTCCTGCAAAGACGCTGATTTCTCTGCGGGTCGATGCGAATCGAGATGCTCTCGTCAAGAACACTGATTACCCTGAATCGAGATGTTGAGCCAAGGACACTGATTTCCTCAGAGTTGAGACGAATCGAGGTATTCCTGCAAAGACACTGATTTCTCTGCGGGTCGATGCGAATCGAGATGCTCTCGTCAAGGACACTGAATTCCCTAAATCGAGATGTTGAGCCATGGACACTGATTTCCTCGGAGTTGAGACGAATCGAGGTATTCCTGCAAAGACACTGATTTCTCTACGGGTCGACGCGAATCGAGATGCTCTCGTCAAGGACGCTGATTTTCCTGAATCGAGGTTTTTGCCAAGGACACTGATTTCCCTGGGGTTGGTTGAATTGTTTCTGAGACGGAGCGTTGATCCGGCGGAGAGGTCATTGGTTGACTCTAGGTTGTTTATAGATTGTAGAGTCTTGGAACTAGGGACTTTTCCGTGGCTCCAATTGATAGTATAGCATCTGTGTCCTGCTGGAATGAGGAGGCACACCGTTGTTGGTCTTCGGGCTGTAGATGTGGCCATTGAGATTTGGATCTAGGGACTTTGCCATGGCTCCGCTTCATTGCGACTCTGAGGTCGGTTGTTGATGTCACGTCTGCATCTGGTTGGAGTGAGGAGAAACTCCGTTGGTGATCTCTAGGCTGTCTGTGAACCGTCGAGATTTGGAACTAGGGGACTTTGTTATGGTTCCGTTGTTTTGACCCTGGGATCATTTGTTGACGTCGCATCTGCATCCTGTTGGAGTAAGGAGAAACGCCGTTGGTGATCTCTAGGCTGTCTGTGAACCGTCGAGATTTGGAACTATGGGACATTGCCATGGTTCCAGGGTAGTCTCTAGGCTGTCTGTGAACCATCGAGATTTGGAACTAGGGGACTTTGCCATGGTTCCGTTTTTTGATGTTGTGTCTGCATCCGATTGGAGGGAGGAAGAACGCCGGTGTTGATCTCTAAGTTATCGATGTTAACGTCGAGACCCTGAAGCTAGGGATCTTCCTTCACTTTGTTGGTTGACATTGTGTCTGCAATATTGCGACGAATGTCGAGATTGTCTTTAGGTTGTCTATGAACCGTCGAGATTTGGCTTCGCTTCGACGAAGCCTGGTGGGACGATATGGTTCCCTTCTTGTTTGTACCCATGGATTGTATACAGGGGTCAATGTGACCTCACCTGCAGGGCAAAAGTTTCATTTTATGTTATTTTTTTTGTTTTCTTTTCGCGATGCTCTATCATTTCAACTTTTATATCGCGAAAGTTGTGATTTCCCAATCATTTCGGCTATTTTTCCCGGTGCCCAATCATTTCGGCTATTTGTTTTATTTACTCGCTGCTTTTTATTGCGAGTTGCCCAACCATTTCGGCTATTTTGTATGCATACATTTTTACTTGCTGATTTCGTTGCAAGTTGCCCCATCATTTCGGCTATTTCATATGCATTTTTGGCTCGTTGACTTTTTGCCACAAGTATGGAACTTGGAATCTGGTGCCAATCTTAGCATCAGCATCGCTGCGACTAGAATATTGTCAGGAGCGAATCATCATTTGCCATGAAAGGACTTGGAATTTGATACCGATTTAGGCATCAGCATCGCTACAACTGGGATATTGCCAGGAGCGAATTATCATTTGCCTCTATCGATGTCGAACAAAGGTGGCTTAGAAAACAGGGTTAGGATCCCGTCGACTAAGGCTTTTGACTTCATGGGCCGTAAGGGTCTCATAAAGGTGTTTCTCCCTACGAGTCGTGAGGATCTCGTAGGTGCTTTTTCTTCTTAGGAATCGTGAGGATTCCTAAGTGTGTGTTCTCTTATAAGTCGTAAGGATCTTACAAGAGTGTTTTCTCCTTGCAAGTCGAGAGGACCTACAAGTGTTTGTTCACCGTGTGAGTATATCCCTAGTCGCTGGTAGGACTCTGTTAGGGAAATGTTCATTCGTGCCCGTGGATTGTATATAAGGGTCAACATTGAACCGCTTGTATGGCAAAATTGGAGATTGTGATGACTTAAGAACAGGTTCAGATCCCTGTAGCTTAAGGCTTTTGAATCTTATGAGCCTTAAGGGTCTCATAAGAGGGTTCACCTTACGAGTCGTGAGGATCTCGCAAGTGTAATTTCTCCTTAGATATCGTGGGGATCCCTAAGTGTGTTGCTCCCTTGTGAGTCGTAAGGATCTCACGCAGGTATTTTCTCCTCATAAGGTTGAGAGGTCCTTGCAAGTGTCTTTTAACGAGATCGCGCCCTTTCGGGTTTTCACAAAACTCGCCGGTAGACCTCCTGTTTTTACTCACGGAGCCCTTTCGGGTTTTCATCCGTGCCCATTTTGCTTATGGACATACCGTTTTTTTTTGCGTCGTCAGCCTTGGGATGCTGCGGTCAGAAGTAGTTTATCGACGTCTCGGTCATAGGTCCGAGATTTTTCGCGCAACGTACGATTACGCAGCTAGATTTTCTCGCAAATCTTCGCATCTTTTGTGTCGGAGGTGAATTCCTTGAAGAGAGGGCTGAGGGCGATTTCTTCGTCAGAGTCGCTTCCGAAGGTGATAACTTGCGATCCCTTGGTGTCGGCTATGTGACAGTTGCCAGCAGCTCTTTTGCGCTCATCTGTCGTGCTTTTTTGTTCCCGACGAGCCTTGCGCTTCACTCGTTGAACGTGTTGTCGGTGGGGCAACATATCCCTGCCACAAGTTTTTAAAGGCTATGCACTCCTCGATAAGGTGTGCAACCCTCTGATGGTACAAGCAGAAGTTAGGATGTATGTCCACTTCATCAAGACGTATCCTGCTAGGAGAATTTCCTCTGAAAGAGGGCAACTTCATTCCTGTTGACAGAGCCCTAGCGAATCGTTTCCTTACTTTAAGCTTGTTTTTGCTGGCGATAGGGATGCTTCGATCCGGTTGGGGTGCCTTGACCTTTTCATCCAGTGGTCGGCGTTTAACCTTTTTGAATATAGCCAGTCCGCGCTCTCGATTGGCTTTGCTTTTCTGACGGGCTTCGTTCAGTAGCAAGTCGATCATCTCGTCAGATGGTTCCAAGGGTTTTGGCTTCGATCCAGCTCCCAACTCTTTTATACTGTCTTCTATCACCGAGTGAGCTTCTATGTTAATTAACGCCGAATGAGAGATCATATGGAAACTTGCCACATAGTCCTCAGATTCTTATGACGGGTCATCCTCATCGTTATTGTCGTTATCTCTGCTCTCAAGGATATTGTTGAGAAATTCTTGGAGTGTGACCGGGGTCCGCGTCTTCTGGTTATATTCCTCCAGCGCGTCAATATATTTTTGCAGATCCGTGCACTTGTCATTAAACTGCGTGGGCTTTTTGATCTTCTTCTTTTTCTTCGAAGACTTTAACGGCTGGGCCCGAATATTTTGTCCACCATCACTATTAACTCCCAATGTTGGGTGTGGCTTCAGCATCCCCTCGATAATCTCTGGTTCTTGCGGACTTTTCCACCTGATCGCCGGACATGTTTGAAGATCTTTCAGCATTTTTTTAGTTTTTGCCGAAAGAACAACTTCCCATAGAGCTTTCTCTATGAATGAGCACGATGCCCCCGGCATGTCCATCTTTTTCGGAGCATGTGGTTGTGGCGGGTTCACCTTCCAATTTTTAGACAACGCGAATTCGCCTTGCTGGTATTGGTCTTCAACCCAATTTTTGAAGACGTAGCAATCTTCGAGTGGATGGCCCAATAGTCGATGGTAGGGGCAGTAGTTGGGATCGTTGACGTCGTTCGGTCACGATGGGTGTCTCGACTCCGGTAGAGTGATGAGCCCATTGCGCACTGCTAGTTCGAACAGTCTCCTTGTTTTATCTCGGGGAAACGAGTAAGGATGTCTCAACTTCTCATCAAGGGATTGCCGCTTGTTGCTTTGGCGAACAACCGGTCTCGGGCTACTCGGCTGTTGTTGAGTGTTGGCGATGAAGATTGCTTTCCCTTTACCCTTCTCATTTCGAGATTCCATCTTCGAGGAGGACGGTCTTTGGCCCATCTAGTCCATTTGGGCCAGCTTGTCGATCAAGGCCTGGAAAGTGGTTGGCTTAAAGAACATCATAAACTGCGAAATGGTTGCCTGAGGGTCGAGGGTCCCCACGAACATGCCTACCGCAGGCGCTTCTTCAATGCGTTGCTCGTATTTCGACCATAGATTCCGCCACCGTATCGCGTATTGCACCCATGTTTCGCCCGGCTTCACTCTGGCGTTAATTAACGCGGTGATCGGGGTGCGCTCGCTAGCGCTTGCGAAACGTTGGGTGAACAACAATTCCATCTCCGTAAAAGTTTTGACGGAGTCGTTGGGAAGCTCCGAATACCACTCAAAGGCCGTTTCCGCCAAGCTACCGATGAATTGGTGAAGCAACAGTTTGTCGTCGCCTCCGGTGTTGCCACACAGAGCCCTGAATTGAGCGACGTGCTGATGCGGATTTCCCGTCCCCTTATATACGTAGAATTTAGGGATCGTGTATCTCGGCGGGTACCTTATTTGGTCATACCATCCCGGATAGGGTCGCCCAGTCTTAACGATCTACCCAGCCGCTTCATTTGCCTGGTGAGCTTGTATTTGCTGAGCAATGTAATCATCCAGAGCGGCCTTGGAGATGGTCTCCTCTTTGGCTGCTGAACAAGCCGGAAGGGTATTTGACGTCTTCGCTCGGTCATCTTCGAGAATAATCGGAGGATCTTCAGCTGGAGGGTCCGGCTGGATCATCATGCCCACCATGTCTTGGAACAGAAGGGCCATTTGTTTTATATTGGCCGTTTGTTCTGCGGCCTCTTTGTCCTTTTTCTCAAGCATTCTCCGAAGGAATTCGGTATCTGTTTCTTGCTCACGACGCTATTCTGAGGACGTCTCTGAGCTTGCTTTTAGTCCCGTGAGTGCGTCCATGGCTGTTAGCATCTCTTGGAGCTTTTGTTGTTGTTGCTCCTGAGCCTTAGTCACTGATCGCGTAAGCGGTCGAGGACCTGTGGAGATTCGGCTGTCCTCTTTTTCGGATGCCATATAGACGGTATGCACCACCATGCCCCCAGACTTAGGGCATTTAGGCTCAGTGCCCTTGACATTTGTCGTACACACGAGGATCTTCTCCGGCCTTCTCTTTTTATGGACTGGTGAGGTTGAGGGGGCCGTTGCAGCGGGCACCCTGGTAGATGACCCTTTCTGTGGTACGATAGAGTAGCCCTTCTCTTGCCGAACATTTAGCTTCTTTGGTCGGCGAGAGTAATCTTGATCAATCACCGAGTCTTAGACTTGACGCTGGACCTTGTAAATTTTAAAGGACAGCCGCTGAGGGGGATGCTCCAGCTTCGATTTTGTAGCGTTCTCCATTGGTAGAGGAGATCTTTTCAACACAGCAGTTGGCAAATTCCTGCGCACCCTGTTAAGTAGTTCAAAGCTGTTCCCAGTTGGAACAGCAGCATCAACTTCTACTATTGGAGCTGGCAGAGTCAGTCCAGAAGGGGAATTGCCCCCAGCTTTCCTCACTTGGCGCCAGTGGCGATGTCGAGCATGTCATGCGGCTGGGATCATCTCCGCTGTTGGATCAGCTTTCCCATTCCTCTTGTTCTGATGAGAGTCTGTTGTTGGCGCCAGCCTGTCAAAGACAGATGCTCGCTGGGAGGGAATGGCCAATCTTGAAAAGGCCGATTTTCGTGCAGGGGAAACGGCCTTGGTTACTTCATCCGGAGTAGGAGCTGAAATGGTCGGTCTTGTGAAGACCAACCCCTTAGCCGGAGAAGCCGCCTTGGTGACTTTGGGAGTAGGAATAGCTATCCGCTTCGGGATAACACCTTCTGGTATTGCGGGCTTCTTCACGGGCCCGTTGGAGTTTTGGCCCAGTCTGTTGAAAACCGAGGTAGTGGACTTGGGCGACCCGTTGAGAGGGACCGCTGTAGTTGCAAGCCGATCAAAGACCGACTTCTTTAGAGCTTCTTGTGATGGTACAGGGGCGCTGAAGCTCATCGGTAGGAGTATGGTCCCGAAGGACAATCCAGTGGTGGCCTAAGTCACCTGTTCCACCGGCATAGCGAAGATGGAGGCCACTTGGGGCCCGTAAGTCACTCCTCCGGACGGGACGGAGCGAGAGTTGCAGTTAGTGCAGTTTGAAGCCATTGATCTTCTATTTTCTGCACGGAGCAAGACGCCAAATCTTAGTATCTCGAATCCAGGGGCAACCATGTCAAACTGCGATTCGTTCGCGAAATACGACACACGAAATGTGGAGCGGAAAGAGGAAAAGGTCCCATCGGGCGTGCCAAAATCTGTTCACCGCCGAAACACGGAGACGCGACCGCGCAGGTCCGTCTTGCCTGAATTTCGGGGCAGATGCTAATTGGTGCTATCCGTCCACCTCTTCGAAGATACCAAGTTGATTTATGGCATCGTGTATCGAAGGTTTAAATGGATGCGGCCGATATAGCAGACTTCGTCAGATTCCCCCTTATGATGAGTTTTTTTTATTGTGGGGACGCTCTTCCCTGCAGACGCAAGCCCCTGCAGTTAATTACACTACCGCATCGCGGTAACCACTTTCTCCTTCTCCAGATGATCACTTCGTGTCGTAGGTGTTTGTTTTGTGTTTGGTTGCCCGTGGATTGTATATGGAGACTAATTTATGTTGTCTTCCGTAGGACGTGGATTAGTCCAAATCCGTATCTTCGTAGATTTGGGTTTGGGGTTGGGTTTAAGGATACGTTAGTCTCATTTAAGACTAAGATCAACTTAAACGTTTGTTAAGGATACGTTAATCTAATGTTAGACTAAGATCAACTTAACAGTTTGTTAAGGATACATTAGTCTAATTTTAGACTAAGATCAACTTAACAGGATCATTTAGATCTAACAAAAGAGTATTTAAACTCTATTGTTTTAGTTTAGGGACTTTTCGGTCGAAGGTTAAGGATATCATAGTCCATGGGATTAAGGACCCCACAGTCCAAGGTTAAGGACATCATAGTCCATGGGTTTAAGGACCCCACAGTCCGAGGTTAAGGACATCATAGTCCATGGGCTTAAGGACCCCAAAGTCCATAGAATGATTGGTTATCGGGACTCGTCACCTCTCTGAAAACGTTGAAGGATTACAATGACAAATATCAGAGAATTGAAGAGATGTACCCTTAAACCAAAGTTGATTGGGAAATCTATAGTCCAATTTGAAACTAAGATCAATTAATTAGATTATGAGCACATTGTCTCAGTTAAATCTGAATTAAGAACTTATGGCCAACTTGGACTAAGTCCAATTAAGTTTGAAATGTTGACCCTTTGTTGAACTGTTGAACATTTGTCTGGGTTCAGCCCTCCTATTATTTAGCAATGCTAAACAGGGGTTTGGGGGCTCTGACAACATTTTGTCCTTGGCTGAGCACTAACCATTCATTATAGCTCTGGGGTTTTATTTTGAATGTCATATGAAATGATCAAGTTTGGAAGAATGTAGTTGGGGTTCAATCAAAGGGGAGATCTTGTCTCTGGAAAACTTAGCTGATTTGGGCTAAGACTGGTTTGAAAATAGTGTTAAACACTAAAGCATACTTGGCGATCACGTGCTTCTACGTGATATGCTGAAAATAGTGTTAAACACTAAAGAAGAAGCGCTTAAAGTAGTGTTAAACACTAAAATTGAATTGGTCACGTGGGGTCACGTGAGGCATCTGAAGATGGGTCAGACTTCCTTTATTTTCTTCCCAGAATATTAAAATAAGTGTTAAACACTTAAGTCTTCACGGCCATCATGTGTGGGCACGTGATGGGTATGTTGGAGATAGTGCCCTCAAAGTCAATTATTGGATCGCAGGTACGTGATTGCAATGATTGAGGTAGGATCTATACCGATATGACAGTCTTGCTCGAGATGATAGTTTGCTATCTGGTTTGTCTTTATCATCGTATACATGTTTTAGTTCACTATTGCATGATGATAGAGCCCATAGGATTCTTGCTTGACTACCAGCAGTATGATGGCGATCATATACGTGGGAGCTGGGGTCTGTAAGCACATCCTTAAAGTGTCCCTAGTCATGGGAGTTTCGAGACAGGGCATCGATACTCCAGAGTAGACTAGTGTATACAGTCGAGACCCCAACAAGGGGCGGTGGCCAGTCTCACAAGCCACTGATGTCAGTTGGATCACCTAAGATGTATACAGGTGCTCATTAGGTTATGAGTACACCGGACATGACTCGCCGGGAACATGCTAGTTGGTATTATACATATCGTCAGATAGCAGTTCTCTGGTGACATGTGTACAGGTTAGTTTGTCGACCTGAGATCGTCTTGTCTCGTGTGATTTCCCACTGTGCTTAGATTACTACCCTACCACGCTCAAAGGAGTTGTGCAAACAGGTTTTAGTTGGGTACGTACAGTCCCGAGCCACATGGAGGCAGTGAGCGGATCGTCGGGGATTCGTCTCTCCCGCTATTGGGGGTTGATGTCGCGCAGTGCACGGGTGGCCATCACTAGAAATCCTCGGCCGAGCTAGTGGAGAATTACTGATTTGGATCAGTAGTTTCTCAGGTGGTGATGGGCTTCATGCCGACACGATTTATCGCGTTATTAGGGGTCTGACTTTATCCACCCCCTAGACTCGATATGCGATACTCTTTAGACGAACGAACCGAGCTGTATGTATATTATCACTGTTATGCTCAGTGGGGTTTATGGATGAGTTCGCTCATCAGCTTTCCTTTCAATCAATACATAGGCAAACGTTACGTACAGCTCGTACCTCTGACGTGCTAATGGTTATACCCAGTGCCAGTGTCTTGATGAGTCATTAAAGTCCCCCACAGACAGTTTCCCAAGTTCGGGCGAAACGTTGTAGAGGCCGTATGGTTTTATGGCAGGGTTCGGAAAATGCACGTGCGTTTTCGCACGTGTCATTTTTCGGGCAGATAATACTGGTAGGCTTTGGTTTAAGCCGGAACCCAGTATTATACTGTGTAGATATAATATCTTTGTCTCAGATGCATTTGTATTTGGTCGTAATACAAATGCGGGTATGTTTATACCATTACGGGGTTATCCTGAAATTCGTTTCAGGATCACTTTTGGAAGTTGCCAGTTTCCAGTTTTCTATCGCCCGTCTTTAACATTCAGTTAAAAACAGATTTATCTTTTCTTAAGATGAGTGTGGAAGTTTCTAGAGGCTTCTAGAAGGTGGTGACTAGGTTCATGAATCTTAGTGACACATTACTTGCATTAATGAGTTCATGAGGTGTTTTAAATGAGTCATCAATTGCATTAATGTGTTTTTGTTTGCATGGTGGATATTTTGTGTTATGATAAATATCCTTGCTTATGGTCACCCTCATTCCTTGCTCCTACACTCACCCCCCCACCATTTATATGGCCGGCCCCCTCCCCTCCTCACTACTCACTCTCTCACTTGATGAAAAAGATTATGATAGTATTTTGGTTCATGGAAATTAGATAGCCTCATTTCTCATTTCACCCGATTCCAAAAGGCAACTTCATTAACCGTTCGTCCATAACTTTGGACGTAACGAGACAAAATGTTCTACTCATTCTTTACATCATCTTGGTCGTCTCTTCTAGCAAACTTGACGACCGAGTTGCCTCGGTTCAGAGGCGGGAGCCCGTTTAAAGATCCGTCGACGTGGTGCCACCTGGACGAAAAGATTGGAGATTCAGGAGATCGGAGCAGCCGCAACAAGCGTGGGATGATGGTTGAAGACCGAAGGACTCGGATCGTTCGGTATAACACTTCTACCCACTTTGCAATTTGTTAGTTTAGCTTTAATGGCAGATCCGGGTTATAGTACGCGATAGCGCCAGTTTGTAAAAAGTTTTTGTTCCGCATTTGGCGTCTGTTAGACGGCCGGGGCGCTACCGTGGACTTACAGTGGTATCAGAGCCTCACCATTAAGCTATACTAACTTGTGCTAACGCGTTTAAAATATCGATCGACCGAATTTCGAAAATCATAATTTTCAAGTGTTTAAGTTTCTGTCGATTTTTAAAAGGGTCTAAAAGTAATTTTACATATCACAGAAAACTAAGCAGGGTTTTCTAAGAATACTGGTAAATTTTGAGCACGTGATCCCACGTGACAGCCGCGGATCCGCGGTCAAAACTAGGGTTTGACCGCGTAACCGCGGCAGTACTGTGGGAACAGTGCGTCAAAATTCTTCAGTAGGCTTTGCTGTGGAATTTGTGGTTTTTGGTATAGTTCTTTTGGGCCCAGATTTTGTTACTGTACAGTAGATGTACATGGGGCCCACTTCGGGAAATTTAGTCGATCGAAATTTTAAACTTGTTAGTATGCAGTATTTACATTATATCTCCGACCGGGAATGTCATTTAATCGGTAAACCGCGTCTGATTGCTATAGTTCTTTTAGACGGGTTTGCGAACGTGACATTCGCGTTGATATTTTGTGTTGTGCTGTGATGTTGCGAATTTGTCATGGTGGATAGCAGGGTGCAATGATAGTGCAGTTTGGATTTATTTGTACATTTGATATTGTGGGGCGAGCGTCAAACATGTGGACTGCCGTCACTGTCTGTTGTATAATATTCTTTTGGGACACGACCGGGCTGAGGTCGATGTACCCGTTGTACATATTTTTATTTCTGTACTAGGTTAATCCCGCGAAGGAGTGCACGGATAGCCGGATTCTGGAGGGTAACGGGTCCGTATCTCATGGCTTTGAGAGGTAGAGGGACCTCACTCTAGAATTGGCAGGCTATTCACCGCACTCGTAGGGGGTACAGGTTGACCCAAGGAGGGTGCTCAATTTACCGGATTCCGTGAAGTGCCGGGTGTTCCATTCACTATGTTGTGGGGACTACCTCGCTTCAGGTTTTGGCGGGTAACTTGCCGCACCTGTAGGGGTCTAGGTTTCATTGCACAGGCTATCCACACGACCAGGGGAACGTCGGGTTTCAGCAGCGGCTCTGTGAAACCCGGAGATCCCAGATTATCTGTATTGTTCTGTGATGCTATTACTTTTCTGTAATGTTGCATATTATCACGCCTGGAGCGATTATTGTATATTGGTATATATACTATTAGATGATGTATATCTTTTACACCCGCGCTAGTCCAGTCTCCGCTCTGTCGTTAGTTATGTAACCTAACAGGTGATGACGGGACCCAGTGGCGAATGCGGATGGCATATACGTACATTATATTTTCGTTCTTTTCTGGTGTGATTAATTGATGGGACTGCGTTGATTCTTATCAATGCAAGATAAAACAAACCTATATTTGATGTTGTTGGAACAAATTTTAAAAGTGTTATTACAAAGATGTTTCCTTTTGTTTTGCATAGCGATATTCAGTTAGAATATCCTGCACTTCATTCGACGAGGCAAGGGCCGAGATCCCTTCACCGGGAGTGACCCCTTGGGCATAAGTTTACGTCAAGGTAATAACTTCAATATAGTCGATTACAAGTTGCTTTGTATCGCGGTATCCAGTTGGAATATCCTGCACCTCATTCCACGAGGAAAGAGCCGAGATCCCTTCACCGGGAGTGACCTCTTTAGCAAAACGTTTTCGCCACTATATTTTATAAAAAGCTATCACGTTCCTTCAACGAGATCAAGTTCATTACGTTAAAGGTTTTTCGCCAAAAACCAGTCGTATCTTATGGATGGTCAGTAGTATTCAAGCTATGTTTGTTGACTTTCGTCAAGGCATAGTGTTTGGTAGCTGCTGGGTATTCATTTGTTGCATAGATAGATGTGTTGGTTTGGGACAGTCGTATTACCTTGTTGGCTTTCGTCAAGGGTATGTACAGGTGGGTTCAAATTAACCTGGACAATGACGGGCAGAACTTGACATGTGACTTATGATTTGTTGGATTTCGTCAAGGTCATAAGAGCATGGGACAAAAATCACATCGGGAGTTTCAAACATACAGAAAACTTGCCAGGCATGCGCATACCTTCTGGAGTGTGATAACTTGAGTGGCTTCCATCAAGTTATCTTGCGATGATAGTTGGATCCAGATTCTCACTGATGAGTTGGTTTACTCTTCGGGTGATCCCGACTAATTCTTCTTTCAGGTTTGGAAGAGAATTTGAGATTACAGTGGGAGATTTCCTGATTAGATAAAGTGATAACCATTCTGATCTAAGTTAGAGTGCACGCAGAGTGTTTCTTTTCTCTCTCTCTCTCTCTTTGGCAGCGACCATTGACCGACCCTAGACTATGACTCAGTGACCAAGTTGACCGAACCTTCTTAAAATACTGGCTTTTGGATTGTCTAAAGTTGCATAAGTAATTGCCGCTCCTTCTTTTACCCTTTGTATTTCTCAGAACACCCCGCATTACTACGGACATCCACTTCCATTGGATAGATCCATCGTATGGTTATATACGAACTCGAAGGGATTTCTTCGAGGATGGATCCAGGTTCAGGAGAAATAGAATAAGTTATTATTCAGTTGTCTTTTATTATCACCTTCTCTCAGGTTGCGAGGGCTCCTTAGTTTAGGAGAGTACACCTATTACGCTTA
This sequence comes from Agapanthus africanus, assembly GCA_030015575.1. Lineage (NCBI taxonomy): Eukaryota > Viridiplantae > Streptophyta > Magnoliopsida > Asparagales > Amaryllidaceae > Agapanthus > Agapanthus africanus. Next base: position 944,407,149 of record CM057338.1, on the reverse strand, counting down.
TTGGATAGTCTTATTCCAAACCATAGGCTGGTGCCGAAAGGTAGGGAATGAAGAAAACCAATTAGCCTAAGTAGAGTGTGCAGAAGGTAATATGTAAAAACAAGTTAAAGGAATTAGAAAGAGGGCAAAGTAAATTGCAACTGTTATAATTCACGACCAAAGCTCGTACTTCATCGCCACTCCTATTTCACCTTTGCTTTTTCCCCAGTTCGGGAGAAATAGAATAAGGTATTATTCAGTTGTCTTTTATCATCACCTTCTCTCAAGTTGCGAGTACTCCTAGGATTAGGAGAGTACATCTATTATGCTTACTGGATAGTCTTATTCCAAACCATAGGCTGGTGCCGAACGGTAGGAAAGGAAAAAAACCATTTAGCCTAACGATGGTGTACAGAAGGTAACAACTAAAGACAAATAAAGAGATTTGGAGAGATAGCAAATGAAATATACGGTTAAAGTCATGAATTGGATTATGGAAGAGGCATTACTAGAATACCAGGATACCCCTATGAAACATTTTCATGTTTCAGTTACACTGTGTATTGTTAAAGGAAAACTGATTTCTCGATTAGATACTTACTCCAAGGTATGTATTTACCAGGTTACATTCTCATATCTGTATGGATTTTTACAGATGATGAGTGGGAGTAAGTTATTGGGAATTAGGAGATCATCCTCATTATATCGGAATTCGTTGTAATTGGTGATATTTAAGGAAGTCTCCTGGGTACAGTTTTCAACCTACGACGCACAGGTTGTGAGTTATTCAACTCAGCGGACTTATACAGAGTATTGTATGTTGTCCAGTGTCCGTCAGGACAAAGGGGTTGGTCCGAGTACTATATTCTGTTTACTTATGGCTTCTCTAGTTTTTGGACAAGTGTTTCGTAGAAATACAATGTCTAAGTTTTGAGAAGTTGTGGGTATAAGAATAAAGTAGAGAACCAGGTATCACAAGTATCGGGATTCTTCAAAGAGATCGAAGATGTAGATACTTATGATTGGTATTCAGATGATAGTAATGGCTTTGAGAAACTTATTTCTCTTTCAGGTTACTCATAATTGGATGCATTCCTAAGTTGAGTAATGCTGATTAGCCTCTCTCCATTAAGTCGATATGCACTGGAGACAGTTGCATGATTAGAATCTGGTTCCAATTAAATAAGTGCCAAAGTTTCTATATTGGATATAGAATGCTTCAGATCTTAACGATGTTAAGGTAAGGGGAGTTGTCCAGCTTATGCTTAAAACCAGATACTGGATAACTCAAGGCATGTTTCTGTAATGGCAGTTTGTGGGTTGATCCTGGCTTTGACGAGGGTTGATATTTCTACCATCTGGAAGATCAATAGTAATATTGTTCTAGACTCGCCACAGTTTTAGTAAAATGGATTTTTTTCAGAAAACAGTAATGGGAGTATGGTAGAACTGGAAGTGATTCCAGAACCGCAAACGATTACGGAAAATTTAATAGGACCTATATATTCAATCAGGTTTGACATTCTAATAGCCACTCCGCTGATATGGTGGGTAACCTCAGACACCCGAAAGGTACTCCGGTAGCCTCAAGGACGGTGACAGGGAGGTTCTTGTTTACCCAGACTTGACACTACTGTTGTTCCAGGCTATGAGACCCGGCAGGAGGATAAGTATAGCATCGTTCTAAACTAGTTTTAGAAGTGCACGTATATATTATTCTGCCAGAGGGTTGTCGTAGTCAGTGGGAGCAGCGGAAGCATAGTGGGCAAGAAGCTTATGTCTATTTATAGGCTTGAGCAGATATAGCGGAGATAAGATCATCTAATTTTTGATGTGACAGTCATAGGTTTGACTTCATCAGAATAGGGGATGGATCTGTTAAGAAGGTAGTAGGGTGTGATGTCCTCGTATTTGGATGACATACACAGATTAAGAAGTAAAATTCCTATACTGCGATCGGTTCTGCTGTGGTCGTTACACAGTTGTTTCTTCACAAAAGACATGGATATAATATCAGACATTCTGGTTACTAGATTTATGGTTTTAGATCTAGATGTGGGTAGTTCCCAATATGGGTACTTTGACAGAATTCTAATAGTATTTTAGAACAAATGACTCCTGGCATGGTGGTGTACCTGCAGGTGATGGAGTCACCCTCTCTAAAGGTGTCTTGCAGACTAAAGGGGAGAGGGATGAGCATGATTGGCAGATCACTTGCTTAGGCAATTGAGTCAATCATGAGTTGTCAAGTACCACACCAGATGTTGTTTTTGCACTAGATGCGATAAGTTTATATTAATCCAATCCTGGAGAAACATAAGGAAGCAGTTTTAGAACATAAGTGTATGTTCTACGGTTTTGATGACGGCAGCCTCCTTCGGGAGACGGTTATCATTCCAGGCTTCAAAGGTGACATGGATGACAGAGTGATTGTCAGAGTTATAGTTTTCCCTCTGACGAGGGACAGTATTATGGACAGGTGGTCCAAGAAGATACTGTGGGAGGCATGGTGCTGGATACTGATTAGGTTCAGTGATCGATACAGTCTAAGAAGTTTGGATTTGGAGTTCATTTATGAACTAGGTCCCATCAGATATTCAGACATATTCTAAGACAGGTATTACTCGATTCGGGAGATGGCTTTCTCCGCGAACTTGAGATTAAGAGAGACATAGAATGAAACATCAGGGCGGATCCACTCACTGAGGCTATTTCTCGAACACAAGAGTTTTACAAACTAGCTTTGTGAAACTGATTAGTAGAGGAGTTGGATGTTCGGTATCACACGGGCTGTGAGTATGCGACATCGCAATAATTAGCCTTAAGTGCATGTGGGAGATTGTTGGAGATAGTGCCCTCAAAGTCAATTATTGGATCGCAGGTACGTGATTGCAATGATTGAGGTAGGACCTATACCAATATGATAGTCTTGCTCGAGATGATAGTTTGCAATCTCGTTTGTCTTTATCATCGTATACATGCTTTAGTTCACTATTGCATGATGATAGAGCCCATAGGATTCTTGCTTGACTACCAGCAGTATGATGGCGATCATATACGTGGGAGCTCGGGTCTGTAAGCACATCCTTAAAGTGTCCCTAGTCGTGGGAGTTTCGAGACAGGGCATCGATACTCCAGAGTAGACTAGTGTATACAGTCGAGACCCCGACAAGGGGTGGTGGCCGGTCTCACAAGCCACTGGTGTCAGTTGGATCACCTAAGATGTATACAGGTGCTCATTAGGTTATGAGTACACCGGACAGGACTCGCCGGGAACATGCTAGTTGGTATTATACATATCGTCAGATAGCAGTTCCCTGGTGACATGTGTACAGGTTAGGTTGTCGACCTGAGATCGTCATTTTTCTCGTGTGATTTCCCACTGTGCTTAGATTATTACCCTACCACGCTCAAAGGAGTTGTGCAAACAGGTTTTAGTTGGGTACAGTCCCGAGCCACATGGAGGCAGTGAGCGGATCGTCGAGGATTCGTCTCTCCCGGTATCAGGGGTTGATGTCGCGCAGTGCACGGGTGGTCATCACTAGAAATTCTCGGCCGAGCTAGTGGAGAATTACTGATTTGGATTAGTAGTTTCTCAGGTGGTGATGGGTTTCATGCCGACATGATTTATCGCGTTATTAGGGGTCTGACTTTATCCACCCCCTAGACTCGATATGCGATACTCTTTAGACGAACGGACCGGACTGTATGTATATTATCACTGTTAGGCTCAGTAGGGTTTATGGATGAGTTCGCTCATCAGCTTCCCTTTCAATCAATACATAGGCAAACGTTACGTACAGCTCGTACCTCTGACGTGCTAGTGGTTATACCCAGTGCCAGTGTGTTGATGAGTCATTAGAGTCCCCAACAGACAGTTTCCCAAGTTTGGGCGAAACGTTGTAGAGGCCGTATGGTTTTATGGCAGGGTTCGGAAAATGCACGTGCGTTTTCGCACGTGTCATTTTTCGGGCAGATAATACTGGTAGGCTTTGGTTTAAGCCGGAACCCAGTATTATACTGTGTAGATATAATATCTTTGTCTCAGATGCATTTGTATTCGGTCGTAATACAAATGCGGGTATGTTTATACCATTACGGGGTTATCCTGAAATTCGTTTCAGAATCACTTTTGGAAGTTGCCAGTTTCCAGTTTTCTATCGCCAGTCTTTAACATTCGGTTAAAAACGGATTTATCTTTTCTTGAGATGAGTGTGGAAGTTTCTAGAGGCTTCTAGAAGGTGGTGACTAGGTTCATGAATCTTAGTGACTCATTACTTGCATTAATGAGTTCATGAGGTGTTTTAAATGAGTCATCAATTGCATTAATGTGTTTTTGTTTGCATGGTGGATATTTTGTGTTATGATAAATATCCTTGCTTATGGTCACCCTCATTCCTTGCTCCTACACTCACCCCCTCCACCATTTATATGGCCGGCCCCCTCCCCTCCTCACTACTCACTCTCTCACTTGATGAAAAAGATTATGATAGTATTTTGGTTCATGGAAATTAGATAGCCTCATTTCTCATTTCACCCGATTCCAAAAGGCAACTTCATTAACCGTTCGTCCATAGCTTTGGACGTAACGAGACAAAGTATTCTACTCATTCTCTACATCATCTTGGTCATCTCTTCTAGCAAACTTGACGACCGAGTTGCCTCGGTTCATAGGCGGGAGCCCGTTTAAAGATCCGTCGACGTGGTGCCATCTGGACGAGAAGATTGGAGATTCAGGAGATCGGAGCAGCCGCAACAAGCGTGGGATGATGGTTGAAGACCGAAGGACTCGGATCGTTCGGTATAACATTTCTACCCACTTTTTAATTTGTTAGTTTAGCTTTAATGGCAGATCCGGGTTATAGTACGCGATAGCGCCAGTTTGTAAAAAGTTTTTGTTCCGCATTTGGCGTCTGTTAGACGGCCGGGGCGCTACCGTGGACTTACAGGGTACTCATGCACTGATTTAGTAAAGTGTTTATTAGGGGTCACGTGGGGACACGTGAGAGCGCCCAAAATTGATTCTGCTTTTGGGTTGTCCCCTTTTGTTTTGAGGGTCACGTGTGAGCACGTGAGGTATTGCCTCCAGACTAATTCCTTCTTATTTTTAGGAATCTGTTTAAGGGTCACGTGGGAGCACGTGACCTAGTCTTGTTCGTTCTTTTTTACTCATTGAGGATGAGGGTCACGTGTTACCACGTGATCACGTTAGATACTTTGATCGTTATGCGCATGGAGAGCTTTAAGTCTCTTTTTCTTTTAAGAATTAAATTCCGTTATAGGGTTAAACCCTAATTTCATTTTAGAGGAATTAAATTCCCATGTGTTTTGAAAGAATTAAATTCTTATATAGGGTTAAACCCTAATTTCATTTGGAGGAATTAAATTCCTATGAATTTGGAAGAATTAAATTCTTATGTAGGGTTAAACCCTAGTTTCATTTGGAGAAAATAAATTCCTATGAATTTGGGAGAATTAAATTCTCATATAGGGTTAAACCCTAGTTTCATTTGGAGGAATTAAATTCGTATAAATCTGGGGGAATTAAATTCCCTAAACTCAATTTTCCCTCTAAGTTTTGGATCTATATGGCAGGATCTTTCCGATAAAAATTAAATTCTCAACTTGTGGGGATATCTGCTTCTGCAGATCTTCAACCAAAGGAAGAACTAAGTTCTTATTCAGAAGAGTTAAACTCTTAATTTGATAATTAAATTCTTTTTTTGTTTTATGGAGCTTAGATCTCTTTCCCTTTCTCATCTAGGGTTTTTTCTGAAGAGATCATCTTTTTCTCCCTTGAGAATTAAATTCTCCTCTCTTTTTTCTCTCTGTTGTTGTATATTTCCCCAAAAAGTAGATCCCCCTCTCTTCTCTTCTTGGCTCGTATTTATAGGAGAAAGAAAAGAATCAATTTGTTTTGTCAATCTTTCATTGAAAGATTTTAGTTGTTTTTTGTAACCAACATGATCTTTTAGATCATCCAGTGAATTTTATTCACCATTGGATTTTTAATCCAAAAGATATTTTATCTGTTATTCCTGACAAATTTCAGGGAAATCTTTCCTTGTATAAAATCTTTCAATAAAATGGTGATTTTTAAATACCATTGGATTTTTAATCCAACGGTGCTCCATTTTACAGAACACCATCTTTTTTGTTTGGAAAGATTTAGAGAAATATTTTTCCAGTTGGGGTTTTTGATTCCCTCTTAATTAGAATTTAATTCTATTAATTCATAGATCTTTAGGAACCCATCACGTGTTGGCACGTGACCCTCTGATTAAGCATTTGACCAGAATTTAATTCTGTTGTTTTAAAGAACTCAGGAATTATCATGTGTCAGCACGTGGCCTTTGGTCACGTGTTGGCACGTGATGCCCCATTGAGATTTTTCCTTATTATTTTATTATACCTTTAATTCTTTTCAGTGGGTTTAAAGGCCCATCACGTGTTGGCACGTGACCCCACTGATTAATTATTTTCAATTATTTATTTTATTCAGTGCCTATAGGCTTAAATGGTCACGTGTCTGCACGTGATGCCCGATCACGTGTGGGCACGTGATGCCCGGTCACGTGTGGGTATATGATGACTCATAACTTTTGATCCCGGATGAATTATGAGGCCCATAATATATCATATCGAAGGATTTTTCGAGAAACTTTCGATACCATCAGAATTTAGCTGTTTCTCATTTGGGAGTTTGTTAAAATGCATCCCGGAAAATACCGGTTCGCATTTTCTTCCTTAGATTACACGTGCATAGCATATTTGCTCATAACTTTTGATCCCGGATGAATTATGAAGCCCATAATATATCAAATCGAAGGCGTTTTCGAGAAACTTTCGATACCATCAGAATTTAGCTATTTCACATTCAGGAGTTTATCAAAATACAACCCGGAAAATACTGGTTCATATTTTCTTAAACGTATTGCTGCTATTTGATACCTTAGGCTCTTTTGTGCAAAATTTTTTTGGCGGGAACTGTCACGCCCCGGTTCCCAGTATACAGCGAAGGGGACGCGACTGGTCCGCTACGTATTTACTCCGAAGTAAATACGATAAGCATATCTAAGTAATATAAAAGTAAATATACAAGACACAAGATATAATAAAAACAATAACTTTTATTTATTAATATTCTTTGGTACAATGCATAAAAAAGAAATACAACTGAAATAAAAATGATGCCTAAACAATGGCATGAAAGGAAATGAAAAGTACTGAATGGAAAATGTACAATGAAACTAGAGTTCTGATTCTTCACCGAACCGGTCCAAGTCTTCAGCAGTGGGCTCGATCTCTGAAGTGTCCAGATCACCTGACGGCATTCAAAGAAAAAAGAAAGAGAATGTCGTCAGTGAACAGATCGCTCGGTAAGTCCCAAAGATAAGAGGAGAAATAGAATAGACAGAAGAGAGAGAGTAACTTTTACAGTTGTATTATATTGTTGTAATGTTGTATTAACGCTGTTGTTTGTAGGTTGGTATAGAAGAATGCCAGTATATACGAGAGGGGTCTCAGAATGCTAGAGACCAGGGCAAATGAAAGTAAAAGGCTCCGTTATACAACCCGGAACAACGGTAATTGGATTCATTTTAGGTGTCTTAATCTTACCGTCTCGTACCACTTTTAACACCTTCCGTACCAATCTACCCCTTAAACCACGTAGTATTTTGATTATATTGTTTGTTTTGTAAATTGTATTGATTGTATAATTGATTGACTGATCAAAACCATGATATCGGTAAACGGATATAACTGTAGAATTATGTAAATGGAATAACTGGAGAACCATGTAAGTAGAATGTATATCCATGGTTCGGTTCAGTCAAGTTGTATAGATTGATAATTGGATTCATGGATTCATGTTGAAGATTATAGATTGTAGATTGACTTGAATCATATTCAAGTCAGATTGATTAGACTCAAACCCGAGTCAGACAATCAGAAATGTAAATCAAAATCTTGATTATTTCTTAAACCTATAATTGCTAGGGTCCTTAAGGTAATTTATAAAACTTGAGGGGGTTTTATGTAAAAATACTTTTTATATACTTTTCAAAATACACCTCAAGTATTCGTTATTCGTATTTAGAGTTGTAATGAAGGTGGATTTTATATTGGGATATTTCTAGTGAAAATATCCTAGTTTCATAAATAAAGATATTTATTTGTAATATTGATTTATATGGAATTTATGGTATTTTAATGTAAAATTGATTCTTGTGATTTTTAGAAAAAGGTGGAATATTTATATCTTAACAAAATAGATATTTTAATGATAAATATACATATATTTATACAAAAATAATTTTAATAAATATTTTATATTCTAGAAATCTCATTTTCTTAAGATACCGTATTTTAAATCTTTCGAGACCGAATGCTCCTTGCGGAGGTCTGAATCTCGCACTATTAAGCCCGAGGATGTGCGATAAATTGCACCATCCAGAACGGGTTCCCCAAAATGGGTTGTAGCGGTGCTTTGCAAAGATCGTAGAATACTAAATCCTTTAGAAAACGGTTTTCTAAAGTAAATGGTATTTATTTGTAAAAATGTCAATTTTCCGTATTCTATATTCTAAGTTCTCCTAAGTCAACTAGTCTATTTCTAACTAGTCCAGACGGCAAGTTGTGAGATACCTCAAATCGCCTCTTCACCGCCAATTGTGGCCAGGTAAGTACAAGTGAAAAAAGGAGGGATTCGCTCACGAATTATCGTGAGATGGGCCTTTTAAACTTACCTTTCTCACTTGCCTAGCCTAGACACCACAAAGTCAGGTTTAGATAAACGACTGATATCCACAACTTATCGTATTTTCATAATAAGTGGTACTTCTTTAAAAAGTGTATCAAAACTATATCTTTTAGAATTGGTTTTATTAAGTATGTAGTATTTAAATGAAAATGTTTGTTTTCTCGTATTCTAGGTTCTCGGGGGTGTTGCATCAGAGTGTATGAGGAGGTAGGTCGTTACCTCGTGATCTACTTTAAATGTATAGCAAGTTTGATGGGTTAAATGAAGGATTGAAACAATGTGGTATTTAAGTGAAAAATACGATAATTTGAGAAATATATCATTTCATGTGATGAAACTTGTTCAAATTGTTTGATTAGTGTTTAATAATCAACATGAGGAAGTTTATGAATGATTGTATTAGTGAGAAGTGGAATTTTATAGAAAACCGAATCGGAAATCGGATTTGTTCCGATTCCGTCGGGTTTTGTAATTTCGTATTTTTCTTGAATAGGAAAGAGAGATAGAAAGGGACTTACGGTTTTAGGACACACAAGAGGGTGAAATGGAAGTAGGGGAATCGCCGATGTGTTGCGTCGTCGCCGGTAGTTCCTAAAACGATCGTCGGAAGTTCGCCGTAGATTTCGCCGGAGCTGCGCCTCGAGCTCGTTTTCAAAGTGCACAAGATTCTTAGAAATTTTTAGAGAGTTGGCTCAGAAATATGAGTGAGAGGGTAGAGGGTAGGGTGGTATTTATAAGGTTAGGCTAGAGTTAGGGTAGGTGAAGGGTTTTTAAATAAAAAAAATGTAAAAATGTATAAAATCATTAAAAATTGGAGTAAATAGGGTATTTCAAAGGTTTCTGAAACCGATCTCATAAATTGGAGCGTGCAGGGGGGTTAAGAAGATGAAAAGACACAATTTTTCAGTTGACAACTCGCCGGAATCGGCAACTCCGGCTGGCAGCGGCGAGCCGAGTCGGCCGGTCCGCCGGCCGAGTTGGCCGATCCGGGCCGAGTTCGACGGTCGGGAGGTGGGGCGTCTCGTGAGGTTGGCACTAGTGCTTTCAGAATTTCAGGTTCAGTTCAAATTTTGGGAGTTATCTCAGGTGGACTGTTGGGCTTCCAAAGAAATTAAAACAAAATAATATTAAAAAATAATGTGGGATAGGAGATTTGAACTCTGGTAGCTTGGTTCAGCAGTGCAAGGTATTACCAATGAGCTACAAACTCCTTCTTTTAATTAAATTGCTAATTAATTACTTAAGTCTTGTGCTCAGGCAATAAATACCCCTTTAAGGATTTTGAAAAAAAAACAATTTAAAAATTTGTATGGAAAAAGTGTATAAGAAAATTAGGGTTGTTACATTCTACCCTCCTTATAAAAATTTCGTCCTCGAAATTTGTAAAAGGAAAGTGTAACAATCCAAGAAAAGTTTGGTGCTGGTGTACTGATAATATGTGAAAAATAATAAGGTGGTGCAAGGGTTTTAAAAATGTGAAGAATGTGAAGGAATTAAAGAATATGAAGGTTTTGGTAAAATTGTAAAAGAGATGAGGGAATTTTTGGTTAAGACGGATTCAAGGTATATGATTTAAAGAATAAAAAATGATGGGATTCAAGAAACATGATTGTAAAGAATGTTTTAATTGATAATTCTTGTGTTTTATATTGCTTAGGGTTCCATACAGCTCTGACCTGCATGGGCCGCCAACAAAATCTGTCACGCCCCGCTTCCCAGTATGCGGAGAAGGGGACACGACTGGTCCGCTATGTATTTACTCCGAAATAAATACGCTAAGTGTATCTAAGTAATATAAAAGTAAATACACAAGAGACAAGATATAATAAAAACAGCAACTTTTATTTATTAACATTTTTTTGTACAATGCATGAAAAGGAAATACAACTGAAATAAAAATGATGCCTAAACAATGGCATGACAGGAAATGAAAAGTACTGAATGGAAAATGTACAATGAAACTAGAGTTCTGGTTCTTCACTGAACTGGTCCAAGTCTTCAGCAGTGGGCTCGATCTCTGAAGTGTCCAGATTACCTGACGACATTCAAAGAAGAAAGAAAGAAATGTTTGTCAGCGAACAGATCGCTTGGTAAGTCCCAAAGATAAGAGGAGAAATAGAAAAGACAGAGAGTCAGAGAGAGAGAGAGAGAGAGTAGCTTTTACAGTTGTATTATATTGTTGTAATGCTGTATTAACGTTGTTGTTTGTAGCTTGGTACAGAAGAATGCCGAGGTGTATACGAGAGGAGTCTCAGTATACTAGAGACTAAGGCAAATGGAAGTACAAGGCTCCGTTATACAACCCGGAACAACGGCAATTAGATTCATGTTAGGTGTCTTAATCTTACCGTCTCGTGCCACTTTTAACACCTTCCGTACCAATCTACCCCTTAAACCCTGTCGTGTTTTAATTGTATTGTTTGTTTTGTAAATTGTATTGATTGTATAATTGATTGAATGACCGAAACCATGTTATCGGTAAACGGATATAACTGTAGAATCATATAAATGGAATAACTAGAGAACCATGTAAGTGGAATGTATATCCATGGTTCGGTTCAGTCAAGTTATATAGATTGATAATTGGATTTATGAATTCATATTGAAGATTATAGATTGTAGATTGACTTGAATCATATTCAAGTCAGATTGATTAGACTCAAACCCGAGTCAGACAATCAGAAATGTAAATCGAAGTCTTGATTATTTCTTAAACCTATAATTGCTAGGGTCCTTAAGGTAATTTATAAAACTTGATGGGGTTTTATGTAAAACTACTTTTTATATACTTTTCAAAATACACCTCAAGTATTCGTTATTCGTATTTAGAGTTGTAATGAAGGTGGATTTTATATTGGGATATTTCTAGTGAAAATATCCTAGTTTCATAAATAAAGGTATTTATTTGTAATATTGATTTCTGTGGAATTTATGGTATTTTAATGTAAAATTGATTCTTGTGATTTTTAGAAAAAGGTGGAATATTTATATCTTAACAAAATAGATATTTTAATGATAAATATACATATATTTATACAAAAATAATTTTAATAAATATTTTATATTCTAGAAATCTCATTTTCTTAAGATGCCGTATTTTAAATCTTTCGAGACCGAATGCTCCTTGCGGAGGTCTGAATCTCGCACTACTAAGCCCGAGGATGTGCGATAAACTGCACCATCCCGAACGGGTTCCCCAAAATAGGTTGTAGCGGCGCTTTGCAAAGATCGTAAAATACTAAATCGTTTAGAAAACGGTTTTCTAAAGTAAATGGTATTTATTTGTAAAAATGTCAATTTTCCGTATTCTATATTCTAGGTTCTCCTAAGTCAACTAGTCTATTCCTAACCGGTCCAAACGGCAAGTTGTGAGATGCCTCAAATTACCTTTTCACCGCCAATTGTGGCCAGGTAAGTACAAGTGAAAAAAGGAGGGATTCGCTCACGAATCATCGCGAGACGGGCCTTTTAAAGTTACCTTTCTCACTTTCCTAACTTAGACACCACAAAATCAGGTTTAGATAAACGACTGATGTCCACAACTTATCGTATTTTCATAATAAGTGGTACTTCTTTAAAAAGTGTATCAAAACTATATCTTTTAGAATTGGTTTTATTAAGTATATGGTATTTAAATGAAAATGTTTGTTTTCTCGTATTCTAGGTTCTCGGGGGTGTTGCATCGGAGTGTCGTTATCTCGTGATCCACTTTAAATGTATAGCAAGTTTGATGGGTTAAATGAAGGATTGAAACAATGTGGTATTTAAGTGAAAAATACGATAATTTGAGAAAGCTATCATTTCATGTGATGAAACTTGTTCAAATTGTTTGATTAGTGTTTAATAATCAACATGAGGAAGTTTAAGAATGATTGTATTAGTGAGAAGTGGAATTTTATAGAAAACCGAATCGGAAATCGGATTTGTTCCGATTCCGTCGGGTTTTGTAATTTCGTATTTTTCTTGAATAGGGAAGAGAGATAGAAAGGGACTTACGGTTTTAAGACACAAAAGAGGGTGAAATGGAAGTAGGGGAATCACCGATGTGTTGCGTCGTCGCCGGTAGTTCCTAAAACGATCGCCGGAAGTTCGCCGTAGATTTTGCTGGAGTTTCGCCTCGAGCTCGTTTTCAAAGTGCACAAGATTCTTGGAAATTTTTGGAGAGTTGGCTCAGAAATGTGAGTGAGAGGGTAGAGGGTAGGGTGGTATTTATAGGGTTAGGCTAGGATTAGGGTAGGTGAAGGGTTTTTAAATAAAAAAATGTAAAAATGTATAAAATCATTAAAAATTGGAGTAAATAGGGTATTTCAAAAGTTTCTGAAACCGATCTCATAAATTGGAGCGTGCAGGGGGGTTAAGAAGATGAAAAGACATAACTTTTCAGTTAACAACTCGCCGGAATCGGCAACTCCGGCCGGCGACGGCGAGCTGAGTCGGCCGGTCCGCCGGCCGAGTTGGCCGATCCGGGCCGAGTTCGACGGTCGGGAGTTGGGGGGGTCTCGTGAGGTAGGCACTGGTGCTTTCAGAATTTCAGGTTTAGTTCAAGTTTTGGTAGTTATCTCAGGTGGATTGTTGGGCTTCCAAAGAAATTAAAACAAAATAATATTAAAAAAATAATATGGGGCAGGAGATTTGAACTCTGGTGTCTTGGTTCAGCAGTGCAAGGTATTACCAATGTGCTACAAGCTCCTTCTTGCAATTAAATTGCTAATTAATTATTTAAGTCTTGTGCTCAGGCAATAAATACCCCTTTAAGGATTTTGAAAAAAAAACAATTTAAAAATTTGGATAGAAAAGGTGTATAAGAAAATTAGGGTTGTTACAGGAACATACGTTAGTGTTAAAGCGTGAATGAATAAGTTAAGTGGCACGTCCTTGTACATAATCAGCGGAACCAGTTAAATTGTTGCATCATCGACGTCTATGGGGCATATGTAAGTGTGACCATAACTAGTATGGGACGGTAATGGGAGCACTTATATTAGTGTCATAGGTAAGGCGTCAAACACAGTCCATTTATCTTGGGTACCAGTTGAGACATGCTTGATGGAGATCATGTATTCAGTTCTTGCATAGACTTGTCATGGACCAACTAGTATTTGGATTTATGGTCGGTATTTGATGTAGACCACGGGGTGTGGGGTAGTTTGAGTATGAGTTCAACAGAATCTCGGGAGTCCCATTGCCGGCATAGACCGTGATTTTGGGAGTTGTATGGATGGAGTTACTGATTATTATCATGCGTGATTCAGGCCCGTGTTCCCTTGTCTCTGGGGCCCTACACTTGGGTTGGGGATACTCCTGCATGGTTGACTCTCACACATAGACTGACGATAGGTTTAGCGATCTGGACAGTGAGACTTAGAGACTGATAGGTTTAGTGATATGGACATGCATTGATTACTAATTCGATATACCTACTTTATTGTTTACCTGTACCGATTATTTCATGCGCATCATCATTCTATATTTACTGCTTCATGTTCATCATCATTGCATGTGTTTATGTAATACCCAATCCTTTTGTATATCAACATCCGTATTTTGTTACTCTTAAATTTACTTATTTTATTATTATTATTATTTTATTATTTTAAAAACCCTGAACCCTTTCCCTTTCATCTGTCTTTTCCTCTATTTACTCCGTCCCCAATTCTTCAAATTCGTCTTCTACCTTTTTTCCCTTTCGTATTTTCTTCCCTCTTATTAGCCGGGCCACTTCCCCATAACTATTTTCGATTTTTATTTTTATTTCCTTTAAACCCCAAACCCTAATCCCAATCCCTTCTATTTTTTTGCCTCAGCCCAAGCAAAATCCCAATTTAATAAATATTCCTAACTAAAATCCCTTTCTTCTCCAAGCCCGGCCCAAACCCAAACCCTATGTCATCTTATTTTTATTTCCCATTTTTCCAAGCCCGTTTTCCTTTTTAATCCAACCCCAGCCCAAAACAAAAATAACAAAGCAAATAATAAAATCCCTATTACCCCGGCCCTGCCCATGCTCCTAACCCAAACCCAAACCTTATTTCTTTTATTCCCTATTGCCGGCCCAGCCCAACTCCCCCTCTTTCATCTTCCTTCGAAAACCCTTCCCGCTCATTTCTCCTTCCTCCCCCACATCGCGGCCACGTTCTCTCGCGCCTGCCTCTCTCGCGCCCACGACGCGCGCGCTCCCTCCTACGACCAGCTCCCCCAACGGCTCTCTCCCCTCTCCTCTCTCCCCTTTCCTCTCTTAGGAAACCACGAATATCAATCCCCTGCATGCCGAACCCACGCCCTCGCCTATCCTCATCGACAACGCCCACCTCTTCGTCGTCGACCTTACCCACGCCTTGTCGCCACCTCCCTCTCCTCCCACACACCGCCACTGCAGCTCCACCACCTTCTTCAAACAAAAGCCATCTCTCACTCCCTCTCGCATCACCACTGCCGGCCATCTCGACCACCACCGCCGACGACATCGACGACAACTACGACCGCCTCGTCCCCCTCGCGTCTCCCTCCTCTTCACCCACCGCGTACACACCGAGCCCCACCGCCGAGCACGAATGCCTCCCCTGCAACCCCCGACGCCGAGCCCTCGCCGGCGCCTCCGTCGACCCCCCGTCGTCACCGAGTAAATTTCTCTCTCTCTGAATCTTTCTCTCCCTCTATCTCTCTGAATCTCTCTCTCACCTTCTCTATCTCTCTAAATCTCTCTCTCTCTCTCTTTCTCTCTCTCCCTCTTTCTATCTCTCTGAATCTCACTCTCTCCCTTTCTCTCTCTCCCTCTCTCTATCTCTCTGAACCTCTCTCTCCCTCTCTAAATCTCTTTCTCTCTCTCTGAATTTCTCTCTCTCTTTCTCAGCATCTCTGCCTCTCATATCAAATCAAAGTATGTCTAAAGCTTGGAGCTGATGAAAATGAGTGCACAGTAGTTACCTGGGTTTGACTACATTTATCTGATTCCAAAGGCTGAACCGGTGCTGCGTTCGTGACGCGATCGTGCTGTTGCCGATGCCGTACTATTGTCGACTCGTCACCAGGTAAGTTTAATACTTGCTTCATGCTACTTGTATATGTTACAATTCTAATTACTATACTCTTTTATGTGAACCGTATAATTCAAGTACTCGATGCACGTCCGAATGGGAAACTCATGTTAAATTGACGGAAAAATATGAAATGTGATGGCCCGAGTAGTTAAGAATGTTCCTTGAGACTTTGGTTCCAAAACTATGTCGTTTGCTCACATAAAATGTGGTCTCGGTTTCTATTGTAAAACCTGAAAACCTTCGTATACCCCAAACTATAAAATTTATATTAAATTATGTATAAACCGGATTTTAGCGTTTGATGGCTCGTAACGAATCTAACTGGTTAACCTACTGTAAAATATTGTTGATCACTGAATTGTAGTACATTATGATAGAGATAACTGCGGTGGATTATGATTCTGGACTGCGGTCCAGAATGGAAATCCAGGTTAACCCCTGTTTACCACTGCTCATATAAGAGAATGCACGGAATCCTATATCGTTACGTAGGAAATTGGATTAGCTTTCTTACTCGACTGTCTTCACTGGTTTCCTCAACCGTTTGATATTTTTAATTCATTTTACCTTGTCGACATGTCTTGCTGAATTCTGCAGAAGCAGATTTTACACCCCAAACTTAATCTGGCCATAACTCTCTGTTGGCGTAATATAATACTGATCCTCCAATTGTGGTGGAAACCTGACTGGAAATACTAAATATAGTTCAACTATAGCGTCGCCTAATTGCGATCCCAACTGGGATTAAAATGCGTTACGAAACGGACTTCCGATTCTGAAACTGGATTTCCAGCAGTGAACGCTTAAAATGAAATGGCCATATCTAGTGATCCTGAAATCCGATTGATGTGAAACCAAATTTGCTGGATAGATAATCAAACATACTACTTATCCCCTGTTCATTGTTTCATTAAATTATGCATGTATGATTTATGAAGAATTATGCAAGTGGTAGCACATCGTTTGATGACATCTTAATCATGCCTTAAATACTGTTTTCTCATCACATTATATATATGTCATTGCATTGGTAAACTAGTGATCATGTGCATTACCCAGTGTTAGGTATTAGTGGCTATTGTGGCAAGTACGTTAGTATTTGAGTATGAATGGATAAGTGAAAGTGACACGTACTTGTACATAATCAGTGAGCCCTATTGACTTATTGCATTGTCGACGTCTGTGAGACGTGTATAAGTGTGACTATAATTGGTATGGGACAATTATGGAAGCACTTGTATGGGTGTCACAGGTAAGGCACCAAACACTGTCCGTTTATCTTGAGTATCAGTCGGGACATGCTTGATGGAGATCTTGTCTCCAGTTCTCGCGTAGACTTGTCATGGACCGACCGGTATTTGAGCTTATGGTTGGCGTTTGATGTAGACCATGGGGTGTGGGATAGTTTGAGTGTGAGTTCAACAGAATCTCGGGAGTCCCATGCCGGCATATATGGAGATATATGGAAATATATAGGGATATTACTGATTATTACAGTGCGTGTTTCGGGCCCGTGGTCCCTTGCCCTTGGGTCCTACCCTTGGGTGGGGGATACTCCTGTATGATTGACTCTCACACTTGGACTGACGATAGGCTTAGTGACCCGTACAGTGAGACTTAGAGACTAATAAGGATAGTGACATTAATATGCATTGCTTACTGAATCAACACACATGACATATTATTTTACTGCTTTACTGTTCACCTGCTCTATTAGACACCCGCATTGGCTACTTCATATTCACATCTTTATTCTCTTGATTTACTGTTACATTCCATTATTATTACACGAGTTACTATTTGTACCCATATATATTGCTATCGTGTCGCTCTGACGACCTGAGTATGCATGCTCAGAGTGAGAAGTGGATATAGCTTGGACCAGGACCAGACGTACCTCGAGGACATCGCGGACATCTTGATCAGCTACCCAGAGCTATACACTCTTGATCTCCATCTGGTTAGTTCTTTTGTATTTGCTTGATTTAGTTACTACATTTCTCATTACCTGTGCATTGATTACTGATTACCACGTAAAGCTAGAAGCCGAAGTGTGACTACGGAGAGATATTTCCTCAACCGTAGGAGTATGGCTGGCCTTGTCAACCCCTCGTATTCCATATTTTGGGAAGCGGGGAGTGACATGGTTTTGTTGGTATCAGAGCCAGGTTTTTCTTCGATTGGGATTGCAGTTTCCATGTAGTGCTTGACAATTTAGGACATCCTTCGGTCTAGATTGTAAACTTGTTATTCTTGATCTTGATTCACTTAGTGTATTCTGCTATCCATCCGCTAGAGTTTCGGGTAACTTGGCAGAGTTACGTGGTTGTAATTGTGAACTGCATCATAGTCATAATATTGTACTCTGTTTGAGTGACTTAGAGTCCTACCGTTGATTCCCACTTGTTTAAATTTCACAGCACTCTATATTCTTGATTCCTTGCCTAACCCATATTGTATTTTAATTCTTATAGCTTTTGCCTTATATCGTCATCAAATCGTTGTTTCATGACCATGTCTTCCAACGACTCTCCCCCTACCTCCACTCCCCAGAATCAGACCGTAGAGATTCTGAATGCACTGCAGGGTCTGAAGGAAGCCCAGGGGCGAACAAACGACCTGTTAGCTGAAGGATTGGAAAGACAGGTGACTCAGGCACCAGCGGAAGTCTCCAATCATAAAGGGATCCCTGTTAGGTGAGGAAAATAGATGAAGATGAAACGCCCACTTATTCCCCAGCAACAGAAGCAACGAAAGACCCAACGTTGTGGGTACTGTAATAAGCCAGGACACCTTCAGAGAGATTGTCGCCACGCCAAGGGGCAATGCCTGATTTGCGGATCCAGCGAACATCCTATCAATGGCTGCCCTAAAAGGAAGGAGCTACAAGGAGGAGATTCGTCCACACTCTCCACTCTAGCTAGGTGATGGTTATTTCGTAATTCGAGCTTCGAGGATAGTGCGGACCCCGCGCAGGATTCAACTCGCGAGACGAGAATGCAGCAGTCCAGAAATCAAAGAAGAATTATCACGTTTTCTGCTTTCAATAATAATGTTGTCACTCCTTTGTAAATATTTTCTTTTCGTTTGCGATCTTATCCGCTGAACTTTTAGTTGAATGCAATAAAACTTTGAGTTGTGATGTATGTATCGTTCTCTTGCTTCTCACTTTATTTATACTATTCATTGCATTAGTATTCTAAATTTTGTTTTTCAGTCCTTGTCTACCGCATATTTTCCTTGTACTCCGTATCCTTGGTCATTTTCTTAATGTGTTCCACTGTCTAATCATGACTTTTTCTTTTCAGGCCATGGCCCACTCTGGAGCAACGCCGCATCTAGATGAGGACACACAGTCATGCGTTTCCTTAGACCGCATGCTGGTGAGTTCGGATGACGAGATCAACGGCCCCTAGGTCATTTTCGGAAACAGCGATTCCGAGAACGAGGGAGCCGCAGCCCCAGAAATTGGCATGATCGGTGATTCCGACGAGGAGAAAGGAGACCTCGAAGAAGACCCAATAGAGGAAGATTCCGAGGAGGACCCGATAGAAGAAAATCCAGGAGGGGAAAACCCTGGGGAGAATCCAGTGGAAGAAAATCCTATGGAAGAAGATCCAGAAGAAGAAATCATATGGAAGCAGACCTTGATGAAGAAGCTCCAGCTGAGGAAGAAGGACCAGAAGAACAAGACTTCGCGGCAGAAGAACTTCCAGTGGCGATCCCTGCGAGGCGATATGGGAATGGACGCCCCTATCTGAGCGCACGAGCCTACCGTAACCTGCTGAACTCCCATAACCGCGACTGACGTGATCCAGTTTTTGTCTCCTCTGGCCAAATAAACCTATGTATAGTTTAGGGTTATCTTTTACTTTTCGAGAATGCTTTGTTTAGAATTTTCTGGAATGAAATAAAATTTCTGAGTTCGCTAATCTTTTGATTGTTGGTTCACATGATGCTTTGACTATTCCCCTATACGTTCCTTTCCCCCTGAGATTCATTACTGTCCTTCGCTCCTGCACCTTGTGTTGTTTTGACCTTCGCTTAGATAAAAAAGTGCCGCACCTCGATCTTTTGAATGGGCCTTACTCTATTGTAATCTCTACCCTGGCTAGCCCCTATACATCTTTATGCTATTTCCTATTACCCTAACTATATTTAGGGACATTGTTATTCGAAAACTTAGCTTTCACTATTTTGTTCTTATCAAAAAAATTGTGAGTTATTGACTACTCCCATTTTATCCATGTTAAATGGTTTACTATCCTTCACGTTTTTTTTCATAGCGCAACCATATATCGCGCATATTTTTGTTCCATGTTTCTTATTCTCACTATGCGGGTTTCCTAAGTTATTTTAAAACTATTTGATCGATACATTATCCTAAAATGTTTTAACCTATCGATAAATCCTTCACTATTTTATTACTGTCACTTTATTTTCCCGGGTATTGTGCTTATAGTTTACTATTATAAATAGTTATGTCTGATGCCATTATTTTTAGCAGCACTATTTTGATATACGTATGTATGCATATTTAGGATTTTCGATTTTATCTAACATGCCTCGAATGTTATTGTTCGTTATTGCTATTTTATCCTCTTGTATATATAGTTTGCCCTTATAGTTATTTCTGCCTTCTACTTATTTAGACCTATCCTTGTAGTTGTGTTATTCTTATACATATATAGACCTTCAAAAAAAAATTTTATCCACCTGTTTTAAGTAAACCATTATGTGTTAGTATTCGATGTGATAGCCTTTCGCTTGTTATTTTCGTTTATTTTAAATTTCGAGGACGAAATTTTTGTAAGGGTGGTATGATGTAATACCCAGTCCTTTTGTATATCAACATCCGTATTTTGTTACTCTTAAATTTACTTATTTTATTATTATTATTCTTTTATTATTTTAAAAACCCTGAAACCTTTCCCTTTCATCCTTCTTTTCCTCTATTTACTCCGTCCCCAATTCTTCAAATTCGTCTTCTACCCTTTTTCCCTTTCGTATTTTCTTCTCTCTTATTAGCCGGGCCACTTCCCCATATCTATTTTCGATTTTTATTTTATTTCCTTTAAACCCCAAACCCTAATCCCAATCCCTTCTATTTTTTTGCCTCAGCCCAAGCAAAATCCCAATTTAATAAATATTCCTAACTAAAATCCCTTTCTTCTCCAAGCACGGCCCAAACCCAAACCCTATTTCATCTTATTTTTATTTCCCATTTTTCCAAGCCCGTTTCCCTTTTTAATCCAACCCCAGCCCAAAACAAAAATAACAAAGCAAATAATAAAATCCCTATTACCCCGGCCCAGCCCATGCTCCTAACCCAAACCCAAACCTTATTTCTTTTATTCCCTATTGCCGGCCCAGCTCAACTCTCCCTCTTTCGTCTTCCTTCGAAAACCCTTCCTGCTCGTTTCTCCTTCCTCCCCCACGTCGCGGCCACGTTCTCTCACGCCCGCCTCTCTCGTGCCCACGACGCGCGCGCTCCCTCCTACGACCCGCTCCCCCAACGGCTCTCTCCCCTCTCCTCTCTCCCCTTTCCTCTCTCAGGAAACCACGAATATCAATCCCCTGCACGCCGAACCCACGCCCTCGCCTGTCCTCGTCGACGACGCTCACCTCTTCATCGTCGACCTTACCCACGCCTCGTCGCCACCTCTCTTTCCTCCCACACACCGCCACTGCAGCTCCACCACCTCCTTCAAACAAAACCCATCTCTCACTCCCCCTCGCATCACTACTGCCGGCCATCTCGACCACCACCGCCGACGCTGACGACATCGACGACAACTACGACCGCCTCGTCCCCCTCACGTCTCCCTCCTCTTCACCCATCGCCTAGCACGAACGCCTCCCCTGCAACCCCCGATGCCGAGCCCTCGCCGGCGCCTCCGTCGACCCCCCGTCGTCACCGAGTAAATTTCTCTCTCTCTGAATCTCTCTCCCCTCTATCTCTCTGAATCTCTCTCTCTCTCCCTCTCTATATCTCTAAATCACTCTCTCCCTCTCTCTATCTCTCTCTCTATATATATCTCTCTGAATCTCTCTCTCCCTCTCTAACTCTCTAAATCTCTCTCTCTCCCTTTCTCTCTCTCCCTCTCTCTATCTCTCTGAACCTATCTCTCTCTCTATCTCTCTCTCTCTCTCTCTAAATCTCTCTCTCTCTTTCTCAGCATCTCTGCCTCTCTCACATCAAATCAAAGTATGTCTAAAGCTTAGAGCTGATGAAAATGAGTGCACAGTAGTTACCTGGATTTGACTACATTTATCTGATTCCAAAGGCTGAACCGGTGCTGCGTTCGTGACGCGATCGTGCTGTTTCCGCTGCCGTACTATTGTCGACTCGTCACCAGGCAATTTTAATACTTGCTTCATGCTACTTGTATATGTTACAATTCTAATTACTATAATTGTCGCATACTCTTTTACGTGAACCGTATAATTCAAGTACTCGATGCACGGACGAATGGGAAACTCACGTTAAATTGATGGAAAAATATGAAATGTGATGGCCCGAGTAGTTAGGAATGTTCCTTGAGACTTTGGTTCCAAAACTATGTCGTTTACTCACATAAAATATGGTCTCGGTTTCTGTTGTAAAACCTGAAAACCTTCGTATACCCCAAACTATAAAATTTATATTAAATTGTGTATAAGCCGGATTTTAGCGTTTGACGGCTCGTAACGAATCTAACTGGTTAACCTACTGTAAAATATTGTTGATCACTGAATTGTAGTACATTATGATAGAGATAACTGCGGTGGATTATGATTCTGGACTGCAGTCCAGAATGGAAATCCAGGTTAACCCCTGTTGTTAAACCCCTGTTTACCACTGCTCATATAAGAGAATGTGCGGAATCCTATATCATTACGTAGGAAATTGGATTATCTTTCTTACTCGACTGGATTCACTAGTTTCCTCAACCGTTTGATATTTTTAATTCATTTTACCTTGTCGACATGTCTTGCTGAATTCTGCAGAAGCAGATTTTACACCCCAAACTTAATCTGGCCATAACTCTCTGTTGGCGTAATATAATACTGATCTTCCAATTGCGGTGGAAACCTGACTAGAAATCCTAAATATAGTTCAACTATAGCGTCGCCTAATTGCGATCCCAACTGGGATTAAAATGCGTTACGAAATGGACTTCCGATTCTGAAACCGGATTTCCAGCAGTGAACGCTTAAAATGAAATGGCCATATCCAGTGATCTTGAAACCTGATTGACGTGAAACCAAATTTGCTGGATAGATAATCAAACATACTACTTATCCCCTGTTCATTATTTCGCTAAATTGTGCATGTATGATTTATGAAAAATTATGCAAGTTGTAGCACATCGTCTGATGGCATCTTAATCATACCTTAAATATTGTTTTCTCATCACATTATATATATGTCATTGCATTGGTAACCTAGTGATCATGTGCATTACCCAGTGTTAGGTATTAGTGGCGATTGTGGCAAGTACGTTAGTATTTGAGCATGAATGGATAAGTGAAAGTGACACGTACTTGTACACAATCAGTGAGCCCTATTGACTTATTGCATTATCGACATCTGTGAGACGTGTATAAGTGTGACTATAATTGGTATGGGACAATTATGGAAACACTTGTATGGGTGTCACAGGTAAGGCACCAAACACTGTCCGTTTATCTTGAGTATCAGTCGGGACATGCTTGATGGAAATCATGTCTCCAGTTCTCGCGTAGACTTGTCATGGACCGACCGGTATTTGAGCTTATGGTTAGCGTTTGATGTAGACCACGGGGTGTGGGGTAGTTTGAGTGTGAGTTCAACAGAATCTCGAGAGTCCCATGCCGGCATATATGGAGATATATAGGGATATTACTGATTATTACAGTGCATGTTTCGGGCCCGTGGTCCCTTGCCCTTGGGTCCTACTCTTGGGTGGGGGATACTCCTGCGTGATTGACTCTCACACTTGGACCGACGATAGGCTTAGTGACCCGTACAGTGAGACTTAGAGACTAATAAGGATAGTGACATTAACATGCATTGCTTACTGAATCAACACACATGACATATTATTTTACTGCTTTACTGTTCACCTGCTCTATTAGACACCCACATTGGCTACTTCATGTTCACATCTTTATTCTCTTGATTTACTGTTACATTCCATTATTATTACACGAGTTACTATTTGTACCCATATATATTGCTATCGTGTCGCTCTGACGACCTGAGTATGCATGCTCAGAGTGAGAAGTGGATCTAGCTTGGACCAGGACCAGACGTACCTCGAGGACATCGCGGACATCTTGATCAGCTACCCAGAGCTATATCTCTTGATCTCCATCTGATTAGTTCTTTTGTATTTGCTTGATTTAGTTACTGCATTTCTCATTACCTGTGCATTGATTACTGATTACCACGTAAAGTTAGAAGCCGAAGTGTGACTATGGAGAGATATTTCCTCGACCGTAGAAGCACGGCTGGGGTCAACCCCTTGTATTCCGTATTTTAGGAAGCGGGGCGTGGCAGTTTACTTTTGCATTTATATATATTGCTACTGTGTCGCTCTGACGACCTGAGTATGTATGCTCAGAGTGAGAAGTGGACTTAGCTCGGATCAGCACCTGTCGTACCTTGAGGATATTGCGCACATCTAGATCAGCGACGTCAGCGCTATCTTTCCTTTGACTCTATCTGGTTAGTTTTATATCTGTTTGATTTAGTGACTGCATTTCTCACTACCTGCGCATTGATTACTGATTACCACGTAAAACTAGAAACCGAAGTATGACTACGGCAGGATATTTTCTTAACCGTAGGAGCATGGCTGGCCTTGTCAACCACTCGTATTCCATATTTGGGAAGCGGGGTGTGACACGAACCGTTATAGGCCAAACATCGGCATGACTTATCATGTTACTGGGGACTAACGTTTACCATCCCTAGACATGATATGCGACATATCAGACGAACAGACCGGACTGTACGGTAGTATTACGATAGGCTTTATGGAGACTAGGGACAAGCTTGCTTGTTGATCTTCATATCGCTCAATACCCGGGTAGCCGTTACGTCCAGCTTGTACCGCTGACGGCTTGTAGGTGACTGATGTGATCACCTACTGCTGGCGTATTGACGAGTCTTTAGAGTCTCACACAGAAGTTTCCTGGTTCAAGCAAAACGAAGTAGGACACATATGCAATATGTGTGTGGGCCTGATTAAATACGTGTATGTGATACCGTATTGTAATCTGGCAATTATCTATTATCGGATCAGTTATATATGATATAACCAGATTGTCGAATCAAGTGTTGATTTGATGATTTCTCGACAATTTGATATACAGATAAATAATATTAGTCGGCCATATATGATATAACCGGATTATTAAATCAAGTATTGATTTAATAATGTGATATATATTATATGTGATATAATTATATCTTAACAAATATTATTAACTCACTAATTATTCTTCATTATGTGTGTGTGTGTGTGTAATGAAGCATGGCTTGATTTTCTATTTTTGAGAAAAATAGAAATAAGGTGTAAATTGAGAGCATAGGAGTTATATTTGTTTATTCATCTTGACTCACTATTCAAGTATGGCTGCAATTTTATATTGCAAAATTCCATGCTTGAATGAGTGAGGGTCAAGAATTGTCATTTATTCTAAGCTCATTCTAAACACTTAGCCATTTTTCTGGAGTTGCTCCCACGGTTGCTCTTTAGCTTCTTCTTCCTCATTGTTATGGTTCAAGATTCAACCCTTACATGTGATGTGAACCATGAAACTTGAACACAAACTTGTGAGCTTAAACATCCCTTACTTCACCATCCTACACTTGACTAGCGATCGAGTGTAGCGTGTTTACTACGCTAAAGAGTTTAGTGTAGAGGTAGCTTGAGTTGGAGGGACTTCGCGTGGATCATCTTCGGCACGAAGGTCATTAGAGGAAGCTCGTCCAAAACCTCAAGTGAAGTCTAGTGGAGAGTCGCGGGACTACTACACAGAGCATGTGAAGTGAAGGACTCGATCTACGAGGGTATAGACATCTTTCGCTTCTACTAGTTAGCAAACTCTAATATTCTAGCAAAGATCTTGTATAGTCTAGCTTAGCACCAATAAAAATTTGAATTTGGCATGCTTGATGCCACTCGGAACCTCATGGTGGTGCTAGGATCGACTTTCACTTGTGACACCATTCCTATCTCATCGTTTGCTTCAAGTTTGAAGGATCTACAAGGCATATAAGTTAGTTATTTTCTTTTTTAACAAGAAAAAATTATTTAAATTCTTAAGGGTTTTTTGCTTGCTGTTTTTTCATGCTTTTGAAAATTATTCCTAAACTTTTGAGTTATAGTAATACACTAATAAAAATTAAAGTTGATAAATGTGTCTGGATAAATGAGTCTGACCCAATTAATAATTGGCTTGGGTCTGGATCAACTCTATACAGACCCGTTGGGTATAAATGGACGAGTCTGGATGCATACAAAATAAATGGGTATGGAACATACTAAACCCAACACGTCCGGGCCCATTTACATGCCCAGCTAGATTAGACTATTAATCAATCGAGTTGATTATTTATAAACTATTGAACTTTCTCTTTAAAAAAAATTTATCTGGATATTTAAAACTAAATAATTGAAGCCTTCAAATTTAAATCACTTTTTGATATATATATATATATATATATATATATATATATATATATATATGCTCATTTTGAGTAGAAACTATTTTTCATAATTAATTACATTAGACTACTAATCAATCAAAATAAAAGTTGATTATCTATGACACTCCTCAAACACTATTGAACTTTTCTCTCTTTATATTATCTCCTCTGGCCAAAACTATTTTTTTGGATTCCTTTGCATTTTATAAATTTTTATGAAAATATCTATCTATAGTACTCCTAAAAACAAATTACATTGATTCTTCATAGTTCTGTCATCAACCAAATATGTCATATCACCAAATCCTGGCCTCTCTGCACGTTCAAAGCCAGTATCACATCTAATATCGTATACTACTAAAAAAATCCCGCAAATCCTTTTAAATATTTAGCTTTTAAACTTAATCCGCAAATCCTTTTGATATATTTAGCTATTAAAATTAACTTAATTTCATATAAACTTAATTCAATTTTTCTATACTTTATATTTAACATCTTATAAACTTAAATTCATACATAATTTTTTTTAATAAAATTATTTTAAAAAATATTAAGAAAATATTTAGCTTATAAAAAAATTTAAAAAATCTTTAGTTAAAAGATCTTTTTAAAAAAAACCTCATCTTTCTTCGTGTTTTTCATTTGATATAATTTTAGTGATGATTCATACTCAAGACAATCAAAGCACATAGTGACTTAATAAACTTATCTGCATAACCAACAAACACATATGATTATAGTTATAAAAATCTAAGAAAATTTGCAAGATGGCAAATATTATTTATTCATTTTCTTTCTACCAAACATGACCTTAAGTATCAATAATATGGTCGTTGCAGATGACATTAGGATATAAACATATAACCTCATCCTTCATAACAGTCCTGAAATTTTAATGCACTTAGATGTTAATTTTGTATCACAAGTCACAACCATCCAAGTTCAAATCCAAATACACGAGCATCCATGCTGGTTTTCGGAGCAGCTTTAAGAAAATCAGCGATGTGCAAAATATAAGAAAGGTCAATAGAGAAACTGATCATAATTGCAACAAGACCGCGGAACTGCGACTTAGTAATTACAGTATTCATGTTTTGTGATCAAATATACATTTCAGAAACAATGCAAGTAAACCTATGATGCACATGACAACTTGATTTTCAAAAGATGGCGGCATCGCAAAACAAAATGTCAAATCTTTTTCACTACTCTCAGCGAGACATGCCAGATCGTCTCTGTCCCCTAACTCTGGCGTTGCCGTTGCCACCACAGATATCGGCCCTGATGCTTCTCTGAGCATACCTGAACTCCCTAACTCTGCCATGCCTCTATAAGCACCCATTTCCTGCTCTCTCAGCAATAAAACCACCTTCAGCAGCTGCAAGATTGAAGTAAAGAACAATGTTGGGGCATCCCATGTAGGATAGAGGCGAGCATAGCTTCTGAGTACGTCGTCTGTCGAAAAGACAAATCCGAAGCGATCCTGACATTGTTCCAATCAAGCCCACACGCATCAATGTACATGTTAGTCTCAATGCAGTCCTTTAGATTCTCGATAGACACTATACTTGACGTGCAGCAAGAGAACTCGATCTGCCCTCCCCTTCACACTCTCTCCTCAGGCACACAGCGAGTGCACGATGATGGGACTGGGAATGGCATGTGGTGTGATTCAAACTCTCGCATGTGATGTTCGCTAAGGCGCCTAGCGCAAGTAAAAGACAGAGCGCCGGAAACGTGATAAAAGCCTTCGCACCATTGAAGGAAGCCATGGATGCAGTGGGTGCTTTATTAGGCTCATGTGGGCTTCAAACCTGGAACCTAATTTTTTTTCTGAAGTCTCTACCTTTTCTACCTCAAACATACAAAGGGTTTCTAAAAACTCGCTTCACTCCTTTATCGTTCGCTTCGTCAGTTCCTTCCTTCGCTACGCTTCGTCAGTTCCTTCCTTCGCTACGCTTGACTTGGTCTCCGTTCCACTCAGGTGGCTCCATACCGAGACAAGACCCTAAGTTTACTTGACTTCGCTTTCAGTTTCGTCAAGTTGGCTCAGGGGTCTCTTTTTTGCTTAAACAATTTTCCAATTTTTATGATGAAGATCAGAATGTACCCATTACTTCCATTAACAGAGAAGAGAATGTAACAACATCGAATACAATGATAGTGCAAGAAAAAACCATCTCCACAACTTCGAAACAAAAACAATAAATAACATAATGTTGAAACAGTTGAGTAGACTTAGTAAAGGATTTTCTTGAAACAAATCTAAATAATGATCCTATTACAACAAACTTTTTTTTTTTGAAGATAAGAACAGGGCTCACAAACCGTCCCATATAACTTTACTGCTAAACAATTACTGTAGCATTACAGACCTATTACAACACACATGACTCAAGGTTGGATCCCAAGGAAGGTCAGTAGCATACTCGGCGCCAGCATTTGACTCCACCTATGAGGTTCCTATACACTGGAAGTGATCATGAACTCATTATTGGGATTACTCCTGTCAGATAGAAATGAGCAAGAAAAGCAAAATGCCCCAGGATAGGGTAATCATAGAACTTATCTGGTCAAAATCATTCTTTTCTCTTCATTGACCTTGTAACAATAAATCAACGGATGTATGAAGCTCTAGGTTTTATATGGTGGAAAAATTCTTTTTCTTTAAAATCAATTAGCCATATATGGTGGAAATCCCACTCAATATTTATCACTGGTTTACCAATACAACTATGCATATATGGTGGAAAAGTTCTGATCGGCTCTTCTTTAAAACCTCTTTCTATTTTCTCACTCTTTGCTTAGGTTTTACTCGCAAAATATTTTAAAAATTCACGAATTTTGCGAATTATAGCATGCAAAATATTAAAAAATCGAAAAAATAGAAAATTTACAAGTTAAAAATTCCATGATTTTCGTCTGATATTGCAAAACAATATAGAAAATCCGAAAAAAACAGAAAATTCATGATATTTTAAAAGATTTTACGATTTTATCATGCTATAACATGCAAAATTTTGAAAAACAAAACAGAAAAATGATTTTATTTAAATTTTCATGTGCTAGAACATGCAAAATATTTAGAATTTGAAGAAAACAAAAAAAAAGTAGGATTTTTTAGAATTTCGTGATTTTTCTTGTATTGCCAAGAGTTTCCAGTTATCCAAAATCTCAGTCACTCGGAACGGATTTCGTTGTTCCATTAAGTTCTTAGTAGCAATCAATGACATTTTCTTTTTTTTAACTTCACATAGCTTTTTGTCTCCTTGATACCCGGAAGTTCTCCAAAATACGAGCAAGGTATTAGAAAACCGAAGAAACAGAGATTCCTAACATTTTGAATTTTCGTGATTGCGTGTGCAATATAATGAAAAATGAAGAAAACGGAATTTTTTTTAAAATGTATGAAAATTTTGCGCTTTTCATTTTGTTAGGAAGAAAAAAGTTGAAAACCCGAAGAAACGGAAAATTTTGGGGGATTTTAAAATATTGTAAAAATACTGAAATTTAAATTCTTTAAATATTGCAAAAGTTAAAAAATTTCCCGACTTTTTTATGTTATATAAAAAAATTTACAAAACCGAATAAAACAAAAAAATTGAGATTTTTTAAATTTTAGCTATTTTCATGTGGTATAAGAAGCAAAAATACTGAAAAATGAAGAAAAGTGAAAATTTTAATATTTTTGAAAAGTTTGGGATCATTGTATACTATATCGAACAAAATATTTAAAAACCGAATAAAACAAGAAAAAAATAGATTTTTTAAACTTGCACAATTTTCATGTGCTTACATGCAAAATATTGAAAAAATATATATTTTTTTAAATAAATCACTATTTTCGTGTGATAGGAAAACATTGCAAAACCGACGGGCTCAAAAAATTGACTTCTAGAAACATCGAGATTTTCGTGTGCTATATCATGCATAATATTGAAAAATCGAAGAAAAGTGATTTTTAAAGATTTATTTAAAAATTTCATGATTTTTGTATGCTATATTAAGCAAACAATTTAAAAACTGAAAAAAACAAAAAAATGTTAAGATTTTTTAAATTACATAATTTTCGTATGGTAGCATGCAAAAGATAGTAAATTTGAGGAAACAAAATAAGTTTTGGATTTTTTAAATTTCATAATTGTCGTATGATATAGCATGCAAAATATTAAAATATCGAAGAAACCAAAAACGCTTTAGATTTTTGAAAAATTTCATGATTTTCGTGTGCATAATTTTAAAAAGGAGAATATAGAAAACTGAGTTTTTTTTTTTGAAAATTTTATGGTTGCTATGTGATGGATCTTGGAAAATTTTGAAAAACAGAAAATATTTTATTTTTGAAAATTTCATAATTTTCTTATGCCATGTAGCAATCAAAATATTGGAAAACCAAAGATAATTTTTTTTTGATATTTTTAAAAATTTCACCAATTTGTATGAAAAATGTCGAAAATTCAAAGAAAACAAAAAAAATTGTGATTTTTATACATTTCGTTATTCTCATGTGCAATAACATGCAAAAAAATTGAAAAGCTAAAAATATATATTTTTAAAATTTCATAGATTTCTTGTGCCATATAGCAATCAAAATATTAAAAAACCAAAGAAAACTGAAAATTTTGAGATTTTTAAAATTTCGTCATATTCGTGTACAAAATGTCAAAAATTCGAAGAAAACAAAATTTTTATGATTTTTATACATTTCGTCATTCTCGTATGCTACAACAAGTAAAATATTGAAAAACCGAAGAAAAGAAAAAATATTTTATTTTTAAAAATTTCATTATTTTCTTGTGCCAATAACAATTAAAATATTGGAAAATCAAAGAAAACAGAAAATTTTGAGATTTTCAAAATTTCGCCATATTCGTGTGCAAAATGTCGAAAATTCGAAGAAAACAAAAAATTTATGATTTTCATACATTTCGTCATTCTTGTGTGCTACAAGCAAAATATTGAAAACCGAAAAACAAAAATTATTTTATTTTTGAAAATTTCATGATTTTCTTATGCCATATAGCAATCAAAATATTGGAAATCTAAAGAAAACAGAAAATTTTGAAAATCTTAAAATCTCGCCATATTCATGTGCAAAATGTCGAAAATTCGGAGGAAACAAAAAAAAATTGTGATTTTTATATATTTCGTCATACTAGTGTGCTATAACAAGCAAAATATTGAAAATCCGAAGAAAAAAAAAGAAGATTTTGAGATTTTTAACAATGATAAGGTAGTTAATTGAGTTAACAATGGTTCAAGATAGTTTGTTATAAGTAATATAGCATGTGGTAGTTTTTAACAAAAAGTGGATAAATTGAAGGCTGTGCTGATAATTTAGCCTTCATTTTTTGTATGATTAGCACACCCATATTAACAATGATTACAACACAATTTCCCTAAAATTGATTTGTGTTTCCAGAGAAAGTTTGAATTGTCTTTCCTCTATGTACTCCCCGCTTTACTTTACAATGTGCATCTACACAATTAGTATAATACGCGATGAATATACAGATGATATTAAATAATAGGTTGCTTAACAAACAGATTTCGAAATTAACAGCAGAAAACAATATATATCAGTGAAGCGTTCGGTACATAAATGTTAGTATTTAAACACGGTGTATTGTTTGGATCGGTGTGGGAGCCGATTATGCATAGGTTTAAGCTATTAAGGCTTCTATAAAAGTGCAATTGTAAACAAAAAGCTCTACCTCTTAAGCAGCTAAAATGGCACAGGCCTAGCAAATGAAACTCTTGACAGTTATCTTGTAACCAATAAATACAGGAATTGAAACACAACAATGGAAATACGTATTGAAGTAAACTTTATGTTCACAGGAAGTACAAGAGATAAAAACGATTAACTACATATATCAAATGGCAGTCCTAATTTGTATCTGTAGAGTTTGCCTTGTATTATCGACCCTCTCGTGTGTGAGATGGCTCAAAATGGGTTGAGCCGGCTCACAAGTCGTTTGGAATTAGCATTTGTTTTCTGGATGCAAGAGACGGCCCAGGACAATTTTGAGCCGGCTCAAATCGTCTCGGGCCGAATTCTGGGCTATTTTGGAAAGATTCGTTTTGAAGATTAATTAGGAAATTTAGTTGGATATTTATTTAAAGAGTTGTTGGAAAATTTATAAGAGATTTTTCAAGAGCTTAATTAGGAAAGTTTGTTTGGAGAATTGTTAAAGATTGTTTTAGAGATTTGATTAGATCCTAATTAGAGTAGGAGTTCTATTATTTCATGTTATAAATAGAGAAAGATCTCATCAAAGAAACTCATCAAAGAAAAGTGGCCAAATATGAGAAAGAGAAAGAGAAAAAGAAAGAGACGAAGGCGAAGACAGAGAGATTCACCAGAAGAGCGGTTTTTGTGTTTGTATGAGCGTTGAGATATGAGCGAGATGCGAGAATATAAAATGTACCGGTATTCTTAATCATTAATAAAGAGATTCTCATGTTTGCCCCGTGGATTTAGACCGTTGGTCGAACCACGTTAAATATTAATGTTGCGTGTTCTTATTCTTGCTCGTCTTCCTTACATATCTAGCGAAAACCCTAACGTCAGAGCGTAGGAAACCGAAGGGTCTTTGATTTTACGGTTTAAGTTTACGGTAGGTGACGACACTTGTGTATGCTCCCCATCTTCTTAGATTGCAAATTCGAAGGTGTTGGTTCAAAAATCTGAAGGAGAAGGTTAAGTTTGCTGGGGTGATAAACAGAAAATGGCATGGAGAAAGTTCGGATCAATGTGGAGTTTTCTTGAAAAGAAGAGATTGAAGATGGCTCGTTGAATATAAGTCAAGATGGAGATTTATTGAGTTTGCCTTTTATTCTCGACCCTCGTGTGTGTTACGGCTCAAAATGGGTTGAGCCGGCTCATAAGTCGTTTGGAATTAGCATTTGTTCTCTGAATGCAAGAGACGGCTCAGAAAAATCTTGAGCCAGCTCAAATCGTCTCGGACCGAATTCTGGGCTATTTTGGAAAGATTCGTTTTGAAGATTAATTGGGAGAATTTGTTGGAGATTTATTTGAAGAGTTGTTGAAAAATTTACAAGAGATCTTTCAGAAACTTAATTAGGAAAGTTTGTCTGGAGAAGTATTTGAAGATTTGTTTGAAGATTTCTTAAAGATTGTTTTGGAGATTAGATGAGATCATAATTGGAGTAGAAGTACTATTATTTCGTGCTATAAATAGAGAAGTATCTTATTAGAGAAAAGTGGCCAAATATGAGAAAGATGGAAAGTGGCCAAATATGAGAAAGAGAAAAAGAACGAGGAGACGAAGACAAAGGCGAAGGGTGAGGGATTTACTAGAAGAGTAGTCTTTGTGTTTGTATGAGCGTTGAGATATGAGTAAGATGAGAGAGAATATAAAATGTACCGGTATTCTATTCTTGATAATTAATAAAGAGATTCTCATATTTGTCCCATAGATGTAGGCCGTTGGTCGAACCACGTTAAATATTGGTGTTGCGTATTCTAATTTTTGTTCATCTTACTTGCATGCCTAGCGAAAACCCTAACAGTATCCATAATTCTTTTTGTATATTTTCATAAAAGAAAACCTAAGAGAAAGGTCTTCTATATGCATTCTTTAGGGATGATCACCATTAAATTAGCTAACCAAATAAGCAATAGCATCCCCATAAATTGCAAGATAAATTCGGAGAAGTTCCAATGTAGAACGAGGGTTGTCAAGCTCAAACATAACGATCATAGGACTCCATCCTTAAATAACAATTGCTAGAACATGTAAAACGATAAATTTACTCACCAAGTAATCAGCATAGGCTGGGAGTGAACCAAACAGCCGGTTGACCATCGGAAAACACTTCCTCATCAAAGCGATACGGCAGCACCTCGAACTTCCCATCACTCATATCAAACACCCCAACATTGTCAAAATTCGATTCGTCGAGATAATATACACAATTCTTTCGAAAACCAGGGCACTCGTCCTCCGACAACACAACCCCTCTATTCAATCCAAGAAACACGACCCGATCCCCCAACCCATCCATCTTAACCATCCCCAAGAACTTGCCGTCCGAACGCTTCCCCATCTCCAATCTAAAAACCTCGAACCCATTTTCCATCACATGGTCCCTACAAACCCGGTCGAAATGCCTGCACACCAGCAGCAGCTCGCTCTCACACTCAACCAGATAAAACCTTCCATGGTTCCAGCGCGCCAGACGATTGAACCCCTTCGTCAGGGATCCATCAGCATCATAGGCATACATCCTTCGGAAGCCGTCCACGGCGTAGAAATGTCCGTCAAAGTAGACCGCGTCGTGGAACCTGATGCGGTGGGTGCCTTTGATGGGGGTCCAGGAGGCGTCGCCGGGGCGGTAGAGGAGGAGCTGGTTGGAGAGGGCGAGGGCGGTGGAATCGGGAGGAGGGGAGATGACGACTTTCCTGATTCTGGAGTTGAAAGAGGGGAAAGGGGGGAGATTGGTTTGGGAGAGGGTGAGGGGGTTGAAGACGGCGATGGAGGTGGCATGGTTGGATCTAAAGATGAGGGAACCATGGGAGGAGCCGAGGAATCGGCGGCGGGGATTGGGGAGGGGGAGGGAGAGGGAGCAGGGCTTGGAGTTGGGGCGAGGGAAGAAGGTGAAGGAGTCTGATTGATCAAGAGAGCTGGGGAAGCAGAGCCATGGGGGTTGGAGAGGGAGGTGGAGGTGGGTGGGGGGCAGGGAGAGGGCGGAGCGCCAGGAGGAGCAGACGGAGCGGAGGAGGAGGTACTCGGAGACTGTGGTGATGGATTTGGAGATGGTGATGATGAGATCTGAAGGGAGATCTGACCAGCTTGCCATTGATTTTGGAGATGGTAAGAAGAGGAGCTGATGCTAGGGTTCGGTGATCCCTAATCAATCACACACTTTGAGGCCCCTGTTTGGGAACAGAGTGAGTTTTCTGAACTGTGGTTTCATAAAAGTAAGAAAGCCTTAGCCTCCGAAATCCAAACTTTGCTCCTTTTGGGGCTCATCTTGACGTTGAGACAGTGCTCATATCCCTCAGTCCAAATGTTAAAAAAAACTCCAGTTATCTCAACTCCAATCTAATCAAAATTTTGTAAACTCCATTTTTAGAGTTTGGGACTTGCAAACCACAGTTTGCATCCCCTACTTCACTTAAAAATAAACTACAGTTGTCCCAGCTCCATATCCAAAGGACCTGAATAGGTCTTCTAAATTG
Source organism: Agapanthus africanus (assembly GCA_030015575.1). Taxonomy (NCBI): domain Eukaryota; kingdom Viridiplantae; phylum Streptophyta; class Magnoliopsida; order Asparagales; family Amaryllidaceae; genus Agapanthus; species Agapanthus africanus. Next base: position 944,371,480 of record CM057338.1, on the reverse strand, counting down.
GAGTAGAGTTTCATAGAGTTAGTTCACCTCAGCTGGGGTAGAGCTGAGACAATTATAGTTAGGGTTTTTTTGGTATACAACTCTCAAAGTTGAGGAATTTCGAAAAAAAAAACCCAAAGATAAAAAAAATGTTAAAAACAACCCCCATAGATTGGTCATTAACTAAATAGGATCCTCTGTTGCAATAACTTGACTTTAGCCAAAGGTTATGTTGAACCATGGTTAGCTGTAGAATTTTTTAACATGTCAAATGTCTAAAGTACCCTCACTCTTCACTGATCCCGACTCATCTTTAACTCATGATCTCGTTCGAACTCCTATAAACCTCCACCCTCCTTGGATCTTGGAAGCTTCGTCGATCTATAATGATTTTCCCAGCAAGCCCTCTCATCCTACCGCTCTCATCATCGGTCCAAAATGGGGACCCATTGAAGATAATCTCCGTTCCCGATGGCTTCGACTACGAGCTCTATAATAAGGATGGCATCAACTGGATCTTAGGACCGAAGTCCGAAGACCTCTTGCATCTCCCTCAAAGACTCGGCTTATCATTGCATTCAGTATATGGTGTGCAAGAAAAAGTAAATCTATACCATCTGCGGCGATTGCTCAATGAGTATTGATTCTTTAAAGTTTGGGTTTTTTTTAATATGATTTGGGAGGGGGGTATAGTTCATAGTTAAAGATTTAAAAAGAAACTGTTGTTGCTCTGATGCAAATGCAATTGAGTTTTCAATGCAACATTTGCTTAAATATGTTTAATTCATCTAGTTATCAACTAATATTTGATACTATAACTGCATGTGGGTACCACACATATTAAGTTGCAAATTCTAAGTCATGTACTTTCAATCATTTATACCTGTTGAAGATGAAGAAGAGGATGTAACGATTGTGTTCTATTATACCTTTTGCTTGTACCCTTGTTTGTTTCTAATAAAGAGTTCAATTAAAGTTCTTCTCTATTTCTGTTCATAGCTTAACTACTTTGTTATTATGCTTTATAAGAAGAAGTCCCTTGTGTTTAATTGGTTCAACACAAGAATTCTAGCCTATAAGTCACAAGTTTGAATCTTCATGGCTCACTTCTTTTTATTCTTTTTTTGTTTTTGACTTGGTCTTTGAGGCCAAGTCAATCTTGTTGGATGCTATAGGATTTTGGGGAGATTCTGGAGGATTTTGAATTTTAAAAATCAAAATTATGCATAATTTTATATACTTCCTTTCTCTTTTTTCCTTTCTCTTCATATACTTTTCATAAATTCAAACTATAGTACCTTTCCTTCTTCCTCACTTGAGAGCTTGCTGCTCAAGCTCTATCTCCCACTTAGGTGCTACACAAATCGACGAAGGGACATCAAGCGATCAAGCTCTATTCCCTCTTCGCGTTGCTAGTCTCGGTTCATCCAACCGAAGCTCCATCCTCTTCATCCTTCACTCGTGTTCGTACGAGTGGGACCGGTAAGTCTCACATTCTTTCTCCACATATCTGACGCTTATTAGAGCCTCTTCTAGTTAACGTCAAGAAACTCTTTTCTCTACAATTTAAACTATATATTAGATCTTGGTAAGTATAAGATTTTGGACTAAATAAATCAAGTATATGGACATATTGGTTTTCCTTCTATTTGATGGTTACATGTGCGCTCATTTTCGGTGCATCTCAGGTCACGGATGCACCGTGCTTCGCTGTTCATTTTTATTATACGCATTAATCATAGATATACACATTTATGACACATGCGAATTTAACTCACATCATCTAAACTCGTAGTTTTGACCTAACTCTGAAAAGGCACAACACCTGGCTATGAAACCGTTACGAATAAAAAAAATTGTCAAAATATAGGTAGAAAGATAGTGCATGCAGCTGTAATTAATGTCTTACTAAAGTTCTCATCTTAAAAAAATACGGTTTACTATGTTTTTATAACGTTACTTGGGATCTGAACAGCTGCTGGCCAAACCAGTGCAGCGTGACAGAAATGGACACAACTCCATTTTCTGTAAACCATTTCAAGCAAACCCTAAATGTAAATCGATCACAACAAAAATCCCTACAAATATTCCCTACATGTTTTCACCTAAAAACAAACATAATATGCCATAGAAGTTAACTCTGCAAAACCGGACTGCACGCAGAACCCTTCTGCGCAGTCATCATGGAACGTCCATAATGTAAGTCGATGTCGCGCACCCAGCGGGTTCGCGGCTAAGTGGAATACGCAAAAAACGATTTTAACGGGATTCGCAATACCGACTTGAACCCAAGATCGACCATAAACCCTAGCTAAGTAAACTGTATGAGGTTAACTACTCGGATAGGAAGTTATACCTCACGTTACCATGTCCTTCGAGTCTTCTTATCGATGTCCTCCTCCTCGTCATAAGCTCCAAGGATCATTTGGATCGATGCCTCCTCGTCGGCCTCCTCGAGTAAAAAATGATCCACCCGAGAGTCTATAGTCCGAGCTCCAACCTCAAATCCGAGATAACTACGGCATCTAGTTTGCTAATCTAGATGTCCTAGATGATGTAGAGAGTGTAGATAGGTAGTATGTCTCTAATAGCCCTACGATTCTCAACACATGAGAGATTTAGGGTTAGAGGAAGAAGAAGGAGCTTTGGAGGAGAGAGAGTGTTCAAGTGATGAATGAAAGAAGATGGCTAAGTGTTGTGAATAATGAAGCATACAATAATTCACAATGAAAATATCAAGCATGCTTCAATAGTCACAAAAGCATGAGTTACCCCATAAGTTACCAAGTCGACATGCCTCTTCTTTTGTCAAATAACACCTCATCCTCCGCCTCATTAATCATTTAACAAAATGATATAATCCACAAATGAGGTGTCTTCTTCTAGAAGCAATCTTGAGCAAATTACAAGAATGTCCTCATCCGTATATATATATACCCATATCCGTATTCCGAAAAATATGAATACAAAAGAGACGAAAATAATCCATCAATATAATATTAGGATCCGATTTAAATCAAAGCCCACTAGTATTATCTGTCTGAATCATCATCCGTGCATAAGTACACATACGTGATTGAACCCTGTCGTAAAACCATACGACCTCTACATCTTTTGCCCGAAAACCCTCTGTGTGGGACTCTAAAGACTCGACACTATGCTGACAGTAGCTAACTAGAAGCACGTCAACGGTACTAGCTGCACGTAACGACTACCAAGGTATCTGTCGATAAGAAGGCCGATGAGCAAACCCATCCGAACTCCTACTGAGCCTATCTATGACAATCTCCTCCAGTCCGTTCGTCTAAGAGTATCGCATATCGGGCTTAGGGGACGGTAATCGTCAGACCCCTAACAGCGCAATAAGTCGTGCTGGAGTGTAGCCCAAAACACCCTGAGAAATTACTGGAGTACCTACCAGTAAATCTCGCTTGTCCTGGCCAGGGATTTTGTGTAATGGCTTTCCGAACACAGCGCGATATCAACCCCCAATACCGGGAGAGACGAATCCTATCTAACCGTCATTGCCTCCAAGTGCTTCGGGACTGCACCCAACTACTACCTGCTTGCATGACTCCTTTGAGCCATGGTAGGGTAGTAATCTAAGAACAGTGGGAACACACTCGAGGCGAAATAGCAGTGTCAAGTCGATGGACTAAGCTGTACTCATGTCACCTGGGAATTGCTACCCGACGATAGGTATAATACCCACCAGAAGCTCCTTACGAGTCCTGTCCAGTATATCCATAAACCAATGAGCACCTGCATACTGTCTCCAGTACGACATACTAATGTCTGTGGGACAGACCATCTCCCATGCTGGGATGAGAAGCGTATACACTAGTCTACTCTAGAGTATCGATACCCCGTCTCGATAATCCTATGACTATGGACCTATATAAGGATGTGCTTATAGACTACCCAGCCCCCACTAGTATGACTGCCATCACAACACTGGTAATTAAGTAAAGATCCTAAAGGCTCTACCAATATGTATAAGCGATATGCTAAAAGAAACACATGCACATATTGAGATAGAAACAAACCAAGTAGTATACTACCATTTCGAGCAAGACTGTTACTATATCTGTGTATATCCCAAGTTTCCAATATGTAATATACAAACCAGTATGATACAATAATGGCCTCTACAGAATATATCACTAACACATAACTCCTACTATAGTAGGCGGAATTGAACATTCTTCGATGTGTTAGAATCGTAACTCATAGATAGGAGAATATTTTCTAATTCTGGACTGAAACACCTTTAAATTGCACGCGAAGTTCCGATTGTTTTCTGAAAGACAATTTGGACTGAGCAGCACACTGTCATCGTAAATGCTTTAAATTCGGCTATGGAAAATCGGAATTGAGTGTTCTCTGATGCGTTATAACCGTAATTCAGAGATGCATGTTTTACTATATGTGATGATTTAGCTAATTCTGCACCGAGATATCTTAAAATTTCACATTAAGTCGAGAGTGTTTTCTGAAAAACATTCTGGATAGATTTACGCTTTAACACCGTAACCGACATATTTCTCTCATCCGAACCCAGATCGAGACGAACTCAAATGCGTTATGACCATATATCACTAACCTAATATCGCATAACAGTATTGATACCATAATAGCACAGTAGACTATAATTTTCTGCAGTTGACTTACTAAATGTCTTAGGCCTTGAAAACCCTAACGTTACTTATATCCATGAATGAAATGGTTGCAGGCACACCGGTCTTCATACATAAACATCGCGAATCTCGTGAACTCGTGAACCCATGAACTCGACTTATACTTATATTGCGTACATGTATTCATGACTCTTGCTTGAACCACTTAGGCCATAACGACGGGGTTTTGGGGTAGTTTAGGAATAAGATGTACGTCTATTTCGGAAGTCCCCTTACTAACACATGAACCCTTGAACCCATATTGTACCGAGCCGGAATGGTATGCTAACTCATGAACCCATGAATCCGTTGTTTCATGGGGCAAACAGAATACTTTCGAAGCAAGTCGAACGCGCTGTACTTGAACTTTATGGTAAGATAGCAAAATCACTTTATATGCTTCACTATACTGTTCACAAGATATAGTTAGGGTTTTTTTGATATACAACTCTCAAAGTTGAGGAATTTTGAAAAAAAAACACCCCCAAAGATAAAAAAAAATGTTAAAAACAACCCCCATAGATTGGTCATTAACTAAATAGGATCCTCTGTTGCAATAACTTGACTTTAGCCAAAGGTTATGTTGAACCATGGTTAGCTGTAGAATTTTTGAACATGGCAAATGTCCAAAGTACCCTCACTCTTCACTGATCCCGACTCATCTTTAACTCATGATCTCGTTCGAACTCCTCTAAACCTCCACCCTCCTTGGATCTTGGAAGCTTCGTCGATCTATAATGATTTTCCCAGCAAGCCCTCTCATCCTACCGCTCTCATCATCGGTCCAAAATGGGGACCCATCGAAGATAATCTCCGTTCCCGATGGCTTCGACTATGAGCTCTATAATAAGGATGGCATCAACTGGATCTTAGGACCAAAGTCCGAAGACCTCTTGCATCTCCTTCAAAGACTCGCCTTATCGTTGCATTCGGTATATGGTGTGCAAGAAAAAGTAAATCTATACCATCGACGGGCGATTGCTTTGTGAGTATTGATTCTTTAATATTTTAGGTTTTTTTTATATGATTTGGGAGGGGGGTATAGTTCATAGTTAAGATTTAAAAAGAAATGTTGTTGCTCTGATGCAAATGCAATTGAGTTTTCAATGCAACATTTGCTTAAATATGTTTAATTCATCTAGTTATCAAGTGATATTTGATACTATAACTGCATGTGGGTACCACACATATTAAGTTGCAAATTCTAAGTCATGTACTTTCAATCATTTATACTTGTTGAAGATGAAGAAGAGGATGTAACGATTGTGTTCTGTTATACCCTTTGCTTGTACCCTCGTTTGTTTTTAATAAAGAGTTCAATTGAAGTTCTTATCTATTTCTGTTCATAGCTTAACTACTTTGTTATTATGGTCTATAACAAGAAGTCCCTTATGCTAAATTGCTTCAACGCAAGAATTCTTGCCTATAAGTCACAAGTTTGAATCCTAGTTGCTCATTTCTTTTCATTCTTTTTTTTTTGTTTTTGACTTTGATTTGGTCTTTGAGGCCAAGTCAATCTTGTTGGATGCTATAAGGTTTTGGGGAGATTCTGGAGGATTTTGAATTTTAAAATTCAAAATTATGCATACTTTTATATACTCCATTTTTCTTTTTTCCTTTTTCTTCATATACTTTTCATAAGTTCAAACTATAGTACCTCTTCTTCTTCCTCAATTGAGAGCTTGCTTCCCAAGCTCCATCTCCCACTTCGGTGCTACACAAATCGACGAAGGGACATCAAGAGATCAAGCTCTATTCCCTCTTCGCGTCGCTGGTCTCGGTCCATCCAACCGAAGCTCCATCCTCTTCATCCTTCACTCGTGTTCGTACGAGTAGGACCGATAAGTCTCAAGTTCTCTCTCCGCATATCTGACGCTTATTAGAACCTCTTCTAGTTAACGTCAAGAAACTCTTTTCTCTGCAATTTAAACTATATAGTAAATCTTGGTAAGTATAAGATTTTGGACTAAATAAATCAAGTATATGGACATATTGGTTTTTCTTCTATTTGATGGTTACATGTTTGCTCATTTTCGGTGCATCTCAGATCACGGATGCACCGCGCTTCGCTGTTCATTTTTATTATACGCATTAATCATAGATATACACATTTATGACACATGCGAATTTAACTCACATCATCTAAACTCGTGGTTTTTACCTAACTCTGAAAGGACACAACATCTGGCTATGAAACCGTTACGAATAAAAAAATTTGTCAAAATATAGGTAGAAAGATAGTGCATGCAGCTGTAATTTGTTAGTTATATGTATGCCCTAGAGGCCATTACTGTACATTGGATGTATATTATAGTGGATGCTGGGACATATATAGGTAGGGCTTTCTTGCTCGACATGATAGTACGCTATCTGGTTGCTCTTTATCTCAACATGTATATTTTCTGTCTCTCTATTAAATGTTGATAAAGCCCTTAGGATGTGTACTCGACTTCCAGGACTATGATGCGGATCATACTAGTGGGGCCTGGGTAGTCCATGAGTACATCCTTCAATGTTCCTAGTCGTGGGAATATCGAGACGGGGCATCGATATTCCAGAGTAGACTAGCGTATGTCTTCTCGACCCATACGATGGGCGATGGATGATCCCATATCCATTGGTGTTTGACATCAGAGATGGTATACGGGTGCTCAGTAGAGACTGGGTACACTGAACGGACTCGCCGAGAACTCCCAGATGGTATTATACCTCACGTCAGATGGCAGTTCTCTGGTGACACTGGTACAGCTTAGTCTGTTGACCCGAGATCGTCATAGAGTCTTGTGTGTCTCCCACTGTGCTTTGATTTCCACCCTACCACGGCTCTACTGAGTCATGCAAACAGGTGGTTTTTGGGTACAGTCCCGATTCACATAGAGGCAATGAGCGATAGGAGGGTATTCGCCTCTCCCGGTATTGGGGGTTGATGTTGCGCTATGCACGACTGGCCATAACTGGAAATCCCTGGCCAGGGTTGCAGTGATCTACTGGTAAGTGTTATCAGTAGTTTCACACATGTTATGGATCTTATATCGGCATGACTTATCGAGCTACTGGGGTCTGACGTTTACCACCCCCAGGCGAGATATGCGACATATCAGACGAACAGACCGGACTGTACGGTAAGTGTTACCGGTTGGATTCACAGGAGTGTGAGCGGGCTTGCTCGTCGATCTTCTGATCGCTCAATACCCGGGTGGCCGTTACGTTTAGCAGACCGCTTGCGGCTTGTAGATGCTTGATATGATCATCATCTGCTGCCGGCGTATTAACGAGTCTTTAGAGTCCTACACAGAGGTTTCCTGGCTCAAGCGAAACGAAATAGGAGCGCATATGAGATATGTGCGGGACCGAGAATAATGCGTGTATGTGATATCGTATTCTATTCTCGCGATGAATGTATCGATTGGTTGTATGCGATATAACCTAGTTATCGAATCAAGGATTGATTCGATAAGCCGATACATTGGATATTAGTCGGTTATATGCGATATGACCGGATCGTTAAATCAAGTATTGATTTAATGATTTAATGCATAATTATATATTCGATATATAACTTTGCATTAACTAGTATTGGTTCATTTAAATTGGATTTTCTTACTTGAAGTACACAAGTTGTATATGTGATATACTTTTGGGCACTTGATTGTATCATGTTTGATGATACATGAATGTTAGGGTGTATGTTTAGATTAAACCATGGTTATGCAATGGTTAGGGTTTTGATTTTATTTACTTATTCATTTATTTGTTTATTTATTCATTTTTGAAAGATAATTAGTCATGGTGGCTTTCTTTGTTTGCTTGTTGAAGCTTCATGAAGCTTTGAACAAGTCCACCATTTTTGTCTCATGCTTAACCCTAACCATTCAACCTAACCATAGTTCATTCTCTACACCTAACCATGGTTGCTATATGATAAGTATTGATTTTATTTTCTATTTTGAATAACACTTATCATATTCTTTTCTTCTTCTTCTTCTTGATCAACAAGAAGAAAAGCTTGCAACCTTTAATGGCAACTTGAGAAAAAGAGTGAGAAATCCAATTCTAAAGTGAACCCACTTCCTATTTCTTCATCCTCTACCACTTGCCATGTAGTATAGGGTGTTTTCTTCACAAGTTTCTTGACTTGGTGAAGTTGGAGCTTGATCTTGTGTTGCCTCGACGTAGATCATCTTCGGCATCGAAGTCGACGACCTAGCCCGCCCATTTCTCCGATGAAGCCGACGCTAGAGCCCGGGATCCGATGATCGCAGCGAGGGGACTTCATCACGTTGCTATGGAGGTGGAGGACCGGATCTACAAAGGTTGTATTTTCGTTCACTTAGTTAAGTTGTTAACTAGTTGCCTGTTTCGCCTAAACTCTAGTCAACGATCTGTATTAGGGTTTCTCGGTACTTGTAAAATTTGAAATTGGCATGGTTGATGCCTTGTGAGATCTCATTAGTGTGCCTAGGAACCCTACAGTGGTATCAGAGCCTAGCTAGAGCCTTAGGCGATGCGTAGACGGAGTTAGAAATCCGATCGAACCGAAACCCTAACTCCAAAATGCTCTCTGTACATTTTTGAAATTCGTGGATTTTTGAAAACTGTGGATTTTTCCAGATTAAAAATATGCAAAAAAATGAGCAGGGTTTTATATGAATTACTGTGCAAAACGGTGCCCTAACTCCGTCAAACTGCCGCGGAACCGCGGCCTTACCCCACGTGGCGCGGCGGTTCCGCGGCCATTTTGTTGACTCTTTGACTATTCTTTGCACAGTAATTGTTATATTTGACTCCTGTGTTTTCTGGGTAATTTTAATATTTACTCAAGTGTTGAGTATTCTGGGTTGTTTTGGGGACTCGGTGTTTCGATCGGATTGTCTAATTTTGTCTCTGAATTTTCCGGATAATTTTTGAATATGTTAAAAAGTTCAACCGGATATAAATACCCAATTTTTCCCCTGTCGGGAAATTTCCAAGTGTTGGATCTTTCCGTAGTGTAAGAACGTTCTAAGTAGTACAAGTAACGCGATGGACCCTCTAGAAGACAACAAACCTTAACTCGATTATGTGACCGTCTTGAACTGCCCTTTGAACCTTAGGGTTTGGGGCAGCACGGCGTGCCACATGTGAGGCGTTGTCTTGACCCTTCTACGGCTGGACCGTTGGTACTGTGGCATGAACTAGATGATTTTAAACTTATTTCATGTGTTGAGCTGTTTCGGGAAAACTTGGGTGTTGGAAATGTTCGATCGGAAAGTTTAACATTTTCTATTTATCTGGAATGTGATACAATATTTGGAATCCACAAGTAGTTATGGGATAACTGAATGAATATTATAAACATAGCAGTTTAGTCTCGAATGATCGGTTGCCACGGAATTTTGATGTGATCAAAAGTCCGTCGCAATCACGTAGCGTACGCGGATACTCGCCGGGTAAACTTAATAGACAGCCTCACTCCATAGCCCCGACCAAATGACTGTAGGAGAACCCCGTCGCCGAAAGCATCCGTTCGGGTGCTCGCGGCAGCGGTGTTCCGCCTTGGTGCACTTCGTCGGAGGCATCGGGGGTGCAGCCGTCTATTGAAGTTTGCGACGAGCATTCGATCAGGATGTCGGGAATCTTGTTGAATTGCCCGACTTGATATTGAAAAGAGTTTTCGATAATGATACTAAAATGCGGGGTTTATAAGAGTTAGGCATGCAATGTCTAAGGAATTCATTTAATTAGGCATGTGATGTCTAAAGAGTTTGCGGATTCCAACTGTTGTAGTTTTACACTTTCTTTTCTGTGACCGTAAGTGTAATATGTGATATCACCGGTTTCGTTGCTATATGTCAACGACAATTGGGATGCGCATATTTACTTACGTTGATGACATGTGATGTTATGTGTTGCTGGATATGTTATATTGGATCGTTGTGTTTGAATAGCCGGGGAGTTTTTATGTGAGATGAGTGTTTTTCATTTTCAATCATGTAAAATCTTGTATGTAATATTCTTTTATTGGGGCACTTCCAGGTTGCGGATGATGTCACCATTTGTATATTATTTACTTTTCTGCACTAGGATAGACCCAAGGAGGAGGGCACAAGTAACCGGGTTCTAGGGTCCAGTGGGAGACCAACTCGAGGAGTCGAGTCCGGGTCTCCTAACCCTAGAATTGGTAGGGTTGCTTGCCGCTCTCGTAGGGGTCTAAGGGTGTGGGATTGGCTATTCATCACGACCGTGGAATCCGTGTTTTATACTGGCTCGTATTAAAAACACGGACGTCCTGGTATATCCAATATTTCATATGATATTTTCTGCTGCGTTATCTGTGATGTGATCATGTGATTTGTTCAGATAGATATAGTATATAATATATATGATATATTATATAGACATTGCTTATGTTTTACACCCGCGCTAGCCCTGTCTCGTTCTGGCGTTAGTTACCTAACCTAACGGTGCAGACGGGACATCGAGGCGAATGCGGATGGCATAAGCGTACGTTATATTTATCTGTGATGTTTAGGTGGACTTAAATGATGGGATATTCATTAATGAGATTAATGAAAGAAAATAAACCTAATTGATGTTGTGGAATCGAATTTCAAAATAAAAACAGGTAGCTACAGTTCTTGCTTTGCATCGCGGTGTTCCTTGTAGAATATCCTGCACCTTATTCGATGAGGAAAGGACCGAGATCCCTTCACCGGGAGTGACTCCTTTAGCAATAACTGGCAGATGCTGCATACTCGGTTTGTCTTTTGATTGCTTCTATAGTTTTTTCTTTGTACAGTGATATATATGATATATCCCGCACCTCATTCGACGAGGAAAGGGCCGACGATCCCTTCACCGGGAGTGACCCCTTTAGCAAAACTAGAAAAGCTTCAAAAACACTCCATTTAAAAACCATTTGATTCCGCAACGAGATCAAGTTCAAAGCGTTAAAGGTTTTCTTAAAAACCATTCACAACCCTCCGTCATTTTAGGAAGTAGAGTACTTAGTATTCGTGCTGTGTTTGTTGACCATAGTCAAGGCACAGTGTACGGTAGCTAAGTGATGTCTTCCTACACTACATATGATGCGATTAGTTAGGACAGTCGTGTGACTTTGTTGACCTTAGTTAAGGGTCATGTGGGTGGGTCTAATTAATCACGAAATGACGGGTAGAACTTGACTAGTACTTATGATTTGTTGACCATAGTTAAGGTCATAAGTGCTAGGGGTAAAAATCTTTATCGGGAGTTTCAAGTGTTGAAATTTGCAATGAGATTGCATACCTTCTATGTGATAGTTGGATCCCGATACCCACTACGAATAATTGTTACTCCTGGGAGAGTTTTGCACGTTACAATTAGCCGATCAAGTAGGTGTCTAGAAAGGTGTCAACGGGGTTACGCCTCTGGGAAAACGAGGTTTATTGTAATTAGGTCCGTGCGAAAGCACGGGGAACCTCCCTCAAAGTACCGACACTGGCCTGGCTGAAAGATTGGCGAACTTGTAGAGTGTAATTAATCCCGGCTAGTCTTTCCTTTTAGGGTTTGAAGGAAGATTTGATAAAAACAGTGGGAGCCATCCTGATTAGATAAAATAAATAACCAATCTAATCTTGCAAGAGCGCACACAGAGTGTTTTCTTCTCTCTCTCTCCAGGTAGCGACCATATCACGTCTTAATCAAGATAATAATACGGATATTGACCGAACCCGCTTGTTATACTGAGCTGGGGAACGTTGGTCCCGCTCCAACTTATAATTGTTATAAGACAGAGCAGGAAATAGGGGAATACCAGAATTCCTATGCCGCCCAAACGAAGAAAGTGCATATGATGCATCTTCTTCGGGTGTGTTCGTTACAAAGAACTGTTTCTCAGTATCCTCTGCATCTTGGGTATTTGATACCGGATAAGGATCCCGGATATGTAATCTGTTACATAGGGCTACAGAAAGGTAGAAAACTGAGAACGGGTGATAAGTTTCATGAGACAGAAAACGGGGCAAGTGTTGCAGCCAAGTCTGTTGGTCACTGTCACCCTGTATTACCAATACATTGATTCTGAACGAATGTTATTAGATACCGAACCTGATATACAAAATCATATCAGTCTCTTTATTAGTAAAGAAAGGATATAATTTTGTATTGTTGGATAATGTTTTGAACATTTCCTATATCAAAAGTTGATCGGTTCAGGCACGTTATCTAAAAGCATTGATGTTCTAAATCAAACTACAGTTCCTAGTATACAGAACACACACAAGAGGAAGAGTTCAGAAATGAACGAATCCTTCTTGAGGCATTGTAGACTAGGTCATATCAATACGACCTGACTAGATAAAGTTACATTTTAGATGCATATTTAAATCAGTTTGAATTTACATCTTGTGAAACTTGCCAGTCATGTCACAAAATTAAGATGACCATAGCTCTGTTTATTGGAAACAGAGAAAGAGTTAGTAAACTCTTGGGACTGATACATGATGATGTATGTAAGGTCTCCTGTCTACACATGCCAGGACCGGTTCTTTGTACTTCATTACGTTCTCTAATGATCTCTCAAGATTCAGACATATGTTCCTGTTGAAACATAGGCCCGAAGCTTTTGAGATATTCACAGAATATAAGTTAGAAGTAGAGAACCAAAAACCGGGTATAAGTATTATATCCGATGATGAGATCAGGGAGGAGAATACTTGTGCATGGAATTCCTGGACTATTCTAAAGGAGAATGAGATTCTCTCTCAGCATTACAACTCCGTATACACCATAGCATGATAGTATATCGGGGAGGAGCAATCACACCCTATATGATATGGTGCGCTCTATGATGAGTACTACTGAGTTCCCTATTTCCTTTTAGGGAGTTATGCACTTATGAAGTTGCATACCTATTGAATAGGGTTCGATTCAAATCAGTGCCTACCACTCCATATAAGATATGGTATGGGAAGAGCCTATCTCTTAAGTAAGTTAAGATTTGGGATTGTCCGGCCTGTGTCAAAAGCAAAATCCGGACAAAATCGAGGCAATGTCAGTTCTGTAGAACTGGAAAAGTTCCAGCTATACAAAACTGCAGCTGATGATTTGACAGAACCAAAGGATTCAATAGTTCCCGACGAATCTCAGCCTCTCCGCCGATCTGGTAAGGTTTCTCATCCGCTTGAGAGATACTTCGGTTTCTCTATGACAGTGGGAGCGAGGATTGCATCATGAGATGATGACCCAACTAGTTTCGAGCTGGCCATCATGAGTAAGACTCTGTAAGAATGGCTGGATGCTTAGCGATCTGAGATGGAATCCTTTTACACCAACAAAGTATGGACTTTGGTTGCTATATCTGAAGGGTTAAATCCCCATCAGGAGCAAGTATATCTTGAGAAGATTACTTGGTGTAGATGGAAAAGTTGAGATTTTCAAAGCTAGACTTGTTAAAAGTTTTCGTCATTGACCAGGCGTGGATAATGATGAAACCTTTTTCCAGTGCCTATGCTTAAGTCCATCCAGATCCTACTTGCTACGGCTACATACCATAACTACGATATTTGGCGGTTGTGTGTCTTAACTGCTTTTCTAAATGATGATTTGGAAGAGAACGTCTATAAGAACACAGCCAGAGGGCTTCGTAAACAGTGGGAGCAGCGGAAACGTGTGCAAGTTGCTTTACAGAATAAAGCAGGCATCGCGGAGTTGGAACGTCTGTTTTGATATGATAGTCAAAGTGTTTGACTTCATCAAAATGGTAGATGAACCTTGTATATACAAAACGGTAGTAGAGAGTAAGGTGGTTATCCTCGTATTGTACGTAGACAACATACTCTTGATAGGAAAAGAGTTTCCTATACTACGCTCGGTCAATCTCCGCTTATCACAAGGATTCTCCAATAGGATCAAAGTGAAACCTCCTAAATCCTGAGTTTTCATCTATGAGATAGATGTAATAGGATGCTAGGATTCTCACTAGATGTAGTGAAATGGTATCAATCGATCCTGGGGAGAATCACTGGAAACGTTCCAGGGTGATAAAGACGACTGAATGTCAGTCACAGGCATTGTCTTTACCTTCGGTAAAGGGACGGTATGTTGGAAGAGTTCCAAGCTAGATACCGTGACATACTAGACGATAAAGGCTGGATACATCGCTACTTAAGATACTACCAAAGATGCAGTTTGGGTGTATATTGGTTCATGAGATGAACTAGGTTCCTACCATTGTATGATAATGGAAGTGTGGCTTCGGCCCAGGAACCCTCGTCCCATCAGTGACCCAGACATATTCTGAGGCAGCATCACCTGATCATGGAGATAGATGATCTCCAGGGTGATCGAGGTTAAGAGAGTAGACTTAGAGGACAACACGGCGGATCCACTCACGAAGGCTTTTTCCCAAAGAGAGACTTTTAAGGGATGGTTGAGTATTAGATACTACAACCACTGCTACAGATGGCCCTAGTGCAAGTGGGAGATTGTTAGTTATATGTATGCCCTAGAGGCCATTACTGTACATTGGATGTATATTGTAGTGGATGCTTGGACATATATAGGTAGGACTTTCTTGCTCGACATGATAGTACGCTATCTGGTTGCTCTTTATCTTAACATGTATATTTTCTGTCTCTCTATTACATGTTGATAAAGCCCTTAGGATGTGTACTCGACTTCCAGGACTATGATGCAGATCATACTAGTGGGGCCTGGGTAGTCCATGAGTACATCCTTCAATGTTCCTAGTCGTGGGAATATCGAGACGGGGCAACGATATTCCAGAGTAGACTAGCGTATGTCTTCTCGACCCATGCGATGGGTGATGGATGATCCCATATCCATTGGTATTTGACATCAGAGATGGTATACGGGTGCTCAGTGGAGACTGGGTACACTGAACGGACTCGCCGAGAACTCCCAGATGGTATTATACCTCACGTCAGATGGCAGTTCTCTGGTGACACTGGTACAGCTTAGTCTGTTGACCCGAGATCGTCATAGAGTCTTATGTGTCTCCTACTGTGCTTTGATTTCCACCCTACCACGGCTCTACTGAGTCGTGCAAACAGGTGGTTTTTGGGTACAGTCCCGATTCACATGGAGGCAATGAGCGATAGGAGGGTATTCGTCTCTCCCGGTATTGGGGGTTGATGTTGCGCTATGCACGACTGGCCATAACTGGAAATCCCTGGCCAGGGTTGCAGTGATCTACTGGTAAGTGTTATCAGTAGTTTCACACATGTTATGGACCTTATATCGGCATGACTTATCGAGCTACTGGGGTCTGACGTTTACCACCCCCAAGCGAGATATGCGACATATCAGACGAACAGACCGGACTGTACGGTAAGTGTTACCGGTTGGATTCACAGGAGTGTGAGCGGGCTTGCTCGTCGATCTTCTGATCGCTCAATACCCGGGTGGCCGTTACGTTTAGCAGACCGCTTGCGGCTTGTAGATGCTTGATATGATCATCATCTGCTGCCGGCGTATTGACGAGTCTTTAGAGTCCTACACAGAGGTTTCCTGGCTCAAGCGAAACGAAATAGGAGCGCATATGAGATATGTGCGGGACCGAGAATAATGCGTGTATGTGATACCGTACTCTATTCTCGCGATGAATGTATCGATTGGTTGTATGCGATATAACCTAGTTATCGAATCAAGGATTGATTCGATAAGCCGATATATTGGATATTAGTCGGTTATATGCGATATGACCGGATCGTTAAATCAAGTATTGATTTAATGATTTAATGCATAATTATATATTTGATATATTACTTTGCATTAACTAGTATTGGTTCATTTAAATTGGATTTTCTCACTTGAAGTACACAAGTTGTATATGTGATATATTTTTGTGCACTTGATTGTATCATGTTTGATGATACATGAATGTTAGGGTGTATGTTTAGATTAAACCATGGTTATGCAATGGTTAGGGTTTTGATTTTATTTACTTATTCATTTATTTGTTTATTTATTCATTTTTGAAAGATAATTAGTCATGGTGGCTTTCTTTGTTTGCTTGTTGAAGCTTCATGAAGCTTTGAACAAGTCCACCATTTTTGTCTCATGCTTAACCCTAACCATTCAACCTAACCATAGTTCATTCTCTACACCTAACCATGGTTGCTATATGATAAGTATTGATTTTATTTTCTATTTTGAATAACACTTATCATATTCTTTTCTTCTTCTTCTTCTTGATCAACAAGAAGAAAAGCTTGCAACCTTTAATGGCAACTTGAGAAAAAGAGTGAGAAATCCAATTCTAAAGTGAACCCACTTCCTATTTCTTCATCCTCTACCACTTGCCATGTAGTATAGGGTGTTTTCTTCACAAGTTTCTTGACTTGGTGAAGTTGGAGCTTGATCTTGTGTTGCCTCGACGTAGATCATCTTCGGCATCGAAGTCGACGACCTAGCCCGCCCATTTCTCCGATGAAGCCGACGCTAGAGCCCGGGATTCGATGATCGCAGCGAAAGGACTTCATCACGGAGCTATGGAGGTGGAGGACCGGATCTACAAAGGTTGTATTTTCGTTCTCTTAGTTAAGTTGTTAACTAGTTGCCTGTTTCGCCTAAACTCTAGTCAACGATCCGTATTAGGGTTTCTCGGCACTTGTAAAATTTGAAATTGGTATGGTTGATGCCTTGTGAGACCTCATTAGTGTGCCTAGGAACCCTACATAATTAATGTCTTACTAAAGTTCTCATCTTAAAAATATACGGTTTACGATGTTTTTATAATGTTACTTGGGATCTGAACCGCTGCTGGCCAAACCAGTGCAACATGACAGAAATGGACACGACTCCATTTTCTGTAAACCATTTCAAGCAAACCCTAGATGTAAATCGATCACAACAAAACTCCCTACAAATATCCCCTACATGTTTTCACCTAAAAACAAACATAAACTAACATAATATGCCATAGAAGTTAACTCTACAAAACCGGACTTCACGCAGAACCCTTCTGCGTAGTCATCATGGAACGTCCATAATGTAAGTCGATGTCGTGCACCCCGCGGGTTCGCGAGTAGGCAGAATATGCAAAAAACGATTTTTACGGGCTTCGCAATACCGACTTGAACCCAAGATAGACCATAAACCCTAGCTAACTAAACTGTATGAGGTTAACTACTTGGATAGGAAGTTATACCTCATGTTACCATGTCTTTCGGGTCTTCTTGTCGCTGTCCTTCTCCTCGTCATAAGCTCCAAGGATCGTTTGGATCGATGCCTCCTCGTCGGCCTTCTCGAGTAAAAAACGATCCACCCGAGAGTCTATAGTCCGAGCTCCAACCTCAAATCCGAGGTAACTACGGTATCTAGTTCGCTAAACTAGATGTCCTAGATGATATAGTGAGTGTAGATAGGTAGTATGTCTCTAATATCCCTAGGATTCTCAATACATGAGAGATTTAGGGTTAGAGAAAGAAGAAGGAGCTTTGGAGGATAGAGAGTGTTCAAGTGATGAATGAAAGAAGTTGGCTAAGTGTTGTGAATAATGAAGCATACAATAATTCACAATGAAAATATCAAGCATGCTTCAATAGTCACAAAAGCATGAGTCACCCCATGAGTTACTAAGTAGCCATGCCTCTTCTTTTGTCAAATAACACCTCATCCTCTACCTCATTAATCATTTAACAAAATGATATAATCCACAAATGAGGTGTCTTCTTCTAGAAGCAATCTTGAGCAAATTACAAGAATGCCCTCATCCGTATATATATACCCGTATCCGTATTCCGAAAAATACAAATACAAAGAGACGAAAATAATCCATCAATATAATACTAGGATTCGGTTTAAACCAAATCTCACTAGTATTATCTGTCTGAATCATCATCCGTGCACAAGTACACATAGTCACAAAAGCATGAGTCACCCCATGAGTTACCAAATAGCCATGCCTCTTCTTTTTTCAAATAACACCTCATCCTCTACCTCATTAATCATTTAACAAAATGATATAATCCACAAATAAGGTGTCTTCTTCTAGAAGCAATCTTGAGCAAATTACAAGAATGCCCTCATCCGTATATATATACCCGTATCTGTATTCCAAAAAATACAAATACAAAGAGACGAAAATAATCCATCAATATAATACTAGGATCCGGTTTAAACCAAATCTCACTAGTATTATCTGTCTGAATCATCATCCGTGCACAAGTACACATAGTCACAAAAGCATGAGTCACCCCATGAGTTACCAAGTAGCCATGCCTCTTCTTTTGTCAAATAACACCTCATCCTCTACCTCATTAATCATTTAACAAAATGATATAATCCACAAATGAGGTGTCTTCTTCTAGAAGCAATCTTGAGCAAATTACAAGAATGCCCTCATCCGTATATATATACCCGTATCCGTATTCCGAAAAATACGAATACAAAGAGATGAAAATAATCCATCAATATAATACTAGGATCCGGTTTAAACCAAAGCTCACTAGTATTATCTGTCTGAATCATCATCCGTGCACAAGTACACATACGTGATCGAACTCTGTCGTAAAACCATACGACCTCTACATCTTTTGCCCGATACAGGGAAACCCTCTGTGTGGGACTCTAAAGACTCGATACTACGCTGGCAGTAGGTTTATCCATAAGCACGTCAACGGTACTATCTGCACGTAACGGCTACCCAGGTATCTGTCGATAAGAAGGTCGATGAGTAAACTCATCCGAACTCCTACTGAGCCCATCTGTGACAATCTCCGTACAGTCCAGTCTGTTCATCTAAGAGTATCGCATATCGGGTTTAAGGGGCGGTAATCGTCAGATCCCTAACAGCGCAATAAGTCGTGCTGGAGTGTAGCCCAAAACACCCTGAGAAACTACTGGAGTACCTACTAGTAAATCTCTCTCGCCCTGGCCAAGGACTTTGTGTAATGGCTTTCCGAACACAGCGCGATATCAACCCCCATTACCGGGAGAGACGAATCCTATCTAACCGTCATTGCCTCCAAGTGATTCGGGACTGCACCCAACTACTTCCTGTTTGCATGACTCCTTTGAGCCGTGGTAGGGTAGTAATCTAAGAACAGTGGGAACACACTCGAGGTGAAGTAGCAGTGTCAAGTCAATGGACTAAGCTGTACTCATGTCACCTGGGAATCGCTACCCGACGATATGTATAATACCCATCAGCATCTCCCTACGAGTCCTGTGCAGTGTACTCATAAACCAATAAACACCTGCATACTGTCTCCAGTACGGCATACTAATGGCTGTGGGACAAACCATCTTCTCTGCTGGGATGAGAAGCATATACACTAGTTTACTCTGGAGTATCGATGCCCCGTCTCGATAATCCTATGACTATGGACCTGTATAAGAATGTGTTTATAGACTACCCAGCCTCCATTAGTGTGATTGCTATTACAACACTGGTAATCAAGCAAAGATCCTAAGGGCTCTACCAATATGTATAAGCGATATGCTAAAAGAAACACATGCACATATTGAGATAGAAACAAACCAAGTAGTATACTACCATTTCGAGCAAGACTATTACTATATCCGTGTATATCCCAAGCTTCCAATATGTAATATACAAACCAGTATGATACAATAATGGCCTCTAGAGTATATATCACTAACACATAACTCCCACTATAGTAGGCGGAATTGAACGTTCTTCGATGTGTTAGAATTGTAACTCATAGATAGGAGAATATTTTCTAATTCTGGACCGAAACACCTTTAAATTGCATGTGAAGTTCCGATTGTTTTCTGAAAGACAATTTGGACTGAGCAGCACACTGTCATCGTAAATGCTTTAACTTCGGCTATGGAATGTTCTCTGATGCGTTATAACCATAATTCAGAGATGCATGTTTTATTGTATGTGATGATTTAGCTAATTCTGCACCGAGATATCTTAAAATTTCACTAAGTCGAGAGTGTTTTCTGAAAAACATTCTGGATAGATTTACGCTTTGACACCGTAATCGGCATATTTCTCTCATCCGAACCCAGATCGAGACGAACTCAAATGCGTTATGACCATATATCATTAACCTAATATCGCATAACAGTACTGATACCATAATAGCACAGTAGACTATAATTTTCTGCAATTGACTTACTAAATGTCTTAGGCCTTGAAAACCCTAGCGTTACTTATATCCATGATATGACATGGTTGCATGCACACCGGTCTTCAGACTTGAACATCGCAAATCTCGTGAACTCGTGAACCTATGAACTCGACTTGTACTTATATTGAGTACATGTATTCATGACTCTTGCTTGAACCACTTAGGCCATAACGACGGGATTTTGGGGTAGTTTGGGAATAGGATGTACGTCTATTTCGGAAATCCCCTTACTAACACATGAACCCTTGAACCCATGTTGTACCAAGCCGAAATGATATGCTAAGTCATGAACCCATGAATCCGTTGTTTCATGGGGCAAACAGAATACTTTCGAAGCAAGTCGAACGACCTGTACTTGAACTCTATGTTAAGATAGCAAAATCACTTTATATGCTTCACTATACTGTTCACAAGATATTTTAACTCTCTGCATGTACATTACATGCTTATTGTTATTTTTCTCGTTGTTCGCATGATACTGCTTTTATTTCTTTATAACTATATTTAAATATGGGGCTTACCGAGCGCTAGTTCGCTGATAGGAATTTCTCTCTTTTTCTTTCTATCTCTGAAATGTTTGTTAGGTGACACAAGTGTTCCCTAATGAGAACTGAATAAAGTAGCAAGGAAATACACAAGAGGAGCATCACGTGTCCACACGTGATTGGGTATCACGTGGGGACACATGACCTTCTATAAGCAAAGTTATAGGCGCTGAGATACATAATTTGAGATGGGGTCACGTTCCCGCACGTGATGGATTCCTGAACCTTTTGAACTAATAGAATTGAATTCTGATCAAAAGGGGTCACGTGCCCACACGTGATGGGACTTTAAACCCACCGAAAGGAATTAAAAGGTATAATAAAACAGCAAGAAAACCCCCCAATGGGGCATCACGTGTCCACACGTGACCAGGGGTCACGTGCCAATACGTGATGAGTTCCCGAGCTCTTTAAAAGAATGGAATTAAATTCTGATTAAATGGTCAATCAGTAGGGCCACGTGCTAACACGTGATAGGCTCTTACACCTTCTGGACTAATAGATTTAAATTCTAATTAAGAGAAATCAAAAAACCCTAATATTTCCCTAGATCTTTCCAAACAAAAAGATTGCGCTCTGTAAAGTGGAGCACCGTTGGATTACAAATCCAATGGTGATTAAAAATCACCAATTTATAGAAAGATTCTATACAAGGAAAGATTTTCCTAAAATCTACCAGGAACAACAAATAAAATATCTTTTGGATTAAAAATCCAATGGTGAATAAAATTCACCGAGTGATTTAATTGATCATGTTGGTTATAAAATCAATAAAATCTTTCAATGAAAGATTGACAAAACAAACTGACTCTTTTCTTTCTCCTACAAATAAGAGCCAAGAAGAGAAAAAAAGGAGGAGAAATACAACAACAGAGAGAGAATACAAAAGAAAAGAGAATTTAATTCTCCAGAGAGAAAAGAAGGTTTCTTTAGAAAAGAAAGAAATCCTAGGTAAGAGATCATCCTATAAGCTCCCACAAAATAAAAAGAGAATTTAATTCTCAATCTAAGAGTTTAACACTTCTGAATAAGAACTTAGTTCTTCCTTTGGTTAAAGATCTGCAGAAGCAGATCTCTCCATAAGTTGAGAATTTAATTCTCATCGGGGAGATTCTGCCATGCAGATCTAAAAGCTAGGGGAGAATCTAAGTTCAGAAAATTATATTCTCCCATAAAGCACATAGGAATTTAATTCCTCCAACAAAAATAGGGTTTAACCCTTAATATAAGAACTTAGTTCTTTCTATGGTTGAAGATCTGCAGAAGCAGATCTCCCCATAAGTTGAGAATTTAATTCTCATCGGAGAGATTCTGCCATGCAGATCCAAAACTTAGAGAGAGAATTGGGTTTAAAGAATTTAATTCTTCCAAATATATAGGAATTTAATTCCTCTAAATAAAATCAGGGTTTAACCCTATTAAAGAATTTAATTCTTAAATAAGGGACTTTTCATGCACGTAAAAAGATCAAGTACCCAACCTGATCACGTGGCAACACATGACCCTTCCCTCAATGGTCAAAAAAGAATGAATGAGATCGGGTCACGTGCTCCCACGTGACCCTTGAACAAACTTCTCAAAATAAAGGCAGAACAGATTTTGAGTGCCCTCACGTGTCCCCACGTGACCCCTGACAAACACCTCTTTAAAAAAGAAAAGATGGAAAGAACTGAAGGATTAAAATCCAATGTTTGGGCGCCCTCACGTGTCCACACGTGACCCGTAGCAAATCCTTTTAATATCCAGTGCATGGGTACCCATCACGTGCCCACACGTGACGGCCATGAAGGCTAAGTGTTTAACACTTACTTGCATATTCTGAGAACAAAATAAAGGAAGTTTGGGCCCAACACTCAAACGCCTCACGTGACCCCACGTGAGCGCTTCTTTTTTTAGTGTTTAATACTATTTTGTGCGCTGCATCCTTAGTGTTTAACACTATTTTAAGCGCATCACGTGGGAGCACGTGTAGACGAGTCTACTTTAGTGTTTAACACTATATTCGAGCCAATCTTAGCCCTAATTAGCTAAGTCTTCCAGAGGCAGGACCCTCTCTTTTGACTGAACCTCAAATATACTCTTGTCTTCCAAAATTGGTCATCTCATATGACAATCAAAGCAAAACCCAGAGCCTTTCAATCAACTTTGGTTCAAGAGTACATCTCTTCACACCTCTGATACATGTTGTTGTAATTCTTCAACGTCTTCAGAGAGGTAGTGGGTCTTAATGACCAATAACTATTTGGTGCATTTCTAAACCCATGTTTGCATCTGAACTTGGACCGTAATGTCCTTAAACTAACTATGGACCGCAATATCCCTAAACTAAACAACAGATGTCTCGTAGACCCTTGTGCGCGTGCCTAGCAACCCTACAGATGCATCCCGAAGACCAGAAGCATATCGCTTTTCGGACCCTTTTGGGCATATTCTGCTACAAGGTGATGCCCTTCGGTCTGAAGAACGCCGGTGCCACCTATCAGAGGGCCATGACAAAGATTTTCGATGACCTAATACACGAAATCGTCAAGTGCTATATCGATGACCTCGTAGTAAAAAGCAAATCGCACGAAGAGCATTGGGAGCATCTAAAAATAGTGTTCCAACGTCTTCGGAAATACAACTTGAAGATGAACCCTCTCAAATGCGCATTCGGAGTCTCCTCAGGTAAATTCCTAGGGTTCATTGTACGACATCAAGGCATCGAGATCGACCCGTCAAAGATCAAGGCGATTATGGAAATGCCCTCCCCACGGACTTTGAAACAACTGCGGTCTCTCCAAGGATAGCTCGTATATATCCGACGGTTCATAACTAACCTCTCCGGCAAATGCCGCCCCTACTGTCACTTGATGAAGAAGGGGACCCCGTTCGTTTGGGATCGCAAATGCCAAAGCACACTGGACGAAATCAAGCAATACCTACAGAACCCTCTAGTGCTGACCGCTCCAGTCAAGGGAAAGCCCCTCATTCTGTATACAACTGCCCTTGAAGGTTCCTTAGGCACGCTATGGGCACAAGAGAATGACCAAGGGAAAGAGAGAGCCCTCTACTATCTGAGCCGAGTTCTCCTGGGGACAGAAAACAACTACTCCCCCATTGAAAAACGCTGCCTGGCGTTGATCTTCGCGATAATGAAGCTCAGACACTATGCGTTGGCACATAAGGTCCATCTCATATCAAAGGTGGATCCTCTCAAATATTTGATGTCAAAGGCCATATTAACAGGACAGCTCGCTAAATGGGCCCTACTTTTAATGGAATTCTTGGTGACATACCGACCCCTCAAAGCAGTGAAAGGCCAGGCCATCGCTGACTTCCTCGCTAAGCATCCGATACCCGCCGATTCTCCTTTGAACTGCAAATTGCCCGACGAGCACGTGTTTGACACGATCGACGGGGAGAGAAAAGAGAATGATACCCGGTGGAAACTCTACTTCGATGGAGCATCTTCCATGAAGAAGCGCAAACAAAGCACTCCCATAATCAAATCAGGGGTAGGCCTCATCTTCGTGACTCCACAAGGAGGGATAATGCGCTTTGCCTTCTCTTTAATAGAGCCGAGGACGAACAATGAAGCCGAATATGAAGCTTTGATAGCAGGTTTTGAGATCGCTGTCAACATGGGAATCGAAAACCTTCTCATATACGGAGACTCCCAGCTGGTCGTTAGCCAAGTAAACGGTGACTATCAAACATGCAAACCAGAGTTGGTAAAGTACGGTGAGAAAGTGCAACAATTGCTGGCTCAAATCCCCACCTATGCCCTGGAAAGCATACCGCGTGCGGAAAATAGCAAAGCGGATGCGTTAGCCAAACTCGCTAAAGAACTGGCTGACGAAAACCTCGATGATGTAAAGATCGTGGTACAAAGCCGTCGGGTTCTTGCACCGGCAGAAATATCTCCGGAATCGTCCGAAGAAAAGGAAGCGACCAAGCAAATAGCCTTACAAATAAAAGATCAGGAAAATGCTAACGATTGGAGAGAAACCTTTATAGATTACTTCAAATCCCGACGAACACTTGAAGATGCATCCTCAAGACATCAGCTCGTGAAACGAGCTCTGTCTTTCTCTTTCGTCAAGGATACTCTGTACAAGAGATCGTTCGACTCTTTTTGGCTAAGATGCCTGGGGCCGGAAGAAGCAAATAGAGTCGTCCAAGAAACTCACGACGGACTCTGCGGCTCTCATCAAGCTGGGCCAAAGATGAAGCTGAAGATCAAAAGGATGGGCTATTATTGGCCCACGATGATCCAGGACTGCCTTGAATACGCAAAGCAGTGCCACTCATGCCAAATTCATGGAGACTTTATCCACCAGCATCCAAATCCACTACATCCAACAGTGGCTAGTTGGCCGTTCGAAATGTAGAGGACCGACATAATTGGGCCCATTGAACCAGTATCATCCAGAGGACATTGATTCATTTTGGCGACAACCGATTACTTCTCCAAATGGGCAGAAGCAGTACCGTTGAGGGAAGTGAAGACGGAAAATATTCTCCATTTTTTTAAGACACATGTCATCTATCGGTTCGACACTCCGCGACGGATTATCTCTGATAACGGGCCGGCCTACAGAAGCCATAAAATCAGCCGTTTCGCACAACAGCATATTATAGACTAGAGATACTCTTCGATCTATAATCCCCGAGCTAACGTTCTAGCCGAGGCTTTCAACAAGACCTTGACCAAGATCGTGAAGAAGACGGTGTCCAGAAATAAGAAGGACTGGCACGAGAGACTGCATGAAGCTCTCTGGGCGTATCGAATTATATTCAAAACGGCCACAAACACAACGTTGTATGCATTGGTATTCGGCACGGAAGCGGTACTCCCCTTGGAGATAGAGCTACCCTCCTTACGAGTGGCAGTTCATTACGAGCTAACGGACGAAGAGAATGCTCATCTTCGGCTTGAGGAGCTTGATGCCCTCGATGAAACTCGGCTCATGGCGCAGCAAAACTTGGAAGCTTACAAAGCAAAGATAACACACTCATATGAGAAATTGACTAGGCCGAGAACATTTCGCCAAGGCGAACTCATACTAGTGGTCAAGAGACCCATGATCCCCAATCGTGCCAAGCGGGGGAAATTCGAGCCAAACTATGAAGGCCCGTACATCATAAACAAAGTTTACCAGGGTGGAGCCTATCTCCTCATGGATATGCATGGCGAAAGACCCTTCAGGCCAATAAACGGTCGATTCCTGAAAAAAGACTACGCCTGACGAGTCACAGCCTAGGTCAATGATAGATGAAGACGCCGACGTCCACTCGCTAGCTTCCTAAGCCCAAACTCTATAATTAGTAGCTGGCAAACAGACCGAAATGTCCTAAAACTAGCGACGGACCGAAATGTCCTAAAACTAGCGACGGACCGAAATGTCCTAAAACTAGCGACGGACTGAAATGTCTTAAAACTAACGACGGATCGAAACGCCTTTAAACTAATGATGGACCGAAACGATCTTAAACTAACGACGGACCGAAACGTCCCTAAACTAACGATGGACCACTATGTCCTAAAACTGGCTATTGACCCAGACGTCTATAAACTACTACGGACCGCAGCATCCCAAGGAAAATAAAAAAACAAAAAAAACGGTATGTACACAAGCAAAATGGGCACGGATGAAAACCCGAAAGGGCGCCGTGAGTAAAAATAGTAGGGCTACCGGCGAGTTTTGTGAAAATCCGAAAGGGCGCAATCTCGTTAAAAGACACTTGCAAGGTCCTCTCGACCCTGTAAGGAGAAAATACCTGTGTGAGATCCTTACGGCTCACAAGGGAGAAACACACTTAGGAATCCCCATGATTCCTAAGGAGAAATTACACTTACGAGATCCTCACGACTCGTAAGGAGAATTCCCTTTTGAGACCCTCACGGCTCATAGGATTCAAAAGCCTTAAGCTACAGGGATATGAACCTGTTCTTAAGCCATCACAACCTCTAATGCTGCCCTACAAGCGGTTCAATATTGACCCTTGTATACAATCCACGGGCACTAATAAACATTTCCCTAACAGAGTCCCACTAGCGACTAGGGATATGCTCACACGGTGAACAACCCCTTGTAAGTCCTCTCGATTTATAAGGAGAAAACACTCTTGTAAGATCCTTACGACTTACAAGAAAACATACACTTAGGAATCCTCACGATTCCTAAACAGAAACGACACTTATGAGATCCTCACGACTCGTAGGGAGAAACACCTTTATGAGACCCTTACGACTCATGAATTCAAAAAGCCTTATCAACAGAATCCTAACCCTGTTTGCTAAGCCACCTTTGTTCGATATCGACAGAGGCAAATCATGATTCTCTCCTGGCGATATCCCAGTTGCAGCGATGCTGATGCCTAAATCGGTATCAAATCCCAAACTCGCAGCGAAAAGTCAGCGAGCCACAAATGCATATGAAATAGCCGAAATGATGGGGCGACTTGCAATAAAATCAGCAAGCAAAAATGTATGCATACAAGACAGCCGAAATGTTGGGCAACTCGCAATAAAAAATAGCGAGCAAAACGAAAAATAGCCGAAATGATTGGACACCGCGAAAAATAGCCGAAATGATTGAGCAATCTCGACTTTCGTGATATAAAAAGATGAAATGATAGAGCATCGCGGAAAGAAATAATAACAAAATGAAACTCTTGCCCTACAGATGAGATCTCATTGATCCCTGTATACAATCCAGGGGCACAAACAAAGAGGGAACCATATCATCCCACCAGGTTCCATCAGAAAGAGAGTCGAGTCTTAATGGCAACATCTACAGCCTGGAGACACACAATGGCGTTCCTCCTCATTCGAGCAGGATGCAGACGCGACACCAACAATGGAGCCACGGCAAAGTCCCTAGTTCCAGGTCCTGACGGTTCACCAAAAACTTAGAGACCACCTCGACATTCGTCTCTTCATAGCAGACGCAGTGTCAACAACGATATTTCTTCTCAACTCCAGCAGTACGCAGATGCAACGTCAACAATCGACCCCAGGGTCAAAACAACGAAGCAAAGGCAATATTCCTAGCTTCAGGGTCTTGACGACAACTCAGATAAAACCTGAAAGACTATCAGAGATCATCCCTCACCAGGACGGAGTGGTCACCACCTCGACATTCGTCTCGATAAGCAGATGAGATGTCACCACAGCGTTCTTCCTCCAACAAGATTCGGACACGCCAAAACAACGAAGCAAAGGCAATATTCCTAGCTTCAGGGTCTTAACGCAACTCAGATAAAACTTGAAAGACTATCGGAGAACATCCCTCACCAGCATGGAGTGGTCACCACCTCGACGTTTGTCTCGATACAGCATACGAGATGTCACCACAGCGTTCTTTCTCCAACAGGATTCGGACGCGCCAAAACAACGAAGCAAAGGCAATATTCCTAGCTTCAGGGTCTTGACGGCAACTCATATAAAACCTGAAAGACAATCGTAGATCATCCCACACCAGCGCGGAGTGGTCACCACCTCGACGTTCGTCCCGATACAGCAGACGAGATGTCACCACAGCGTTCTTCCTCCAACAGGATTCAGACGCGCCAAAACAACGAAGCAAAGGAAATATTCCTAGCTTCAGGGTCTTGACGACAACTTATATAAAACCTGAAAGACTATTGGAGATCATACCACACCAGCGCAGAGTGATCACCACCGTGACATTCGTCTCGATACAACAAATGCAATGCCAGCAAACGAAGCAAAGGCAATATTCCTAGCTTCAGGGTCTTGACGGAAACTCATATAAAACCTAAAAGACTATTGAAGATCATACCACACCAGCGCGGAGTGATCACCACCGTGACATTCGTCTCGATACAGCAGACGCAATACCAGCAAACGAAGCGAAGGCAATATTCCTAGCTTCAGGGTCTTAACGGCAACTCATATAAAACCTGAAAGACTATCGGAGATCATCCCACACCAGCGCGGAGCAGTTATGACTCATCGGGGCTCCCAAACTGAGCCTAATCTTATGTAAAAAGCGACATGGAATATCCCTAACGCTTGTTCTTTCGACGGTAATATTACCTGGAAGATTGCTTGAAGACGTCTTGTCCAGCCCCTGAAGGGATCAGAGACACGACAGTCGCAAGGCTACTCGAATAGCAAAATTGCCTATCGAGGAATATATCAGCCAACGCAACGGTACGACGGACATAACCCTAGTACTACAGACCCTAACGGACCTCTGTCGTATAGATCAGAGGTTAACTGTAACGTTAAGACATCCTTACGAGAACTTCTCGATCGTTTCGACTCATAAGGCAAAGCCTTAGGCAATGGGGATTAAAAAAAACTGTTTCCTAAGCACTGAGGCCCTGCAAGTTAGTCTAAGATGGACTCTTGAATACTATTCACGGGTCACACTCTCCGAAGTCGAACATCGACGAAGAGGGAAACAACCACTTACGAGTCCTCTCGACTTGTAGGCGGGGAAATTCTCTTGTGAGATCCTTATGACTCTCAAGAGAAAACGCACTTAGGAATCGTCACGATTCCTAAAGAGAAAATACACCTATGAGATCCTTTCGACTCGTAGGAAGAAAAATCTTTTTGAGATCCTCACGACTCATAAAGTTGGAAAGTCTTGGGCAGCAAACCTGAACCTGCTTCCTAAGCCATCGATACCCTACAAGAAGGCTAGGACAAAATATTCTCTACGTTTCCCAGAGTAATATAGTGACAATACAGCGAAGTGGAAAAATGACAGATGGAGACAAGAAAAATATGTCTTTTATTCATGAATTAAAATGAATACAGATTAAAATCTATGAAGAATAAAAAAAATACTCTCATTCAGGAGTATGTACAAAAGAAGAATAAAAGGAAAAATATACAATTTTTCAAGCCGGCGTACGATGTAATAGATTTGTCAGTTCATTCTTTCTCCGCTGGGCCTCAGCTTCATAATTTGTTATCTCTACGAGACGGCCCTCCGCTTGAGACTGTTGGTCCTGGTACGAGGCAAGCCGACTTTCAAGCTCTTGTTCAGTAACCTTGTGGGCTTCAACCATCTCGCGGGTAAAAATGACGGCTTTATCAATAGCTACCACCTCCCTGATAGCTTCTTGAAGCACCCGCCAGAGTTCATACGCACGAGTTGTCTTGGCTGTAAGTTCAGCCTGAAGTTTCCCCAGTGCATTTGAAGCCAGCTTCCTCTCTGAAAATTTTCGGCTGAGCCTCTTCTCGCATGACAGCATATTTGCGGCGCACCATTCAATCAGCCCCCGTAAGCTCGCCTTTGCAGTCACAACCTCTGAAGGAAGGCATGTACATTCAAGACTATGCAAACAAGCCTCCACCCGACGACAAAACTCGACCTAGAGTTGCACCAATGTTTCGCTATGGTAAGCAGCAAGAAAGGGGAGAGAACTATTGGCTTCGGCGGCAAATTCTTCGGCCATGATCAAACTACCAGCACGAAGGTCTTCGATCAAAGCTGACAAAGAGTGAAGGCTTAGCTTTGCTATCCGTTCAGAGGCATGTAGAGCATAGGGGCCGAGTGGCATGACGATGCGAGATTCCAGCGTGGTAAGAACTGACAAAGCTGTTAAGATTTATAAACGATCAGCGAGACTTGCAAACAAAGAGCAGATTGAACAACGTCGAAACTTTACTTACCCACAGTCATGCAAGAAGGGTCCAAAAGATCCCCAGACCCGTCAAGAATCTCAACTTCGTCGTCGGCTTCCAGAACTACAGAAGACATCAGTATCGTTATATGAAATAATAATAATGCCGTGAGAAGAAGGCAAATAACACTAACCTTGCCCGGAAGAGAGGATGATGCGTTGAGGGGATATTGCCTGCGGAGCGGCCAACTCTAGCAGACGCTGAAAAGCCTTCCTGGGGGACAGGTCTGCGATGGACGCCGCCAATTCTCGTAGCTCTGAAAAGACAGAAAGGTTCAGATAATGAAGAGATCATTAAAGCAAAAGATAGAAGAATACCTTCGATGCTCCTCCCACTCTGAACTGGAAGGATAGCAGCTTCGGCAGCCTCCTCCATGCCCCCAGGCACATCATCGGGGACATGGGCCAGTACAACAGCTTCCAATTGAGGAGCAGCGGCCACCGCTGCAAGCTCCAATAAAAGGACGGTGGCCTCGACTACCTGTCCCACAGTCTCCGGGCCGTCCCCAGAAAGATCTATTGATCTGCGGCCAATAAAGATGCCTCTTCCGGGAGAGCAAGCACCGGGAGAACGGAAACCGCCAATGGGAGCTCCGTGGTAGGAAGAACAGCTGTATCGACCCCCTCCACACTTACTGGTGTCTCATCAGGGATGTTTACAGAGTCCATAGTCAAGGCGCGACTCGAACTCAGATTCTCTGCCATTGCCGAAGTCCTTGCAAAGTTTTCACGAAGATAAGGATATATATATATATATATATATATATATAAGTGTGCAAAATACTACAAAAATATGTATAAGTATACCAATGCGCCAAGGAGTTTCTAGTATGGCTTTTTCAAGCCGGCGTTCCTTCTCAAGAATTTATGCTCACCGGAGTTCGAGGGTAGACTCGTGGCCACCAGTCCACAACGACAGCTCATCTTCGGCATCGGCCGAGATAGGCCGCTTAAGGGCTATCTCGCCTCCCTCTTCCAAAGGACCTATAAATGTCCGTCGTATCGATAGAGGATCTTCGTAGAAGATGACAGCAGGATAAGGCCTCTTTGGGACCCTCACATTTTCAGTCTCATCCTGGGAGCATCTTATAGCCTCAGCCAATTGTGCGGCTTCCTCGGTAGATGAACCTGGAAAAAAAAGACCACCATATGGCTTTTGCATAGCTATTGGTTCATCTTGAAAGATAGGCTCGGATTCCACTAAAAAGTCGAGCAGATTGGTGACTGTCTTTTTTCACCTCTTTGACTTAAAGCTAACACCAGAAGACGATCGCTTCTTTCCCCTCGATGCTTTGGTGCGACGTTGACCCACTTCGCCTTCAGTATCCTCTCTCGGCGGTGCTACCGATGATGACACTTCCATCGCCGATGCCGCGGCCGATGAAACTGTTACCGGCGCCTTTTCAGAAGCCCTCGCTTGAGCTCTAGTATGCGTCGGTAGCCCAACAGTAGGAGGAGTCGGGCCCGCGTCCACCGCTTCAGGTAAGTGAGACGCCAGTCCCCCTCAAGGGAGGGCGAACCATTTCCCGCGGTCGCGGCGGGATCCCCATAGCCTGGAGCGGGGCGGGAGCCCTAAGCCCAAAAAGTATCCTCCTCTCTTCAGCAATGATTGGACTAACCCGGTGGCGATACCAACCCGTAAAATCCCCCACGCACCTCGGAATGTAGTCGGCCTCAGAAATTATGAAATGAGAACCGGTGTTCAGCCTCATGAAATGGTGGGTAGCGTCACGAACAGCTTCCAAAGAAGAGCTAGGCTCCACCATGAATGCTTCAAAGGGAACACCCTGGTCATAACCCAATTGCAGGGTAAAGCGGTGTGGATTGTACCGCATGAAAAGATCCGCATTATTTCGACGGAACACCAGATAACCGGGTCTGATCGAGTACAACTGCATGGCTTTCTTAGGCTTCAAGGAGGATGCTCCCTCTTTCGACAAGTCAAAAAGCTGTTAAACAGGTCCCGAGGGAGCAGAGAGGATTCGATCATTAAATACCATTCCGCCTTCGTTGGCATACGGATTGAGCAACACATGAAGAGCCCCTAACTGTGTTGGGTCAGGAGCAGAAGCGTCCACCAACCTCATGGGCCACAGAAAGGTATAAGCATCATAAAAGCTGGGTCTCTGGTGCGTAGCAAATGCCCCTAGCACATGCATCTCAATCCATGACGTAAAATAATGAAGAGAGAAACTCACTACGTCCATGCCTGGGGTTGAGGTATTGGCTGCAGTGCTTAGCCCATGGTACAGATGTGATATCCCTGCAATGCCCACGGCTAATCGCATCCCTTCGGCAATGCGATGAGCAGGGTAAATGACCGAGGCTCTCATGAATCGACGGTGCGTTGGAACAACAAACCAACTGAGCCAAACGCTGATAAACCCGACGAAGAAAGTTTCTTCATCCATGCCAAGAGCTGCGATCGACTCGAAAGATACAGCCGACAAGATCGGAATGTAGAACTGTGGCAAATCCTTTTTTCTAGCAGGTAGCTTATTTAAACCAGACTCGAAGGGGTCCTTAATATTTGCGAACTTCGGAGCCGCCTTTGATAGAATGTCTCCACGAAGGAAGCAGGCAATAAAGCTTTTAAAAGTGATGCCCTGCTCCTCTGATTCTGTGAACAGCTTCTCAAAAATACCCAGCGTTTTGATTAGACTCGGGTACTTGCGGCTGACGGCATTTTCAGTCGACAAGCCGTCAAGCGTAGCGGGCACAGTCTTGAAGACATACTCGTCAAAGGGCAATAATTCTTCGTAAGGCGCTCCCCTGATCGGTAAACTCGAGATCTCGCGAAACTCTTCCAAAGAAATCGAAACTTCGCGGTCCGCTAACAAGAAAGTGTTGGTGGGAAGATTCCATTGATTAAGGAAAGTTTTAACCCACCACACGTGAGGAGACTGATAATGGAAAAGAGATGCGTACTCCGCATGGTAAAGCCCGAACTTCGGCAGTCGCGCACGATGGACGGACAGGATGTAACGAGCCCAGAGAATATAGCTCGTGGGATGGCAAGGGGTAAGCCCTATCTTGTAGACTTGTCCCCAGGGCTGGGCTTTGCCTTAGCAAATATGACGCCCCAAGATATCTATGGCTGACACAGGTTGGTTTGGTATCCCAACTGTCGACGGCTCGAGCCGGCCTGTAGGAGTCCAATCCGCCACCTCTATAGAAAAAGCAGTCAGTGGACGGTCCATCAGCAAGAACGGGCGGAGAGGTTCTGTTGGCACCTCGCAAAGAAAGTTTCGGCGACCGCGGATGATATGCCCGTACCAGGTTCCCCATAAAAGTAAGTTGGTGCAATCTGGATCATGAGCCCTGATCATTGCCATCGCTTCTTCGTTCGACGGTGATTGAGAAAAAGCCGCCTCCGAGCGAGTAAAGGGAAAGTATGGAAGAGAAGCCATTGTTCCTGAAATAAAGGAAGGGGAAACTGTTAGTGAAGCCCACACGTGTATATATATTTATAAATATATATATATATATAAAAGGACAGTGGAAGAAAACGACAAACAACTTATTTTATGGGACCATGGGTTATAAAACACATGGGCCCCACAAAATCAAGATGGCGGCCCACTAATGATGAGGCAGGGTAATCATTATGAGAACAAAAGGAAGATTCTCAATAAATTCAAACAACTCTATACGTTCCCCCAAGGAGAAAACCATTGCAGAAACTCTGTGCAAATCAAGAAGGATCTCTCCTAAACTATTTTTGCAAGAACTACTCAGGATGAAAAATCCCAAGAAGTCTTCTTTTAAGAACTAAGTTCTTTAGAGGAATTAAATTCCTTTTGAACAGAGAAATTAAATTCCCAGAAAAATTTTCAGAGCTAAGCTCTTTGGAATGGAATTAAATTCCAGAAGCAGACAAGTATCATCATCAATCTCCTAAGATCAGAGAAACGCCTAGCAGAGGGGGTTTATTATTTAAAGATCGGGCATTCTTAAAGAACTTGGAAAGATGAGTTCTTTGAAGGGAAAAACCCTTGGTGTGGATTTAAAATCCAAAGAGTTTTTTTATATATATAAAAGTTCTTCGTTCGTTCAAAACCATTACCTGAAGAAAAGATTTTTTCTTGAACAGAGTTAAACTCTGGAATTTTTTTGGAACAGAGAACTGAGCTCTGAGGAAGAGAATTAAATTCTCAAAGGAAAATGAACAAGGAAGAAGATGAAAGAGTGCAGGAGTTTCTGAAGAGACCCTTGCATTTATAGGATGTGATGGAAAACGGTTCATCTGCCCCCTTCCCTAGGCAAATCCAATGGCCACAAAGATGACAGCGTTACACTCACGTGCAAACACGCGAGAACAACGCTGTGGGGGCATTTGTTCCCTCATGAGAATTGAATAAAGCAGCAAGAAAATACACAAGAGGAGCATCACGTGTCCACATATGATCGGGCATTACGTGGGGACACGTGATCTTCTATGAGCAAAATTATAGGCGCTGAGATACACAATTTGAGATGGGGTCACGTGCCCGCACGTGATGGATTCCTGAACCTTTTGAACTAAAAGAATTGAATTCTGATCAAAAGGGGTCACGTGCCCACACGTGATGGGCCTTTAAACCCACTGAAAGGAATTAAAAGGTATAATAAAACAGCAAGAAAAACCCCCAATGGGGCATCACGTGCCCATACGTAACTAGGGGTCACATGTAACAAGTGATGAGTTCCCGAGCTCTTTAAAAGAATTGAATTAAATTCTGATTAAATGGTCAATCAGTGGGGTCACGTGCTAACACGTGATAGGCTCTTAAACCTTCTGAACTAATAGATTTAAATTCTAATTAAGGGAAATCAAAAAACCCTAATATTTCCCTAGATCTTTCCAAACAAAAAGATTGCGCTCTGTAAAGTGGAGCACCATTGGATTAAAAATCCAATGGTGATTAAAAATCACCAATTTATAGAAAGATTCAATACAAGGAAAGATTTTCCTAAAATCTACCAGGAACAACAAATAAAATATCTTTTGGATTAAAAATCCAATGGTGAATAAAATTCACCGAGTGATCTAATAGATCATGTTGGTTATAAAATCAATAAAATCTTTCAATGAAAGATTGACAAAACAATCTGACTCTTTTCTTTCTCCTACAAATAAGAGCCAAGAAGAGAAAAAAGGAGGAGAAATACAACAACAGAGAGAGAATACAAAAGAAAAGAGAATTTAATTCTCTAGAGAGAAAAGAAGGTTTCTTTAGAAAAGAAAGAAATCCTAGGTAAGAGATCATACTATAAGCTCCCACAAAATAAAAAGAGAATTTAATTCTCAATCTAAGAGTTTAACACTTCTGAATAAGAACTTAGTTCTTCCTTTGGTTGAAGATCTGCAGAAGCAGATCCCTCCATAAGTTGAGAATTTAATTCTCATTATGGACATTCTGCCATGCAGATCTAAAAGCTAGGGGAGAATCTAAGTTCAGAGAATTATATTCTCCCACAAAGCACATAGGAATTTAATTTCTCCAACAAAAATAGGGTTTAACCCTTAATATAAGAACTTAGTTCTTCCTATGGTTGAAGATCTGCAGAAGCAGATCTCCCCATAAGTTGAGAATTTAATTCTCATCGGGGAGATTCTGCCATGCAGATCCAAAACTTAGAGAGAGAATTGGGTTTAAAGAATTTAATTCTTCCAAATATATAGGAATTTAATTCCTCTAAATAAAATCAGGGTTTAACCCTATAAAATAATTTAATTCTTAAACAAGGGACTTTTCATGCACGTAAAAAGATCAAGTACCCAACCTGATTACGTGGCAACACGTGACCTTTCCCTCAATGGTAAAAAAAGAATGAATGAGATCGGGCCACGTGCTCCCACGTGACTCTTGAACAAACTTCTCAAAATAAAGGCAGAACAAACTTTGAGCGCCCTCACGTGTCCCCACGTGACCCCTGACAAACACCTCTTTAAAAAAGAAAAGATGGAAAGAACTGAAAGATTAAAATCCAATATTTGGGCGCCCTCACGTGTCCCCACGTGACCCCTAGCAAATCCTTTTAATATCCAGTGCATGGGTACCCATCACGTGCCCACACGTGATGGCCATGAAGGCTAAGTGTTTAACACTTACTTGCATATTCTAAGAACAAAATAAAGGAAGTTTGGGCCCAACACTCAAACGCTTCACGCGACCCCACGTGAGCTCTTCTTTTTTTAGTGTTTAACACTATTTTGTGCGCTGCATCCTTAGTTTTTAACACTATTTTAAGCGCATCACGTGGGAGCACGTGATAGACGAGTCTACTTTAGTGTTTAACACTATATTCGAGCCAATCTTAGCCCTAATTAACTAAGTCTTCCAGAGGCAGGACCCTCCGTTTTGACTGAACCTCAAATATACTCTTGTCTTCAAAAATTGGTCATCTCATATGACATTCAAAGCAAAACCCAGAGCCTTTCAATCAACTTTGGTTCAAGGGTACATCTCTTCACACCTCTGATACATGTCGTTGTAATTCTTTAACATCTTCAGAGAGGTGGTGGGTCCCAATGACCAATAACTATCTGGTGCACGTCTAAACCCATATTTGCATCTGAACTTGGACCGTAATGTCCTTAAACTAACTATGGACCGCAATGTCCCTAAACTAAACCACACAGCCCAAGTGCTCTTTTGTTGGATCTAAATGATCCTGTTAAGTAGATCTTAGTCTAAAATTAGACTAGCGTATTCTTAACAAATATTTAAGTTGATCTTATTCTTAAATAAGATTAACGGTCCTTAAATCAATCCAATTACAGATCCCCAATCAACATTGGTTCAAGGGTACATCTCTTCGCACCTCGATACATGTCGTTGTAATTCTTCAACGTCTTCAGAGAGGTGACGGGTTCCGATAACCAGCAAATCTTACAGACTATGATGTCTCTAAATTGGACTGTGGGGTCCTTAAGCCCATGGACTATGATGTCCTTAACCTTAGATTGTGGGATCCTTAAGCCCATGGACCTTGGATTGTGGGGTCCTTAAACCCATGGACTATGATGTCCTTAACCTTGGACTATAGGGTCCTTAAACCCATGGACTATGATATCCTTAACCTTGAACTGTGGGGTCCTTAAGCCCATGGACCGAGATGTCCTTAAACTAACAACGGACCGAAACGTCCTTAAACTAACGATAGACCGCAACGTTCTTAAACTAAAACAATAGAGCCCAAATGCTCTTTTGTTGGATCTAAATGATCCCGTTAAGTTGATCTTAGTCTAAAATTAGACTAACATGTCTTTAATAAATATTAAGTTGATCTTAGTTTAAAAATTAGACTAACGTATCCTTAACAAACGTTTAAGTTGATCTTAGTCTTAAATAAGACTAACGTATCCTTAAACCCAACCCAAACCCAAATCTAAGAAAATACGGATTTGGACTAATCCACGCCCTAAGGGCGACAACATAAATTAGTCTTCGTATACAATCCACGGGCAACCAAAAACAAAACAAACACACACGACACGAAGTGATCATCTGGAGAAGGAGAAAGTGGTTACCGCGATGCGGTAGCGTAATTAACTGCAGGGGCTTGCGCCCGCAGGGAAGAGCGTCCTAACAATAAAAACCCCCCTCAATGAGGAGGAATCTGACGAAGTCTGCTACATCGGTTGCATCCGTTTAAACCTTCGATACATGGTGTCATAAATCAACTTGGTATCTTTAGAGAGGTGGACAGATAGCACCAATTAGCATCTGCCTTCGAATTTCAGGCCTGACGTCCCAACGTCCCGATCCCTGTTTTCGGCGGAGAACAACAGGTAACACCAAGGACGCTACATTTGAGCACAATCCAGCTGGGGAGCACGTGCTAGACTTCGCGAACAATACAGGCTTTTAGATTTCCTCAGCTTAATGTAATGGCTTTTATTTCAACTTTCTGTTATCGCACTTTGAACTATTTGAAGTTGTAATAACTATTTGAATTTGCTTTGTAATAATCATGGATTGTTGGTGTGTTTTAAATTCTTGCATTTATGTCACACCTTGCTTCCCAGAAGATGGTGACAGCACGTGACAAAGACCACAATATATTTGTCACGCCCCGCTTAACGTATTTACTCAGAAGTAAACAAGTTAAGCGTAAATAAGCAATATAAATGAAATAACACAAGAATAATAAGAGATATAATGAAACAACAACTTTTTATTTATATTCATTCTTTACATACAACTGAAAAGTAAAATACAATGATAGAAAGTGATACCTAAACAATGGCATATGAACTGAAAGAAAAGTAAGTACAAGTAAGAACTAGAACTCTGTCTTCTCTGTAAAATGCTCCAAATCGTCCTGGCTGGGCTCGATCTCCTGAGAGTCGGGTCCTCCTGATAACATTCCAGAGATAGAAGAGAAAGGATTGTCATCAGCGAACTAGCGCTCGGTAAGTCCCAAAAGATAGAATGAACTAGACAAGTAAGGAGTATAGAACTAGTAAATTATCTGTTTGTTATGCTAACGTAATTGTTTGTAGCTTGGTACAGAATATATCATTGTTTATGAGAGGAGTCCAACTATCCCGTGGACTATGGGAAACGAAAAGTATAAGGCCCGGTCAATACCCACGGGACAATGGCATGGATGTACGGTAGGTGTCTTTTAGTGTCCTTCATCGTGCCACTTATAATACATTCCGTACCAGTCTACCCTATTAAAACCCCTTAATATATATATATTGATTGTATTGATTTTTAGTTATCGGACTTGCCGAGACCATGGTATAAGTTGTTCATGTAAACGGATCCGGATGTAAACGGATAGTCATGTAGTTAAGTTCAAGATATAGTCATGGTTCGGTCAAGTCAAGTCATGTTGCATATTTGTATTGTTCGGTATACATGTTCAGGTTCAAATATATATTGGATTCATATTGGATTGGAGTTATGATTCATGTTTGGATTGTATTCAGATTAGACTGGGACTCAGATTGAGTCAGACCCTTTAAACAGAATTGGATCCTGAATTAGGTTTAGGAGTTTTCGGTAACTGCTACACATGGACGGCTGGATTTGTGTCTTTTTCCAAGACAATTACCATTGATAACCCTTTTTTTAGTTTTCTACCTTAAATAAGCAAGCACCCACTTTCTCCAGCTCCCTGAGGCTCAAGAGAATTGGTTCCACTTAAACCTATATTTACTAGGGTCCTTAATGTAATTTAATATAACTTGAGGGGGTTTTATGAAAAATATTTTTAGTATACTTTCAAAATAAACCTCAAGTATTTATTTGTCGTATTTAGGGTTTTAATGGATGTAACTTTTAAAGAGTGAGGTATTCTAGTGAATAAATACCTAGCTTAAATAGTTC
The DNA here is from genome assembly GCA_030015575.1 of Agapanthus africanus. Lineage (NCBI taxonomy): Eukaryota > Viridiplantae > Streptophyta > Magnoliopsida > Asparagales > Amaryllidaceae > Agapanthus > Agapanthus africanus. Next base: position 944,331,215 of record CM057338.1, on the reverse strand, counting down.
AAGGTATTTTAGTGTAAAGTTAGACTTGTATTGATTCTTGATGGTGTTTTCATGAAACTTGTAATTCTTTATATTCTAGAAAACATGGAATTTTTATTATATATTAAAAATAGATGGTTTGATAATATTTATATAATTATTAAAAATTAATTTTTATTATTAAATAGAAATTCTCGTTTTTCTTAAAAATTGTATTAAAATTCTATCGAGATCGTATGCTCCGTGAGGAGGTCTGCATCTCGCTCTACTAATCCCGAGGATGTGCGATAATCCGCACCATCTAGATCGGGTTCCCCAAAATGGGTTGAAGAGATATAATCGCAAGGAATGAATTAACACAATTTAAAGAAATCTGGGTTTTTAATTGTCACACCCCGCTTCCCGGTGTACGGGCAGAGGGCGTGACTGGCCTACTACGTATTTATTCATAAGTAAATACGCTAAGCGTAACTAAGTAATATAAAAGAAATATACATAAGAGACAAATGTAATGAACTGCAACTTTATTTATTAACATTCTTTTACAGTACATGGAAAAGTAAATACATAGAATGAAAAACAATGCCTAAACAGTGACATAACAGAAATGAAAAATACTGAAATGAAATGTATAAGTATCTAGAGCTCAGGGTCGAAGGCTAGCTGGTCCAAGTCCTCGCTGGTGGGCTCGACCTCCTGAAGATCTAGAATCAGCTGATAACATTCCAAAGTAGAAAGAAAGGGAATGTCGTCAGCGAACAAATCGCTCGGTAAGTCCCAAAGATAAAGAAGAAGTAGAATAGATAGAGAGAGAGAGTGCGGTTTTTAAAGTTGTATTATATTGTTAACGCTGTTGATTGTAGCTTGGTATAGAAAGATGCCAGTGTATACGAGAGGAGTCTCAGTAGACCAGAGATTAAGGTGGACGGAAAGTACAAGGAACTGTTTATGCCACGGTACAATAGCAATAGAATACAGGTTAGGTGTCTTAATGGTTGCAGTCTCGTGCCACTTCTAATACCTTCCGTACCAATCTACCCCTTAAACCCCGTGATATCTTGATTGTATTATTTGTATTGTATTGTAAATTGTATTGTCCTGTATTATAGATTGTATAGATGGATGACTTGCCGAAACCATGACATCAGTAAACGGATATAACTGGAGAATCATGTAGATGGAGGAATATCCATGGTTCGGTTCAGTCAATATAGATTGAATAAATTGAACAGATTGAATATATGGATTCATATTGAATTGTTATATATACTTGAATCTCATTCAAGTCAGATTGATTATATTGAGACTCAATCTGAGTCAGAACAATTTGAAAAGAATTTGGAGTCCTGAATTAGGTTTTGGTGTTATCGGTAACCGCTGCACAAGGACGTCAGGATTTGTGTCTTTTTCAAAGACGATTACCGTGTTGATAACACCGTTTGTTAAGTTGTTTACCTTAAATAGGCAAGCACCCGTATCTTCAGCTCCCTGAGGTTCAAGAGACTGGTCTCGCTTAAACCTATATTTACTAGGGTCCTTATTGTAATTTATAGAACTTGGGGGGTTTTATGTAAAAATAATTTTGTATAATTTTCAAAATACACCTCAAGTATTTAATTATCGTGTTTAGAGTTTTCATAGATGTAGATTTTATATATGTGACATTTCTAGTGAATAAAACCTAATTTCATAATATATGGCATTTAATTGTAAAGTATTGAACTTGTATGGAATTGCATGGTATTTTCATGTAAAGTGATTCTTTTTTATTTAGAAAATTTAGAATATTTATACTATATCAAAAATAGATAATTTGATGATACATATATATATATATATTTATAAAATAATTTAATTTATTATTTTTCTAGAAATCTCATTTCCTTAAGATATTTGTATTTTTAAATCTTTCGAGACCGTATGCTTCTTGCGGAGGTCCGCATCTCGCACTACTAAGCCCGAGAATGTGCGATAATCCACACCATCCCGAACGAGTTCCCCAAAATGGGTTGTAGCGGCGCATTGCAAAGATTTATTTAAAATACATAATTTTGTTGAAAAAGGTTTTTATAAGTTAAAGGTATTTAATTGTAAATCCGTATTCCCGTATTCTATATTCCCAAAAGATGTCGTGCTATGATAGAGATGTGTGTTATGAGGAGGTAGGTCATTACCTCCTGAACTATCTAAAGGTATAGCAAGGAATTAGAATGATTTATGTCAAAACTAAACTATATGGTATTTTTCTGAAAAAGTGTGATAAAAATTACAATATACATTCTTTTGCTATGAAACTTGTTCAATATGTTTTGTTAATGTTTAATGGTCATGATGTGCAAGTCTGGTATTGTTGTATTTAAGAAAATTGAAACCTTTTAAAGAAAACCGAATCGGAAGTCGGATTAACTCCGCTTCCGTCGGGTTTTAGAAATACAAGTTTTCAGAATAGAAAAGAGAAGAGGGAGGATAGACTTACTGGATTTTAGATTAGAGAAGAGGAAGATGGAGTGGTAGAAGGTGCCAGTACGTCGTTTCATCGCCGGGAACTCCTAGGATCGTCATCGGAAATTTGTCGGAGTTTCGCCCTTCGCTAACTCCACTTGTACATAAAAGTTCTAGAGAATTTCCTTGAGAGTTTGGACAGAGTTTGTGAGTGAAGGGGGTGTGAATTGGAGTGGTATTTATAAGAAAAGATTAGGATTAGAGTTAGATGAAAGGTGTATTAAAAATTGTATTAAAAATAGAGTAAATAAATGTTTTTATTGGCTCTGTAAATGTGCGGGTAAAATAAACTATACAGGGGTTATGGGGAGGCCAGAAGACACAGGAGTCAAGAAGGGAAGAATCGGTTTTGGCCGAGTTAACCAAACGCTGCCGGCCGAGTCGCCGGCCCGAGTCGGCCGAGTCGGCCAAGTCGGGCCGGGGTTCGTCGTCACGTGTCCCCCGTCGATTTGTCTACCCCCTGAACTCGTTTATTTTTAGTGTGACCTTTGGGTTTATGGGTTATGCACGTGTAGACTCTTGGGCTTCTAAAAATTTAAAAGAAAACCAATTAAAAAAATAATGTGGTTAATGGGAATTGAACTCTGGTGCTTTGGATCAGCAGTGCAAGGTCTTACCAGTGAGCTACAATCTCCTTCTTGCTGTTAAGAAGTGAATTAAATACTTATAGTACTCACAGGAAATGTAAATACCCCAAGTATAAATTAAATTTAATTCAAATTTATGTATACAAGAATTGGAGTTGTTACATTAATAATTTAAGGTATTTATTTGAAAGTCGTATTTTGCCACAAGATATTGGTTTCAAGCGAATCGTGATATGTCAAGATGTGTGTATGTGAGAGGTAGGTCATTACCTCGTGAGATATTCTAAAAGTATGCTAAGCTAAATACTTGAAAGATATCTTATGTAAAGTTTATGGTATTTAAACGAAAAACGCAAATTAAGGTACATAACAAGATATTTTAAGATGAAAATTGTTCTCAATGTTTGTTTCATGATTACTAAGCAAGATATAGTGATATGGATGAGTGATTCTTAAGAAAAATTGTCATTTTAACGATTTTATAATCGAATGTCGGGATAACTCCACTTCCGACATGTTTTGAAAAGAGAACTTTTTAAGGTGAAAGAATAGAATAAGAAGTGAGACTTACTAGTTAGAAATAGAGAGGGGAGGTATAGGAAGAAGTTGGTAGCTTCGTGAAGTCGCGGGGTAAAAACGAAACTGTCTCGAATTCTCACCGGAAAGTGACCTTGGGCTAACTCCACTTGTACTCTTCTTTGATTTAGAAAATTTTGAGAATTTTTGACAAGAGATTTCAGAATGAAGAGGGCTAGAGTATGATGTTGTATTTATAGGATGGAATTAGGGTATAGGGATTGAAGAGAGAATTAAAATTGCATTAAAATTGGATTTAAAGCTCCATTTTTAATTCTCTGTTAATTTTCAGGGAAAACAAACAGTATAGGAGTAATGGGGGTAGGCCAAGAGGTTAGTGTGCAAAGCACGGGGCCATTCCTGGCGTCGCCGGCCTAAAAAGCATTCTCGCCGGTCCGATGGTGGAGGTGAGTGCTTGGATTGGTGTCACATGTGCCTCTCGCAGTTAATAGCTTTTTGCACATGTTTGATTTTCTGTCTTTTCATTTCTTACGTGTATTGCACATGTAAACTTTTGGGCTTCCAAAAAATTTAAAATAAAAATTCAGAAAAAATATATGTGGCTGATGGGATTCGAACACAGGGGCTACGTTATAGCAGTGCAAGGCTTTACCAATGGGCTACAAATGTTTTCTTGCTGTTCTTAAACAAATTAAATTTATAACTTGTGCTCAGGTTAGCAAACTCCATTATGTATATTAAATTTTAAAAATTTCATACAGTGAAATTAGAGTCGTTACAGTATTTACTATGAGAAGGTCATTTTCCTTAATAAATACATTAAGCGTATGAAAGAAATATAACAATATGCAAGAATTAACGAGAGTAATTAAAATTTAACAACAACTTTATTTACATTCATTTTCAAGTACAGATGTCTGAAATAAAAGATACAATAATTGAAAGATGCCTAAACAATGGCATACTGGAAATAACGCAGAAAGAAAACTAGTAGTCGGGCTGAGTGGTGAGCAGATCGATGTTGGGGGCAAAAATTACACCCCGGTTGACCAAGTCAAAATCAAAGTCAACCCTAAGCCAAGTGGGCCCAAACCCAGATTAAGACCGAGCATGGAAGGGACCGGCCCCATAACAAAAAGAATGAAGCCATAAATTAGTTTAAATGCAATTTTTAGAAATAAATGTATGAAAAATGGGCAAAATGTCAAAATTTTGTAAACCCCATGGCTTATGTGCTAAAATAAATAAGCACATGAGGCATGGGGAGACACAAGTGCCATTTTGAAAAGTCCAAGAAGCTATATGTAAAATGTGTAGCCTATAAAGGCAAACATAATGAGAAAATCAAGGATAGCTTTTCATTCCCTCAAAAAATTCTAGGGTTTGTGCCCCCATCTCCTTTCTCTCAAGTTCTCCATTTTCTTTTCTTTTCCAATTAAATCAAGAGTTTAATTTTTCTTTTTCCAAAAAGAAATATTTTTTCACCATAAAACCATCGAAGGGGAGTTCAGATCTCCTATCAAATCCCTAAAAGGGAGATTTCTAATCCCACCTCCCTTTTTCTCTAAGATCCAGCAAAAAGAGAGGAGGAGGAAGAAGTCTCACTTCCAAAAATCCCACTTTGGGATCCGAGGCTCCAGGAAGAAGAAATGGGTCCCCTTTGATCATCTCCGAAGATTTTTGAGGAGTTCAACTCCAAGATGTTAAGGATATGTATGCCCTAGAGACCATTATTGTACATTGATGTATATTATAGTGGATGCTTAGACATATATATAGAGGAGTTTCCTGCTCGACATGATAGTATGCTATCTGGTTGCTCATTATTCTAACATGTACACTTATATTATTATACTGTCTCTCTGATACATATTGATAAAGCCCTTAGGATGTTGGCTTGACTACCAGGACTATGATGCCGATCATACTACTGGGACTTGTGTAATCTACAAGCACATCCTTTAACAGTTCCTAATCGAGAGAGTGTCGAGACAGGGCATCGATATTCCAGAGTAGACTAGTGTGTATGTTTCTTGATCCTGTATGGCACGATGGTTGATCCCATATCCATTGGTGTTAGGCATCAAAGATTGTACACAGGTGCTCATTAGAGAATGGTTCACTGAACAGGACTTACTGAGAACTCCTAGATGGTACTATACCTATCGTCAGATAGCAATTCTCTGGTGACACTGGTACAGGTTAGTCTGTAGACCCGAGATCGTCATAGAGTCTTGTGTGGTTTCCACTGTGCTTTGATTTCCTCCCTACCATGGCTCAAAGGAATCGTGCAAACAGATGGATTTTGGATACAGTCTCGAGTTACATGGAGGCAATGAGCGATAGGAGGGGTTTCGTCTCTCCCAGTATAGGGAGTTGATGTTGCGCTATGCTTGATTGGCTATAACAAGAAGTCCCTGGCCAGGGCTATTGATGAGATTTATTGGTAAGTGTTATCAGTAGTTTTTCATACCGTTATAGGCCACATATCGGCATGACTTATCAAATTATTGGGGTCTGAGGATTCCATCCCCAGACTCGATATACGACATATCAGATGAAGAGACCGGACTGTACGGTAAGTATTATCTATAGACTTCATGGGAGTTTGGATAAGCTTGCTTGTTGATCTTTTATTCGCTCAATATCTAGGTAGCCGTTACGTCCAGCTAGTACTGCTGATGGATTTTGGGTGACTGATGTGATCATCACCTATTGCTGACGTATTGACGAGTCTTTAGAGTCCCACATAGAAGTTTCCTGGTTCAAGCGAAACGACGTAGGGCACATATGCTGATATGTGCGGGGGCTTGATTAAATACAAGTATGTGATACCGTATTGAAATCTGGTGCTTATTTGTTATCAGTTAGGTTATATGTGATATAACCGGATTATCGAATCGAGTGTTGATTTGATAATGTGATATACGGATAAATTGTATTAGTCGGTTATATGTGATATAACCGGATTATTAAATCAAGTGTTAATTTAATAATTTGATGTATATTTATATTTGATATAATTATACATTAACTAATATTATTTCTCACCAATTATTTTCTTTTATATATATATATATATATATATATATATATATATATATAAGCATGGTTCATTTTCTATTTTGTGAAAATAGAAAATGAGGTGGAAAGTTGAGGAGATATTTGTGGTATGGTAAGGCATGGGATTTTCTATTATCTTATTCATTTATTTTCACTATTGAAGCATGGGTTCAATTTATTATTGGAATAAATTGTATGCATAAATAAGTGAATACAAGAGTGAGTCTTTTTTTCTTCACTTGAGACTTGCTTTCTCATTTTGCCTTAACCATTTTAGCTCTCTCCATCTTCTACATTCTCCAACTCCAAGCTCAATCCCTCACATGAGTTGTGCACCCTTGAGCTTATGAGAACCCTAGTGAGCAAGCAAAACCCCTACTTCACCATCCTACACTTAATTAGCACTTGAGTGTAGTGTGTTTCCTTCACTAAAAAGTTTAGTAAAGAGGTAGCTTGGATTAGCGGAGCTCCGGGTGGATCATCTTCGGCACCAAAATCGCAAAGGAAGCTCGATCCAACTTCAAGTGGAGCCTAGTGGAGTCGCGTGGACTACTACACGGAGCTTGTGAAGAGAAGGACACGGTCTACAAAGGTTGTGGCATCTTTCTCTTAGTGTAAAGTTTTGTTATATCATGTTAAACCCTAATCATCTAGTTTAAGATCTTGGTTAGTGTTGATTAGCACCCCTAATTTTTTGAAATTGGCATGCTTGACGCTAGAAAAACCCAGTGGTGGTGCTAACAAACACTTTCATGGTATCAGAGCCAAAGCTAAAAGATTAGACGATATTTATAGAATTACGAAAACGAAACAACTCCGAAACTGTAAACCCAAGAACCAAGTTTTTGTCGATTTTAAAATGGTCTCTGAAATTTTTTTAAACAAGTGCAGAATGTTACATGTGATGTAACTAGAACACCAGAGAAATTTGAGACCAAAACACCAAAAATCAACCGGCGAGAATGCTCTAAATACGGGCCTCTACGGCCTCCCATGCTCAATTTGGTCTCGTATTTGTTTGGTGTTCCGTTGGCTAGGTTTTGGTTTTTCAGGTTATATTTGATTAGCCCAAAATTGCATGCGATGTTAATTTGGTTAAGGGGCTAATACGAAGTGTTTCGTAGTCGTAATTTTTACATCGTTTTGGGTTTAAGTTTGATATGTGATACAGTAGTTGGAATCCACATTAAATTAGTTTTGTGAAAACTAGTTTGTTTGTAAATCTAGCATGTTAGTCTCTATTGATCGATTGCCACGAAGTTTCGATACAGATCGAAACTCCGTCGCAATCGCGTATCATACGCGAATACTCACCAGATAACTTTACTAGGTAGCCACGCCCCCATAGCCCCGACCAAGTGACTTTAGAAGAACCCCGTTGCCAAAAACATCCACTCGGGTGCTCATGGCCATGGTGTTCCGCCTAAATGCACTTGGTCGACGGCATCGGGGGTGCGGCCATCTACTAAAGCTCCCGACAAGTATTCGATCGGGTAGTCGGGAATCTTGTTGAATTACCCGACTAAATTATTGAAAAGTATTTTCGATATGAGACTAAAATGCAAGGTTTATAGGGTTAGGCATGAAATTCGGAATATGAGATATTCTGGGTTTATGATGTTTAAGGAAATGCGGATTCTAATTATTGTAGTTTTTCATTTCTTTTCTGCGACCGTAAGTGTAATATGTAGGGTATCCCAAATCTCATTGCTATATGTCAACGATATTCGAGATACGCATATTTACTTATGTTGATGACATGTGATGTTATGTGTTGCTTTGATATGTTATATTGGATCGTCGTGATTGAATAGCCGGGGGTTTTTGCGTGAGATGAAAGTTTATCAATTTTCATTCATGTAAAATTTGTATGTAATATTTTTTTATTGGGACACTTCCGGGTTGAGGATGATGTCACCATTGATGTATATTATTTACTTTTCCGCATTAGGATAGACCCAAGGCAGGGAGCACAAGTAACCGGGTTCTAGAGTCCAGTGGAAGACCATCTCGAGGAGTTGAGACCGGGTCTCCTAACTCTAGAATTGGCAGGGTTGCTTGCCGCTCTCGTAGGGGTCTAAGGATGTGGGTTTGGCTATTCATCATGACCGTGGAATCCGTGTTTTTCATTATTGGCTTAATTTAAAACACGGATCTCCTAATATATCCAATATTTCATATGTTGACTTCTGCTGCTTAGTTCTGTGATGTGATCATTTAACTGCGTGAGATGAATGCTATATATATATATGATATATATAATAAATATTGCTTATGTTTTGCACCCACGCTAGTCCATCCCCTGCTCTGCCGTTAGTTAAGTAACCTAACGGTGTATGACGGGGCCTCATGGCGAATGCGGATGACATAAGCGTACGTTCTATTTTCGTTTCTTTTACTGTGATGTTTAGAGAAACATAAATGATGGGACTTCATTAATGAGATTAATGAAAAGAAAAGAAATCTAAAGATGTTGTAGAACCAAAAGTTTTTTAAAAGGTATTGCATAGTGGTATTCCTTGATGAATATACATCACTTCATTCGATGAGGAAAGAGCCGAGATCCCTTCACCGGGAGTTACCTCTTTAGCAAAACTAGCAAATGCTACAACCCACTCGGTTTTGTTTTTATAGCTTCTCTAGTTCTTGCTTTGCATAGTGGTATTCCTTGATGAATATCCAGCACCTCATTTGATGAGGAAAGAGCCGAGATCCCTTCACCGGGAGTGACCTCTTTAGCGAAACTAGTAAAAGCTACAAAAAAACACTTCTTTTCAAATCACTAGATTCTACAACGATATCAAGTTCATTACGTTAAAGGTTTTCTTGAAAACCAGTCGTAGCCTTCCGTCCTTTTAGATAAGTGTTATTTAGTATTCGTGCTGCGTTTTTTGACCTTGTCATGACGTAGTGTGCGGTAGCTGATTAGTGCTTATCTGCCGCATGTGATGCAATTGGATTAGGCTAGTTGTACGGCTTTGTTGACCTCGTTAAGGGTCGTACGTGTGGGTTTAATTCAATCAAGAAATGACGAGTTGAACTTGGCTAGCGCTTATGATTTGTTGACCTTGTTAAGGTCATAAGTGGCTAGGGGTAAAAACAGATATTGCTAATTTTAAGTGTTGAAATTTACAATGAGATTGCATATCTTCTATGAAATAGTTGGATCTCGATACCCACTGCGAGTAAGAGTTACTCCTGAGAGAGTTTTGCACTTTACAATTAGCCGATCAAATAGGTGTCTAAGAAAGGTGTTAACGGGGTTATGCCCCTGCAGAAACGAGGTTATTTAATTAGTTCCATGTGAAAGCATGGGGAGACTCCCTCGGAGTACCAATACCTGCCTGGCCGAACGATTGGTGAACTTGTAGGGTGTAATTAATCCCGGCTAATCTTACCTTTTAGGGTTTGAAGGAAGATTTAATAAAAATAGTGGGAGCCATCCTGATTAGATAAGATAATAACCAATCTAATCTTGCAAGAGCGCACGCTATAATGTTTCCTTCTCTCTCTCTCTAGGTAGCGACCAATGACACGCCTTAATCAAGATAATACTATGGATGTATTGACAGAACCCGCTTATTATACTGAGCTAGGAAACGTTGGTTCCGCTCTATCTTATGATTGTCATAAGTCTGAGCAAGGAGTAGTAGAATATCAGAATTCCCATGCCACCCGAACAAAGAAAGAGCATGATGATGCATCTTCTTCGGGTGTGTTCGTTACCGAGAACCGTTTCTCAATATGCTCTACGTCTTGGGTATTGGATACCGGATCAGAATCCCACGTATGTAATTTGTTATATGGGCTAAAGAGAGGTAGAGAACTAGGGAAGGGTGATAAGTCTCTGACGGTAGGGAATGGTGCAATTGTTGCAGCCAAAGCAATTGACGAATATCACCTTGTATTACCAAGTGGTAATACAATGATTCGGAACGACTGTTATTACGTATCGAAGATGATGTGCAATATTATATCAGTCTTTTTATTACATAAAAAGGATATAATTTTGTACTGGAGGATAATGTTATGAGTATTTTCCTAAATCAAATGTTGATTGGGTTTGGTACGTTGTGTAACGGTATATACGTTCTAAATCAAATTACAGTTCTAAATATACAGAACACACACAAGAGGAAAAGTTCAGAAATGAACGAAGCCTTCTTGTGGCATTGCAGACTAGATCATATCAATGCGATACGACTAGCTAAGTTGTAGAAAGATGGATTATTGAATTAGTTCGAATTTACATCTTATAAAACTTGCCAGTCATGTTTCAAAGGCAAGATGGCCAAGACTCCATTTACTGGACACGGAGAAAGAGCTACTGAACTCTTGAGGCTGATACATAGAGATGTATGTGGTCCTATGTCTACACATGCCAGAAATGGTTCCTCGTACTTTATTACATTCACTGATGATCTTTCAAGATTCAGACATGTGTTCCTGTCGAAACACAAGTCTGAGGCTTATGAGAAATTCAAGGAATATAAGTGCGAAGTCGAGAACCAAACGGGTAAAAGTATTAAAATCCTTCGATTTGATCGGGAAGGAGAATACTTGAGCACGGAATTCCGTGACTATTTAAAAGAGAATGGGATTCTCTCTTAGCTTACTCCTCCGTATACACCACAGCACAACGGTGTATCGGAGCGGAGGAATCGCACCCTATTAGATATGGTGCGCTCTATAATGAGTACTGCTGAGTTACCTATTTCTTTTTAGGGTTATACACTTGAGACAGCCGCATACCTATTGATCAAGTTCCATCAAAATCTGTGCCTAAAACACCATATGAGATATGGAGTGGAAAGAGACCGTATCTTAAAAGGCAAAATCCGAAGAAGCTTGAGGCAAGGTCAGTTCTATGTAAGTTTGTAGGATATCCAAAGAATTCACATGGATATATCTTTTACCACACTGAGGAACAAAAGGTGTTTGTTCCTCGATATGCCACCTTTTTAGAAAAGGAATTTCTTGTAAAAAAAATAGTGGTAATAAGGTAGAACTGGAAGAAGTTCCAGCAGCGCAAACAACAACTGACAATTTGATAGAACCGGAGGATCCAATAGTATCCAACGAACCCCAGCCACTCCGCAGATCTAGTAGGGTTCCTTATCCACCTGAGAGATACTACGTATTTCTCGTAAACGGTTGGAGCGAGGATTGCATCATGGAAGATGATGACCCAACTAGTTTCGAGCAGGCCATCAAAAGTGGGGACCCTGTGAAATGGCTGGATACTATGTGATCCGAGATGGAATCCATGTACATCAACAAAGTATGGACTTTGGAAGTTGCTCCTGAAGGGGTAAAACCCAATAGGAGCAAGTGGATCTTTAAGAAGAAAATTGGTGTAGATGGAAAAGTTGAGACTTTTAAACGTAGACTTGTAGCAAAAGGTTTTCGTCAATGACCTGGTGTCGATTATGATGAGACATTTTATCTTGTTACCATGCTTAAGTCCATCAGGATCCTACTTGCCATTGATTCATACCATGACTACGAAATCTGGCAGATGGACGTCAAGACCGCTTTTGTAAATGGTGATTTAGAAGAGAGCGTGTACATAACATAGCCAGAGGCCTTCATAGATAGTGGGAGCAACGGAAGAGTGTGCAGGCTGCTTAAATCAATTTACGGATTAAAACAGGCATCGCGGTGTTGGAACATCTGTTTCAATGAAGCTATCAAAGAGTTTGACTTCATCAAAAATGTAGATGAACCTTGTATATACAAGAAGGTTGTAGAGAGTAAGGTTGTCTTCTTCGTATTGTACATGGATGACATACTCTTGATAGGAAATGATGTTCCTATGCTACACGCAGTCAAGCTCTTCTTATCACACAAGTTCTCCATGAAAGATCTAGGTGATGCCTCCTACATCCTGAGGATAAAGATCTATAGAGATAGATCTAAGTGGATGTTGGGATTGTCCCAATCCAGATACATAGACACCATACTAAAGAGGTTTAGTATGGAAGATTCTAAGCGTGGTAATTTACCCGCTTGCTTAGGAGTCACTCTCTCCAAAGAGATGTCTTCCAAGACTGATTTGGAGAGGGCTCGCATGTAAGGGATACCCTATGCTTCGGCAGTCGGATCAATCATGTATGCGATATTATGTACCAGACCGGATGTAGGTTACTCACTAGGTGTAGTGAGTAGGTATCAATCAGATCCTGGGGAGAAATACTGGACAGCTGTGAAGAACATTCTTAAGTATTTGAGAAGGACTAAAGAAATGTTCTTGGTGTATGGTAACGGTAAACTCTAGGTGGAGTCCTTTACCAATTCGAGCTTCTAGAGTGCTAAGGACGATAGTAAGTCGGTCTCGGGTTTTGTCTTCACCCTCAATGGAGGGGCGATATGTTGGAAGAGTTCCAAGCAAGATACCATGGCAGACTCGACGATGGAGGCTGAATATATCGCTGCCAACGATGCTGCCAAAAAGGCTATCTGGATGAAAAAGTTCATAGCTGAACGCGGTGTGGTTCCTTCTATTGAGCATCCAATACCTTTCTATTGTGATAACATTGGAGCTGTGGGTTTAGCTAAGAAACCCTGGTCCCATCAGCGATCCAGACATATTCTTAGGCGGTATCACCTGATCCAGGAGATAGTTGACCGCCGGGAGATCGATGTCAGGAAAGTTGACACAGAGGATAACACAGCGGATCCACTCACAAAGGCCCTCCCCCAGACGCGGTCGAGAGACTATTTGGGACGTTGGGTACGAGATACTACAATAACTGGCCTTAGTGCAAGTGGGAGATTGTTAGGGATATGTATACCCTACAGGCCATTATTGTACATTGATGTATATTATAGTGGATGCTTGGACATATATATAGAGGAATTTCTTGCTTGAATGATAGTATGCTATCTGGTTGCTCTTTATCTTAATATGTTGTCACGCCCCGCTTCCCGGTATACGGATAAGGAGACGTGATTGGCCCGCGACGTATTTACTCAGAAGTAAACACGCTAAGTGTAAATAAGCAAAATAATATAAACGTGCACAAGAAAGACATGAGATGTAGAAGAACAGCAACTTTTTATTTATTAAACATTTTTTAAAATGCAACTGAAAAGTAAATACAATATGGAAAACAATGCCTAAACAATGGCATGAACTGAAAGTAATGTATATACAAGTGAACTAAAGCTCGGGGTCCTCGATGAACTGCTTCAAGTCTTCTGAGCTGGGTTCGATCTCCAGAGAGTCGGGTCCTCCTGAAAACATTCCAAAGAAAGAATAGAAAAGGAATGTCGTCAGCGAACAATCGCTCGGTAAGTCCCAAAGAGAGATAGAAATAGAATAGACAGATAGAGAGTATAATTGATATAATGTATTTTTGTTATCTTATCGCTGTTATTTGTAGTTTGGTACATAATATGCCCGTGTATACGAGAGGAGTCCAACTATTCCGTGGACTAAGGTATACGGAGCACACGGAACCGTTAAGCTACGGAACAACAGCAACGGATATTCAGGTTAGATGTATTAAAGTGACCATCATCGTGCCACTTTTAACACATTCCGTACCAATCTACCCCTTTTAAACCCCGTAATGTTTATTGTATTGTTATGTAGTGATTTGTAGATATAAGACTTGCTGAAACTATGATATCAATTGTTCATTTAAACGGATAAGGATATAAACGGATAGTTATATAGACAAATCAATGTATATCCATGGTTCGGTCAAATCAAGTCATGTTGATATAGATGGATTCATATTGAAATGGAATTATATCAAGTATTGATTGTATTCATAATTGAAGTCCTCAAATAGTTTTGGAGTTATCGGTAACTGCTGCACATGGACGGCAGGATCTGTGTCTTTTTCCAAGACAATTACCGTATTGATAACCCCGTTTTAGTTGTCTACCTTAAATAGGCAAGCACCCACTTTCTCTGGCTCCCTGAGACTCAAAAGAATTGGTACCGCTTAAATATATATTTACTAGGGTCCTTACTGTAAATTAATATAACTTGAGGGGGTTTTATGAAAAATAGTGTTGATATATTTTCAAAATTAACTTCAAGTATTTATTTATCGTCTTTAAGGTTTTCATAGATGTAATTTTTATAAGATGAGATATTCTAGGGGATATAAACCTAAATTGAATAGTATATTGTATTTTCATGTAAATTGAATTTGTAATGGTAGATTCATGAAATTTGGGATTCCTCTGTTTAGAAAACATGGATATTTTTATGTATACTTAAAATAGATAAGTTGATAATATTATATATAATTGTTTCCCCCAATCAGAGCAAAGCTCTGTTTTGAAATTCAAAATTCAAAAATTGAAGCAACGCTTCAGATCCAGCGCTAGGCGCGCTGCGCGCCACGTGTCAAACACGGATGCGCTAGTGTCAGGTGCGCTGCGCCTTAGGCAGTGCGCCATGTGTGCGCTAGCGCTAGGCGCGCTGCGCGCCATGTGTCAAACACAGATGCCCTAGCGCAGGCTGCGCTGTGCTCTGAGCAGCGCACCACGTGTCAAACATAGGTGCACTAGCATAAAGTGCGCTGCGCTCTGAGCAGTGCACCACGTGCAAAATACGGGTGCGCTAGCGCTGGAATTAAAAATTCCCTACCCTTAGATCAAAAGATCTAATAATAATGATAAATCATTAATTAATCAGAATTAAAATTCTGTTATAGAAAGATTTTTCAATCTTGTTAAAAACAAGAAAATTGCCTTCTGTAAAACAGAACCCTTAGGATCAAAGATCCAATAGTGAGGAAACAACCCCAAATCAATCAGAGAAAGATCTCTTTAACTGATTTAACAAATCAACTTGCTCTATATAAAGGCCCCAAGACTTCAAGTCTGGTATAGAGAAACCCCCCTATAAACTTTGAGAAATTCAAAAAAAGAAGAGCAAGCTCTCAGCAAAAGAAGATTATTTATTCAAGGTAAAGATCATGAACGATGAACACAGAGATGAAATCATCTCATAAAAAGAAGAATTATCTTCTTAAAAGATCATAGATCAATAAAGGCCAAGGTCTTTCATAAAAGAGATCAAAAGATCTTATCATAAAAACAAAGAAGTACTTACTTTATTCACAGATCATTGATCTATAAAGGCAAAGCCTTTCAAAAATAAGAACTGTTGTTCTTGAATCTTGAGACAAAGTCTCTTTTAAAAGAACATAAATTTGTTCATAGATCATAAAAATTGATCAAATGTGCTTTGCGGTATTGAAATGTGCCCTGCACTCTTGAACTGTGCTTCTGAGCTCTTTGGACCGGCGCTCTGCGCCAAAATACGCCACGTGTCAATCACGTATGCAACTTGCGCTTTGCGCTTCTGAAATAGCGCACTGCGCTCATGGGCTGGCGCTCTGCGCCAAGCACGCCACGTGTCACTCACGTGTGCGCCACTAAATTAATAGCGCAACGCGCTCATGGACTAGCACTTAGCGCTCATAAACTGGCGTAATGCGCCCACCATCTGGCGCTTAGCGCCAAGCGCGACACGTGTCCTTCTTGTGTGCGCTACTTGACAGAAGCGCACAGCGCTCTTTAACTGGCACAAAGCGCCTGGTGCGCTACGTGTTGCGCTGGCAGAACATAAATTGTTCTGTTGAATGCTCTGCATTCAATACAAGACAAAAAAGTGTCAAGATCTAATACTCAGCATTATTAAAAGGGCCAAGCCTAAATAAAGGCTCAATAACCAGAACAATAAATGTTAAACATTTATAGGACTTAGCCCAATATTGGCCATAAGTCCTCAACTTATATTTAATTGAGCCCATCTGCTCACGAATATTTAACAGATCTTAGTCTCAAACTGGACTACAGATCTTCCGACCAATTCATACCGGTTCAAGGGTACATCTCTTTACTCCTCTGATATTTATCGTTGTAATCCTTCAACGTCTTCAGAGAGGTGACAGGTCCCGACAACCACACATAACCTGGACTGTGGGGTCCTTAAACTCATGGACTACGATGTCCTTAACCTGGACTGTGGGGTCCTTAAGCCCATGGACTATGATGTCCTTAACCTGGACTGTGAGGTCCTTAAGCTCATGGACTACGATGTCCTTAACCTGGACTGTGAGGTCCTTAAACTCATAGACTATGATGTCCTTAATCTGGACCGAGATGTCCTCAAACTAACACTGGACCGAGATGTCCTTAAACTAACATTGGACCGTAATGTCCTTAAACTAATCGACCGCAATGTCCATAAACTAAACAATAGAGTCCAAATGCTCTTTTGTTGGATCTAAACAATCCCGTTAAGTTGATCTTAGTCTAAAATTAGACTAACGTATCCTTAACAAACGTTTAAGTTGATCTTAGTCTCAAATGAGGCTAACGTATCTTTAAACCCAAACCCCAAACCCAAATCTAAGAAAATACGGATTTGGACTAATCCACGCCCTACGGGCGACAACATAAATTAGTCTCCGTATACAATCCACGGGCAACCACAAACAAAACAAACACCCACGACACGAAGTGACCATCTGGAGAAGGCGAAAGTGGTTACCGCGATGCGGTAGCGTAATTAACTGCAGGGGCTTACGCCTGCAGGGAAGAGTATCCCCACAATCAAAAACCCCTCGAATGAGGAGGAATCTGACGAAGTCTGCTACATCGGCTGCATCCGTTTAAACCTTCGATAGATGGTGCCATAAATCAACTTGGCAACTTCGGAGAGGTGGACAGATAGCACCAATTAGCATTTGCCCTCGGATTTCAGGCCTGACGTCCCAACGTCCTGGTCGCGTCTTTCAGCGGGGAACAGATTCTGGCACGCTCGGTGGGACCTTTTCATCTTTCCACTCCACAGTTCGTGTGTCGTGTTCGCGAACGAATCGTGGTTTGATATGGTTGCCCTTGGGTTCGAGGTACTAAGATTTGGTTTCTTGCTTGGCGAAGAAAACAAAACATCAATGGCGTCTACTTGTGCGAAGTGTTCCAGCTGCAACTGCAAGTCGCGTTCCGCCTCATCTGGAGGCATAGCTTACGGGCCTCAAGCGGCCTCTCTGTTCACGATGCCGGTAGACCAAGTAACTCAGGCCACCACCGGGCTATTCTTTAGGACTATGATCCTACCCATGAGCTTCAATGCCCCGATGTTGCCGCAAGAAGCCCCAAAGAAGTCGGTCTTCGATCGACTTACCACTACTTCGACCCTTCTCAACGGGTCGTCCAGCTCCGGCGCCTCAGTCTTCGCCAGATTAGGCAAAAGTTCATGTGGGCCCATGATGAAGCCTGCAATTCCAGAAAAGGTTATTCCGAAGAGGATAGCCATCCCTGCTTCCGAAGTCGTCAATGCGGCTTCTCCTGCCAAAAGGTCGGTCTTCACAAGACTGACTGCTCCGGCTCCCGCTCCAGTCGAATTCCTCAAAGCTACTTCCCCCGCCCAGAGGTCTGTCTTTGACAGGTTAGACACTGCTGCTCGACGGACGTCGGTCTTCAAGAGGCTGGTACCAGCAGCGCCTCACCAGAACAGGGGGCATGACGAAATCACCCCTCAAGCTGAAACAATCCCCGCGGCTCGACACGCTCGACGTCGCCACTGGCGCCGGGTAAGGAAAGCCGGGGGCAACTCCCCCTTTAGGCTAACTCCACCAGCCCCAACGGTGGAAGTCAATGCTGCTGTTCCAACCGGGAACAGCTTTGAATTGCTGAACAAGGTGCGCAGGAACTCTCCTACCGCCGTACTGAAAAGATCTCCTCCACCCATGGAGAATGCACCGAAGGCGAAGCCGGAACAACCCTCTCAACGGCTATCCTCCAAAATCTAAAAAGTCTGGCGATAGGTCCAGGAGTCGGTGATTGATCAAGATTACCCTCGCCGAAAGAAAAAGGTGAAGGTTCAACAGGAAGAGAACCGTCCTGTCAAGCTACAAAGGACGACAACTACCTGGGTGCCCGCTGCAACGGCGCCCTCAACGTCAACTGCTCAAAAGAGAAGGAGGCCAGAGAAAGACCCTGTGACTACGGTAGACCACAAAGATGCTGAGCCCAAACGCCCCAAGTCTGGGCGCATAATGGTGCATACTGTTTACATGGCTTCCGGAAAAGAGGAAAGCCGCGCTTCGACGGGTCACCGACCGCTCACCCGATCCGTGACAAAAGCCCAGGAGCAGCAACAGAAGCTTCAGGAAATGTTAACGCAAATGGCCGCACTCACTGGGCCAAAAGAAAGCCCGGAGGCGTCATCAGAGCAGCGTCATGAACAAGAAATCGATGCTGACTTCCTCTGCAGAATCCTCGAAAAGAAGGACAGAGATGTAGCAGAACAAGAGGCTAATATAAAACGAATGACGCTTCTCTTCCAAGACATGGTCGAGATGATGTTAAAGCCAGAACCTCCAGCTGAAGACCCTCCAATCATCATTGAAGACGACAAAGGGGAAACATCAAACCCTCCTCCGGCTCTTTCAGCAGCCAAAGAGGAAACCATTTCCAAGGTCGCTCTGGATGACTATATTGCTCAGCAAATACGAGCTCACCAGGCAAATGAAGCGGCCGACCAAGTCGTTAAAACTGGGCGACCATATCCAGGCTGGTATGATCAAATAAAGTATCCGCCGGGATATACGATCCCTAAATTTCATGTATACAAAGGGACGGGCAATCCCCACCAGCATGTCATCCACTTCAGGGCTCTATGTGGTAACACCGGAGGTGATGATAAATTGCTACTTCGCCAGTTCGTCGGCAGCTTATCGGAGACGGCCTTCGAATGGTACTCTGAACTTCCAAACGACTCCGTCAAGACTTTTGCAGAAATAGAGCTATTATTAACCCAGCGATTCGCGAGTGCTAGTGAACGCACCCCAATAACGGCATTGATCAATGCCAGGGTGAAGCCCGGAGAAACATGGGTCCAATATGCAATACGATGGCGAAATTTATGGTCAAAATGCGAGCAGCGCATCGAAAAAGCGCCTGCGGTAGGCATGTTCGTGGGTACTCTTGACCCTCAAGCAACTATTTCCCAATGCATGATGTTCTTCAAGCCGACCACGTTCCAGGCCCTGATTGACAAGCTGGCCCAAATGGACCAGATGAGTCATAGACCGTCTCGTCCAAAGCCCGACTCTTGAAATGAAAAAGGGAAAGGAAAAGCGACCTTCGTCGCCAATACTCAACAACAGCCGAGCAACTTAAAGCCGGTTGTTCACCAAAACAACATGCGTCCACGCCCATCATTTGAGGAGAGACTGGGACGTCCTTACTCGTTTCCCCGGGATAAAACGAAGAGACTGTTCGAGTTGGCAATGCGCAACAGACTCATAAAATTGCCGGATCCAAAACGTCCGTTGCATCCAGGTGATATCAACAATCCTAATTACTGCCCTTACCACCAAGCAGTAAGCCATCCAATCGAAGATTGCTTTGTCTTCAAAGACTGGATTGAAGACCAATACCAACAAGGCAAGTTCGCAATATCCGAAAACTGGAAGGTGAACCCGCCACAACCTCACGCCCTTAAAAAGGTGGACATGCCGGAGGCATCGTGCTCATTCATAGAGAAAGTCCCTTGGACCGAAAAGTCCGAAAACTAGAGACTCGCCTCAAATATGGCAACGACGGACCGAGATGCCCTTAAAACTAACGATGGACCGCTATGTCCTAAAACTGGCTATGGACCGAAATGTCATTAAACTACTACCAACCCGCAGCATTCTCAGGCTGACGTGGTAAAAAAAAATGGTATGTCCATAAGCAAAAAGGGCACGGATGAAAACCCGAAGGGGCTCCGTGAGTAAAAACAACTGATCAGTCGAAAATACTGCATTTTTAACATGGCAATTTCCCTATCATTTGCACTCATCTAGAAGTGTTCGGTATTCATATTGCACATATTAGCAAAACATCTTTGAAATACCAGATTGCATGTGTTAGACTTTAAAACCGGCACTTTTAGGGAAATTGTGTGTTTATCATGGAATCGCATCATCCTTGTATTGCGCAACTCTTGTCCCGAGAAATTGTGCAGGAAATTCCAGAAACCGAGCTAAAGTTGTGAAACAGTACTGATAAAATACGCCAACTCAAAGGCTGGAGATCTGGCAGAGATCAGGGACTCAATTGGAAAATCAACATATCAGAAACAGGCCCAAAACTCAGCCCAAGAATGTACCAGAAAACTCAAGCCCCAAGGCCCTCAAAGGATCGCGGATCCGCGGCCCAAACCCCCTTGGCGCCGCGGATCCGCGGCCATATGATGTCATCATGCTTCCAGATTTCTTCCACGTGGCTCCTGTAACTGCCCAAGCTTCCAGAAGACTCCCGATTCTCTACGTGGCGCATCTAGAAGGCTCGGCTTAACAAACTATTTCTAGAAGGCTCTCTTAACAAACTTTTGGAGGGAAAATTCAAATTTGAAATCCTAGATCTAGGGTTTTGAGGTCTATAAAAATGAGCCTAGATCTAGGGTTGAGGTTGTTCATCATTAGTTCAATTTCTCATCATTCTCTCTTCATCTTCCATCCACAAGTTGAGTGACATGACTTGTGCGAAACCCTAACCCTAATTCCAATTCAAAATCAAGATCTCGAGTACCAAATCAAGCAAGAAGCCTTCAATTCTTTAATCTTGCTTTCTTTAAATTCTTGCATCATGATTCGATCTCAATTTGTGATTGTGATTCTTGTTGTGATGTTTGAGTAAACTCCGCTCGTATAGGAGTTGTGACGATCAATAGAATGATGATGATTTAGATTCTTTTACAATTCTTAAATCTTATAATGATTGTAAATTCTTGTGAATCAAATGATCGATGACCTAGTTTTGGGATGATCCTTTATTGATTGTGTTCACTCAAAACTAGGGAACAGCGATTGATCATTTGATTAACTAGAAGCTAGAATTCGCGCAAACACTAATACGTGTTGTTGTGATTTGATTGCGAGAAAATCTGGAATTATTGGAGCTGGAGAAATTTTTTTATGAATATTCCAAAAAGATAAAGGGAGCAACAGAAGCATTGTCCTAAAATTCTGTGCAGTGATCTATTTCCCCCACCGCGGTTTTGCGGCAAAGACCTACCTTCTGCGGCGGTTCTGCGGCTTCCCTGCTTCTTCACTGTACCAAATTGTAAGTCGATGTACAACACCCCACGACTTGCGGGGAAGCGGAAATATGAAAAACGATCTTGTTCTTTGCTTAAACATCGACTAACCGCAAGAATCGAAGCTAAACGATAACTAACATCAAACATAGAAGTTAACAACTACTATGTAAAGGGATTATACATAAAGAACCGTGTCCTTCGTCTTTACGAACTCCACCTCCTCCTCGGCCTTCTCGAAGTAGTAGACGATCCACCCGAGAGCTTTACTCCAAGCTAAGCCTCTAAACTTGAGGCAACTAACTTTCTTTAAGTGCTAATCAAAGAAGCTAGGTGATATAGAGTGAGGGTTATGGTTTAATTAGTCTAACTAATCCTTATACTCAACACATGAGAGGGGAGGATTAGGGTTTGAAGAGGGAGAGCTTGAGGAGAGAGAAGATGAAGATAATAATGAAGTGAGAATAATGAGTTATGATAATATATATCCAGCATTTCTTTTATCAAGAAAAGAAAATAAAACAATTTAACAACCATGCTTGATAATATCTAGTGATGATTCATCTCCATGAGTCATTAAGCAATTATGATGCATTAATGACATGGATGAATCATCCATATGACTCACTAATCACATTCATTGTATATGCCACCTAAACCTCCTTAGTCACCATCTTCTAGAAGCTTCTCGCGCAATTACGAGAACGCCCCTCCTTTCCACAAAAATATGGAAAAACTTTAGACTGTATAAATCCAATAACCGGATACCAGTAACTGGCTTAAACCAAAGCCGACTGGTAAAAACTGTCCGAAAGTCGTACGTGTGTAAACACACGTATGCGTCCGAACCCTTGTCGTAAAACCATACGACCTCTATATCGTTTCGCCTGTTGTAGGGAAACTCTCTGTGTGGGACTCTAGAGACTCGACTACTACGCTGGCAGTGGGTTTAACCACAGACCGCAAGCGGCACTAGCTGTACGTAACGGTCCCCAGGTAGATCTCGATAAGAAGGCCGATGAGGAAACCCATCCGAACTCCTACTGAGTCTGATGTGACAATCTCCATACAGTCCGGTCCGTTCGTCTAAGACTATCGCATATCGGGCCTAGGGGGCGGCAAGCGTCAGTCCCCTAATAGCGGTATAAGTCGTGTCGGAGCGAAGCCCATTACACCCTGAGAAACTACTGGAACCTACCAGCAAATCTCGCTTGCCCTGGCCAGGGACTTTGCGTAATGGCTCTCTGACACAGCGCGATATCAACCCCCAATACCAGGAGAGACGAATCCTGTCTAACCGCCACTGCCTCCAAGTGCTCGGGACTGCACCCAACTGCTACCTGTTTGCACGACTCCTTTGAGCCGTGGTAGGGTAGCAATCTAAGAACAGTGGGACACACTCGAGGCGAAGTAGCAGTGTCAAGTCTGCGGACTATGCTGTACTCATGTCACCTGGGAACTATTCACTGACGACTGGTATAAAACCAACCAACAGTTCCCTGTGAGTCTTGTCCGGTGTACCCGTAACCTAACGAGCACCTGCATACTATCTCCAGTACGACGTACTGACGGCTGTGGGACAGACCATCTCCCTAACTGGGATGAGAAGTGTACACACTAGTCTACTCCGGAGTATCGATGCCCTGTCTCGATAATCCAACGACTAGGGACCTGAATAAGGATATGCTTGTAGACTACCCAGCCCCCACTAGTATGACTGCCATCACAACGCTGGTAGTCAAGCAAGATCCTAAGAGCTCTATCAATACGTATACTCACATGTTAAGATAGAAAAACCAAGTAGCATACTACCATGTTTAGCAAGACTGTTATATACATGTGAATATCCCAAGCTTCCATTAAGTAATATACAAACTAGTATGATACAGTAATGGCCTTCTAGGGTATAAACACTAACAATCTCCCACTTGCACTAGGGCCATGTACTGGCGCATCGAAGACCGATGATCTCGAGTAGCCTCTCGAACTGAATCTGAGGTAGGGCCTTTGTGAATGGATCAGCAATGTTCTCTTCAGAAGCAACTCTCCGAACCTCGATCTCCTGACGATCAATGATCTCCCTGATCAGGTGATACCGCCTTAAGATGTGTCTGGACTTCTGATGGGACCTTGGTTCCTTTGCTAAAGCTATAGCTCCATTGTTGTCGCAATACAGAGGTATTGGATCAACTATGGTGGGAACCACCTGAAGTTCTGTTAGGAACTTCTTCATCCATACTGCTTCTTTTGCGGCATCGCAAGCAGCTATATACTCCGCTTCCATCGTCGAGTCAGCAACGGTGTCCTGCTTGGAGCTCTTCCAGCACACCGCCCCTCCATTGAGGGTAAAGACATAACCCGACATGGACTTGGAATCGTCCTTATCACTCTGGAAGCCGGAATCAGCAAAGGCCTCCAACCTGAGGTCTTTTCCGATGTAAACCAAGAACATCTCCTTAGTCCTTCTCAGGTACTTGAGAATGTTCTTTACTGCTATCCAGTGCTTCTCCCCTGGGTCTGACTGATACCTGCTTACCATGCTCAGTGCGTAAACTACATCTGGTCTGGTGCACAACATCGCATACATTATAGAGCCTACCGCAGAAGCGTAGGGTATAATAGACATGCGTTCCCTTTCCAAATCAGTCTTGGGAGACATCTCTTTGGAGAGGGTGATTCCGTGACAAGCCGGTAGGTTACCGCGCTTAGAATCTTCCATACTGAATCTTTTCAGTACAGTGTCGATATACCTGGACTGCGAAAGTCCCAACATCCTCTTGGATCTATCACGATAGATCCGGATCCCCAGAATGTAAGAGGCATCACCCAGGTCTTTCATGGAGAACCTGTGTGACAAGAATCCTTTGACAGATTGTAGCATAGGAATGTCATTTCCTATCAATAGAATGTCATCCACGTACAAGACGAGGAATACGACACTTCTGGCTACAACTTTACTATATATGCACGGTTCATCTGGATTTTTGATAAAGTCATATTTTTTGACTGTCTCATCAAAACAGATGTTCCAACTCCACGATGCCTGCTTTAGTCCATAAATGGACTTAAGCAGCTTGCATACTTTCCCGCTGCTCCCACTCTGATTGAAACCCTCTGGCTGATCCATATAGACCCACTCTTCTAAATTTCCATTTAGAAAAGCCGTCTTTACGTCCATCTGCCAGATTTCATAATCATGGAAGGCAGCAATAGCAAGAAGGACCCGAATGGATTTGAGCATAGCCACTGGAGAAAAAGTTTCGTCATAGTCCAAACCAGGTCTTTGACGAAAACCCTTTGCAACAAGTCTAGCCTTATAGGTTTCCACCTGTCCATCTACACCAATCTTTTTCTTGAAGATCCATTTTCATCCTATGGGTTTTACCCCATCCGGAGCAAAGTCCAAAGTCCATACTTTGTTGGTGTACATGGACTCCATTTCGGTCCGCATTGCATCTAGCCATCGTACCGAGTCGCCGCTCTGGATGGCCTGCTGGAAGTCAGTAGGTTCATCATCATTTATGATGCAATCCTTTCTATCCCCATCTATGAGAAAACCGTAGTATCTCTCAGGCGGATGAGACGGCCTACTACTCCTGCGGAGAGGTGCGGGAATGTCCTGTTCTTCTTGAACTACCGATTCTACCAAACTTTCAGTAGCAGTTTGTGGTTCTGGAATTTCTTCCAGTTCTATTTCGCTCCCACTTATATCCTTTTCTAAAAACTGATATTCTAGAAAATGGGCATTACGAGAAACAAACACCTTTTGTTCCTCTGCGTAATAGAATAGATACCCCTTGGAGTTCTTTGGATATCCCACAAACTGACACTTTACTGATCATGCCTCGAGCTTGTCCACATGTTGCTTTTTAACAAAAGCTGGACATCCTTATATTTTCAGATACTGAAGATAGGGTTTCTTCCCACTCCACATCTGATATGGCGTGGTAGGCACAGTCTTGGTAGGAACCATGTTCAAAAGATATGCTGCTGATTCTAGCGCATAACCCCAGAAAGATCGCGGTAACTCAGCATTACTCATCATGGATCGTACCATATCTAATAGGGTTCGATTTCGTCTCTCCGATACACCATTATGCTGTGGAGTGTATGGAGGAGTAAGCTGAGAGAGAATTCCTTTCTCTTTTAGGTAACCTAGGAACTCGGCACTCAAGTATTCACCACCTCGATCAGATCTAAGTGTCTTGATACTTTTGCCGGTTTGGTTTTCTACTTCATTCTTATACTCTTGGAATTTCTCAAAAGCCTCGGATTTATGTTTCATCAGATAAATGAATCCGTACCTTGAGTAATCATCCGTGAAAGTAATGAAATAGGAATAACCACCTCTTGCATGTGTAGACATTGGACCGCATACATCGCTGTGTATGAGTCCTAAGAGCTCGCTCGCTCTTACTCCATGTCCAGTAAATGGAGTCTTTGTCATCTTTCCTTTGAGACAAGATTGACAAGTGTCATAAGTTTGATATTCGAACGAGTCCAAATATCCTTCTCTATGCAACTTAGTCAACCTTCTCTCATTGATGTGACCCAGTCTACAATTCCATAAGAAAGCTTTATTTAAATCTGGAGACTTTCTTTTTAGTGTGTTCTGGACGTTGAAAATTTGGAGTTGGTTTAAAACATATATACCGTTATTTAGTGTACCGGACCGAATGAAACCATGATTAAGGTGGATGTTAACAACATCTCTTATAAATGTGAAATCATAACCTTTATTTGATAACAAGGAAACTGATATGATATTACACGTTAAGCTTGGTACAAAAAAACAGTTATGTAAAACCAAAATGTGTCCATTCGTCAATCCTAGGTGATAATCCCCGACGGACGCAGCTCCCACGCTAGCTCCGTTAGCAACCTTTAGGGTCATATCACCTTCCTTCAGCACTCTACGATTTCTCAGTGCCTGTAATGAATTGCAAATATGAGATCCTGATCCGGTATCCAATACCCAGGAAGTAGAGTTGATCGACAGACAATTCTCAATTACAAACACACCTGAAGTCGAAGCCACGGCTTGCTTCGGTTCCTGGTTCTTGGCGTTCCACGCCTTACAATCCTTTTTCCAGTGCCCTTTCCTGTGACAATGGAAGCACTCATCCTGGCCAACTACCGGTACCGCAAACTTTTTCTTTCCCTTCCCTCCCACCTTACTAACACCTCCTCTAGGTTTGGTGGCGGTCTTCTTCTTCCTTCCTTTGGCCCTAGCCTTGGACCCGGAAGAAGATGCACCACTAACAAACATAGCGGGTGTTTCCCTTGCTTTCTGCAAGGTGCCCTCTGCACTCCTTAACATGTTCAGGAGTTCCGGAAGTTCAACTTCTTTTCTTTGAAGGTTGAAGTTCAGGATAAACTGGGCGTAGGTGGGAGGAAGGGACTGGAGAATAAGGTCTGTATAGAGCTCATTATCCAAAGTCGTCCCAAGGTCTGCGAACTCTTCAATATAGCCGATCATCTTTAGGACATGTTCTCCTACCGATGACCCGACAGCCAACCTCGCTCGAAACAAGTTCTTAGAGGTCTCGTATCTTGCTATACGAGATTGCTCTCCATAAAGTTCCTTTGTATGGAGAAATATGCCATCTAGGTTCATATCCTCGTGCCTCCTCTGATGTTCATTGTTCATTGAGGCAAGCACGATGCACTTGGCTTTCGCGCAATCTAAATCCCAGGTTTTGCGGATTTCCTTATCCGCATTGCTGGATTTGGGACCAGGGACAGCAGGTGCCGTAGCGGTGAGGACGTACCCCAATTTGTCATAGGTCAAAGCCATTTTGACATTCCGCAGCCAATCTTTATGGTTTGGCCCTGTCAGTATATTTTTCTCTAAAAGTAACTTAAGTCCAGTCATTTTCAGGGTCGCTGCAATTAGGAGAGAGAGAAGAAAACTCTTTAGCATGATGCTCTTGCAAGTTTAGAGTGGTTTTTAGTTTATCTAAACTGGATGGCTCCCACAGTTTCTCGAATCCTTTCTCAAACCATAAAAGAAGAATTAGCCAGGACTATTCTCACTGTACAATACTTGCTTAACCGTTCAGCCAGGCTAGTGTCGATACTTCGAGGGAGGTTTTCCAACGCTTTCGCGAAGTTCCTTAATTAAATAACCTCTTTTCTCTGGGGGCATAACCCCGCTGACACCTTTCTTGACACCTACTTGGTTTATAGCATTGATCGTTAAGTGACGAATCTCCTGATAAGTAGCATATACTCACAGTAGGATCGGGATCCAAATATCATCGTATGATAATGTTGAAGGAATCCTACCAACATTCATCAAACTCCAAATGGTATGCATCTCTTTGCAAATTTCAGTTTCTTTAGAAATTCCCGATATATATTTTTGCCCCATGCTCTTATGACCTTGGCGTTGGTCAAAATATCATAAGTCACATGTCAAGTTCTACCCATCATTATCTTGTTAATTTGAACCCATCCGTACATATCCTTAACGTTGGCCAAAATGATCATACGACTGTCCCAAACTAACTCATCTATCTATGCAACAAATGAATACCCAGCAGCTACCAAACACTATGCCTTGGCGTTGGTCAAAATACATAGCTTGAATACTACTGAATACCCAGATGAAATGACGGAGGGCTACGAATGGTTTTGGCGAAACCGTGAACGTGGTGAACTTGATATAACCTAAGGAACCTGATAGCTTTTAAAAGGAGTGGTTAAAGCTCCGCATTTAAAAATATCTGTTTTTAAAATTAACCGAGTGGTTTCTTTTAAATTGTTCCAACGATTAAACTTTTGGTTTATTTTCTTTGCATTATAAATAATGCGTCCCATCATTAACCTATCATTGCAGAAAACAACGAAAATACAACGTCCTCTTATGCCATCCGCATTCGCCACGGGGTCCCGTCATCACCCGTTAGGTTACTTAACTAATGACAGAGTGGGGGCTGGGCTAGCGCGGGTGTAAAACATAAGTGACGTCTAAATAGCTATCATATATAGATATTGTACATTCGTCAGACGCAATAATAGGCATCCCAGATCACAGATGAAATTTATTGGATTTGCAAGTAATCCGTGTTTGTTTTGAGCCTGCAACAAAAGACGGATTACACAGTTGTGATGAATAGCCATTACCCCACCCAAGACCCCAACGGGTACGGCAAACTACCCGCCCGGCAGTTTGTGCACCCCACCTTGGGTCTGTCCTAGGAGCAAAAACAGTAAAATGAAATAATACAACGGTGGCTACAACCGCAACCTGGATGTGCCCCGCAAAATAATATTACAACAAATTACATTTACATCAAATGAATTAAATAATAACCCATCACATAACCCCGGCTATACATCACAACAGTCCAATACAGTTCATATCCACAAACAGTAAAAACCATTACAGAAATGTGCAACCCCCTCTGCCAACCGACATACTAGCAGTTAGGGGAGGTTTACGAACACATTATACAAACATAGATATAATCCAACAAGAAAATACTGTATAATTTCGATCGATTAAACACTTTTAATTTTGCTCCAATACTTCTCTGTAAATCTGAAACCTGAGCAAAAATAAAAACTTCCAGAAAATACCAAATATCACAGAGAAGCAACACAGGAAATTTGGGTTCCTGAATCGCCAACTCGGCGGCGGAAGCGCGGCGGATCGGTGCGATCCGCCGCGGTTCCGCGGCTCTTTAGGCGATTCAGGGGCCCAAATTTCTTGGGTGTTCTTATACTGTCTTTTTAAGCTTTCTGAACCTCCCTGAAAAATTTTAGGACTTCATTTAAAATTCGACAGAAACTTGTGATTTCGGGGTTTTCCGGTTTCGTTTTTTTCGTTCGAAATTCATACAAATTTGCAAGTAAGTTATTTATTGTTTAGCGAGGCTCTGATACCACTGTAAGTCGATGTACAACACCCCATGACTTGCGGGGAGGCGGAAATATGAAAAACGATCTTGTTCTTTGCTTAAACATCGACTAACCGCAAGAATCGAAGCTAAACGATAACTAACATCAAACATAGAAGTTAACAACTACTATGTAAGGGGATTATACCTAAAGAACCGTGTCCTTCATCTTTACGAACTCCACCTCCTCCTCGGCCTTCTCGAAGTAGTAGACGATCCACCCGAGAGCTTTACTCCAAGCTAAGCCTCTAAACTTGAGGCAACTAACTTTCTTTAAGTGCTAATCAAAGAAGCTGGGTGATATAGAGTGAGGGTTATGGTTTAATTAGTCCAACTAATCCTTGTACTCAACACATGAGAGGGGAGGATTAGGGTTTGAAGAGGGAGAGCTTGAGGAGAGAGAAGATGAAGATAATAATGAAGTGAGAATAATGAGTTATGATAATATATATCAAGCATTTCTTTTATCAAGAAAGAAAATAAAACAATTTAACAACCATGCTTGATAATATCTAGTGATGATTCATCTCCATGAGTCATTAAGCATTTATGATGCATTAATGACATGGATGAATCATCCATATGACTCACTAATCACATTCATTGTATATGCCACCTAAACCTCCTTAGTCACCATCTTCTAAAAGCTTCTCGCGCAATTACGAGAACGCCCCTCCTTTCTGCAAAAATACGGAAAAACTTTAGACTGTATAAATCCAATAACCAGATACCAGTAACTGCTTAAACCAAAGCCGACTGGTAAAAACTGTCCGAAAGTCGTACGTGTGTAAACACACGTATGCGTTCGAACCCTTGTCGTAAAACCATACGACCTCTATATCGTTTCACCTGGAGTAGGGAAACTCTCTGTGTGGGACTCTAGAGACTCGACTACTACGCTGGCAGTGGGTTTAACCACAGACCGCAAGCGGCACTAGCTGTACGTAACGGTCCCCAGGTAGATGTCGATAAGAAGGCCGATGAGAAAACCCATCCGAACTCCTACCGAGTCTGATGTGACAATCTCCATACAGTCCGGTCCGTTCGTCTAGGACTATCGTATATCAGGCCTAGGGGGGCGGCAAGCGTCAGTCCCCTAATAGTGGTATAAGTCGTGTCGGAGCGAAGCCCATTACACCCTGAGAAACTACTGGAACCTACCAGCAAATCTCGCTTGCCCTGGCCAGGGACTTTGCGTAATGGCTCTCTGACACAGCGCGATATCAACCCCCAATACCGGGAGAGACGAATCCTGTCTAACCGCCACTGCCTCCAAGTGCTCGGGACTGCACCCAACTGCTACCTGTTTGCACGACTCCTTTGAGCCGTGGTAGGGTAGCAATCTAAGAACAGTGGGACACACTCGAGGCGAAGTAGCAGTGTCAAGTCTGCGGACTATGCTGTACTCATGTCACCTGAGAACTGTTCACTGACGACTGGTATAAAACCAACCAACAGTTCCCTGTGAGTCCTGTCTGGTGTACCCGTAACCTAACGAGCACCTGCATACTATCTCCAGTACGACGTACTGACGGCTGTGGGACAGACCATCTCCCCAACTGGGATGAGAAGCGTACACACTAGTCTACTCCGGAGTATCGATGCCCTGTCTCGATAATCCAACGACTAGGGACCTGAATAAGGATGTGCTTGTAGACTACCCAGCCCCCACTAGTGTGACTGCCATCACAACGCTGGTAGTCAAGCAAGATCCTAAAAGCTTTATCAATACGTATACTCACATGTTAAGATAGAAAAACCAAGTAGCATACTACCATGTTTAGCAAGACTGTTATATACATGTGAATATCCCAAGCTTCCATTAAGTAATATACAAACTAGTATGATACAGTAATGGCCTTCTAGGGCATAAACACTAACAAATTTGCTCTGTGAGCTTCTAACTTTCTTATCTCTTTCTTAATCTGCTCCAATTAACAATTTACTGCAGGTTTCTTTGCAAAATTCGCAGCGCCGCAAAAGCAAAATAAATTGTGCGTGTTTTGATTTTTGGTTGTTTGCATATTAATACGGAATTTAAGGGGCACGACCAAATCCAGATTAGGTGGGGAGTTCATTACCCTTCCTAAGCCCCAAAAAAATCACAAACATGCATCCGCATTTACCCTCATTAATTAAAAGAAATCTAGAGATGACTCTAAGGACCGTCGTGCTCACTTAGGACAAGAGAAGGCCGTGGGTAATCCATTGTTTATCCGCGTTTCTTTTGTGGTGTCTAAGGCAAGTGTGTCGAAGGCTAGTGGTTACTTAATTAGGCCCACTACTTATGTAGTGGAGAACCTCCCACTTACCTGGCACTTACCTGGCCACAGGAGAAACAAAGAGGCAGTGGAGGATTTATCCTGCGACTTGTCTTTTGGCAGTTAGGAGCGGTCTAGAGCCTGACCTAGGTGACCACTATATTTTAGGGTATTGCTTGTTGCATTTGTATGCTCGCATCATTTTTTCAAAAAAAATCCATATATTTTCAAAACAAACACCAACACTTCATTTCCCCTAATTATAAGTCACGCTGCCACTTGTACTAACCCATTTTAGTGCAAGATAGGCTGGACACGGGATTCTAGTGCCCGTTAAGTCCGCGTCCCCCCCCGATCGACCCTAAAGTCGGTATTTCTATATTCACCTTTTCTTTACCCACCACCACACCCACATCGATGGATCCGTCTCCATCGAACTTCTTTACCACTACTCTGCCGCCGTCCGTTGGTGCGCAGAATCCACCTCGCATCTCTCTCCAAGAGAGGTGCTATCCTACTCGAAGTCTCCTTTCCACCTGTCTTTCCATTCCACCAGCCAACGGGGACAATTTTTAGATAAAACCCCAATAGATCAACCTTCTACCAAAATTTCACGGTCTCGAGTCTGAAGACGCATACATGTTTATCACGAAATTTGAAAATGTATGCGCAATGATGGGTACCTCACAGCTTTCTGTGGATGCTATGCGTCTACGTCTTCTCCCATTTACCTTATGCGATATAGTCGAGAAGTGGCTGTATAACACTACCGCACATTCCATTTCAAATTGGGAAGAATTCGTCAAAACATTCCTTAAGAAATTCTACCCACATCATAAAACAGCTCGAGTCCGTAGCGAAATAAATCAATTCACCCAGCTTCCAAATAAAACATTTTCACAATGTCTTGTACGCTTCAAGGATTTGTTAGTCCAATGTTTACATCACAGAATCCCCAGATGGGATCTGTGCCGAATCATTTATGAGGGCATTAATCCTAACACAAGACAGACCCTTGAATCCATGTGTCAAGGCAACTTCATGACCAAAGATGATGGGGATGCCTGGAAATTTTTAAAAGATTTCGCTGAAAAATCTTTACAGTGGGGGGGGGTGAGTCAATCGTCTAGGGCTGGTAATAACCAATCGGATGTTTCCATAGGAGTTAGAGCTGAAATTTCAGCTATACAAAAGAAACTCGAGACTATGGAAAACAAATTTTTAGCTGCCGCCCTAAATCAAATGTCACTCTCCAAAACTGTATGTGGATGCTGTTATGATCCATCACATCTCACGGAAGAATGTCCACGAAATTCTCCATTTCAAGGTCACGAGCATACCAATGCCGCATTTCAAAGACCTAGGAGCGATCCATTTTCTTCCACATATAATCAGGGTTGGAGGAATCACCCTAACTTTGCTTGGAACCAATCACAATCTCAAAACATGGTTCCAACCCAAAACAATTTCCAAAGGGTCCCTCCACCACAACAGCAACCACTTCAATTGAGTCAGCACCCCTTCCAATCACAAAACTTCCAAAATCCGGCCAACACTTTTGCACCACATGAAAACTCTTTGCAATTGACCGGTACAGATAATACGTCTGCACTAGCACAAACCTTGGATACTTTCATGAAACAATCCATCCAAGGGACGGCAAGTTTGCAATCTTCCATCGAGAATGTGATGAAGATCATTGTCTCTCAAAATGAGAATATCAAATCGATGGAAGCACAAATTGCACAACTAAAAGCCGAAATGAGTGCGAGAGAAAAAGGGAAACTTCCAGCTCAACCTTTACCCAATCCTGGCTATTCACATCATGTGGATGCAATCACGTTGAGATCTGGAAGAGTGCTTGACAATCACGTTGGGGAAGAGATTGATGACACTGAAAGATCTATCAATAACACCCTGGCTGAGACCTTTCCTTCCACTTCTACTTCTACTTCTGACCCCAGTTCTTCTACCCCACCACCTTCTTGCGAGCCTATTCTTCGTTTCCCAAAAGGCTCACCACCTCAGCCCACCTCTTCTACTCCTCCACGGACGATCCCCACTTCTATTCTGGGATCGGGTCCACACACACTTCCTTCTCCTATGATGGACCCAGCGCTCATTGCTAAAGCACCTTACCCTAATCGGTTAAGGGCTAATTCATCGAGTCCACATATGGAGAAGATTATGGACATATTTAAGCAAGTTAATATCAACATCCCTCTCCTAGATGCCATCCAACAAGTTCCGTCCTATGCGAAAACTCTTAAGAACTTGTGCACTAGGAAGAGGAAGACTCAAATGCCCAAGAAGATATTCATGGCAAAGACGGTAGACACGGCTTTCACCCAACAATTACCGAGGAAACGTAAGGATCCTGGATATCCTACTATTTCCATTTCTATTGGGGAAAAACACATCAACCGTGCTCTACTAGACCTTGGCGCTAGTGTTAACTTGCTTCCATACTCTGTTTACGAGCAGTTAGGTATCGGAGTGTTAAAGCCCTCGAGCATAACTCTCCAGATGGCTGACCGATCAATCACCAAACCTAGGGGTGAACTGGAGGATGTGTTAATAAAAATCGGGGAATTCGTATTACCTGTGGACTTTATTGTACTTGATACACAGCCTGTAGCGAACCTACGGAATCAGATTCCGGTGATTTTAGGTCGCCCCTTTTTGGCCACTTCCAATGCAATCATCAACTGTCGTAACGGTTCTATGACCCTATCCTTCGGGAATAGGTCAATTGAGCTAAACATTTACAAGTTGGGAAGTGTACCCTCCGAACCTACTGCTCAGATCTGTTCTGTCGACTTAATGGATGTCGACAGCAGCGAATTTGATGATCCTCCTGATACCGATCTTGACTCTTTTCATACGTTATTGTTTGACCCAATTATGTATCATACACATACGGACTCTTCCACCGAGATGTCCGGGTCAACAACTAACACTGATTATGAACTGTTCTTAGAGTCTGAAGATCACCCCGCACTTTGTGATGACATTATTCTTCGGGGTATTGATGGAACTTTTGAGGAAATCTTCGCTGATGAACTCGCATTTTTGAATGACACGGGTGTTGAGATGAATCATCTCCCAATCAATGAAATTGAACCTCCACCCTTTCTTCTGAACTGTAAAAAGAATGCGAGTAATCCATCACATTCACTGCATCGTCTCTCCAAAATCAGATGCACACACGTTCTATTCCACCCCTTACCCTTTCCCCACTTTTTCTTTCACCAACCAGAGCACTACATTGATAAAAAATTTTGAATGGTTGGTGTTGACATTCGGTTTTTGCAAAGCTTGGCATCGACCAATGATTTTTGACCCCCTCATATGATTTTCAAAGCTTAACATTGCATAACTCAAGTTTGGGAAGGGGCATTTTTTCTAGCTCTTGAAAAGAAAATTTTTACAAAATTTTGAGCCAAAAATAAGTTTGGGGGAGGATCTTCACTTATATATTTTGCCCCCATTAATAAATTTCCTCCCAAGCTTACAGGTTTTTCGAGATTTAGCAGATGGCAACAGTGAGGACACTGTTGAAAACAAGTTTGAGGGAGGTTTGTGCTTATTTTTGCATCATTTGCATATCATTTGCATAAGCATAAAACATTTTTTCGAAAACCTATAAAAATTTAAAATTTTTCAAAAGATAAAAATATTTTTGTATATAAATAAGATAATAAAAGATTAGATAGTGAAAAATTACATCTATGAGATTAGAAAAATTTAAGAAAACCAAGAAAATTAGAAATTTTCTTATACGAACTAGTAATAAGTAGTTATGAGCCGTTGTCCCAAGGGTTAGTAAGATGGAGGAAGTCACTAATCTGAGGATAAAAATAAGTCTGAAAAATAGTTTCTATTCTGGAAAGCCAAACATTTTGAACGTTGATACCCTTCTATTCGCACTTACACACGTCTTGAAGCCCGGGATAGTAGAGGATACCTTGAAATGCTCTTTTCTTAAAGCTGATGTATGAAGGAAATAAAAAAAAAGTGAATAAAAAAATATATAAAAAGTGGTGAGAAAAATGGACACTGGTTTTGTTATCACCGAGGGCAATAAAAAAATATATAGCGAGGGTGCCTCTTCACCTAGTGCCCTAAGGCCAACTGGTCTGGGAGTCACTGCTATGCCTTAGGTGGTGCAAGACGAGGAAAATACACCAAATAAGCAAGCACATGAGTAATCGGTCGGTTAGTACCTCAAGAAGTATTAACGGTCGTATGAAAGTGTGTGAGCAATCTCATCTAATATTCATTAATTAAAAAAGTACTGAGGCTGTTGGGCAAGAGTATGATAGCTTGAATTGAATTCTCCGGGTGTAGGGATGTCCTTTAGACACACGCAGGGTGATATGATTGATGTTTGGAAGAAAGATAGGAATAAAGAATAAGACGATGTTTTATTGAGGGAGGACGTGATTTCTGACATTTTTTCATGACCATTAAGATAGGGCTCATGATAACCGAAAAGCTAGCTTAGTTGGAAAACCTAATTTTCAAGGCTTTTCTTTTACAATTCTTTTCTTTAAATGTAATATTCATGATCTTCCTTTTATTATTGGATTTTGTGGGTGCAATCCGCTGAAAACCCTCAGGAGACAACACTCCTCCTACTAGGGACACCTAGAGGTTTAAAGGCTTGTTGCACGGGCTCAGTGCAATCATGTTGCCTACAAAAGTGTGCTAGTTAGTTTTTCTCTTTCTTTATTTTCTCCTTCTCTTTTAATAAAACAATTCGATCGGGACGATCGAAAATAAATTTGGGGGAATTTGATCAGTCGAAAATACTGTATTTTTAACATGGCAATTTCCCTATCATTTGCATTCATCTAGAAGTGTTCGGTATTCATATTGCACATATTAGCAAAACATCTCTGAAATACCAGATTGCATTTGTTAGACTTTAAAACCGGCACTTTTAGGGAAATTGTGTGTTTATCATGGCATCGCATCATCCTTGTATTGCGCAACTCTTGTCCCGAGAAATTGTGCAGGAAATTCCAGAAACCGAGCTAAAATTGTGAAACAGTGCTGATAAAATACGCCAACTCAAAGGCTAGAGATCTGGCAGAGATCAGGGACTTAATTGGAAAATCAACATATCAGAAACAGGCCCAAAACTCAGCCCAAGAATGTACCAGAAAACTCAATCCCCAAGGCCCTCAAAGGACCGCGGATCCGCGGCCCAAACCCCCTTGGCGCCGTGGATCCGTGGCCATATGACGTCATCATGCTTCCAGATTTCTTCCACGTGGCTCCTGTAACTGCCCAAGCTTCCAGAAGACTCCCGATTCTCCACGTGGCGCATCTAGAAGGCTCGGCTTAACAAACTATTTCTAGAAGGCTCTCTTAACAAACTTTTGGAGGGAAAATTCAAATTTGAAATCCTAGATCTAGGGTTTTGAGGTCTATAAAAAGGAGCCTAGATCTAGGGTTGAGGTTGTTCATCATTAGTTCAATTTCTCATCATTCTCTCTTCATCTTCCATCCACAAGTTAAGTGACACAACTTGTACGAAACCCTAACCCTAATTCCAATTCAAAATCAAGATCAAGATCCCGAATACCATTCAAGCAAGAGAGCCTTCAACCTTTAGAGAGTGACGCCGGATTTCATCGGAGCAAGAGATCCAAGCCGATCCGCGACTCAAGGAGCCGAGCGAAGCCGAAATCGACGATCTAGTTCCTTCCTTTTGTAAATTCAAGAGAGTTGTAACGAAATTTGTCGATAAATAAAGATGAAATTTCTATATCTTGCTTATCTTTTGATTCAACATTATGATTCGATCTCAATTTGTGTTGCGTTTGTTATTATGATGTTTGAGTAAACTCCGCTCGTCTAGGAGTTGTGACGATCAATAGAATGATGATGATTTAGATTCTTTTACAATTCTTAAATCTTATAACGATTGTAAATTCTTGTGAATCAAATAATCGATGACCTAGTTTTGGGATGATCCTTTCTTGATTGTGTTCACTCAAAACTAGGGAACAACGATTGATCATTTGATTAACTAGAAGCTAGAATTTGAATGAGATTCATTGAAAGGACAAAGGATAAGACGAGGAAACCCTAGCTTCTTCGCGAGATCCTTAACCTCGACGAATCATCATCGATCTAGTATCAATTCGTTAATGGATAAGAATACGAAATCTTTAGATCTCATCACATCTATAGATCCGACCCACTCCTACTAGCCTCACTTCGAATCTTGATATTTGGATTGGAAATCATCCCAAATTATCACTTCTTGATTTTAATGCTTTCTTAGATCTAGATTTTTTCTCTTTCTTGAAATGCAATTTTATAAATCATGAATTGTTTTCTTTTCTTTTCCCTAAAGTTTCGACTCATCTAATTCGAAACACGAATGATTACACTTTCCCTATGGACGATCCGCACTTACTAACGCGCTACATTCGACACCATTTTTGATTGCGGTCAAATTATTTTTGGTTGTGATTTCTATACATATTTTTCAACATACACAACAAGAATTCGTATTCAATCAACAGCAGGGCTACCGGCGAGTTTTATGAAAACCCGAAAGGGCACAATCTCGTTAAAAGACACTTGCAAGGTCCTCTCGACCTTGTGAGGAGAAACCACCTACGTGAGATCCTTACGACTCATAAGGGAGCAATACACTTAGGGATCCCCATGATTTCTAAGGAGAAATTACACTTACGAGATCCTCACGACTCGTAAGGAGAACCCTCTTATGAGACCCTCACGGCTCATAAGATTCAAAAGTCTTAAGCTACAGGGATCTGAACCTGTTCTTAAGCGACCACCACAACCTCTAATGCTGCCCTACAAGCGTTTCAATATTGACCCTTGTATACAATCCATGGGCACGAATAAACATTTCACTAACAGAATCCCATCCGTGAATAGGGATATGTCTACACGGTGAACAACCCTTGTAAGTCCTCTCGACTTATAAGGAGAAAACACTCTTGTAAGATCTTTACGACTTATAAGAGAACACACACTTAGGAATCCTCACGATTCCTAAGGAGAAAACGCAACTATGAGATCCTCAAGACTCGCAGGGAGAAATACCTTCATGAGACCCTTATGGCTCATGAAGTCAAAAGCCTTAGTCGACAGGATCCTAACCCTGTTCGCTAAGCCACCTTTGTTCAATATCGACAGAGGCAGATGATGATTCGCTCATGGCAATATTCCAGTTGTAGCGGTGCTGATGCCGAAATCGGTATCTAATTCCAAGCTTGCAGCAAGAAGCTAGCAAACCACACATGCATACGAAATAGCCGAAATGATGGGGCAACTTGCAACAAAATCAGCAAGTAAAAATATATGCATGCAAAATAGCCGAAATGATTGGGCAACTCGCAATAAAAAGCAACGAGTGAAAATAAAATAAATAGCCGAAATGATCGAGCACCGTGAAAAATAGCCGAAATGATTGGGCAATCGCGACCTTCGCGATATAAAAAGCTGAAATGATAGAGTATCGTGGGAAGAAAAAAAAATAAAAAGAAATAAAAAGTGAAACTTTTTGCCCTACAGGTGAGATCACATCTACCCCTGTATACAATCCAAGGGCACAAACAAAGAGAGAACCATACCTTCCCCCTAGGCTCCATCCGAAAGAGAGCCAAGTCTCGACGGTTCACAAACAACCTGGACATCATCTCAGCATTCGGCTCGTTACACTAGACACAATGTCAACAACGGCGTTTCTTCTTACTCCAGCAGGATGCAGATGCAACGTCAA
This sequence comes from Agapanthus africanus, assembly GCA_030015575.1. NCBI lineage: Eukaryota > Viridiplantae > Streptophyta > Magnoliopsida > Asparagales > Amaryllidaceae > Agapanthus > Agapanthus africanus. The sequence goes on along the minus strand of CM057338.1, from coordinate 944,291,547 downwards.
CGAAAGACCTCATGGTCGAAATAAAGCGGAGTGACGGCAAAATCCCAACTCCACCTCGGCATTCATCTCGTTACACCAGACGCAATGTCAAAACCGGCGTTCCTTCACAGTCCAGCAGGATGCAGATGCAACGTCAATGAAAGACCTCACGGTCGAAACAAAGCGGAGTGACGGCAAAATCCCAGCCCCACCTTAGCATTCGTCTCGTTACACCAGACGCAATGTTAACAACGGCGTTCCTTCACAGTCCAGCATGATGCAGATGCAACGTCAATGAAAGACCTCACGGTCGAAACAAAGCGGAGTGACGGCAAAATCCCAGCTCCACCTCAGCATTCATCTCGTTACACCAGACGCAATGTCAACAACGACATTCCTTCACAGTCCAGCAGAATGCAGATGCAACGTCAATGAAAGACCTCACGGTCGAAACAAAGCGGAGTAACGGCAAAATCCCAGCTCCACCTCAGCATTCGTGTCGTTACAGCAGACGCAATGTCAACAACGGTGTTCCTTCGCAGTCCAGCAGGATGCAGATGCAACGTTAACGAAAGACCTCACGGTCAAAACAACGGAGCCATGGCAAAATCCCTAGTTCCAAGTCTCGACGGCCACATCTACAGCCTGGAGACCCACAACAGCATTCCTCCTCATTCCAGCAGGACTCAGACACAACATCACTAAACGGAACCATGACTTAGTCCCTAGTTCCAAATCTCGATGGTTCACAGACAACCTAGAGATCACCTCCTTATTCGTCTCATTACAGCAGACGCAACATCACCAAACGGAGCCACGACAAAATCCCTAGTTCCAAGCCTCGACGGTTCACCAACAATCTAGAGACAACCACGACATTTGTCTCGATACAGCAGACGCAATGTTAGCAAATGAAGCAAAGGCCAAATTCCTAGCTTCAGGGTCTTGACGACAACTCATATAAAACCTAAAAGACTATCGGAGATCATCCCACACCAGTGCAGAGTGGTCACCACCTCAACGTTCATCTCGATACAGCAGACGAGATGTCACTACAGCGTCCTTCCTCCAACAGGATTCGAACACGCTAAAGCAAACGAAGTGAAGCCCAAATTCTTAGCTTCAGGGTCTTGACGGCAACTCATATAAAACCTGAAAGACTATCGGAGATAATCCCACACCAGCGCGGAGTGGTCACCACCTCGACGTTCGTCTCAATACAGCAGACGAGATGTCACTACAACGTTCTTCCTCCAGCAGGATTCAGACGCGAAAATCAAACAACGGAGCCACGGAAAAATCCCTAGTTCCAAACCTCGACGGTTCACCAGCAACCTAGAGACAACCGCGACATTCGTCTCGATACAGTAGACGTAATGCCAACAAATGAAGCGAAGGCCAAATTCCTAGTTTCAGGGTCTTGACCGCAACTCATATAAAACCTGAAAGACTATCGGAGATCATCCCACCCCAGCGTGGAGTGGTTATGACTCATCGGGGCTCTCCAAAATGAGCCTAACCTCAAGTAAAAAAGCGGCATGGCAAAATTCCTAACGCTTGCTCTTTCGACGGTCAAACTGCCTAGGAGGATTGCTTGAAGACGTCTTGTCCAGCCCCCGAAGGGATCAGAGACACGACAGTCGCAAGGCTACTCGAACAGCAAGATTTCCTATCGATGAATACATTAGCCAACACGACGATACGACGGACCAAACCCTAGTACCACAAACCCTAACGGACCTCTATCGTAAAGAGCAGAGGTTGACTGTGACGTTAGGATATTCTTGCGAGAACTGCTCGATTCGTCTCGACTCATGAGGAAATTAGTGTCTTTGTGAGAACTTCGCAATTCGTCTCTACTCGTAAAAAAAAGCCTTAGGCAATGGGGATAAGGACCTGTTTCCTAAGCACTGGGGCCCTGCAGGTCAGTCTAAAACGGACTCTTGCATACTATTCACGGACCACACTCTCCAAAGTCGAATCTCGACAAGGAGGGAAACAACCACTTACGAGTCCTCTCGACTTGTAAGAGGGAAAATTCTCTTGTGAGATCCTTACGACACTCAAGAGAAAACGCGTTTAGGAATCCTCACGATCCCTAAGGAAAAAACACACCTACGGGATCCTCTCGACTCGTAGGGAGAAAATTCTTCATGAGACCCTCACGGCTCATGAAGTTGAAAAGTCTTAGGCAGCATATCTGAACCTGCTTTCTAAGCCATCACTACCCCTCGAAGAAGCCAAAGCGAAATGCTCACTCTGTCATCAACAGGCTACGCTTACTAAAGTGACATGCCGACAATAAAGAAAAGAGAAGAAAGTGACAAGGATAACATTTGATTCGCATTTGGTTAAGCGTTCGAAGCATACCCGTTCATGCATGTGCAAAAGATTTAGTACATAAAATAAAACACGCTAAAATGAGGAATTTGCCATTCATACTTCGAAAAGTTCTTACAATCATGAAAGTAATAAACGAAAACATCATCAAAATGATTACAATGGTAAAACCTCAGATCCAGGGCATGGATTGAGAAATTTGAAAGTAAGGCCGTCTAGAGTCTTTCTGGCCTTTCTGACCATTCTCGTGTGCATCCTCTTGCGCTCACGAGTGTCGAGATCCTTGCCAATGTCCTCCTCCTTTTGATAAGAAGCGATAATCGTCGTCTGTTGGAAAGTTTGATGCAGAATATCAATGAGGTTATCCCGCCGCTTCTTTACACTGAATGCACCTTGTCTTCGGCATCATCCAGTGCAGTAAGCGGCATGGCTTCGTGAAATCCAGGAAGTGCTCCCCAAATTTCTCCCACTACGATTTTCAAGAGAGCGGAACGGCGGGGAAGCAGTCGACCGACGTGTGCATACAGACGATCCATAATCTCCGCACATTGGGCATCTGTAAACTCTTGGTTCTGGCAACGGCCCTGAATGCGAATATCCTCATAAGAGATAAACTCGTTCAGACTGTATAAATGAACATCCATAGTGCCTGAAAAGAAACATCATTAAAAGTTTAGTAATGAGGAAAAACAGGCACATGGATTTAAACGACTCTTGATATCCCCATGGAGAAAACAAATTCTAATTATGATACCTAACAAATTTGAATTTGCGAGAAATCCTAAAAAAAAAAGAAAGGGATCTCATTTAATGAGCGACCCCTCGGGTCTAGGAGTTAAACTCCACGAGAGCAATGCTCTGCAGACAGGAGTGACACCAGTCAAAATTAATTATGAGAGGAATTTAAAGAGATTCCTCGAGAATGCTAAGAGCCTGGCTCTGTAAAATGGGAAAAACCCATCAGAAAAAAAATAAAATCATTTTTTATGAATTAAAAATTCTAAGATCCCCTTAGATCTATGGGTTCATGATCTGAAGAGAGCAAAGCTCTATTAATGAAACCCTAAAAGGGTTTTCTTTAGATCAAAGATCTATGAAGAGCAAGGCTCTGTTAATGGGTAAAACCCTAATTTATTAAAAGTTTTAAATTTTACCTAAGTTCTAACAGAGTTTTGACTCTTAAAAAAGTTCTTAAACAAGAGAGCTATGCTCTGTGGGAGAATGAAATTCTCAGAAAAAAAGAAGAAGATGAAAATCATCTTAAGGACCAAAGGTCCTATTTATAGGCATTGAAACACCTCTTCAACTTCTGAGTTGATCCAAGGGCGCAGATGTCGCCACCGTTGCACTCACATGTGGGCCACGTGAGCGCAACGGTGGGGGGGGGCATTTGTTTCCCCCAATCAGAGCAAAGATCTGTTTTGAAATTCAAAATTCAAAAATTGAAGTAATGCTTCAGATCCATCGCTAGGCGCGCTGCGCGCCACGTGCCAAACACGGATGCGCTAGCACCAGGTGTGCTGCGCCCTAGGCAGTGCGCCATGTGTGTGCTAGCGCTAGGCGCGCTGCGCACCATGTGTCAAACACAGGTACGCTAGCGCAGGCTGCGCTGCGCTCTGAGCAGCGCATCACGTGTCAAATATAGGTGCGCTAGCGCAAAGTGCGCTGCGCTCTGAGCAGCACACCACGTGCAAAGCACGGGTGTGCTAGCGCAGGAATTAAAAATTCCCTACCCTTAGATCAAAAGATCTAATAATAATGATAAATCATTAATTAATCAGAATTAAAATTCTGTTATGGAAAGATTTCTCAATCTTGTTAAAAACAAGAAGATTGCCTTCTGTAAAACAGAAGCCCTGGGATTAAAGATCCAATGGTGGGGAAACATCCCCAAATCAATCAGAGAAAGATCTCTTTAACTGATTTAACAAATCAACCTGCCCTATATAAAGGCCCCAAGACTTCAAGTCTGATATAGAGAAACCCCCCTATAAACTTTGAGAAATTCAAAGAAAGAAGAGTAAGCTCTCTGCAAAAGAAGATTATTTCTTCAAGGTAAACATCACGAACGATGAACACATAGATGAAATCATCTCATAAAAAGAAGAATTATCTTCTTAAAAGATCATAGATCTACAAAGACTAAGGTCTTTCATAAAAGAGATCAAAAGATCTTATCATAAAAACAAAGAAGTACTTACTTTATTCACAGATCATTGATCTATAAAGGCAAAGCCTTTCAAAAATAAGAACCGTTGTTCTTGAATCTTGAGATAAATTCTCTTTTAAAAGAACATAAATTTGTTCACAGATCATAAAAATTGATCAAATGCGCTTTGCGCTATTGAAATGTGCCTTGCACTCTTGAACTGCGCTTCTGCGCTCTCTGGACCGGCGCTCTGCGCCACGTGTCAATCACGTATGTAACTTGCGCTTTGCGCTTCTGAAATAGCGCACTGCGCTCATGGGCTGGCGCTCTGCGCCAAGTGAGCCACGTGTCACTCACATGTGCGCCATTAAATTAATAGCGCAATGCGCTCATGAACTAGCGCTTAGCGCTCATAAACTGGCGCAATGCGCCCACCATCTAGCGCTTAGCGCCAAGCGCGACACGTGTCCTTCTCGTGTGCGCTACTTGACAAAAGCACACTGCGCTCTTTAACTGGCGCAAAGCGCCTGGTGCTCCACGTGTTGCGCTGGTAGAACATAAATTGTTCTGGTGAATGCTCTGCATTCAATACAAGACAAAAAAAGTGTCAAGATCTAATGCTCAGCATTATTAAAAGGGCCAAGCCCAAATAAAGGCTCAATAGCCAGAACAATAAAATATTAAACATTTATTGGACTTAGCCCAATATTGGCCATAAGTCCTCAACTTATATTTAATTGAGCCCATCTGCTCATGAATATTTAACAGATCTTAGTCTCAAACTGGACTACAGATCTTCCGACCAATTCACACCGGTTCAAGGGTACATCTCTTTACTCCTCTGATATTTGTCGTTGTAATCCTTCAACGTCTTTAGAGAGGTGACGGGTCCCGACAACCACACATAACTTGGACTGTGGGGTCCTTAAACTCATGGACCATGATGTCCTTAACCTGGACCGTGGGGTCCTTAAGCCCATGGACTATGATGTCCTTAACCTGGACTGTGAGGTCCTTAAGCTCATGAACTACGATGTCCTTAACCTGGACTGTGAGGTCCTTAAACTCATAGACTATGATTTCCTTAACCTGGACTGAGATGTCCTCAAACTAACACTGGACCGAGATGTCCTTAAACTAACATTGGACCGTAATGTCCTTAAACTAATCGACCGCAATATCCCTAAACTAAACAATAGAGTCCAAATGCTCTTTTGTTGGATCTAAACGATCCCGTTAAGTTGATCTTAGTCTAAAATTAGACTAACGTATCCTTAACAAACGTTTAAGTTGATCTTAGTCTCAAATGAGGCGAACGTATCCTTAAATCCAAACCCCAAACCTAAATCTAAGAAAATACGGATTTGGACTAATCCTCGCCCTACGGGCGACAACATAAATTAGTCTCTGTATACAATCCATGGGCAACCACAAACAAAACAAACATCCACGACACGAAGTGACCATCTGGAGAAGGAGAAAGTGGTTACCGCGATGCAGTAGCGTAATTAACTGCAGGGGCTTGCGCCTGCAGGGAAGAGTGTCCCCACAATCAAAAACCCCTCGAATGAGGGGGAAACTGACGAAGTCTGCTACATCGGCCGCATCCGTTTAAACCTTCGATACATGGTGCTATAAATCAATTTGGCATCTTTGGAGAGGTGGACGGATAGCACCAATTAGCATCTGCCCTCGGAGTTCAGGCCTGACGTCCCAACGTCCTGGTCGCGTCTTTCGGCGGGGAACAATAATTATTAGAAAATAAATTTATTTATTAAATTGAAATCACGTTTTCTTAAAAATTATAATATAAATTCCATCGAGATCATATGTTCCGTGAGGAGGTCTGCATCTCGCCCTACTAGTCCGATGGATATGCGATAACCCGCACCAACCAAATTGGATTCCCCAAAATGGGTTGTTAGGACATAATTATATGGAATTTGATCAAAACAATTAAAAGAAATACGGTTTTGATAGTTTATGGTATTTAACTGTAAATTCGCCTTAGCCACAAAAATATCGTTTTCAAACCATCGTGCTATGTCATGATGAGTGTTGTGATGATGTAGGTCATTATCTCGTGAGTTTTCTAAAGGTAATATTAGTAATATGATGAATTAATGTCGTAGGTAAACTTTATGGTATTTAAACGAAAAAGTGAAATAAATGTTGTATAAAATTGTATTTTGAATTGAAATTTGTTCTAAATGTTTTTTTATTGTTGCTAAACAAGATATAAAGAGATGGCTGATTTGTTGTTAAGCAAAGTTGAGTTTTTAATGAAATTAGAATCGGAAATCGGAATAACTTCGCTTCCGACGAGTTTTTAAAAAGATATTGTTTTAGAATAGAAGAGAGGAGATGAGAGGGAACTTATGGGTTTGAAGAAAAGAGAAGAGGTATAGAAATAAGTTGTGAACTTCGTGGAGTCGTGGTATCGCCGGATTTGTCCTGAATCGTTGCCGAAACTTGACCTTGGGCTAACTCCAGTTATATAACCTTTTGGACTTGGAAAACTTTGAGAGTTTTGACAATGTATTTCAGAATAGAGAGGGATAGGGTGTGGGGTGGTATATATAGGATAGAATTAAGGTTTAGAATATTAAAATGAGAATTAAAATGTATTAAAATTTGTTTTTAAAGCTCATTTTAATTCTCTGTTAATGTGTAGGAAAATCAAACAGAAGAGGAGAAGTGGGGGAGGGCAAAGGGTGTTAGGGTGAAAAAATTTGAGCATTTGGGATGGGGGGGCGGCGGCGCCGGCCCCAGAGTGCATCTCTCCAGCCATTCAAGAGGGGGTGGGGCTTGGATGCATACCACGTGTCGGGGTCTGTGTGTACAACATTTTCCATATATTTGATTTTAGCAACTTTTCATTTTTATGTGTATTGCACGTGTAAACTTTTGTGCTTCCAAAAAGTTTAAAAGAAAAATCAGCAAAAATAATATGTGGCTGAGGGGGTTCGAATATAAGGGCTATGTCACAGGAGTGCAAAGCTTTACCAATGAGCTATAAGTGCTTTCTTGATGTTCTAAAACAATTCAAATACTTATAGCATACATAGGATTGCAAATACTTCATTTAGTACATTAACTTTAAACAAATTTTGTACATTATAAACAGAGTCGTTACATTCTACCCTCCTTACAAAAATTTTATCCTAGAAATTTATAATTATTTAAGGACTAATTTACAAATAAAAAAGGGTATCTTGCGTGCATGTCGTCTTCTCTTTCCCACGTTGATTCTCCTGGTGAGTCTTTCCTCCACATTACTCGAACCAAATTTACTTCCTTATTCCGAAGTGACTTTACATTTCTGTCCAGGATTTCAACGGGTTGTTGCTCACAAGATAGGTCTGTCTGTACCGTAAGCTCGGAGTGATCAACAATGTGACTGGGGTCACTCACATATCTTTTGAGTTGGGATATATAGAATACATTGTGTACTCTTTCCAATGAGGGTGAAAGTGCCAAGCGGTATGCCACTTCTCCGACTCGTTCGAGTATGTCGAACGGTCCAATATATCTCGGACTTTGATTACACCTCTTTCCGAAGCGAATCACTCCACGGTTTGGAGAAATTATCAGAAAGACATGATCTCTCAGTTGAAACTCCAAGTGACGGTGCTTTGCATCAGCCCAGTGCTTCTGTCGATCTTGGGCTATGCGCATTCGTTCCCTGATTGTGTGAACTACATCTATAGTCGCCATGATCATCTCAGGTTCAAAGAGTTCTCTATCTCTAATGTCATCCTAATTTAATGGTGAACGACACTTCCATATAGAGCTGTAAAGGGTGCCATTCCAATACTCGCTTGGTAGCTATTGTTGTATGAAAACTTCGCAAGATGTAGGTGATCTTCACACGCTCCTCCGAAGTCTAGCATATAAGCTCTTAGCATATCTTCAAGTATCTGAATCGCTCGCTCAGACTGTCCATCTGTTTGTGGATGGTAAGCTGTGCTAAAGTTCAGACTCGTTCCCAAGTTAGTATGCAGACTCTGCCAAAATTGCGATCGGAATCTGGTGTCACAATCAGAGACAATGCAAACCGATACTCCATGTAATCTCACGATCTCCTGTATGAGTTCATGGACATCAGAAATAGTACACCATGAAGAGTTAAATTTTACTTAGATTCATACTTCCATGTACTTCTTAGCTAGTGTCTCAGTAGATTGGCCAACTCGAAATGGGATGAAGTGAGCCGACTTTATGAGTCGATTCACAATAACCCATACAGCATCGTTACCTTTTGTGCTGCGAGGAAGAGAAGTCACCAAATCCATGGTAATGTGTTGCCACTTTCATTCTGAGATAGGTAACGGTTGAGTAAATCAGCAGTCCTGTAATGTTCAGCTTTCACTTGCTGACACACTAAACATTTAGTGACGCTTCTGGCAACTTCACGCTTCATTCCATACCACCAGTAGTGTTGATGTAGATTTTTGTACATCTTTGTACCACCAGGGTGTACTGAGTAGGGAGAGCTGTGAGTTTCTTTCATCAATTCTTTCCGAACAGGACCTTGTGGTATACACAATCTATTTCCATATCTCAAAGATCCGTTTTTGTGTATGATGAAATCTGTTCGAAGTCCACTTTCTACTTGTTCTCTAATCTTTTGCAACTTGGTATCACTTGCTTGAGCTGCTTTGATCTGATTGACAATTATAGACGGAACTTGTAAGTTCATCAAACTTGAAGTATTACCTGGCATGACCACTTCTATTTCCATCTGATGCAAATCTTGCTGTAGCTTCCACTGTGTGGTGAGATTCATTGATAGTGGTTGACGACTAAGTGCATCAGGTACTACATTCACCTTCCTTAGATGATATTGTAGATTGATGTCAAAGTCTGCCATGAGTTCTAACCATCTTCTCTGCTGCATATTCAACTCTTTCTGAGTAAACACATACTTCAGACTTTTGTGGTCTGTGTAGATATCTACCCGTTCTCCAAGAAGATAATGATGCCAAATCTTGAGTGCAAAGATAACGGCTGCCAACTCCAGATCATGCGTCGGATAGTTGAGCTCATAAACCTTCAGCTATCTTGATGCATAAGTTATAACTTTACCGTGCTGATGTCGAACACATCTTAATTCCTTACCGGATGCATCGCAATGCACTACGAAACCTCCAGATTGGTCCGATATTACGAGAATAGGTGATGATATCAATCTTGACTTGAGTTCTACAAAAGCTTGTTTGCATTCTTCTGACCACACGAATTCTTCATCTTTGCGTGTGAGCTTGGTCAGTGGTGTTGCAATCTTCGAAAATCCTTCAATAAATCTTCGGTGGTATCCCGCTAATCCCAAGAAACTTGGAATACCCTTCACTGTCTTTGGTGTCGACCATTCTCTTACTGCTGCTACTTTAGATGGATCTTCGGAGATTCCATCGCCTGAAACGATATGTTCGAGATATCCGACTTGTTCTAGCCAAAACTCGCACTTGTTGTACTTGGCATAAAATTGATGCTGTCGCAAAGTCTCCAGGACAATTCGTAAATGTTCAGCGTGCTCTTTCCGATTCTTTGAATATACTAGGATGTCGTCGATGAATATGACAACGAACCTGTCTAGGTACTCTCAGAAAACTTATTTCATCAGATTCATGAATATAGCAGGTGTATTGGTCACTCCAAATGGCATCACGAGAAACTCATAATGTCCATAGCGAGTCCTGAATGCCGTCTTTGAGATACCAGACTCTTTGACCTTCACCTGATGATAACCCGAACGAAGATCTAACTTTGAGAAAATGCAAGACCCACTTAGCTGATCGAACAGATCGCCGATTCGCGGTAGTGGATAGTTGTTCTTTATCATGACTTCGTTCAAAGCTCTATAAGCAATGCACATTCTGTATGAACCTTTCTTCTTCTTCACAAGCAAAACTGGAGGTCCCCAACTTGAAGTACTGGGAAGAATCCATCTGTTTCGCCCAATCAGAGCAAAGCTCTGTTAAAATTCAAAATTCAAAATTTTGAAGCAACGCTTCAAATCTCGTGCGCAACGCGCCACATGTCAGGCGCTGAGATGTCAGCGCAGCGCCCAAGAAGGCGCGCCCAATCAGAGCAAAGCTCTATTTTTATGAAGCAACGCTTCAGTTGCGCTGCGCTCTGCGCTGCGCGACAAGTGTCAGCGCAGTTGCGCTGCGCAGTGCGCTGCGCGACACGTGTCACGCGCTGGGGCATCTGCGCCAAACAGAATTAAATTTCCAAGAAATCTTTTCAGTTCTTGTTAAAACAAGAAGATTTTTTTCTGCAAAGCAGAAGCCCTTGGATCAAAGATCCAACGGTGGGGAAAATTCCCCAAATCACTCAGAGAAAGATCTCTTTAACAAATTTAACTAATTTATGAGCACTATAAAAAGGACCCCAGACCTTAATTCAAGAGGAGGAACATTTTTCTTTAAAAAAAAAGAGAGAGAAGAGAACTCTTGAGAACTCCTCAAGAACAACAGAAGGTAAAAACCTTTAGGAAAAAGAGAAAATTCTCTTATGGACAGATTATTGATCTAAGAACAAGATCAATAATTTTAAAATAAAAGAAAAAAATAAGTAATAATAGTGCTTTGCACTTTTTTTTTATGAACCTCTGGTTCTTGAAACAAAAAAAATTTATTTTCTTTGATCTAAATTAGATCAAGAAATCAAATAGTGCTCTGCACTCCTGTTCTCGAATCTAAAAGATTCTTAGTGCTTTGCACTTCCAAACTGCACTGTTGCGCTCTTGAGAGAGCGCCACGCGTCAGCTACAAAACAACTTGCGCTACGCGCTCTTGAAATAGAGCTTTGCTCTCTGGAATTGGCGCAACTCACCAGAGCGCGCCACGTGTCAGCAGCGCAACAGCACAGCGCATTAGCGCAGCGCACTGCGCTATTGCGCTTGCGCTCACTAGAGCGTGACACGTGTCACCACCATATGAGCTTGCGCTCATTACTTGGCGCAAAGCGCCTGACAAGCCACGTGGGGCACTGTCAGAGTACTTAATGCCCTGCATTATTAAAGAAAAGGGACAGAGCCCAATTAAAAGGCCTAACAGGCTCAATCAAATATACTATGCATTTTAAAAAGGGCAGAGCCCAAACAAAATAGATGCTCTGCATCATTTATAAAGGGCAAAGCCCAATCAAAACAAGAATAATGCAGTGCATTACTAAAAAGGGGTAAAGCCCTAGAACAGGCCAAAGACAAAAAAAATATTGAAACTGGACTTAGCCCAATTTTGGCCATAAGTCCTTAAATTAAATTGACTGGGCACGACTGCTCCCTAAATCAATTTACATCCGGTTCGAGGGTACATCTCCGAACTCCTCTGACACCTATCGTTGTAATTCCTCAACGACGTCAGAGAGGTGACGGGTCCCAACGACCACACATGAATATGGACTGCGGGGTCCTTAAACTCGTGGACCGAAACGTCCCTAAACTAATATTGGACCGAAACGTCCCTAAACTAATATCGGACCGAAACGTCCTTAAACTAATATCGGACCGAAACGTCCTTAAACTAATGGTGGACCACTATGTCCTTAAACTGGTATTGGACCACCATGTCCCTAAACTGGCACAATAGAGCCCAAATGCTCTTTTGTCGGATCTAAACGATCTCGTTAAGTCGATCTTAGTCCCAAACTGGACTAACGTATCCTTAACAACCGTTTAAGTTGATCTTAGCCTCAAATATGGCTAACGCATCCTTAACCTTCAAACAGACTTTAGTCCCAAATTGGACTATAAATTCCCCCAATCAACTTTGGCTCAAGGGTACATCTCTGAACTCCTTTGACATTTGTCGTTGTAATTCTTCAACGTCGTCAGAGAGGTGACGGGTCCCGACGACCATACATGCAATGGACCACTATGTCCCTAAACTGGAACAATAGAGCCTAAATGCTCTTTTGTCGGATCTAAACGATCCTGTTAAGTTGATCTTAGTCTCAAACTGGACTAACATATCCTTAACGAACGTTTAAGTTGATCTTAGCCGCAACGCGACTAACGTATCCTTAAACTAAAAAACACCAAACCCAAATCTAAATAAATACGGATTTGGACTAATCCACGTCCTACGGGCGACGGTATTACTCAGTCTCCGTATACAATCCACGGGCAGCCACAAACAAAACAAACACCCATGACACGAAGTGAAATTCTGGAGAAGGAGAAAGTTGTTACCGCAAAGCGGTAGCATAATTAACTGCAGGGGTTTGCGCCTGCAGGGAAGAGCGTCCCCATAATCAAAAACCCCTCTAGCGAGGGGGAATCTGACAAAGTCTGCTACATCGGCCGCATCCGTCTAAAACTTCGATACACGGTGCCATAAATCAACTTGGCATCTTCGGAGAGGTGGACGGATAAAACCAAATAGCATCTGCCCCGAATCTCAGCGTCAGGACCCATCGCGGTCCTGTGCGCCGTTTTTCGGAGGGGAACAGATTCTGGCACGCCCGGTGGGACCTCTTCCTCTTTCCACTCCACGTTTCGTGTGTCGTCTTCGCGAACCAATCGCAGTTTGTTAATGGTTGCCTTCAGACTTCAAGTTACTAAGATTTAGTCTTTTGCCTGGCGCAGAACTCAAGATTCAATGGCATTTAAATGCACCAACTGCTCGAAATGCCACTGCAACGGACGCTCCACCTCACCGGGAGGTGTAGCATATGGGCCCTAAGCGGCTTCCTTCCTCACTCTGCCGGTAGATCAGGTGACCCAAGCCACCACTGGTCTGTTCTTCGGGACCATGATCCCACCTACAAGCTTCTCTGAGCCCATACCTGCACCGGAAGTGAACAAGAAGTCGGTCTTCGACCGGCTCACTGCTACGACGACCCATGTCAACGGGTCGCCCGCTACCAAACTGACAGCCTCCGTTTTCGCCAGGCTAGATCAGAACCATAGAGTGGCCGTCCCAAAGAGGGCAACGGCCGCTGCTCCGGAAGACGTTAAAGCGGTTTCTCCCATCAAAGAATCGGTCTTCGCGAGATTGACGATTCCCACTCCTGCCCCTATTGGTCAAAGGACATCAGTCTTCAATAGGCTGACATTGGCAGTCACCCCACATTCAAACAGGGGGCAAAAAGAAGCTATCTTAATCTCTGAGCCAATCCCAATGGCTCGCCGTGCTCGACGTCGCCATTGGCAACGAGTGAGGAAGGCCGGGGGCAACTCTCCCTCAGGGCTAACTCCATCGGCTCCAGTGGTGGAAGTCAACGCTGCTGTCCCAACTGGGAACAGCTTTGAACTGCTGAGGAGGGTACAGAAAAACTCTCCAATCGCTACACTGAAGGGATCTCCTCCACCTGCGGAGAGAGTTTCAGAAACGAAGCAAGAACAGCCCCCTCAACGGCTGTCGTCAAAAATTTATAAAGTTTGGCGGAGGGTTCAAGACTCCGTGATTGATCCGGACCACTCTCGTCATCAGAAAAAGGCGAAGGTGGAAAAAGACAAGGACCGTCCCATTAAACAACGGGGGACAGCAGCCGCTAGGATGCCCACTTCAACGGTTCCTTCAACCTCAACGGCCCACAAAAGAAGGAGGCCAGAGAAAACGCCCGCGTCAGCAGCAAAAGTTAAAAATGGTGAACCTAAACGTCCCAAGTCAGGGGGCATAACAGTTCATACGGTTTATATGGCATCGGGAAAAGAAGATAGCCGCATATCAACAGGTCATAGACCGCACACGAGGTCAGTGACCAAGGCTCAGGAGCAGCAGCAGAAGCTCTACGAGATGATGAACGCTGTGGCCGCACTTACAGGGCCAAAAGAAACCCCTGAAACGTCCTCGGACGAGCGTCAAGAACAAGAAACGGATGCTGAATTCCTTCGTCGCGTACTAGAGAAGAAGGATAAAGAGGCTGCGGAGCAGGCAGCCAACATAAAGAAGATGGCCCTCCTATTCCAGGATATGGTGGGTATGATGATTCAACAAGATCCACCTACTGAAAATCCCCCGATCATCCTTGAAGACGATAGGGGAGAGACGTCGAATCCTCCATCAGTTCTGTCCACAGCTAAAGATGACACAATCTCCAAAGCTGATTTGGATGAATACATCGCCCAGCAAATAAGGGTTCATCATGCAACCGAAACAGCCGGCCAGGTCGTGAAAACGGGGAGACCATATCCGAGCTGGTACGATCAAATCAAATACCCACCAGGTTATAGGATTCCCAAGTTCCATGTTTACAAGGGTACGGGCAATCCTCACCAGCATGTTGCCCAGTTCAGGGCACTCTGCGGTAATACCGGTAGAGATGACAAGCTTTTACTTCGCCAGTTTGTTGGAAGCTTATCGGATACGGCGTTCGAATGGTACTCTGAGCTCCCGAACGACTCTATTAAAACCTTCGCGGAGATGGAGCTGTTGTTTACTCAGCGTTTTGCAAGCGCTAGTGAACGTACCCCGATGACAGCACTGATTAACGCCAGGGTAAAACCCGGTGAGACGTGGGTCCAATACGCTATACGGTGGCGTAATTTATGGTCAAAATGCGAGCAGCGTATTGAAGAAGCTCCCGCAGTGGGTATGTTTGTGGGAACCCTCGATCCACAAGCAACCATCTCGCAATTTATGATGTTCTTCAAGCCGACAACCTTCCAGGCTTTGATTGACAAACTAGCGCAGATGGACCAGATGGGCCATAAACCCCCTCTTCCAAGGCCAGACACCCGAAATGATAAAGGGAAAGGAAAAGCAATCGTCGTCGCTAATGCTCAACAACAACCGAGCGACTCGAATCCGGTTGCTCGTCAAAGTAATATACGCCCCTACGTGCCCCTTGAGGATAGGATGGGACGCCCTTATTCCTTTCCCCGTGATAAAACGATGAGGTTATTCGAGCTGGCATTGCGCAACAGACTCATAAATCTGCCGGATCCAAAACGTCCGTTGCAACCAAGTGACGTCAACGAGCCCAACTACTGTCCTTATCATCGAGTACTAGGCCACCCGATCGAAGATTGCTACGTTTTCAAGAATTGGCTTGAAACCAATACCGACAGGGCAAGTTCGCGTTATCTGACAAATGGAAGGTGAATCCCCCGCAGCCCCACACCTCTAAGGGGACGAATACGTCGGGGGCAACATGCTCCGTCATTGAAGAAGCTCCTTGGGAGGTCGTATTATCAGCCAAGACAAAGAGGATGCTAAACGATCTTCAGACATGTCCAGCGGTCAAGTGGAAGAATCCGTTGGAACCGCAGGTCATTGACGGGATATTGAAGCCACGTCCAACTCCAAGGACCGATGGTGGCGGTTCAAGCACTTGCAGCCAGCCGTTAAAATCTTCGAAAAAGAAGAAGAAGAAATCTAAGAAGCCCGTGAAGCCTAGCGACAAGCGCACGGACTTACAAAAGCAAATTGACGCGCTGGAGGAATACAATCAGAGGGCACGAACCCCCATTACATTCCAAGAGTTCCTCAGCCATGTCTTTCAAGAAGAGGATGAGGGAGAAAGTTCATCAGATGAATCCGAGGAATATGTGGCGAGCTGTCATATGATTTCCCATTCGATCACGAATGATGAGGAGATTCCTTACACCGAAAATCTGGGAGCAGATCCTGAACCAAAAGTTCTGGGGCCATCAGATGAAGTAATTGACGCACTCCTTAATGAAGCTCGGTTGAAAAGTAAAGCTGATCGGGAGCACGAGGCGGCTATATTTGAAAGGGCCAAGCGCCAGCGACTTGATGAAGGAGCTGAGACGATCCCGCTGGAGCAAAACACCTCTGCTACCGACAAAAGCCAACTCAGGATGAGGAAAAAGTTCGCTAAAGCCATATCAATGGGCATGAAGCTACCATCCTCTGAAGGAAACATCATCGGTGAAGTGGAAACGCACCCCTCGTATTGCTTATATCATCAGAGGATTTCGCACCCCACTCAAGAGTGCAAATCTTTCGATAGATGGTGGCAAGGATACGTTGCTCATCGACAACGCTTTAAGCGGGAAAAACGTAAAACTCGTCGGGAGCAGAGAAATACGACAGAAGGGCTTAAAAGAACTGCTGGCGATTGTTGCATGGTTAACACCGGTGGATCACAAGTGCCTACATTCGGGAGTGATTCTGATGAAGAGCTAGAACTTGCCCCTCTTTTTAAAGAGTCCGCTTCAGGAAAAGAAGAAGAACCGAAGGTCTGCGAAAATATCCGGCTGCGGAATCGGACGCTGCCTGAAAAGAACCTCGGACCCTTGAACAGAAAAGATAAAGGGAAAGAAAAGGTCTCTGAAGATATCATCTTAGATGACCAAGCGGCGGAAGAGTTAAACGCCAAGAACCCGCCGAAGAGAAATAAGGTAGACTACAACGTTTTGGCGCATTTGCGGAAGCTGCCCTCACAGCTCAACATTCTTGACGCCCTTTTGCTATCAAAAGAGGCGAGAGATTCGTTGATTAAGGCGCTCCAAGACCCGGAACAATTCCAAGCATGCCTGGTCGAGGAAAAGATGAAGGATGAATTAGAGGAAGTGCATACGGCTGATGTTACTTTTGGTGATGAAGACCTTCTACTTGGGACGTGCGAACACAATCGCCCTCTCTATGTCTCGGGATACTGCCATGATATAAGGATAGGCAAAATCCTGATCGATAACGGGTCGTCTGTTAACCTACTCAACGTGCGGGTGTTGAAGGAAATCTGCATGAGCGTCCAGCAACTTGCTCGGGACAAGATCACCATCTCCGGGTTCGACTCCCAATCGTCAAAGACTCTTGGATCTGTGATACTGACGCTACGCTTCGGGCTACTCGTCACGGACATTAAGTTCCACGTCATAGACGCTAAGACATGCTACAACGCTTTGCTCGGCCGACCATGGTTACACGAGTACAACATCATCCCTTCTACACAACATCAGTGTATGAAGTATTTTAAGGATGGTTTCGAGTATACCGTGACGGGAGAACTGAACCCGTTCTCTGTGAACGAGGTCCGCAAATACGAAGATGCCAAATACTTCTTGCCGGATTTCGAAGACACGGAGAAGTGTCACAAGCCGGAAAATAAAACTAACGCCACCATCCCTGTCTTCGGCAGTGATACCGAGGAGGAAGAGGAGATCGTTTATTCGGGTCTGCCCCAACATAACAAGCTAGGACCGTCCACTCCTATATTGGTCTTTGGTAGTGATTCGGAGGATGAGGTCCATGTCGTATTCTCTGCTCGACCTTCAATACAAGCTTCCGCTGACGAAGAGCAAAGTATGCAAGTCGCCATGGTGCCGCCTAAACATCATAAAGAACTGGACGCACTTAATATCTACAGTGTAGAAGAGCTGCGGACATTCTATATCCCTCCCAGGCGAGCAAACGAGAAGGCAATCCTATTCTACCGTTCTTAAGAAAACAAGGTGGAAAAAGAAGTCTGGCATGGCGCGGATCCCACGCTCGACAGGCTTCAGCCTATCCGTCTTCCCAGATATTATACAGAAGGTTTGAAGAAGCTGCTGAAACGCCAGGGGATATCCTTCAAACAGACCGTTAGAGAGGCCAAATTCTATGACAGGGTCTGGAACATTCCCGGGATCCAACGCAAACTGCCTAACGGGAGAATGGAAACAAGAGGGCTTGGATATATCCGTTCAAAAAAACGAGAGTTACTACCCGGCTGCTACGTCGTATATGACCTTGATGAAGAAGCGGATGCTCAATGGGAGGACGCTAATCCTAAGCCAGTGAAAGTTCCAGATGCAAAAGAGCCCAGTCCGTCATTCGAGGAACAAATGGACAGACTTGTAAAGAAAGATGGTCAAAAGGTCCGAGATGATCACAACCGTGAGACGGCCATCTACGAGAAAGCCAAGATGCAACACCTTCTCCAACAGGCCGTAAAGGATGAAAATACCGCTCCTTGTCAACCCGTTATAAAGAAGGCTCAGCTCAAAAGCAGAAATAAGTCGAAAGGCCAAAAAGGCACTCAACAACAACAAAGCAGGGCTGAGAAGCCACGCAAACGGGAGTCGAGCGTTATTGATCTATCCCTTATGAAGAAAATGGGGCGAGCATACTCGTTTCCTCGGGACAAGACGAAGAAAATACTTGATCTCGCCCTGAAACATCAAATGCTTACATTGCCGGAGTCTAAACACCCTGAACAAGCAGGCGAAACCTCACACCCGGACTATTGCTCTTACCATCGAGTAGTAGGTCATCCTCTTGAAGATTGCTTCACCTTCAAGAATTGGGTCGAAGATCAATATCAGCTTGGTAAATTCGCTCTGTCCAACAACTGGAGGGTAGCACCACCACAAAAGCACGAGCCTAAGGCCACGAAAGAAAAACCAGTTCCACATTGGGATTGGAAGCGAATTCGTACCTGTCACATGATAACAATACTACAAGAAGAATCCGAGAACATGGACAGCCTTCCCTGGTGCCTCGAAAACAGCAATGATGAGGTGATCTCAGAATTTCCCCCAGCTCCGAAAGAACTGGAGGATGGAATACATACCACTGCAGATAACCTCAAGAAAATTGAGTTGGGGACGATAAACAATCCGCGACCGACATTTGTCAGCGAGCTGCTGTCTGAAGAGAGGGTGGCTGCGTTAAAAGACGTCCTTGTACAGCATAAAGATTGCTTCGCATGGAACTATTCCGAGATGCCGGGACTAGATCCAGAAGTTGCTGTACATAGACTGGCGATATCCTCGGGTGTCAAGCCAGTCAAACAAGCGCTGAGAAGAATGCGGCTCGAGCTCGAGATGAGCATCAACGTTGAAGTCAAAAAGCTGATAGACTCCGGCTTTATCCAGGAGGTTCAATACCCTGAATGGATTGCTAATATCGTCCCAGTGATGAAGAAAAATGGGACGGTGCGCATATGCGTGGACTTTCGGGATCTCAACAAAGCCTGCCCGAAGGATGATTTCCCAGTACCAGTCACCGAACTGATGATAGACAATACGTCCACGCATGAGATTTTCTCATTCATGGACGGCTCATCAGGATATAATCAAATAAAAATGCATCCTGAAGACCAGAAACATACGGCTTTCCGGACTCCTTTGGGAATATTCTGTTACAAGATGATGCCCTTCGGTTTAAAGAACGCCGGTGCCACCTACCAAAGGGCCATGACGAAGATCTTTGATGACCTTATACACGAAATCGTCGAATGCTATATCGACGACCTCGTTGTTAAAAGCAAATCATATGAGGAACATCTCGAGCATCTGAAGACCGTATTTCAACGTCTTCGGCAATACAACTTGAAGATGAATCCGCTCAAGTGTGCATTCGGAGTTTCCTCAGGAAAATTCCTGGGATTCATTGTTCGACACTGGGGTATCGAAATAGATCCGTCCAAGATCAAGGCAATCATGGAAATGCCTCCGCCGAGAACTCTCAAACAGCTGCGGTCTCTCCAAGGGAAGCTCGCGTACATACGGCGATTTATAGCCAACCTCTCAGGAAAGTGCCGTCCTTACAGCCACCTGATGAAGAAGGGAACCCCGTTCGTCTGGGATCAAAAGTGCCAAAGCGCACTAGACGAGATCAAACAGTACCTGCAAAACCCTCCAGTGTTGGCTGCTCCGGTTAAGGGAAAGCCTCTCATTCTTTATACAGCCGCCCTCGAAGGTTCTTTAGGCGCATTATGGGCACAAGAGAACGATCAAGGGAAAGAAAGAGCACTCTACTACTTAAGTCGAGTTCTACTGGGGGCAGAAAGCAACTACTCCCCCATTGAAAAACACTGCTTAGCGTTGATCTTCGCAATAACAAAGCTTAGACATTACGCATTAGCACGTGAAGTCCATCTCATTTCAAAGGTGGACCCTCTCAAATACCTAATGTCAAAGGCCATATTGACGGGACGACTCGCTAAATGGGCCCTGCTCTTAATGGAGTTCTCGATAACGTACCGACCTCTCAAGGCAGTGAAAGGCCAGGCCATCGCCGACTTCCTTGCTGAGCACCCGATACCTGCCGATTCTCCCCTAAAGTGCGATTTGCCAGACAAACATGCGTTTGACGCAGTCGACAGTGGTGATACCCGTTGGGAGCTTTATTTCGATGGAGCATCTTCCATGAAAAAGCACAAACAAAGTACGCCAATGATCAAATCGGGAGTAGGCCTTATCTTCGTGACCCCACAAGGAGGAATAATGCGCTTCGCTTTCTCCTTAACAGAACCGAGAACGAATAATGAAGCTGAATATGAAGCTTTGATAGCAGGTCTCGAGATCTCCATTGACATGGGAATTGAAAGCTTCTTCATATATGGGGACTCCCAGCCAGTCGTCAGTCAAGTGAACGGCGATTACCAAACATGCAAAACGGAATTGGTAAAATACGGGGAAAAGGTGCAACAACTGCTGACCCAAATTCCTTCCTATACTTTGGAAAGTATACCACGCGCAGAAAATAGCAAAGCGGACGCGTTAGCTAAGCTTGCTAAAGAACTGGCTGACGAGAACCTCGATGAGGTTAGAATCATGGTACAAAGTCGTCGGGTGCTCGCCCCCGCAGAAATACCTCCGGGATCACCCGAAGAAAAGAGAGTGACTGAACAAGCGACCTTACAAATAAAAGACCATGAGAAGGTTGAGGATTGGAGGGAGGTCTTTATAGACTACTTCAAATCCCACCAAATGCCCGAAGATGCGTCCGCACGACACCAGCTCATGAAACGAGCTCTGTCTTTCGCCTTCGTCAATGATACTCTATACAAGAGGTCATTCGATTCTCTGTGGCTGAGGTGCTTAGGACCGGACGAAGCGGAAAGAGTCGTTCAAGAAGTTCATGACGGAATCTGCGGTTCTCACCAAGCAGGCCCAAAGATGAAGTTAAAGATCAAACGGATGGGCTACTACTGGCCCACGATGATTCAGGACTGCCTCGAATATGCGAAACAATGTCACTCATGCCAAATTCATGGGGACTTCATCCATCAGCTCCCAATCCACTACATCCAACGGTGGCTAGCTGGCCATTCGAAATGTGGGGGACTGATATAGTCGGCCCCATCGAACCAGCATCGTCTAAAGGACATCGTTTCATCCTAGCGACGACTGACTACTTCTCTAAGTGGGCAGAAGCAGTACCGTTGAGAGAAGTGAAGACGGAGAATATCCTCCATTTCTTCAAAACGCACGTCATATATCGGTTTGGAACTCCGAGGCGGATCATCTCCGATAACGGGCCAGCCTACCGAAGTCATAAAATCAGCCGCTTCGCACAGCAGCATAACATAGACTGGAGATATTCCTCAGTCTATAATCCACGAGCTAACGGTCTTGCCGAGGCCTTCAACAAGACCTTGACGAAAATTATAAAGAAAATAGTGTCCCGAAATAAGAAAGACTGGCATGAGAGACTGCAAGAAGCTCTTTGGGCGTATCGAACCACGTTCAAGACATCCACAAACACAACGCCATACGCGTTGGTGTTCGGTACGGAAGCAGTACTCCCTCTCGAGACAGAGTTACCCTCTCTACGAGTGGCAGTTCACCACGAGCTAACGGACGAAGAAAATGCTCACCTTCGGCTTGAGGAGCTTGACGCCCTTGATTAAACTAGGCTCATAGCGCAACAAAATCTGGAGGCTTATAAAGCAAAGATGATGATCTCATACGAAAGATTGACCCGACCGAGGACATTCCACCAAGGCGAACTCGTGCTAGTGGTCAAAAGGCCTATGATCCCCAATCGCGCCAAGCGGGGAAAATTCGAGCCAAACTATGAAGGCCCGTACATCATAGATAAAGTTTACCAGGGTGGGGCCTATCTACTCATGGACATGCACGGTGAAAGGCCTTTCAGGCCGATAAACGGTCGCTTCCTGAAGAAATACTACGCTTAATGAGCCACAGCCTAGGTCAATGATAGATGACGACGACCATGTCCGCTCGCTATCTTCCTAAGCTCAAGTTTTATAAGCAGTAGCCAACCTCTCAATGTCGGACCGAAATGTCCTTAAACTAATAGCGGACCGAAATGTCCTTAAACTAATAGCAGACCGAAACGTCTTTAAACTACTACCGCAGCATCTTTTAGGCTGACGAGATATAAAAAAAACATATAAAAATAAAATAAAAAAAAAACGGTATGTCCATAAGCAAAAGGGCACGGATGAAAACCTGAAAGGGCTCCGTGAGTAAAAACAGCAGGGCTATCGGCGAGTGTTCGTGAAAACCCGAAAGGGCGCGACCTCGTAAAAAAATATATAAAAATAAAAAAGAAATAAAAGCGGTACGTCCATAAGCAAAATGGGCACGGATGAAAACCCGAAAGGGCTCCGTGAGTAAAAACAGCAGGGCTACCGGCGAGTGTTTGTGAAAACCTGAAAGGGCACAACCTCGTTAAAGGACACTTATAGGGTCCTCTCGACCTTGTAAGGAGAAACCACCCGCATGAGATCCTTACGACTCACAAGGGAGCGACACACTTAGGGATCCCCACGATTCCTGAGGAGAAAATACACTTGCGAGATCCTCACGACTCGTAAGGAGAACTCTCTTATGGGACCCTCACGGCTCATAAGATTTGAAAGTCTTAAGTTACAGAGACCTAAACCTGTGCTTAAGCAATCCCCACAATTTCCGATATTGCCCTACAAGTGGTTCAATACTGACCCTTGTATACAATCCACGGGCGCGAATAAACATTTCCCTAACCAAGGTCCATCCGTGACTGGGGATATGTTCGCATAACCCTTGTAAATCCTCTCGATTTACAAAGAGAAAACCCTCCTGTAGGATCCTTACGACTTATAGAGGAACAAAACAGTTAGGAACCCTCACGATTCCTAAGGAGAAAATACACCTATAAGATCCTCACGACTTGTAGGGAGAAATAGCTTTGTGAGACCCTTACGGCTCATAAAGTCAAAAGCCTTAGTAGACAGGACCCTAACCCTGGTCGCTAAGCCTCCTTTGTTCGACAATGACAGAGGCAAATGATGATTCGCTCCTGGCGATATCCCAGTTGTAGCGGTGCTGATGCCGAAATCGGTGTCCAATTTTAGGTTTACGGCAAAAAGCCGTTAGGCCGCACATGCATGCGAAATAGCCGAAATGATGGGGCAACTTGCAATAAAAAAAAAGCAGCAAGTAAAATGTATGCATGCGAAATAGCCGAAATGATGGGGCAACTCGCAATAAAAAGCAGCGAGTAAAGATAAAATAAATAGCCGAAATGATTGGGCACCACGAAAAATAGCCGAAATGATTGGGCAATCGCGACCTTCGCGATATAAAAGCTGAAATGATAGAGCATCGCGGAAATAAAACAAAAAAAAATGAATGACGATAAAACTTTGGCCCTACAGTTAAGATCACATCGATCCCTGTATACAATCCAAGGGCATAAACATAGAGGGAACCATTCTTTCCCAACAGACTCCGTCAGACGACGAAGCCAAACCTCGACGGTTCGTTTCAACCGAAGAAGCCAGTGTGTTTAGCAAACTCCTCGACTCACGGATACAAACACTCCTTGACGAGAGCCTCCTGATTCGCGTCGACTCGCAGAGCCACCAGTGCCTCCGTGGGAATCCTCGACTCGTTTCAAACCCTAAGGAAACAAATAATCCTTGGCGCTTGGGAAACAAATAATCCCTAGCAAACTCCTCGACTCACGGACACAAACACTCCTTGACGAGAGCCTCCTGATCCGCGTCGACTCGCAGAGCCACCAGTGCCTCCGTGGGAATCCTTGACTCGTTTCAAACCCCAAGGAAACAAATAATCCTTGGCGCTTGGGAAACAAATAATCCCCAGCAAACTCCTCGACTCACGGATACAAACACTCCTTGACGAGAGCCTCCTGATTCGCGTCGACTCGCAGAGCCACCAGTGCCTCCATGGGAATCCTCGACTCGTTTCAAACCCCAAGGAAACAAATAATCCTTGGCGCTTGGGAAACAAATAATCCCTAGCAAACTCCTCGACTCACGGATACAAACACTCCTTGACGAGAGCCTCCTGATCCGCGTCGACTCGCAGAGCCACCAGCGTCTCCGTGGGAATCCTCGACTCGTTTCAAACCCTAAGGAAACAAATAATCCTTGGCGCTTGGGAAACAAATAATCCCTAGCAAACTCCTCAACTCACGGAAACAAACACTCCTTGACGAGAGCCTCCTGATCCGCGTCGACTCGCAGAGCCACCAGCATCTCCATGGGAATCCTCGACTCGTTTCAAACCCCAAGGAAACAAATAATCCTTGGCGCTTGGGAAACAAATAATCCCTAGAAAACTCCTCGACTCACGGACACAAACACTCCTTGATGAGAGCCTCCTGATCCGCGTCGACTCGCAGAGCCACCAGCGTCTCCGTGGGAATCCTCGACTCGTTTCAAACCCCAAGGAAACAAATAATCCTTGGCGCCTGGGAAACAAATAATCCCTAGCAAACTCCTCGACTCACGGATACAAACACTCCGTGACGAGAGCCTCTTGACCCACGCAGAGCCACCACTGTCTTTACGGGAGAATTCTCGGTTCGTCTCAACTTGCAAGATGAAGTCTCAGGCAGCAAGGATTGAAAAGCTTACTCCCTGAACAATGGGGCCCTGCAAGTCAATCCAAAATGGTCCCTTGCATACTATTCACGGGTCTCACTCTCCAAAGTCGATTTTCGACAAGGAGGGAAACAAACGCTTACGAATCCTCTCGACTCGTAAGAGGGAAAATTCTCTTATAGGATCCTTACGACTTATAAGAGAAAACCACACTTAGGAATCCCCATGATTCCTAGGGAGAAAACCCACCTACGAGATCCTCTCGATCCGTAGGGAGAAAAGTCTCTATGAGACCCTCACGGCTTATAGAGTTGAAAAGTCTTAGGCAGCAGATTTGAACCTGCGACCTAAGCCATCACT
This sequence comes from Agapanthus africanus, assembly GCA_030015575.1. Lineage (NCBI taxonomy): Eukaryota > Viridiplantae > Streptophyta > Magnoliopsida > Asparagales > Amaryllidaceae > Agapanthus > Agapanthus africanus. Next base: position 944,266,232 of record CM057338.1, on the reverse strand, counting down.
ATTTCCTACGAGGGTCAGGATACTCGTTCTGATCATCCGTCAACCATGATTACTAAGGTGGCATGCTGGTAATGAATGAAAGAAAAGACGGAGAAAATGACACATTACAAAAAAAAAGGGTGTATCTTTTATTCATAAACTTGATTGGGTACAGGATACATTATGTCAAAGAATGAAAAAGTATATATATACATTCTTTTATCTACAATTACAAACGATACAAAGGGGGATAGCTACTGAGGAGGAAGTGTCTTTAGTAAATCCACAAGTTGCTCTCGCACTTCCTTCAGCGCCTCCTCCTGAGCGGCTGCCGCGGCCACCTCCGCTTCCACCTAGGCTCGCTGCTGCAAGAAAGATGAAAGTTGCTCCTCCGTCGCCTTCTGGGCTGCTTCCTGGCTGGGTGCAGCTCGCTCGACAACATCAAGGTGTTGCCTCAATGATAACCCTTCAGAAAGACATTGCAGAAGGCCCTCAAAGACAACTTTCAGCCGTGCGCCATTGGCCTCCACCCGAGCATGCAGTTGGGCAGACTTGCTCGAAGTCTCACCTCGCTCCTTACATCTTGAAATGACTTCTTGTTCGAGGTGATGGAAGTAAGGAGCACTCTGCTCAATCCACGCTGTTCTTTGATTACTGGCAGCCAAGGCCTCGGGAGCGGGACGCAGCGACTCCAACCGATGCAGGCGGGCCTCGATCTCCTTGCATTGGTTAACCCAAGATGTGACGATGCCCTCATCATGAAAGTTCACGAGTATTGCTAGCATCGGGTTAGCCATCATAGCGAAGTCTGCGGCAGATGTAGGAGTTTCAACGTCGAGTTCCTCGACGTAGTCACTCAACATGCGCAGACTATTCACGGCGCCTTTTGAAGACAGACTCTTCAGATAAGGACCCGCCGGCATTATGATGCGAGATTCGAAGGGCGCCGAGATCAGAACGACAACTGAAAAGAAACAAGATGTGATCAGATAACAGTTCTGAAAATAAAGAAGGAAGACTTTATCAATGTGATAGTTCCTATACCAGTTGAGACAGGTGGCAAGGTCGGGAGGGCTGGTGGCGCAGCTGATCTCTTATCCCCTCCTTCAATCTGTAGCACTGCAGTTGAGATGAGAAAAAGAGGTTAGAGGTAATTCCATCAATAAAATAAAAAGGAGGAAGGATGTCAACGGAAATCATACTCACCAACGCCACCAGACGAAGAAGCAAGCTCGGATGGGAAAGAAAAGTGTGGGAGCAACATCTGATATACATGATCAAAAAGTACTCCTGAAAAGACACAACAGCACGACTTTAGTACATACACTATACATCTGAAAGATAAGACTAATAAGTTGCAAACCCATACCTTCCAACATCTTAGACGGTATGAGAGAGGGTTGGGAGGTAACCACCGCCAAGGCAGTCGTTGAAGGCGCTCCTTCAAGCAGTGGGGCATCGGCGCTGGCTGCACCTGCGTTACAAGAAAAGTGAACTTGTCAGAAAGGATTGTAAAGTAAGAAAGACAGTAACCTAAGGTTTACCTGAGGAGCTCCCGGCTGAAACATAAGCGACTCCCTCCTCTATCGACATAAGGCTACCGCCCGTAGCCTCATCACCCGACTCGATGAGGACCGTCGTCGTGCTAGCGCGACCAGGAGACGGCAGGAGATCGTAAGCAGGGAGGGCAATAATTGGAGCGTTGCCGGATTCTTGGAAGGAAGCGGCTGACTCTTCCCCAAGAGTCGTACCCATCTCGCCCGCAACTTCTTCGAGCTCCGCCGTCTCCATCGGCTCATCCACTGTCACCACGAGGTCGCCGGCCTCAAGCGCCTCGTCCACCACCAGCCTCGGTTCAGTTATAATGATCATATCATCTGCCACCACTTCAGGTTCGGCATCAATGACCTTCTCGGCGGTAGGCCCCTCGACCTCCACTTCAGGCTCCAAAGTCACAGCGACATTGCCCACCGTCGGCTCGAGTTCGGCAGGTACCGCCTCCTCTGCTTCTTTGGGATCAACGGTTTCCGCCTCCCCTTCGATCGGACTCGGCCCTGCAAGATAAGAGATATAAGGACCAATGTCATTAAAAACCCTTATAACAAAAACTCTGAGAGAAATATTACCTGAAGCGGATTTACTGTTTGTGCTCCGAACTGCGCGCGCCACCTCTCTGCGGGCAGTGGATAAGGCAACAGGGGCCTCTTCAGATGGAGTATCAGCACGAGGGGCGGTGCTGGGGCCCGCTCCCTCAGCCAAGGCAGCCCGGCGCGCCTTCGACTCACTCCTTTGCCGCTTCCTTTCCTCCCAGGCTGTCTCGATGGATCTTAGTGACGCCTCCTTCAAGGCGTCGTCATCCTCGTTCATGGATGCCTCCAGAGCCTTTAAGGCATCCTTCATCGGCTCTTCAAGACGAACCTCCTGCGGTGGCCCAGAGGAAGCGGGAACATCGGCAGCTGGTAAAACATCTGCGTCGCTTGGTGGGAACGGCATTGAGGTTTCTGCAATAAAAAGAGAAAGGTTAGATCGACCATAACACGAGCGGGATGGAGACTTGATGGATTAAAACTTACTAAGGCCCATAGACGCTCTAAGACGTTCCTCCTCCTGGAAAGTCTTCAAAGAAGCGGCGATGGCTTCTTCATCAGTGATGCCTGTCGAAAGGAAAGAAAGAAAAGCGTTAGTCAAAGGCAATGAAGAGGATATGTTGCAATAAAGAAAAGAAGACTAATAGTTACCTGATTGCGCAAGCTTGGCCAGCCACGCGTCACGCTTTGCCAACCACGCCGAAGTTTCGAGGGCGGCTTCCAAGTCTGTATCGTCCGGCGGCGGCATCACTAATCCTTCGTTCGTCCCGTATTCGATCAGGCCCTCGGCATAGGGAGCATGGGGTTCCTGATCGAACACGACGTCCGCAGCAAAGAGCGACTTCTTTTTCTTTTGCCCTCCGACCCTAGGCTCACGAGGGATCGACTTCCGTTTAGCAGCTACTTTGGGACGACGGGTCCCGATGTCCGCACCCACGCCAGACTCCGGCGAGGGAACAACCACTGTCTCCGCCAGAGCACGGGGCGCTGCAGGTGCATCTGCGACATCAGGGAGCGACAAGTCACGTGGAGGGCTTCGCGCACGCGATGGTCCGGTTCTGACCTCTTTTAAAGGGGCAACTACTGGGGTCCTTGGGACCAAAGGAGCGTTGCGATCGGTACCTGGAGGCACACCCTTACGATCGACCAACAGTCGCCTTTCCTCCTTTATAACTGCTCCTGTTGCATGATTGTACCAGTCTTTGTACACATTGAGGAGTCTCGGAGCATAAGCCGGCGCATTGATAAAAAAATGAGAGCTCGTATTCAGGCGCATGAAATGGTGCAGTGCGTTCTCTATCCCTTCTTCAGTGGCAGTGGGTTCCAGCAAGAAGGCTTCCAAGGGGACCCCTTGATCGTAGCCCAGTTGTTGGGCAAAACGATGCGGGTTATACCTCATAAAAATTGCCACACCATCCTGCCTAAAGACTAAGAAACCCGGTCTAATGGAATATAAGTGAAGGGTCTCCCGAGCCGTCAAAACTGAGGCTCCATCTTTAAAGACATCTTGTAATGGCCGCGCCACAGTGGTAGACACCTTTCCAATGGTCAATACCTTATCGACAAAGGACATACCGGCTCCAACGGTGTGAGGACGAAGGAGTAAGCCCCTAGCGTTCCGCGGTGATGGGGTTACAATTGATGCGCCGATCAGCTGTATAATGCGGGGAAAACCGCACTTGTCAAAGAACGAGGGCCTTTTGTGCATGCCAAAGACACCCGCTGTGTGTAGCTCGAGCCACGATGCAAAGTAATGCATCGGGAAAACCACATGCAGTACCCCGGGCTCATTAGCATCTGCTGCTCGACTGAGGCCATGGTATAAGTGCGCCAAGCCAGCAATCCCAACAGTTACCTTTACCCCGATGACCATCCGGTGAGCTGGGTAAAAGACAGAGGGTCGCATCCGATGAGAGTGCATTGGGATTGCAAACCAGCTCAGCCACAATCCAAGAAATCCTAAGAAAAAGGCCTCCTCATCCATTCCAGGGGCCGCAATTTCTGCAAATGACATAGTAGGGAAGTCCGGAAGAAAAAAACCCTTTTGATCTATATCCTTCTCCGGTAGGTTGTCCACACCTAGACCGAAGGGGTCATCCAGGGTGGCGAACTTGGCAGCCTCCGATGAAATGACGCTTGGACGAAGGAAACGAGCAATGAAGTCCTCAAAGTTAACTCCCCGACCCCCATGTTCGACGAAGAGGGACTCATACATGTTCAACACTTTAATCAAGCTTGGGAATTGATGTTGAACGACATTCTCTGGTGTGACCCCCTTACCATCGGCCTAGCACCAAAGACGTACACATCTGTCGGGAGCAGCTCCTCATAATGTTCCCCCATCACTGGTAAGCCAGATACCTCCGCAAACTCCTCCAAGGAGATTGACACTTCCCGATCCATGGCAAGGAAAGTGTGGGTAGGAATATTCCATTGCTCCAAGAAGGCTTTGAACCACCAGGTGGGGAGCGTGGGATACTGGAAAAGAGAGACGTAGACCGCGGTGTACAGTCTTAATCTTATCAACTGCGACTTCTTCGTCGACAGGATGTACCGGGCCCACGGCAGATAACCAATCGGGTGGCGGGGGATCAGACCAAGGTTATAAGATTGCCCCCAAGGTCGTGCTTCACCCTGACAGATACGGCGCCCTAGGATGTCCAAAACCATAGGACGCTGAACCGGTATCGCATCTATAGCGGGATGTAGAAAACCCTTCGATGTCCAATCCACCAACTCCACGGCATACTGCACCGAGGGTGGGGTAGCATAGTGAATCGCCGTGATGGGCTCAAACGGCACTGCGCATGTGAAGCTGCGTCGACCCATAATAATCTGGTTATACCAAGACCCCCAAAGGTGGAGTTTCTTGTACTCTGGGTCATATTCTCTAATCATGGTCAGGACTTCACGGTCCAAGGGTGCCTCAGGAAATCCCCCCTCCGAGCGGACGAACGGGAATGAAGTGTCTAGAGACATGATCGCTGCAAAAAGAACAATTTAGCCATTAGTATTGTAATTCCAACGTTTGGCGTCTAAAAAAAAAAGAAAATGCATTAGTCAAATTAAAATTAATTAATTACACCGCACCACAGTGCAGTGAGTAGGAGACCAAAGAGGGACCCACAAAATCTAAATGACAATACGTCAGTTAATAAGACAATCTCATCATTGGATGAGATTGTCAGTTGGCCCCAGGAAAACATGCCCATTTAAAAAAGGGGGGGGGAAGAATCCCTAGAGACAAGGAGAAAATCTCCTCTTTCAGAGCAAAGCTCTGTCACAGAATGACACTTGTCAAATTCTGGTCTCAAAGGAATAAAATTCCTTAAAAAGAGCATAGCTCTGTGATAATAATGGAAAAGATCCATCAGAAGATCTTAATACTTAAAATTTTTCTGTTAAAAATTTTTGGGACCTTGAAAAACCCATGAAAACTTATGATAAGTTCTTTACTTGGCAGATCTAAAAGATCCACACTTGATCTATGAGCAAAGCTCTGTTCATAGGTTAAAACCCATGAATAAGATCCCTGTAGATCTATAAGTTTTGAGAGCAAAGCTCTGTTTATGAAACCCCAATGGGGATCCCTTTGGATCGAAAGATCTGTGAGAGCAAAGCTCTTTGGTTAAGATTAAGTTAAATTAATTTGATTTAAATTAATTTTTACCTAAAGTTTCTAACTTTAGAAATGAGCAAAGCTCTGAAGTTCTTGAGTGAGAGCAAAGCTCTGGAAAATAAAAATCTTAAAACGGTAAGATTTTTCTAAGGGCCAGAGGTCCTATTTATAAGGCGCTTGCGCCCCTTGAGCTCACCCCTTGATCCAACGATCAAGAGTTTGCCACCGCTGCACTCACGTGTGCGCCACGTGAGCGCAACGGTGGGGGGGGGCATTTGTTTCGCCCAATCAGAGCAAAGCTCTGTTAAAATTCAAAATTCAAAATTTTGAAGCAACGCTTCAAATCTCGGGCGCAACGCGCCACATGTCAGGCGCTGATATGTCAGCGCAGCGCCCAAGAAGGCGCGCCCAATCAGAGCAAAGCTCTATTTTTATGAAGCAACGCTTCAGTTGCGCTGCGCGACACGTGTCAGCGCAGATGCGCTAGCACGGTTGCGCTGCGCTCTGCGCTGCGCGACACGTGTCACGCGCTGGGGCATCTGCGCCAAACAGAATTAAATTTCCAAGAAATCTTTTCAGTTCTTGTTAAAACAAGAAGATTTTCTTCTGCAAAGCAGAAGCCCTTGGATCAAAGATCCAACGGTGGGGAAAATTCCCCAAATCACTCAGAGAAAAATCTCTTTAACAAATTTAACTAATTTATGAGCACTATAAAAAGGACCCCAGACTTTAATTCAAGAGGAGGAACATTTTTCTTTAAAAAAAAAAAGAGAGAGAAAAGAACTCTTGAGAACTCCTCAAGAACAACAGAAGGTAAAAACCTTTAGGAAAAAGAGAAAATTCTCTTATGGACAGATTATTGATCTAAGAACAAGATCAATAATTTTAAAATAAAAGAAAAAAATAAGTAATAATAGTGCTTTGCACTTTTTTTTTATGAACCTCTGGTTCTTGAAACAAAAAAAATTTATTTTCTTTGATCTAAATTAGATCAAGAAATCAAATAGTGCTCTGCACTCCTGTTCTCGAATCTAAAAGATTCTTAGTGCTTTGCATTTCCAAACTGCGCTGTTGCGCTCTTGAGAGAGCGCCACGCGTCAGCTACAAAACAACTTGCGCTACGCGCTCTTGAAATAGAGCTTTGCTCTCTGGAATTGGCGCAACTCATCAGAGCGCGCCACGTGTCAGCAGCGCAACAGCACAGCGCATTAGCGCAGCGCACTGCGCTATTGCGCTTGCGCTCACTAGAGCGTGACACGTGTCACCACCATATGAGCTTGCGCTCATTACTTGGCGCAAAGCGCCTGACAAGCCACGTAGGGCACTGTCAGAGTACTTAATGCCCTGCATTATTAAAGAAAAGGGACAGAGCCCAATTAAAAGGCCTAACAGGCTCAATCAAATATGCTATGCATTTTAAAAAGGGCAGAGCCCAAACAAAATAGATGCTCTGCATCATTTATAAAGGGCAGAGCCCAATCAAAACAAGAATAATGCAGTGCATTACTAAAAAGGGGTAAAGCCCTAGAACAGGCCAAAGACAAAAAAATATTGAAAGTGGACTTAGCCCAATTTTGGCCATAAGTCCTTAAATTAAATTGACTGGGCACGACTGCTCCCTAAATCAATTTACATCCGGTTCGAGGGTACATCTCCGAACTCCTCTGACACCTATCATTGTAATTCCTCAACGACGTCAGAGAGGTGACGGGTCCCAACGACCACACATGAATATGGACTGCGGGGTCCTTAAACTCGTGGACCGAAACGTCCCTAAACTAATATCGGACCGAAACGTCCCTAAACTAATATCGGACCGAAACGTCCTTAAACTAACGGTGGACCACTATGTCCTTAAACTGGTATTGGACCACCATGTCCCTAAACTGGCACAATAGAGCCCAAATGCTCTTTTGTCGGATCTAAACGATCTCGTTAAGTCGATCTTAGTCCCAAACTGGACTAACGTATCCTTAACAACCGTTTAAGTTGATCTTAGCCTCAAATATGGCTAACGCATCCTTAACCTTCAAACAGACTTTAGTCCCAAATTGGACTATAAATTCCCCCAATCAACTTTGGCTCAAGGGTACATCTCTGAACTCCTTTGACATTTGTCGTTGTAATTCTTCAACGTCGTCAGAGAGGTGACGGGTCCCGACGACCATACATGCAATGAACCACTATGTCCCTAAACTGGAACAATAGAGCCCAAATGCTCTTTTGTCGGATCTAAACGATCCTGTTAAGTTGATCTTAGTCTCAAACTGGACTAACATATCCTTAACGAACGTTTAAGTTGATCTTAGCCGCAACGTGACTAACGTATCCTTAAACTAAAAAACACAAAACCCAAATCTAAATAAATACGGATTTGGACTAATCCACGTCCTACGGGCGACGGTATTACTCAATCTCTGTATACAATCCACGGGCAACCACAAACAAAACAAACACCCACGACACGAAGTGAAATTCTGGAGAAGGAGAAAGTTGTTACCGCAAAGCGGTAGCGTAATTAACTGCAGGGGCTTGCGCCTGCAGGGAAGAGCATCCCCACAATCAAAAACCCCTCTAGCGAGGGGGAATCTGACAAAGTCTGCTACATCGGCCGCATCTGTCTAAACCTTCGATACACGGTGCCATAAATCAACTTGGCATCTTCGGAGAAGTGGATGGATAAAACCAAATAGCATCTGCCCCGAATCTCAGCGTCAGGACCCATCGCGGTCCTGTGCGCCATCTTTCGGAGGGGAACACCATCCTTTCTGCAAAAGTTCATCTAGCTGAGTACGGACCTCCTTCAAACCTCCAGGGCTTAATCGATACGGTTTTTTGATCATCGGTTGTGCACCAGGTACTAAATCAATTCCGAATTCAAGAGCTCGATCAGGAAGCAAACCTGATATGTCTTAAGGAAATACATCATCGAACTCTCGAAATACCTCTGTCTTGTCTTCTCCTTCTTCGGTTTTGCTTTGTATATGCTAGGCTCCAGTGTACGGTCTCCACTTTTGAAATAAAGACCGGATGCTCTGGAATCTCAAACACTATCCTCCTTTGACAACATTCGATGGTAGCGTAGAAAGTTCCTAGCCAATCCATATCCAAAACTACATCGAAGTTCAGTACGTCCAGCACCTTGAAGTCAGCATAGAATTCTCTGCTGCAGACGACTACTGGACACAGGTCGCATCCCATTGTTGCCTTTAGAACGCCGTTCCCTGAACTGACATTCCAGTTGGATACGAGCGGTTTGACTAGAATCGCATGAGTTCGAACGAACCGTTGTGATATAAAGCAATGAGATGTCCAGTATCAAAGAGTTCTAGTGCAGGAAGTGGGGCTATTAAGATCGTACCTAAGTTATGTGGGATATGTTTTAGGTATAGGAAAAGATATATGGAGGTAAACAAGTATTGAATATATTTGAAAGATGGGAAGTTAACAGTGATGACTTGTCTAGTGGCTTCAGCTTCTTCCACAGTCATTGTGAAAGCCTGCCGCCTCGATACATTCCTTCTTGCTGGAGGAGCATTCCTCTGTCCGTTCCTCTATCCTTGAGGTAGGTTCCTTTATGCTTGCTGGAACTGACGATGAGGAGGTGCAGTAGGTCCACGAGGAGGTGGAGCAAGGCGAGCAAGACGTGGTGCAGGTACCTGGATAGCTGGCCACTGCGGATAGGTGATTGCTGGTCTGGGTGCAAAGTTCGGATTAAGTCGACGAAGAAAAGACCCAATATCATGTGTGGATGAGCCACAAACTAAGCATAGGCGATTAGCACGCCTGCAATCCTTCGCCAGGTGTCCATCCCTCCTGCAGTAGGTGCAAAAGTCTGGTCTGGGCCAGTTAAAAGATACTCCCGGTCTCCTGGGTACAAAAGGTGGCCTGGAAGAGGCTCCTCCTGCTATTTGAGTTGCAGGACGCTTCATATCGGCAGACTGAGATCTGCCCTTCTTCTTCACTACTGCCTCGTATCGACGGGCAGCTCTCAGAGCCAAATCATGGGTTGGAAAATCCCCTGTAGCTAGAGCAGCTTGGGTCTCCGGGTCCAACCCCTGCTGAAATCGTTTGGCCCTGATCTCAGCAGTCGGTATGAGATGGGCCGCAAACCAGTTACGATCTTGTGTTAGCTGTATAGTATGTGATACTAGAAAAAATTGAATATTAAGACATATCTTACCTGCTCAACATGGTGAACTCGGCATCATACTCATCCAATAATTTGCTCCACATAGAGCCTTGTTGTAGGTGGATGAATTGTTGTTCCATGTCAAATCGGGCAGTCTCCGGAAAATACTTCGCGTCGAACATGTCGCAAAATGTCTTCCATTCGATTGGCTGGGCAAGACGGCTTTCTTCCGCCTTCTACCATACTCAGGCGTTATCAGTAAGTTGCAGCTTCGCAACCCATACCCAAGTAATGCATGGCACTTGTACTGCTGCCAGATCATCCTCAATTGATTGAGCCCATTCTTCAGCTTCCAAAGGGCTCTCTTTTCCAGAAAATTGCTTCGGATGCAGTGCCCGGAATTGCATCACTCCAGGTGCTTTCGCTTCTGGGTGATTCATTAGTATGACAGTCTGTTGCTGCTGTCCCTTTAGGAGGCTCTTAATTGCCTCAAGCAGTACCGTCTGCTCGTTGATCGGAGCTACAATGGTATCACGTTGGTGCTAGTATTGTTCGGGGAATCCATAACCTTGAAAGAAAATTAAGGTTAGGATAGATTCAAGGAATATGAAATATAAAGAATGTTTAGTTCCTGAGTCTTATAATTCTTGTGTTATATTGACCCTGCATGGAAGGGTTCCATGCAGAACTGACCCTGCATGGTAGGGTTCCATGGAGAACTGACCTGCATGGGCCACCAACAAAACATGTCACGTCTCGCTTTCCGGTGTACGGATAAGGAGACGTGACTGACCCGCGACATATTTACTTAGAAGTAAACACGCTAAGCGTAAATAAGCAATATAATGTAAATGTGTAAAAGAAAGACATGAGATGTAAAAGAGCATCAACTTTTTATTTATTAAACATTCTTTACAATGCAACTGAAAAGTAAATACAATATGGAAAACAATGCCTAAACAATAGCATGAACTGAAAGTATATAAGTGAACTAAAGCTCGGGGTACTCGATGAACTGCTCCAAGTCTTCTGAGCCAGGCTCGATCTCCAGAGAGTCGGGTCCTCCTGACAACATTCCAAAGAAAGAATAGAAAATGAATGTCGTCAACGAACAATTGCTCAGTAAGTCCCAAAGAGAGATAGAAATAGAATAGTCAGATAGAGAGTATAACTGATATAATGTATGTTTGTTATGTTATCGTTGTTATTTGTTGCTTGGTACAGAATATGCCAGTGTATAGGAGAGGAGTCCAACTATTCCATAGACTAAGGTATACGGAGCACAAGAAACCGTTAAACCACGGAACAACAGCAACAGATATTCAGGTTAGGTATATTAAAGTGACCATCATCGTGCCACTTTTAACACATTCCGTACCAATCTACCCCTTTTAAACCCCGTAATGTTAATTGTATTGTTATGTAGTGATTTGTAGATATAAAACTTGCCGAAACCATGATATCAATTGTTCATGTAAGCGGATAAGGATATAAACGGATAGTCATGTAGACAAATTAATTTATATCCATGGTTCGGTCAAATCAAGTCATGTTGATATAGATGGATTCATGTTGTAATGGAATTATATCAAGTATGGATTGTATTCGGATTAAACTGGGACTCTGTCTAAGTCAGACACTTAACAGAATTGAAGTCCTGAAATAGTTTTGCAGTTATCGGTAACTGCTGCATATGGACGGCAGGATCTGTGCCTTTTTCCAAGACAATTACCGTATTGATAATCCCGTTTTACTTGTCTACCTTAAATAGGCAAGCACCCACTTTTTCCGGCACCCTGAGGCTCAAGAGAATTGGTCCCGCTTAAACCTATATTTACTAAGGTCCTTATTGTAAATTAATATAACTTAAAGGGGGTTTATGAAAAATAGTGTTGATATATTTTCAAAATAAACCTCAAGTATTTATTTATCGTCTTTAGGGTTTTCGTAGACGTAATTTTTATTAGATGAGATATTTTAGTGGATATAAACCTAAATTGAATAGTATATGTTATTTTCATGTAAATTGACTTGTATTGATTTGTGATGGTAGATTCATGAAATTTGGGATTCCTTTGTTTAGAAAACATGGATATTTTTATGTATATTTAAAATAGATAGGTTGATAATATTATATATAATTATTAGAAAATAAATTTATTTATTAAATAGAAATCACGTTTTCTTAAAAATTGTAATATAAATTCCATCGAGATCGTATGCTCCGTGAGGAGGTTTGCATCTCGCCCTACTAGTCCGATGGATGTGCGATAACCCACACCAACCAAATCGGATTCCCCAAAATGGGTTGTAAGGACATAATTGTATGGAATTTGATTAAAACAATTTAAAAAATACGGTTTTGATAGTTTATGGTATTTAACTGTAAATTTGCCTTAGCCACAAAAATATCGTTTTCAAGCCATCGTGCTATGTCATAATGAGTGTTGTGATGAGGTAGGTCATTACCTTGTGAGTTTTCTAAAGGTAATATGAGCAATATGATGAATTAATGTCGTAGGTAAATTTTGTGGTATTTAAACGAAAAAGTGAAATAAAAATTGTATAACATTGTATTTTGAATTGAAACTTGTTCTAAATGTTGTTTTATGGTTGTTAAACAAGATATAAAGAGATGGTTGATTTGTTGTTAAGAATAGTTGAGTTTTTAATGAAATTAGAATCGGAAATCGGAATAACTCCGGTTCCGACGAGCTTTTAATAAGAGATTGTTTTAGAATAGAAGAGAGGAGATGAGAGGGAACTTACGGGTTTGGAGAAGAGAGAAGAGGTATAGGTGTTGAAGTCGAAAATTGCACCCTGGTTGACCAAGTCAAAGTCGAAGTCAACCCCAAGCCAAGTGGGCCTATGCCCAGGTCGAGTCCGAACATGAAGCGGCCGGCCCTTCTCCATGCCCAAAATGAAATCATGTAATAAATAATTTTTATGTAAATTTTTTATGCATGAATGTAAACAAAATGGGCATAAAGCCAAATTTTTGTAAGCCCATGGCTTATGTGCAGAAGGAAATGGCACATGAGCCATGGGATGGGCAAAACGCCATTTTGTAGAGCCCAAGGGGCTATATGAAAATATGTAAGCCTATATAAGACAACATGATGATGAATAAGATGGCGTTTTGTGCTCATAGTGCTAGCGCCCAAAGCTCTAGTGCCCGAGCGCCCACGTGCTAACACGTGGTGCGCTAGCGCTCAAAGCGCTAGCGCTCTTGCGCTCAGAGCGCTAGCGCCCAAAGCGCTAGCGTCTGGGCGCCCACGTGCTGACACGTAGTGCGCTAGCGCTCAAAGCGCTAGCACCCAAAGTGCTAGCGTCCGAGCGCCCATGTGCTGACACATGGTGCGCTAGCGCTCAAAGCGCTAGCACCCAAAGCACTGGCGCTTTTCCCATGCATCTTTTGGATGCCCTTTCCTTTTTTTATTATACACACACACACACACACACACATACTCTACAACACTATCCCTCTCAAAAAAATTTAGGCCGGGGTGCTGCCCCATACCTCGCGAGGGGGCTGCTACCCCTCTTGACCCCAAGCTCGCTATTCGGGTAGCGGGACCCTCATAAAACTTTGCATGGCTCCCGATATACCCAAGCCCCCTCCAAAACAAAATACACGTACACTGTACATTGAGTTCGCGTGACCAGTTTAACCCGTTAATCGGAGGTTCCCTCGCTCCAAAGGCGAGAGGTAATTAACGGCAGCTTAGTCCACGGCTGCCAGAGATTCGGATTCCCACAATCAATAAACCCCGGCCTACCCTAGGTAGGGGGAATCTGTAATGCGCCTGACAAGCGCGTGCGTATTCCCATCTCAATGGGGTGACGGAAAACACCCTACAGATTCTGGTACGCCCGGTGGGACCTATCTCTCCTCCCATATTTCGGGTTAAATATTCATGCGAGCTCAATCAATGTACATATCGATTGTCTATACTGAAATCATGTTTCTATTTGCATGGGGGTTAACAATTTCCAATTGCCATCTTCGAACGCAAGTCGGTATTTGAACGACTTTCCTTGGCCCCAGCTAGGGGCAAGGCCATCAACACCGACAAAGTAATAAGGCATCTCATGCAAGCTCCAGCGGTACCCCCGACAACTGCCCGATCAGGTATCTTCTCTAAGCTCCTTGTCACATGACCTCTATGTCGTTAAACTGGAAACAGATGACCTCTATGTCGTTAAACTGGAAACAGATGACCACCACGTCGTTAACCTGGAAACAGATGACCTCTATGTCATTAAAATGGAAACAGTAGACCCCTAGGTTTTTAAACTGGGAACAGATGACCTCTAAGTCTTTAAACTGGAAACAGATGACCACTATGTCGTTAAACTGGAAATAGATGACCTCTAAGTCTTTAAACTGGAAACAGATGACCACCACGTCGTTAAACTGGAAATAGATGACCTCTATGTCGTTAAACTGGAAACAGATGACCTCTATGTCGTTAAACTGGAAACAGTAGACCCCTAAGTCTTTAAACTGGGAACAGATGACCTCTATGTCATTAAACTGGAAACAGATGATCTCTATGTCGTTAAACTGGAAACAGATGAGCACCACATCATTAAACTGGAAACAGATGACCTCTATGTCGTTAAACTGGAAACAGTAGACCCCTAAGTCTTTAAACTGGGAACAGATGACCTCTAAGTCTTTAAGCTGGAAACAGATGACCACCACGTCGTTAAACTGGAAACAGATGACCTCTAAGTCTTTAAACTGGAAACAGATGACCACCACGTCGTTAAACTGGAAACAGATGACCTCTATGTCGTTAAACTGGAAACAGCTGACCACCATGTCGTTAAACTGGGAACGACAGACCACCAAGTCTTTAAACTGGGAATAATTGACCACCATGTCATTAAACTGGGAATAATCGACCTCTAAGTCGTTAAACTGGGAATGTAAATATATATATATATATGTAAATAAACAAAAAATGTGTAAATAAAAGAAAAATAAAAGCCGAAATGATGGGGCAACCGCGAATAAATAGCCGAAATGATAGGGCAATCACGACCTTCGCGATAAAAAAAGCTGAAATGATAGAGCAATCGCGGTAAAAAAAATAAAAAAAAAGTGGCGAATGATGAGTCGCTCCTGGTACCATATTCCAGTGTAGCGATGCAGACGCCAATCAAAATCCAATTTCCCAAAATTCTTCCAGTCCTACGACCAGTCCCCAAATTGACTACCATATACAATCCACGGGCTCAAATAATTCTCATCATACCCATGCCCCACCGCAATCACCAGTTACGCGGCTGGTCTCCGCCCTCGGAATTATGCTCCATTGAGAAGACCCACTCATGTGTCCTCACGATACATGAGGAGAACAAACCTTCGTGGGATCCTTACGACTCACAATGGAAAAAAAACACTTGGGGGTCCTCACGACTCCTAAGGAGAAAATGCACATACGGGATCCTTACGACTCGTAGGGAAAAAATGCTTTTATGGGACCCTTACGGCCCATAAAATTGAAAAGCCTTAGGTGATAGGGATCTAAACCTGTCTCCTAAGCCATCGCTCCCCAATCCCCAGGTGGCAAATGATGAGTCGCTCCTGGTACCATATTCCAGTGCAGCGATGCAGACGCCAACCAAATTCCAACTTCCAGACCCCAACGGCGAATGATGAGTCGCTCCTGGTACCATATTCCAGTGCAGCGATGCAGACGCCAACCAAACCCAAACTCTCAAATGGCGAATGATGAGTCGCTCCTGGTACCATATTCCAGTGCAGCGATGCAGACGCCGACCAAATTCCAAATTCCAATCCCTAAATGGCGAATGATGAGTCGCTCTTGGTACCATATTCCAGTGCAGCGATGCAGACGCCAACAAAATCTCGAAATTTTTCCGGCCCTACAGTCTGGATCATACATCCTGCAAAACCGTATACAATCCACCGGCGTAAAACGACCTCAATCTCTCCCAAGTCCTACCGGTGAGACCACATTCAAAGCCCCACCAAAAATAAAAAAATAATAAAATAAAAAAATGGTATGTCCACAAGCGAAATGGGCACGGATGAAAACCCGAAAGGGCGCTGTGAGTAAAAACAACAGGACTGCCGGCGAGTTTGTGAAAACCCGAAAGGGCGCAAACTCGTAAAAAAAAGAGATGAAATGCACTCGCAAAGTCCTCTCGACTTTGTGAGGAGAAAATTCCCGCATGAGATCCTTACAACTCACAAAGGAGCAACACACTTAGGAGTCCCCACGACTCCTAAAGAGAAAATACACCTATGAGATCCTTTCGACTCGTAGGGAGAAAATGCTTTTATGGGACCCTTACGGCCCATAAAATCAAAAAGCCTTAGGTGATAGGGATCTAAACCTGTCTCCTAAGCCACCAATTCCCAAATCCTTCTGGGGCAAATGATGAGTTGCTCCTAGCATTATTCCAGTGCAGCAATGCAGATGCCGACAGAAAACTAATTCCCAAATCTTCTCATGACAGATGATGATTCGCTCCCGGTACCATATTCCAGTGTAGCGATGCTGATGTCAACTCAAATCAAAAATATCAAACCAACCAATTCTAACATAGACCTTTGCGTCAAACAACGACACCCCGTAGTAGGGAAACGTCAAGCAGACACTCCGTCTCGGGGACACGTCAACACACAGACACTCCATGCCGGGGAAACGTCGACCAGCGACACTCCGCATCGAGGAAACGTCCAACAACGACACTCCGTAACGGGGAAACGTCAAGCAGATACTCTGTCTCGGGGACACGTCAACCAGTGACACTCTGCATCGGGGAAACGTCCAACACAGACACACCGCATCGGGGAAACATCCAACACAGACATTCCGCATCGGGGAAACGTCCAACAACGACACCCCGTAATGGGGAAACGTCAAGCAGACACTTCGTCTCGGGGACACATCAACCAGCGACACTCTGCATCGGGGAAACGTCCAACACAGACACTCCGCATCTGGGAAGCGTCCAACACAGACACTTCGCATCGGGGAAACGTCCAACACAGGCATTCCGTACCGGGGAAACGTCATAGACAGACACTCCGTCTCGGGGAAACGTCCAACACAGGCATTCTATACCGGGGAAACGTCACAGATAGACACTCCGTCTCGGGGAAACGTCCAACACAGACACTCCGTCTTGGGGAAACGTCAACCAGCGACACTCCGCATCGGGAAAACGTCCAACACAGACACTCCGCATCGGGGAAACGTCCAACAACGATACTCCGTAATGGGGAAACGTCAAGCAGGCACTCCGTCTCGGGGATACGTCAACTAGCCGACACTCCGCCTCAGGAAAACGTCGACCAGCGACACTCCGTACCGGGGAAACGTCGCAAACAGACACTCCGTCTCGTGGAAACGTCTAAGCAGACACTCCGTCTCTGGGAAACGTCAACCAGCGACACTCCGTACAGGGGAAACGTCGACCAGCGACACTCCGTACAGGGGAAACGTTGCAAACAGACACTCCATCTAGGGGAAACGTCCAAGCAGACACTCCGTGCCGAAGACACGTCAACCAACAGACACTCCGTCTCGGGGAAACATCCAAGCAGACACTCCGTGCTGAAGACACGTCAACCGGCCGACACTCCGCCTCTGGGAAACGTCAAGCAGACACTCCGTGCCAGGGACACGTCAACCAACAGACACTCCGCCTCGGGGAAACGTCGACCAGCGACACTCCGTGCCGGGGGCACGTCTACCAAATCACTCCGGGCCAGAGAAACGTCTATCATAGACACTCCATCTCAGATACGCATCAAGCGTCGACCGTCCATGTCGTAAAAAGGGCAGTGCATCCTAAAAAGTGGGAACCAAAGCAAGTCGCCTCCACGCGAAAGAAGATCCATCAATTTCATACACATGACTCATATATGTGGTGTGCATTTATTGATGGGGGGCACTTTGTTGAAGTCGAAAATTGCACCCCGATTGACCAAGTCAAAGTCGAAGTCAACCCCAAGCCAAGTGGGCCCATGTTTAGATCGAGTCCGAACATGAAGCGGCCGGCCCTCCTCCATGCCCAAAATGAAATCATGTAATAAATAATTTTTATATAATTTTTTTATGCATGAATGTAAACAAATGGGCATAAAGCCAAATTTTTATAAGCCCATGGCTTATGTGCAAAAAGAAATGGCACATGAGCCATGGGATGGGCAAAATGCCATTTTGTAGAGCCCAAGGGGCTATATGAAAATATGTAAGCACGTTCGCAAATCCGTCTAAAAGAGCTATAGTAATTAGACCAGATTTACCGATCAAATGACATTCACGGTCGCAGATATAATGTAAGTACTGTAAACTAACATATTTAAAATTTTCGATCGACAAAATTTCCCGAAGTGGGCCCCAAGCACAAATCCAGCACTCAAAATAATCTGGCCCAAAACTAAAAATACCAGAAACTCCAATTCCAAGTCAGAGACCACTGCAGAAAATTTGGTGCAGTGTTGCTACAGTACTGCGGTGGAACCACGGCCAAAACGTGGGTACGGCCGTGGTTCCGCGGCGTTACAGTGATATCATGCTACGAAATTTCTGTAGTGTTCTTAGAAAAGCCTGCCTGATTTTCTGCAATACTCAAAATATTTTTTTGACCACAAAAAAAATTCGACAGAAACTTCATTTTAGAGATTGCGGTTTCGGAAATTTTGTTCGATCGATATTTTAAATACATTAGAACGAGCTAGTAAAGGTTAATGGCGTGGCTCTGATACCATATAAGTCTACGGTAGCGTCCCGGCCGTCTGTTCGAGGCCAAAATGCGGAAACGAAAACTTTTTCTAAACTAGAAACCGGTGCTATCGCAGACTTTAATCCCGGATCGAACCATTAACCTATAACTAGCAACAAGAGAAAGGGTTGGAAAGCTATACCGATCGATCCGTGTCCTTCAGTCTTTGTCCACCATCCCAAGCCCCTCGCGGCATCTCCGATCTCCGGTCTCCTCGTCGAAAAGGTCACCACATCTTCGAGTCTTTTTACGGGCTCCCGCTTCGTCCGAAGCAACTCGGGCACGAAGTTTGCTTGCCGACGTGTCCAAGGTGATGTAGAGAATGTGTGTGATCACTTTGTCTCTTGCATCCATTGATTCTCAACGCGTGGGAGTGTATGGATGGAGGTTGAAGATGAAGCCATCAATGGAAATGGTGAGCTAGAGGAAGAAAAAGAAGAGGAGCCATTTTGTTTCTTTTGTTCTATCAAAAAAATGAGAGAGTGTGACTGAAAAATACAAGACCAAACTCTTTACAATGGATGCCCTTCTCTCTCTTCCTCTCAATTCAACTCACAAATCAATCACACAATGTGACATTTGCATAAGAAATGAGACCATAAGTCACCTATGAAGTACATGTCTCATTTAATGCACAAAATGATGATTTAAGCTCACAATTTCCATTTGTAAACATTAATCCAAATGTTTACAACAATAAAAAGATACGGCAACATCTAAAGTAAACTCATGACGGATCACAAGGATACCCCTCACCTGTATATACATACCTGCATCCGCATTCTGACTGAATGCGAATCGATGAGACAAAAGTAATCTAACAAATCTAATACTAGGATCCGGGTTAAACAAAAGCCCACTAGTATGATTCGCCCGATCATGATCTGTGCACTACTGCACGTATATGATCGAACCCTGCCATATATCATACGGCCTCTACAACGTTTCGCCCGAAACTTGAGAAACTGTCTGTGGAGGACTCTAAAGACTCGTCAATATTTTGGCTGTGGATTTAACCACTAGCACGTCAGTGGTACTAGCTGTACGTAATGGGCTACCAGGTATTGACCAAAAGGGAGGTCGATAAGCGAACTCATCCTGACACCCTACTGAGCCTGTCGGTGACAATAACCGTACAGTCCGGTCCGTTCGTCTAAGAGCATCGCATGTCGGGCCTAGGAGGTTGGTAAAAGTCAGACCCCCAAAAGTGGTACAAGTCGTGTCGGAGTGTAGCCCAGAACACCCTGAGATACTACTGAAATACCTACCAGTAAATCTCCTGTCTTGGCCAAGGACTTCATGTAATGGCTCTCCTAAACACAGCGTGATCTCACCCCCAATACCGGGAGAGATGAAACCCCTGCCGATCCGCTCACTGCCTCCATATGGCTCGGGACTGTATCCAACTAAAACCTGTTTGCACGACTCCTTTGAGCCGTGGTAGGATAGTAATCAAAGCACAGTGGGAACTCACACGAGACAAATGACGATCTCAGGTCGATGAACTAACCTGTACACATGTCACCAGGGAACTGCTATCTGACGTCAGGTATAATACCAACTAGCATGTTCCAGGCGAGTCTTGTCTGGTGTGCTCATAACCCAATGAGCACCTGTATACATCTTAGGTGATCCAACTGACACCAATAGCTTGTGAGACCAGCCACCGCCCCTCGTCGGGGTCTCGACTGTATACACTAGTCTACTAATGGAGTATCGATGCCCAGTCTCGAAACTCCCACGACTAGGGACCACTTTAAGGATGCGCTTATAGACCCCAGCTCCCACGTATATGATCACCATCATACTGCTGGCCGTCAAGAAAGAATCCTATGGGCTCTATCAACGTGCAATAGTGACCTGTAATGTCACCTAAAGCATGCACACGATGATAAAGATAAACCAGATAGCATACTATCATCTTGAGTAAGACTGTCCTACCGGCATAGGTCCTCCCTCAATCATTGCAATCACGTGCCTGTGATCCAATAATTGACTTTAAGGGCACTATATCCAACACTCTGTCGACTGTCCCACTCGGAATAGTAAGAAGTGTGCAGCTTTCGTGAGGCGGTCGACGATAACCCAAATGGTGTTGTTGCCCTTAGGGCTCCGTGGTAAGGCCGTCACGAAATCCATAGTAATGTGCTCCCACTTCCATTCTGGTATCGGAAGCGGTTGTAACAGTCCTGCTGTTCTCTGATGTTCCGCCTTCACTTGCTGGCATACCAAGCACCTGGATACAAACCGCGCAATTTCTCGCTTCATCCCGTTCCACCAGAAGTGCTGCTTTAGATCTCAATACATCTTCGTGACTCCCGGATGCACAGAATAAGATGTACTATGCGCCTCAGCTAGTACCTCTTCTCGAACATCCCCTTAGGTACGCAGAGTCTGCTACTGAATCTCAGAGAACCGTCTTCATGTATGAGCAAGTCCGTTCTCAGCCCGGCTTCTACCCGCGCTCTGAACTTTTGCAATCGAGGATCATCCGCTTGCGTAGCCTTGATGCGATCCATAAGAGAAGATTGCACCTGTAGTTGCCAAAACTGCCTGATTGCGCTCGGTGTAACGACTTCAAGCTCGGGTCTCTGAAAATTCTCAATGATGCTCCTCTGACTGGTCAACATCATGACCGCTGGCTTGCGACTGAGAGCATCTGGTACAACATTTACTTTTTCCGGGTGATACTGAAGGTCCAAGTCATAGTCCGCCATCAGTTCTAGCCATCGGCGCTGCCACATATTTAGTTCTTTCTGAGTAAAGACGTACTTCAGGCTTTTGTGATCCGTGTACACCTCCACCTTCTCGCCTAACAGGTAGTGCCTCCAGATCTTCAACGCAAAAACCACTGCGGCTAACTCCAAGTCATGTGTAGGGAAGTTCCTCTCATGATTTCTCAGCTGTCGTGAGGCGTAAGCAACCACCCGACCGTACTGCATCAGAACACAGCCTAAGCCCTTCCCTGAGGCATCACTATGTATCACCAAACCACCGGAATCATCTGGCACTGTAAGAATGGGCGCCGTGGTTAACTTCTGCTTCAGTGTCTCAAATGCCCGAGTACACTCCTCTGTCCACACAAACGGTACCTCCTTCCGTGTCAGCCTCGTCAAAGGTTCAGCGATTCTTGAAAAGTCTTGGACGAACCGCCGATAATTCCTTGCCAGTCCCAGAAAGCTTCTGATCTTGGCCACTGACTTCGGTGTTGGCCAATCTCTGACAGATTCTATCTTTGCCGGGTCCACTGAGATGCCTTCGCCCGAAACAATGTGTCCCAAGAACTGAACCTTGTCGAGCCAGAACTTACACTTGATCAATTTCGCGTACAGCTTCTCTTCCCGAAGAATTTGTAGAACCGTGCATAAATGTTCGGCGTGCTCCTCCCGGGTCTTCGAGTAGACTAGTATATCGTCGATAAATACAACGACAAACGTGTCCAAGTACTTCACAAATACCCTGTTAATCAAATCCATAAATATCGCTGGAGCATTGGTAACACCGAACGGCATCACAAGGAACTCATAATATCCGTATCGGGTCCTGAAAGCCGTCTTGCATGTGTCCTCAGCCGCTACTCTGATCTGATGATAGCCCGAACGGAGATCCAACTTCGAAAATACCTTGGCCCCACTTAACTGATCGAATAAGTCGTCGATGCGCGGAATTGGGTACTTGTTCTTTATCGTGATTTTGTTCAGCTCCCGATAGTCTATACACTTCCGCAGCGATCCATCCTTTTTCTTCACCAACAGAACTGGTGCACTCCACGGTGAAGCGCTTGGCTGGATAAATCCCTTCTCTAGGAGTTCTTCAATTTACTTCTTCAATTCTGCCAACTCAACCGGTGCCATTCTGTACGGGGCCTTGGAAACTGGTGCTGTACCTGGAGTCAAATCAATCGAGAATTCCAAGACGCGTGGAGGTGGTAGACCTGGTAAATTTTCAGGAAACACGTCCAAAAAATCCCGAACAATCTCTGGGTCTGGGCTCTCATCAATCTCCATAGCTGTCAACTCTTTTGGCTTGGCTCTATACTTGGCTGGGTCCAAAGATTCGCTCCCGCCTTCGAAAATAAACTCTGGTTGATTTGGAATGCGGAAAGTCACATTCCTTGCTCGAAAATCAATAATTGCATGGAAGGTACTCATCCAATCTATCTCGAGAATTGCGTCATAGCTGCCTGTTCCGATCAAAAGGAAATTCGCATAGAATTCCCTGCCACACACTACAACTGGACATGATCTACATTCTCGACTAGATACTATAACACCATTGCCCATATGTATTTCCCAACTCTTGGTAAATGGTTCATGTGGTATGGAGTGTGTATCAACGAAATGTGCAGATATGAAACAGTGCGATGCTCCAGAATCAAATAGTACTCTAGCTGGCATGGAATGTACGAGTAGAATACCTATGACAACTTCGCCTGAAGCCTCTGCCTGCTCGGCGGTCAAGGTGAAAGCCCGTCCTTGACCGCGGCCTGTGTAGGGTTGCCTCTGCTCCTGTGATCTCTGCTGCTGCGGTCCAGACCCTTCTTGTAACTCTGTTCGCTCGGGGCAACCGCTAACTCTGTGCTGACTGGATCGCAAATCAAACACTGTCCCTTGGCGCGGCGACAGTCCATCTGGGTATGCATATCCCTGTTGCAGTAGCTGCAAACTAAGTTCTTACTCTGGGGGCGATGCTGGGGCACGAATGGACGCTTCATCTATGTCGTTCTTGGCCTATGAACTGGTATGACTCCTCGATACGGTGTGTGAGTACGCACTAGAACAACTGGGGGTTCCTAAATTTGTTGATCAGCTTCTCTTGAATTCGTGCCGTGTTGACTACCTGTGCAAAAGTCTGCAACTCGAATGACGCGATCAACTGCTGTAGCTCGAAATCAAGTCCCTGTAAGAAGCGCCTGGAATTGGTGGCCTTTGAAGCGACCATATACGGAGCGAATCGGCTCAGACAGTTGAATTCTGCCGCATATACGTCCACGGAATGGCCATTCTGCTTCAGTAAGATGAATCTTTCTTCCATCTCTGCCTTGGCGGTGGAAGGGAAATAGTGGTCCAAGAAGCACTCCTTGAATTTGCTCCATTCGATTGGCCTTTCTAGTCTGCTTTCTTCAACTGACCACCATGTACGGGCTTCCTCTTCCAACTGGATCTTTATCACATTCACTTTATCTTCATCGAGTACCCTTGCGGCCGTCAGTAGGTTCTCCTCCATATTAACCAGCCATTGCTCGGCCTCGAGTGGTTCGGCTAGTCCCGTAAATGTAGCTGGATGTAACCTCCGAAAATCTGACACGGTGCCAGCCCTGGCAGAAAAAGCTAGTGGAGCAGTACCCTCGGGGGCGGTAATGAGGGCGGAGGGTCCCCCTACTGCGGTAATAGCCCCGAGTCCCTCGGTGAGTAGATCCGTCTTTCTCTCCTGAGTTTCTGCGAGAGTCGTCAGTGCACTCAGGATCCTCTCCGTATGATCCTGAGAACTTGAGTCCGAGGAGTGGTCGTTCGGGGACGTCATATCGCTGGAAGATATTTAAAAGGATATGATTAGATACAAGGATGAAAGTCAGGCATAGTGAAGCGAAAATAATGTAATAAAGTGTAGTTAATGTTATCCCTTACTACTAAACCTGGCGCTCTGATACCAACAAAACCATGTCATGCCCCGCTTCCCAAAATACGGAAAACGAGGGATGACTAGGCCAGCCATGCTCCTACGGTCAAGGAATAATCCTGCCGTAGTCACACTTCGGCTTCTAGCGTTACATGGTAATCAGTAAACAAAGCACAGAAGTAAAGGAAATACATCACTAAATTATTACATCAACTTTCATTGTTCACAATTTACAATAAAACAAGGAAAAGAACTACTAACCAAGTTCGAATACAAGGTTTCTTTAGGGAAAGCAGTAAAAGTGAAGGAGGTACTCCCGACTAAATCTCCGTAAGCTCGAAGGGAAAGTCTGACTCCTGTACTGGTTCTTCCTCGAGGTCTGAGCATGCATACTCGGTCGTCAGAGCAACGTAATAGCAATATTATAATAGTGACAAGAAACAAGCAAAGAAGGTAATAACGGTGGAAGTAAAATGCAGGTAATCAATATGTCACTAACTGATGCAAAGTATGATCTGTGTCCCTATCAGTCTCTAAGCCATCTTTGAAATCGAGTTGTGGAAAAGAGGATCATGTTTAATGAGGGTCTCGTATATACCCGAGACAACGGCCCGCTATCGCCCGGGACATAAACCTGTCAGCCGGACCGCTAGGCCCAACCTAATATATATAAGAGTCGCTGTTCGAATGATCATCTTCTGAATCACTGTCCTCGCTAAATACAATGCTCTTTCCACTTTGATTTCCCCCTTTCCCCCAGGTTTACACTATTTATGAGTATAGTCTAGTTGTGTACAAGTATGCACAAATAACATGGTTTTTGTCACCGTTCACTGTATTGTTCACTGTCACTAATCATTTACCTTTTTCATTGGCATACTTGAAACTCCTAAACCAATACCATTCACGCATGACAATGCATTGTACACTGAACAATAAGGCGCACTATCACTATAAGTATGGCAATCGGGTAAAATATGTGCATTTATGCAGTTAACAAGTTATGTGTAATACGAACTATTATGCACCTTGTGAACTTATAAAAATTTCATTAAATCATACATTCAAAATTCAGTAAAATGATACAAAGGCGGTAGCATGTAAACTCAGTCGGAAATTCAATAAAATTTATTTCAGTGCAATCGGATTTCAGGTTTACAAGTTACAGCCGTTTCATGTTAAGTGTTCGCTACTGGAAATTCAGTTCCTGAACTAAATGTCCATTTCGCAACACAATTTTCACCCTATTGGGTTCAAAATTAGGCGACGCTATAGTTGAACGAAATTTAGTTTCTTCAATTAGGTTTCCAACACATCATACGGATTCTCAATCGCACCTCTACGTCAGAAGTTATGTACTGTACAACAATGGGGTATAAGTTCTGTTTCTGTTTGGGACTGCTATACGTCCTGTTAATCTAAAATACAGTTTAAATATTAAACGACAGTGAAAAGGGATGAAATCACTTTCATTAGTTATCCAACTGTTTCATCTTCTCTATAGCATAGGTGTTAGTGTATATGCCCTAGGGGCCATTATTGTATCATACTAGATTGTATATTACTTAATGGAAGCTTAGGATGTTCATTATATATACAATCTTGCTAAAAATGGTAGTATGCTACTTGGTTTGTGTCTACTTTAATATGTGCATATGTTTCTTGTAACGTATCACTTATACATATTAGTAGAGCCCATAGGATCTTTGCTTGATTACCAGCGTCGTGATGGCAGTCACACTAGTGGGGGCTGGATAGTCTGTAAGCAACATCCTATACAGGTCCCTGGTCGTTGGATTATCGAGATAGGGCATCAATATTACGGAGTAGACTAAGTGCGTATGCTTCTCATCCCAGTTGGGGAGATGGTCTGTCCCATTGCCATCAGTACGTCGTACTGGAGATAGTATACAGGTGCTCGTTAGGTTACGGGTACACCAGACAGGACTCGTAGGGGAACTGTTAGATGGTATTATACCCGTCGTCAGTTAACTGTTCCCAGATGACATGAGTACAACATAGTCCGCAGACTTGACACTGCTACTTCGTCTCGAGTGTGTCCCACTGTTCTTAGATTGCTACCCTACCACGGCTCAAAGGAGTCGTGCAAACAGGTAGCAGTTGGGTGCAGTCCCGAGCACTTGGAGGCAGTAGTGGTTAGACAGGATTCGTCTCTCCTGGTATTGGGAGATGATATCGCACTGTGTCAGAGAGCCATTACGCAAAGTCCCTGGCCAGGGCAAGCGAGATATACTGGTAGGTTCCAGTAGCTTCTCAGGGTGTAATGGATTTCGTTCCGACACGACTTATACAACTATTAGGGGACTGACGCTTGCCGCCCCCTAGGCTTGATATGCGATAGTCTTAGACGAACAGACCGGACTGTACAGAGATTGTCACATCAGGCTCAGTAGGGGTTCGGATGGTTTTCCTCATCGGCCTTCTTATCGACATCTACCTGGGGACCGTTACGTACAGCTAGTGCCGCTTGCGGTCTGTGGTTAAACCCACTGCCAGCGTAGTGTCGAGTCTTTAGAGTCCCACACAGAGAGATTCCCTGCTCCAGGCGAAACGATATAAAGATCGTATGGTTTTACGAAAAGGGTTCGGACACATACGTGTGTTTACGCACGTACGACTTTTCGGACAGTTTTTACTAGCCGGCTTTGGTTTAAACCAGATTCTAGTATCGGGTTATTGGATTTATACAGTCTAAAGTTTTTCTGTGTTTTCACGGATTGGAGGGGCGTTCTCGTAATTTGTCGGGAAGGTTCTAGAAGAGTGGTGACTAAGGGGTTAAGGTGGCATGAGCATTAATTGCTTAATGTCTTATTTGTGTGATTCATCCTTTACATTAAATGATTCATTAATGGATTAATGAGTCATATGATGAATCACACTAGATGAATGAATCTAACCATGATGATAAATCATTTATATTATTTATTTGATTAATTGTTATGGTTGATATATTCATATGAGTTCATTATTCTTTTGATTATCATTCTCACCTTCTCTCTCCTCAAGCTCACTCTCTCTTCAAACCCTAACCCTAACCTCTCATGAGTTGAGATCAAGAGTTACCTAGACTAATACATCCATAACCTCACTCTATATCCCCTAGGTAGCTTAGATTAGCACTTTAAGTAACCTAGTTATCTCAAGTTTGAGATTAAGCTTGGCGTAGGAGCTTTCGGGTGGATCGTCTTTGATTCGAGGAGGCCGTTGAGGTGCCGATATTCCAAGGAGCCTACGAGGAGTGGAGGACCGCGATGAAGACCCGAAGGACTAGTATCATGAGGTATAACTTCGTATCCGAGTAGTTAAACCTCTAGCTTTTAGTTAGCAATGGTTTAGATAATGATTCATGCGCTCAAGTCCGTGTTACGAAGCTTTGATAATCGTTTTTCATATATTCCGCCTCCCCGCAAGTTCGTGGGGTGCGTGACATGGACTAACAGTGGTACAAAGACAACTAAACCATTACTAGCTTGTTAGCAAATGATTAGAAGTTCGATCGACAGATAAACACGAAAACAGAATTTCGAAACCCTAAGTTTCTGTTAATTTTAAAAGTGTCTGAAAAATTATTTGACATGCTTTAAAATTCACAGCAGGGTATTTTAAGAATACTGGAAAAAAAACGAGTCAGTGAATCGGCAAAACGGCCGCGGATCCGCGGCAATAGAGAGCTTGTGCCGCGGATCCGCCGCCGAGTCAACGCCGAGTTGACTCGAATTTGCTCAGTAATTCCTATTTTGTTGTTTTCTGGTTTCTTGTATGTTCTGTTTCTGTCCAGGTTGTCTCTGTACTGACTTGCTTTTGGGGTAGACACGGATAAAGGTGATCGATCGATGTTCTAAGTTAATTGCTAATCGGGTTTTTATCTGTAATGTTTAATGTGTTCGTAAACCTCCCCTAACTGCTAGTATGTCGGTTGGCAGGGGGTTGCACATTTCTGAAATATTTACTGTTTGTGTATATGAACTGTATTGGACTATTGTGATGATTAGCCGGGGGTTTGAGATGTATTCAATAATCATTCAATGTAAATGTAATTTGATGTAATATTCTTTTGCGGGGCACATCCAGGTTGCGGTTGTAGCCACCGTTGTATTATTTCTTTTTACTGTTTTTGCTCTTAGGATAGACCCAAGATGGGGTACACAAACTACCGGGTACGTTGAAGTGTTTAGTGGCCTACTCACGTTGTTGAAGGAGACCGCTTCACTTCGGGTACTTGGCGGGTAGTTTGCCATACCCGTAGGGGTCTGAGGTGGGGTAATGGCTATTCATCACAACTGTGTAATCCGTCTTTTATTGCAGGCTCAAAGAAAATGCGGATTGCTAATAAATCCAATAAAGTTATCTGTGATCTGGAATGCTTATTATTGCGTCTGACAAATGTACAATATCTATATATGATAGCTATTAGACGTCACTTATGTTTTACACCCGCGCTAGCCCAGCCCCCGCTCTGTCGTTAGTTAAGTAACCTAACGGGTGATGACGGGACCCGTGGCGAATGCGGATGGCATAAGAGGACGTGGTATTTTCGTTGTTTTCTGCAATGATAGGATAAATGATGGGACGCATTATTATAATGCAAAGAAAATAAACCAAAGTTGAATCGTTGGAACAAATTTAAAAAAAACCACTCGATTATTTTAAAAGAGCAGAATTTTTTAATTGCGGAGCTTTAACCACTCCTTTTAAAAAGTATCAGGTTCCTTCGATTATATCAAGTTCACTACGTTCACGGTTTTGCCAAAACCAGTCGTAGCCCTCCGTCATTTCAGTTAAATATTCAGTAGTATTCAAGCTATGTATTTTGACCTTCGCCAAGGCATAGTGATTGGTAGCTGCTGGATATTTATCTGTAGCATAGATAGATGCGTTGGTTTGGGACAGTCGTACTACTATTTTGACCTTCGTCAAGGGTATGTACTGGTGGGTTCAAATTAACCTGGACAATGACGGGTAGAACTTGACATGTGACTTATGATATGTTGGCCTTCGTCAAGGTCATAAGAGCATGGGGCAAAAATCTATATCGGGAATTTCTAAAGAAACTGAAATTTGCAGAAAGAGCATACCATTTTGGAGTTTGATGAATGTTGGTAGGATTCCTTCAACATTATCATACGATGATATTTTGGATCCCGATCCTACTGTGAGTACATGCTACTTATCAGGAGATTCATCACTTAACGATCAATGCTATAAACCAAGTAGGTGCCTAGAAAGGTGTCAGCGGGGCTACGCCCCCAGAGAAAAGAGGTTCTTTAATTAAGGAACTTCGCGAAAGCGTTGGAAAACCTCCCTCGAAGTATCGACACTGGCCTGGCTGAACGGTTAAGCAAGTATTGTACGGTGAGAATAGTCCTGACTAATTCTTCTTTTATGGTTTGAGGAAGGATTCGAGAAACAGTGGGAGCCATCCTGTTTAGATAAATTAATACCAATCTAAGCTTGTAACAGCATCATGCTAAAATAGTTTTCTTCTCTCTCTCTCTTAATTGCAGCGACCTTGTGACCACACATAGGTTACATCTAGATAATAAATTGACTGAATCTGACTTATTTAACTGGCAAAAGTCTGTCCAGATGTCCATTAGCTATAACAAGCTGGACCACCCTATTAAGGGACATTCCTATTGTTGTGGGATTGAGCATTGGCAGAATGATTGCAGGGCTTTAGAAGCCAGTAGCCAGGATACGAAGCATGTTGTGGGTTCGACTTCGGGTGTATTTATGATAGAGAACTGTATGTCAGTTAACCCTACTTCCTGGGTATTGGATACCGGATCAGGAACTCACATCTGTAATTCATTACAGGCTCTGAGAAATCGTAGGGTTATCGGGATAGGCGATACGACCCTCACAGTTGCTAACGGAATGAGCATGGACGCTGAATCCGTAGGGGAATATCATCTTAGAATGACAACTGGGCAGATATTGATTCTGCGTAACTGTTTTTATGTACCAGGTACGACTTGTAATATCATATCTGTACCCTTACTTTCTAAGGAAGGATATGATTTTGCTTTTACAAGAGATGTGGTTCACATGCACCTAAATCAAGATTTGATTGGGTCAGGTACATTAGAAAACGGAATATACGTATTAAATCAAGCTCAGATTTTCAGTGTCCAGAACACACTTAAAAGAAAGTCTCCGGAATTAAATCAGGCTTTCTTATGGCATTATAGACTAGGTCACATCAATGAGAGAAAGTTGACTAAGTTACATAGAGAAGGATATTTGAATCCGTTCGAATATCAATCTTATACTACTTGTGAATCTTGTCTCATGGGAAAGATGACAAAGACTCCGTTTACTGGACACGGAGTAAGAGCGAGCGAGCTCTTGGGACTCATACACAGTGACGTGTGCGGTCCAATGTCTACACATGCGCGAGGTGGTTATTCCTACTTCATTACTTTTACGGATGATTTCTCTAGGTATGGACATATCTTCTTGATGAAGCATAAATCCGAGGCCTTTGAGAAATTCCAAGAATACAGGAATGAAGTGGAAAAACAGACCGGCAAAAGTATCAAGACACTGAGATCTGATCGAGGTGGTGAATACTTAAGTACCGAATTCCTGGGTTACTTAAAAGAGAATGGAATTCTCTCTCAGCTTACTCCTCCATACACACCACAACACAACAGTGTATCAGAAAGGAGGAATCGAACCCTATTGGATATGGTTCGTTTCATGATGGGTAAGGCTGAGTTACCGCGATCTTTCTGGGGTTATGCACTAGAATCAGCTGCATATCTTTTGAACAAGGTTCCAACCAAAACTGTGCCTACCACCCCATATCATATGTGGAGTGGGAAGAAACCCTGTCTTCAGTACCTGAAGACATGGGGATGTCCAGCTTTTGTAAAAAAGCAGTATCCAGACAAGCTCGAGGCACGATCAATACAGTGTAAGTTTGTGGGATATCCGAAGAACTCCAGGGGGTATCTATTCTATTACGCAGAAGAACAAAAGGTTTTTGTTTCTCGTAATGCCCATTTTCTAGAACATCAGTTTTTAGAAAAGGAAATAAATGGGAGCGAAATAGAACTGGAAGAAATTCCAGAACCACAAGCTGTTGCTGAAAGTATGGTAGAACCAGAGGTTTCAGAAGAAAGTGACATCCCGACGCCACTCCGCAGGAGTAATAGGCAGTCTCATCCGCCCGAGAGATACTACGGTTTTCTCATAGACGGGGATAGAGAGGATTGCACTATTGATTATGATGAGCCTACTAGCTTCCAGCAAGCCATTCAGAGCGATGACTCAGTAAAATGGCTAGATGCAATGCGGACCGAAATGGAGTCCATGTACACCAACAAAGAATGGACTTTGGACATTGCTCCAGATGGGGTAAAACCCGTAGGATTCAAATGGATCTTCAAAAAGAAGATTGGTGTAGATAGACATGTTGAAACCTATAAGGCTAGACTTGTTGCAAAGGGTTTCCGTCAAAGACCTGGTTTGGACTATGACGAAACCTTTTCTCCAGTGGCTATGCTTAAATCTATTCGGGTCCTTCTTGCTATTGCTGCCTTCCACGATTATGAAATCTGGCAGATGGACGTAAAGACAGCCTTTCTAAATGGAAATTTGGAAGAGAGCGTCTATATTGATAAGCCAGAGGGATTCATTCAGAGTGGGAGCGGCGGTAAAGTATGCAAGCTGCTTAAGTCCATTTATGGACTAAAGCAGGCATCACGGAGTTGGAACATCTGTTTTGATGATGCTGTCAAAGAATTTGACTTTATCAAAAATCTAGATGAACCATGCATCTACAGTAAGATTGTAGGGAGAGCTGTAGTATTCCTCGTCTTGTACGTGGATGACATTCTCTTAATAGGAAATGATATTCCTATGTTACAGTCAGTCAAAAGATTCTTGTCACATAAATTCTCCATGAAAGACCTGGGTGATGCCACCTACATTCTGGGGATCCGGATCTATCGTGATAGATCAAAGAGGATATTGGGACTTTCGCAGTCCAGGTACATAGACACCATAGTGAAGAGATTCAGTATGGATGATTCTAAGTGCGGTAACCTACCGGATTGTCACGGAATCACCCTCTCCAAAGAGATGTCTCCCAAGACTGATTTGGAAAGGGATCGCATGTCGATTATACCCTACACTTCTGCGGTAGGTTCTATAATGTATACGATGTTATGTACCAGACCAGATGTAGCATACGCACTGAGCGTTGTAAGCCGGTATCAGGCAAACCCAGGGGAGAAGCACTGGATAGCAGTAAAGTGCAGGGTTCCTAGGCACTCTAGTGAGGTCTCCCAAGCCATCAACCATGGCAATTTCAAAAATTATGGTGCCTACAAACCCTAAAGTACGGATCGTTTGCTAGATTTCTAGGCGAACAATGAACTAGTTAACAATTAACTAAGGGAATACGGAAATACAACCTTTGTAGATCCGGTCCACCACCTCCACGGCTCCGCAACGAGGTCGTCTCCGCTGTCCAAATCAAATCCGGGCTCTAGAGTCGGCTTCGTCGGAGAATGGGCAAGCTAGGTCGTCGATGTCCATGCCGAAGATGATCTACGTCGAGGCATCGATGAATCAAGCTCCACCTTCACCAAACCTTGAAAAGTTGTGAAGGAAACACACTCTACTACTTGGCAAGAGGTAGAGGATGAAGAAATAGGAAGTGGGTAGACTTTAGAATTGGATTTCTCACTCTAATCATCAATCCACCATTGATGTAGTGGAAGTTTTCTTCATGAAGTGAAGAAGAAGAAGAAAGCAAGAAGATGATTAATATGATAAGTGTTATTTAAAAATAGAAAAGAAAATCAAACCTTATCATATTCAAACCATGGTTTAGTGTAGAGAATGAATCATGGTTAAATGGAATGGTTAGGTTTAAGGATGAGACAAAAATGTGGACTTGGTCAAAGTATTCATGAAGCTTCATGAAAGAATAAAGAATGCCACCATTTTATCATTTCCTTTTCTTTTTCCAAAAGAATAAATAAATGAATAAAATGAATAAGGAAAAAGTAAACCCTAACCATTTCATTAACCAAGGTTTAATTCTTTACACTTAACCAAAAAGGCATGCATCATCAAACATGATACAAGCTAGTGCACTAAATTATATCGCATATGCAATGCGCACATCCGAGTGAGAAAATCCATCTTAAAGTGAACCAATACTAGTTAATGCAAAGTAATATATCAGATATATAATTATGCATTAAATCATTAAATCAACACTTGATTTAACGATCCGGTCATGACGCACATAACCGACTGGTATCATCAGTAACAACCTATCGAATCAACACTTGATCCGATAACCCGGCTATATCGCATATAACCGATCAATGTCACATCGCGAGAATCGAATACAGTATCACATACCGTATTATTCTCGGTCCCGCACATATCTCATATGCGCTCCTATTTCGTTTCGCTTGAGCCAGGAAATCTCTGTGTAGGACTCTAAAGACTCGTCAATACGCCGGCAGCAGATGATGATCATATCAAACACCCACAAGCCGCAAGCGGTCTGCTAAACGTAACGGCCACCCGGGTATTGAGCGATCTGAAGATCGACGAGCAAGCCCGCTCACACTCCAGTGAATCCGACCAGTAACACTACCGTACAGTCCGGTCTGATCGTCTGATATGTCGCATATCTCGCCTAGGGGTAGTAAACGTCAGACCCCAATAGCTCAATAAGTCGTGTCGATATGAGGTCTATAACTGTTCGAGAAACTACTGGTAACACTTACCAGTAAATCTCAGCAACCCTGGCCAGGGATTTCCTGTTATAGCCAATCGAACACAGCGCAACATCAACTCCCTATACCGGGAGAGACGAATCCCCTCCTATCGTTCATTGCCTCCATGTGACTCGGGACTGTACCCAAAAACCACCGTTTTGCACGCCCTCTTGGACGTGGTAAGATGGAAATCAAAGCACAGTGGGAACCACACAAGACTCTATGACGATCTCGGGTCAACAGACTACTCTGTACCAGTGTCACCAGAGAACTGCCATCTGACGTGAGGTATAATACCATCTGGGAGTTCTCGGCGAGTCCGTCCAGTGTACCCAGTCTATACTGAGCACCCGTATATCATCTCTGATGTCAAACACCGATGGATATGGGATCATCCATCGCCCATCTATATGGGTCGAGAAGGTACACGCTAGTCTACTCTGGTATATCGATGCCCCGTCTCGATACACCCACGACTAGGGACTTTGAAGGATGTACTTATGGACTACCATGTCCCCACTAGTATGATCCGCATCATAGTCCAGGTAGTCAAGTACAGATCCTAAGGGCTTTACCAACATGTAACAGAGAGACAATCAGTATACACGTTAAGGTAAAGTTCAACCAGATAGCATACTATCATGTCGAGCAAGAAAGTCCTCCCTATATATGTCCCAGCATCCACTACAATATACATCCTATGTATAGTAATGGCCTCTAGGGCATACATATAACTAACAATCTCCCACTTGCACTAGGGCCATCTGTAGCAGTGGTTTGAAGTATCTCATACTCAACCATCCCATAAAAGTCTCTCTCTGGGAACAGGCCTTTGTGAGTGGATCCGTTGTGTTGTCCTCTGAGTCTACTCTCTAAACCTCGATCACCCTGGAGATCAATCATCTCCATGATCAGGCGATGCTGCCTTAGAATATGTCTGAATCACTGATGGGACGGACGTTCCTTGGCATAAGCCATAACTCCATTGTCTCACAATGGTAGGAACGTAGTTCATCTCATGAACCAATATACACCCAGACAGTCACTTTGGTAGCATCTTAAGTAGCGATGTATCCTGCCTTTATCGTCTAGTATGTCACGGTATCCAGCTTGGAACTCTTCCAGCACACCGTCCCTTTACTGAGGGTAAAGACAATGCCTGCGACTGACATTCAGTCGTCTTTATCACCCTGGAACCCTTCCAGTGATTCTCCTCAGGATCGATTGACACCACCTCACTACATCTAGTGAGTATCCTAATGTCCAATTAGATCTATCTCATAGATCCAAAGTCCAGGATTTAGCAGGTATCACTTTGATCCTATATGGAGAATCCTAGTGATAAGCGGAGATTGATCGAGCGTAGCATAGGAAACTTCTTCCCTATCAAGAGTATGTCATCCACGTACTCTACGAGGATCGTCATCATACTCCCTACTCCCTTTTTGTTTATACAAGGTTCATCTACCATTTTGATGATGTCAAACTCTTTGACTAATCCATCAAAACAGATGTTCCAACTCCGCGATGCCTGCTTTATCCTATAAAGCATCTTGCACACGTTTCCGCTGCTCCCACTGTCTACGAAGCCCTCTGGCTGTGTACTTAAAGACGCTCTCTAAATCATCATTTAGAAAAGCAGTCAAGACACCCAACCACCAGATATCGTAGTCAGGGTATGCAGCCGTGGCAAGTAGGATCTGGATGGACTTAAGCATAGTCACTTGAAAAGGTATCATCATGATCCACGCCTGGTCAATGATGCAAACCTTTAACAAGTCTAGCTTTGAAAGTCTCAACTCTTCCATGTACACCAAGTAATCTTCTCAAGATATACTTGCTCCTGATGGGGATTTAACCCTTCAGATCTTGCAGCTAAAGTCCATACTTTGCTGGTGTATAAGGATTCCATCTCAGGTCACTAAGCATCCAGCCATTCTTACAGAGTCTTACTCCTGATGGCCAGCTCGAAACTAGTTGGGTCATCATCTCATGATGTAATCCTCGCTCCCACTGTCATAGAGAAACTGAAGTATCTCTCTGGTGGGTGAGGAACCCTACTAGATCGGCGGAGAGGCTGAGGTTCGTTGGTCTCTACCGAATCCTTTGGTTTTATCAAATCATTTGCTGCAGTTTGTATAGCTGGAACCTTTCCAGTTCTACATTACAGTCCTTGCCTCGAGCTTGTCCGGATTTTGCTTTTAAACATAGGCCGGACAACCCCAAATCTTAACTGACTTAAGACATGGGCTCTTCCCATACCATATCACATATGAAATGGTAGGCAACTGATTTGATTTGAACCCTATTCAATAGGTATGCAGCTTCTCAAGTGCATAACTCCCAAAAAGGAAATGGGAAACTCAGTAGTACTCATCATAGAGCACACCTTATCATATAGGGTGAGATTGCTCCGTCCCTATATACCATCGTGCTATGGTGTATACGGAGGAGTAATGCTGAGAGAGAATCTCATTCTCCTTTAGAATAGTCCAGGAATTCCGTGCTCAAGTATTCTCCTCCTTGATCACATCAAAGGACATAATACTTATACCCGTATTTTGGTTCTCTACTTCTAACTTATATTCTGTGAATATCTCAAAAGGTTCGGACTTGTGTTTCAACAGGAACATATGTCTGAATCTTGAGAGATTATCAGAGAATATAATGAAGTATAAAGAATCAGTCCTGGCATTTGTAGACTGGGGACCTTCATACATCAACATGTATCATCCCAAGAGTTCATTAACTCTTTCTCTGTTTCCAATAAACGGAGCTATGGTCATCCTATCTTTGTGACATGACTGGCGAG
Source organism: Agapanthus africanus (assembly GCA_030015575.1). Taxonomy (NCBI): domain Eukaryota; kingdom Viridiplantae; phylum Streptophyta; class Magnoliopsida; order Asparagales; family Amaryllidaceae; genus Agapanthus; species Agapanthus africanus. The sequence goes on along the minus strand of CM057338.1, from coordinate 944,229,442 downwards.
TTTCACAAGATGTAAATTCAAACTGATTTAAATATGCATCTAAATGTAACTCTAGCTAGTCGGGTCACATTGATCTGACCTAGTCTACAATGCCTCAAGAAGAATTCGTTCATTTCTGAACTATTCTTCTTGTGTGTGTTCTGTATACTAAGAACTGTAGTTTGATTTAGAACATTAATGCTTTTAGATAACGTGCCTGAACCGATCAACTTTTGATATAGGAAATGTTCAAAACATTATCCATCAATACAAAATTTTATCGTTTCTTTACTAATAAAGAGACAGATATGATTTTGTATATCAGGTTCGATATCTAACAACATTCGTTCATAATCAATGTATCGGTAATACAGGGTGACAGTGACCGACAGACTTGGCTGCAACTCTTGCCCCGTTTTCTGCCTCATGAAACTTATCACCCGTTCTCAGTTCTCTACCTTTCTGTAGCCCTATGTAACAGATTACATATCCGGGATCCTGATCTGGTATCACATACCCAGGATGTAAAGAATACTGAGAAACAGTTCTGTATAATGAACACACCCGAAGATGATGCATCAGCATGCACTCTCTTCATTTGGGCGGCACGGGAAATCTGGTATTCCCTAAATTCCTGCTCTGTCTTATAACAATTATAAGTTGGAGCGGGACCAACGTTCCCCAGCTCAGTATAACAAGCGGGTTCGGTCAAATATCCGTATTATTATCTTGATTAAGGCGTGATATGGTCGCTACCAGGAGAGAGAGAGAAGAAAACACTCAGCGTGCGCTCTGTCAAGAATAGATTGGTTATTATTTTATCTAATCAGGATGGCTCCCACTGCTTTTTATCAAATCTTCCTTCAAACCCTAAAAGGAAAGACTAGCCGGGATTAATTACACACTACAAGTTCGCCAATCTTTCAGCCAGGCCAGTGTCGGTACTTTGAGGGAGGTCCCCCGTGCTTTCGCACGAACCTAATTAATGTAAACCTCGTTTTCCCAGAGGCGTAACCTCGTTAACACCTTTCTAGACACCTACTTGATCGGCTAATTGTAATGTATAAAACTCTCCCAGGAGTAACACTTACTCGCAGCGGGTATCGGGATCCAACTATCTCATAGAAGGTATGCAATCTCATTGCAAATTTCAACACTTGAAATTCCCGATAATATTTTGCCCCTAGCTCGCTATGACCTTGACGAATGCCAAACAACCCATAGTCCACTAGTCAAGTTCAACCCGTACATTACTTGATCGAATTAAACCCACCCGCACGACCCTTGACGAATGCCAAACAACGCCGTACGAATACCCTAATCCAATCTGCATCATATGCATAAGCAGATAAATACTAGTTAGCTACCGCACACTACGCCTTGACGAATGCCAAACTACCGCAGCACGAATACTAACTAGTACTTATCTGTAATGACGGAGGGCTACGACAGGTTTTTCTGAAAACCTATTGCGTAATGAACTTGATATCGTTGTAGGATCGAATGAATTTTTGAAATGGAGTGCTTTTGAGGCTTTTCTAGTTTTGCTAAAGGAGTCACTCCCGGTGAAGGGATCGTCGGTCCTTTCCTCGTCGAATGAGGTGCGGGATATATCACATATATCACTGTGCAAAGCAAAAACTCTTAAAAGCAATCAAAAGACAAACCGAGGGTTGTAGCATCTGCCAGTTATTGCTAAAGGAGTCACTCCCGGTGAAGGGATCTCGGTCCTTTCCTCGTCGAATGAGGTGCAGGATATATCACATATACCGCTATGCAAAGCAAGAACTGTAGCTACCTGTTTTATTTTGAAATTCGATTCTACAACATCTTAGGTTTCTTTTACTTTCATTAATCACATTAATGAAGTCCCATCATTTAAATACCTAAACATCACAGATAGATATGACGTACACTTATGCCATCCGCATTCGCCTCAATGTCCCCTCGTGCACCGTTAGGTTAGGTAACTAACGGCAGAGCAGGGCAGGGCTAGCACGGGTGTAAAACATAAGTAACGTCTATATAATATATCATATATACTATATACTATATCCATCACATAAACATCACATGATCTCATCACAGATATCGCAGCAGAAGAAATCATATGAAATATTGGATATACTAGGACGTCCGTGTTTTCAATACGAGCCAGTATAAAACACGGATTCCACGGTCGTGATGAATAGCCAAACCCACACCCCTAGACCCCTACGAGAGCGGCAAGCAACCCTACCAATTCTAGAGTTAGGAGACCCGGACTCGACTCCTCGAGTTGGTCTCCCACTGGACCCCAGAACCCGGTTACTTGTGCCCTCCTCCTTGGGTCTATCCTAGTGCGGAAAAGTAAATAATATACAAACGGTGACAACTCCCGCAACCTGGAAGCGCCCCAATAAAAGAATATTACATACAAGTTATTACATGAATGAAAATGAAAAACACTCATCTCACATAAAAACCCCCGGCTATTCAAACACGATGATCCAATATAACATATCCAGCAACACATAACATCACATGTCATCAACGTAAGTAAATATGCATACCCCAATTGTCGTTGACATATAGCAACGAAACCGGCGATATCACATATTACACTTACGGTCACAGAAAAGAAAGTGTAAAACTACAACAGTTGGAATCCGCAACCTCCTCAGACATCGCATGCCTGACCAAATGAATTTCTTAGACATCGCATGCCTAACAATTATAAACCCCGCATTTTAGTCTCAAAATCGAAAACACTTTTCAATATCTAGTCGGGGAATTCAACAAGATTCCCGACATCCTGATCGAATGCTCGTCGCAAACTTCAGTAGGCGGCCGCACCCCCGATACCGTCGACGAAGTGCACCAAGGCGGAACACCGTTACCGGGAGCACCCTAACGGATGCTTTCGGCGACGGGGTTCTCCTACAGTCACTTGGTCGGGGCTATGGAGTGAGGCTGTCTATTAAGTTTACCCGGCGAGTATCCGCGTACGCTACGTGATTGCGACGGACTTTTGATCACATCAAAATTCCGTGGCAACCGATCAAGTGAGACTAAACTGCTATGTTTATAACATTCATTCAGTTATCTCATAACTATTGTGAATTCCAATTATTGTATCCCATTCCAGATAAATAGAAAATGTTAAACTTTCCGATCGAACAATCGAACACCCAAGTTTTCCCGAAACAGATCAACACATGAAACAAGTCTAACAACATTCCGTTCGTGCCTCAGTACCAACGATCCAGCCGTAGAAGGGTCAAGCCAACGCCTCACATGTGGCACGCCGTACTGCCCCAAACCCGAAGGTTCAAAGGGCAGTTCAAGACGGTCACATAATCGAGTTAAGGTTTGTGTCTTCTAGAGGGACCATCACATTACTTGCACTACTTAGAACGTCGTCAAACTACGGAAAGATCCAACACTTGGAAATTTCCCGACAGGGGAAAAGTTGGGTATTTATATCCGGTCGAACTTTTTAACATATCCTAAAATTTATCCGGAAAGCCACACAGACAAAATTTGATACCCCGATCGAAATACCGAATCCCCAAAACAACTGCAGAAATTTCAACTCTTGAAAAATATATTAAAAATATCCAGGAATACCAGAAATGTTAAATAGGAGTTACTGTGCTGTCAAGACCTCACAACACGACAAAACCGCCGCGCTTGCGCGGCACAAGCCAGGCTCGTGCCGCGGAAGCGCGGCGCTTTAAGGGAATTAGGGCTTACGTCTTCACAGTAACTCTTAGATATTCCTGCATGTTTCTCTGAATATTTTTAATACTGAAAATTCCCTGTTTTTAAAAAATGTACAGAGAGCAACTTTGAATCGGGGTTTCGGGTTCGTTCGGACTTCAATTTCCGTCTGTACTTCGCCTAAGGCTCTAGCTAGGCTCTGATACCACTGCAGGGTTCCTAGGCACTCTAGTGAGGTCTCCCAAGCCATCAACCATGGCAATTTCAAAAATTATGGTGCCTACAAACCCTAAAGTACGGATCGTTTGCTAGATTTCTAGGCGAACAATGAACTAGTTAACAATTAACTAAGGGAATACGGAAATACAACCTTTGTAGATCCGGTCCACCACCTCCACGGCTCCGCAACGAGGTCGTCTCCGCTGTCCAAATCAAATCCGGGCTCTAGAGTCGGCTTCGTCGGAGAATGGGCAAGCTAGGTCGTCGATGTCCATGCCGAAGATGATCTACGTCGAGGCATCGATGAATCAAGCTCCACCTTCACCAAACCTTGAAAAGTTGTGAAGGAAACACACTCTACTACTTGGCAAGAGGTAGAGGATGAAGAAATAGGAAGTGGGTAGACTTTAGAATTGGATTTCTCACTCTAATCATCAATCCACCATTGATGTAGTGGAGGTTTTCTTCATGAAGTGAAGAAGAAGAAGAAAGCAAGAAGATGATTAATATGATAAGTGTTATTTAAAAATAGAAAAGAAAATCAAACCTTATCATATTCAAACCATGGTTTAGTGTAGAGAATGAATCATGGTTAAATGGAATGGTTAGGTTTAAGGATGAGACAAAAATGTGGACTTGGTCAAAGTATTCATGAAGCTTCATGAAAGAATAAAGAATGCCACCATTTTATCATTTCCTTTTCTTTTTCCAAAAGAATAAATAAATGAATAAAATGAATAAGGAAAAAGTAAACCCTAACCATTTCATTAACCAAGGTTTAATTCTTTACACTTAACCAAAAAGGCATGCATCATCAAACATGATACAAGCTAGTGCACTAAATCATATCGCATATGCAATGCGCACATCCGAGTGAGAAAATCCATCTTAAAGTGAACCAATACTAGTTAATGCAAAGTAATATATCAGATATATAATTATGCATTAAATCATTAAATCAACACTTGATTTAACGATCCGGTCATGACGCACATAACCGACTGGTATCATCAGTAACAACCTATCGAATCAACACTTGATCCGATAACCCGGCTATATCGCATATAACCGATCAATGTCACATCGCGAGAATCGAATACAGTATCACATACCGTATTATTCTCGGTCCCGCACATATCTCATATGCGCTCCTATTTCGTTTCGTTTGAGCCAGGAAACCTCTGTGTAGGACTCTAAAGACTCGTCAATACGCCGGCAGCAGATGATGATCATATCAAACACCCACAAGCCGCAAGCGGTCTGCTAAACGTAACGGCCACCCGGGTATTAAGCGATCTGAAGATCGACGAGCAAGCCCGCTCACACTCCAGTGAATCCGACCAGTAACACTACCGTACAGTCCGGTCTGATCGTCTGATATGTCGCATATCTCGCCTAGGGGTGGTAAACGTCAGACCCCAATAGCTCAATAAGTCGTGTCGATATGAGGTCTATAACTGTTCGAGAAACTACTGGTAACACTTACCAGTAAATCTCAGCAACCTTGGCCAGGGATTTCCTGTTATAGCCAATCGAACACAGCGCAACATCAACTCCCTATACCGGGAGAGACGAATCCCCTCCTATCGTTCATTGCCTCCATGTGACTCGGGACTGTACCCAAAAACCACCGTTTTGCACGCCCTCTTGGACGTGGTAAGATGGAAATCAAAGCACAGTGGGAACCACACAAGACTCTATGACGATCTCGGGTCAACAGACTACTCTGTACCAGTGTCACCAGAGAACTGCCATCTGACGTGAGGTATAATACCATCTGGGAGTTCTCGGCGAGTCCGTCCAGTGTACCCAGTCTATACTGAGCACCCGTATATCATCTCTGATGTCAAACACCGATAGATATGGGATCATCCATCGCCCATCTATATGGGTCGAGAAGGTACACGCTAGTCTACTCTGGTATATCGATGCCCCGTCTCGATACACCCACGACTAGGGACTTTGAAGGATGTACTTATGGACTACCATGTCCCCACTAGTATGATCCGCATCATAGTCCAGGTAGTCAAGTACAGATCCTAAGGGCTTTACCAACATGTAACAGAGAGACAATCAGTATACACGTTAAGGTAAAGTTCAACCAGATAGCATACTATCATGTCGAGCAAGAAAGTCCTCCCTATATATGTCCCAGCATCCACTACAATATACATCCTATGTATAGTAATGGCCTCTAGGGCATACATATAACTAACATAAAGAACATTCTCAAGTATCTGAGAAGGACTAAGGAGATGTTCTTGGTGTATGGCGGAAAATACCTCCAGATGGAGGCCTTTGCCGACTCCGGCTTCCAGAGTGACAAAGATGACTCCAAATCCATGTCGGGTTATGTCTTTACCCTCAATGGAGGGGCGGTCTGTTGGAAGAGTTCCAAGCAGGAGATCGTTGCTGACTCAACGATGGAAGCGAAGTACATAGCTGCTTGCGATGCCGCAAAAGAAGCTGTCTGGATGAAGAAGTTCCTCATAGAACTTCAGGTGGTTCCTTCCAGTGTTGGTCCAATACCTCTATATTGTGACAACAACGGTGCTATAGCTTTAGCGAAGGAACCCAGGTCCCATCAGAAATCCAGACACATCTTAAGGCGGTATCACCTGATCAGGGAGATCATAGATCGCCGGGAGATCGAGGTAAAGAGAGTAAAGACGGAGGATAACATTGCTGATCCATTCACAAAGTCCATTCCTCAGACGCAGTTCGAGAGGCTATTCGAGATGATAGGTCTATGATATGCCAGCTAATGGCCTTAGTGCAAGTGGGAGATTGTTAGTGTATATGCCCTAGGGGCCATTATTGCATCATACTAGATTGTATATTACTTAATGGAAGCTTGGGATATTCACAGTTATATATACAATCTTACTAAAAATGGTAGTATGCTACTTAGTTTGTGTCTACTTTAATATGTGCATATCTTTCTTGCAACGTATCACTTATACATATTAGTAGAGCCCATAGGATCTTTGCTTGATTACCAGCGTCGTGATGGCAGTCACACTAATGGGGGCTAGGTAGTCTGTAAGCAACATCCTATACAGGTCCCTGGTCGTTGGATTATCGAGATAGGGCATCGATATTCCGGAGTAGACTAAGTGTGTACGCTTCTCATCCCAGTTGGGGAGACGGTCTGTCCCA